>LR990527.1:2500000-5000000 GCA_905147745.2 Phlogophora meticulosa
AGTAGTGGGGGTAAGTCCACGTATAAGCACTTTTCACTGAAATCGACTCCTGCGCAACTCAAGGTCAGCTCTCAATATCCGTGCCGGTAACCATAACACCCATGCCTTTTCAATGTAAGCTCTTTAATCGCCTAACGTTGGATTTATCCGACACCCACCTGGGTCGTATTTATCCGGCATAAAAACCTTGTGTGTTCAATTTGACTTATTGGTTCTACTTTACATTCTACACAAAAATGCTTATTTCTGGGAAGATCATAAGTGTACTTACGTATTTGTAAGCTGGGGACTGGGGGCGACTGATACAATGTCAGGTGGTTAAAAGGCACCACCAGACACAGCACCTGTCTGGTTGGACGATCCTCCCTTTTCAATGGAGGATGAGGATCTCTATTCCTTGTCTCTCATGTCTTCTAAAATAACATGTCGAGATCTAACTTCCTGTCGTGCTAAAAGATTTTTTAAACTTTCCGTGTAAGTATATTTTTTGCAATGCCCCCTTACAGAAATCTTATTGTTTTACTTCGACAGCTGCCGACTGCCCAGCTCCCTTAGTCCACTACGACTGTTACCGCAAACAATGCGAGCCGACATGCTCACAGTACGGCGCCATCACCCACGCCTGTCCCACTGAGGACGGCCAGTGCTTCCCAGGGTGCTACTGTCCCGAAGGCAAGCTGAGGATGCAAGACCAGTGCATACTGCCTACCGACTGTCTAGATTGTGAGTAGTAGTTGTAGAATTTTATGTAATGAGTAAGATATTCAGTTTAAAAAAAATATAGTCTTGACTGCCCCGTTGGTCTGGTGGTCCCAAGCGTGACTGCTGAGCTTGAGGTCCTGGATTCAATTCCCAGGACGGGCAGTGTTATTGTGTTCAATAGGAATTTTCTCTTTAGCAGCCCGGAGTCTGGATGTGCACCTAGTTGATGGCAATAGGCTCTCACTCGTAATGTGGATGTTACCAGAGGTGTACCTCTGTCCAAACCTTCGGGGAATATTGCCGTGATGTTATTTTGTTAATAAAAAAAGCTCATTGTGTTAAATGAAAATCATGATTTATTAATAAAAAAACATCAGAAAAAATCGTAAAAATACTGAAAAACCAACGAAAAATTTCAACACTGAGGGGTCCAGAATCATGCAGTGATTTTTTGGGATCAGGTTTGCGGTGATATCCTTTGCACCCTGTTTATTTAAAAGTATATAGGCCAACAAATAACTGGAACCACTTTCATCACACTTATATCACCATCTCCCACTAGGCACCTGCAACGGAGTAGGAACACCAGCCAAGTACGTTACCTTCGAAGGTGACGACCTTCCATTCCTGGGCAACTGCACCTACTTGGCCTCAAGAGACAGGAACGAGACTGGCCAGCATAAATACGAGGTGTACACTACGAATGGACCCTGCGAGGACAACGGTGCCGTCGTCTGTACCAAGATCGTGCATCTAGTGTACGGGAAGAAGATAATTCACGTCAGCAAGAATGCTGAAACTAAGAAGGTGGGTGATTTTTACAAGCTTTTATATAGTATCACCTGTCCAGGTGTGTGAGTGCAATAGGATATTTGATCTAGCCTATCAGAAATATCCATGAACAAGTAATTTATTCAAAAAAAGATTTCAAGAAAATTGGATTAGTCAAAAAAGTACATATATCGGTGGGAAAATGGAAAAGTTATACGCTTTTGATTTATTTTTTCCATCGTTGTTAACTAGAATGGCCTTTGTACTGAATGTTTAAGGTCACTATATGATTCTGTCCAGTAACGTCAGATGCTAGCAGTGATGTCTCTTTTCAGCATAGATTTCAAAGCACTTAAAACTTCGCCATTTTGCAAAAAAAACAAAATTATTTTTTTACCATGGCTTTTCTTTTTTATACTTTCGCGAAATCTTTAAAAAAAAATATTGCAAGAATTAAAAAAAAAATATATTGCGCTATCGAATACTGCAAGTTTTTGAGACACCTATTTTATCCTACGGAGTTGAAATTGCACACGATGATTCAATTCCAAGTGAAATAGATTTTTATGGTAAGCGTGGCTTGATTCCACATCCAGAATTGGCTCCAGAAGTAAAATGTTTAAAACGGTCAGCAGCAATCGAGCCAGCGATTCCCTGTTCAGGCAAAGTATTTTTGGGTAGATTAGATTATATTATTTGTAGATAGATTTTTTTTTTGTATTTTGATTTAGTGATTTTTAAGCAAAGAGAGAGAGACAGAGAGATGATCGTTATATTAAAGAATTTTTAGTACTCGTAGATAAAACGTTATTCGTTCAACAGCTGCTGACAACGATCGACAACGAGGCTCTGTTCAAGTACCCGGTTAAAAAGGACTGGGTGACCATCAGCCAGGAGAACGGACAGGACGTCACCATACTGCTACCGGATATACATGTTGAGGTAAGATGTTAATGAGGGCGCTTTTAACAGTACGTAGACTTTGTATGGTCGTTATCATCATCATCCTGCCTACTCTTATCTCAATTTCTTTAGAGTCTGTGCAGCTTGTCTTCTCCTTCCGTACATCTCTATTTGCCGTCGACTCAACAGGGTGACTATTATAGCCATACATTCTTTCTAGCCATATCATCTTTCTAACAATCCATCCATCTTTTCGAAAAGCTCCCAATCTTCTACTCTCCAAATATTTAAGTAAATAATACCATACCACATATTCTATATGGTTGAGAACCGGTAACTATGGCAACGATCCCAATGACACAATATTATAACCTACGCCGTTTGATAGAAAATATTTTCAAGCAGGATTATTACAGTAGTGTTCTATGGAGGAAATATTCAAAATTAAATAAAATGTTGTGCTTAGGAATGACAAATCAATCAATATTTTAATTGTGTTAAAAAATAATTACATAAAACAAAGGCCTTAAAACAAAGGGGACTTTGTTTTGTATGTGGTTTGTTTCTGTATATTATTTTTCACGGGCGAAGCCAGGGCGGATCGCTAGTTGTTAAATAAGTAACTAATAATTACGAACAATTATTTGACATTCCTTGTAGTTAATGTTTCTATTTCGTGTTTTGATGTTAAAACAAAGTTATCGTGTCATCGCATCTTCATTAATCATCATGAAAATCAGAAACAACACTCTCCAAATAATTGGTTTGGTGCGAATTCAATTATCTAGAGAGTAGTTGTTATAACTAAATCTAGTATTAATACAAAGGTTTATCATCACAATATCGTGAATCCAGTACTGGCTTTCCTTTATGTGCTGACTCTACCAATTGGCCCCTTAGGGCATAGGACTTGAACATAACTGGCGAAATATTGGTGTACTATAGGTACACACCTGCCTAACTCTTCGGGGAATACGGGCATGATGTTATGTGTTTCCGCCAACTTTGATCTGAGAGGTAATTCCCGTATTGTTAAGAACGTTCACAATCCCGGTGTAAATCTGTCAAGATTAATTCTAATGTCCCTACATTTTTGACAAGATTTTGACATTCATTGTCGCTGAGATATGATTGAGATGTTTTTGAACGTTTTTAATTACGGAAACTGGCCTCAAGTTACCACTCAAAGGTAGATTTGATAAATGTCAACTTTGGTTCTCTTGATCCTCTGATTTTTCCTGTCAAAATATGGTTTTGCCTTCTCCTGTGGTGAAAAAAAAAGCGGTTTTGGGATACTTCAAAATTTGAAATTAATGTATGATAAAGCCATCAACAATTAACAGTATTTTTAACTTTGCCAACAGCTGACCGTCCTCCAATCCAAGATGGAGTTTAGAGTCCACGTGCCTTCCTACCTTTACGCGAACAAAACGGAGGGTCTGTGCGGCGTGTGCGCAGGATACCAAGAAGTATTGGTTACAAGTAACGGCACGGAGACGGAAGACTTCGAAGAGGTAAGATAAATCACAATTATATAGACTGAACCGACGATGCTGGTGATCAATTTGAAAGCTCCACTCGGTTGCTTCATGTGACTCGAGCTATATTAGTGATGTTACAGGAACATGGAGCCTTAAGTTCAAGGCAAAAGGTTCATTTCGCGTTATTTGATCGAATTTAAACGCACAGAGGCGAGCACATCAAGCTACCCCAATCTATCAAATTTCTTTGATAGCTTATAAGGTTCATATTCAATTGGCAAAATTGGACAGTTTGGGGTAACTTGATGTGCTGGCGTCTGTACCATAGACAATACTAACCATAAAAAAAATCTTGTATTTAAAGGATCAAATAAAGCATTTCTTTAACGGTAAATTTACACAATTGATTGTAAATAACCCTTAATTCTGTTCCCCACTAGTACGGCAAGTCTTGGCAAGCTACCCCGGCAACCCTGGAGACCCTGGACATATCAGACCAAGCGCAGTGTGACCAGCCTCTCGTACCAGAGTGTGTACTACCACCGCCTGAGTCTAACCCTTGCTACAACCTCTATAACGCTGATAGGTTTGGAGCTGTGAGTATCTATGTTTATATTATTACAATCTGACCCGGTGCACTTCATACGTCTTCATAAATTAACTTACACTGCCATTTGTTAGAAAATTATGAAACAAAAAAATATTGTGGTCAATAATCGAAAAAAATGAATATTTTGTGATTGACTAAATTATACACAGTTATTCAAATTTCATGAAGATGCTGATCAATATTCATGCCTTCTCTGTGTGAGAAGGAAGGAAGAAGGTTTTGCCCTGCAGCGGGATAATAATAAGCTGGATAGGATCCAAATGATTTTTGGACGTCTTAAACGAAATATTTAGAGTTGCCAAAGTAAAAAAAATAAAATGTACCTACTGCCTCAACCAACTTACTGAAAACAACCAGTTGTGTTGTAATGAAGATTTAAAGTAAAAATTATATAGATTTTAAAAACATAATGATCTGTGTGTTTAGTGCCACGCATTAGTAGAACCGCAGTCCTTCGTGGAAGCTTGCGAGGCGGATCTGTGCGCAAACGCAACAGACTTCTGCGTCGCGGCGGAGCGATACGTGGCAGAGTGCAGGAGGCAAGGAGTGTGTCTGCAGAACTGGAGGACTGACCTCTGTCCTTTCCCTTGGTGAGTGGTTTTATTTACAGAAAAGATGGATGGATTGTGTGAAAGATGATATGGCAAGTAGAGATGTATGGAAGAAGAAAACATACCCAAATAAATTGGGATAAGGGCAGGAGGATGATGATGATTTAAAGGTACACATTTGTAGCGAAATCTAGATAGATGTCGCTACATGTGGCGAGATCGCCACATACGAACTTAACCGACGTCTCCTACATCGCGATATCAAAGTTATCCATGCGACTGAGTATAAATATATAAGATCCCGACAACACTCGTCTGGACGCCTGGCTGGAGGCCTTAATTAAGCAGTAGATACCCCTAAAGGACAAACTGCGAGATGCCCATTCCAAAAAAAAAAAACTCGTCTGGTCGGAGGATCCTCCCTTTTCTATGGTGGATGAGGAACTTTACACCCTGTTCCTCATGCCTCTAAATCAATCTGGTGTCTCATCCTGCAGGTCAGTGATGCAGAGACTCCGCCAGTGATCACATTACTGCCTCATTGATCTAATGGTCGCAAGCGCATCCGTCAGGTCCTGGGTTCAATTCCCGGGTAGTGAAATGTGATATTGGGTTATTCCATCAGAAAGTACTAGCCCATAGTCTAGATTTACGCCCGGTTAATGGCAATATTCTCGCCCCTTATTACATGGGACTTAAACTTTACTGGAAAAAGTGGTACTAAAGGTACCCATAGTATCAATTTTTTTTTCAGTGAAGTTTCAGGTAGGTTTAGGCTACCCTACGAACAAAAATAACCACTACCGAAAACAGTGGTTCTTCACACCAAAATTAAAACTAATGTCCCTGCAACCATTTTAGTTTAATAATACTTAATTTGATGTACAGACGCCAGCACATCTAGCTACCCCAAACTGTCTTTGCTCTTTCAAAAGTTGAAAAGCTATCGAAGAAACTTGATACATTGGGGTAGCTGTACAGATAGTGCAGATCGTTATCTGCACTATCTGTACAGCTACCCCAATGTATCAAGTTCGTATCAATGTATCGTTGCTTTGTGATGGCTACCAAACACCGCATATAAAGATAAAGTAACTGGATGACCAAGCTTTGTTCGGATAAAAACGTCGTTTTCTATAAACGAAACCTAGCTAGATTATAGCCCCCGAAACCCCTTGCATACTAAATTTCATGAAAATCGTTGGGGCCGTTTCCGAGATTCAGATTATATTTATAATAAATACAAGAATTGCTCGTTTAAAGGTATTATTACCTTTATTGCATAAGAAGTGTTGCAGTAAATACAATAAAAACAGTTGCACTTCACAAATGAACACTGGTATACAACATAAATGGTTGAGGTACTGTCCTCTTAGATATCATCATCCTCTTGCCCTTATCCCAATTTTTCATTTGGGGTCGGCGCAGCATGTCTTCTTCTTCCATACATCTCTATTTCCCGTCATCTCAGAAGTCACCTCCTTCTTAGCCATATCAACTTTCACACAATCCATCCATCGTTTCCTGGGTCTCCCTCTACTCTTGTAACCCTCTACATTCATACTCAGAACTTTCCTCACAACATGATCCTCATTTCTTCGCATCACGTGTCCATACCATGACAGCCGATTTCCACACAACTTCTCTGTCACAGGCGCCACTTTCAGACTTCCTCTTATATACTCATTTCTTATTCTATCCATTCGCGTAACACCACTCATCTCAGCTGCATGCAACTGCCTTTCATTCAGTCCTTTTGTGGCCCAACATTCTGATCCATACAAGACGGCAGGTCTTATCATTGACTTATAGATCTTCCCTTTAAGTTTAAGGGGAACGTGGGAATCGCAAGTTGTTCCCGTTACCTGCCGCCATTTCATCCACCCTGTGTTTATTCTGTGCTTGACAGTCCGATCTATTCCTCCGTCACTTTGCACGAGTGAACCGAGATACCGAAATTCGGAGCAGATCGGAAGGAGCGCGCAATCAAGCGAAATGGCTTCAGGGCTGGAGAGACCGCCGAAATCGCAGAACATATATTCTGTCTTGGTCCTGCTGATTTTCAAGCCTACACTCTCCAGCTTCTGTTGCCATTTCTCCAATCTACCCTGGATCTCAGGTCCATCTTCACTGACAAGGACAATGTCGTCGGCAAATAGCATGCACCAGGGTGCCTCTTCCTGTATTTCCGACGTCAGTGCGTCCATTATTAACAGGAAGAGGTAAGGGCTTAAGGCCGACCCTTGGTGCAATCCTACAGCCACACTGAACTTGTCAGTGTTACCTGCAGACGACCGGACATAGGTACTAGATCGGCTGTACATCGCACGAATCAACTCAACATACTTCCCAGGCACACCTTTCTCCTTCAAGGCCCACCACAACACTGTCCTCTTAGATAAGCTACATAATAGCCCGTAGTAAAGAGAAACAGCGCCGTATCCCTCAAGAATGGAGAAATCAATTGCTTAGTGTCTTAAATTAAAAATTAATGACATAAGTTTCTATAACATAAACAAAATGATAAAAATTTAAAAAAATGGAATACGCCTGAAAGGATTACTCTACATCAGTATTAAATAAGTAATGAATGATAACTGTTTGTCTGCTAGTGAGGAGCCCCTGGTGTACCGTGCGTGTGTAAATTGCGAGATGACATGTGAGAACAGTGACGAGCTGACCAAGAACCCGGACAAGTGTGACCAACCTTCCGTCGAAGGATGCTTCTGTCCTGAAGGAAAGGTACTCCTATAAATTTTAACTTTCTTGCATACCATAATATCATAAAGTACGTTCAACGAAACGAAATAATTTTGCTTGCACCATAACAGAAAACTTTAACTTAATAGGGATGTGTCCTAAGTAAAAATATATTAAGTTTTTTTGCTTACTCAAATCAATAAAAAGTGACTATGATATAGCACATCAAAGTTCAGGAGAAGAGGCTTGTGATGTAACTGGTACGTTAAAAGTGTATCACGCCGTGACGTCACGTGAAATTTCAACGTACTATATCGTCGTCATTTCTGTTTTACGTGACAAAAGAAAAAATACGTGTCCAGTATTTTTGAGTAATACTTTAGGACCAATTAGAATTTTTAAGGAAACTACCCTATTGTATAAAGTTCAGTTTTAGTTTCAACTAAAATTTGCTTGACTAAAATATTATTAAAAAAAAAATAGCATATAAAATTTAAATAAAATAGAGCATCTTATATTTACTTACGCGAAAATAGTGACGTTTGACCGTAGACATTTTTAATATTTTCTGTCATTGTAAATTCAATTCTGAAATCTTGCACCTAAAGTTGATATTAAGATTAGCAGCGATTACACCTTTTTATCTCGTTTCGTTGGCCGTGTTACACTAAAACATAATTATATGGATCCTGTCGAGCACAGGAGAGAGGAGGAAGAGGGCACAAGATCTGAGATACGGGATTCAGCACAATTTATATTAGAAGAAAAATACTCGTATTAACCAATGTGTAAAAAAACATGATTTCTATTTTGACCCTATGCGATTTTTAATGACTGATGAATTACCTTAATTTCTATTAAAAATCTCATTACCTAGGTTAAAAATAAATCACGACTTTTTCAGTTTCAAAAAATCATCAGAAAAAAAAGTAGAAAAAAAAATGGAAAATCCAAAAGTGCACGCCTCATAATCTCATTTTTCACGTCTTCATATTCTTTTTAGTTTTTTATTAATTGTAATTAAACGACAACGAATTACCCAGAGATTTTCAATAGCAAACAGCGCGCTGCGATTATGAAGACTTAAAAAAAAATACTTCGATACATTCATTTAAACGGTCGTGAGAGTGCCAGATCCATGACAGACATCCGGACATTTTTGTAATTTATTTTTTTCTTCTACTTTAAACAAAATAATTGTTTTTTTTTTTAATATCAAACATGTTTAAACGAATGGTTTTTCTTGATATATGTATGATAATACTATCCTATAAGTGCATTGTGAGAAAAATACAGTCATTTTTAGTTTCGAAAAGTCCTTGACTTTCATATATAGGGAGTAGAGCTGATGCTCTACTCCCTATATATGAAAAAATCCTCAAAAGCGAAGCGTTGAGGTGTTCCTCAACGCTTCGCTACGCAACGCGCGCGAGGCGTGCAATTAGGAAAAGGCAACGAATATTTCAACATTGGGGGTCTAGAATGATGTGCTGAACTTATGGTATCAGGTTGTGCTTTTATATCCTTTCCACCCTGTATTAGTTTTTGACAGTGTAACTTTCCCAGGTGCGAGTGAACAACACGTGTATCGAACCAACCAAATGCTTCCCTTGTGACGCTAACAAGGAGCACTACGCTGGCGACGAATGGCAGGTAAGTCAGAAACGTGAGGTAATACCCCGAACTTACGCGATAGGTGGGACTGAGCAAGAACCGCTTAAATCAAATTCATGTTAGTCTGGATACAATTTCGCATTTAAATATGTATATACAAAGTATTTTCGATTTGGGCCAGATTAACGAAAAGATTAATTGAGAAAAAATACGAAATGCAATATGGAATCGCAAACTGCAGTTATTTTGATGTAGAAGGCTTCATAAAATCTAACAACGCAAAACAAAAGGCGAAACGACAAGATTTGACAATCGCGTAACTGTGGATTCGCGTAAGCTAGGGTAGCGTAAGTCGACGTATCAATGTAGTTCAATCACATACCTACATAGTTTTACTTCTAAAGTCGTAACAAATGATATTCTGGTCTAGACAGATTTCATTGTGGAAGACGATGCGCTCGTAATTTGCGTTCTGTTTCACCAAAATCGCCCAACGGAAACTAATTAATTGTAATTATTTTTTTTTAAATACGACATGCTTCTCGACTCCTATAGAATGCAAACTTAAGTCTAAGTAATAAATTAGTTTGGACTTACTTGCATATTCCCTATTGTATCATGTTTTAAGCCATAACAGAAGTCCCCCAAAACTGTTGGGCTAGACGATAGCATCGTCTTACTAATTTCTATCAGTCCATGAAGTTAAATGACAATTTCTCATGACAGGAGGACGCATGCACAAAATGCACGTGCAGCAAGCTAACAGGCGAGAACACAGCGCATGTGGCATGCACTAAACAGACCTGTGTGGCTCCCGTGTGCTCGCAGCTCGAGGACCTGATCACCACGCCTGCCAAGCCAGGAGACTGCTGCGCAGACTACTTGTGCGGTAAGTAGAATTGTCTTCTTAGCAGCACACGCAAAGGAGCTAAAAAGAGGTTTTTTTTTGCTAGTAGTTAACTGGCTAGACTAAAGGATGACCCCAACATAGTTGGAAAAAGGCAGGCAAATGATCAAGCAAACGAAAATAGGCTGTAAACCAAGAGTCTAAAGTCATAAACCTCCGAAAGAGGAACTGCAGTGCTATTCTGTAATAGTCCCCTTGAAAAAGTAGGCCAAGTGGGCGGTGAAGTGAGCTGTCAGCCCATACTAATTCGGGGTTGATAGCTGACTTCACTCTCATTTCACTTCACTTTTACGGGGAGATATGTACAAAGTGAACCGGCTAATAATGATTACGGAAAGACTACTTTCCTTTAAAAAAAAAAATCGTTGCCCCACACTACGAATTTCTCTTGTGTCGTGGGTGCGTTTACAAACGTTGAAAGTCACATACACGAACAGCCAGACCTGGAACAAATACCTGTAGGCCATACAAATATTTGTTCCGTGCAGAAATCGAACCTGCGACACGCGGCGTAGCAGTCGATCGCCCAGCCACGCGCCAACCGTGGCGTCTGAAAATCCTTGATGTTATTGGCAAACTTAGCCAAAACCGTCAAGATTCTCTGTTAATGAATGGAAGAATCTCTTTTCGTATTGTTATTATCTGAAATATGTATATTTTGCTTGCATTTTTAGTACCAAAACCGAAGAAGAACTGCACTGAAGTCAAGAAGATGGAATGTGGGTTCGGGCAAGTCCTGAAACAGAAGACCACACCTGACGGATGTACGGAATTCGCTTGTGGTAAGCATTTCATACTAAGTTAAACACAGGCATTTTAAGCTTTGTATAAAAAAGTGTAAGGAAAGTAACCTGTTATTTTTTTCAAGATTTTTATTTTACCACTTTTTTAGGTGTTTGTAAAAATTATAGGATTATTAAGGAGCTTTTATTATTGAGGAGCTCATGGCTAAATAGAAACAGCCACACGGAATAAAATACTGGTATTCAGCTGCATCCATTATTAGACTGGAAGCCGACTCCAACATTGGGAAAAAGCTAGGCAGATGATGATAATGCAAATATTACAGGATTAATAAAAAATTAAACTCACATACACAAACAGCAGAAATAATACCCCTAAATACAACAGTTTATTTAGTATAATCTCGTAAAAAACACTTCTACTTCTAAACATGACCTACCATTCCAGAATGTATGCCCTCCGACCAATGCGCCTCCCTCAACGATAAAGACGTGGAAGTGTTCGAGCCGGGCATGGAACGTGTGGTGGACAACAGCGGCTGCTGCCCGCGCGTGCAGTACCTGTGCCGCGTGGACACCTGCCCCCAGCCCCCAGCCTGCCCCAAGTTCCAGGACCTGAAGACCAGTAACGTTACTGGGAAGTGCTGCCCAGAACATAAGTGTGGTAAGTGATGTAATAAAATTGCAAGGAGATTGCCTCAAAAATACAGATTTTTTAACAGATTAATCCATTTAGGATTAACCTTTTGGACTCCAGAGTATGAAATTGCAAAAGCAAGCGCGTGCCCTCCGCGCCTTACGTTTTTAATAAAAACGAATAATTTATTTTTTGTCATCATGAATTTATCAATATTCGTGGGGTATTTTATTTTAATATTCGTAGTATAACCCGAAATTTTAACGGTTTCCAAGTATTGCTGCAAGATCTTGATATATGTTGCGACATTATCGTTCTAACAGAATGTTGGTTATCCAAACAAACGGCAAATTTACCAACTCTCGATGGCTTTAATCTTCACAAAAGCGATAGAACATTTAACCAGAATGATGGCGTCGTGGTTTATATTAAAAATAATTTAAGAACATTAGTAGATGAACCTTATTTTCCAGACTGCAACTGCTTAATAATTAAAATTATTCCCGATACAGTAATATTAGCTATTTACAGGCCTCCATCCCAGGGTATTGATGGGTTTTTGGACTCGCTTAACACTAACTTAGGAAAATTATCTTCGTTTAAAAATATCATAATGGTAGGTGATATCAACATAAACACAGCTGCTTTAAAAATCGACACTCATGCACATAAGTACCTCAATATTTGCTCGTTTCATGGATTATTACCAGCTCACTATCATCCAACCCACCAGAGCGGCTCCTGTCTAGATCATATCCTTATAAAATCGAAAAGCCCATCAAAAACGTTGGTTACTAATTCATCACTAACCGATCATCAAGCTGTTTTACTAACATTACAAATAAGTTCACCTAGAAATAAATGCATGCGTAGCTATACTAAACTCAACATGACGAGTCTCGAAACTGACTTACGCGGTATTAATTTTGACCCCGTTTATAACTCACATGACCCAAATGATTCCCTACAATATTTTGTAGATTTATTGCAATCTGCGCTTAGGAAAAATACGTTTACCAAAATAATACCTAGCAAGTATAGTAACATTAAACCATGGATTACGCCCGGACTGGTTCGCTGTATCAGACATAGAGATAAACTCCACCGAAAATCGGAAAATGCACCGGATAATAAACTACTATCAATTACATATAAACGATATAGGAATTTCTGTAATAATCTGTTGAAGAAGCTAAAAAACCAATATGATCAGAGTCAACTACAGAAAGCAGGTAAAAACAGCAAGCTTATATGGAAATTCATAAAAACTAACACTATGACATCAAAAAATCCCGAACCAGCCCTTGATCTTTTATCTTCTGAGCTCAGCCCTACCGAAGCAGCAAATAAAGCTAACAACTACTTCATTAACGTAGGAAAAAACTTAGCAGAGAAAATCTTACTTTCTAGTTATTCCATCCAAAGCCAAAATATGCCATACGCAACACAAAACTCTTTTGTCTTATTAAATACCGATATTAATGAGGTAATAGGTATAATAGATGGATTAAAGGAAATTTGTGCCGTAGGGTGTGACGACATACCTAATAGCATACTCAAAAAGCTTAAATACCTCATTGCCCCTCCTTTGACACACATTTTTCAGCTATGTTTAACAAAAGGAATATTTCCTAAATTGCTTAAAAAAGCCCTTGTTACCCCTGTGTTTAAAGCTGGAGACAAAAGTTGCGTAAATAACTACAGGCCAATTTCAGTTCTAACAGGCCTCTCAAAGATATTAGAAAAAATTATAAACTCTAGATTAATAAAATATCTTGAAAGTAATAAATTACTTTCTGATCATCAATTTGGTTTTAGGCCTAAAAGATCGACAAGCCAAGCTGTTCACCATCTGACTAATTTTATAAGCACTAACCTAGATAACGGCATGCACACAATAGGGATATTTTTAGACCTAGCCAAGGCTTTTGATACAATTTCTTGTACCTTGCTTTTATCCAAGCTGGAGATGATGGGAATACGGGGTGTACAATTGCAACTGTTATCTGATTACCTCAGCGACCGCCATCAGTGTGTAAAAATAGGTCAGTGCATCAGTTCTGAACTTAAAAATACCTGTTACGGAATCCCACAAGGCAGTATTTTGGGTCCTACCTTGTTCTTAATATATATAAATGACCTATGCAATTTGACACTTCAAAATGGTTTCATTATGTCATATGCGGATGATACAGCTCTACTATTCGCAGCTAAATCAACAGTCGATGTCTATGATGTTGCACAGAAAGGTTTTAATACTGTGTCTAATTGGCTTCATAAAAATCTCTTAACACTAAATATAGACAAAACAAAATACCTATTATTTACAATGAGAAACACTTATCCAACTCTTACTAATCTAAGCATTCAAGCGCATAACAATTGTAATTCACATTATGCTGACATTGCATGCACTTGTCCCACTTTAGCGAAAACAGAACATATCAAATATCTAGGTATTACGATTGACTCAAATCTGAACTTCCGCAAACACATCGATTTATTATGCAACAGAGTGCGTAAACTAATCTACATTTTCAAAAACTTACGTCACATTGCCCATTTTCGATTAATTAGACAGGTTTATTTGGCTTTGTGTCAATCTATTATTACCTACTGCATAACATCCTGGGGTGGTGTCGCTAAATCAATTTTGCTGCCCCTAGAACGCGCCCAACGAGCAGTTTTAAAGGTTGCTACTTTTCGCCCATTCAGATTTCCTACACATCAGCTTTATATAGCATGCAAGGTGCTAACAGTACGTCAATTGTTTGTTTTGAACGTAATCTTATTACAACACACTGAACTTTATTTTAACCCAGTACCCTCAGATAGGAGGAGAAAAGATTTGGTTTGTGCTAACCTTCGGACGAAACATGCTTTTGCTAATCGTTTTTACTTATTTTTGGGACCCTACTTATATAACCAGTTTAACAGAGTACTAAAGATTTATAGTTTAAGTTATAATAGGTGTAATCTACTAGTTCAGGAATACCTGGCAAAACACAATTATGCAGACACGGAAAAATTACTAGAAATTGTGAAATAAAGTCTGTATGTACACACTCTAATAAAAGTCTCACTGTTTACCTAATCTACTCTATCTACTTTAACATTATTCGTTAATTTATTGTAACATAATATATATCTTACATTCGATAATGTAACATAATAATTAATAATATAGAAGTCTTAATATTATATACCTAAATAGTTACTTGTTAAGAATTGAAAATAATATGTCTTCTCTATAAGTTAGCTACTAACAAAATTTACTAATGTCCTCTTTTTAAAATGTTTGAACTAAATTGATGGCCTGAAACACAGGTTTTCATAAACCTAGCTCAGGCAGGTCTACATTATAGTTAGAATTAATTTTCCTCTATGACGATTAATGTAAATCTTAGTTTTACTTATATTTTGAATAAAATTTTTATTTTTTTTTATTTATTTATTTATTTTAATTTTGTAACATGCAATTAAATACGCATGGGAGTTTCAACTTCCCTTTTCTTTTCTTTTAAGAAATTGCACCTGCCACTGTTTGTCTCTGCTTCACCCAAAGGTTGACTGGTAGAAAATGCCTATGGCATTAAGGCCGCCTCTGTACATTTGTGTGCTTAAAGTATTAAATAAATAAACAATCAAAAAATTCAATTGTTTATTTCGTGTTATAGAACTTCACTGTTTTGTTTAGAGTTCACCGCATTTTTTGTCACGTATTTGGGACGTTGGCGTACAGGGCATGCGTTCGCTTGTCATATATATCGGACGATGGCGGTCAAAAGGTTAATTAACCATCACTTATACCTCGACTTTGGACGGTTATGGTTTCAAAATCTTATGTTTATATAGCACTGTTTGATTTTGGTCCAAAGGAAAATCCAGTCACATGTCGGAAATTTACTGAAGAGGTTTTCCATCCCTTGAGTAAATTTGCCTTACCTTTCAAAACTGACGTTAAGTTGTGTATTTGTTGCAGAACTGCCCAAGGACAAGTGTGTGGTTACACTTGAATGGGAAGCTGCGTCTAAGGGCGGTGAGAAGTCTCGCACCACACCGCAAACTATTTTGAAAGATGTAAGTTTTTTTACCACTCTACCATACATGATTGTGTCTATTGGAAGTAGTTTCTAAAAAGATACGAACCTTGCAACTATAACATGATTGTTTTATTTCTAACTAGCTGTGCCCGCGACTTCGTCCACGTGGAAAATGACAAAATTTCATGGGTTTTATTTTTTTGAGCCTAATTCATCATCATCATCCTCTTGCCCTTATCCCAATTTCATTTGGGGTCGGCGCAGCATGTCTTCTTCTTCCATACATCTCTATTTCCCGTCATCTCAGAAGTCACCTCCTTCTTAGCCATATCAACTTTCACACAATCCATCCATCGTTTCCTGGGTCTCCCTCTACTTACAAGAGTAACCCTCTACATTCATACTCAACACTTTCCTCACAACATGATCCTCATTCCTTCGCATCACGTGTCCATACCATGACAGCCGATTTCCACACAACTTCTCTGTCACAGGCGCCACTTTCACTTTTTTGAGCCTAATTACTTTTGTAAAATAAAAGTAGCCTAAGTTACTCGTTTGAACATTAGTTATTTGCGAGCGAATTTTCCGTGTAAACCGGTCCAGCTAAACATGTTAAAAATAGTTTTTGGTATATACCTATTATACCTTATACACTTTCATATGCATTTAGTAAAAAGCTGTTCTTTTGACATTACAAATAAACACTTCAATTTTGTTTATTTTTATAGATTATTGGTTCAAAAAGTAGTAGTTAGAAATCTGAATATCTGACAAAAAGACTTATCAAGGGGTATCGTGTTTCCCAGGAACTGGGTTGTCGCTCCATTTAAAATACTGATATTCAGCTACATCCGGATAGACGGGAAGGCGACCCCAACATGGTTGGGAAAAGGCTTGGCAGATATTGGTTCAAAAAGTGCTAAAACTTCAATATAGTTCTCGGTGTCTCTTTTCTAACTCTTTTGGACTGCCTCCTTAGTCTAGTAGTACTATCGCTAAGCATGAGGTCTTGTTATTGATTCCCGGGTCGAGCGAGGTGTTATTTTAGGGTTTTCCATCAGGAATTTCTCACTAGCAGCCCGGAATCTGGGATAGTGCCCGGTTCCGGTTGATGGTAGTAGCCTCACCCCATATTACATGGGACATTCAAACATAACAGGCGACCACATTTCGTATGTATTATAGATATAGTACATATGTAGTCACCTATCTAGGTGGTGTACCTATCTACATATAGTACATGCGAAATGTGGTCGCCTGTCTGCACTACCCTTCAAGGGAATTCAGGCGTGATGTTTCATGTATCATGGAATGTGTCCTTCCAGATCGACGGCGTGTGGCTGGACGGGCCGTGCCGCGCGTGCCGCTGCGAGGCGGGCGCGCTGGGCCCGGCACCGCGCTGCGCGCTGACGGACTGCCCCGCCGTGCTCAGCACGGAGCAGTTCGTGCTGGAGCCCCGGCCGGTGCCCTTCCAGTGCTGCCCGCAGCCCGTGCATGTCGCCTGCAGAGACGGTGATAATATTTACAAGGTAAGGAGAACATCACAAGAATGAGTCTTTCTTGAAAGCTTTCTTTTCTTTAAATAAAATTCTTTGTGAGAATAAATTTGTTCTTGAATTTGACGTTGCTCCACAGTAGGACTTTCAGTGAATTTAATTTCAATAGGAATATCAGAATTTGCCTTTGAAATCTATTTCTAGTATGTATAATTTTGATCACGATACAATATTACATCAATATATTATTATCTCTATAGGTTGGCGAGAACTGGACATCCCCTACGAACCCGTGTGAGAGCTACAAGTGCGAGCAGACAGACACGGGCGGCAAGCTTGAGAAGATCACCACAGTTCAACAATGCCACTCTGAATGCCAGCTGGTGAGAATACCCATATGATTACATGACGTATGCCCGTTTTCAAATTAAATGACAGCCAAATGAATGTGTACAAAGCACACTGTTCGATATTCAACTATCAACTCAGCGCCGAAAGTTGAAAATCGAACAGTGCAATAAGTATCAATGAAAACTTGCAATTGTTTATTCTGTGCCTTGCCAAAGTACAGTATGACAATTACTAAGTATCATAGGAAGAGCCTGTATCTGACAACACAACGATTCTAGTGTTAGGTCTAAGAATTCAAACCATCTAAATGTAATGTTTGAGACGATAAATTATTATTATTAGTTGTCAACACTTTTCGGACAGACCGCCTCATGACGTTATCTCGATATACTTGTACATATGTATATGTAATATGGCAGACCGCCTATAGACGGTACCGTCTGTAGCCGCACTGTCTCATTACGTTACTCATTATTAGTCATGGTATAACGTTCCGCCCATAGGCGTCAATATCTGTATTTGTCATATCAAAAAATTAAAAATATATGTGATATGGTAGTACGACTGTAGACGGTATAACAAAATGTATGGGATTTTGAAGTGTCATATCATGACATTTGCACGTGTTAATAATATTTATTTCTATAAACCTATTTAAGAAATTAATATAATTTGGCATTTATCATTTATTTATGTTGCGTAGAGGGCGAGCCTGCACGAAGTCACAACACCCATCATAATTTCATTTTTTTTTTCGAGTCGGTACTTTCTACAAAAAATATATTAGATAGTCTCCCAAAACGCTCGAACCTTATCAGAAAAAAAGAAAGAAACACATTTATTGGGGACACGCAAAAGAAAACATGAACTTAAAATAAACCTACTTAGCTTACATTTAAATAATATTGTATATCACTTCCGAGTGTTTTTGATGGAAATAATCGGTGCAACAACTCCCCAGCTTCGCCATCGCGTCGTCATCAGACCCCGCATTTCTACAAACGTTTTACTTCCCAGGGTTCGAAGTACTTCCCAGCAACGCCTGAGAGCAATGTGTGCTGCGGGAACTGCAAGCCGGTGGCCTGCGTCGTGGACGGCAAGGAGCGAGCCATCGGGGAGAAGTGGATCTCCTCCGACTTCTGCGCCAACTATACCTGTGTCGACGTAGACGGGACGGTGAGTAGACCTACCCTGCTGTGTGCTTTACAGGTACATTTAACCCTGTCGCTGCCCAGTTCAAAAATACGATTTAACTTGTATGTAATAATGTTTGGCAAATTACATAATGCGTAGGTATATGGTAGGAGGTGATGGGCATGTTCACATCTCATCTACAGCTTTTACATGTACGACTCGGGAAGCGAGTTCTGGATACATAACAAACTATTATTCGACCCGGAAGCCGGGTGCTGGGCACTAAAAGTGTTAAGAAGAAAAGAAAAGGTTACAAGGGGCAGTTTTACTATTAGGAGTCAAGTTATTCAAACCGTCTAATTACAAAACGAGTTCTCACTATAGTCCGAACCCAAACCTTCGTTCCAGTGATTATATTTAGATCTTTATGTAGTGAAAAGTTCATAAAACAAAAATTGATGACTCGTTGAATCGTCATCATCATCCTCCTGCCTTTATCCCAATTTATTTGGGCTTGGCGCAGCATGTTTTCTTCTTCCATACATCTCTATTTGAATTGATGATTAAAAGTCGAAATCTACATACTTCCTCCAAGAAGTTTCAGTTCTTATTACAAAATTGACAACTTAGACTCGGTTTTGACGTTTCATCAAAACAAATGGCTCTATGGTATTCTATAAAACCTGGGTCTAAAGACACATCTCGATTTGTAATCACTTTAGTTTGTAAGTGAAGATTTTTGTTAGCTAATCCTTAAAATCTTACCATCCGCTTATTTCTCGCTCCAGTTACAAGTGCAATGCTCAAACGAGACATGCGCAGAAGTGTCGGATGCTACGAAGAAACAGTTCGTGCTGAACCAAGAGAAGATACCGGGCAAGTGCTGCCCCAACGAAGAACCCGTCGCTTGCAGAGTTGGCAACCAGATCTATCAGGTAAGATACATACATAGCTCAATCAATCTAATGAAGTCGAGGAGACGGACAGGAGCTTTTATTGTAATACTGTGGTATTTAAACAAAGTTCGATATTGTAGCACTAAAACTTAGTTTCGAAAAAAGTAATATTTAAAAAAGCAAAGCCGGTTGGACGTAACTAAATATTAAGGCTATGCTGTGATCGGAGCTTCTCTTGAAAAATTCTAGTATTGAAACAAAGTTAGATATCGTCTTTAAATATAAGTTGTGTAAAAAAAATCTTGGTTTTGGGAAAAGCAATGTTTAAAGCAAAGCACGTAGCTATTAAAATTTTACCTCGAACTTTGCTATGATCGCAGTCAAGGGGATTTAAAAGTCAAAAATACACCGACTGCAAGATGGGAGCCAAGTGGATTCACGTGAAAGATGGTGGGTTGGTGGCTGATGGGGCTTATCTTCATAGCACTCGCCAATGTGAATTTTTCTTCCCAACTTTTTCCAAAATTCTTACCAACTTTTTCAAATAATCCAGAATCTTCTTCATTCATTCTTTGTTCATGAAGATCCACTTACAACATTCTTGTAACCCCACAAAACCCACTCCACTTCCCAGGAAGGACAAACCTGGCCATCCCCAGACGACCCCTGCAAGAACACAACTTGCGGCCGCGACTACAACGGCCAACTGTCCCACGTGGAGCGCGTGGCCACCTGCAACCGTGACTGCAAGAAGGGATGGACCTACCAGCTGCCGCCTGCGGGCCAGTGCTGTGGCCAGTGCCAACAGACCGCCTGTGTGGTTGAAGACAAGCTGGTCGAACCTGGTGAGAATTCATACGACATTTTCGACATTTGAAAGAACTTGGGCGATTGTTAATTTATTTATCTTTTTGCAGAGAAATTTTGGCCGAAGAGAATTGTGTATCGGCGTTTTCGCGGAAGGATACCTACCTGATTTCATGACGCAAGTCAATACGTTGCCGACCTAATTTCAATTTAGTTAATTATGTTATAGTATATTATTTTGTAAGGTTATAATGTATATTTATTTATTTATTTTTTTCGGGATGTTTCGGGGTTTTATTTATGGGCCTTTGCCAATAAAGAAATTTTGATCGTACTATTATTATTTGCAAGATGGGCCGACTTTTACACCGGCTTTTCTTTTGTTCCGATGTGGAAAATCCTCATGGATGTCCTCTTCTGGACTTCCTGACTAAAAACCACCCCGGTGTTCCAGCTCACATATACGCCGGGGGTCGCGGGAACGTAGGTACGATCCTTCCGCAACGACCTCTACAGGCCTAGCTTAACCTTCTATCGACTCCTGCGACTGTTATTATGTAGCCACGATCCCCCAGAGCGAAAAAAGAACAGAATTCGCTCAAAACAGTCTCTCAGAATACCTTCATTTCCCACTTATAGGCACTACATGGCATTCAAAGGACAACTGCACGACGTACTCCTGCGACAAGTTAGGCGAAGAGGTGTTCGTGACGTCATCCCGGGAGCTCTGTCCCGACGTGTCTGCGTGTGCGCCGGAGAACCTGGTCAACGAGACCTGCTGCCAGGTGTGCCAGGAGCTTCCTGAGGCTTTGAGTAAGTGGACTTGGAATTATGGGGTCATATAAACCTGGCACGAGGATCTGATGAAGCTTTCGAAGTGACCGAAGAGTGTCGTAGTGAAACATCAGTTCATCTGCCTAGTCTTTTCCCAACTATGTTGGGATCGAGTTCCAGTCTAACTGGATGCAGTTGAATACCATAGTGATCAATATAATAATATTGTCAATGTTCGCATTTTGTAGAAATAATTTAGATTTCTATAGCATATTATGTATTTTCTTACTTTGATACCGTTATCATACAAAAAATGTCTTACGTTTCTTGCATTTTACAGCTCAGTTTTAGTTTGTATGGTAATATAAAAAGATGTTAGCAACCGTAACAAATAGGTATGTTTTGAGCGAAATATAATACATATACGAAATAGGTTCAAATTGGCCAAATATATGAATATTACGTCAGATGATGGCTGGATCGATGCATGCATCTATCGTTTCTTTGGTGTTCCTCTACTCTTATAACCATCCACGTTCATACTCAAAATGTTCCTCATGCACTCACGCTGTTTCACGTACACAATAGCTATATAGATATTATTATTTCCTTTATTCCTTTTTATAATTATTAAATACATTAAACTTAAACATTAAACATTATTAAACATTAAATAAAAAAAACATTTAAAAATATACAACAAAAAATATAAAATAGTAGCCCACCGGCATCGGGAACAGGATTCAAGCTACCGATGGTCAGGGCACTTGAAAATAGAACCTCCTAACGATACGCGCCGTGTCAAGGGCTTGATCCAGCTCGTTAGGCAGCTGGATCAAGCCCTTGATCCAGCTGCCTAACGAGAGCCTCCTTAGATGTCGGCTCTTGGCTATTATACCATTGGCTGTCACAACTATCGACACAATGACTGGTGAATTCCAATCCCACATGTCGACAATCTCGCGGGCCAGATCAAGTTACTTAATCCGTTTCTCTTTCTCAGCCTTCACGAGGTTTTCGTCATGTCATATTATTATTGTTATTACTTTAGCAAGGCATTCCACCTCACATTTCAACAATGCACTATCTAACAACGAAATAGTCCACGACATAGCAAGTCTGTAAGGCACATCTGTAATAGGCTTCCAGTCCCACAGCTCCAGTGGCGCAATTGGTTAGCGCACGGTACTTATAAGGCAGTGTCCGTGAGCGATGCCGGGGTTGCGAGTTCGAGCCTCGCCTGGAGCAATGTTTTACTACTTTCGGGTTTATATTGGAAATGGAAATTGAAGTATTGTTTATGGATATTATAAGTATGGATATGCAATAGCTTTAAATAAGATACGATTTCAATGGCATCGCTTTTCCTGTTTTGAAAATAAACAGCATTTTTACTATATTTTTTTCTGAATACACCAGTCTTGCCTTATTTATAGGCATAGGATCAAACAAGTATTTTTGCCCAATTTTTTGTTTTTAAACTGGCTCAATGATGAAACGCTAAACGCAATCTTAAGAAGCAACAAACACATTTTGCATTAGGTTTAATTGGAAAGGCCTATAACAAGACATACATTAAAAAAGGCAATATATAATAAATAATACTAGCCTGTTACCGTCCCACTGAAAGGAAAAGGCCCCTTCTCATACAGAGAAGGCATGATTAATCACCACGCTTGCTCAAGTCAGATTGGCGATTTCATACTTATATAAATTACAAAATATATAAATTTGGATTTTACAAACAGTTTTACAAGTCAAACAAGCAAACTATCTTTTAAAACTAGCGAGGTCGGTGTTTCCCTATCTAACTATTCCGAGAAAAATCACCGAAACAAACTCACAAGTCACAGTCTTATCTTGGTCAGATCATGTGAGGACCATGCAGATTAATGTATGAGCTCTTCTGAGGATAGAACCACACAGATATGAGTCGACTGGACAGGTCCACTCAGGACCTGTCCATTCAGTGCACATATTTTTCAGCAATCGTAGAGCTATATTATAATAACTACATCTTTTGCTTTCTTTCGTAACTAATAACCTCTCCTTCCTTTTCAGGTAAATGCGTACCCACAAGCATATCGGCAACGGACTCTATCGGCCTGCTCCGCATCCACCTGGGCGCGCACGGGCTGTGCGTCAACAAGCAACCGCTCGTAGGATTCAAGGAGTGTCGCGGTACTTGCGACTCCGGGACTCTTTATAACAACCGTGAGTATACCCATCATTGACTAGATGTGCCCCTCGGTTTTATCCACTACTTAGGTTCGTAGCGTGATGTTAAGTAACCTCCCTCAATAATTGGGCTATCAAAGGTAGAAAAAAAATTGAATTCGACGGGTAGTTCCAAAGATTAGGGTGTTCTAATGGAAAAACAAACGAAACTACAGCTTAATTTTCTTTTTCTTTGACGCCTTGACGCCATCTTGGATTTTGATTTTGGCTCCATAATCGTTATTACAATGACATCCATGATGATAACTTAGTTTATATTTACTTGTATTAATATTATTTACTTATTTTATTTAAATTAAAAACTATTTCAATAACAATCAATTTAGATGTTTCACTGCTGCCCGGCGTCCCGTGACGGCTAGCTTTTTTATTACATACTTTGAACTGATAAATGTCTGCGCAGTTTCAGAGCCGCAGACTTACTTGGGCGAACTGTGTCTAATCTCTCTCTCTTTCTCTCTCGTATCTTTCCTCGTGTCGATCGTATAATTCCTTACCATTAATAATTTATTTTGAACGCTAAGATGAAATATTTCACCGATTTTCTTTTAGCAAGTAATCTATTTTTTTCTCCTAGAAACCGGTGTCCACGACTCCCGTTGCGAGTGTTGCCAGGCCACTAAGTACGGCCCGCTGGACGTGTCGCTGTCCTGCGCGGACGGCACGACGCAGGCGCACCGCGTGGCCTCGCCACTGACCTGCGCCTGCGCAGCCTGCGGAGGGCCCGACATACCGCTGTGGCCGACCAAAACTAAACCAGGTAACGTGCAATAACGATTCCTTTCAATCTATTTCATCGTTTCATCTATTTGATCAGGATGTGAAAACGACCACAGGACCGGTCGATGTGACACACTTGGGGGCGGCCTATGTCTAGCAGTGGACGTTGTTTGATTAAATGATAATGGTGAAAACCTATCTCCTGGTTCCTTTAACCATTTTATATGCAAAACAAGAAGATATGACTGTGTCGTTGGTCTAGAGCGTGAGATCCTGGGTTCAATTCCCAGGTCTTGTGTTTTTGAGTTAATCCAATAGAAATTTTCTCATTAACAGCCCGGAGACTGGATTTGTGCCCGGTTGACGGCAATACGCTCACCCCTATTACATGGGAATAACCACCTAGGTGCACCTTACCGTGCGGTTGATGGGCTTATCCCGGTTGTAAACGCCCCTTTGGGCCTATTGGCCTAGCATTGTTCTATCTCAGTGCTTGATATGTAGAGAAGTGGAAATGATGTTTCTCTTAACTCCTCCGCCGTTCTTTTCTGATTAATTTCGTTGCGGGATCCAGGACAGTTGAATCGTTTCTCCGGTACTAGTCGTGCTTCATTGCCTCAACGCTTTTCTGGTGGTCGCCACTGTAGATTCTGGTTTTCAGGAGTTGTAGTGGTGTGTTGGGCTTGTCCCAATATAGGTGCACCTCTGCCCAATCCTTTGGGAAATTCAGGCGTGATGTTTAAAAACATAATATGTGACGTAATTTTGTATACGTCACATATTAGCTCATAATCTGCTCTGATGAATCCATTGCTAAAATTGTATAAATCTAATTTCAGGTTACGATGGAGTGAAGGCTCCTAAAAGAAAAGAAAGTTATGATGAGGACATGATACCAGAAATATACCAAAGATTTGGAACGTCTCCCCGTCCGATACGATAATAATCCTTAATACAAGTTAATAAAGTTCAAAACTAATATGTAATGTGCTTGAATAGTTTAATCGACTATTCTGTGATGTATGTATTCAAATCAGTAATATATTATTTTTGTAAATAATAAATACAGCAATGATTAAAAAGTTATGCTTGTTTTCATCATCTTTCTTCATTTCATTTTCATGTCTTCTTCTTCCAAATATCTCTATTTGCCGTCATCTCAAAAGTCACCTCCTTTCTAATCATAATATCATCTTTTTCACAATCCATCTATCCTTTTGGTCCTCCACACTCATACTGAATACTTTCCTAACAACATGGTCCTCATTCCTTCGCATCACAAGCCCATTTCCACACAACTTCTCGATACTTATGATAATGTGATGGAATAAATAATGCTGGACAATCCACACAGCATCATGTAGCCCCAAGCTAAGCAGAGCTTGTGTTATGGGTACTAGATGACTGATATACAAAATACGATACATTACATAAATAGATATTTTTATTATACATAGCAAATACCCAGAACACCCGGAACAAATCTTTATAGATCGTACAAACATTTGTCCCAAGGCGGGAATCGAACCGGAAACCTCCTGGGTCTCAGGCGGACCTTCGCCCGCTGTGCCACAAAGGTCGTCAAATGTCGATGACGAGGTAACATTTGTATGTCGGTGACGCGAACCCATCCCTTAACATCTTTAACCATTTTAAATTGGTAGGGTTGCCTCTAGCAAAAATTGCTCAACGCCTCTAAAAAAGTTCTCACTTAAAAAAAAAGTCGATTGTCTGTAAAGTCGGTTTACTGACGATAGTTGAACGTGACAACGTCATAAGAAAATACTGATGGAAAGGTTGCATTTAAAAAAAATGAATTTCATTTCTTTGATAGATATTTTGTATGATGTATTATTGTACAGCAGCTGTCCACGCGGACGAATCACTCAGTCAATAGGAGGGAGACAGATGTCGAACGCTGCCGAACGCGGAGGCCGATTGTGCCTCTTTGTCGCTCGTTCCGCGCTCTTGCTTGCACTTCAAGCCTGAAATGGAACGCCTCAGAGCGAGGTAACGCCCCATGAGTCATGTTTTTTCGTGCGTGCAGCCGGTGTTCATCGATTTATTAGACGTTGTCACGTGAAAATAAATAAAATAATTTCCATTTCAATATTATATTCACCGGTACCAAAACAAAAACCGGATACCATGACATAACATCAAACTGATTCAATTTCAATATAACTTATAAATTGAACCTTATGCCTAACGACGTAAATAAGTAAATCGTGTGTCGTGTTTCAATTAGTGCCTATTACTATATCACTGTTCGTCTTGTTGATCTTCTGTGATGACGTCACCTTCCGCGGTCCGCTGAGCTTCTTCTTCTTCCTTCTGCTTCTGTTTTCTGACCATGTCTGATAGATATTTACACCTTTGCATACATTCCTCCTGTAATAAGAACGAGAAGTTTTAAACGTATTTTATGGTGTTTGGGTAACATAACAATTCACTTATAATGACAAACACTAGTTAGTATTTAGTCGTTCATATGAAGCGAGCATAACAAAACGGTTAGGTCTTAAGTTATTTTAAGAGAAGTACTTGTATGACTGAGCTTTGCTCAGATAAAACGACGTTTGCTAAAATTGAAACCTAGCTAGATCGATTTATCGCCCCCGAAAACCCCTGCATAGTAAATTTCATGAAATTCATTGGAGCCGTTTCCGTGATTCAGATTATATATATATATATTACATATGTTTTATCTCCAAATGGATTATGTGGAAGATGATATGGCAAAAGGTGACCCCAAATGACCCTACATACTCTATATGTCACCAGTCTAGGCTTCTCCCACCTATTTTGGTCTGAGGTCTGGTTCCATATGTATGTACATTTATACAAGAATTGCTCGTTAAAAGATATAAGATTTCAAGAGAATTAAAAATAAAAGTTACGAAATTACCGGGTTTTTTCTTGGTTTCATATAAAAAAAATAAACCTTATGTTCCCACCGCTGGGCAATCGTCTCCCTCATACTTTCTTAATAATCCTTACGCATTACATCATAGAAAAACCTTTCGTACATGATCAGTAAGAAATTAAGTTATTCGGCAAGAAAAATTCGGAATTTTTTAGAAGCTATGTACAGACGCCAGGGCTTCAAGCTATCGTCAAATTTTCCCCATGAACCCAGACCGAACATTAACCGGATTTGTGATCTATTCAGGAATGCTACGTACTTTGGTCTTCCCCGGCACAGTATTGGCTATCTTCTGCCACCGGTCGCCGGCGCCGCCCTTCGGGTACTTGGCGAGCGAGTTCTCCAGCGCCTTCTGTTGTGTCTGCGACCAGTTGCCGCTACTCGTCTCCTCTGCTTTGCGCGTTTTTACCTGTAAACATTATTTCATACTATTTAGCATAATGGTTCATCGTGAAAAAGCATGATTGTAAAAAGAGGATGGGTGAAGGACATAAGGATCGGATCCGGCTCGAAGGACCACAAAATGTAGGGGAAGCGACTAAGTGGTACCTGATGGTCTACGCTATGTTGCTAAGTTAAACACTCAAAACACTTTAAAGGTTTTATTGAGGTAACGTTAAGGCTAAGCTATTACTAAGATGAAAACGAATGCACCCGGTTGCTATCCGTTATGCACTTGTTCGGTACGCAACCGATCGATTGCAATTATTGCATCAAACAGTCATAATTTTCGATACAGGCGTTGTGGGGTGATTACTATACTGTTTGGTATCGAAGGTCTAAAGCTAAGCACTATATCTCCCTACAGATCCATATTTCAACACTAATATAACGCAACTTTGGGCGTTAGTAAATAACAGTAACAGTATGAAATCACCAAAACAAAATGCGTACAGGCATACTTTAATTATTCAAGAATTTCTATAACTTTATTTTGAATAATTTCAATAATTGATACTTAACCAAAGCTCTGTTCTTTATTGGTATGAATTTTACTTTGGGCAGTTTTCATATTATACTATACTACTTTTAAGTATAACCCTATTACAATAACATGAACGAAAGTTTACAAGAAATATAATATTTGTACAAATGTGGTGAACCATTAATTGATTGACAGTGGCGCGGGCGGCGCTATTATGTTGTAAATTAACTAACAACACGAGTACTTGCTGCGAAATGCGTTCAACGCGGGTATGTAGGACATAGATAAATATTAATCCAAAATTAAAATAGGCAGGTAAAATATAAATAAAATGTTATTGATAACTCACAAAGAGATTGGAATGTTAGATGCCTGCATCTGAATCACAGGCGACAGGAGATAATACAGTATCGTCATTGTAGTATAACAAAATTATTAACAAGTAGCACTTCGTCCGCGTGGATTTCGTACTCTTCCCTGCAAACTTTGACATCCCCTCCACCAAATTTAAAGCGTAGTTTTGGGAATAGTAATAGCCTATAGCACTCAGGAATAATGTAGCTTTTTAATAGTGAGAAAATATTTGGAATTGGAACATTACTTCAGGAGATTACCCCCTACATACAAACAAATGTTACCTCTTTATAATATTATTAGTATAGATATGGTGCGCCCGGTCGCTCGCATTGGTATTGCCGCTTCTCGCGCTAAAACACCGAGAAAAATGGATGGCCGGTCAGGACGAGCGGCAGGACGAGCGATAGGAGCAGCAGGGCGAGTAACGCAGCCACACTACATCCCTGCCCATTTCCCTCGCTATTGCTCTCGCCAATCGTCAAGTATGTGGCCGCAGTATTACATTTAGGAGTGACATAGTATTACTGACCTTCTTGGGCGCCTCGAGCACGGCAGGCAGCTCGGGCTCCTGGCCGGGCACCTTGTAGCAGTTGTCCTTGAGCTTGGCGGCCATGTGCGTGACCTCGGCCACGCTGCGACACATGGCGTCCGCGATCCGCTCCCAGCGCTCCGCGGAGCCGCCCGGGTACTTCTTCACGAGGCGCACCAGCTCGGCCAGGTCCTCGTCTGTCCAGAGGCCGCCAGTTATCACTGGGGCGGCGGGCTGGAAGCAACGTATTAGATTCAATTAGTTTCGATTATCAGATTAGGACATAGTTGGGGAAAGGCTAGTTAAAGACCTAAATGATCAACTATAGTTTTTTTCTGTATTGCCTTTTTACAGAGTACAAGTATAATATTACAGTACATTATAAAAATGTTTTGTGACTTGGATTTTGTATTACGAAAAAGTACACTTTTTCGTAACGACAAAAAGAGACGACTTTGAGGAAAGAACTACACAGATTTGCACTGTCGGTAATTGTGTAGCTCAGATGAGAACTTAAGAAACTCAACGACGCACCGAACAATACCAAAGAAACAATATTTGGGTAAGCTGTATTAACTAACTGCTTATTAGGAAAATACTCGTTAATTTGCTGGTGGCTAGGTTTTAGAATTTTTCAGTAGCAGCCTGAGCTTAGATTTGTGCCCGCTTGATGGTAATAGGCTCGCCCCAATGGGAGTTAAACATAACTAGCGAACTGTGGTTCTACTGCCTAACCTAGCCCATCGGGGAAAGCAGGTATCATGTTAAGAAAAATAAAATGACGATCTAAAATAATGAAGTGTCATTACATAAATTCACAATATTACACTAATTATGATAGAAAATTTCCCAAAGGAACTGTTCCGCTCTTACCTGTTGCACAGCCACTACGACCGGGCCACCGTCCGGCTCGTCGACGGCGTCCAGCAGACAGCCGGCGTCCCGCGCGGGCGGCACGAACCCGCGGCGCTTGCGCACGCCGCCGGCCGCCTTAGCCTCGGCTGCGGCCGCCGCTTCGCGGACAGCACGAGCCTTATCTTCTTGTTCCCTGAAAATAATAGCCACTTATTTTGAATTATGTTCAACTGCCATAAAACCGTACCATAGTAACTTTTTTAAGCCCGCGTAATGCAAATTTTCATAGGTTTTTTTTACAATTAGCTGCTTTATGTCCTTTTCCTCCATGTAAACTTTAACCATGCCAAATCTTACACTTATAGCGCACACTATAATAATAATAATTTATTTGCAGAACGAGATCCATACTGTTAGTAGATTGCGAATATACCAAAAACTTCTTCACCACCATCATCATCCTCCTGCCTTATCCCAATTTCTTTGGGGTCGGCGCAGCATGTTTTCTTCTTCCATATATCTCAATTTGCCGTCATCTCAAGAGTCACCTCTTTTCTAGCCATATCATCATTCACACTATCCATCCATCTTTTCTTTGGTCTCCCTCTACTCTTGTAACCCTGTACATTCATACTCAAAACTTTCCTCACAACATGGTCCTCGTTCCTTCGCATCACATGCCCATACCATACAAAAAACTTCTAGATAACCACAAAACATTACTGCATTAATTTTAGAAACGGCAGTATTTGTGAAACCGTCATTTTACGCTTCGATGCACCCAGCAACGCAATCACGGCATTTTACCCTTGACTAATCAATAAATTGGTAATCGTTAGCAACTGTGTTTATTATATTGACACAACAATCACCTTGTTACATAATATTGTTAAAAAACTTCTGTAATACTATTGAGAAACTAGATCACGCTTGAAAACTATCGAACAGTAGAAGTGCAGCAACTATTGGACAACGTAGGGCCGTATTGGGCTTTTTTTTGTAAGTCTTACCGACACAATAGATTTCAATTACCTCATAGTCAATTTTGACCGTATTGAAGTTTGCTCTTACTATAACTCGAAGTAGACAAAGACAGTGTTGGACATCAATACATAAAGTCTACTCAGATCCTAAAAAAATGCTTTTTCTTCGTTAGAATTGAAATTATGTCCATGGCTGACGGCTTACAATTTTAGAACACTTAAAGTGTGAATAATAATAGAATGGATTGGGAACCTTTTCCCAATCATGTTGGAGTCAGCTACCGGTCTAACCAGATGCAGCTGTGTACCAGTATTTTACAAGAGTAACTGTCTATCTGACCTACACAATCCATTGACTGGGTAACACAATACTTCTAGGCTAGACTGGTTGTCAGAGTTTGGTTTTTTGAATACTCGTAACGACTGACAATGAACTACGAATGAACAATGCTTTCCGAGGCATAAAGGTGAGGTGTCTCGGTATGTAATGTATGCACCCACGGACAGACCCAATACACACACGGACCGACCCAGGCAAGCTTTGCTTAACCATCCGGCTGTTTTACTACGCCACCGGCCCCTCAACAATAGATGGTAATTATTACCAAAACAAAAATAGATCAGCGCAACCAAACACGGACTTTTAACCCTTTATCCGACAAATATTTTCGTCTCCACTCCGCCTGAGTCGTATTTATGTATATATTAGTCGACATAAAATCTTTGCTTATCCAATTTTATTTTTTGTTTCTACTTTATATTCTACACAAAAATAACACATTTCAGGCAAGATCAGGGTTGGCAATGTTTAAAACATTTGTTTTAAACATACGTTTAAAACATTTGTTTTAAACATACGTTTAAAACACTGTTTAAAACAATACGAAAATACATATCACGTTTAAAACATAATTAAAAACGATTTGTTTTAAACATGTTTAAAACACGTAAAAAAAAACAACATTATAATGTGTTTTTTTTAATAATATAATATAATTAAATATAATTAAAACAAGGCAAAAAAGTTCGCTTGAGAAACTTCAGATCATGGAAGTTGAGGGTTGAGTTGAAGAATAAGAGAAGGAAAGTTGATTGAAGTTGATTGCATATTAACTTTGATAATAAGAATAATAATTATAATTACTTAAAAATGAAAAAAAAAAATTAGTAAAAAATCAAAAAGTGCTTTATTTATAAGCACTTTTTGATTTTTTACTAATTTTTTTTTTTTCATTTTTACGTATGTATGTGTTTAAAACATGTTTAAAACGTGATTAAAACAAGGCAATTAAAACAGCAATGAAGCATTAAACAAAAAACATGTTTTTTTTCTTTTTCATATAAAACATGATGTTTTGTTCTTTTAAAAAAAAACATGTTTTTTTTCCAACCCTGGGCAAGATTATAAGTTTACTGACGATTTATAAGCTGAGCGCTGGGAGCAGGATAGCTGACATGAAATCAGGCGGTAAAAAGGTTAAACAAAATATACCTCACCTAATTTTCTGCCTCTTATTTTCCTCTTCCATTTCTTTCCTCCGTCTGTTCAACTCTATGATTCCGTATGGTATCGCCGTCACTAACCACAAAGCAAATCTGGGTATTTGGAACGGCAAAGTGTCTTTGACACTGGGTTTGGGAAGCTGGTCCAAGATTTCTGACAAGCCTTGGTCAAAGCCTGACTTTCTAGAGTGTTTCTTGCCTCTACTGCTTAGTATTTGCTCCTGGAAAATTAAATGTTAGTGTTAAACAGAGACTCTAAACAAAAATCTCTATAGTTTGCATATTCACACATTCCTAGTGTGGGGCAGCGTTTTTATAAAAATACATAAAATAAATAAATAGTGACTTATAAGTCTAGTAAGAAACTGGTTTCCACTCTATTCCTATTAGTTGAATTGGACGCCAATAAGAAATCTTATTGGTGTCCAATTCAACTTATAACTTATAAATCTTAAGGTGCCTCCAGACTATATACCATAACATGTTATAAAAACTTAAGCCATGATGGCCCAGTTATTAAAGCCTGGCATCTCATACACTTGGTTGTGGGTTCAAAACGATGCAACTACCAATGTGACTTTCATAATTATGTACTATCTAAGTTTTTCTTAACACCTTAACTGCCAAACAACGAAACACAATTTATTGTACAAACAAAACATGTTCTAACATGTTTTGTTTGTCGGTCATTTGGCGTTCAACGTGTTAAACATCTCTGACATTGGTGAAAAAAGACACTATGAGGAAACCTGGACTTATAATTAATATAAGTCTAAAATCGCCACTCCACCTAGACCATGCATGGCGATTAATGTTCATGCATTGTCAATAAGCTTTCTGAGCTCTGTCTGTGTGTGGGTTTCCGTTCATAACATAATGAGACTCCTCTGGCCCTCGGAAAGCACGTTAAGCTGTTAGTCCTGGCTGTCATTTGTAGTAGATCTTTGAATGTTTTTACGGATGAATGTCTGATAATCAATCTAAACAAGGGGTTGCCTAGTAACTGTATTGTGGAGGTCAGATAGGCAGTCACTCCATGTAAAATACTGGTATTCACCTGCATCCGGTTTGACTGGAAGCCGACCCCAACATAGGGGAAAAAAGCCTAGGCAGAGATAAAATAAGATTACAAAAACTTACCGCTGTAAACCTTTTTTCAGCATATGCAGCCCAGCCAACAGCATACTGCCCAAATGTGATGATGATGAACAGGATGATGGAGCCTTCAGCCAGGCCCATCTTCCTCACGTGACGATAGTAGTATATGGCTGAGCGCCAGTTTGGAAGACCATTTTTGAGCACCTCATTATACCTGAAATAAAACGATGGGAAAAATTGAATAACTGATGACTTCATGTGAGGTAGGCAGTCATAGTCAAAAATGTCTATAACTTTTGGATTGATATGAAGTAACTCATTACTTGTCAACTTTACTGATGCTGTGTTAACACTATTGTATTAAGTCGTTGCTTTGTCTGTAGAATTTTGACAGTTGTTACGGGTAGTCAGAAGCCCGATAGTCTTACAAAGTAGTCAAATTATTTATTTCAATTAGACCATTAAAAAGGCACTTTTGAATGTTAACTTTAAAACAACAAAATGATTCTAGTTGCCTCTTTTAAAAGGTGTGGAGAAAAATCTAGAAACTCCACACTTACTCTTGTAAAATAGCTTTACCAAAGGGTAGTGAACACCCACCAAATACCCTTTCTACTTTAGAATTTTTTTTTACTGTCTATTTTAGTTACTGGGTAACAACCCAGTAGCCAAAATAGACTGTCGCTCCATGTTAAAAAAGTGGTATACAGCTGCATCTGGTTAGGCTGGAAGCCAATCACAAAAGAGTTGGGCACAAAATGAGAAGATTTAAAGTGCCAATGTACTGCTCTTAGCAAATGAGAGAATTGTCAGGCTGAAACAGCTGCTGATTTGGGAACAAAAGGCATAAACATACGCAAAGTATACAATGGTACTCTAAACATGGATTGTATTCCAACCGCAATGATATTTTCCCATACATTATTATTTAAAGAATTATACCTATTGTATTGTATTGTTTAGTTTGACAGGCCGATATACGCAACTCCACAACTCTGCACGTATTTTGCGTAAAATTATACCGGTTAATTTATTTGTATTACAATCCAGGCATTATTTTTCTTAAAAATATCCATTATGTTAAGTGTTATTGAAAAAATGAGAAAACTAAATGAATTAGAATTCAGTAGAGCCTTATTTAATTGGCTGTGCGACAGATGTTTTTATTCCATAGATGACTTTATGAATTTGAAATCCTTTTGACATAGTGATTATTTTTTTATTTTTTTATTATTGTTAATGTTAATTTTCTTGTTTGTGTTAATAATGTAAGAAGACAAAAAACATATTTAATTGTATACTGTAATTGACATAGTGATTAGTTTATTATTTTTTATTTTATATTATTGTTAATGTTAATATTATTTTTTGTGTTATTAATGTAGGAAGACAAAAATTTGATATAATAATTTATTTTTTTAAAGCTTTGACTATGCCTATTTAAAAATTTGCACAACTATAAAGTCGAATATAGTGAAACCATATAATAATTTACCATATACAATGTACCTATATTCTGGCAAATAAAGAATTCATTTATTCATTGAGTTTTCCACTAGGAATTTTCTCATCAGCAGTCCGGAGTCTGGATCTCTGCCCGATTGATGGCAATTGACTCACCCCCTATTACATATGACTTAACATAACTAGCGAAATCTAGGTGCACCTCTGTCCTATGTATGTTTTGTCATATCCATTGATTAGGGATTTTTTTTACTTTACTGTGGTTAAATAATCTCAAAAGAGGGTCATGTTTTTACGGAAAGATTCATAATTAACTTAAACTACATACTTCTCTCTTTTCCCTGGGTCCTTGAGTATGTTGTGAACAGACACCAAGTTCCTAAACTGAATATCTGCATCGGGATGGTCATTCTTATCCGGATGGAGTTTCAATGTGAGCTTCTTAAATGCAGACTTGATTTCTGCAGGTGATGCATCCTGCAAAAGAATGGAAATATGGAGTAATATGTCTGTCACAATTACTTTTAAGCAGTTTTAAATTGAGACTCACATGGGCGAAACCACTGGCAAAGGCTGGCTGTGCATGTGGTTTGACTATGACTATGTGAAAGTAGAAATTTATCCCATGGGAACGTACTTCCGTCTTAAAAGTACCCTATGGCCTCCCTCATCCAATTTACGGTGTTCCTACATGGAAAATTTCATCTCAAGATGAACAAACATCCGAAAATACAGACTTTCACACTTATATACCCAAAATACAGGCTTGCCTAGTTTGCAGCCAATGTTACAAACTACATATGTGTAACTTTTTATTGCAATTTTTTTTTTCTTTAAATTTATAACTTCTTTGGCATCATTGTGACTTGAAAGTTTATGAAATGAAAAAGCGACAGTAAAAAGAGACAGACACATAAATTCATAACATTTAATGTGGGAGAAAATGAGATAGGAAGCATTATACAGTGTTTTTTATGTCGTGGAAATAATATAAAATAATTAACAAACTTTGTATCACTATGATCATTACTAAAACCTACAATTATCCTCTTCCCAAAATATTACATTTGTCTCATTAATTATTATCTTGAAGCCAAAATTTTTAAAGGTTTCACTTCTACAACGTGTGAATTGCACACATGTTTTTTATTTTATTATGTTATTAGTAGGCTAATTATATTCACTGTCTGTCTGGAAGGTCAATTGAATATTTGATACAATACTTTATAAGGCTTAACACACGACGGGTACTATAAAGCCATGAGCCATATCTCCATACCAAACTACCCTTTGTAAGGGATAACTAGAATCGTTGTTGTATTTATTTGAGTTGAAAATTTGACATTCTTAAGAGCCTTTTGTAATAGTCTTGTTGAAAATTATTTGACTGCGACTTGGCTTGTTATGGAAAATAATTTAGTGAGACAATGGCATAGTAAATGCAGCACCTTTATAAACAGTATTGTGTATGAGTCATTAAGAAAAAACACTATGGTAATTAATAAAAAAAATCACTAAACCCATTTAATTAATACTTAAGATTAAGATTTAAATTATCTTATACGAAAATATTATCTATATGTATACCGATAGCGACCAACTGTGCCCAAGTAAGACTGAAGTTGCGATGTACTAATCTGGCTGGTCTAACGCCTGAAACTCATGTATTATTATATTTGAGAGGTCCATCCTATGTAAAAATGAATCTCTGTAGTACCTCCGTATAACTGGAGAGTAGTAGAGTTAGGACTTACCTGTGCAACACCTAATAATTCGTAGAAGTTCTGGCTAACTTCTTCTACCACGTCGAACACTTCCAAATCACCGTCATCCCACGCTTTCGCACCCAAAATGAGCGTACACAAAACCAGTAAACACCACCGCATATTTTAAAACTTAGCTCAATCTATTTTTAATTTAAAAATCATGTTACTTTTGTGCCATATTGAGACAGAAGTCAGAACCTACTGGACTCCTCGTTACCCTTTTTTTGACAGATTCTTTACCACAGTGAATTTGACAATGACAATGATGACAACAGATGACAACTCACCAGCTGGCTGGACAACAGTGATGTGATTAGTTCCACAAATAAAATACAGATAAGTATAAAAAATCGACTAATTCAATAGTTGCAGAGTCAAGATCATAACATTATTAGAATTTAATTCTGAAACCCAAAAGTATTTAATTTAAGTTTTAAGCGTAAATTTTAGGATAGTTTTGCTTATCTTCAGATTAATAAAAAAACAATATCAAAAATAATAGATCAAAAGTATTTTTAATTTCCATACAATTTTTATGCGCAACGTTTTTTACCTTTCTAGTCACAAATGAGAAGGCCTCGCTATCGTTTTTTCGGTTTTTATCACTTTTGGGTCACCAGATATACAGGCTGTGCCCAACGTGCCAATTTTTTGATAACCGTACATTGGCAATAAAAATTTAGTCCATTGTCCCTTCACTTTCGATCGATAAATCTCTGTTAGCTTTTCAATTCGTTGCTGCGGCCCTTTGCATAGCGTTGCACCCAACGAAATACATTAAAAGGTATGTACTTTCAATATAAATATTATAATTTAAATAAAAATAATACTTTCTGCTCCTTTCTATCATCATATCATTTCAATCCTCTTTATTCGATACTCCTTTTATTTCATATCCCGCATGTACTGTGTATTTTTAATGAGCCATTATTTTATGATTTATTGTAAGTATTAAGTGCGTGCTCAGCCCTTTTAACAAGATCTGCGTTACATTACGTGAGATCTCTTTGATTTTCAAGGATTACAATTATTTGGCTACCTGCCCCCACCCTCAGTAATATTACGGGGTTGGGCGGCCATTTGCAGGGGTAGCAATTTTCGGAAATAGCTATATGGCTTTTGCCAATTGTTATCTTCATTATCGTGCGTATATAGATTATTTTTAATTGGTAGGGTGTTTGGTAGGACATAAGCTACATTTGAGGTGGTTTTAAATGTTATTTAAAGATCCGCCGTGACTTTCCTTTGTTCTTTGTAATCTCCGACCTAGTTTCATTATATACTATCGAGATCTACCCGAAAGTGCAATTCTGTAATTCTATAGGTACGGTCAGCAACGACGTAAATCTGGGTTCTAGTTATTCACGTGCGTGGTAGTCAAGAATTTACATTTTCAGCCGCAAGCCGATAATATAAGTTGGCACGCGCTTAATTTTATTAAGATTTTTTTCGCACTCTCACAAGAATTTATGAAAGCGGGGTCCTGGTCCCGGTATTATTCTAGGTATACCGGTTTCCTGAAACACTGTTATGGTAGTAAGAGATATCGGTGCCAATTTGTCTGCCGTTATCTTTCGAAAGTCACCTAAAACATGTTTCTGAAAATATCGGTATTTCAAAGTCCCTAATAGATTTAGGTACATTTATGTATGATACATATATTACATATATGTATTTAAATACCAGTACTATAGCCAAAGTCAAATATTTTTTTTGTTAAAAGTATAGTTAGTGGCGAACAGCGCCATCTATCTTTTTTTTGTGAATCCTTTTTTATGCTTTTTGTATGCTTGATGTGCTTGCACTTGACCACACTTCACCACTTCGCCCCGATGTTAAGCGATGCTGTGGTCTAGGACCGCTCGCGCTTGCCTAGAAAAAACCAAGTGCTAATCTATTTGAACCTGAAATCCCTTAAATATTTTTCTTGTTTCACCTTTAGGTGGCCATGGCTACGAAATCAGCCGCGGATGCTACTAGTCCGAGGCCCAAGGCCAGAGTACTTGTGCCGCAGCTAAGCTTATTGCTAGCGGCAATCGAGAACGACCCGTCACTGTACAACGCGGCAAACTGCGAGATGATCACCTTTCTGAATGTTCAGAAGTGGTTTAAACTTTCACTTAGACTGAACGATTGTTTCGGCGGGGCAGTACTTAGTGCTCAAAGCTGGAAAGTTGTAAGTATCTTTACTGTTAATTCTGGCTATGAAACATGGGCTTTACAATCTTATCATCGCGGGTACAGACGTACTCTTACACTAACGCAAAACTTATTTTTTGTTGCCAAAATTGTTGACTCTCACACCATTTCTAAACGAAGCGTACTGGCGCCACCTACCGGACGCCTAAAGCTTCATCCCATTCTGCACAGAATATGCGGTCTTCCTGTTCTTTTAACTACAGTGCTATTACCAAAATCTAATACCAAGAGGTCAGTACATGCTTCTGAACCCCGTTAGCTTTGAAATTTTTCGTCGGCTTTTTCCGAGTTTTGGTGTTTTTAAACAATTACACCCTATGTTTTTTTTTTTTTCAGTTCTGTACCTCGGTCAGCAGAATTTATAATTCTACTTTCACTTTCATCTCATTTTATTTTCATTCATAATAGAATTTAGTTTTTATAAAAAAGTTTATTTAATTACTTATTAATTAATAATATATCACAATTCCAGTTCCCAAGATAGATGCTGCCCGTGTGGGGACCGTATATATTATACCAACATGAATATCGTAACAGTAACAGACCGAATTTCAGTTAAGGTCCAATAAATGGATAATTATTTCCATTTCATCCATTGCAAATACACTTATAACATAGTAAATAATTATTTAAAATGTTTCTTAAATTATTATGTTCTATTAAACACATTTTTTTTTAAATGGTTTATCCACTGGTAGCAGGAGCAGGGTTTTAGCTACTAGTGGCAAGGCCTACATAGACAGGAACCTCCTCAGAATCGTATCGAGAAGTACTACATTCTGAATCAAACCTTTGATCCAACCGCGTTACGGAAGACCCGAAATTGGTCGTTGGGACGATCGGCACAATGTCATCATCATGACATTGTGCCGATGGTGATGATGATGGTATCATCCGGAGATGGTAACATTGATTAAATATCATTATACGGCGCGCTAATCACCTTAAGGCTTATTGGCGACAAATGACAATAGTCTTGTCACTTAGTTAGTAATGTAATGATAGACCGATACCTTGACGTTTCTCTATCCAGTGACACTGGATCGTTATTGGATAATATATTATGATAACTCACACAAACAAACACTTAACAACCGGTTCAACATCCAGTATGCAGCGCCGGTTTCAAATAGCGGATTGTGGATCAACAAAAATCAGCCTAACGCTGACAATCTTCTTCAACAGGTTATGGGCTACTGGTCTGACAGTGTGAAGAGAGGCGGCTCGATGTCCAAAGACCGGCGTTCAATTCACAAATTGAATCCATCTATCACCCGTAAGGAAGCTAAAGAACTGACTCGCTTGGAGAGGCGCTTCTACAACTTGATGAAGAAGGAAGAAGCCCAGGATATTGTAGTAAGTATGCCAGTAGAGAGAGGATTCAAGTGAAATAGACATTTTAGACGTATGAACAGAGCTGCATGCATCTCATCCAACCGTAACCATTCAGTATTGGCTCCTTAAGTTACTTATAAACCATCCTTGATTTACATAGGTAATTATTTTTCCCAGGATGTGACCTACACGGGTAATTTCGGTGCTGAGGAGATCGAGAAAAACATCACTGGTGCAACGGATAATGGGATAAAAGTCAAGCTTCAGCTGATTAATGTAGCTCAGGTGAAGACGGATGAGAACACTAACTATCCAGAGGGGCCTAAGAAGCGCATTATTCATGTGAAGGAAGATGATCCAACTGGTGAGAAAATTTCTCTTTTGAAAGCAATTAAAACTGAAGTCTTGAGATTATTTCCAGAGGAGTAGGGAAATACAAATGATAAATCAATGAATTTTGATTTCAGATCCAGCTGATGTGACTAAGAAACTCAAGATAGTCTTTGATGAACACTTTGGTAAGTAGGAATATGCAACATAGTAGTTTCTTCAGAGCATTCTTATGTTTTTATCTAGCTTATGAACCCTCAATGAGAAATATTTCTCATGACTTTTGGCATATTACCTTTACTTATTCTTTAATGTGAGATTTTTTGTGGCAATATTCCTGCATGGTACACATGACACAGCCATTGATTGTACTTATGATTGTGATTAGACTCAGTCTGTTCTTTTAATATTTACACAACTTAGAATACCTAAAATCATGATAAGCCTTGCCTTTTCCCATCTATGTGGTGTCACCTTCCAGTACAACCAGAAGCAGCTGTGTACCAGTGTTTTACATCGAGTGAATGAATATCTGACCTCCACAACCCAATAACTGGGAAACACAATACCCTTTAAGACCTATGGGCTTCTGAGTATCCGTAACGGCTGTCAAATGACAGGCAGTAGGCGGTACCAACAGCTTAGCTATCTTTCTGAGGCATGGAAGGGGTGTCAAAATGTAATGGTACTCGTCAAAATTTGCATAACCTTGAAGATCAATCAGTACAGCTAATATTACCTAGCCATGGGCCCCACTTGTTCAGTATAATATATTATTATGATCAAATATATTTATGGGATTTTGTCTGATCCACAGATGAAGACTCTGAGAATAAGTCGCTGGAGCACCAGCTGGAACGTCTGCAGATAGTGTCTCGCAGGCTTGAGGAGCACATCACTACGATCCAGAGCCGTATCCACATGATCAAGGATCTGTGGAAGCACCGCTGCGGCGACAACTAAGCGATGGATGTATTCAGGAGGTTGATGAAGGTGGATGAGGGTTGACGGTTAGGAGTGATCAGGGTGGATGATAAGGGGGGATTAGGTGTGATAAAGAAATTGTTTACAATCCAGGTTGAGTCACATTGAATGTGTGTTAAGATTTCGGAATGAATGAGGTGGAATTTTGAATGGTGTGGGTTATACAGGGGTGAAAGCCAGTCATATTTAATCGCATTTTTAATCGTCTTATTATTATCGATGTTAGTATTTAATCATTAATACACTATCAATATTTATAGTCAATAAGAAAATCATGGAACCGTAATTCTTATGTGTAATTCTCTTTTTAATATTAATTGAATAATTTATCTACTATTGTATCATCGGGTCAGCTTAATCCAAAATATCTGTAATCCTATTATTACACATTTTAACGTATTATTATAATCATTCGCTAATTATTAAGTCAACTTAAATATAAGTATGATACGGATAAGTAATTTTAGGTGGATGTCTTTTTAGATATACCTACTTATTATAAATGTAGTGAGTATCCAGTTATTATAAAAATATAAATCTCTTTCAAAAGCAGGACAAGCAAGCAAATATCTAGGCAGTTCCGAGTCAAGCATGATTCTTATTTATTAAGTGAAATAATCATAATGATATTATTATTATTGTAGATGTATTAGTACCCCGTAATTATAGAACTACCAATCTCATTGAAAGCACAAGCAAGTAACATCAAGGCAATCCAGTGTTAAGTATCAATTAATCGTATGAATAATTTTACATGTAATCACTATTGTAGAACTTTGAAGTATTCAATAAAGGAGATAAAAAACACCAATGTTGTTTTATTTATGAATGGGTGGCCCCTTCTTCTACGGGCGTCTCTTGACCTTTACGATAGTCTTAGAGCAAGAGAGCTCAGACACAGTGACATACTATTTATTCTTTCTGAATTTGTGTATCACATCTTTTAAATCTTTCATTTTCTGCACTTCACTTCTTTGATAAATGATATTTATTTCTGTTAAGTCATTATGTAGCTGACTACTACTTGAAGAAACATCTTAATAAACTCCAGAGGTTACAGTCTCTTTGGTCCAGATCTTGTTTTGGTCTCTTGAAGAAAGAACCACATTGATTTGACTGGACCTGTCCAGTCAGTGCACGCATTTGTCAGCAACTGTGTAGCACACTGATCAAGAAATGCGTTATTTTACTTCATCATCTGCCTAGCCTTTTCCCAACTATGTTGGGATCGGCTTCCAGGCTCACAGGATGCAGCTGAATACCTGTATTCTAAATGGACCGACTGTGTATATGAGCTCCACAACCCAGTTACTGGGCAAAACGATACCCGTTGGTAGGACTGGTTGTCAGATCCATATATTCTGAACGAAAGCATCTAACAAATTTGTTGAGCATATGAGGACTGTAGGTATCATTCAATGAAGATATATAATGAGGATATTTAATCTGGTTTATGGTTTATTAAGAACAGTAACAATATAACGACGCGTAGGTAGGTACAAGGCTTCGTGGAAGACGATTGATTGGGTGTCGCGCCGCGCCGTGGTGCCGCCTTCGCCAACGTCATTATTCTAGAATGTTCCGAACAAATTCTTTGACTGACGAATTTGAGTTATCGGTAGAATGTGTCATCGGGAACTGAAAATAAATATTAATACAGAAAATACCCGTTTTTGTGCTATTCATATTCAGTGTATGAATATCAGCAGAAAATTTATATTGCTACGTCGTAGCACGCATGCTACGCCGTAGCACGTGTCCTACCCGTAGCTAACAGATCGATGAGACTACAGAATTGTTTTTTTTTAATTTAGCTGCAGTTGCTTGCCTGACCGAAAAAATATTTGTACAGGCATCCTGAATAGGTAATCATGATCTGTAGAGGATTAGATAATTTATTTTTATATAACATGAGTAGGGAGGTATATTATAAACAATGAGCATGGTCTTAAAAAATGGAACAAGGTCTGCATGTTTTGCCGTGTAAGGCGTTCCTTTTATTTTTGTTTACGGGGAAAACCTTATCAACCTATAGGCGCCTGGACTTTTGGGGATAGACCAGGGAGTGTGGGATTCTTACTTCACTAAAACCACCCCGGTGGTGTAAGACGTACCTACAAAAAAAAACATATTTTTGGTTGTGCCTACCAACATGGTATTTTGTTGAACATAAAAAAAAAAAACTTAATTATATTATCTAAATCGAAGTTGATACTTACAAGATATAGCATACTGACAAGTGGGAAGTTTAGTAATAACGATCGTTTAAGAATTTAGTGGAGACCGCGACTCGGCAAACGTAGTGTAGGACGCCCTCTGGCCAGGTGGGATGACGATCTGCGAAAGACTGCAGGCAGATGCTGGATGGGGCAAGCTGAAAACAGGGCGCTATGGCGCTCATTAGGCTCTCCTAATGAGCTGGACATAGCTCTCTAGCTATTTCCAGCAGTGGACTAATATTGCCTGATGATGTGATGTAAGTATGTGAAGAATTCTACTAAAATTTGGCTATCAATTTTTTTTCAAGGTGAAGTTTAAATAGAGTAGAGGGCATTTGTCGAATACGTTTAGGGATTGTAGAGAGAGATATTTATTTTTATAAAACATCAAACTCGATTATCGATTAATCGTAAATACCAAAGTCACGATGACCCAGGAGGTGGTTAACACGAGTCAATGGCTGCTGATCTCGTAAAAGGTAATGAGCTAGAAGATGAAGATAACTCCAGTAGGAAAAATAACGAGGATGCAAGGTCATATTAAGTTCAGATTGGGATGTTTGTTAACGTCGTGTTTCCCTGTTTTATAATCCACACTAGACTAATATTATTTATGACTAAACGGCTGATCGTATCGTAATGGAATTTGGCAAGGAGATAGATTATATCCTGAGGAAGGTCATAGGATAGGTTTCAATCTGCGACTACGTCAGCATCCTCAATAACCGACATTCACGCGGAAGAAGTAGCGGGCAAAAGCGAGCTATAAATGAGTAAATATTAATGTAACGTGCCTAACGTTACATTAATATTTACTCATTTAGTGTGTAACTCAGTGTTTAATTAGAGATCATTCGAAGTGGCTCAGTTATACCTAAAGGTACGGGCCCGTATGGCCCAGAGAGAAGGGGGGAGGGGCGTGTTTTTTATACGATGACAGCTACTATACAGTCTTTCCTGTTATCCGTCTATACGTTGTCAAAGATTAAAAAAAAAATGTAAGTTGTAGAAAATCAAGTGGTCTACCAAACCCAATGAGATTTTTAATGAGAGACGAAAAGTATTAACTGGTTTTATATTAAATCTCGTTGGAATAGATAGAAATGATGATTTTCTCATGACTTTTTACTGTTATAAGTAAAACGCATCTGAAAAATAATTGCAACGCTGGGGGGTCAGAATCATGTACTGAACTCAAGGTGACACTCTGTATAGTTACGGAAAATGATGGGTTGCCATGGCGTTGCAGTGCGTCAGGGATGTTTGCAGCGGTGCGTGTTGATTGTTTTTACACGATAATGCGAATGCCAATGGTGGCTCGCGTCATGGCCAGCCCTAATAGGGTTCTGAAAATGATTGCTGGCAATTCTGACGACACGGTTGAGCCATCGGCTGCTGCGCCGCGTGTTGTGGGTTCGATCACCGCACGGAGCAAATATTTGTATGACCTACAGTTTGTGTATGTGAGTTTAAATGTTTGTAAACGCACCCACGATACAGGAGAAATTCCTAGTGTGGGGCAACGTTTTTTTTTTTATTAAAAAAAAGACCATAAGTTGTTCACTGTTTTCAGTTACATGTGTCCCCGTATCGTGCTATTAACTAACACTTAGTATTTTAAGGATTATGTTACTAACTAGACTCTCATAAATTGGAAAAAACATGTCGGGGAAACTAAAATAAAACTGTCACAATTTTTATGTGGACTTAGTGTGCTAAAATCGAACACAAAAACTCACTGTGCCCTCACTGCACACTACGCATGGCTGAGCTACGGTATCATCAGGCGGGGACACAGTGTGGATGCGAATGACTTATTCATTGCACAAAAGAAATGCGTGCGAATATAATTCCAAATAAAACCTAGAGATAGCTGCAAACCCCACTTTATAAAAGTAAACTCAACCCTCCATTTAAATATTTGAAATATATACTTTTGTTAAGAAAAACATAAAACTGTTTAATTTTGATAAGAATGAGCGCCGCAAAACTAATTTATAATACTAACAGCACCTAGATTACAAATGTACAAAAATAACCCAGAATATCAAACCATACAGACATATAATAAATTACCGGAAAATATACGATCCACGAAAACACTTTGTGTATTTAAAGCTAGGCTAAAGTCTTTACTAAGTATTATAAAAGTGTTATTTTAGTATCCAAGAGTTTATAGAAGATAAAATAGAGTTTAAATATATAATATGTATGTGTTCATTTTAATATAGGTTCTTTATTATGTAAAAAACTATTTGTTGTTATTTATTATTTGATATGAGATGTTTTCTTAATGGTTTTGTGTAATATGATTTTCATTTTGACGTAATTTTATTGCAACATAAGTTATAACTGTTATAAGTTATCTTAGCATGTAAAATTGGTTGTGTACATTGTGCATTAATTAAATAAATAATCCCTAGCCTCCGCTCGTATTAAAGATTTTGTTTTTTTGAATAGTTACGCCCTTGGATCGTCGCAATTATTTGACAGTCATTTGTTTGGAATACCAGAAAGCGCCACCTAGCGGTGCGACGACGCGTTCTGTTCACCGAACGGCGAACATTATTATCTAGAGATAAATTTAGCGTCAGATAGAAAGGTCACTGACACGAACTTCTGCAATAAGTCCAGCGTTCTTTTTACGTGACGCGCACTATACTGAATATGTTTAATAAGTAGTATGACTGATTTTTTGGTACCTACTAATAGAAAAAAAAACCAGCCAAGAGCAAGTTGAGCTCAGTAAACTAGAGTTACAGAACAAAGAACACTGAGCGAGTCTATGGCGTGGTCGCTGCGCGTCGTATTGCGCATAATTAATGAATGTAGATGTACAGTTTAGGAACTATAGCGTAGTTCCTTAACTATTCATCAGAATGATATAAGTAGTTTCAGCATTTTATTCCGCCGTGGGATATCTAAAGCTTAGTTGACGCTTCCCGAGAAGGGCTGGCATCTACTTTGGACAGAGGCTAATTCCATTCAACGTGGCAATGCTGCCAGTCTTTTGGGCACCCTAGGTACCAGTCAACAGGGATGCGGATTTTTTTTGAGACGTCTTGTTTAGTTAGTTAAGATAGCTCATTGTCACATGTGTACATGGTGTACATGGTGTACCTACATGTACTTAATATACATCTGTTTTCCGGCATTTTAATTGAAATATATAAATACTACGTAACTCAAAAGGATTTAGTGAGTAGGCTAGTAGTAAGTAGGATCTATAATAATAATTTAACTAAGCAAAAGGTTAAGCGTCAGCATTATGCTCGAGCCCCCTCAAGGGTCGCCAAGCGGTAGTTTTAAGCTTAAACCTTGACTCTTGTTTACAATTAATAAAAAACATTTCAGTAAAAAGTTATCCAAAAAGATCCGTATATTAATGTTTTTTTTTTTATTTATATTTTCTGGACATGAGTGGCTGCAGTTTTAGTAAAAAAAAAACAAAACGAAAATGGAAACTAACTGAACTATGTTGCTAACTACATATATTTGTTAAATCTTACTATAAGTATTTCTCTGTATTTTGTAGTACGTAACTATATTTTGTTCCTAATAAATAAATGAATAAATAAATATTATATTGCACTGTCGCAAACGGTTTTAATTTTCCTGTAAAATTTAGCTGAACGTCTAAAATTGATTACTAAGGTTATTTATTCCTTAGTAATAAATATAAATATTTAGAAATGTCTATATTTTGCAAATTTTGTAATCTTTTGTTTATTTGGCTTGAAAAGTACCCAAAATAAATTTGGGTGATTACTCGCGATCTATGTGTGTGTACGTCATCGAAACCCATTGCCAAACTTCAATTTTCTACGTTGTTACGTTGATCTAGAGAAACACCTGTGTGATGACGGACAATTTGTGACATCTACAACCCAGTTACTGGTCATCTCAATAAGTATCTAAAATACAATTGCCACAAAAATAGTCCAAAAAACACAGAAATAAGAAAACGACAATTTCCTCTGACGTACCTTTTACATCTCAAGGGAGTTCCCTACTTTGGACATATTTTCTTCACAAATTATTTATTGAATAAGTCATTCTGTTCTATTGCTACGGTGCTACGAGCTACGATCTACGAGCTACGACATTGCTACGCCGTAGCCAGCACGGCGCCTCAATAATATATTTTATGTATTTTATACGACTTTCATTGCGCCAAATTTTATCTGGGTCTGGCAGAGGTCAAGGTTAAGTTTGCAGACAAATAGGATAGTACATAAATGTGCGGGGACATCTGGTTTTATTGTAATTTACTTCGAAGGTCATGTATTCATGGTCCCATTGTGTATCTGTGTGTCTGTAAGTAAAACATGCTTGTCTTAATTTCTAACTGACTGGTTTTAGTTTACTTCCAACGCATTAACTGTATGAACTTATTGTCAATGTTAAAACTAATAGTATGTATGAGGTAAAATTGTCTGTTGTGTCTTAGTAAAAGAGCTGGAAGCACAGTCGATCAATTTTATAAAAATCTCCTCGTGAAAACTTGGGTGAAGTGAGTGTGAATTGAACTAGCAATCCTTAGCATAAGTATGGGATGGCAGCTCACTCTCTCTTCTTTGTCTTCTTTCACTCTAAAAAGGCGCCTCTGTGCGGGGCTGGCCCGAACAAAAATGAAAATTGAAATCAAGAAAATAATTAATTATTACTTAATTAAACCTGCCAATCGGATATCTACAATCCAGGTACTGGGTAACACGATACCTTTTGATTAGACTGGTCGTCAGATTTTCAAGCTTCCTACCAACCATAACAACTGTCAAAGACAGATAGAATGCCAGGTAGGAACAACGCATCACGTGGTTTCCGAAGCGCGTAGGTGTCTCGATATATAATGGATGGACTCCCTACCACTGACCGATGTCCGCAAACGTAGCACAGCCATCGATCGACCCGTGCGGCTATTATGATGACGAACTATCTTGGTACTAAAGTTCGTAGACCCCGCCTACGAAATTTCGTAGCAATTTCTTGATCATTATTAAAAATGCTTCAATCAATATTTCACGGAACTACGAATTAATAAGCTTCATAATTTTTACTTGGAACAACATAATAACAAATTGTTCCCCACGTGACAGCAAACACGATAAAAACAAATGACAACGTATATTGTAAGCGTAAATTGTATTTAATTTGACCCTTAAAAATTTTTGTTATCCGTTCTTCTTCAAGCTTTTCCTTCGTAAGACCTCCTTACGCCGTATTGGTACTAAACACGCCGATGTATTGCCTGACATTTCTTGTACTACACGACCAACCCATATACACTGTTCGAGAAACCAATTCGATGAAACATCGAACATTGTTTCGAACATTTTTTTTACAAACACGACTCCTTGGAGGAAACTTTTCTGATTTTCAGCCGCAAATGTATGTTGGTTGGAACCAACCAAATGTCCAGTGCGAAAGATTCGAGCTTGTTCGCGGTAGCATTTATAACAAGAGGGGAAGGGGGATGTTTCAACCCCTAATGAAAACCTTCAGAAGGACAACTAATACGGGACGAAAACTTGCTCATGAACCCATAAAAATAATTGCTAATTAAGAACAATAGATTTGTTTATAGATAAAAAACTCGCACTCACAGGGTCGCGTACATGATCAAGCAAAAAAAACATTGTTAGTTCCGTGAGACCTTGCTTCTTGCCAAATTTCACGATCAGGCCCTACAGGTTTTGATTTGATTGCTATTTTCAAAATATGTCGCATAAATAACCGTATTTTTTATTGCGTTGACTTAGAAGCTTAATTGGGCTCCAAGGGATTGAGAAAAAGGGGCTTGACAGACAGACATACAACGGAGCGATCTTTTAACACTTTTAGTGCCCAGCACCCGGCTCTCGAGTCGAAAAAGAGTTTGTGCATGTCCGAAAACTCGCTTCCCGAGCCGTACACGTAAAAAGCTATAGATAAAATGTGAACATGCCCATTACCCCCTACGATTTACATGCGCATTATGTAATTTGCCAAACATTATGACATACGGCGAAAGGGTTAAGGGTTCCGTTTTTTCCTTTTGAGGTTGACCCTAAAAAATATTCATCTTTAATGGATACTCTGGTTCTTTGCTTCAAGATTGCAGACTATTTTGGTACATGGTGGTAGGAAAAACGCCGTACACACTTTTAGAGAGTGGTAGTACTCGTGAGGATGAACAATTTTGGAACATGGGTCAAACCCTGAAAGTAAATATGTCCGCAGCTCTACCCAGCAACCACACTGTATATTTCAAGCCGCTCCTTGTACGAATCTCGCCTTGGAGGAGGACTTCTGGCTGCAAGGCTTGGTGTTCTGTTGCTTCCGCGTGCAAGTGCCACATCAACGCACTGAGACTTAGTACAAGAGTAAAGTGTTACTAATATTAGTCTTAAGTTTTTATTTACCAAAGAAAGAAAGAAAGAAAAAACATTTATTCAGCACAGGTTCAGGCACACAACAACGATACTAAACATAGAAAATTATAAAAAAAACGAGTAACAAGAAATACATCAAAAACATATATAAGTATATATTATTAAGTATGTGCCTTCAGCTGCGCTAAAAGGGTCCAGTTCAGCAAAAAATGCCAGACAACTAGTGCCTGACGCTGTTTTTCAACTGGACCTGACGAACACCAACACGAATTGTATTTTGGTTAATATTTATAAGTGTATTTTATTTTGTACGTTATGTATTTTTTCTATGGGCTTTGGTTGCCTGATAATAAAGCAGTTATGATTTATAGTTATATCAGAAACAAAACAAGGAGGTATACCTAACATTGGTTGGACTTGGCCTTCTTTAGCTGAGCTCTTGATATGTACTGGCGTAGGCAACTCAGCATAGCGGCAGAGCGAGCCAGCCAGTAGCAAACGCGTCCGCGGTGTGGGCAGATGTCAAAATGGCCGCCGAAACATAGCCTCTATACCTGTGACATCTGTGTTAGTGCACACTGCACTGTCGTTTATTATAATTTTATTTTGTGATTCGTCGCCATGCCTTCCCATATATGCATAAGATACGTTTCCTATTTTTTAGTTATGATTTTTATCATATATATCGTTTATTTCGCCGGGGCTGTGCTATTTTTTCCTCCTCCAGTAAGTATTAAGATTTTTCTATTTTTAAATATTGATTTCTTTGTATCTCCTTTTTGATGGAAATCCTTTGTAAGTTTAGTATTTATGATTAACTAATTAGATGAACATGTTCTGCAGTATATTTGAGATGATCAACCTTTTTGGAAAATTCCACTTAAATCAACATACATAGCATCAATTCGAACCATATTTCTTCATTTCAAGACAGTTTCTTTACATAAATGTCCTCGGAATATAAAATAAATTAAATAATTGCAAATTTTAGCTCAGATCTAGGTAACTAGGTTGTATAGACGCACTTGTAGCTTTGTCTGTGCCTGGCTTGACGGCCGATCGATCGGTGGAAAACATGCGCGGTGCAGACCGCCCGGGTTTCCCGCTAAAACCACCTACGTATTTATATCATAGGTCACCTGTATTATTAACAAGGATGCAACGAAGTATTGATTTATGGCTGCTGAACCCGAATACCCTTTGCCGTATTCCGAGTGGGGGTTACACGTGGCGCGGCGTGGGCGGATTGAAAATTGTTGATGAAAACGTAATTGTTTCTTTGAAACGAAATGATTTTAGTGGGCTTCATCAAGTTTTCCAATTAATTTGATTTGCGTCATTGGTATTTATGGACCTACCTTTTAACGGTGAATGTTTTAACAAAACAAAGGCTATCGTTACTACAACCAACGTGTGTTGCCATGGTAACCAGTCGTCCCCTGCTAATAATGAGCACCCTTATTTCTTTAAACAGTCAATTTCGTGAATTTTGGGGTACTAGGTACTTACGTAAAATGACATATATAACGACGAAAACCTACAACGCTGGGGGTCCACATGTACTGAACTCATGGTACAAGTTAGGGCGTTCTCTTCCACCCTGTACAAATCATCATCTGCCTAGCCTTTTCCCAACCATGTTGAGGTCGGCTTCCAGCCTATCGGATGAAGCTGGATACCAGTATCTCACATAGAGCGACTGCCTATCGGACCTTCACAACCCAGTTACAGGGCAACACGAAACCCCTTGGTAAGACTGGTTGCCAGACTTTCGGGCTTCTGACTACCCGTAAAGACTGTCAAATATCTCTAAATGAAAGTAGGGAACAACGGCATAACGTGCTTTCCGAGGCACGGAGGAGTCTCGATACGTTACGAATGGTCACCCATCTACAGACTGACCTCGACGAGCGTAGCTTAACCTTCGATCGACCCGTGCGTTTTTATTTAGCTTTGAGCTCCACCCCGTATAAACGCTTCCCTTATAAAAACACCAAAAGAACATAAAAGAGAAAACATTTCACAGATGAGAAAACGAACGTATTCTTTTAGCTCACACCAACAGCGCCTCTCAAAAAGAAGTCAACCTCTTGAAGCATCTTTAGGAATCTGCATAGCTTACAATACGAACAGCCACTCTGCCATTCTGCCATATTTATGGGTCACATTCACTGATGTAAGAGCCTACTCATGTGCCATTCAGTGACCTAAAAGCTTCATATAAATCAAAGAGTGTTTCTTTGCGTTTTCGCAACTCATTTCTTAAAAATATCGACATAGAAGTAGCGGCGACCCGCGGTACACCCGCGGGTAATATTCACATTTATCAAACGCGAGAGGTTGAAATAGTTGTTTTCTGAAATTGTCGCACATTTGCTCAATTGTCTTGATTTTTCTTTCCAAAAGAACCTTCTATAAAGTAACAGTAAACTTTAAAAAAAAGATGGATGAAATCGGTAAAGTCGTTCTCAAGTTATGGCGTGACTAAGGGACAGGGACTCATTTTTATATATGTATATTCATCATCCAACGTTACAAATACGTGACAAAAAATGCGGCGCACTCTAAGTACTATAACACGAAATAAACAATTAAATCATTCGTTTTGTGTGTGTTTATTTATATATCTTTAAAGTTGAAGCTCCCGTGCGTATTTGTTACATGAATTAAATTAAAATACACCACGGTTATCGATACATTCATGATAACAAAGAAGTAATTAAACGTTTTTATTCAAAAGACTTTAGAGAAGCGTGGAGGGCACGCCCGTGCGTTTATGCTTTGGTAACGGTTATAGATAGAGAAATTGAAATAACAATGATACGGCAAAAAATGTGGATGGATACACAGACTTGAACTTGCATTTTCTTTCGTTTTCCTGCTATTTAATACCTAAACTGTCTGTTCGGAAATGGATAATAAAGACGCAGTGTCTGGCTTTTGGGCTTTTTTTTACCGTCGATTTAGTTTATTGTTTCTAAAAGCTAATTTAGAGAAATAGAAAGAAAGAAGCAAAAACATTTATGCAGGCACACAACGACACAATACGCAATGTAGAGAACATAAACTAAAAAATAATAATATGATAACATAAGTGATAAAAAAATATATTATTAAGTATGTGAGATTTTGTGTGTGTCTGTGTGTGTTACGGCTGCGCTAAATAGGTGTGTGTGTGACGCTGGTTTTCAACTGGACCTGAGATTTTCAGATGTCACAGACGTAAATAAGTTGTACAGTTTGATGTGAGTATGTGAAATAAATAATGATGCAATTACATATCCAAACTCTAATCCACAAATTGCTTCCTATTACTGAGATAGCTACGGAACCATTGTGTAGCGCCCGGATCGAAACCGTAACAGCTCAACTTCGATAGTAGTAACGGTATATTAATTGCGTCGAACGCACGGGAAAAAGTAGCCAGTAATTAACACATCCCTTTATCTTGCGTTGTTAAGATTTTATCAGTAGGTAACATCTAGTAATGAAGTAAAATTACTGCGCATTTTTCGGAAACCAGATTGTAAATAAGTTCGTAAGTTGTATTGTTTGACTGACAACTTTTTCTAATACTTTAGACAGACATGGTACCAAATAGTTTGTAGGTAAGTCAATGTTAATGCATACGTTTTTAAGGGGCCTAAATTGTAATAGGTTCGTATATATGGTTTAAGTTTGTCTCGTTTTACATAGAATTGCCCCACCTATGGTTGAATGGCCGGTAATTGAAACGTTAGATTCAACTGACCTAAATCTGGCTCTGTCGGTACATGACATAGGAGATCGATGAGCGCATCACGAGTAGGGGTAAAGTGGGTAGGGGTTGTGACCAACTGGAACTCGTTTTTATACCGCTTGTGTCCAGCATGTTAACATTAAAATCGTCATGGCATCCTGAAAGCGCCTATAGCATTTTTTTCCGTTCGCCGAAAACATAAGCCACATTTGTTCGACCGATTAAAACCTTTCTTTTATTTTTATTAATGGCCATCTCGCAGTTTAACCTTTAGGGTTATTAACTGCTTACCCTAACGTTCCTATGGGAACTTAACTGGGGAATAAAAATTAACGCTTCCAAGTCAAGGCGTAAATACTTAAAAGCTAAGCGACCACACGCTAAGAGTATTCCCTGCGAGGTACGAGTCTCGGCTTAGGGCTGTCGCTGGGAGAGGACGAGCTGGGTCTGATAGATATTATTTATCAGACCCAGCTCGTCATTTACTACTGGCTCAGTGACATGGGCTGGCTCGAGCTATACGATGCACAATGGTCGGGGGGAGAGCATTGGCGGGGTCGCCGCGACGTGCCTCGCGCGCGACGACGGAATTACGGCGGTCTGTGTTTGCGAACAGTGCCCTATTGCTCTCCTAGAGGAGAGTGATAGGTTCATCAGGCTCTGTTAGTGTATGTCGAGGTCTAAAAATTTTGTTAATTCACAAATATCATTTCGTGCAGTCATTCCCGGCCGATGGCCCCACCTCGTCCCGAGCGCACACACGCTAGCCGCGGGAGGTGGCGCAGTCGGTAGAGGGGAAGAGGGGCGCGCTCCGGGAGTGCCGGACTACCGGAGCGCGCACCTCCTCCCCCGGCTGTCCGGCCTGTTTGTCGAATGCACCGATCGAACAACGTTACCAGTACTCAAAGATCCCGCATTGAAAAAAACATACATAAAATAATTTTTAGGCATATTAGGCACATATTTTAATATCATTTTGTGCGTTTTTTATTCGTTATAATAACATGGAATAATTAGACGTGACCCAATTGTGAGCATTTTGTAACGTATAGTGTAGATAATAATAGGTAAATGAAATACTTGAGTTGAAAGTAAGATGGAATATGGGAGATGAAATATGTGAAAGATGCGAGGTTTGAAAATAATAATTTAGCAATAAATATCTGTCAGTATGTAGGTGTGATGTTGTGAAACTAGTTTACGAAGAATTCATTAACGTGTGCCGCAAGAGGCACGCCTATTAAAAAACAATTTACTTACTTATAGTTAAACAAACACAAAACTATTGGAAAACGTTGTACTACAAAATCGCGATGATCGCGGTACTTGAGACTGAGCAAGTTGGACTCCATTACAGCCACTCTTTCCTCCATGTTACTCATTCTATCATTTAGAGGCGACCTTAGCTCCGACAAGTCATCATGCAGCAGCTGGTATTCGTTTCTTCAGTGCCAGGTCATGGTAGACTGGGAGCTGACTATAGAATGGTTGGGAAAAGGCTAGGCAGATGATGATTTACCTCCCAATGATGGCTGGATTATGGTGACTATTGATATTACGGCAAATAGAGATTCTGCGCAGAACCCAAATACATTGGGATAAGAGAGAATGATGATCACGCCTCACCTCACCTCTCAAAGATTGCGTTTAGTTTTTAGGACACAGGCACTGGAATGACTTGGATTCTGCAATATTTGTTTGCCCGGTACCTAATACGTTACGCCATAAGTTTGCAATGAAAACTTTACACCTTCGTACATAGAGCAATAGTCCAACGAATCAACTTAAAATACGTTTTATAATTTATTTCTAGTGCCTTGCTGACGAGAATTGCATTGACGGTATGCATTGCGGAAATTCATGGACGTGCTGCGACATCGGTTGCTGCGAGATCAGCACGGGGCTTGCAAAACGGAGGCGCATCGTTACGAACAATTCGTCGCCCGAATCGCTGCTACGGCAGGACGAAAAAATTGAGCCATACTCTGACTTTTGGTACGCGCAATGGTGAGGGTTACAATTTTTGTTTGAATAAATAAATAATGCTGGACAATCCACCCAGCATCATCTAGCCCCAAGCTAAGCTGAGTTTTTGTTATGGGTAATAGATAACTGATATACTTAATACAATACTTTACATAGATAGATATTTTTTATTATACATAGCAAATACCCAGAGCATCCGGAACAAATCTTTGTAGATCGTACAAACATTTGTCAAATAAAACTAGTACTAATCGTGGGGTTTAAGTTGGTAGGAGTTAACCCTCCATCTTTCGGAATTCCCAAGTGCGGTCAACCGTACAATAGTACTTAACAATTCCATGCTTTTGGCAGAATATTTTATAGTTTGTCCCGAATGAGTAAAATCAATCTTGGTGCATCCACGTTTTGGTAATTTCTCTGTAACTGAATTTTTAATACGTTATATTTGCCGTTTGGAATTTTAAGCTCGGTTCTTATGAGTAATCTAATATCAACTGCATTAAAATAGCACAAGGGCAACTTATTGATTTTAACCTGAAAAAGTATATTGGTATCTTTGAATAATATTGTTATAGTTTATTGTTTCACAGGCCCGTGCTGTTTACCATGGCAACGCTTAGTGGCGTTTTAATTTCCTGCGCCTGGTGCCTGTTAACCAAGAGGCACGCTTACTATGGGGTGTACACGTGTTCGATGGCGTGCTGTGTGCGTCGGCCCACCTCTGAGCACGACTCAGCCGGCTCGGTGTACCCTCCGCCTCGCTACAGCCGCTGCGGATCCTTCCATCAGGCACCACCGCCCTATTCTGAAGTGATTTACTATGAAACTACTACAGTTGGAGGTTTATTTGTTTTCGCCAGTTTTATTTTTATTGATACAGTTATCTTTCTTTTTTTTTTATAAATTCAACTGTTTGTTGTTCTCGATGTCTGCATGTTTTTTATGAATATTGTGTTAGTTTTTCTTTTTTTTCTTAAATGAGAATGATAAGGGATTAAAGTGCTTTTTATAGTAGTTTAAAAATACTTTTTATAGTACGTTAAATGTTAGTGTATTTTTTTGACATTTTTTTTTTTAATTCTTGCAGGTTGCATCTAAGCCCGATCTCTACCCACTTGTCATCACTTGCGGGGAAGGTGACGGTAAAGCCGGGAACTATCTCATGGTTCATTACTTCAGAAACTACGTAATTCGTCCACCAGGTATGTTTTTTAACCGACAAAAACAAAGGAGGCTCACAACTCAACACGTATATTTTTTTATGTTTGCACACGCATTACTTTTTACAGCGTAGGTACCTACTTCGATTTCAATGATTATTTTTTTATTGGACACCTTTTTATATTGGTACCTCAAAATTAGCCCCGTTTAAATTTGAAAAAAAAACATCCACCCCCAAGTGTAGAAAATAGGGGATAATAATGATTTTGCACCTACTGATTTTTTTTTAAAGGTGACGAACAGTTGATATAAGGCAATTGTAATAATAAACGCGGTAATGCTGCCAGCCTTCGGGACATTTTTCCAATTACAAGCGATGCGGATGAATTGTTTGAAGATCTAAGATATTTTTTTTTCCTTTTCCATACATTATATATCAACTATTTAAATTGAAAACCAAACGATCTCTCCAACTAATAGGCTTAAGGCCGTTTTCAACTAATTGAATTAGGTAGGTACGATTATGGTTGGAAAACAACAAGGTATTATTTAGCTCGCTGTATAATGAACAGTCGTAAGTTAATACGTGTATCAGTTACTACACTACGGTGTGACAAAAATACGACAACTACGATGAGAAAAAATGTTGGAACCCGTCAAAAAAGCTTTTAAAAAACGTGAAGGAGTGTTGAAACTTGCTAAACTTAACGTAACCACAGTCAGTACGAAATCTGTCCAAAACTGAAGTTATTGCTAAAAAGTGCAGTGTATAATGATTTTTTGTTTGTATAATTGTAGGCTCTCTATCAGCGACGAGTACTGCAGAATCTCTCAACTCCAGTTTCATATGCAACGCGGCAAATGAGGTAAGGAGTAAATATAGAATTCAATGTAAGGACATTGAATTCTATATTTACTGACTGATTTAGTGACTTTTCCAGGCCAAGCAACGCCGGGGCAAGGGCCCTGGCGTTGCTTGGCCTGGAAAAGTCACCATGCATTTTGTGGAATTGTGATCTTTATTTAATTCATTGGTAAAATTATGAAAATACCCACTATGTGTGTTTATGTGTGTATTTATTTATTTAACACAAAATTTACAGATAATTTCTTGACCAGTTTTTGTTTGACTTAAATTATAAAGTTAGGAAACCAATTTATACAACAATTAAAGACAGCTTATTCATATTGCAATGTCTAAAGACGTGGATTAAATATACGTGCAATACCTACCTGGGTACAATAAATTAAAGTTAGCAAAACATAAATAGTTTTTCGACACTATTTTATGAATCCATCCCTCAGTACTTCTGGCATGCCAATAGAACCGTAAATCAGAACACTCCAGTTCAGTACAATAGTGTTTCAATAACTAAATAAAATATTGGAGACAGCTGATTACTTGTTTTGCAATTTCACGGTCGGTTCCATAGTAAAATTAGTTCATATCCATGAGTACTTGCACCCTCTGAGTGATTGCCAATTAATTAAGTCACCCTGTGTGTATGAACTCTACATCCATCAAAGTCTAACGGGTAGGTACAAAGCGAGGTTGAACTACTCAAACTTATTAGCTTAACTGTGTCATGGACTATTAAACTGGTAACAAACTTATCTATTTTCATCCATGCTTTTGTAGTCATACCTAGTAAGGCTTCAGTGTTCATTTACCTACCTATCTATCTGTAAACTTCAAACCCGACTCTGTTAGTTAATATTATGCGGGTGCGATGTTTTGATTTACATTCCAGCCTAATTCCTAAAGCATTGTCAAACATTATCATCATCTGCTTAAGTATTATACATGGAGCGATTGCCTATCTAACCTCCAAAATCCAATAACTGGGCAACACGACACCCTTTGATAAGACTGGTTGCCAGACTTTCAGGCTTCTAACTACTAACAGGTTAACGTGCTTTCCAAGGCACGGAAGAGTATCGATACGTAATCAACGCTCACCGTCGAACGATCCGTGTGGCAGTTTCTTATTTACCCACGAGCTCTTAAATTTGTTGTTAAGAATATTATACTTGATTTGGGTTTAGTTGACGCTTCACGAGACCCAAGGGCTGGCTTCTATTTTGGCCAGAGGCAAAGCATTGCCCATTCTGTTCTCAGGCAAATTCAGTTGTTCCGCCACCGTACTCTTGCGCGACCAACTACGAGGACTGCGGCGTGGGGTGCGGACCGCTGCTACGATCCCTGTCCTCGCTGACGGAGGAGCACACCACCACTGGTTCCGCCCCATTGAACTCCCGCTCCGAACCCGCGCCCACCGAAACACGCGAACCACCCTCCGCTTTCCGGGACCTTATTACTTCGCCAGTCCAACCCTTGGTTAGTGAGTCTACTCTACTGCTAGACATTGATTTTAGCACAAATAAAATTTCATGACCAAATGATCACACTGCAAATTTACATTTTTATATACTTCTCAGGACTCTAACTTTGACCTCGAATTGGAGCTTATTGATTGCGAGATGTACTGTGATGGTGGGTGCAAGCCGAGGCTCGGTGCGTCCCCGCCAGCCCAGCAGAACCTCGATGAAGACGATGACAACAACATGTACATGCACGAGGCGTACGGCAGCCTGCGGCAGTACTACACCGGCAAGCCTGATCCACCCGAGTCGCCGCCGCAGCCCACCAGCCCCACGCAGACATCCAGGGATTCTACAATGCTGAGGACCAGTGATGAGCGCCGCCACCGACGTCTTGAAAGTGTAAAAAAAACACCCAGACAAAGGAAAACGAGCTTATACATGCCCTTGTCTATCGCTCACCCCGTTAAGACTTCACGAATTTCACCAGGAACTCGGACTTCGTCGCGATCCGCTCCGGCCACGCCGTGCAGCTCTCTCGTGCCCACACTGCTCACATTCTCTCACAAGTTATCTGCCTCGCGTCATGGTTCAAGATCTTCGAAGCTAAAGGAGGAGAGCGATCCATTACTGGCCGAATTAGATATCTCACGCTCGGACACCAAATTTTAAATGTCACACGAGACTAAATGATTTACTAGTCACCCACTTTTTATAAATTTCTTCTCATCGTACCCCTGATTGTAATCCCCATTGATGTTAATAGATGCATGTAATAGAGTAAAATTTTAATATTGACGTATTTAAAGCCAAGCGGCCTAGACAGTAAGACTTAGGTGACTACTCATCCGCAATATATTTCATCCGCGGATGAAACGTCACCCTTTTAAAATTGTAAGGCGACGAATGATCCACAAGTTTGGATGAGTCGTCGCATAGTTAGTACTGATGTGATCATATCGGCCAAATAGACAAACAAACATTTGTGTGGTTATAGAAACATTGTCTGGTCTTTGGTTACGCCGGTTTCGCTAGCTAGCTGCTTTTTGTAATTATATCGTGGTTAAAACGAACAAAAATATAAGATGTATAAGAATCGTTTCTTCCGTATTCGTCTGCATCTAGCACCTATCACCACCTACCATCTACACCGAAAGTTTTTCCTGATGTTGTCGTAACTTTTCTCTATGAAACCATTAACTGATAATTGACACTATAAATGTTGAGTTCATATACCACGTGCTGGTAACCTCGTGAGCACCTCGTGAACCGGCGAAACCAAAGATCAGACAATGGTGTTTGTCTATTTGGCCGATATGACCACATCAATATTAACAATATTAGGCAGATTATACAGAAGTCCGAAGCGTATAATAAGCCCCTTTGTGGACTATGAGAAGGCCTTTGACTCTGTCAAAACCTGAGCTGTTCTGGAATCATTACAGCGTTGCCAAGTAGACTATCGTTATATCGAGGTGTCGAGATGTCTGTACGAATCATCACGCATCAACATAAACGGCGACTACATCTCACACCTACGATTCGCAGATGACATAGTCTTAATGGCGGAGTCGCTAAAGGAGCTGAACCAGATGCTGGACGGCCTAGCTTCAGCCTCGCGACGTCTTGGCATGAATTTGGATAAAACTAAAGTCATGATCAATGGCCACATTGATCCAATACCGGTCGTCGTACATGGCCACCTTCTCGAAATCGTTTCCGAATACACTTACCTTGGGCAGATTCTGCAGTTAGGTAAAAACAATTTCGAGAAGGAGGCCCAGAGGAGGATCCAGCTGGGCTGGGCAGCGTTTGGGAAACTGCGCCGAGTCTTCTCGTCATCCATACCGCAAAATGTTTAAAAACGAAAGTTTTTAATCAGTGCGTCCTACCCGTCATGACCTACGAAGCCGAGACATGGACGCTCACGGTAGGGTTGGTCTACCAGTTCAAAGTCGCTCAGCGAGCAATGGAGAGACCTATGCTCGAAGTTTCTCTGAAGGATAGGATTCCAAACGAATACATCCGACAGAGAACCAAAGTTACCGACATAGCTCAAAGAATTAGCAAATTGAAGTGGCAGTGGGCTGGCCATATGTCGCGAAGAAGCGACAACCGCTGGGGTAAACGTGTTCTTGAGTGGAGACCGCGACTCGGCAAACGTAGTGTAGGACGCCCTCTGACCAGGTGGGATGACGATTTGCGAAAGACTGCAGGCAGATGCTGGATGCGGCAAGCTGAAGACAGGGCGCTATGGCGCTCATTAGGAGAGGGCTATGTCCAGCAGTGGACTAGTATAGCCTGATGATGATGATGATGAATATTAACTATGCTACGACTCATCCGAACTTGCGGATGATTCATCGCCTAAAAATTTTAAAAGGGTAACGTTTCATCCGCGGTTGAAATATATTGCAGATGAGTACCTTCAGGTAAGTCGACAGCAAACCCCTCACTGTAGCCATCGAAGGTCGAGTGACAACACATTCAATTCTTAATGTTGTGATTGTTTACTGTGCTCACTATATTACTCGTATCTTAGAGCGTATTCAATTATGTAGTTAGTTTAATGTTAATTATTCAAATATAATAAAACGATTAAGGAAAGAGCTTGTTGGACCATTGTTCACTTGCCTTCTAATAAGATGGAATAGGTAATAAATATTAAGAATAAACCGTGTGTTTTATTTCGATACCTTCATCACTAATATAGTACAGAGGCCAGCACATCAAGCTACCCCAATCCGATAAATTTATTTGATAGTTTTTCAACTTTGTTACAAAGAATAAGGTTCATGTTTAATTGAGAAAATTTGACAGTTTGGGATAATTTGATGTGCTATCGTCTGTCCAGTACCTATCTATAATCGCTATAATACTACCGACAATATTCCTTAGATCCTGTAAACCAGTACCTATTTTTTTTTGTTAACCTGTTGAATCCTTCAAAAGGCGCCTGGACTTTTGGGGAAAATACCAGGGAGTGTGGGATTCTTACCTCACTAAAACCACCCCGGCAGCATCAGCACATGGAAGGGGCCCCGTTACCTCTTAAGAGACCACTACGGGACCCCCTCTGTGCAACGCCTGCTAGGGCACATCCCTGAGGAGATGATTAAGAGGTCTCCCCTGAACCAGTAAACCAGTAACTAGTGACACGTCATATAACCTTCAATAGGATTTGCTCGAATATATCTATAGTTAGGTAGGTACCTACACCTGGCATTGAAAATCATTATGAAGAATACTAAAACTAATGTAGGTAACTCTCGTGCCGTGGCCCGTGGGGTCCGAGTTAGAGTTCATTTATTTGTCAGAAACATGAGTATGCACACAAAGCATGCAAGATGTTAAGTACAAAATATAATCGCCAAAATTAATTCAAATGTTATACCTATAGGTATTAGAATTCACATAAGAATCTGTAGGTATGTTTTGTCCGTTAGAAACTCAGCAATACTACAGAAACATTTGGCTGCTAAATACTCTTTTAGTTTTTTTTTTAATAAGTTAGTAACAGCTATATCTCTGTATGTCTCTCCGAGTGCTCATATTCTATTCAAAGAGATCCTGAGACGCTAGGTTGACGCTTCCTGTGGCCGTAGGCGTGACTGCTACTTTGGCCAGAGGCTAAGCATTGCCTTACCACGTGCGAACTAGTCTTTTCAGATCTTTAGTAATCGATACCGGTACGAAGGATTTTTTAAGGCCTTGTTTAGTCTGGAATTTACTGTCAAATTGTGGCGAGTTGGTACTTGCGTAATAAAAATAGGCTTGCGTTAGAAGGTGGATAGTGTGCAATTTCTGAAGTATGCTCAAGGTTGGTTGGTGAATTAAAATGTTGTGTAGTTATGTCTGTCTTTTTTTTTAAATTAGTGGCATAAATAAGAATTTGAAAAAATTACCTAGGTACCTACTACTTTTTTTGTTTCTATATTATTTGGTCTCACTAACATTATAAATGAGAAAATTCTTTGGGTATGTGTGTGTGTACATGTGCAGGTTTATATTTGCTACTCCTTCACGCTGAAGCAGCTAAACGAATTTGGATGAAATTTGTTATGAATGTAGCTCATAACCTGGAGTTAATCCAGGCTACCGCTTTGTTTTTTCATTTTTCTTTGTTTGTATCCCGTAAAAGTAATCAGTGATAAGAGAGAACTTACCTGAAAATTGTTAAGTACATTGATGTTTTACAATGCCGATGTAGCTTTAAAATTTATGAATTTAAATAGAAACCCAAAAGATTAAGAGTTTTTTGACGACTGATGTAATTTATGATTATGAAGATCTTTCTCCCATTTAGTAAACTTGACAAAAGGGTTTTACCAACTTGTTTTAGAACAGATTTAAAATTTGGGGTACCTACTGTTACTACGGTGGAATTACAAGACAATGAACAAGCAAACTTGAGTAGATGCTGCAGCATCAAGTAGGTAGGTAGTCTGCGATATAACTAAAATCTTAGCAACTTACGTAGCAGATATAGCATGTTTGGACTTATTAAAATGTTTTCAATGATAAATAGATGATGGTTGAGGCCCCATGATGGAGAAAAATAAAGTTAAAAAAATAACGTTAAAAAGTTAATAAATAGGCCTTTTATGTTCAATATAAATTATAATATTTAGTTCCTAGCGTCACCAGGTCAGAGGTCTGCTCACCATTACCCAGCACCACAGAACATTAATACCGTAGACGCCCAGCACTAGTGAAAGTATGCCGTAGTAGAAAGGATAGCTACTGTTAACTTCATTTTTCATTCTTATTAGGTACTTACCAGCATTTTTCTTTTTATAACTACACATGTTGGGCAGAATTGGACTTATAGCCACCTATAGCACACCCACATTTCATCAGTTATGTTTTAAGTCTCATGTTTATAGGGGGTGAACCTATTGCCATCAAACGACTCAAGGTAAAATCCAGACTCAAGGCTGCTAATAAGAAAATTCCGGTTGTTAAAAATTCAATATCACTTTGCCTGACATCGGAAAAATGAATTTACTATATCGGAATCGAACCCAGGATTCAGCAGTCGTGCTTGGGACCACTAGACGAACGAGGCAGTTAGTCAGGCAGTGCTTTTTTTGTATTGGGGGTTTTAGTTTTTTAATACGCTTAGGTACATTATTGGCACACCTATTTACTTCATAGAAGCCATCAAAGACCACAATAGTATAAAGCAATTAAGATTGTTCGATTGGTTTCTGATAAAAAAACTCGACAAAATCATTGCTTTCTCCACTCAATCTTATCATCCCCGATGCTGCAGTCTTAGTCTTTCTACGCCGCAGCTGCACGTAGCACATCGTTTAAACACAAAACTGTTGGCAGCACGATTTTTTAAATTAATTTAATATTTATTTTTTACCAATAGACATGAAAACCTGCTACTGCGCAAGGCAAAACATATTGATAGTAACCTTTTTACTAAAACAAATTCAATTCGTTACTAAAGTATTAAAATACGCGAGTCCAAGCACTAGTAAAAAAAGTGACAGTTGATCGAAAATCTTACAAAAGTGAGGTTATATTTGTATACAAAAAAGAGTTAAAATAAGTTTCCAAGCTGTCGGCAAGAATAGATCCGGATATGAGCTTACAAGCAGACTTTGGCCCTGACTCCGGCGGACGAGTCAAGGTATGTTACTTGAAATATGTTGTATGGTTTTTTCTTGAACCCTTCATGACATTTAAATTAGCAGATATACATACTTAAATCTACTAACTAGGCAGATACATATGCCGTATATCGTGTCGTATATTCGAATTAATATTCAATGGTTGGGCAGTTAAGTGCATACTCCGCCCCTAAGATCACCCTGACCTAATTTCGGTTGGGAAACCTCCAAATTCCCTTCCTAGACTGAACTACAGACTCTTACACTCATCATTATCATAATTTCAGGGCCTAGTAATAGTCAAACCCATAGTATATGGGAACATTGCCAGATACTTTGGCAAGAAACGCGAAGAGGATGGCCATACCCATCAGTGGACTGTGTACGTCAAGCCTTATGCCAACGAAGACATGTCAGCATATATCAAGAAGATTCACTTCAAACTTCACGAGAGTTATGCCAACCCTAACAGGATAATAACGAAGCCGCCATATGAGTTGACTGAGACTGGCTGGGGAGAATTCGAAATTGTTATCAAAATATACTTCCATGATCCTAATGAGAGGCCTGTAAGTATATTCCCGAATAAACCTTTACTTCATTACAATCAAAACAACATTTTATTTTTATTTTTTTTATTTTATAGTTAATAATAATATATAATAATAATATATTTATTTGCGTACAACATGGTATAAAAAGGTCTTACAGTACACAAATAGAACAAACATGTTTTGCCAAGATTTAACATAGCATGCAAATATTTGATTATAACAATTTCCTTGACAAAAATTATTATTATGTTACAATAACGCTATTTTAGGAATTGTTTTATGCTATAGAAGTTGTTATCAATTAACCATTCATACAATTTATTCTTAAAAGCGTATCTCGAGTTTAGCATTTTCAGATTACTGGGTAATTTGTTATAAATTCGTACACACATAGTTAAGCAGCTTTTATTGTACTTCGCAAGCCTGGGAGCACTGTTAAGTACGAGTCAGTGAGGATCTCGTTGGCTTCGAGGATTTACATCGTTTGCTAATTTAAATAACTCCTGATGTTTCCATACAAACATGCATATTTCGTTAATATACAGACAAGGTAGCGGTAACAAGCCAAGTTTCTTAAATAGTGGCTGGCATGATTCCTCAGGATGAAGTCCGTGTAGAGCCCTAATGCATTTTTTTTGAGCAACAAATGTTCTGTTGTGGTCGGTACTGTTACCCCATATTATAAGTCCATAACGTAATATGGATTCCACATACGCATGGTAAGCTAATATAGCTGTTTTTAGATTTGTAGTTTTTTTTACTTGTCTGAGAGCATACACAAATTTATTTATCTTGCTTGAAACATTGTCTACATGCACTTTCCAATGTAGGTCTTCATCAATAGTAACTCCCAGGAACTTGGTATGTGTTACTGGTTTAATTTTGGGTATATTTAATTTAAAGTTAAATTTATGATTATTCGATTTGTTAAATTGTATATAAACGGATTTGTCAAGGTTTATTTCCGAGTTATGTACATAAAGCCAGTTAATTAAAATGTCAATTGTATTGTTAATGTCAGTTTCGTGGTCGTAAATTGTATTAGATTTTTTATTGGATGTCACAATAATAGAGATGTCATCAGCAAACAATATGCACTTATGTTTCGTTATTTTAATGATGTCATTTATATATATCAAAAACAAGATCGGCCCCAGTATGCTTCCTTGTGGGACACCAAACTTATTACATCTATACTTCGATGAGTGTAGTGTTAATTCTTTATCTTCGTTAATGTTTGTTATGGTAACGCATTGATGCCTGTTATCAAGGTATGATTTTATCCACTGCAGGGTTGGCCCTCTAATCCCGATTGCTTCTAACTTTTGCAGTAGTAGATCGTGTGAAACTAGGTCGAAGGCTTTCGACAAATCAAAGAATAGTCCTGTAGTTAGATTGTTGTCATTGATGTTAGTTAATATAACATTTATGAGGGCATAGATTGCTAATGTTGTAGACTTCCCCTTTTGAATTAAAAAAAAAAAATTAACACGGCATAGCACCAATTCAATCATGGCTGTATTGCCCGATGATTTAAACAAAGGTGCAGTTTTATGACACCCATATTCTTCTGGTAATGTTTAAATCCGGTTATGTATAATAGTGGAGTTTCTATTACCGCAAACTAGGCTCAAATTCAGACTGGGCTGCTACTGAGCAATTCCAGATGGAAAAATTCAACAACACTTTGCCCATCCCCGGAATCAACTGTAGGACCTGATGCTCAAGAGTAGCACTTGCAATCACTAGCCCAGTAATTTGATTAATATATTTTTGTTTCTTTATGTCCATATGCTTAGTTAATGTATTGAAAATCAAACAATCAGATGAAAACCTGTTTTCTTCATATAGATTGTGTACTACTAGCTTTTGCCCGCAGCTTCACTCGCGTTAGGAAGTGGGGGGTTAGAAAGAGACAAAAAGTAGCCATGTCACTCTCCATTAAACACACACTTTCCCATTTATAATAGGAATGGTATGGATCTAATTCACTCAATTACCTACTAAAATACTTTCTTATATTCTTTTAAAAACAGATTTAAATCTGTTTTGAAAAGTAAATCTGTATTTTCTATAAATTATTATATATTACTTATCTATTTTTGATCTATCATTATAGATCAATAATTGATAAGTACCCTTATTGCTTGCATAAATGTGGAAATGTATAGTGCCTTTAAACCCTTGTTTAACTTTGCTGCGGATCTAATAAGGGAATATGATTACAGGTGACCCTATACCACATTCTGAAGCTGTTCCAATCACCAGCCACAGAGGGCGCCAGTGCTCAGCCCACAGTGGGCCGTAACCTCGTCAGTGAGTCCTATGAGGAGATTGTTTTCCAAGAGCCCACACAATTGATGCAGCACCTGCTCAACAGTGTGAAGCCCATCACCAATGGGCCTTGGAACCATGATACTGATTGTAAGTTAAAGAACTATACAGGGTGGAACGGATATTGATATATAACTTAATACCATGTCTTTAGTATTGTTGAAATTCTTCATTGGCTATTCCTAATGTCTATGTTTTTTTCTGTTTTTTCTTAACTGTAAGAATTCCAATGAGATATTTAATAAAATGAGTCTTTAATTAAAACTCTCATTGGATTTGATAGCAACGATCTGAATGTTATTTTTTTCATAATAATAATTCAGTTTAGTATAAATATAAACATCAAGAAAAAATTAGGAAAAAGCTGTCAAAATATTTCAATGATGGCTGGTGTCCAGAAACATCTAGATACTGGACACATGGTAACAGGTTGTGCATCAATTTCCCTTCCATATATTACTACTAGCTGACCCAGCAAACGTTGTTATGCCATGTAAAATGTTTGGGGTGGACCACCCGCAACATTAAATGTTGCGGGTGGTCCACCCCATGGGGTTGGGGTTCCCCCGGGGATGAAAAATAGATGTCCGATTCGCAGACCTAACCGATATGCACACAAATTTCTCGAAAATCGGTCAAGCCGTTTCGGAGGAGTTTAATAACAAACACGTGACACGAGAATTTTATATATAAGATATGGAAAATGTATTTTTATTGCTTATGTCTGTGTGAACTTCAAAAATACAATATCTATCTGAATGGCCTACCATTAAGGTTGTTTGTGTGTTGGTGTGCTCTAAATTCAATTGATTTCATTTTTATTACTCACCATCTTCCTAGCCTTTCCCCAAATATGTTGGGGTCGGCTTCCAGTCTAACCAGATGCAGCTGAATACCAGTATTTTACTTGGAGTGACTGCCTATCTGAACTCCACAATCAGTTACTGTGATACCCTTTAGTAAAACTGGTTATCAGACTTTTAGGCTTCTGACTACTCTTAAGAACTGTCAAAGGTCTACAAATAACAGCTCACGTTGGCAAGGCACGCTAGGGTCTTGATACATAATGGATGGTCACCCATTCACTGACCAACCTCAGTAAGAGTAACTTCATGATGATGATAAAAGAAACTCACAAAATCAACCTTATAACATTCTCCTCCATTCTTTTTGTAGTAATTAAACTAATAGATTTTCCTTTTCAAATTTCTTTCAGTTGACGATAAGAAGGTCAAAACTCTACAAAAGATAGTAGCATCTCAAACAAAGGTCCGCTCTGAGATAACAGATCTGAAGGATAAGTTACATCTGGCTAAGGAAACCATATCTCAGTTCAAAGATGAAATAGCCAAGTTACAGAACAGCGCTAGCAACAGCGTGTTCACTGGGATGTAAATTATTTTAATTAAGAAAGAATAATATAATTTTGAAGTTAAACTGTGTAATAGAAATGGATGTCTGGTTTTCATTGTCTGCGTAATAGAAGTTTGGCTCCGAGTATGTAGAGCATTTTCTCAATGTGTTTTAAGTGTTCCTTTGGGTTATCGTCCCATGTATTAGATTGATATTATCATACTTATATAACATTATCATAAATACAAGCATTTTTCAAACAGTATTTAGTATTTATAGTATTTGAAGTAAATAATAGCATTTTGTGTAATAGGGATGTGTGTCCTAGGTAAAAATATAATAAGTCTATTTTGGTCCGTCAGTTAGATTACCTAAAAATATTGGACACGTATTTTTTGCTTACTCTAATCAATATAAGGTGACAAAGATAGCACATCAAAGATCAGGAGAAGGGGCTTGTGACGTTTATTTTACATACAAAGTGACGCACGGCGTGACGTCACGCGAAATTTCAACGCACTATATCGTCGTCATTTTTGGTTTTTCGTGACAAAAGAAAAAATATGTGTCCAGTTTTAATACCAGCCTGTTACTGACCCACTAGAGGGCAAAGGCCTCTTCTCATATACAGATAAAGCACGAGCATTAATCACCACGCTTGCTCAAGACGGGTTGGCAATTTCAGACTTATATTAATCACAAGTAGACGTAGTATGACGACACGGTTGGCGCAGTGGTTGAGCCATCGGCTGCTGCGCCGCGTGTTGTGGGTTCGATCCCCGCACGGAACAAATATTTGTATGACCTACAGGTAGTTGTTCAGGGTCTGGCTGTTTGTGTATGTGAGTTTAAATGTTTGTAAACGCACCCACGATACAGCAGAAATTCCTAGTGTGGGGCAAAGTTATTCAAAAAAAAAAAAATTCCTCACGATGTAAGTGATGTCCAAGAAAAACAAGAGGCGAGGCCTAAACCACTGGGCCATCATGACATCGTGTCCTGTATTTTTGAGTAATCCAAATATCGGACCAAAAAGAATTTTTACCGACACTACCCTATTCTGATGAAAATGTTTGTGTAGCACTTTGATGTCTGTAACTCACACCCATATTCACGTAGATATTAGAGTTGAGGTGGATTATACATCATAATAAATTGTAAGTGCATAATATAATTATGTGAACGCGAATTTTGAAAAGTATTGGTACCTTATACGTCGAAAATTGATAACTGACTGGCAAGAAGACTGAAAGAGTGTAAGAATTAACATCCGGTATCTCAGGGCAACGTAACTTACGAACCTGTATTTAAAAAGGTGTGGAACTGAATATTGTATACTCGTAAGTTTTGAATAAATTAGATTTTTATATAAGGTGTGCCGTTTTATTAAATAACCCCATTGCATTACAAATAATTCATTAGTTCGAATACGGTACTTCAACTACACTCATGGACATAATTAGAGGAACGGAACAAAATAAACTCCACCATATGACTCTCTTCCGACAATGTTACACTGAGCGTATCTTTCTTCGGGTCGTCTCCAAATTTTCAACCTTCTATCATCTGGCTTAAGACAAAACCTAGACTCGTCAGTGAACAATATTTTCCCCCAGTCAGCATCATTCCAATTTTGGTATGAGCGAGCAAAGTTAGCCCGAGCTACTCGACGATCTGTGTGGTAACTAAGGGTCCTCTAGCTGGCAAGTATGGCTTTATTCCAGCTTCTTATTACGGTTTTAGTGCTAATTGTCACCTGTCGAACGTCCTGGAGCGTAGATTTGACTTCAGAAGAAGTCAAAGTTTTCAATTAAAGTAACAGCTTTGGAAACCTGAGCTACGCTAAGATCTGGCATTGTGCCTTCAGGTATTCATTGATGTGATGACCACCATTGCGATACGTTTTTGTAGAAAAAAAACTTGACAAAAGACAGATTTTATGAAATCAATACGCCTACGTCAGCAAAATTATTCCAATAGACTAGTGAAAATAACAAATAAACGAAAAAAACAAATGAAAACCAGAAACAAAAGACTAGTGAAGTAATTCTTTTTTCAAACTAAATATTAATGTATGATTATGTGGCCAGTTTTTATTAAGAACGTTTTGTACATATATTAGTATTTTTCTTTGATTGATGAAGCGTTCCTCTAAATAAGTCCATGAGTGTATTTGCATGAAATTTAGTGGGCATAACAGCATTTTGATCCTAACAAGTAAAATCACGGTCTTCTACTGGTAAGCCTTGATCATAGATTACTATGTAAAGAGAACCATGACTGTCCTTTAAACTTTTTCGATTTCAGTCTTACCTATATTAATGATAAATCCAGGTACACCTCTGCCTAGCCCTTTGGGGTATACAGGCGTGATTTTATGCTATGTTAGAATTGTATAATTATATTCATATATATTGGCTGTTTCGCTGAAGTTCAACGTTGCAAGAATAAGGACGTCCTTGGTGGTATATTCGGTCCGTCAGTTAGAGTTGAGTAAGAATATTGGACGTGTAGTGACAAAGATAAAGGGCATCAAAGTTCAGGAGAAGGGGATTGTGCCGTCACTTCTACGTATTCTGAGGACCAAGGAGATATTTTTTTAAGGAATTCAGCCTTTTCTTTTGTTTTTCTAGTACCAACATTCCTCCGTCGGGCAGAGTTATTGAATTTTTCTAGCAGTTTCTCACATAAGTAGCTACTTAAGAGACAGGAGTCACTCACATTGTAAAAGTCACGCGGTAGTGGACTTCTGCGTGCCATGTGACAAAAATTGTGAAAAATAAGTAACTTATATCATACGATTTCTGTGTAGGTATAGTATTTGGTGTATGAAACAAAATGTGAAAATTATTTCAACTCCCCTCTGTCTCCCCTACTCATAAAATTGGATAACCTGTGTTTGAAATTTAGCTACCGAAAATGTAAACAAAGATGTGTTGTTGGAAAAGTAACTTTAAAGCCCACACATAAAGTTTAGTTTTTGCTACAACTTCAACTGTTTTTATGATTTTTCAATCGTACGTAGTCATTGTGTAATCGACTTAATTTTTAGAAAAATAAAGTCGATATTTCTTCTAATGTATAATAATGCCTATTGGAAATATGGATTTGAATATGGAATAGGTAGGTACCTACTTCCACGCTTGGCCTTTGCCGCATGAGCTTCAGACTGACGTGACATCATGGCGATTATTTTAAATGACTACCATGAAGTTTGACGAGAAATTAAGACCTTAACTGAGTGTATGAATGAATACCTAGTACAGTGGGTAGTGCGCGGTAACTGATCACCTGGAATGCTGGCGAACCGAAAAGTAAATTCATTATTTATTTAATAAGCTATTAATCGTGGTAAAACTAAAAGTGCACACCCCGTAAACGTGTAGTACCTAAACGAAATTAGTAACCCCACTATAAAGCCAAGGTTACCCCAAACGCCTAAAGAGGCATGACATTCTTGAACTGCACCAGTGTGTGTGGGTATGATAATTAATAAGTGTTTAGTAATCTCAATTGTGTACACACTTATAATGAGAATGAACTAGAACTCTCCCGCTTATAGGTAGTCATAAGACTGATCACAGATGACAAAAATAAAATATACATATTTTGTGCACATTTTAGAGCTTCGTAAACAATGACAGCCGAATTTATCGCTTTTGAATATAATGTAGAATTTCAAAGCTAGATACAGCTAAACAGCTATAAATACATAAAACCTTGTACCTAAACCTTATTGATTTGAAACCTGGGGACATTGATCCTACCTAATTCAATTGAATTGGCGCACAATTGACCCCAATTCATAAAAAATATATCCTTGCATTCAAGCATGCGAAAAATTACACAAAAGAGTTATAACGATAATGGACTTTTCTGTAAATTTTCCGACAAAACTGAAATAGCATTGAATGGCTATTTATTTGGTGGTAGGCCTCAGCCTTTTACTGGCTATAAAAAGTATTTAACTTTTTTTGAAAGAAAAGTTGCCTAGGAGAGATTCTTTTACATTTGGAATAGTGAACTCTTTGGTAAGCTGTAGAGTTACATTGAATTCAAATGTCATACGTTTCAACAAATTGGCGCCAATTAAAAAAAATTGAATAGAAAATATAACCTTTCATGTTTTATAACTACTTTAGTTGCGATCTTAATCAACATTGTTATGATAGACTTCGATTAGTATTTCATTACGAAACCCTATCTCGCTGAATATCATGCCACTGTTTATAAATAATAATATAAGTCCATTAGGTTATTATGGAACATACACGGAACTTAATAGAACCTATATAGTGTGAATGATTATAAGTAAGTACAAAAATATATTTTTTATTGAAGAAGTCACAGAGGCATGTAATACTACATATGTTTATCCAGTGTCTCGTTATGAGTATGTTACTATGTGCTATAGATTTAGGATGCTGTTAGGGCTGGCGCCTTTTCTGTTCATGAGAGAGGTACAGATTCCAGCAGATTAAGCTCTCCCAAACTGTCAATTTTTCCCAATTGAACATGAACCTTATAGGTACCTACTTTAGTGATAAAGTTGAAAAATGATCAAAGGAATTTGACAGATCAGGGTTGCTTCATGTGCTGGCCGCTTTACATTATCATCTACCTAGCCTTTTCTTAACTATTTTGGGGTCCAACTAAAAGCAGTTGAGTACCAGTATTTTACAAGGAGCGACTGCCTATCTGACCTCCACAACCCAGTTACTGGGAAACTCGATATCCTAGATATTCTGGTTACCCGTAACAACTACCAAAGATCTACAATTGACAGCCGGGACCAATGGAACAACATGCTTTCCGAGTCACATAGCTTAAAAAGTAAATAATAAAATTATGATATGAAAAAACCACATTGGCACTTGCCTGGATTTGAAAGCACTACCTCGTGCGTGAGAGGTGAAGCCCTAATCAATAACTCATGACGACAACCACATTTATTTCGTGCAGGTCTTCAAATCTTTTCGAACAATGGAGTTTTTCAAATGTTTAATTCGGTCAACAAACGCTAATATAGGGTATGCAAAGAGCGGCCGTTCGACGGATAGCGTGAACACACTGACATGAACCATGCACTTATCTATAGCCGGTATCACGCTAGTTATTATCTAGCTGTTTAGGTAGTGTACGAAATTCTAGGGATGCCTAGTGTTAAATTGTATTGTAGAATAGCTTTGAATGATATTGAATTGTATTCAGGGTAATTATAAAAAGTGGCAACAAACTAGGAAACATTTTTCTAAATGTTTTGATCAGGAAATTGAATTAATATATGTACCATCACGCCTGCATTCGCGCAGATATATGAGGTGGGTGGATAGGGTGGGAGGAGGGGACGGACGCCCTAGAAGGACATTTACTGATCTTATTGGTGATGTTCCTCAAAAAGTTCAGGTACGTAGTACTCGCAACAGGCGTGCGTGTATCACCAGATGTATGTACTCGTATGAACGTAAACGAAGCAAAGGGAGTAGGTATGTAAGGATCGCAGCAGTAGGCGTTCTGTAGTTTCTGCCTACCCGCATGGGAAAAAAGCGTGTGTTTGTATATATGTATGTATGCATGTATCGGCACAGATGTAGTTTACCTACTTGTCACAACCTCCTGCCTGTGAGGCGGGTGCCTTAACCACATAGCATGTATAGAAGTCATGACATTACATGTTGCTGCCTCGCTTTTTACGAAGGTCTCATAATTATAAAGAAAGAAAGAAAGGAAGGAAGAAAGAACATGTATTTAGCACAGGCTCAGGTACACAATGGCACAATATTAGACATAGAAAACAAAAACAAAAGAAAAGAGAAATCAAGTGTGAGTTCACATGCGGTGGCAAACAGAGAGAGAGAGGAGTTCACACTTCACAAGTCTCTTTTTCTTATCATAAAATCCAATTCACACCTCCCGAAAAGAAGCGTCCCATCAAAAAGTATAATTACAGAAGTATTTAAAAAATGTTACGAAGTTACTACCAATATCTATCTAATGTATAGGTTGACCTTTCCAAGCCAAAGCCTTGTATTACGGACGAACCAACACTAACTAATGCAGGTAACTTTAAAGGGCAATCTGATAAACTTTAAACCCAGACTTTAAAGCCAATCTTGACCAATTGTTATGGAACCTTCACATTTAAAAATCGAACCATGGATTTTTATGAAGGTTTTATTTTGTTAGGTTTGAACATAGACGGTCAGATGTGAGGGTCTCAGCGGTATGGATCGATTTCTGCGTCGTAGATATTGTTAACCATTAAGAGGAAATGCGGGCGGTCTTTTCTCCATACAAACGCTCTCGCCTGTTTTCTTTCTGGTTTATGACGTTAAAGCAATGATTTTTTACAGTAAAATAAATATCGACTACTTGTATGTCCCCATGTTTTATAATAATACCAGACTGATACGATTCCACTGCTGGGAAATAGGACTCGCATACAGAGAAGGCACGAGCATTATTCAACACGCTTGCTCAAGACGGATTTAGACTTTTGACAGTTTAGTTTATTTAGTGACAAAAAACTGAAAAGAGTATGTTTAGATTGAATGAAAGTCAACTAACAAAAGGTGTTTATGAGGGAGATGTAAGTGGTAACTCAAGGAGGGGTCACCCTAGAAGGACATACATTGACCTTATTGGTGATGTTCTTCAAAAAGGTCAGGTGCGTAGTACCCGCAACCGGCGTGGTATATAACCCCAGATGTATGAACGTATACGAAGCAAAAGGAGTATGTAAGGTTTTTGGAGATTGCGTTTTTTTATTTTTGTATTGGGACAAGGACTTCACATTCTTCCCAATAGTGGCGAGCACTAGCGGTGCAAGCACGGCTACTGTGACGTGACTTGAGTCACACATTTTATCGGTTTCAGTTTGGGCGATAAAACCTACACAAACATCTTGAAAGCATCAAATCAATGAAGCTGGACGAGTCCTAGAGAAATGATTCAACTGTCTTGGATCCCGCAACGAAATTAATCAGAAAAGAACAGCGGAGGAGTTAGAAAAATACATAATTTCCATATCAAGCAGGAGATACCAGGTGGCGTTCTGTAGTTTCTGCTTACCCCCATTAATAAATAAGTTTATCTGCCGCAAAAAAGTGTAACAAGGTGAAATGTTGTAACTTGTTGTAACTTATCACCCGCATGGCTCGATGTTAATGTGGCTAATGTACACAACAACGCTATGTAAGGATCGCCAATTCAAGGCTAACACGAGGTTACTTGATTGCGTAAATATAGGATGTAATCTGACTTCGACACACAACCTAGAACATGATTAAAATAATCATAATTTCTTTCTGAACTTTATTACCTATATTTTTTTATTTAAATATTATATCTTTTAAAAGGTTACGGAGGAGTTGACATTAGGCTATTGTATCTTAGATAAAAAAGAAACTGACCCACTAAAAAGCAATAAAATATTTTTTGTAAGTATACAAATTCAACAGGCTACAAAAAACCACTAAAAGGAGTCAAATGACCTGGAAGTCGGTGGCATACAATGAATCAACCAAGACCACCTACTTGAAAAAAAATACATACAAAGTCGAACATAGAACCTCTTCCTTTATTGAAGCCGGTTAAAAAGTAAATAATAGGGATGCGTCCTTGTTAAAAATATAATAAGTCTATTTGGTCCGTCAGTTAGATTACCAAAAAATATTGGATACGTATTTTTTGCTTACTCAAATCAATAAAAAGTGACAATGATATAGCACATCAAAGTTCTGGAGAAGGGGCTTGTGACGTCACTGTTACGTTAAAAGTGTAGCGCAATTTCAACGCACTATATCATCACCAAAACGTGGCTTACGTGACAAAAGAAAAAATACGTGTCCAGTATTTTTGAGTAATTCAACTTTCGGACCAATCAGATTTAGATTAAATTAGGAAAAAGATAACGTAAGATTTCAACTCTTGTGGTTCCAGAATCATCTACTGAACCCATGATATCAGGTTGTCCGTCGATGTCCCTTCCACCCTTTTCTATGTTTACCAACATACTTTTATACTAAACCTTTCATGTTCAATTGGGATGATAAGATAAGATCATAAACAAAAAAAAATGAAATCAACATTCTGGACCAAAACAACTGGACAATCAAAATAAAAATCCAATCGTAGATTCTACGACCTCGCTACGTCGCTACGAAACGCAAGTGTCTACAAATGATACTCTTCGTATGACATACTACGACGCACTACGCGTAGATGCGCTACCCCTACGCAAGCTACGCAATATGCTACGATTGAGTCGCTACGCTTCGGAATTCGCTACGAGATTTTGTTTTGTTTTTGTTTTTTTTTTTTTTTTCTCAAGTAATTGTTGTACGTAGGTATATTCACGGGCACTTCGCCCTTGACTTCATCTGGATTGGACGGATGGATTTCGTACTTTTCCTCTCGAACTTCCCCCACTACCCCTTTTAGCCGATAATCAAGTAAATAATCCAGGAATTATTTAGCTTTCTAACATTGAAAAAGTTGAATTCGATCATTAGTTCTACAGATTACACCCAACATACAATCTTACAAACAATTTTTACCTCTTTATAGTATTAACTTAATACTATTAAGTACAGAAATAGAAGGATAGATTCAGCCGTATCTTTTTATGAATAACTAACTTTTGCCCTCGGCTTCGCTCGCGTTTGGAAGTGGGGGTTAGAAACAGACAAAAAGTAGCCTATGTCACTCTCCATCCCTTCAACTATCTCCACTTAAAATGAAGCTAATATAAAGCGTGTCAAATCACGTCAATTCGTAGCTACGTTTCGCCGTGAAAGACAGATAAACAGACTCACACACTTTCCCATTTATAATATTTGTTTGGATATATAATTTTACTACTAGCCCGATTCTTCCCTACTACTGGGCAAAAGCCTCTTCTCATCCTGAGAAGGCACGAGCTTTAATCACCACACTTGCTCAAATGGACTTGGTGATTTGGACTTTTATGAATTAATTTCAGGCATACTCACGTTGTTTTCCTTCACCGAAGTCTAATTTAAACTAGTTATACACATAAATTGAAAAAGTCAGATTAGTATTTGCCCGTACTTGAACCCACAATCTCGAGCATCACGGGTGAAGCCTTATCCACTGGACCATCAAGGATTTTCCTAGAAAACTATCTTCAAAACATCATCACAACTGTATTCCCCGAATAGTTAGTCAGAACTGTGCTCCTGTAAACCCACATTTCACCAGTTATGTTTAAGTCTTAAGTGATATGGGGCGAGCCGATTGCCATCAACCGGGCACAAATAGACTCCGAGTTGCTACTGAGAAATTACTGATGGAATATCCCAATATCACTTTGACCCACCCAGGAATATAACCCAGGACCTGACACTCAACAGTAGGGCTTGCAACAACAACTAGAACTATCTAATGCCATGGAAACTTGTTTTCCGTCAGAATATAAATCATTCCTATTCGACAAATAACCACAGGAATGAATCATTCCGTGGAAATATGATTCAGCACGTAAATTACCGATAAAATCGTGCTTTTTGTACACCCACGCTGTTTGTCAATTTGATATCCATCGCAGTGTTTGTTTACAAAAGATCAATCAAACTCGTTAATAATTCCTCAATGGAAGTAGAAGTGTGGCCAACATTGGCTATTGTAGAAAAGGTTCGTTAAGAAGTGGTGGAAAATCACGCAAACCACCACTTGTTGACACTCATTTCAAGGTCGCGACATTGTATCTACTGTGTACCTGTACACGTGACCTTTCCCACACTCCCATTAAGTCCATTATCGATGACGGATAGATTATACCTAACAGTACTCTACAATGGAAAAATAAGAGTCGCCATTAGAAAGTTCGACAAACTTTAATAGAATATCAAGACGGGCGTCACAACAGTACACTTTGAGCAATATCAACGTCTTCGTATACATTCACAACTTTAAACAAAAATAAACTCTTACTTTTAACATGGTAACTTCACACGAAATGTTTGTCAACGGATGTTCACATATTCAAGTAAATGATTGCACTCTCTTATCTTAAATTAGTGTTAGTTAGAACCAACTGTTCTCCTTTTTCATCCTGTCTCTGTGCCGACCTTTCATTTCTAGACTCTGGAATATCTCGGACAGCTTGTCCAGATTCTGCGCAGGACTCTGCGGCAACTCCTGGAGTCTGCATATACTCTTGTCCTCTTCTCCCCTACAGACCCTGTACGTCAGCTGTCTCTCTCTCAAACACAACAGCTTCCCAGTCTCCGGCATCGTCGACATTTTCGCTACTTGCAACGCTGCCTTTTTAAACCTCGTCTTCGGCGAAGGTTTAGGCTCTTCTACCTTCTTATTCGTACTCTCTGAATTTGGCGACGGCAGTATCATTTGAGTCTTCTTTGTAATGGACATGTCATCCTTACTCACTTTTACATTTTCTGCAGTCACGAATATCGGTTTTATCACGTCGTACGTGTTCTCTCTGAGCAACTGCTGCGGCCTTTTCACGTCCAGCTGCTCCAGGGAACTCTTCCTCGTGTACCCATGTATCCGCAACGGAGTCAGAGGCTTGAGCACATCGCGGATTTTGACGGAGCGATCCAAAGTGCCCGATTCGTTCTTGTTAAGGTCAAACACAATCACTTTTGTGTTGGACCTCTCCAGCTTCTGTCCGATAGCTGGCAGAGGATGGAAAGGCGACAAGGACGGTTTGATTTGGATGTCGCTGTCAAGCATTCTCATTTGTGCCGTTTTGTTCTTCCGTGTGTTGAGTTTCCGCGGCGCATATATAGTGGTGAGCGCGCGCGTTTTGTGCGGGTCGAGCGGAGCCAGTGGACCGGGCAGCATGGGGCGTGCGGAGGCGCGCGAGCCTGCCCGCCGACAGCCGCGTCCGGCCTTGGCTGCCGTCGCCCCTCCCCGTCGGGCGCTCACGCGCGCTGTCCCGCGCTTGACCACGCGCGCACACAAGAACACCGCTACAACAACACACAGCGTCAGAAGGAACAACGCACCGTACGCACCATGTAGCGGTACCCCTCAATGATCCGTGACCGCTGCAGTTTTCGAAATTTCTCGAACAATGTTAATCTATTGGCATTTCAATTGTTGTACAATTTTTTCTCTTTCCAATATTAACTGTCAATTCTGACATGTCAGGAGGTCTTAAAGTGGCCAGTATAGTTTTGTTGTGAAAATCCTTCTTCTTGAACTCTTGTACCTACTTATAAAAATATAATTCAGTTCAAAACCTAGTCTATTTACCAAGCAAATTGATTAGATTGTTAATATGTACAAACTAATAAAACTGTTTTAAAAAAAACAACAAGTTGTCCGCACAACGTGACGATTAAAAATATACTGAATAATGAACAAGTATCAATTCGCAAAAGTTCGGTTATCCAATATTCCGGTTCAACTAAAGCGTAAACTTTTGTTAGCCACACAAAAGTTTTTACGAAAACCTACCTACACTGCTAATAAATTGCTTACCTGTTTGAGCTACGTATCAAAATTACAAAATATAATATTAGAGACGTTCCGCAAAATCCTATACGGAAAGGATAATATAATTGGATACATTTTTTTTTTCAAGTACCTACTTAATTAAATTGGGTACATTTTCACAATCTAGATCGGATTCTAGAAAGGTACGAGTACCTACTACTGAAAATCCTATTCCTGGGTCTTTTACCTGGTCTAGTGAGTATACTACCGTGATTTTCTTGCCAACAGGAGTTTATGTTCTGTTCATTGTTTTTGTTTTGTTTTATATTTTTATAGTAACGTGAATACTGTATTTTTTCATCCATTTTGTTATGAATGCTGTGCACGTCTGTAATTGACGTTAACATTAGTCCAAGTCCCTGATCTCTGTGGTCAGTAAATGTTTGTGTATGTGTTGTTGAAGTGCCTTAATAATAAAAATAAATAAAAAAAGACTGAGCCAACTCCATGGGCAATCAAATCCATGGTAACTCTATGAAACAATCATCAAACGGAGATATCGTCTCGGCTATAACTTGATATAACGACGAGACTATGTATTACGCGTTAAAAAATAGTATGTATGTATTAGTAAAATAACAAAAAATAGATAGGCATGGGACCGCTGACAGAAGTGAAAACTTCAATATTTACAATAACTGTCAGCAGCCTGACGCAACACGTCACGTTAGCATGTTGGTGATGCGAACCCACAAGTTTTACCTCTCTCAAAAATCGATCACCGCTTCAATATTACTCATATATCAAGGATCTTTAAGAATCTAGGCACAAAAACCCCGATACTTGACTACCTCGTTGGTCTAGTAGTCGTAAGCGCTACTGTTGAGCATGCGGTCCTGGGTTCGATTTCCAGTTCTAGCAAAGTGTTCTCAGGTCTTTCCGAGTCTTCATTTGTGCCCGGTTGATGCTTGCCCCCTATGACATAGGACTTAAACAACCTTGTGGGAATACATGCATGAATCAACCAAATCATCAGCCAAAAGTGTCATAGCTGTGTCTTTAATAGCGTGACGAATAAAGGATTACTACTTACTCGTTACAACGAGTAAGTGCTTCCCGCCTGTCAAGCTTCAAGTTTGTCACGCTGGGCGGGTCGGCGCGGACGGCGCGGACGGCGGGACGAAGAGTAATGACCATTATTACCACCATGCATCGATCCGTCGCGATGACCTTCGGACGGACGCGGACGAGTCGAGAAATATTATTTGTCACCTGCCACACTCGCATTGACATGAGCTTACAGTTTATTGACTGAAATTGATTCAAAATGGATAAAAACAAAGCGTAGATAAGTATGGGTCGAAAGTAAATATTTGTTTGTGTAGGATCCTCCGAAGGCAGAGAACTAGAAAACATGATTAATTTAAAATTATCTATATACTACCTACGGGTAGGGTTGCCATATCTAAAATCCGCCAACCATGAGAAAAAGCGTAAATCCCGGATCTTGGAGCTTAAAACCTGGACAAGAAAAAGTTGAAAAATCTATGTTTAATTTTACACATATAACTAAACTTGGATTTTTCAACTTTTTTTATCTAAACCTTGTGAAAGGCTTGAAATTTTTCGTTTCCCTGGGAACTTCCGAATAAAAAGTATATTTGATATACTCGTATATTTTCCTTAATCTTTCCCTAATTTCCAACGTTGTTGTGTAAAATTTTCAAGTCAATCTATCGACGAATCTTTGGGTTTTACTGGCACGAACACAGGGCCTCTTGTGTCTCTCTCACTTCTTTCATCCTGTTTCACTATAGTTATCATATGTTATTGGAGGATGCTGGAGGATGCAGCTGAATAGCTGCATCCTGTAAATACTGGTTAGTACTGGTATTAACCTGTATATTATATAGAGCGACTAGGTATCTGATCTCCACCAGGAACCGAGTAATATGATACTCCTTGGCAAGGCTGGTTGACACTTTCGGACTTCTGATTCCCCGTAACGACTGTTAAAGATCTACGAAAACAAGGGTCTCGTATATAATGTAATCCCATATGTAATGGACGGTCACCAATCTACGGACCAACCTCGGCAATCGTTGCTTAACCTTCGCTCGACACCCTGTTTTTATCTAGACACGAGATCCTGTGAAGGAAGCTATATTAACGACACTAATATTTGTAATGCATAGATGATTTTCTGTACACGTGAAGTAACTGAGGTCAATGATTGTTATTGCCCTTGAAATTACATCGATGTGTCCACTAATGACGATGTGTTTTATCGTAGTCGTTATCAGTAAATGAAAGTTGGACGTAGGTAGGTCCGAAACTTTAGGTAGTACACAGGGGCTCTTTCAATTTTCATGTTTGTTGTCGTACTGCTGGCGCACCGCAGTCATCTTTTTTAGAGTTCCGTACCTCAAAAAGACAAAACGGAAACCTTAACTTTTTAGTTGTTACCGTCTGTCAAGGCCCTTTTTCTCAGTACCGCATGCACGTATTAAAATGAAATCATTATCCATGTAGGCCTATGATCCCTTGGAGCTTTAAGAAATAAACCTTCTCTCAACCAATGCAATAAAAAAGGCCATTTATGCGACTTATTTTGATTTATCGCTAATAATTAATATAACGACAGGGTAAGGGTACGTCCCGTTGACCTAGAATCATGAAATTTGGCAAGAAGCAAGGTCTCATCAGCACAAGTAAAGGCCCAAAAAGTCCGAAATTCGTAAATCTGTGATTCTATAACTTTTTTTTGCGAAATTATATTCTTACACTTGCAGCTAGAGAATTTGACTTTGATTGACATAAATTGATGTGAAATCAAGTAACCTCAAACTTACAGATTTTCCCAGTTGAACATGAACCTTACCTTTTGCAACCTTACCTTTTGACGGCACGGTTGGCGTAGTGGCTGAGCGATCGACTGCTGCGCCGCGTGTCGCGGGTTCGATTCCCGCACGGAACAAATATTTGTATGACCTACAGGTAGTTGTTCCGGGTCTGGCTATTTGTGTATGTGAGTTTGTATGTTTGTAAACGCACCCACGACACAGGAGAAATTCCTAGTGGGGGCAACGGTTTATTTAAAAGAAAAAAAAAGAAAGAAAGAATAAAGTAGAAAATGTATAAAATAATTTTGACAGATCGGGGTAGCTTGATGTGCTGGCTTCTGTGGATGTGAGAGATTTTTTTTAAATACAGTGTTAAGTTTAGCCCTTCAATCCTACTTATCTTTTCGTCAAAGCTTTCATAGATTATAAACCTTAGCAGTTAATGCTCATTATGTTGGTGAAAGTAGCTGTACAATTACCGCTACTAAACGTTTGTATGGAACCCTCGGTGCGCGAGTCACACTCGGAGTTGTCCGGTTTTTTAATAAATTACTAACTTTCTTCTTTAAACGATTGGACGACAAAAAATAATTTAAAAGTATGCGATAAAACACAACTACCATTTGTTTTATGATTTCTATTACTCAACTTTACGTTTTACCTTAAACCCCCCTAGACCGCACTTGATCATAACCTCAAATGCATGAAAGAAAGATCCTTCCCTGCGCAGTATGTCACTTGCATCGTTCCGGCGCCGCAGCAGTCCGGCTCCAAACGTTTAAATTGAAAGAACCGTAAACCTTCCATGGTCCGTAACGTTGCACTCAAATCTATGTGGTTGTTTCCTTAAAAGACCATCTCATACACTAATCGAAGTTGTGGGTTCAAACCTGGGCAAGTACTAATCGGAGTTTTTCAATTCATATGTACTTTCTAAGTTTATCTTGGACATCACTGACATCGGTCAAGGAAAACATCGTGAGGACACCTGGACTTATACTATAATTAATATAAGTCTGAAATCGCTATCCCGTCTTGAGCAAGTGTGGTGATTAATGCTCGTGCCTTCTCTGTATGAGAAGAGGCCTTTGCCCTGCAGTGGGACAGTAATAGGCTAGTACTTTTATATACACTATCTTTGAGGCGAGCACGGGTATACAAAATGTTTGTGACAAGAAATGATAACGGTGGTTGGTAAGGTTTTATCGCTCAAACTGTGATAAAATGTGTGACTCAAGCTATGTCACACTTAGCAGTGCTCGCCTCGCTGTATGACTGTATACTGACCAAGATAAAAATGTCTGGACTTGCGCTGAATCAATGCTAACCACGTCATCATCATCATCATCCACTTGCCCCTATCCCAATTTTCTTGGGGTCGGCGCAGCATGTCGTTTTCTTCTATACATTTCTGTTTGCCGTCATCTCAGAAGTCACCTCCTTCGTAATCATGTCATCTTTTACACAATCCATCCATCGTTTCCTAAGTCTCCCTCTACTCTTGTAACCCTCTACATTCATACTCAAAACTTTCCTCACAACATGATCCTCATTCCTTCGCATCACGTGAACATACCATGACAACCGATTTCCACACAACTTTTTTTTTTTTTTTTTAGTTGTCAGACTTTATTTCAAATACTTGCATACATTTTATAAACCTGCCAAACTGCGTGACAGTTTGTCGGCAGGAAACTTATTATAATTATTTATATTCTGCTCTTTCTGAATCCAGTTTATAGGGGGCTACCAGACTGGTATTTGTTAATAAATCATAACAATTGGCTACTTAGAAAAAATTGGATACTTATGAACTTGACATTAGCAAATGGCAGCAGTTATCCTGATCAGCGTCAATACTAAACTTCATTTCCTAAGCAGTAAGGTTGAATGTCGTGTGAAAGGTAGGCTCTGCTTCTACATTAACTGTACTTAAAGCTAACAGTGGATGATTGGATGCAAATTAGAGCTTATGAGCGGTTTCTTCGATGCAAATTATAACTGAATTATATATGAGTGAATATTCAATAGTAATTGTGAAGGACACAAGTTATTTTTTTCATTATTGAATGCAATAAAAGCAAGTGCTTTCATTTTACCGTATGGAAATGATAGCGATAAGAAGAGAATAACTGCTTGTCCAATTTCAGCCCATTAACCACTCAAGTCGGATTTATCCGACAAATATTATGGTCTCTATTCTGCCTGAGTCGTATTCAAACGAAACCCTTTTTGGCCATTTTGATTATTACTACTTGAAATTTTACCCATCATCATCATCTGCCTATCCTTTTTCCCTTTGTTGGGGTCGGCTTCCAGTCTAACCGGATGCAGGTGAATACCAGTATTTTACGTGGAGCCACTGCCTATCTGATCTAAACAAACCAGTTACTGGGCAACCCGATACCCCTTGGTAAGACTGGTTGTCAGACTTTCTGGCTTCTGACTACCCATAACGACTGTCAAAGATCTAGACTTAAAATTCTACCCGAAATAGCTTATTTCAGGTGTGATGACAAAATTTTCTGACGATTGGCACTCAGGACACGATGTTGACCAGGAAGATTTATATTTTTCGACGTACGTGATGCGTCTGAGCTTTATAATGTACCTACTGAGCAATCCACAGATTATCCCGACTTGTCAGCTATCAGAATGTTAGGCTTGCTTTAAATTACTACAGGATAATTGTATTTTTCGTTATAAAATCATTCCAATACTTACATGTTAGGCTCACAAGGTATGCCCGTAGCCATCGGATACCCACAGCTCTTATAGGCTCCCCTGCCTGCCTTTTGAGGAGCCTAGTACCAACCTGAATCCTGTACCAACGAACTATACATAATTACACATTTCTGCTCCATTGGAAGTCAGTTTTGCGACCAGAATGCGTGTGCCTCGCCCTGTCAATCACCTTATTTCTGATTCGAGTACGCAGGGAAACTCCGTCATTATTAAGTCACAGGGACAACCGCTATTTAACCTCGCTGTTATAATAACTATGAAAACGGTCAATAAAATCGACAATAGATAACCACGTCCAAATTTAGGTCAAGTTCGGGTATCGTGTCGAGGACGTGCTACGCCCTATCAAAAATGTATCGGGTTCTGTACACGTGGTTCTACGATCTATAGTGGTCTATCTATAATTATGTGATTACCACAGGGTGGGCAAATTGGAGGTATACAACGTTTTTTTTGCCGCCGTGTTTTAATCATTAAAACATTCTACTCAACCTCTATAATTGCCGGCCCTAAATACTATATTTAAAAAAAAATACCTAATAAATTTTATATTTCATAGAATAAAAAATTGTAAATAAAGTGTATAAGTACCTCTTATTTGCCCACCCTGTATTACCTATCCGATGTATCTATATAAAGGTAGATATAGGAACAAATGACAAGTTTTTTTTTAATAAAGGTCATCGGTAATGGTGGATAGAATGGTGATCCATAATATCGCAATTTCTCGTAAAGTTGTACCTTCCATAACTGTTGGTCTGCATGTAGAATAAGGAAGCGTGAATTTAAAGTTGTCGAGGATCGAGTTGCGTGGCGTGTGTTTGGAAAGCGTCTATGTCTAGCTATGGACTTCTGTATTAATGACAGTGATGCTTGACTGCTGAGCTTGAGGTCCTAGGTCCCAGGTCGGGTTAAGTGTTATTGACTATTTCCAATAGGAATTTTATCATTAAAAGCTCGGAGTCAGGATTTGTGCCCGGTTGATTTATTATTTATTAATACAGCCTATTACCTCATCATCTCATCTCATTTGCCTAGCCTTTTCCCAACTATTTTGGGGTCGGCTGCCAGTCTAACCGGATGCAGCTGAATGCCAGTATTTAACATGGAGCGACTGCCTATCTGACCTCCACAAGCCAGTTACTGGGCAACACGATACCCCTTGGTAAGACTGGTTGTCAGACTTTCGGGCTTCTGACTACACGTAACGACTGTCAAAGATCTACAAATGACAGCGGCTTTACTTGCTTTCCGAGGCACGTTAAGCCTATAACCTATTGGGTACAAATCTCTTTCGGATTTATAGTCCTCTACTTAAGACCATGTCACCTTTTATGGCCGCCGCAGAACCGACAAGTTATCATCGTCATGATTGTCACAAAATATCACGCCTCTATTTCCCGTAGGGAGAGAAGGACAGAGGTGTATCTATAGTACAGCCACATTTTGCCAGTTATGTTAAAGTCCCATGTAATAGGGGGCGAGCCTATTGCCACTAACCGGGTATAAATCCAGAATCCAGGCTGCTACTAAAAAAAATCTGATGGAATAATCTAATATCACTTTGCCAGACCTGGGATTCAAACCCAGGACCTCAGGCTGAGTAGAAGCGCTTGCAACTAGACCAACGGGACTGTCTAATGAAAACGTAAAATAAATGTATTTTATACGACACCACTTAGTAGAATTAGTCGTCAACGTTATTACTTGTAAAGTTATAACTACTAAAACATAAGTGCTTAAGTGAGGGAAGGATTTTTATTAGTCAACACCACTTGACCTTGTAACGTTCAAGTATGACATTGACCTTGACTTTCATCATGAATGAGTCGCCTTCTGACCTTCGCGTGTAGACCGGAGACGAGTCTGAGTAATTCCTTCAGGCTTAGCGATCTCAGACCGCGATACCTTAGCATTTGCATAGAAATACAATAAAATGGATGCGAAAGCCCTTTTTGGCGTAATCTGGCAATCTGTTAAGCATTTAGCGTTGCCAGGCGTCCGGATAAAGCCGGACATAGGTAGACCTTTTGATTAGGTGTTCGGCCAAAATAAACGGTGTCCGGCTTGTCCGGCTTTTGTAAGACTAAGCTTAGCATACTTAGACCGATGTTTCTCAACTGCCCAACACGATAAGACAGATATTTCGTTTTTATTAGTACAACAAACCATACGAACACTATTTATATACAATTTTTTAATCTTACCTACTGACAAAAATCCTCATTATTGTAGGGTGTCAGGCCTTTCTACCCAAATGTACGGCCAAACTGGCTGGTCTATCCGACTATTAGGTTTGGCGAACTGGCAACCCTATACGCATTTAACAGTTTTCGCTATGGAAAAGGGTTTGACTGATTGCAGCAAAAGGCTTTAGGGCAGTAGAGAACTCGTTTCAACAAATCTTCTACGGATTAGGTTTAGTTTCTATGAGCTCTTGTGCGCTTCTCCGCCGCGAAATTTATTTCTGGTCCTTCGTAGCGCAAAACAGTAGGGATGTCCACATGTTTCCAGTTCTTAGTCGAAGCCATACGGCTGAGCTAATCAAATTAGTTTGCAGGTATGAGTAGAATGCTGTCTCGTTCAAGCTATTTGTGAAATTTTGTTTTCTTGCGAGTAAAGTTAAATTAGTGTCGAAATGCACATTTATTGACTCACTTGCTCATTTCACCCAAGTTTTGACGGGGACATTTTTGCAGAAACCGGCTGATGATGAAGAGTAGGTACCTTATTTTTTTAACTTTACCCCATACTAGGAATTTCTACTGTATCGTGGATGCGTTTACAAACATTCTTACATCAACCTGTAGGCCATACAAACATTTGTTACGCGCGAAAATCGAACCCACGACACGCAGCGCAGCAGCCAATCACTCAGTTACTGCGCCAACCTAACTGTCAAGTGTAACTGTACCTGGCGCCGCCTCGTCGCCGACTAATGGACACCATGGACACAATAGCGTGATTGACGCGAAATAACAATCACCGCACGTCAAGACCACAACAAACCTCTTCATAACTTCATAGTGCCCTGATCTCTACGCAGTACCACATAAGTGGCTGAAAATGTTATCGAGCACTTCGAAACTATAGTTTTCATTATTTATATGTGTTATTGATGGCTTTTGTGTACCTGCCGTGTTTTTAATTAATACTTTATTCAAGCGATAACCACCCATAGTTAATGTACAGTGCACATTTTTATCGTTAATAAAGTTAGTGAATATCAAAAAGGACTGTCTCTGTAAGTCTGCCATTTTTTTTAATACTTTATTGTACACTAAATAATGAAACACAGGACAAACATGTATAAATCAATGTACCATTGGCGGTATTATCGCACGGCGCGATCTTTTACAGATAAAATATTATAAGAAAAAAAACAAAAGACAAAAAATATATATGTATATTAGGTACTTAATTTATCTAACTGCTAGACCCAGTTACAATTCGTCGCCCGGATAGCTGATACGGTAGGACGAACCAATTATTCCATACTCTGATTTTTGGCACGCAATGGTGAGTGTTACCATTTTATGTTTAAAAAAATAAATAATAAATAATGCTGGACAATCCACACAGCATCATCTAGCCCCAAGTTATGGGTACTAGATGACTGATATTTAATACAATACATTATAAAGATACATATTTTTATTATATTTTATTAGAGATAGCAAAAAACCAGGACACCCGGAACAAATCTTTGTAGATCGTACAAACATTTGTCACATAGGTCGTCAATGTTTAAACAACCCTTATTTTGCACCAACGATACGTCTATACAACGCTTATTCTGCACCAAGGATACGTCTACGATCCGCCTGCGATGCTCCCTACCAAAAGTCTACGATGCGGCTAGTTTGCGACTACGAAGCAACTACGATGACGTGCCTATAACAACATCGAAGCGTACATCGTAACATCGAAGAAAAGCGGCGCCTGTTCTGCGTCTACGAAGTGGCTACGAATCATGTACGAAGCGTCTACAATGCTCCTACGAAGCGTCTACGATGCGCCTACGAATCGTCTAGGAAGCGTCTACAATGCTACTACGAAGCGTCTACGATGCGCCTACGAATCATCTACGAAGCGTCTACAATGCTCCTACGAAGCGTCTACAATGCTCCTACGAAGCGTCTACGATGCGCCTACGAATCATCTACGAAGCGTCTACAATGCTCCTACGAAGCGTCTACAATGCTCCTACTAAACGTCTTCGATGTGCCTATTTAACGAATACGAAGCGTCGTAAATTACGCCTACGTTGTGTATAAGTCACGCCTACACTTCAATGTGCGCGCGATCTACTATTTTGAAATGATAAATGAAAAACCAAAGTGATACACAATGAGTGGGGGTGGTTTCCGTTGTCCCCTCTTCGAAAGTTCAAAATCCTAGAGGTCTATGACCAGTTCAGATGCCTCAGTTCAAGGTTATGACATGATGATATTTTCATTAGGCCATCAGACACTTTGGTTGTTTTTCCCCATTTCTATAGGCAATGCGTCGTCAATTTAAATAAACCTAGACCGGGCAGGTCGCTAGCAATCATTTGTGAATTCCACATTATCGTTTCTTGCAAATGTTAAATATATTTTTAGTTATAGTTTACTATTATGCATTAATGCTCCCGCGGTTCTGTAGCGCATCGGGCATGTTTGCTGAAGCAGACATAGATAGCTTTCAAGCTATTATGCGGAAAAGAACAGCATCCCTGATGCGAAGGATTCGGGGGAGCACCAACGGCATTCTAAGGGTGATAGTGAATAAGCCTGATTGCCCGTTCCTGGGGCACTGGACCCGTATGCACAGCTGCAGGTCTGGTGCAGCGGGAAGCGGTAGTAATTATAGGTTTTTAAACTAGTTTTATTTTTATTCTGTTTTGTTATACTTATTTTCTTAGAAATGTTACTAACATAGTTTTATAAGGATTACTAACAACAATATGAATCACGTGTGTTCGATTTAAATAAATAAATAAATAAAATAAATAAATTAATTATACCATTGTTTTCAAATAACACTACTGCACTTAAATGTACATTTTTGTAATACTTTTATAAATAAATTATTCTTATTCTTAATTCGTTTTAGAAAATAGCTGCAAAATTAAATGCCATAACACAATGACAGTGTAAAAATAGCGTACTTTAGAAATATAAGGAAATATAATGCATGCAATTTAAATCAACAACAATGCTCCTAGGCTTGCTAAGTCCATTAAAAGCGTTTGGTCGAATCGTCACATGACCAGAGGGCTGGCCTTTTTTTGGCCAAAGAATCAGCATTGCCGTTCAACGTGGCAATGCTGCCAGCCTTCTAGGCACTTTTCCCGTTGACAGTGTTGCGGATGAATTTTTCGTTGCCTTTCGTTGCTGGGGAGTTTGTTCCGCCACTTCTTCTTCCCAGCAAAAACACTAGGAAGTGGTGAAGGGTGGGCGTTTTGGGGGACTGTCTTTTGTAAACGTAATGACGTCAAAAAAGAACTGATTCTCAGAATAATTTGAATAAATTTATTTTGATTTTGATTTTAATAATAATTTTGTTAAATAAATTTTTATTACAAATTGCATGCTATGTTTAATCTTTGCAAAACATGCCTGCTCTATTTTTGTACTGTAAGACCTTTTTAGAACATGTTTTACGCAAATAAATATATTTTTATAAAGTATAATTAAAATTGCACATGGCGGGTGAAGGTTAAGCCAACACAATTAACGCAAACCATTATCATCATAACTCATGTATTTTGATAACACACCGATACTAATTACTTTTCAGTTCAATTAATGCAATTAAACGTGAGTATTCTTTTAATTGGTGTTTATCTCTGTAGGTATCGGTAATTGAAGCAGCTCGCTCGTGGTTAGGGATTGCTATAAGGAAAGGTCTATGAAATTAAATCTAGGAAGACTGACCACTAATTGTTTGCTTGTTGTCTAATTGGAAATAAAGTTGATTTATATGTGTTTTTTACGAACTACCGTATACGTACAGACGCCAGCACATCAAGCTCTCCCACGCTGTCAAACTTTCCCAATTGAACATGAACCTTATTTTTTTGCAATAAACTTTAAGAACTATCACAGAAATATGACAGATTGGTGTAGCTTGATGTACTGGCCTCTGCACAATTACATCGATTAACTGGTTAATCAAGGTTACGCTTGCTGTGGTCTGTGCGTGGATGGGTGATCATTCACATACCGCTAAGCCGTTCATTCATTGATCTATGATAGCTGTAATGAGCACCCAGAAGTTTAAAGTCTGACAACCGGTGTTACCCAGGGTTGTGTTTTGCCCAGTATCTGGGTTGTAGAGGGCACATAGTAGAGCTTGTGAAGCAGTACAACTTGTATAGAAGCCACGCAGATATTCAATAACTTGGCTGATTTTTCATAATCAACTTAATGCTTGTTATTTATGATCAATAAAAAAAATAAAACATTTTAATATTTAAATAATAAGTTTGCCTCTTACTAGGAATTCCTGGTGCATCGTTGTTAGCGCCCGCCAACAACCGACCCTCAATATTTTGATACAATATTAACATTATAATATCAACCCTGGTACTCTTTTTTTTTTTTTTTAAGTTTCCTAAAAACTAGGAACTTCTCCTGTATCGTGGGTGCGTTTACAAACATTTAAACTCACATACATAACAGCCAGACCCGGAACAACTACCTGTAGGCCATACAAATCATTGTACCGCGCGGGGATCGAACCCACGACACGCAGCGCAGCGCTCAGTCATTGCGCCAACCGTGTCATCGTTTTTCAACAAAGGGTTGGGCAAGGGTGGACCCATAGTACTCCTATATTTTACCAGTTATGTTTAAGTCCCATTTGTACAATATTTCCTTGAATAAACACCAGGGGAAGATAATGATGTATCTTATCTAAACAACCAGTGAGATAAAGAACAAATCTGGAAACACAACATTAAATTGTTTTACATTGTTATCAAAGAAGTTGTCGGAGACGATAAATTATTATCAATTATGATATAACTACAGTGAAATACTGCCATGCTGCCACGTTCAGTCATTAAATCTCAATTACACGCATTCTTAAAAAATAATTTAGGTGTACAGTTTATAGGGCGATGCCCAAAGAAATAGACATACACACCTACACACGTACACACCCTCTTTTTTTATTTTTCATGTTTTCACTTATCCTTATTTCTATTAATGCTGATTATCCAGTAATTGACGACTGTGTAAGTCCAATATTGAAAAACCTGTATATATTTTGAAAATGTTGTACACAAAAGATGTTGCTAAACCTATCTAATATATAAAATTCTCGTGTCGCAATGTTTGTTGCCAAATTCCTCCGAAACGGCTGGACCGATTTGTATGAAATTTTGTGTGCATATCGGGTAGGTGTGAGAATCGGCCAACATCTCTTTTTCATACCCCTAAGTGATAAGAGTGGTCCGCCTTAAATATTTTATTTTTTTGGCTTAAAATGGCAAAAAACGTTTGCCGAGTTAGCTAACTGTATTTTATTTATTTATTTATTTATCTCACACTTACAGCTATCATTACAGGTTATACACCTAATGCGATAGCGTAGCTATCCTAACCTATATCTACACAATATATTTATCCTAAGTTAAAACTTATAACAGATGGTATATAAAGTAATCCTCGTGAATTCATTTAGAGAGCAATAAAATATATCCGTCTCCAAGAGGTTGAGAGTGCGCAGTATTAAATAAAAATAATAATACCAGCCTGTTACTATTCCACTGCAGGGCAAAGGCCTCTTCTCACACAGAGAAGGCTCGAGCATTGATTACCACGCTTGCTCAAAACGGGTTGGCGATTTCGGACATATATTAATTATAAGTTCAGGATTCCTCACGACGTTTTCCTTCACCGATGTCCAAGATAAACTTGTAAAGTACATATTTATTGAAAAAGTCACATTGGTACTTACCCACAAACTCTTGTACAAGAGGCGAGGCTTAAACTACTGGGTTATCATGACATGTAATCTCCTTCTGGCACGGTCGGGTAAAAAGAAACAAGTAAGGAGTAGATACTATAAGTACATAATCACTAAGGCCAGTGGCGTAGCTATTGTAACCAAAGGACCCGGGGAAAAATTAAATGGGGGCCCCCATTGTTCCTCTATGGTCACGGGCTTATGTATTATTCTTATCTCGGGTTATTCTATTATTTATAACCTTTTCGAAAGGCGTTCGTGGAGAACGAGGAGCCTCTTGAGCTTGGGGCCCTGCCCCGCCTAGCTCTGCGGTAGACCAGGCGGAGTACCAGCCTAAGAGGGGGAGGAAAAACAGATAAAGTCTTCGGTGTCGAATGAAGTCAGTTTGATTTTCCAAATTGACGTGATGATTCGGATTAAGATGCCCCCCCCCCCCCTTCTCGGAAAACCACTGAGTAAGTCTTCTTTATTAAGTAAGCAGAAAAATTGTTAATATTGATTGCACTGTTGCAAATGTTCATTGCCTTTAAAACTATTTTATGCAGAAGGAACAATTAAGGAAAAGTATACATTTTCCCTTTCATGCCAACGCGGCGACCTTTTAAGACGATTAACCTACTGACCTGTTTTGTTCTGAACTTCTGGGTCACTATGACCCAGAAATATATTGACGCGTTTGGCTCAAAACGACAGAGGACGGGATGAAATCCTAAACTTCAAATCTTTCGAGGCTAAGAGAACCTAGACTCAATATTTATTGAAGGTATATTTCAAAATGCTATATCCTAACGTTGAGGGACTCTTGGCTAAGTACTAACAACCATACGAGTCAATCTTCAAGGTTAAGCAACTCTAGGCGAGGTTGATCCGTGGATGGGTGACCAATGACTATCTATTAAATATCGTGACCCCTCCGTGCCTTGGAAAGTATGATAAACATGATAGATCAGATAGGCAGGCTCTTCATGTAAAATTGACCGTTATTCCCCTACATCCAATGACGTACTAGTAGTAGGTATGTTGTGTTGTATCCGATTAGATTAGAAGCCGACTTCAACATAGTTAAGAAAAGGCTAGACATATACTATTAAGAAACGCAACAGACTGATTGAGTAACTGAAGCTAGGCTTTCATTTCGTATACCAAACTTTTTGGTCCTTGGAGTCGGGCTCAATCATAATTGAATACACACTACATTATCGTTGCCATGGGAATTTCCCCATACAGGAACTCCCCAATGCCAAAAGCCATACCATTTCTGGAAACAGAATCGTTCATTCAACTTCAGTGGCCGTGATAAACCGCGCGATCTCGCCAGTATTCGCTCAGCTGTCGAGCCGATCACTGAGTTACGTAACTCGGCACACTTCCGCGTTTGCGCGCCAAAATTATTTGTCACGTCACACATACGTAATTCTCTAATACTACATACCAAGACACGTGGTACTTCAACTGTCAAATGACTATAGATTGATTAGCGACTCTACATTGATTAAAATAATAATTAAAATCGCTTGTTTGTAATATTCGCTTGTTTGTAATATTCGCGTTTCTCTTACGCGCTCATACCTGTATTTTCAATGTCACGAGTCGGCTGATAGCGTGTGTCTTATTTCGTTTTAGTTCATATTGTGTTTGTGAACGTTTGACGTATTTGGACGATGTAACGTTAGTGTTGTTTTAGTTTTAATTAATTTAGTAATCAATTTATTGATTGTGATATAAATTACGCTTATTATTATAGTAAAAAGGTGAGTCATAATGATTTTTTTTTGGTGAATATTAATTGCTTATCTACTTATCTTTAATGTCAAGTAGAGATATCATTTTTGGTTATAATTAAAGCGATTAATTAGGACAATTTAGTCCCAGGCCCGGCCTAGTCATATCTGTTACTGCTGTGTATTATTCTTTCGTCAAAAGACTACCTCAGACACTAATATGCATAATCCTCACATGATCTGACCAAGATAATGTCCTTTAAAAGAGACTGACCTCTGAGTTTGTCTGTGTGTTTGTCGGTGTTTCTGCTAAGAGCAGGCCTAAACGAAGCGTTTTCAAATACTTTAAAATAATGTTTAACGCGTTCAAAAGCCTTTATTAAAACCACTTTAAAATACAGCGAAAAATATGCATCGTAATAATAGGTACTTAATGTTCACACATTTATTACACATACAGTTTACATATTATTGTTTCACAACACGAGTTTGAATAAAAGCTGACCTAATAAAAATAAGATCATGAAAAAAACTTTCTGCCAATAGGATAAATAATTATATAGGTACAAGCCTTTCCAAGTAGCACAAAACTGCATTATAAATGTTCATACGCCTCGTCAATTTAAGCATTTATAACGACTAAGTATAAAGTTCACTCAGGCTGCAACAGCTGTATTGTAAAAAAAGATTTAGTTCCATAGCTTCCCCTTCTCATCTCTACCCCTAGGCGTATATACCTACAAAAAAATCCCATTTCTTCCCCCTGCCATAAATCATTTAAAATATTTAAGTTACTGTTGTTAAAAGTACAGTTTCACTCAGATATTTGATGCTCTCTTTTTTTTCTGTACTGTGATTATATTAGGTCTTTACCTATGAAATTGCCGTTCTGCAGTACTGGCCATTTCAAATCAAAATATTTTTTGTTTGGCTAAGAATTCCAATTTCAAATTAATTTTATTTTAAAAACATGGATTGTTTTTTCCAAAAGTAGTCATTTGTTTATTGATTAGTGTTACATTTTCATCGCATTTAAATCTTTTTCGTCATCATGGATACGTTAAAAATTCGAGTAATTATGGAATATGAGTACCGTCGTGGCAGCAACGCGGCACAAGCGGCACGCAACATCAACGACGTTTACGGAGCTAACACTACAAACCAACGCACTACCTGTTATTGGTTTGCTCGCTTCCGTTCTGGAAATTTCGACCTGAAAAATGAACCTCGCGGTCGTCCGAAGACTTTGGTCGACAATGACGAATTAAAGGCGATTGTGGAAGCTGATGATACACAATCTACGGCTGAATTAGCAGCAGCTTTCGACGTTAGCGTCAAAACAATATTGGTCCATTTGCGTCAAATTGGCAAGGTAAAAAAGCTTGACAAATGGGTGCCCCACGAACTCAATGATCGCCAGCGCGAAGTACGCGTCGAGACGTGCCTTGCACTGCTCAACAGACACACAAATGAAGGAATTTTGAACCGCATTGTTACCTGCGATGAAAAATGGATTCTGTTTGATAACCGCAAGCGCTCAGCAAGTTGGTTGGATCCTGGTTCAGCACCTAAACAATGCCCTAAACGAAAACTTACCCCAAGAAAAGTGATGGTCACTGTTTGGTGGTCTAGCGCCGGTGTGATTCAACACAGCTTCTTACCAAACGGTGTGAGCATTACTGCAGATGTGTACTGTGAAGAATTGAACACAATGATGGAGAAGCTGGCACATCTCCAACCAGCATTGGTCAATCGCTCGTCTCCGCTGCTCCTGCACGACAACGCGCGACCTCATACTGCACAGCAGACGGTCTCCAAGTTGCAAGAACTGGGGTTGGAAGCTCTCCGTCATCCGCCCTACTCACCAGACCTTGCGCCTACAGACTACTACTTTTTCCAGAATTTGGATAACTTCTTGGCGGGAAAAAAATTCAATACCCGAGAGGCAGTACAAAATGCCTTTGAAGAATTTGTTGCCTCCCGTCCAGCTGATTTCTTTAAGAAGGGCATCAATAAACTGCCACTGCGTTGGCAAAGATGCATTGATTGCATGGGTGATTACTTCGATTAATACAAATAAAAAATACATGAAAAAAATTCATTTAAATTTTTTCATACAAAACGGCAATTTCATAGGTAAAGACCTATTATTAACCATCATTCCATCACCATCACAACACACACGCTACAGATGTCACTGTTATTCAGCGTTAAGAATTCCTGTACTCTCTATCAGCCGCAAGAGCGCATGATCATCATCACTATGCCCTTATCCCAATTTACTTTCTCGTCTTCTTCCCTACATTTCTATTTGCCGTCATCTTAATAGTACAAGTGCATGAGCACATGATCGTGAACACAAAAAATGAAGTTTCCTGAATAAAGGTTTTCTAGTCTAGTAGTAGCAAGTATCACTGCTGAGCATAAGGTCCTGGGTTCCATTTCCGTGTCGGGCAATATTATTGAGTTATCCATCAGCAAGTTCTCGATAGCAGGCCGGTGTCTGGATTTGTGCCCGGTTGGCGACAACAAGCTTGACTCCGTTTACTTGGGACTTAGGTACATAACAGGCGAAATGTGGGTACTATATCTAAAGCTATAACACCACAGCCTAACCTTTCGGGGAATAAAGGCATGATGGTGTGAAGGCCCAACTCTTTGACACGTGTGTCAAAAACTACGATCAATATGATTGCATGTCACCATAAGCACTCTCCTCACGAGATATTAAATTGATGACTCTTGACGAGATATGTAATGATAATGAAAAGCGTCATAGCGTCACGTTGTGATAATAGAATACGTCAGCTGGTGGTTAATCAATGGAAGCTGATGTAGTCACGCACACAATCATCACATCTGTATAGATACATATTTTATCTCACATAACACTTTACACACTCTTACTTCAGATAACAAAATGTTTGAAAAGAATCGTGTTGAAACGAAACAGTCCTGCAATCGTGCTCACAATTCAATAAATGTTACGTAAAATATGTAAGTGAAAGATAAGCAAAAATAAAGGAAAACGACATTGGCAACACGCACGGTGAAAAGTTGGTTAAATAAAAAATACCATGTTTCTCCGCTACACCAAAAGGTCCATTTGAAGTAACATGACTCCTTATCCCATTAGGGGTATATTGTAGGTAGAAGCACTAGAAAGCCACGTGCAACGAACATGTTGTGATTAATTAAATAATAGCTAGTATTTATTAAAGATGATGAGATCAGATGGCGAGACGCCAGACTTTTATACGTACGACATTTTCTTGCGCTATTGACCTTATAGCTCTCAACTGAAATGACACGCTTGGATACCCTAAAAAAGATAGAAAAAATGACATTAACCTACTACGGTAAACCCTGTTTTTGGGTAAAATTCCATAATCCACCCATTTACGAGTGATGAAGACAGTACCAAATATAGCCAGTCTTAAATTTACAGTAACACAAAAATGGACTTCATAATTGGCGGCCTTGCCGGCGCCGGCGCAACAATCTTCACAAACCCAATGGACGTCGTGAAGACACGGCTGCAGTTGCAAGGGGAGCTGCGCGCGCGCACTGAAGCGAATACTCGGTATCGCGGGATCTTTCACGCGTTGTATGTGATCGCGAGGGCAGACGGAGCGATGGCGTTACAGAAGGGGCTGGCTCCGGCAATGGTGCTGGGGTTCACTATGAATTCTGTGAGGTAACTTATGATACTATCTATCGTATACCTTCAAACGAGCAATTCTTGTATATACATACATACTGAATCTCGTAAACGGCTCGCAACGATTTTCATAATTTCATTTTCATTGACTAAATTCAAAAATTTAGTAAATAAGAGATTTCGGGGGCGATAAATCGATCTAGCTAGGTTTCATTTTTAGAAAACATCGTTTTATCCGAGCAAAGCTCTGTCATCCAGGTACTTATATTAAACTGAGGTACTTCATTACAGCTTTACCCGTAAAGTTTTCCGGACCGGGAAATTTGGCTTTCATCCTGAATCTTGGCAATGTATGAACCTTCCCTTGCCATACCACACGCTGCACGGCCCACCACTGAATCCCTTTAAATTTGGCCTCAAGTCTTGATTGTCCTAATACCAATCTAAACTAATACTCGTAAGCACCTTGCAATTAAAAGTAAACAAATACATTTCAGGTTAGGTATGTACCACGTCGCAGAGGTCAACGGGTGGACTAAAAACAAAGACGGTGAAATAAGAATAGAAAAGGCGATATTCTGGGCAAGCGTGAGTGGAATCATGAGTGGCGTTACTGGCAACCCAGCGTCTGTGGTGAAGACCAGGATACAGGCAGGCGCGCACCCAAGCATAGCTGTTGGAAGGCAGCATAAATATAAAGGTATTTAGACCTTACAATACTAAAGTAGGTATAAGACTGACCAGTGAAATTTTGATCTCGGGAACAAGGCCCAAAACACAAAGTTACTCGTGTAGGGCGCCCCCTCCCGGATTTTCTACTTACATGTATACCTTATTAATAACTTTTATACATTGATAATGCCACGAATAGACTGCTCTATAATCAACCAAGAGTTTATACTGATCTTACTTACTTAAAAAATCAATTTAAACCTAAGCAAATAAATTATTTGACCTTTGTAAAGTGTCCTGATGTTTCTAGCAGTCTATTCATCTTTGTGACATATCGTTCCAGGAATGTGTGATGGCGTCGTCACGATCTACAAGACTGAAGGTATGAGGGGGTTCTTCGCAGGAGTATCCGCGACCTGCACAAGGCTGGCAATAGGCAGCGCTGCACAACTCACCACATTTTCCAAGTAAGAACGCGTTGTTGGCCCGTATGTTCGACTGCTGGAGACGTTCGTGTTTTTCAAGGAATATTGACATAACATTACAAAAGAATATCGCAACGCAAAAAAGTGGCAAATCGAACATAACTGGCATTCATTTTACCTGCCCAAGAGACAATTGACAGTTATTTATAAAAAAAGAAGCTGTTTCATATTTTCATATGGTACCTAAATATTGCATTCTGTGCGAAACAGGTATTTTTAATTTCAAGCTTGGCAAAAGTTGTTTGCAATCACGAGCACTTTTACCGCCTGAAATACGCCGCTTTTACGCCTAATCCTGAATACTAGAAGATTAGGATACTTCTATCCTAATCTTTTACCTCCTGCTAGTAAAGGAATCTGAACAAGGCCATATTTGCAAGACTACAACTAGTTTTGGTAAAAGGCTTAACGTTATTACAGAGCCGAGACTGATTTAAGGTTGAATGGGCACTCATTACTATACTAGTCTAAACAATGGACTGACGTATGATAATAATATAATTATGAACCAAGAATGTATTCATCTATTTCTGTGTAGGCATTGTGCTTGTATACGAAAGAAGCGATGGATGTGTGCATCCATTGTCATCCTTCAAACAGTGGTGTGAAAGATGTCTAGAAAAGAGTTGACTATTGAGATGACGGTAAATAGAGGTAGATGTACATGCCGCGCCGACCTCTAGAGAAATTGGTTTAAGGACAGGTGGATATTGCATCTGTAAAGAAATCACAACCAGGTTCAATCTTATTCGCATAATTTACTATAATTTAGCAGTACCTTTCCGCCTAACGCAGCCACACAAATAGAAAAACACTGCCAAATAAGTGCAGTCCAGGAAAATATTAGAACCAAACACTCAACTAATATTTTCCACTTCAGAGCTAAAGAAGAGTTGCTGACACACGGCTTTTTTACAAACTCTCCGCTTGGACTTGCCTTTGGAGCCAGCGCCGTAAGCGGGGTGGTAGTAGCCTTGGCAATTTGCCCCTTCGACGTCACCACCGTCCGTTTATACAACCAGGGTTCGTACACTACATTCTCAAGTTTATTTTCAGATTCAAGGAAAGTCTGCTTGCTCGAGGGTATTTTGAGGAGTCGCCACTGACTTTGTCTTTCGTGGCCAGCATCGTGTGCGGTGTGATCGTTGTCGTTGTCGAAACTCCGATGGATGTTGTGAATACGCGGCTTTATAATCAGGGTAACGTTGTCGCTGCTTATTGGTGAACGGGTGCTCTCTGGTGCATGATCAAGCTTATGGTCAAGTGAAAATTTGCTTTCTATGTTTCCTGTCTGTAGATAAATGTCTGGGTTTTAGGCCTAAGGTGTACGGTGTGACGGTAGATCTTCTGTTGATACTTCAGTCTCTTTTAAGTTAAACTATGTAGTGTTCTATTCTACTTCAGCTTTAGTAACTATAATTTTTAAATGATTTCTTAAGTATAGATAAAGTAGCCATTATTTAGATTAAGTTTATATACTGCCTGCATTTTTATTTATATAACTACCTACTCCATTCTCGATCTCACTAAGCACTTAAGTGAATGTATTAAAATATAAGGTTACTTTTCTACGACTTTCTCTGAAGCTTCTACTGAAATCTTTAGACAAATATTATACCTTTTACGGTTAATTTAATTTTTTACTCAATTTCCAGGGTCTGCAGCGACCGGTGCCGTCCTATACACTGGAGTACTCGATTGCCTGACAAAAATATACAGAACCGAAGGCATGCACGGCCTTTACAAAGGATTAGGACCACTCTACTTGAGGATAGCACCTCATACCACCCTCTCACTCGTCATATGGGACATGCTGAACAACCTCCTGGCGAAAAGTAAAATTGATAGTAAAGTCGTCGTTTAAACTATTGTTTTATTTCACCTCTAAACACTTCAAAAATAAGGATACAGGACTGCAAAAAAACATCAAGCTTGGGACGCGATTGGCGGAGAAAAGTGTATCTCCCATTCGAGATCTAAGGAGCTACAATCAGAGCTGTCATCGTCCATCTCTTCGGCATTACAGCAACTGCAAATATCTTCCTCTTCTACGCTGCATGTACACTCGGGATTGTTAGGGTCGGACAGTCCTACAGCCTCTTTATAGGCTCTAAGACAGGTCTTCTCACAAATCTCCGGATGATATGGATCCACCCAAACCTTATCGACGGCTTCTTTCACTAGACGCCGTCGTTTTCGCAATTGTTTTTTAATTCTCTCCTCGTTGTCTTCTCTGCTTATCCTGTAAACTAGTGGACTGCACTGGTCTGCATTGACGTCACTATCCTCGGGAGACACCTGCATCTCAATGCGGTACTCCCCTTTACTCTTACATACGATGAGGGTTGGTTTATCCTCAATCCTCTTTTTACTTGTCTTCTTTGCTGGTTTCACTCTTTGCACTGGTTGCGTTTGCTGTTTTGCTTTGTTCAGCTTTTTAAGAACACGATTGGATATGGCACCAGGCTTCCAACCCAGAGCTACCTGTAATCATAAAAATTATGATCATTCTCTCTACGATCAAAAGTTTGGAATACGTCTCTGCGTAAATGAAAAATAATAAACAAAAAGATTCAAGCGTATTTTTCCCTGAAAGGTCAGGCAGAGGTACCCACCACACCCCTAACATATGGGTGCTGTATACGAAACACATTGTGTACCCACATTTAGGTCAAATGGAAAAATAAATAAAAAATAAATAGCTTACTTGATGCAAACGTTTCTCAACGAGGTAGATCGTTTGGTACTGGCGCAAATGGTGGTTTCAAATAAGTCTGGCAATTGGAATTAATTTTAAATTCAAGTTTTTAGCTTTGTCGTAATTTCAGAAAGAATATCTTTGTGTATGGCCTTCGGCCCCACTAGTGAATGCCTGTATTATAGCAATGAGATGGTTGGTTTAGTAAGTGTCAGTATGAATGTGTGTATTTATTAAACATATTTCTATGTAAGGATTTTTAGGTAGAGTCGATAAAATGTTAACAGAAAATCACTACGTCGATGGTAGACCATATTGTGTCAAAAATATATAAAACGAAAATACAAATAAATAATTTATTAATCTTACAAGTTACCGTTACGTTACAAAATTTACCTTAGGACGTATTACCAAATAAATTCCACTTAAAACTTCGACTAATCAAAACTAACAAATTCCTATACCAAATCGTTTCACGTGAACCCAGAACCACTCACACTACGTAGACACCTTTATAGTTGGCTTGTACTGAGGTGCCAGTACTTCGCCCCCCTCCGCTTCCCTGGTCGCGGCGGGCTTGTCCTGTACCCCCTCCCCGACGTTCAGCGAGCGCTACTCGCCGATCATACTGCTGCTGTTTCATTACTTCTGCACTAATGAACGAATGGAAACAAGGCAGATGGAAGGCATTTATGCTTATACCCTGATCTGTAAGCGAAGTCATCCTATATTTAGGCCTTTTATTTTCTAAATCTTTCATTTTAAAATATGTCTTGTGCCCGCGTCCATCAACAGCCACTATTCCTTTATCAGAAGGCTTGGCATGTTTACATTGAGTTTTCTCAGTAAGAGCGCGTGTTCGGGCAACGCCTTGTTTTCCATGGGATTTATGTGATCGCGGTACTGTTGTAGGCTCTGGAATTTTTACATCTTCTCCTTGAGCCATCATGTCTTTTAATGTTGTATGTAACAGCTTCCTATCGTGTCCGTGACCGACAATTCCCATTTTGGATAATTGTTTCGGAGATGCACTGCCAAAGCAACTCCACGTGCCATCAGATCGCCTATCTTCCTTCGCTTCACCGGCGGCTTTTCTCCAGCCCCGGTGCTTTTTTGCCACTGGACTTTTTGTCTTAGTGTAGGATTTCCATTTGCCTTGATCAATATATCCATCAACTCCAATAACCAACCAGTGACCATTCATGTCTTGGAATTTCCCGGCCTCACCATCGACTACCTCATCATTAGGTCCTAGGAAACTGTGGGGAGCCCATTTCTCGTCTGGCCCTATAAATCCATCCTCGTTTATTACTTGCCAGACATGATTTTGGTCCCAAAATCCACCTAAATCGCTACATTGTTGTTTGCCATCAGGACCTTTAAAGAATCTCGGTACTGGATTACCTAATCTATCTAAAAGTTTTACTTTATAATCTGTATAAATATATTGGGTTGAATTTTCTGCAGTCATTAACTTTTTACTTTTAACCGTTGGATCAAAAGTAGCAGTAGGGGGAGTAAATTCAACAAGCCATTCGTCGGAGTCTGTATCAGACTCAGATAATTCCTTGTCTTCGGAACAAGAGCAGGAGTGATCCAGGTCTACGTCATCAGGACCAGGAGCTGCTGGGAAACAAGAACAGTCGGGTTGTTCGGCATCTGGCAATATACCAAGCGCTTGTTGATATGTCTTTATACAAATATCTTGACACATATCTCTGAATGCGCTCTGAACGAAGTCGCGTTGAAGTCTCTCCAGCCGTCTCTGCGCACGTTCTTTCTTTACCTTCCTTTGTAGGTTTTCTTCCGATGTTCTTCCGATCGTGTAAGTCACCAAAGGCTTATCTTCATAGGGGTATTGATTAAAAGTCCTCGGTTTTGTGAAAGTTCTCATGGTTTCCATGGTTACAGTGTATTCACCATCTTTTTTGTGTACTGTAAGCAATGGCCGCTTTAGTGGTCGCTTTGGCTTCCCTTGATCTTTTTTCCTCTTTTTAGCCAAAAAGTCACCAGGATTCTTGGCAATTTTAAGTAATCTTACTACATGCTTATTCGACGCACCAGGCTTCCACAACGGACGGTACTACAAACAAAAAATATGAATAAAATGTTTTTTTCTCAGTAGCCCAAGTAGTTCCAAAAGGTGTAAGTCTATAAAGTTATAGACATGAGTACATACCTTCATTCCAGGTACATTTTCACAAGTCCAGAGCCAACCCATGCGCTTGGGTACTGCACCCAAAGTGCCAACACAAGGCAACGCACAGCGACTGTGACCAATATGAGGCGCTATAATATGAAGGAATATTACAGAGACAATCAACAAAAACTCGTTCACATACCCAGAAGTAAAAACTAAAGTATAAATACGTACGTATACCTGTATATCCGTAGTTGAACTGAAATCTGCTGTCAATTTTTTTCTTTTTTCCCTTTTTACCTAAATCTTTTTCGGATTCAGAGCCTTGCTTCAATTTAGAATCTTTCTTAGTCTCGCTTGCAGATGAGGTCATCTTTTTGTCGGCTAATTTATGGTAGATAGGACAGGGAAAAGGCAATTTGTATGCAGGTTGTTTTTCATAATCTTCACCAAAACTTTCAAAGCCGCCGCATATGTCACAAAATGTTGTTTTCTTCAAGAAATTAAATTGACATTCGCATTCACAATAACAAGGCTGGTCACCAAATTTTATCTTTGCTTTCATTGCCGCCAACACTTTCTCCACTTTCTGGGTGAGTTTGCAACAATCTGCTCTCCGGGTAGACAGGTCTAACATGACACGATTATCTGGCGGTGTGGGAACTTCCCTCATTTTTTCAAAACCGCACTTAACATCATCACATTTTTTTACTTTGATCAAATGTGCGGCTTCTTTTGGTAAATCTATAGAGCAAACACTTTGTGTGCCAGGTAAACCAGCAGTTTTTATTCTAACAGGACATTCACTCTCGCATATTCTTAATTTGTATTTGTCTTTCCCCTTCACTTCATCGGATTTTAAAGACTCATCTTTCCCAGAGACATTAGAAGCACCTCCCCCAGATTTCTTAGAGGCAACTCCCGCAGATTTATTAGAGGCAACTCCTGCAGATTTATTAGAGGCAACTCCTGCAGATTTATTAGAGGCAACTCCTGCAGATTTATTAGAGGCAACTCCTGCAGATTTATTAGAGGCAACTCCTGCAGATTTATTAGAGGCAACTCCCGCAGATTTATTAGAGGCAACTCCTGCAGATTTCTTAGAGCCACTGTCGCTAGATTTATCAGACTTTTGAGTAGGTGAATTATCGTTTTTTACTGTAAAATAACTTACACAGTAGATCTGGTTTCCAAATGGCCCCGCAGGCCTGTCCCCGAAAATGTAATCGTTCAACATGTTAGAATTTCTATGATCAATTGATGAACAAGATTTCGATTTTAGAATAGCTGAAGTTGAATTTTGACCTAAGTTCCTATCACTACGTACTAAAGCGATAATGCCACTATTTAATCTTTTGTTATAGATTTTACTGTCGACTTCAGCACTTTCTGCTTCAGCACTTTCGACTTCAGCACTTTCGACTTTACTTTTGCCTTTCTTATTACTAAGGTATTCAGTGCTCTTAGTTTTCTTGTTTTTAATATTCCTCTTTTTGCTGCGAATGGGTTTACGTTTGTCACCACTATAAATAGTTTTTATAATTCCAGTTTCTTCAGCTAGATTAATCGGTCTATCTTTAACTATTGTGCTGAACATGGTTACGGGCTTAGATTTTAAGCCAGTACTCATAACAGTTTCTTGAGTTTCCTGAGATACTGTCCTAAACTGAGTAGTTACTTTTTCTTTAAAGTGCCTTAATTTTACGTTCAGTTTAACGACGGCCATACGTTTCGAAGTTATCTCGTCAAATACATTGTAATCGCCTCTTACACAGATCGGTCCTTGTCTCTTGTGGAGCTTATTCAAATATTCGTAAAATGGCGCACTCCACGGAATGTGAGTCGACCCTATTTTATAATCAGGTGAAACCTTACTCCACAGCGACAACTCCAATGGATAGTGTCTCATGTTTGAGATCAGGGTGTCGACATTAATCGCGAATAAGATGGTTTGCCCCGTCTGCACAGTTGGCGCCGTTGACGGCCTCTCCGGGACCTTGACACTCTTAGTCTTCGATTTTTGTTTTCTTTTCAGTTTCCCGGGCCGCATTGGCAATAACCATTTTGATTGATTGGGATCTTCCAGATGAACATTGAATACATCTGCAAATTGACCTCTAATGCAAAACTCTCTGCAATTGTTGAAGCTTTTCAACCCTTCAACTATTATCTCGAACAAGAACATTGAATCCTTAAGAGCCATTTTTAATTCTTATCTTTAGTTGACTTTTACAAAATTAACATAATGCACCTTTACAAACCCAGCACTCCCAGAATTATAACAAAGACTATAAAATTTAGCTTTCAGAATGTTTTCAATTTATCAGTTTGCCTAAAACAGAATTTTGAAATTCATTTTCTACATTTAATTTTTGAAGGTATCAATCGAAAAGGTCATGATTTGACACTGCACTATTTTTTTTCACTACTACCTTCTATTTTGTTTTATATACAAAAGAGGTTCGACATTTCCCCGATTTGATGTGCCAGTATAACTTTGAAGTTTTGCCAAGCCTACATGTTCAGTTCAGTATGAATATATACCATTAACTACGCCATTTCAAACACAGTAAAGCTCAGCATGAAGCATGGAGATCTATGATATAGTCACCGGCAAATAAGATGGCAAGATTTTGGCGTAGTGGGGGTAAGTTCGCGCATCGTACACTTAGCGGCACAAAAAAGTGGTAACTTTTATTGATCGTCATTATTCTATTGTTATTGCCATCATTTATATTTAATCATGTCTGTATAGAACAAAGTTAAAGAAGGGAGAGGAATTCAAGTTTATTAGGAGTTATAAATAACGTGCATTTAAAATTCAAAAAAGTTTATATAAAAAAAAAAAAAAATAACTAGTCGTCGTCACTATCCGTTAATAAAACTACCCTTGGCATCATATTGAAAGTCGCTATCGCAGAACACTATGGTTGTGTTCTGCAAGTGTTTGGTCAATGCTGTATGTTTTAAATTGTTCTTTTTCCAATTTTATTAATTTGTATAACTCTGGTTTGAGCATACTTTCCTCGTATGCTATGCCTTTTCAGGAACTCTATCCTAAATTTAAAAACAATAACAACACTTAAGTTTAACACAACAAAAACAAAGGGTTCAATTTTCGTGCACTGAAATGTAATCGGGAGCGAACGGGACGAAGGCGTGGTGCGGGAGGCAAGGGTCGACTGATGCGCCAATCGCGCGCTCGGATCGACGCTACCTCATACCCCGCGTCCCGCTTGACCACCAAAGAGACCTAAAAAACGACTTGTGCGCATCTAACGACTTTTGCCATCTTATTTGCCGGTGATTATAGCCTGAATACTATGCACTTATTATTTGCATGCAGTATAGGTATAGACCCAAAGCGTTTACGTTGAATATGAGATGTGACTAAATATTCAACGACGCGTTGAACTTCCCATAATTGATAGGATGTTGATGGGGCTGCCCCGTTTCTGCAGTGCATCAGGTATGTTCGCAGAGGCACACGTCGATGATTTTCACGCCATCGTCAGACATAAATCTGCCTCTTTGCTCTGTAGAGTGCGGGACAGCTCCAACTGCATCCTGAAGACCATAGCGGAGGGGTACCTACGATTCGTCTTTGTTAGGTGATGTTGTTCAAAGATGCATATTGAATAACAGCCTAGTTTCTAAATACATTAGTTTACTAACATAGGTATAAGTTATCTTTTTGTTTACTAACCCATATCGATGCTGCTTATCTGAATTAAAAACTATTTTTTTTTTTATTATTAATTTATATTAATATATCCTGAAACAACTGTTTGACAGGCGTTCGGGACCGTAGGAGGCAAAATTACTATAAGCACGGATCCTTACATTACTTCACATTAAAGTTATGATTTTAAGATTCCCCCCGTCCTTGTCACTGTTGGTCACATTTGTGTACCTGTGACCTTCGTGTGACGTCTAATATTTTGTTTTTTTTTTTAATCGCCGTCTATTCTGTCAAACTTTCCCCGTGAAAATGTTGATAAAGAAAGCGTGAAGTGTCAATAACTTTTAGTTTTTTTGTTACGGAATCCTTCGACAGTCGCCTGGAATTTTGAGGAAAAGACCAGGGAGTGTGGGATTCTTACCTCACTAAAACCACCCCGGTGATCACCATCAGCACATGGAAGGTTACGTTACGTTACCTCTTAAGACACCACTCCGGGACCCCCTCTGTGCAACGCCTGTTAGGGCACATCCCTGAGGAGACGGTAAAGAGGTCTCCCCTGAACATTGCTGTGCACAGGGGTCTCCCACGAACATTGGCGACACGTGATCACTATGCCACCGTCTTCCCTGAGGTCACTCGGTGGGCGAACAGAGTCCTAGCATTATTATGAGATTGCAGGTCACTTCGCCTTTAGTTTATATACAGTTTCATGGGGCAAATTTTTTGCAGAATACCACTCATCTAACATAGTATTTTTAATAAGTCTTAATACTTCAGATTTGTACCCGTCACTAGCATAAGCTAGTGACGGGTACAAATCTGAAGTGTGACTGAGTGTGACAAAGCGACTTGTCATAAGACACGTCGCTTTGTCACACTCAGTTGCACCTTTAATGTGACGTAATTTGTGGATGAGCCCTAAAGTTATGGTGAATTTATAAGTTATATTCGAGTGAATCTTTTAGCCAAACTACAAAGAAACTAAAATTTAATTAACTTCCTTTTTTTATAACATTAAAATAAAATAAGTTAAAAGCTGAAAAAAATAGTATACATAATTATGTCATGCGTCAATATTTAGAGTCTTTGATTTACAGTCATGTAAAATACTTATAAAATTTATAAATAACGTTTGAGATCAAATATTAATGAGTATCCACTTTTGATTTAGCCATCTGCGACTCGGCGAGTGAAAAGCTGGCAGATGTTCCGAAAGACCTATCCGCTGCAAACGATGGTATCTTCCTATCGTTGATCGTAAAACCCTGCATTGTGAAGTCAGATAGCTGAGATAGGGGGGTATTAGAAGCTCTGTTGGCTTTTGGAGGGGGCTTTACTTCTCCTATATCGTCGTATGCTCTTAGTTCTTCTATGATCTCACGGTATTTTGCCAGAGCTCTGTGGTCCATAAACGGTTTCCTGTCCACCCGCGTCATACGTGGTAGTTGATTTCTGCCATAGTTTGTGGCGATACTCATCACAAGAGGTGCTTTACTTTTGTCAGTATTATGCGATTTAATTGATTTATCCCCTTTTTTATGGAGTTGCAGTATCGGGGCTGGTGTTGAAATGGGTGTTGCTATTTTAGATTTATTATTGTTGGCACTTACTTTTAAAGCGTCTTCTTTTTTTATTTTGACATCCTTCTCTTTAGTTGATGCATTCGGTGAAGTTTTTACCCCTTTTTTGTGATCGACCGATGAAGGCGGGGTTGATTTTGTTTTTGGTGGACTTGCGGGTCCTTTCTTCTTACAATATAATACCCACTTACCATCCTTGTCTACATATCCGTCTATACCTATTTTCCATACATGCCCAACGCTGTCAGTGAAAACACCATCTTCTGACGAATATAACATTCCGTCAAGTCCTGTAAAGTTCATTGGCACCCATCGTTCATCTGGCCCTATATAACCATCTTTATTGATCTCCAACCAAGCTTCAACATTATCAATTTTACCCCAGAATCCGCCTAAATCACTGCATTCTTGTTTACCATCGGGTCCCTTGAAGAACCTGGGCACTTGGTTGCCGCTCTTATCCAGTACTTTCACTTTATAATCTAAATAAGTATACTGACTTTCATTTTCAACAAGTACGGGTGGATGTTTGGTTTTGGTATTCCATCTTGCTGCAGGTGGTGTGAATTCGACGACCCATTCATCATTATCAGTATCGCTGGTCGAAATGGTGCTAGCGATATCCGAGCACGAACAGGAATCTACTATAGGTGGCTCTATATGTAAAGGTTTTCCTGCGCAAGGACAATCCGGTGCGTTAGGATTCGGTAAGGGTAATACTCCCATCGCTTGATTGTACGCTTTTAAACAAATCTCTTGACACCTGTCCCTGAATGTGGACTGCAAAAGTCTACTCTTTCTCCTGGTCTCCCTGCGTTCTCTTCTATCCCGTTGCCTCTGGATTTTGCCTTTCTCCTCTGCCGTTTTTCCTATTGTGTAAATAAGAGGCGGTTTCTCATCGTAGGGATACTGAAATAAGAGTCGCTCTTTGGAGAATTTCTTGAACACTTCCATTTGGACAGTGTACTCCCCGTCACGTTTCGTAACGACCAATGTGGGCTTCATTTCAATTTTCTTCTTACGCTGCATCAAAGCTCGCTTCTTCTTGTTCAAGCTGTCCCCGCCCTCTCGATGCGCCCTGTACCTCCTAACCAAGATTGCGTTTGCAGCGCCGGGTTTCCAGTTTGGCCGGACCTAAAAAAATATGAATACTTAATAACATATAACAAAATAAAATCCTCTTTTACCTATATGTATCTACAATTGGTAAAGACATGCAAAAACGTTTAACATTTGAATATCGCATCGAATAGTGCATGCCTTTATCACAATATCTTATGTACATTCACACTAGGTGACACCTAAATGTAATGCCTAAATATTTTTGCACAGTTACGCAAAACAAAAACGCTGCGCTTTTATTTATGCATTACATAAGTTATCGAGTGTAAGCCAAAATGGGCAATAATCTTGTATTCCATTTTATGTAGATACCTATACCAAACAAAGAAATAAAACAAACAAAAATGTTTAGATGAAATGAAGTTTAATAATAAAAAATGCCATAATAAAAGATTTAGTAAAAAAAGAAAGAAAGAAATATTATCACCACAAAATATTGAAAAAATGTCATTGGCCCCAAACTAGGTAAACCAGTAACATGGGCACGTAAAATTACTGTTACAAGAAAAGTAAATTGAAAAAAAATGCATCAAAAACAAGGGCTTAGATTTCTACCAGGCACATTCTAAGATAGACAAAAACACAATTACTCTGTAGGATGGGGCTCACAGTGATTGCAGAGCTGTACCAGGCTAACATCCTCCATGGTCCACAACTCCTCCTGCGATGAGTTTTTTCCTTCCCTTCTGTTGGTAGGTACGAACTCAGTGTATCCAACTTCAAGTAAGTAAACAGAACTTAGACCAAAATGTCGTAACTGTCAGCACAAGCCAGGGTTTTAAATACCGGTAAAATTTTCAAAACGTTATCTCCATTTGACAAACATAAATAACGCTAAATTGTAGTACCGTTATTTTAATATTAACGTTAATAGAGTTAACGTTATTTAGGCTTCATTTTATCGTTAATAGTGTTTAATATCTCAACGTTAATTTTATCGTTATTTTTAAACTGTTAAACTAGTGAGGTGGAACCGAAAGTTCGGGGCCCGAGGCGGGCAGAGCCGGGCCGATCAAAACTCTTCATTATCATTTTTAAGTATCTTATAACTTATTCTAAATCATATACATTAACATTACTATAAACATTATTTTTCAAGTTACTATATATCTTCGCCCATAACCCCGATAAGTTTATAAAGCTATACATTTACTTCTAATTTCAATAATGCATTTCATTCCCACTCTTCACATCGGTCTTTGTTTGTAACAAATCAATGGGTGAATTTGCAATCTGTATCTTTGAGAAGTAGAAGCAACAGTTTTAGAATGCGGATTAAAATTAATAGGAAAATAATTTTTTTTTATTCACAATATGGTGGGTACAAATACATCTATCCTAATCAAAACACAGCATAGAAATGCAAAACAATTTTTTTTTAAAGATTGTGTAAACTACGGTGTCTGTGCTAGATTGAGATTGAGATTAGGATTGGGGTACGGTATTAAAATTGGCAGTTAACGCGCATGGCACTGCTATTTCAATTCCCTAGAACCCTCGTCGTTAGGGCCTATGTAATGGAGACGAAAGTGTAAAAACTAAATGCTGACACGTTTTAAACAAAGTTCGCTCACGATGTTTTCCGTCACCAATCTTAGTAATGGCTAATATCAATTTAGGAAGCATATACATATGAACCGAGTAAATCACAATGCTACTTGCCCGGATTCGAGACTCTAGAACCTCGTACATAAGAAGCGAGGCCGTTGCGATGACCCAGTGGTAAGCACTGACCATCACATAATATAAAGTTCACAATTAACAACGATTTTTCAGGCATTATGTTGCAGTTGGTGGATTTAAAACCAAGATCTCTCTTCGCAGTCCGTTACAGTTTCCAATCAACTACGACAACAAAACACCATCTGCAATAACCGGCTAAACGTCATCTTGTCTATTTTCGGTTGTTTTCGGTCGTCGGACATTTTAATACTATGTTTTTTTTTAGGTAGGTACACCTATTAAATCGCGTTAACGTTCACCAACGTCATCATTTAATCCTCTGGTCACATTAATGGGACTACCGCCCGTCTGTATAGCACTGTCTTTTTCACTACGGTACCTTAACTGCTACAAAAGAAAGGCGCTGACAATGTCAAATTGTTACTATGCCACATGCAGTTGATAAGTTGGTAAATACAAGACACAAAATGAAATCAACTGACTTACTTTCATTCCCGGTATGTCTTCCGCTACCCAATTCCAACCCATATTACTGGGAACGGGCGGATAGTGATATTTATATTTCAAATCCTCCTTTTTCAGGGGCGCTTTTTGCACTGCTGAAAAATAACGAGACTGAATAAGTAAAACTAACAAGCATTTACAAAAAAAAATTGACACACGTGGCGAAGCACGGTTCGTTGGTTCGGTGCAACAGTGGGGACTCACAAGGTTTCTCCTTTTTAGATTTCTTTCCTTTTTCCTCATCACCTTCTCCCTTAGCTTTCTGCTTCTTCTTAACTTTTTCTTCTTCACCACCTTCTTGAGTTGACTTCTCTCCTTCTTTCTTCTCCAAACTTCTTCTTCTTTTTTCTTCGGGTGCTTTTTTTTCAGGGACATTCTTTTTATCAACAACTCCTTTTGCAGCTTTCATCCTGTCTTTATCAGCTTTTGAACCTGATCTTGAACTCTTTGAACTCCCAGTTTCCTTTGTTTGATCTTCCTCTGGCCATGGACTTTTAACTTTAATGTACTTTCTGTCGTACATTTTATGGTACACCGGACATGGATGAGGCTTAATATGCTCTGGCTGGTATCGCATATCGTCTCCGAGACACTCGTAGCCTCCGCAAACTGCACAGTAGGTAGTTTTGTTAGAAAATTTAAACGTGCATACACAATCACAGAAGCAAACGTCATCCTCTTTATCTGTACATGTCTTTTTTTTCTGCGCTCCTTCGGCTATAAAATCCTTAACCTGTTCGGCTGTGCCACACGACTTTACACAGCACAAGTTGTGAATTTCGTCTAGACGCATTTCTATCTTACTGTCCGCAGGACTAGGAGGGAACTCTCGTTTGCCTGGACATACTACTGAACACGGTTGGGGGTCAATCGCGGTATCAATGTCGATAGCACAGACACGTCTCGAGCAGGGCATCGGGTCTACTATTACACTAGGGCACTCAGGATGACAAACTTTAATTTGTTTTTTGGGAGATGACTTATCGGATTCACTGCCGCCAGATTTTTGACTGGATGCTTTACCGCTAGATGTTGGACTGGCTGCTTTGCTGCCAGATTTTGGACTGGCTGCTTTGCTGCCAGATTTTGGACTGGCTGCTTTGCTGCCAGATTTTGTACTGGGTGTATTACCGCCAGATTTTGGACTGGATGTATTGCTGCCAGTTTTTGGACTGGATGTAGTGCCGCCAGATTTTGGAGTGGATTGATTGCTTGATGGCGAAGAGGTTCCAGATTTACTCTCGAAATCATATTCTACTGTGAAATAAAATACATCATACACTTTCACTTCTGGTTTTTTATGTGGACACCCTTTCCCGCCACAGACACTCGCATCGCTGGAACTATTTTCACAGTCTTTACTGCAGATAGATGCACATGACTCTCTCCTAGTCAGTGAATCTCTCATCTTGTCTATGCAAGCGCATTGAGTAGACGCGCCTTCATGTGTTGCTCCGTGAGAAAACACGCCTTCATGCCGCAAAAAGTCTTGAATTGTGGCAGCTAATGTACAGTCTTTACTTCCACAAGGCCCTACAAGCTCATCGATTTTAAATTCTTTATCGTCTTCATCTACGAGGTTTTCTATATAAGCCCTTATATCTCTCGCAATTTTACATTCTGGTTTACCGCATGGACCTCGGATATTAGCAATGTCGAAAGTAGCCGCTAAAGACCCCTTGGGTTTTTTCCCAAAATCGATACAAAGTGGACATGGACCAGCTTTAGCCTCACTCTTAAATCGTTCAGCGAATGCGCCCTTGGGCCATGCCGTCTCCCGACAGTAACATAGTTTATCGATGTCGGTAGCTTTCACTCTTGGACTTATTGTTGGCCGAGGTGTTAACATCCTCAAATTATCATTACAGGATACAATGATCTTCCGAACGTAGTCGATAATAAAATTGATGTCGGGACAAGTCTCTGGCGATTTGTAAATCGATTCGGGAGGTTTATCCGCATGACCCATACAACAATAATCGTTTTCATTAAAGAAGGCAAGATTTGCCCCAGGAGCATTTTTATAGTCCGCAAATACCATTTTAGTGGGCTTTGGTTTGTCAACAATAAATTGATTTTCTATCTTTTTACAATTTTCCTCGAAATCTTCATCCGTCGATTTTAAAGTACACATGAAGGACGTTGTTTTCGAATTAATTCCAGTGTACAGAAATTTTCTGATGGAAGGATCCTCTGAAAGAGTACGAAATGCCGTCGTAAGCTTATCGCTCAAGTACGTCAATTTCACTTGAATTGAAATTTTCGCTAACAGTATCGCTTTGTCTTCTTCAAATATATTGTACTCGTCTTTTAGGGTTACAGGAGGAGATTCCTTGCAATCAGCTATCTGTGATAAATAAGTTAAAAATATCGGGTCCCAGGGTATGGTAGTTGTGCCGATAAAGACTAAATGTTCATCCTTGCTCCATAAGGAAAGTTCCAAAGGGCAAGTCTTCATATTTTGAATTAATACCTCTGCACTGCTTGCAAATAACACAGACTGCCCTGATTGTATAATTGGTTCCGGTGGCGGTTCCTCTACTTTACCCTTTTTCCCTTTTTTGCCCTTTTTGGGTTTTGGCTTTGGTTTCTTCTTCTTCTTGCCTTTCTTCCCAGGTGGCTCAGGTGGTAGAGGGAGCGGTTCTGGCATAACTATGTGCATTTGCTTCGGATCTTTAAGTTCTAGTGAAAATATGTTGGCAAAATCACTTTTTATAACCAAGCCTCGACTGTCTACCACATTGACCTTTGTGATGTTTTCCACCACCACCTCGAATAGGAACATTGAAGTCCGAACAGCCATATTTTGAGTTTTTTTTATTATTTATTCAATTTAGTTTGAGTATGTGCAATTAAAATTACATTATAAAATAAATCATTAATTTATTAGCCCAAAAACCACAAAAAAAATATATAATATAAACTGTCAAACGATTTGTTTACTCTGTTGACATTTTCATTCTCGGTTTTTACTTGTCAGTGGCTTTTCCTAATAATATTCAGCCAAATTAATTATTACTCACGTTACGATACGACCTCCATGGAGGATTTTTTTCATCATTAGCTACATGAGTATCAGCTTTCGTTCACTGACCCACATGCTTTTTGCGTGTCAGTGAACAAACCACTAACTTTGACTGTTTTAAAATGCTCATATCCCTAGGTACTTGTAAAGCAGATCGATCCAAAAACCTATGCTCAGCTCTCTAGACAGTAAAAGAGGCATGCTACGTTTCGGTTAAAATGGTTTCCCGCTCTATTTTCCTATTATCTGTATAGTCCAAATTTCGATTCATACAAAAATCCACAGCAAAAGCACTTACTTTATTATTTTTTCCAATGTTCTCAGCAACTAATGACGACTCGGTTGGCGCAGTGGCTGAGCGATTGACTCCTGAGCTGCGTGTCGTTTCCTACCGTGGTCTTCTGAGAAGAAAAACAATACGATATAATATAATGATAAATTTTGTTTTTTTTTTATAACTAGTGTTTATTTCTTTAAAATGATACAATTATTAATATACGAAGAAATAAAATAAAATAAATAATCACAGGGCATCGAAAAATTCCTCCGCATCGCTGTCAAAGGGAAAAGTCCCCAGAAGGCTGGCAGCATTGCCACGTTGAATGGCAATGCTGATTCTTTGGCCAAAAAAAAGGCCAGCCCTCTGGTCACGTGAAGAGTCGACCAAACGCTTCGCGATATCTCGAAAATCTAAATGGGCACACGGACCCCATGGCCCTAGTGTTTCAACCACAAACGGCTCAAACATATAACTTCCAGTTAGGTTCTTGTATTTTCGCCGTTTGAGGTTTTATGCACCTGCAGCAGCCGCACCCGCACTGTCCACCATGCTAAGAAGATGGGATGGCGCAAGGGTGTCGACACATGTTGCATCCCACACTGCTTCACCGCATTGACATCGATGTGGAGCTCCGCAAGGAGCGCCCAGACGCAAACATGTAGCGAGCCTGAAGATAGTGTCACTCAGCATGGTGCCAATGTTGGGTGACGGTAAACCCTGAAGCCAAAGGCCCGACTCCCACGTACCCACAGCCAGCAGGCGGGCACGCTCCGCAGTAATGGTGGACGTATTAATAAAATTATTCCGTACCAAACTGCAGAGCGGCTCATCACACCGCACCGCACTTCAAAGATAACCAAGGAGGGGGCTAAAATTTGATTAGTTAACTTCTCAGTGCTTTGGACAGAGGAGAGGAACGCCAGTAAGCTTAAGTGTTACAATTTTGTAATATTCTATTTTGTTCTTGTTTGAATCAAAATATAAGTCTAGGGAGGAATGGCGATTGCACGTGTAACGAGTTCACAAAAATATAAATATTTGGTTTCCCAATTCCAGGATTGAAATATCGAATATTTCAATCCGAGATTCTGGAGTTACGAAACTCTGGAATGCTTGCCTTAGTGAAAAACTTACAGTATTTAACTTATTAAGCTTGTTTTAGACTCTCCTATATGATATCATTATATGGATTCAATGATTCCTACTATATTCCATATATTTTTGTAATGGAAAGACCAATACAAAAATATATGGAAATACGTTAGTTTGAGGGTGAGTTTCAAATATTAAAATATAGACTAATTATTGAATGCGCTTTTTTATCAGCTGATTGCTTGCTGTCAATTTCAAATTTGACAATCTGTCTTTATGTCAGTGTTTGTTTGACGTACGAAAAATCCCTGTATTACGAAATCATAGTGGAATAGTGGAATTATAACATTTTCCTATAAGTTTTCCGTGGCGTAATCGACTTAACAGCGGCCCATGATGTTGACTCATTTAGATACAGTTAATAGAATATAATAGATGACTTCTACACATTTTAACCGACACTAAATGAATATTTAGGTAAGTGATGTTACTAATGCGCGTATTTATCCTAAATAATACATTGGAAGATAACTTATTGTGTTTTGAGTGACGCATGTGCGATAATGCCGAGTATGTTAACTGTTATTACATCACAGTTCGTTAATTTTTGGCGATTGAATTCACACGTGACCATCATAACATAAAGACAAGTGCCGTGTGAAAATCGGAGTCTTTAGCTTTTATGAATTAAAACTATTTACTACTCGTATTATAAGCAGTTCAAACTTCTTTAAATATAATATCCCGCGTCTGAAAGATTGCAAAACAATATTATATCATTATTTAAAAAAAAAACTAAATATACTTTTAAATTCATATTCTGAAGAAGTTATTGTGTTTGTGCTATGTAATTTAAGCATTTGGCTGTTTTATTCTGTGTGTTTTACTGAATAAGGTGCGGTTGATAAGTATGTAGGTACTAATAGTTTTTTTTTAATCCATAAAATCCAAACCCAAAAAAATATTAATTACCAAAAAAAACTTGAGTGCATGACCAAACTGAATTATTGTCTAAGGTTTATATTCAAATCGGTTTTTTATCCATTATCATTGCTTCTCCTGTTTATGTAATAGCCTTGATCTATATCTGAACCGGTATATAATGAAAATACTCATTTGTCCCATGCTCATTAGTAAAACTGGGTCATTCAGCAATAATTTAACAAAAACAGATGGTCGGCTAAATTATTGTAACAGCCCACTAAAACAAATAAACCCAAAAATCAGCCAATTTTAGTACCGAACCCAATATATTATGTACTTAATAGGATTTCTTGAAACAATAATTTATTGCCTATGTATTCAAAGTCTAAATAAAAAAATTGTAGATTTCTAAAACATCACAATCATTCGGGAATTCAGAGTGGGTATACATACATAAAATCACGCCTTTTTCCTATGGGGGTAGGCAGAAAATACAGAATCCCACTTATACCATACTTATACTCCCCATTATATACTCCTTTCGCATAATACCTGCTAAATTTTAAATTCAGACACATACATAGTGCATAAGGGGGATGTGTGGTGTTACGCGAATGGATAGAATAAGAAATGAGTATGTAAGAGGAAGTCTGAAAGTGGCGCCTGTGACCGAGAAGTTGTGTGGAAATCAGTTGTCATGGTATGGGCATGTGATGCGAAGGAATGAGGACCATGTTGTGAGGAAAGTTTTGAGTATGAATGTGCAGGGTTACATGAGTAGAGGAAGACCAAAGAAAAGATGGATGGTTTGTGTGAAAGAGGATATGGCAAGAAAAGAGGTGACCCATGAGATGACGGCAAATAGAGATGTATGGAAGAAGAAAACATGCTGCGCCGACCCCAAATAAATTGGGATAAGGGCAGGAGGATGATGACATGCATAAGTCCAACGACCGATGTGGCGCAGCGAGCGAAGGTCCGCCTGCAACGCCGGAGGTTGCGGGTTTGATTCCCGCCTTGGGACAAATGTTTGTACGATCTATTCCAGGTGTTCTGGGTGTTTTGCTATGTATAATAAAAAATATCTATCTATGTAATGTATTGTATTAAGTATATCAGTCATCTAGTACCCATAACACAAGCTGTGCTTAGCTTGGGGCTAGATGATGCTGTGAGGATTGTTCAGCAATATTTATTTAATTAAAAAAAATAATTGAACACGCCTTTTCCCATGGGGGTAAGCGGAAACTTTTAAATTTAACGGGTACATATGTCCACTTATAATGTCATGTTACTCACATACATATATCTATAGGAAAATAACTGAGACTAATTGGTACCTTTTAGATGTGTCATTATTAGATAACATCTTAACAGTTTTCGAGATTGATTTGAATACTAATAATGGAATACTTACTTCATGTATCTAAGAAACAAATGTGTGGTTATAGAATAGTATTATAATTTTATTATAAGTTAAACTGACTCAGAAATAAAAAATATAAAATAATTTGACCAAAAAATAAACAAAGATAGAATCGTACATCTTCCTGGGCATAGATAACTAAGCCTTTTATGTTACGGTATTATTAATCAAAATTGTGCGCTGAAAGAAGTGTACCTTCCGTAGTACAATGGACTTCGTGGTGGGAGGTTTAGCAGGTGTGGGCGCTGGTTTCTTCAGCAACCCATTTGATGTTGTGAAGACCCGCATGCAGTTGCAAGGGGAGCTCCGGGCTCGGGGAAAGCATGCCGTCCACTATAAAAATGTGCCCCATGCAATGTTCAACATTGTGAAACATGATGGAGTCCTTGCGTTGCAGAAGGGACTTGCACCAGCATTGTGGTTTCAGCTTGTTGTAAACGGGGTAAGGTAAGCTGTTTTTGGTTTTGTTAGTTTGTGGGATTTTTGTTTGATTATTACTTAATTAGATATTTTTTTACCATCATACTTTTCAACTGATTTACATCTCACAACCCCAGGTCCAGATGAAACCAGCATCAGGCACTGGTTGTCTTACATTTTTGCTTAACTGTGCCTGTTTCGTGCAGCCGTAAGGCACAAAATTATTATTAATTTTATAACATCTTGTTTGTTTTGTCTTTGTTTAGTTTGTGTGCTTGAGCCCATATAAATGCTTTTTCTTTCTTTCTTTCTTTCTATTCTCTTATCTTTGTTTGCTATTGACTTCCCAAAGCATGCCCTATTTTATTATAATATCCATAAATTGCTGTTATTTTATTTACATTTTGGGTGTGCACAGAAATTTATTTCCATAAAATAAAATATTGTATCAAATATGTCATTCATCTACAAAAAAATTCTATGGATACTGGAAAGCTCTTCTACATAAAATACTAGGCAAAAATATTAATAAATAAAAAGATTATCACCAATTTTAAAACTTTCACTGATTACTAATTCCATTGTAGGTTAGGCATCTACCAGCATGCAGATGACTATGGCCTCTTGAGAGACAAGGACAACAAAACTAAATTCTCGAACAGCCTCTTCTTTGGCTGTATATCAGGAATGTGTGGGGGACTTTGTGGAAGCCCCTTACAACTAGTGAAGACTCAGCTCATGTCATACTCCTCCCAGAAGATAGCTGTGGGGACCCAGCATGCTCACCCAGGCATGATAGATGCTATGCAAAAGATATACAGCAAGAATGGTCTACTGGGATTGTGGAGAGGTGCCCATGGAATGATGATGAGGAATTCCATTGGATCTGCGTCGCAAATTGCTTCGTTTGCTGTGTAAGTACTTAGTTATTAAAATTCATTTTAAGATTATTAAAGCAAATAAATAAAAACTTGTGAAAGATTTTGCGGCAAAGTTCTGGGTTCTGAACACACTGAGCAGTGTTTAGAACGGGTGCTGGTCCAATATTTAGTGAATAACTTGAAATAAATATGATTCTAGCTTCTAAACTGCACGGCACGGTTGGCGCAGTGGCTGAGCAATTGACTGCTGCGCTGCGTGTCGTGGGTTCGATTCCCGCACGGAACAAATCGATACGTTCATATTTTTTCTGTTGCTTGATTAAATCTCCAGTTATATGATTTGACTGGCGATCTGAGTGTGCGCTATTAAGATCTAACATAACATAAAATGATACTTAAGACCTTAAGTAGTGTGGCCGACAAATAATACATTTTCTATTGTGTCTCCTTATTTGGCAGTTAAGGCGTTAACTAGAATATTGAAATAAATCAAATTACTCCCTTGCATAGATCTCGAGAAAAACCTTTGTGACAGACGGAGGAAAAGTGATCTCGTTTTATATAAACTTTACGGTACCCTAAAATCCATGATTACAATACGTAGTATGTTACAAGAGTCAGCTGACGAAACTATTAGCTATTTGAATTGAGTTAATTATCATACAAGTCGACCTATCGCAGTGCCACTGCTAGGCAACGCCCTCCTCCTGCGTCAGAGATAGCCTCGTCAACTCGTCACAGATATCTTCATTATTTGTGGAGGATTTAGAGATAGCATCATGGGTCGATCAAAGGTTGACCTACGCTTGCCGAAGTCGGTTCGTGGATGGGTGAACGTCTGTTACAAATCGAGACCTCTGTGCCCCAGTTAAACACTCGGGCAATTAATTGCACATCTTTTTCAGGCGTTATGGGTAGTCAGTAACCCGAAAGTCTCTTCACGGTCCCTCTCACAATAGTCTTACCAAGGGTTATCGTATTACCCAGTAACTGGGTTTGTTGAGGGGTAGGTATCGTGTTTTGCTAGTAACTGGGTTGTGGAGGTCAGATCGGCAGTCGATTCATGTATAAAAGGTATTAGTATTCAGCTGCATCAGGTTAGACTGGAAGCCGACATAGTTGGCGCAGTGGCTGAGCGATCGACTGCTGCGCCGCGTGTCCTGGGTTCAATTCCCGCACGGAACAAATATTTGTATGGCTTACAGTTAGTTGTTCCGGGTCTGGCTGTTTGTGTATGTGACATTAAATGTTTGTAAACGCACCCACGACACAGGAGAAATTCCTAGTGTGGGGCAACGTTCTTTTTTAAAGAAAGAAAGAAAAGAAAGTTGGGAAAAGGGCAGACAGATGATGTAAGAACCTGGGTGACCGTAACGTTGTTGTTATCACTTTCTATACAGATGCTGCATTTCACGCGAACTGTTAGCGATAACTTAGCAACAACACTTGGTTATTTGCAGTTGAGATATGTTACACTGACCTGTACTATCTAACTATAGACCTATAATAAACATCAGTTGTGTTATACATATCCATATTCCGATAGACATAGGTCCACAGTCCACATCTTAAACCCAAATTGATAGGAGTCGCCTCACGATATAAGTTTTCAAATCATGTACTTTAGGAATAAATAAAACTAAGTGGTACAGTTAAAAGTATGCTAATTCTCCTCTTGAGGTAGTTCCCACTGATTGCGGAGTAGAAAATACTACTAGTGCGTCTAGCGCTCAAGATCCGTACCGTCAATGTACCTCCATTTTCTGAAGGCCTACTCAACTCTCCGATCAGTCAGTCGATCGACTGTCAACACCGTAATCAGTCTATCAAAATAACACCAACACGTGATTATTTAATTAATTTAAAATCAGACGTCAAAAATAATAGAATAGCCTTTTAGGAATTACTGATAAAAGTTAAGAACATTCTTATATATCGTTTTTTAAAAACAAATAATGCTGGACAATCCACACAGCATCATCTATCCCCAAGCTAAGCAGAGCTTGTGTTATGGGAACTAGATGACTGATATGCTTAATACAAAACATTACATAGATATATATTTTGTATTATACATAGCAAATCCTCAGAGCACCCAGAACAAATCAATTAGTGTGTATTCTCTTGTCTTTTCAGGTGTAAAGAATGGATGGACAACAATGATGTGTTTCAGCAATCCAAGTATTTATCAGCATTCATAGCGAGTAACATCGGAGCGTTAGTGAAGACTGTCTTCCTGAACCCAATGGACGTCATCATGACGCGGCTTTATAACCAAGGTATGCCTGGCATCATTTTTAGGGTGCCAAAACCCCTTATCGAAAATGTTTAGTAAGTATATAAAAAAATACATCGTGTGGTTTCTGTTATTGCAGCTTTTGAAGAACACTGAATTTTAGTTGACAGAATATCTGTAATTGTTAGCGTTGCGTAGTCGCAATAGTCTCAGAAATGACTAAAATCTGTTATTAAATACAGGTCTTTTCACCGAAATATTTGTTTCAGCTGTTGACGCGAACGGTAAAGGAATTATGTACGCTGGTATCGCCGACTGTGCGGCAAAGATCGTCAAGTCAGAAGGCGTTTTAGCCTTTGGTAAAGGCATGGGCCCTTCCTACTTACGGCAAGCACCCCACACTGTTCTGCTCTTAGTCTTCTGGGATATGCTCAAAGATCTGCAAAAAAATATTGAATTACACACGTAGTTTATTGTTATTGTTATTCGATTTAAATTTATAGCAGAAATTGTTCATGCCTCGCGGAGAGGCGTATGACTCGATACGAGGCGTGACATAGAAAAGTGAGTTTTATTTTTTATTTATCAAGATAGTCTTTACATTGTGTATTGACCTTATTTGTATTTTTATTAAGTTTTTAAGTAGTTAATTTATTTAGTATTGATTTTTTATCCCAATGGTTTTTTGTAATAGGTTAAGCACCAAAAAATGTTGCATAGACATGATATTACTAAATGTTTTAATAACTATCGCAAATGTTGTAAATCAAGTGATAACGTAAGAAGCACGTTTGATAAAATATTGATATTGTATTAAAAAACATGTCTTCCGTGAGCCTATATTAAGTCAGTTGTGAAACAACCTTGAGTGATGAATCTTTGATGTTAGTTTTGACTTATTGTATATTTATATAATAGTGACACTATCTCAGTGGAATATAGGGTATGTATTATCATAACGTGAATTTCTCACTTCCGCTTGTAATTAGCAAAGGCCTGTCAAGTTCTTTGTCTAGATAGTATTTTGGAGTCTTTTTTTATCATCCAATAATAATAATATCAGCCTGTCCCACTGGCCTCTTCTCATACAAAGTAGGCAAAAGCATTATTATATTTCTGCCTTTATTAATATGGGCCTTAACTACGGATCCTAATAACATTGAAAATCGTTTTACTTACTTTACAGCATTGACAGAAAATATTGATAGTTTTAAGGTCTAAATACTAATTATACATACTTATTACTTCATTTTAGTACCTGATCATTATTAGTAACCCCAAACCCTGTGTATCTCAGTATTATTGCAAACGAATACCTTATTCTGAGCATTTTAATTTATTTAATTAGTATTTCTTTAAAATATAATAGCATTTAACTGGAGCAGAATTGAAGTAAAATACAATTTTAATTGAATTAAAGTATTCTTTTGTCTTCAAATAAATTCGTTAATATTATGTATTTTTATAGGAACCCTTTAAGCAATGTGACTAATTTTGTTACTATTTTATTTATATATACTTAAGTATATACCTATACAGCGTAAAAGAACATCGAACCTCGTTGGTACACCTATACCATCAGCCATTTTTTTTTTTTTGGTGGCCAGTTAAGAAGTGATGAAATGCGTCAATTGACGAATAAAGTGAAGGCGAACAAAGAATATTTAGTGATAAATATCGTAAGAGTTCAAAATATAAAAATCAAACATTTAAATTTTATGAAATTAGTAGCTGACTTTATTTTTCCACGTTTTTAAACTCAAATAACTCAGAGACTATACCACTTACGAGATTCATCACAAAATATTTTTGATTGACCCTGTATGTTTTATCGCTGGCCGCCAAAACTAGTTTTTCAAAATGGCGGATTGTATAGGTATGCCAACGAGGTTCAGTTTTCTTTTACCCTCTATCGATTGACACTTGTTTCATTAGCAGCAGACAATAGGTATGCCGGTCCCATACAAAAATGATCGAACTTCTTTTAATGGTTGTTTTCCAGCGGCAGAAAGACTTGCCCTCAGAATTACTATCGAAACGTAGAGCTAAACTTAAAAATAAAAACATGACTTTCGCGCGGTTTTTCCATATGTCCGAGGTCATTTTCGAGTTTATGCTATTCACAATAATTGTTACTGTTATTTTGCAATCTAATTAAAATATATATATTATAGATCTATTGTGGGGTCGATCTGGTTACTAGGTACTAAGACAAAATCGTTTCATCGTTGTGGGAAAACAACCATTAAAATTTCTGGGTGTATGTAGCCAAACTACAGTATAGTAATAGTAAGTATATTATTAGTCAAATTGTTATGTTTAAAAAAACCATGGTTGTTATTTCTTTAAAATGAAAATCGCATACGCGTATCACTTGTTAGGTCTAGAGAAAAATAGTATTTTTGTGTAACCAAAGACCATATTATAATATTCCCATATCAGATAAGAAGTAAAGATATATTTTTCTCTTAGAAAAACTATCTGTTGCTAAATAAATATCCTGTACAATATTGAAATCTCCTTTGTTAAACAATCTCAGTGCCTTTTAAGTAAATATTGTATTGTAAATAAATGTAGAAAAATGTGCCATCATGTTTATAGAAAAGTGCTATTGAACGTTGAGCTTTAAGAGAGTAGCAATAAAGTTTTAATTTGATTACGGTGTTTTATTTGTTGCTGACACACGTCTGCTTTTTTTTATTTCCTCACAGCACCGTAGTTTTACATTTTCATATTTGAAGGGGTTAGAAGTTGACGATTGCCCACTTTTATATAGATCATAATATCTTAGTTTTAGTTCCCAGTATTTATTTATTGCAGAAATACGTAGATGAAATAGTTAGTTTCCACACAAATATTAGTAACTTAAAAGTTAGTAATACAATTATTAAATAATGTTTCAGTAATAACATAAAAATAAATATGGAGTTTATACCGCTAAGAAGAGAAAGCCACAATATCGGAATCCTGAATGAAATCAGTTCACCTTGGCAAAACATCCAAATTCATTGCAAAAAGTATGCTTAGTATATTTTTCTTATTATTTTTCCAGGATTGGACTTTTCAATTTACATAATTATGAAAATCATAATGATATTATGCACTAACTTAAGGATGAGCTAGTCGTATATTTTTCCATCGAAACGTTGTGCGGTGATTTCTCCATTGTTTGGCATCGTACGTCTAAAGTTAAGCATATAATCGATCTAGGCGGTCTCGATTTTATCGATACGAGTACGTAAGCAGAGTAGTAACATAAAAAGTTATTTGAAAGTTATCAGCCTCAAAAGTTCCGAATTTCAACACTAATTTAAATAAATTGCAGAGTGTGAAATCTCCAAAACAAAATTCACAGAGTCAGTTCCAATGACTTCATTTTGAATTGATAATTTCAATTGTTTGTTCATAATAATCCTACAACCAAAAGTCTATTCCTCTGTTCATTACTTATTTCGGTTTAACCCTCTGATCGCCATTGTCACATGACAAGCTAACGCATGCCCTGTACGCCAACGTCGCAAATACGTGACAAAAAATGTGGTGCACTCTAAGTACTATAACACGAAATAAACAATTCAATCATTACTTTTGTGTGTTTATTTATAAATCTTAAAACTTGAAGCTCCCGTGCGTATTTATGCTCTGGCGGTCTAAAGGTTAAACCACACCGCTTCTCCCTTAGCCTCGACACTTAGGGCGAGACCGCATGCATTTTAGCCACGCATATTTTCATCGGCTAGCGCAGCTTTTAGAGTTGGACTTACTTATTCAAAGTGAACTTGTATACTTGTGATTATATGCCCAAATTGAGATGATGTAGACAAAAGTATAAAGTACTTTAAATCTATTTCTTAAACCCAAGATATAGGCTTACAACTGGGTTATAAGCGTGTATCTTACTGGAATATTTTTTTCTTTTTTAATTAATAGTATTTGTGACCTACCAACAGAAATGTCTGATTTTCCACAGAATTTAAGACAAGATGACGAAAATAAAAGAGCAGAAAAAGAAAAATGATTATGGCCGTGACGTAGGTGATTTAATGATGGGTGGTGTGTCAGCCATGTTCGCATCCATCTTCACCAACCCCATAGAAGTGGTGAAGGTCAGGTTACAACTGCAAGGGGAACTGAAGGCGAGGGGGAAGCATGCTATATTCTATAGGAGCGTACCCCACGGCCTCTATGTTGTGGGAAAAAACGAAGGTCTGGTGGCGCTGCAGAGTGGACTGACGGCTATGCTGGGGTTTCAGTTCTTTTTGAATATTTTTAGGTAAGTAACAAACAATTTTTACGAAAATCGTTAAGCAGTTTTGTGGTATTCTGTTATTGGAAATAGAATATAATACTCTCTATTGTACTCCAACAAATAACTTAAGAGCCACATACATTTTGACGACACGGTTGGCGCAGAGGCTGAGCGATTGGCTGCTGCGCTGCGTGTCGCGGGTTCGAGCCTCACACGGAACAAATATTTGTATAGCCTACAGGCAGTTGTAAGGCCGCCCATTGTAACTCCCTTTTTTCTAAAAAAAAACCTTGCTCCACACTAGGAACTTCTTCCGTATCGTGGTTGAGTTTACAAACATTTAAACTCACATACACTAACACCCAGACCAGGAACAAGTACCAGCAGGCCATACAAATATTTGTTCCGTACGGGAATTAAACCCACGACACACGGCGGAACAGCCATTCTTATCCAAACCATCTTCCATTTTCAGATTAGGTTCCTTCCGAATAGCTGAAAGGAGGGGAATTCTAAAAGACTCGACGGGCACCACGTCGTTGCTAAGAGGCGCAGGTGTCGCAGGCGTTGGTGGAGCCCTGGGCTCTATAGCCGGCACTCCGTTTTACCTGGTGAAGGTCAGGCTGCAGTCCCAGGCCGCACGGGCTATCGCTGTGGGACACCAGCACGAGTGCACGGGCACCATGAGCGCACTCTCTGATATTTACAGAAAGGAAGGTGTTAAAGGTAGGGTATTGATTGTTTTTATCAATAAGCAGTCTTTAAAAACAGGAACTAAGCAGCACGGGGGAAGTGGTGAAAAAAAAAAAAAAGGCACCAGGCTTTACGCAGGATTCGTGATACATAAAATAGTATTCTCATTAACCATCCAACTCGAATGAATCCGACAAATATGTTTGTGTTTATTCCTCCTGTGTCCTATACCTACGACAAAAAATAGCTAATTTTGGGCAGGCTGATAAATGTACTGACGATTTATAAGCTGGGTCTTGGGGGCATAGCAACTGATATGAAATTAAACGGTTAAATAATAAATTAAACACACTTATAAAAAAATATTATTTCAGTCTAGGTATGTCCATATTTTGTACCTGGTCCTGACCTTAACCAATGGCCTAAGGAGCACTTAGATTGACGGTGATTCAATCTCTACTTGTCTATCGCCATTTTTCGAATAACAGCTCGTCAAATCACAAAATCTTCGATTCTAAATCGAATGCTATGTGTTTTAATATTGTGACCAATTCGAATCAGAAGTTATCTAGCGGACTCCTCATTGTTTCAGGTTTATTCCGTGGTGTGGGTCCTCAGATCCCGCGCGGCATGGCGGGCAGTGCCTCTCAGATCCTCAGCTTCACGTACGCCAAGGACTGGCTCCGTGCAAACAACTGGTTCACTGAACACCCGCTGATGCTGTCGTTCTTCGGCGCCAACCTCGGAGGAATCGTCATGACGCTGTGTTTGAACCCCTTCGATGTTATCGCGACTAGATTGTGTAATCAACGTAAGTATACAGACAAACTTAAAAAAAAAAGTATATATTAGGAATTCAGTCATTTCCCAAATAAACAAAGTTTTTATAGAACTTAAATCTAGAATAACTATGTAACACAATCTAGTCGCGATAACATCGAAGGGGTTCAAACCCCTTCGATGTTATCGCGACTAGATTGTGTAATCAACGTAAGTATACAGACAAACTTAGTTTTTTTTAACTAAAAAACATTACTCAAATGAGGAATGATGTGATAAAACTACTTTCTGGCACGACATTGTTACAATTTGTTTGACCTAAACCTATGTCACCTGCAATTTTGTCATGCTTGATGTATAATATGGCGGCACGGTTGGCGCAGTGGCTGAGCGATCGGCTGCCGCGCCGCGTGTCGTGGGTTCGATTCCCACACGGAACAAATATTTGTATGACCTACAGGTAGTTGTTCCGGATCTGGCTGTTTGTGTAAGTGACTTTAAATGCGTGCACCCGCACGATTCAGGAGAAATTCCTAGAGTGGGGCAACGTTTTATAAAAAAAAAAAAAAAGTATATATTAGGAATTCAGTCATTTCCCAAATAAACCAAGTTTTTATAGAACTTAAATCTAGAATAACTATGTAACCAACAACAAACTTATTCGATTTCAGCCGTCGACGCCCAAAACAAAGGAAAGCTCTACAAAGGCATGATAGACTGTGGTTTAAAGATGATCCGGCTCGAAGGACCACTGTCGTTGTACAAAGGCGTAGGGGCTAACTACTTAAGACTGGGCCCACATACTGTGTTGCTACTCGTTTGTTGGGACAAGCTTAAGGAAATTGATGACTACCTCCGCAGTTGACACCCTTAACTTAAATCACTCGTTTCAAATAGAATGAGCATCAGCAAGAAGTGACCTTACTTATAGTCAGGGCTGGGCAAAATACATGCTTTGCTTTAATTGAAATACAAAATACTATCTCGCAAGTATTTAAAATACGAAGTACAAAATATCTTAAATATAAAATACAAAATACAGTATTTTAGATATTTCTATTTGAAATACAAAATACTAATCACAATAAAAAGTAATCCAGCCCAGCATTAGCTAAAAAGCAGAGTAAAAGAAAATTAATCAACCAAAGTTTTTCTCACGAACACTAGATTTCTAAATGTACTTTCAGACACACTGCCTCTTGTTGGATAATGAATAGCACCTGCTAAATTATAATTAATAAGATCGTTAAATGTATTAATGTTAAAAAATAATTTTGAAGCCATAAGTATTTGAAATACTAACTACAAAATACCTCAGCATCAGGTGTTCGAAATACAAATACCAAATACGCAGTTATTTGTATTTCAATCACATATTTTAATGACAAGTAATTCAATTACTGCCCAACCCTGCTTATATTTGTTGCGTTATTGTAATTTAAACTTTACGTCTACGTTCATAAAGGTCACATAAAGCTAGCTTGTGATATACAATACTGCTTTATTTGACTTCATTTAGATTAAGCGTAGTTTTTTTTTAATAATTTTATTTTGGTCTAATTACACTTCGTCGATGATTACTCGTGATCTACATGCATCGCATGCAGGGACTAATGTCAATAGGAACGTTCGATAAAGCATCAATAGGGTAGTTTCCTTAAAAATTCTCTTTGGTCCGAAAGTTGGATTACTCAAAAATACTGGACACGTATCTTTTCTTTTGTCACGTTAACCAAAAATGACGACGATATAGTGCGTTGAAATTTCGCGTGACGTCACGCCGTGCTACACTTTTTATGTAAAAGTGACGTCAGAAGCCCCTTCTCTGTGTTGTTGTATGTTCTAATTTTCCTAAAGTATGAGTTTATTAAACCTAGCAAAATAACCTCTGTGATAAGAAATCATTACCATTTTTTTTTGTTTTAGAAGAGATACTGTGTGGATTGTCCAGCAATATATTTACAATTGTTTGATTGTTGATTTATAAATCTAGCAGTTAGTATATTGAGTTGACAGGTATATTTTTGATCATGTTTTTGCAATAAAATCTATTCATTTTTTACTTGCTTTTTTTTAAAAAAAACCTATTACATAATATCAGTTAGTAACAATGAATTACTCTTAAACTTGTGACAGTCTTGGTCATGAAACGTGCGAGCAAGAAGGAAAAAATAAAGTTCAGAATTTCAATAAGCTACTGAGTTTCATTTCGCCTCGTTTCCAGTTTTTATGACCGCACCATTCACACAACGTTTGAGCAAAACTTAAAATACTATTTGAGACAGAAGATAATGAATATTTTTCATATCACCGTGTTCCATTTCAAATATTATTAATATGTATGCTTTAATTATCTGTATCACAAATAGATAGTGCCTATAAAAAAGAGGTAAAAACATGAGATAACATCACGCCTGTATTCCCGAAGTGTTAGGCAGAGGTGTTACAACACTTCGGGAGTATTATTACTCGCTGGCAAACTCGAGCGAGCCTCCTCCGTGCCTCGTAAAGCACGTTAAGCCGTTGGTCCCGGCTGTCATTTGTAGATCTTCGACAGTCGTTACAGGTAGTCAGAAGCCCGAAGGTCTGACAACCAGTTTTACGAAGAGGTACCGTGTTGCCCACTAACTGTGTTTTGGGGGTCAGATAGGCAGTCGCTCCATGTTAAATACTGGTATTCAGCTGCATTCGGTTAGACTGGAAGCTTACCCCAACATAGTTGGGAAAAGGCTGGGCAGATGATGATGATGTCTCGCTGGCAATCTTCGAGCTTGGCCTCTGCACAACTGAAGTTCATCCTTCACGGGATTTCAGGAAATAAAATCCACAAACAAATGGTACTTCAATGTTTATTGTAAAAATGCACGATAAAATATGCTCTACCATACAATTGGAGCTTACATTCCCTCAAACTTAAAATTATTTAAAACAAAATAATTCTTATCCCTCTAAATAGTTATAAATTATGCGCTAAAAGTGTGATGTTCTAGTAAAAATTGTAAAAAACTGTTCAAAGACACGAGTTAATGGACGAGTTATTCAGTATCTACCAAAAACATTTGTGCGATATTGCAGACACGTCGATTTATCTTATAAAATCGTCTGACCATAAAACTGCCTTACTAGAGTCTAATAAGCAAACTGTTGGTTCCGTACCAATGATAATTTTTTCTTAAGACTAGTTAAATGAAGGGCGAATTTATCACAATAGTATACTCTATCTATGCCGCGGTCTTGAAACGTGCGAGCAAGACGGAAAAATTAAGTACAGATTTTCTAGTTTAACCTACTGAGTTTCATGTCGTCTCGCTCCCACTTTTTAATATCGCGCCTGCCAAGTAAATTTGCGTTTGCGCAAAAGTTAAAATACAATTTGATATATGGATGGAAGATTTTGTATCTATTGCTAATGTTACACAGTTGGTACGGAACCATTAATATGTTACTACGTATTTTGTACTTTAAAACGTCTTGAAGACGGACGCCGAACCGAAGCTAGAGTACTGATAACGTAAATATTTCCCACTTAATATTAACCTTTTAACCGCCGAAGATTAATCCGACAAATATTTTCGTATCCATTACGCCTGAGTCGCATTGATTCGACATAAAATCTTTGTCTAATTTGATTTCTTGGTTCTGCTTTACACTCTACTCAAAAATAGCACATTTCAGGCAATATGATTAATGTACTGACGGTTTATAAGCTGAGCGCTGGTGGCATGGCAGCTGACAGACAATCAGGCGGTTAAAAGGTTAAGCAAGCATATTTCGGTTGACATGGGCGAAGTTCAGGTTCGAGGCTGTTAATAAAAATTTCCTTATGAAAAAAGTCAATAACATTACCCGACCTGGGAACGTAAAACGTTTAACATGGACACTTGCAACCACTACACCAACGCGGTATCTTTTATTAACCTCTGTGTGTTTTCACGTTTCGGTACTCGAGACTTCGGTCGGCATAATCATGGAAGCACCGGTATGGATATATGAGATACTTGAAGATCAGAAGTAGGTCACTACTATAACCTTCAAACTTACAACTATTTGTTCTTAGTATTATAATTTTATAATGTTGCATTTACATCAGTGAAAGTTTGACTTTGCCGCTAAAAACAAGCGAATGATTATACATTATGTTACATAATTAACGCAAGACCCTTGAGAGACCAATTAGAGTATTGAGTTAAAAGCTTGTGTTGAGCCTAACATTATTTAATGCATTTCAAATTGAGTCTTATCGCCTTGAAATAAGATTTAATTTGCTTTGGCTCAATAGGCGGTCAGTATGGCAAAAGCATTTTTTAATAAAAATACCTTTATTGAAAGTTACTGAAAATGATTGAGTCAGTTATGAAAAAAACTACTTGCAGGACTTGCGTTTGTATTGTTACACATTGTACAAAATAAAAAGCCGGCTTTTAGTGGTTACTAATGTAAATACCATTACTAGTTTCTGGCCGCGTTGAAGCAGTACAAGATATTTTGTAATGGGGTAAATATTTCCAGATATTACCTCTTTCAAACATATAAACAAACATTATTTTGCCTCACTATATAGGTTGTGAGGTAGAACGATAGAAACATTTATTGGGAGTGTAGTACTCATAATAATGAATAACTTTTACTGTTTGACCAACCCTGAAATCGCGATAGAAAAATCATCCGTTCCCTACATTTTATCAAGTTTAACAAATATATACCTATATATAGATGTATGGAGCATTTGAATTCCTTTCGCGATTTAATTTTCAAGAGTCCACTGCTCCCTTGAAGTAAACCCATCATTCTACCTAAATCCCTGCACCCATATTAGTTTCGATTAAGCAAAAAAAAAAACGCTAGAAGTCTTGTCGTATGTTCTAAAAAACTAGGTAGTTGTTCGGGGTCTGGATGTTCGTGTATGTGACTTTGAATGTTTGTAAACGCACCCACGACACAGGAGAATTTTCCAAGTGTGGGGTTTCCAACTTTTTTAAAAAAGAAAAAAAGAATAATACAAACGCACCGAGCACACTTCAGTCAATACCACGTTTACCCCCGATCTCATGTCAAATGATTTGATTGGCCGTTCGCTCTTTCCAACAGCCAATAAGAACAGCTAATCTGAGATTTAACTTTAGATAATTCATCATAGAAGTAATCGACCTTTCAAGAATCAGGCGTTTGTTTAGTATACTGTCCTTATTAAACACCTAGAAAGACCATCTTAGACAGATAAATAAATAATGCTGGACAATCCACACAGCACCATCTAGCCCCAAGCTAAGCAGAGCTTGTGTTATGGGTACTAGATGACTGATATACTTAATACAATACATTACATAGATAAATATTTTTTATTATACATAGTAAATACCCAGAACACCCGAAACAAATATTTGTAGATCGTACAAACATTTGTTCCAGGGCGGGAATCGAACCCGCAACCTCCTGCGTCGCAGGCGGACCTTCGCCCACCGCGCGTCAAAGATGGTACTCACATGATCGGAACAAGATAATGTCTGGACTTTAAAAGAGACTGTGCCTTCCAAGTTTGTATCGGTGTTTCTTCACACAGAGTAGTCAGATAAGAAACACCGACCTAATGTAGTTGACATTTTTGTTTTTGCTTGTTTGAAATGTAAAAGTATTTGAAAAAAACAATTTACAGATGTTGTGTGTATGTGATGTGGTGTGTGTGTGTGTGTGTGACATGTATGTCAGGTAAAATGTGTCACAAATCGCAGCCATTTATTTTATTGATATGTTTATTGAGCCGCACAAAAAATTGAACCCGAAATATAATGTTTCAAATTGTACCATTGTTCTGTAATTGTAAAAACTAAGGGTTAGAAAAGTTGGGTCAGGAAATAGGAGTACCGCACAAAAAAATAGACTAGCTAAAGGTCTTTGTTCACATAAATCGCTACGATCATCTTAACATAATTCTCCAACGGCTGGACCGATTTCTTGTGTGTTTGCAGGGATCCCTGGATGGTTTAGAATTGGACCCGACAGACGGGCCGCTAGTATATTATATATCGTATTCGTATTCGTAATCGTATTATTATACCTTGTGTATTGAGCTATACGCATACATTATAATATAGTGAAAAGAACGGGCGTATTCCGAAGTCATTAAATATAAATAAAAATTAAAATAATAAAATAACAAACTAATTGTGATCCTAGAGATTCCACTAAAATGTGACATAAATGAATATTAATTTGGAAAACATACAAAAGTATTTTTAAGAATACGTTATATGGGGTTAATAGTAACGCAGGGGTGAATGGAAACAAAACTTTGAAGGTATATTGTTTCATATCGACACCTTGGCAGTAAATATATAATATTGAATCGACGTTAAAATCTCACTAAAACTTTTGTTTCGATTCACCCCGGCGTTTCTATTTAACCAGTTTTACCGTACTATTTATACCAAACATATTTATCTATCAATCAATCATTCTGCTGCAGTAGTCATTTAATGTTACTGCATCAATATGTGATGTGTTTTAGCTTTAAGTGATGTATGAAATTAATATTCATTCAAAAAGTTAAGCATGAAATAACCACTGGTGGAAACCATGGATGTCATGATGGCCCAGTGGTTTAGGCCTCGCCTCTTGTGCACGAGGTTGTGGGTTCAAACCTGGGCAAGTACCAATGTGAGTTTTTCAATTCATATGTACTTTCTAAGTTTATTTTGGACTTCACTGACATCGGTGAAGGAAAACATCGTGAGGAAACCTGGACTTATATAGTTAATATAAGTCTGAAATTACCAACCCGTCTTGAGCAAGCGTGGTGATTAATGATCGTGCCTTATCTGTATCAGAAGAGGCCTTTGCCCTGCAGTGGGACAGAAATAGGCTGGTACATGGTGGAAACCAGTGGTTATTTCATGCTTAACTTTCTTCTGATAATCTGTGCTGGCCTAAGTGGGCCTGGGCTCATAATGAATTAATTTTACTCACTTCCAAACTGATAACAATAACATCGTCGTCCAATGTATATTTCCGTCATGTAACCAACAAATGGCCTGTTGCAATAATTTTTTTTTTTTTACGTTAATAGCCGCCACTTAATATCCGTCACGCTTATATCCGCCACGTGTATATCCGTCACGCTTATATCTGCCACGTGTATATCCGTCACGCTTATATCCGTCACGTGTATATCCGTCACGTGTATATCCGTCACGTGTATGTCCGTCACGGGTAGAACCGTCATACGGTGGATAGGTCGGGTGTGGAGAGTGGTTTCGACTTCAGACCACGACTGCATAGCTGGGTGACCTGGGTAGGTGTCTTACCACGGGTTTCTGGGAAGTACATCCTGTGGAAGAAATTGATTGATTAATTATTTGATTTGGTCAACATGTAAGTCGGTAGAAAGATAAGAGAAAGGTTGACGGCGTAGGCGATGAAAAATTATGATTTCTATCTGACCCAATGTGATTTTTAATTGAAAAGTAAATAATTTACTTCTTTCATTAAACATCACATTGGTTTAAACCCACCCAGATAGGCAAAGGACTATGTGTCTGTTAATCTGCTGACGATCAGTCATATATCTACAGCTTGCTTGCTTGCTTTCTGTGCCCGGTTGATGGATATAGGCTAGACCCCTATTACTTAGGACTTAACCTTTTGACCGCCAGAGGATAAACGCACGCGCGTGCCCTCCACGCCAAGCCTTTTTAATAAAAACGTTAAATCTCTTCTTTGTCATCATGAATGTATCAATATCCGTGTTTTATTTTAATTTTTTTCATTCAATTAAATACGCACGGGCACTTCAACTTTTAAGATATATAAATTAACTCACACAAAAGTAATGATTTAATTGTTTATTTCGTGTTATAGTACTTAAGACTGTACGGCGTTTGTCACGTATTTGTGACGTTGGCGTACAGGGCATGCGTTCGCTTGTCACGTATTTGTGACGATGGCGGTCAAAAGGTTAAACATAACTGGCGAAATTTGGGTGTACTTAATACGCACGCCGCTGCCTAACCCTTCGGGGATCGATCGTTCTTTGTAATACGATTCCTTTCGGCTTTCGTTTCCAAGTTACATAAACTCACGCCTTTTCCCATGCTACGATCCTTACATTCAGTACATTCTTGCTTTGCTTTCCAAATATTGCGATAAATAGTTGTACTGTTACCAATTTTAGGCTCAGTTAACCCACTAACCGTCTAATGCCCAGTTGCTGAGGTACTTTTATCGGTAGTTTATCTATTCGTTAGCGCTATTGGTTCGATAACTTACGTAACTGGGTTTCTGAACAACGCAATGCACGATAAACTCCGTTTAAACTTATGTTAACTTAACTGACCAATCTGTGCCGTTTATCGGTTCCGTAACTTTATTTGACGTTTCATTTGTAAACTTTTAGGTTAAAACGTATTATTTTTAAAATAAATAGCCAGTGAAAGTTAAGTTAATAGATATACAGTTAGATATTATCGAAGGACTAAATTATGAATAGCATAATTAATACGAGCAGCTCATCTGAGTCCGATTTGGAAGTGCTGGAGTTTATTGCTAATATATCTATACCCAGAAATATAAGTCGGTGGAGAAATCCTTTCGAAATGTATACGGATGAAGAATTCATATTAAGATATTAGGTCTTTACCTATGAAATTGCCGTTCTGCAGTACTGGCCATTTCAAATCAAAATATTTTTTGTTTGGCTAAGAATTCTAATTTCAAATTAATTTTATTTTAAAAACATGGATTTTTTTTTCCAAAAGTAGTCATTTGTTTATTGATTAGTGTTACATTTTCATCGCATTTAAATCTTTTTCGTCATCATGGATACGTTAAAAATTCGAGTAATTATGGAATATGAGTACCGTCGTGGCAGCAACGCGGCACAAGCGGCACGCAACATCAACGACGTTTACGGAGCTAACACTACAAACCAACGCACTACCTGTTATTGGTTTGCTCGCTTCCGTTCTGGAAATTTCGACCTGAAAAATGAACCTCGCGGTCGTCCGAAGACTTTGGTCGACAATGACGAATTAAAGGCGATTGTGGAAGCTGATGATACACAATCTACGGCTGAATTAGCAGCAGCTTTCGACGTTAGCGTCAAAACAATATTGGTCCATTTGCGTCAAATTGGCAAGGTAAAAAAGCTTGACAAATGGGTGCCCCACGAACTCAATGATCGCCAGCGCGAAGTACGCGTCGAGACGTGCCTTGCACTGCTCAACAGACACACAAATGAAGGAATTTTGAACCGCATTGTTACCTGCGATGAAAAATGGATTCTGTTTGATAACCGCAAGCGCTCAGCAAGTTGGTTGGATCCTGGTTCAGCACCTAAACAATGCCCTAAACGAAAACTTACCCCAAGAAAAGTGATGGTCACTGTTTGGTGGTCTAGCGCCGGTGTGATTCAACACAGCTTCTTACCAAACGGGGTGAGCATTACTGCAGATGTGTACTGTGAAGAATTGAACACAATGATGGAGAAGCTGGCACATCTCCAACCAGCATTGGTCAATCGCTCGTCTCCGCTGCTCCTGCACGACAACGCGCGACCTCATACTGCACAGCAGACGGTCTCCAAGTTGCAAGAACTGGGGTTGGAAGCTCTCCGTCATCCGCCCTACTCACCAGACCTTGCGCCTACAGACTACTACTTTTTCCAGAATTTGGATAACTTCTTGGCGGGAAAAAAATTCAATACCCGAGAGGCAGTACAAAATGCCTTTGAAGAATTTGTTGCCTCCCGTCCAGCTGATTTCTTTAAGAAGGGCATCAATAAACTGCCACTGCGTTGGCAAAGATGCATTGATTGCATGGGTGATTACTTCGATTAATACAAATAAAAAATACATGAAAAAAATTCATTTAAATTTTTTCATACAAAACGGCAATTTCATAGGTAAAGACCTATTATCATCAGCCCTACTCTCGCTCCTGTTATGCATCGCAAATTAACATTGTCTGTGTTTAATTTCATTTTTTTTAATTTTTGCTACGTTTTCCAGATTCCATCATTAATAGGCAAAAACGACAAGTATTAACATAGATAGATACCAACGTAAACAGAATGTTAAATCAAATGGCAAAGCACGACAAAAATACCACGGCGAAAACAAAGAGTTTGGCGTTTTCTTTTTTAAGGATTTGCATTTTTTGACAAGCATGACGTTCATAGAGCCTATGATAAATAACGAATTAACATAATTTATAAGTAAAAAGTGCTTAACCACTCTTATTTACCCTCGAAAAAATAAAAATTATAAATAAACTGGTTTTAATGATGATTTCAAACAATAAAATCGATTTTAAGCTCTATCTCTTAAACAGACCCATCTAGTGGCAAATTTTGAAACTGGTTATCGGTCTCATAGTTATTTTATGGGTACGTGTGTCTTCAGAAACGCAGTGACGCATAACTTTATCGAAGCAATAGCTATTGAGAATATAACTGGGATGTTCAGAAACCGGGCATAAGTCAGGCAAGATTATAAATGTGCTGACGATTTACAAGCTGGGTGTTAGGGGCACGACAACTGGTAGAAAATCAGGAGGTTAGAAGTTTCTACTTACTTCTGGAAGACAAATAGCGCAGCAGTAACAGCAGAGAAGACTAAGAAGGAGTAAGGTCCTATGGATTCCCTCATGCTGGGGAAGGACATCCCCACGAGGAAGTTCCCGCCCCAGTTGGCGAGAGAGCCCCACGCCATGCCCGCGGGCCGCGGACCCACCTCGAACATCTCTGTGGGAGAGGCAAAGAAAAAGTTAGTTTTACTAATACATTACTACATTAGTACCTGGATGACCGAGCTTTGTTCGGATAAAACGACGTTTTCTAAAAATTAAACGTAGCTAGATCGATTTATCGCCTCCGAAACCCCCTGCATACTATGATACAAATTTCATGAAAATAGTTGGAGCCGTTTCTACGATTTAGCTTATATATCTGTGTACGTACTCGTATATATATATACAAGAATTGCTCGTTTAAAGGTATAAGATACTTATAATATGCACGAACAGTACTTCAATTTCCATTTCAAATATAAACCCGAAAATAATAAAACATTGCTCCAGGCGAGGCTCGAACTCGCAACCCCGGCATCGCTCACGGACACTGCCTTATAAGTACCGTGCGCTAACCAATTGCGCCACTGGAGCTGTGGAAGTGGGAGCCTATTACAGATGTGCCTTACAGACTTGTTATGTCGTGGACTATTTCATTGTTAGATAGTGCATTGTTGAATTAATGAGGATCATGTTGTGAGTTAATTTTGAGTATGAATGTAGAGGGTTGCACGAGAAGAGGAAGACCAAAGAAACGATGGATGGATTGTGTGAAATATGATATGGCTAGGATAGAGATGACTTTTAAAATGGCGGCAAATAGCGATGTATGGAAGAAGAAGACATACTGCGCTGACCCTCGAAAAAATTGGGGTAAGGGGAGGATGGTGATGATTATCCATTGTTGAAGGGTGGGGCGGAATGCCTTGCAAAAGTCCTAGCGGGCTTGCTTTAATCATTATATGTTTCCCAAATATATAAGGTGGAAGGGAAAAAAGACGCGCAAACTATATACCATGAGAACAGTAAAAGATTCTAGTTCAAGATACCCCCAGCATTGAAATTTTACGTCGGCATTTATCCTGCTTTTTAATTTTCCTGACATTTTTTATAGACTACTTTTTAAAACTGTAAAAATCATGAGAAAATCATTGTCTCTATATAACCCAATGAAAAGTGTAATTAAAAAGTAAATAAATCAATCGTTTTATTAAAAATCTCATAGGGTTACACAGAAATCATTAATTACAGTTAATATCGTTATATTATATCAGAAAAAAAAAAAATAACGACGAAAAATTTCATTGCAGAGGGGTCCAAGGTAATGAACTCACGGTATCAGTCTGTGCGTCGATGTTCCTTCTACTTACGAGTTTCTATTGTACTCACCCGATGCAATAAAGTAAGGTATCGGCCCCAGTCCAAAGCCGAAGACTAGAACATACGACATCACCGCAATCATGCACACATAAGGCATCCATGACACCACATCCTGTAAACAAAAAAAACACTACTTAAGACACATAATTATAGGTTTTTACAACCACTTTTACACACGTCAACAAGTAAAATATTTCTCTAAACCAGGTCGGTGTTTCCCATTCTAACTACTTTGAGAAGAAACTCAGAGGTCACAGTCTTATTTAGAACGCGCTCTGAACGGGAATATTACCGACAACTTATGTTTGTGCCTTTATCAATATGAGCTACTCGAATTTCATTTGACGACCTGTCGCGCAGCGGGCGAAGGACCGCCTGCGACGCAGAAGGTGGCGGGTACGATTCCCGCCTTGGGACAAATGTTTGTACGATCTAAGGTTTGTCACGGGTGTTCTTGGTATTTGCTATGTATAATAAAAAATATCTATCTATGTAATGTATTTTATTAAGTATATCAGTCATCTAGTACCCATAACACAAGCTCTGCTTAGCTTGGGGCTAGATGATGCTGTATGGATTGTCCAGCATTATGTATTATTTATTTATTTATTATATGTCATGTGTCGTCGGTGCGTTTACAAACATTTACAGTCACATTCACGAACAGCCAGACCCGGAACTATTTAAAATACAAATATTTGCGAGAATCGAACCCCCGACACGCGACGCAGCAGTCGATCGCACAGCCACTGCGCCAACCGTGCTGTCAAATATGTGTAATGGTAGTTTTTAACACGTTGAACGCGAAATGACCGACAAACAATACATTTTCTATTGTGTCTCGTTGTTTGGCAGTTAAGGTGTTAAGGGATGATGGATGGAATAAATATGCAAATACTGACCATAAACAGCATACAACCGGCCAGCCCGGCTAGGATAACGGCCGCGCTCGATATGGAAGCGAGCAGCAAGGGTCGGCGGCCATAGCGCGGCAACATTTTCAGCATCAGCACCGCCGTGCACACGTTGATGAAGCCGCAGCCTATAGTCGCGTACTGGGAGCTCTTCTCCGTCAGACCAGCCTGCTTGAAGATCGTTTGCGAGTAGTAGAATACCTGGAAATAAAATAAACATTGAAAATAACATTACGCGTGTATTTCCCGAAGGGTTAGGCAGAGTTGTACTTGTATAGTCGAGCCACTTTTCGCCAGTTATATTTAAGTCTCATGTAATAGGGGGGCGGGCCACTGACCAGCACAAATCCACACTCCGGGCTGTTACTGTCTGTGAGGTTTCTAGATGGGAAAAACTCATTAATACTTTAAATGACCCGGGAATCGAGCCCAAGCCCTCATGCTCAGGATCATCAGCTCAACATTAAATGAATTAATAAATAAATAGTATAGAAATGATTTGCTTAGGGAAAGCATAAAACAACTACTGGACATAGGAATGTCCAGTAGTTGTTTTATGTTTTTAGAGTAAAATGATATGATGACGGACGCATTTTGTGTCTGTCCGTTTGTTCACTTTGAATGATGCGGATTATATTATCTTTCAAAGAATTTATACCGGAAGCTGTACGTGTGCACTATGTCCGCAATTTCGTTCGCATGTATATGTTAAATTCAAAACAAATACATGTTCAAAGGTAGTTTTCGAAAATTAGTTATAACGATCTTTAATATCATACCCTGTTTCTATACCGATTAACATCGTTACAGGAAAACCTTGCATCTTCTAAAATATCAATAAAACATCTAAATTAAATAAGGGGTAGTAATAGTAAGCAATGAACTTAACACACTTTATTTTTTAATTCGGAAACTTGTGTTTGTTTACGGAATACATTTCTTTTTAATTTCGCTCCCTTTGTAGTTAACTTTCTAGAAATCCGAATTGGCGTAGTTGCTGAGCAATTGGATGCTGCGCTGCGTGTCGCGGGTTCGACGACGTTTTTAAATAAAGAAAATAATGAAGAATCTAGAAGCGTATTAAATAATGGGTATTGAACCACGGGGTCTATGTCGCATTCACATTTAAATTAGGGTTACAGCTATCTCTAGATCCCTTAGGCTGTGCTTTTTCATGGTTTTCACCCCATGAAAAAAGGCAGCAATGTTTATATCCGTTTTACAATAAATCAGTAATAATTAAAAATATAGTGTAACAAAAATATATGTTTATTAAACAAAACTTATAACAACAACACCAATAAAAAATTTTTTTTTAACAAATCTCGTACCAAAAATAGTTTATGTAAAAAAACTATTAAGTAGATATTCTTCAAAAATCGCCATCAAACATATTAGTAACATTAAACATTAGCTACTACTTAAAAAATAAAATCTCCCAAAAGTATACAGATATATGTACATAGAAGCTAAATCATTCCAAATAATACACGTAAGCGCTAAAAATGAATTCGTTGAAGTCTAATTATTTACTTTTTTCCTTTGCGTTTCTTTTTCTCTTTCTTCGGTGCCTCAGGCTCAGGTTCCGGTTCCGGTTCCGGCTCAGGGGGAGGAGTGGGGGGTAGGTTCCTTTCTGGCCATTTCCGTTTTATAAACTCCACCAGTAAGTTAATATTTATAATTTTGATTTTTTCGCTCACCGATGGTGCCGGAAAAGAGTCGCATAATCCGTTTACAAGATCTTCATCTAGATGCACTCCGCCCGCCTGTAAAGCATTATCAAAATCCTTGGCCAACATTTTTTCGTATTTGTCTTTTTGGAGTTGCAGCACAATCAATGCAATATCAGCCCTTTGCCTTTTCGACCTTATAATATATTCAACTCTGTTGAGTACTATTTCCCTGGGGTCTGGCCCTTTAGCTATAAAACCACCAATAATACCCCCGTACGTAACAACTAAGTTTTTCTTTGATTTATTATGTTTCGCACGTTCAAGCACAGTTAAAAATGCTCCATCAACAAAGACATTCTCCATGATTAAATTTTTCACTTTCGAAGCATTTGTCGCTACTTGATCCATGACTCTTTTGGCGTCTTTGGGGCTTAAAGGATTGTATGACAAATTCAATGTTTTCAACTTTTTAGCTTTCGATAAATTGCCTATGATATTCGTTACAGCTTCTCCTTCTAGCTGGTTATTGCTAAGATTTAGCTTTTTCAAGAGCGGGCAGTGTAAAATGCTTCTGATAGCCAGTCCAATCCGAGTGCCTGCCAAAGAATTCCAAGACAAATTCAAGACTTCAAGACAGGTGCTTTCTGATAATTTGGTAAGAAACAAGTAACATCCTGATGTAAATATTTTGTTCCACGAAAGGTCTAAGTGGGTTAAATGGTTATGGATTTCGAATGGTTCTGCTAGAAACGCGACTCCTTTCCCAGTTATGTTGTTGTAGCATAAGTTGAGCTGTTGCACACCAAGACCGTGAAGTACAGCCTCTCCTAAATGCTCCATGCCATCATCGCCCAAGTGGTTGTAACTCAAATCGAGAACCTTGAGTGTTTTGTTTTTATGCAAGTTGTAAAGCAGTCTTCTGGCACCTTCGTGGCCAATTCTGCAACCACGCAAATTAATTTCAGTGATTGTGGTGTTCGTCAGAAGCATCTGTCCCATATGATAGCAAGCATCATCGTTTAAGAAGTTGTCAGTTAGATTCAATGTTTGGACCATCACATTGTATTGCAAAGCTTTGGCCATTGGCCGGAATCCATTCGGGCTGATGCAGTAATAGCGTAGATCTATTTCACTTTGAAGTAGACCTCTATAGAAACTTCTGACTGGGCACTGATCCATCTCCTTGCAGATAGCTAGGTACAATGCCTGTCCGTCGTCTGGGTATTTGATAGCAACACTAGGTTTGAACAATGCATCGTGTATACCTGGATCTATGATTGCCGGGTAGTTGTAGTAAGGGTGTCTGAGCACAGAACTGGCTGACATAGTTAAATATTTTGCGCATACTTCTCCACTGCCAGGGTCATACAAACTATTGTTAAACAAAATTTTCTTCTTGTTTTCTTCAGGTATTATTATTTCTAGAGAAGACCACTCGTCCATTGGCGGATCCTCGGTACTCACCACTGATTGGACTGAGAAGACCACTTGGACCAGCGCCTTATCGCTGTTGCTGTCGTCTGAGTCATCCATTTTTTATTTTGGATGATTTACTTCGGTCAAGGAAAACAAGTAAGTACACAAAATCTCAAATCCTTCAACTCTTGATTAATAGACCATCCAATCCAACAGTGAATGTCTTTTTTTAAGAAAATGAAAAGATTGAAAATATATTATCAAAATTATAAAAACCTTTAGAAAACAAACGTTTCATAAGAAAATGACATTGCCAATGAAAATGTCAAAGATGTCAAAATGTAATGACAAGAAATGAAATTGATGAATTAAAACCTTTTCTTTATCCTTTGTACACCTTTTTGAGCGCTATAAATTGTAAACAAAAGTAATAAGTAACTTAATAGGGATGTGTCCTAGGTAAAAATATATTAAGTCTATTTAGTCCGTCAGTAAGGTTACCAAAAAATATTGGACACGTATTTTTTGCTTACTGAAATCAATATAAGGTGATAATGATATAGCACATCAAAGTTCAGGAGAAGGGGCTTGCGCAATTTCAACGCACTGTACCGTCGTCATTTTAGGTTTACGTGACAAAAGAAAAAATACGTGTCCAGTATTTTTGAGTAATCCAACTTTCGGACCAATCAGATTTTTCAAGGACACTACCCTATTAAAAACCAAAGGACTGGATTAAATACTTATTTGAAGCTTACTGAAAAACAACTCATCCCAAGTTAGTAAAATGATGTGTGTTGCCTATCGCTGTCTACCACTGGATATAGGCATATCTTAAGCTACACCATCCCATCACCACCTGGTCTTCCGTATTCCGCATCTAGTCTGATCCAGATACCTTTGTGAGGTCGTAAGCCCATCTATTTGGCCTTTCCCACACCCAAACAATGAAATAATAATTCAAAATTCCCTCCGATAACAGTCTTAAACATAAATGCAGGGGTCACTGTAATCATTCAAGTTATTATGAACGACCACTACGGGCTAGTCACGAAAGAAAACCTACTGTGGCCTACAGTCATCGAGATTAGTGGATTTCGTAATGTCAGGATTGGTTTGGCCGAAGCCTCTACCAGGGTTGCGGGATGTTCAAGACTTACCGTGACCCCGGAACGTAAAGGGCAAGGATGGAACATGGATGAGTTTAGTCAGTAAAACTCTGACACGCCCTCCCGTTCTACCCAGAACGGGAGAAGTCATTGGATGATTTCCCGTCCTTAAAAATAAAGGATTGGTTTCATACAAAAATTTGAGAGCAGTGACCCATTTTTCAGTTATTTCAAATACTTTTTGTTTGCCTAAAATAAAGAGATATTTTTGAAATTCTAAGTAAAAAAACAAACAACTCACAGCATTGATCCCGCTGGTCTGTTGGCCTGCTTGCATGGAGCAGGTGAGCAGTAGCGGCAGTCGCAGGCGCTTGTCCCGCAGCACTCGGACCATGGACCAGGACTCGCCATTCACGGTAGCGGACTCCCCACAACGGACCTCCTCACGAAGGAGTTCCAGGTCATCAGTCAGCAAGCTTGGGGATAGGCCGCGGAGCCGACTTAATTCTGAAACAGATATTAGTGGTAGTCTTATTGTCTGGAGACTAAAATATTTATGAAGCCCACGTCCGTGGTCATAAGAGAGAGCGAGACGACAAGAGCCTTATGAGAATTTCCGTACTAATATATTAATGTGATGACTACTCGGTGACTAACAGCTCATAGTATAAGATATTTGACTGATTTGAGAAAACCATCCCAAGTGGTCTAGTTATTCATCACCTGCCTAGCCTTTTCCCTACTATGTTGGGGTCGGCTTGCAGTCAAACCGGATGCAGCTGGAATACACGTGTTTTACATGGAGCGACTGCCTATCTGACCTCCACGACCCAGTTACTAAGCAACAGGATACACGGCTTCTGACTACCCATAATGACTGTTAAAGATCTACAAATGACAGCCAGGCCGAACGGTCTAGTATATTATAATCAACTGAATAAAACCGCTCTCAGGATTACTTTTGGGTTCTTATGAAAGAAAACCATTTGCTCATAATATTTGTTAAGGATTAATTAAGCACAATCGATATTATTAATAAGAAATGTTCCCAATATTATTCATGAGTGATTTTCCACTGGAGTAACTTAAAAAAACTAAACAAAGTATATATCCTTACCTTTTAAAGCTTTCTCCTCATTTTTCTTAACTACAAATAAGTACTTTGGACTTTCGGGCAGTATACATAACAACGGTAAACAAATAATGACTAGCAACACGTAGACGGACAGAAGGTAGGGCCAGTCAACATCACGACCTGAAACAAAAATACACAATACTGTAGAGGTTTTATGCAATAACAGACCTTATTTCATACAGGCTGGTAGGACATTAGTTCTCTATGGTTTCAACCACTCATGAAAGATTTGAATAGTTTAGAACGATACGGGTACGAGAGAGTGATATGATGGAGTATGTAAGATTTGACGACCTATGTGGCGCGTGGGGCGAGGGTCCGCCTGCGACGCAGGAGGTTGCGGGTTCGATTCCCGCCTTGTGACATGTTTGTACGAGCTACAAAGATTTTTTCCGGGTGTTCAGGGTATTTGCTATGTATAATAAAAGATCTATGTAATGTATTGTATTAAGTATATCAGTCATCTAATACCCATAACACAAGCTCTGCTTAGTTTGGGGCTAGATGATGCTGTGTGGATTGTTCAGCATTATTATAATATTATATACTGAAACTCACATTTCGCCAGTTATGCCAGTTAAAGCCAGTTTAACAAAGTGTGTAAAAGACAGAAAAAAACTTGAAAGGCGTCAAGGGACACCCGGATGGAACGAAGTTCCTTTTGTTATTATTTTTTATTATTTATTTCGTACAAAAAACCCTTTACACTTGACAAAAATAATCGTCAAACGTCAAACCTCAAAAAGAGAGAGAGAGAGAGAGAGAGAGAAACAAGCACACGCCGCACAACACGGCTTACAACTGCTTATAGCAAAAAGTGTCGTTACAACTTTTCGTCTTAATTTTTTCCGTCTAGCCCCCTTTCGCAACGAGCGATAACGAACTTCGTTCCAAAACTTCGTTATAATAAATATGTAATAAAAAGTAATTTACCTAAACTAATTGTATGTAAGTGTGATACTTATGTAGGCTCACCAGCTCTTACATGGGACTTAAGAACATAACTGGTGAAATTTTAGTAGTTTTATTTAGTATTATTTGATTAGAACATTAGTTTATAAGTGGTACTGTCCATCTTTCGGAAAATAAAATATATTATTATATTATATACACACTTGCATTAAAATCTAGTATTACATCCCACTCACCCAATATAAAATGTAGCCCCATGACCTGTCCGACCAGCACGCCCACGTTGACGCCCATGGGGCACGCCACCCCCATGGGCCCGGTCAGCCGCGCCGGCGCCAGCTCCGTCAGGTACATGGGCACTATGCTGGTGGTCAGACCTGGGGACAGCCACATGTGTGAAGAACCTAGTCTCATCCATCACAAAACATTTAAGGAATAAAAACAGTAATACAAACAATAAAAACAGTGAAACAAATGGGAGTACAAAAAATCGGCCAAGTGCGTATCTGACTACGCTCAGTGAAGGGTTCCGTAGTCAGGATGAACATTTGCCCACGACATGCTCTATATTGATTTAATCTTTAGTATATCCTTCTACTTTTTAAGTTATCAGACTTCAAATAATAATAGTAATTATATACATGTAACAATAACGAAGTAGGGCATGGCATCAAAAAAATTCGTCCACATCGCTGTCAACTGGTAAACTGCCCAAAAGGCTGGCAGGATTGCCACGTCAAATGTTAATACCGATTATTAGTTAAAAATGCCATTACTTGGCTAATAAATTATCATTTATTTTGATAATAATAGGGTAGTGGGCTTAAAAATTCTGGTTGGTCCGAAAGTTGGATTACTCAAAAATACTGGACTCGTATTTTTTCTTTAGTCACGTAAACCAAAAATGACGACGATATAGTGCGTTGAAAAAGCGCGTGACGTCACACCGTGCTACACTTTTAACGTACCAGTGACGTCACATACCCGTTCTCCTGAACTTTGATGTGCTATATCATTGTCACTTTTTATTGATTTGAGTAAGAAAAAATACGTGTCCAATATTTTTTGGTAATCTTACTGACGGACTAAATAGACTTAATATATAAACACCTAGGACCCATCCCTATATTTTTTTATGTTTTTTTAATTAAAATGAAAATGTAAATTAAAAAACTTTATTTAACACCTTAACTGCCAAACAACGAGACACAATAGAAATTGTATTGTTAGTCGGTCATTTGGCGTTTAAAGTGTTAAATAATAACATAGTAGTATGTTATTGTAGGTACTCACCTCCAGACAAACCGACCAGTAATCTTCCTAAAATAAGCATTTCTACTGAGTTAGCTTTTTGACACAGCAAAAACATAGCTCCTCCGGCGATGGAAAGCACGTTCGTTAGTACTGTGGCCATTTTTCTGCAACAAACAAAACACGAGCATTTTTATTTAATTCCTCTTTGCCTAAGACATCCAACTGGTTTAGGGGGCCGCTATGTAGCCTATTTAAAATATCTATATGGCTTTCTAAGTTTATATTATCACGAAGTAGTCTTATTTCAACAATTTTTTTACGGCGCGGTTGGCGCACTGGCTGAGCGATCGACTGCTGCGTCGCATGTCGTGGGTTCGATTCCTGCACGGAACAAATATTTGTGATCCCACAGTTAGTTGTTCCGGGTCTGGCTATTCGTGTACGTGACTTTAAATGTTTGTAAACGCACCCAGGACACAGGAGAAATTCCGAGTGTGGGGTAACGTTTTTTTTTAAAAAGAAAAAGAGAATTGGTGACCTGAAATGCAGGCCTTGAGCCTAGTTAAGGCACCAGTCTCCCATGCCCCTCCTATATGTCACCGTAGAAATAAGGTTGGCATTACATAGATAGATGTTTTTTTTTTATACATAGCAAATACCCAGAACATCCGGAACAAATCTTTGTAGATCGTACAAACATTTGTCCCAAGGCGGGAATCGTACCCGCAACCTCCTGCGTCGCAGGCGGAACTTCACCCCCTGCGCCACATAGGTCATGTTATCACATTTCCGACATATCCTACTTAAAAAACAGGTACTAATACTAAAATATATATACTAAAACTAGGGATATGTAGTATATATATTTTAGTATTAGTACCTGTTTTTTAAGACAAAACAGGTACTATCTACACGAGCCCTTTTGTCTTACAACTCCTTGTAAACAAAGCAATTACTAGGTGCATCGCGAGTGATGCAATGTATTGAATACCCAGTCAATGTTATTCAAACTGGCCGGGGTCGCGAGAAGCTAACACATCATTGTGGTGCAGTTTGATGTGATCCTTGTTTATGCTTCTCTACATGACACAAACAAGGATATTTCTATAATGTCTTCATAATACGCGACTTGTAACGTGTAAATACTGGGCCTTTACTTCGCGATATGTTTAGTACTGGATGGTGTTGGGCTGTGGGCTGGCCCGTTTATATAGGCGAACTAGGCGACGGCTTGGGGCGCTCGTATTAGGGAATACTCATATTTATTCAGCAATGACCATAGATTTTGTATGGAGACGCGTACGCATCCGTTCAGTTGAAAGGACGCGTACGCATATCATACAAGACAGGTGTTTTCTATGGCCCTTTGAGGGGAGGCAATCGACTGTATCGGAATTGAATAATGGAAATGAAAAGCACTATTTTTCGCCAGCAATTTTGATGGAGCGCCTCGGAAAAGCACAGTCTCAGGCCTAGACTCACAGACACGTCTTCGGGTCTCGTTTTCGTCGCAGCCAAATATGAACGTTACCCACGAAATATTAATGTTTATATTCTTTTGAAACCCTTGCTCATATTAGCTTCTTGAAAATATAAATGAAATACTTTACCCATATCAATGTCTGTGTAACAGGATGAAATGATATTTTGGTTTGGTTTCGTTTTGCCATTAAAATTTGTCAACGCAATCCTAGAAAAGATAAGCAACACTTTCTTCCTCGCATCTGCATTAACTGTATGCCGTGGTGAAATATTTACTAGGCAGCATGGTGTGGAGGTGACCTAGGAGCCCCGGACTCTAGGGCTCGTAAGTCAGCTGTCAGAGCAGAGACATCTACGGCTTTAATGTCCGCGACTCGATGAACCAAGATTAAAAATCTTAAAACTGACATGTTCCTCTTACCTTCCCAAACTGTTGGCCAGCACAGCCCCGAGTATCGAGCCCGTACATCCTCCGACTATGAAGATGGACACTACAGATGACCACAGCACATTCAGCCATTTTTCGTCGAGGACCACGTCGTATCGGGTTATGAAACTCTCGTTGCAGAAGCTTTTGACTACCTGAAATATGAATTAAGAAAATAACGCGTTAGATTTACGCAGCCAATCAGAGTTATCTTGAACTAACAACTAATCTATAGATTTTTTTATACGTTCTATAAGGAGAATTTTGTGCAGCAGTATGAGTACTTTATGTGGCCTACCCAAATGTTCTCTTTGGTACTGTTCATCGAGACGTTGAGCTCCTTAGTTCTAACTTGAGCTCAACGATTGCTGACAAAAGTTTGCACTAACTGGACAGGGCCACTCATAATTGTGTGGTTCTTACCTCAAAAGACCATCCTAGACACTAATCTGCACGGTCCTCACAGGTTCTGACCAAGATAATGTCTGGACTTTATAAGAGACTGTGACCTGCAACTTTGTTTCAGAGTTTCTTCTCAGAGTGACTTAGGGAAACACTGTCCTTATGCAATTCCAAATGTATTTACCCCATTTAATTGACGTGTAAAAATGTTTTAAAAACCTATTTACTGAAATAAATATAAATTCAGTGATAACGACAGTATTGAAGTTCACGGTCTTATGTTTAAAACTGACCAAAAAATTCATTATTGAACAACAGATGCGTGTCCAATCATTGCAAACAATGAACTGCGCAGATAAGGGATACATTTTCTTGTAGATTTATTCACGCCATTGTATTCAATTTTTTCTATGATTATCTCTTTGTAAGCAAAAACCTTTCCTTGAACTATGAAAGTTGAATTGTAGTCGTGAGTCGTTATACCATTTGTTATTCAGAAACTAAGTGCATTTTGCACGTTTTTGGGGTTCCGTATGAAAATGGCAAATATAAGCAGCTGTGACAGACAGATATCGGTCCATACCCGTAGTGCGTTCTTCTATTATAGCTACTTATTTATTGGAATCACTAATAAAAAGACGTAAAATAATTGAACATAAAAAACGACAAGTTGTCATTGCAACAGGAGCCGAAATAGGGGTTCAAATTGAAAGTGTAAAGTGAAAGGTATATGAAAGGGCACATTTCAAATCATATTTCTATGTTAATTTCTGACGCATAGATAGTATGCTATTCTAATGAAAAACGACCGATAAGTATCGTTAAGTTTGTAAAGCGAAAAATCTGAATTGAATCTCAATTTTCATTCAACTTATAAATCTAGCTGATCGAGTTCTATGTCAATATTACAGTTTAAATAAAACAATTTCTTTGACTGGCAGTTTTTTCGTAATCAGCTAAAACCTTTTACAAACAAAGGTACGTTGCAATTGGAAAAATGATTTTCCAACCAAAATACGGAACCCTTGGTGAAACACGGTGGGCGACTCGCTCTTTGCTTTATTTTTTTTTATTACTGCCATCTTATTTTTCATGGTTGTAATGGTCACGGCCGACAAGAAAAAATATAATACAGCATGAAAAATTAACCGATTCGATAAGTATACAACAAAAGGAGAATGTGTAATTTAGGCACGGAAAATAAAAAGTTGTAATAATGAAAAATAACTCTCCTGATGCGCCATTTTTTCAGCACATATGTGCTGTTAAAAATCAAACATTTAGGTAAGTCATAACATCATCCTCCTGCCCTTATCCCAATTTATTTGGGGTCGGCGCAGCATGTTTTCTTCTTCCATACATCTCTATTTGCCGTCATCTCAAGTCATAACATAACGCCTATATTCGACGAAAGGCTAGACAGAGGTGTACAGGCATGATGTTGTGTGATATTTTAAACTAATTTATTTTCTTTATTTTTTGGTTTTATTTATTTAGGATTGTTGTACCTGAAGCTTGTGCTACATTAATGTTTTTTCTTTCTTTTATTATACAACATATATCAATCAGGATAGACATATTACACTAATAAGGTTTCAGACGTTTCCAATAAAGCATGGACAATAAAAAAGAGTGAAAAGCAATCATTGAATCCATACATAATTAGATTGCTTTCTACACGTGTTAGAGAAACCATAAACATTTTAAGATGGCGAGTAAATTGTTTACCACGTCTTTTATCGCTCTAAAATCTTTAGTATTATGATCGGAAGCGGTACTGCTGATCATAAGATCCAGTATTCGTTTCCTTAGGTCCAGCCGAAATGTTATTGGCTTTTTCTGGAATATCTCAGTAGCAACCCAGAGTCTGAAATTTGTACGGCAATAGGCACGTCCCTTATTACATGGGACTGTAACAAAATGTAGGTCTACTTATACTGTGATTTTTCTTGTCCATTGTTCTCCACACAAAACTACCCTTTGGAAGGGGCAGCGAGAATAATTTTACTATTTTAATTTACTTATAAATTTGACGCTCAGAAGTGCCTTTTGCACCTTGGCTGCCAGAAAACGAGACACGATAGAAAATGTATTGTTAGTCGGTCACTTAGCGTTTAGCGTGTTAATGGACTAATTTAAATTATTGACTGACTTTGATAGTACAATTAGTGTACTTACCTCAGCGGGTGTATTAACAACTCCTATATTGTAGCCGACAGGAAGCGAAGACCCCAGTGTGGTGACTATCCCGGCTAGGACCAAGTAGAAGGACCATCCCCCCTTGTAGTCGTGCGATGTGGTTAGATGCTGGTGCTCGTTGGTTATCTGGGGACACCACCATGTTAGGGTCAATGGTTGTGTGGCGACATCTATACCGCCATTAACGAACTAAAACTGACGTTTCTTCGATCGAGGTATTAGAGTTATCCGCGCGATAAACATACAGCGTGAAAGGGACATCCATGCACAACCTGATAGCAGTACACGATTCTGTTGAAATTATTCGTCGGATTTTACCTCATTTTTACGTTTTTGTGATACGTTTTTGAATCAGTAAAAAGTAATAAGAAAATCATTATTTCTGTCCTAAGCCAATGAGTCGTTTAATTCAAAATTTGATACTTTCGTCTCTCATTAAAATGTATCAAATCCAATGATACTTCATTGGATTTGATTGAAATCATGATTTTTTTAGCTTAAATTTAAAATAAGATCCGAAAAAAACGTAGAAAAGAGGAAAGACCAAAAAAGTTTCAATGCTCTAGGGATCATAATCATGCACTGATCTCATGGTATAAGTTTGTGCGTGGAAGTCCTTTCGACCCAGGGTACAAAATTCCGACAGCAACCTTTGGTAAGTAGCCCAGACACAAACACCCGTCTGGTCAGCATTTCCTTATGGAGGATGACTTGAATTTACACCCTGTTCCTCATACCACCAAGTTATATAAGAATTTTGCATTAAAAATGATAACAGATCTTTCAAATAGACGAGTCGGAAATACGCGTGTCTGCGCGTGCGCAAGCGATACCATATGGAAGAGATTGTAACGAAAACCAAGCTCTCCGTTTTCTCCTGGACGAAAGTAGTCTATGCCGTTTTCCAGTGGAACAATTTTTGATCTTATTATTATTTTGATTTCATAATCAAAATAATAATAAGATAAAAAAAACACGTTTGTTCAGTTTTTTGGGAATGTTTAACCCGTTATTATACACTATATTAATAATGAACGCAGAATAAAGTTGTACGGCAACTTAAATTATGAAAAACTACGTTAAACTAAAGAACTGACTCCAGGTTTATTAATAACGAAGTAGAATTACTAACATTTTATATTTACTTAATTAAGTGACACAGCTGTATAACCAAAAAACATTCAAAACCAACTTACAAATAAATCAATAAAATCCTTCATCTTCATTTTGCAAGCACAAAAAAAGAAACTATACTAAAACACTATTCTAAATACAGTCTTAAAAGATACACTTTCACCACTTGACAGAACACATAGAAAGGAAGGCTGAGGCAGCATCCACGGCTGATGGGACGACGCTACAGAGAACTAGTATTGGCCAGTACCAGTCGCAGAGCCAACCTTCAACGACGAAGTACGTGAGCGCAATTGTGGCCGCGCCGTGCCCGGCAATCGCTGATATATATCGTCAAGGAGTTATTGTGAATGGTGCAATTTTGTAGTTAAGTCGAGCTATTCTCGGAGTCTCGTGATTCCTGTTGGAGCAGGATGTGTTGGGGATGAACTAATCCGGTATACGGTAAAGGCGCGTTATCTATACGCTATACAAATAAATAAAACTGAAGTGTCTGTTTGTAATGTCAAAATAACAGCTGTTTACTTAATGCTGGTAGCTATAAGTACCAAAAAAAAACCTTTTTAATAATGTACGTCTGTTTGTGCTGGCTAATCTCCAAAACCACCAGACAGCATTTGACGGGAATTTCACTGGCAGAGAGCTGATATTATAAGGAGTAACTAACTTTCAATTTCAATCCAAATCTAGGGATCGATCTTTGTTTGTAACCAATCAATGGCCAAGTTTGCAATCTGTAAACTTGAGAGGGCGAATCAGAAGCAGCAGTTTGAGATCGCGGATTGACATTAGGATTGTGATACTTTATTGAAATTGGCAATAATTTTATTTTTATTTTAGAAAAACAATACAAAACGCGCAAAAATCATAAAACCCATGAAATCCACGCGGACGAAGTTACGGGCAACAGATATACTATATTTACGAATATTATAAAGGGGTAAGGTAAGTTTGTATGTAGGGGGTAATCTCTGGAACTCATGATCCAATTCGATTTTTTTTTCAAATTTTCACTGTGTGTGTGTTAGACAGCTATATGATTCCTGAGTGATACAGGCTATTATTATATTCAAAACTACGCTTTAAGGGGGTGGGGGGGGGGGTTAAAGTTCGAAGAGAAAAGTACGAAATCCACGCGAAGTCGGAGGTGAAATGCTAGTAGGTACACTAATATAATAAAAATGAGAGTTTGTTTGTTTGAACGCGGTAATATCGCGGTAAATTTGAAAATCAGTCTTATCAAGGGGTACCGTGTTGCCCAGTTACTGGGTTGTGGAGGTCAGATAGGCAGTCGCTCCATGTAAAATACTGGCATTCAGCTACATTCAGTTAGACTAGAAGCCGACCACAACATAGTTGCGAAAAGGCTAGGCAGATGATGATGATGATATTTAGTTCTCAATTACAATGTATATAATATATATATATATATTGTAATAATATTGTATATGTTACCAGAACACATGTCATGATATGAACGTGAGTCATGCTTCATAAAAGGGCGATTTGTCCCAACATGGGTAACGTAAGAACAAATTGTAATGCAAATGTTATCTTGTTAAGATAACCTTATTTTAACCCACTTTTATACAATGACAAGTCTTAATTATGAAATGAATTAAATGACTTCATTCATTACTACGCTACTACGTTATACGCTACTTTCATTACTACGGCGAATATGGTGGTCACTAGTTTGACGACCTATGTGGCGCAGCGGGTAAGGTCCGCCTGCGACGCAGGAGGTTGCGGGTTCGATTCCCGCCTTGGGACAAATGTTTGTACGATCTACAAATATTTGTTCCGGGTATTCTGGGTATTCGCTATGTATAATAAAAAATATCTATCTATGTTATGTATTGTATTAAGTATATCAGTCATCTAGTACCCATAACACAAGCTCTGCTTAGCTTGGGGCTAGATGATGCTGTGTGGATTGTCCAGCATTATTTATTTATTTTATTATTTATTTAAACTTCGGGTTTATAGTTAAACAACCAAATGATCAATAAGTACACAACAACCCAAGGGTGACGCCCAGTCGCCACCGGGGATGGATCGGGACTCCTTCGCCGCGTCACTCTTGCGTTGAGTGGTACATTTATTAGTATACCACATCCTACGTTATTATTTTATTCTTACGCTGCGTGCCGTGGGTTCGAGTCCCGCACGGATTAAATATTTGTATGGCCTACAGGTAATTGTTCCGGGTCTGGCATGCTGAGGCTGTGTATGTGAGTTTAAATGTTAGTAAACGCACCCACGACACAAGAGAAATTTGCTGTCCAATTTTCCCAATTGAAAATTAAATTTATACTTTTGTATTAAAGTTGAAAATTTATCAAAGATTGAGGTCGCTTGATGTGCTGGCGCCTGTACGTCGATACATTCAGGAAAATGTAGCATGAAGTCACGCCTATGTACATATTATGAGTTGAGTTGTGACAGTTGAGCCCCCACTCCCCAAATTTAATGCGTTTTATCCAAGTCATGCTATATTAATATGACAAACCAAAAATAGTAAACCACCTAAGTAAACCAAGCAAGTAAAAGTACCTAATCTTTTGATTACATACGAGAAAATATGTGTCCAATATTTTTTAATAATTTACCAGACGGATGAATAAATATTTTAGGTCATCCTCCCCATTGTACTCATATTTAAAATTTAAATACACATGCAAATCAAGACATTTGAATGCAAATTAACTACCATTCTTACAAAAAACAATCGTGTCCTTATGACCGTTATGAAGATTCTACCTAATACATAAATACATAACGACTCTGACCTTCGAAATCCTACGAATACGTATTCGTTTTAAAAACATATTAAATTATCACGTGTGATGTAGACACCTCATGACTTCATATACGTATTGAAATAAGCTGATGTGTACAAACATGTACTTTTCTAATTGGTAAAATCAACTTTTAAGACAAAAGGACGGCACGGTTGGCGCAGTGGCTGAGTGATTGACTGCTGCGCTGCGTGTCGTGGGGTGGATTCCCGCACGGAACGAATATTTGTTTGGCCTACAGATAGTTTATCCGGGTCTGGCTGTTTGTGTATGCGAGTTTGAATGTTTGTAAATGCACCCACGATATAGGAGAAATTCGTAGTGTGTGGCAACGCTTAAATACTTTAACTTCTGGCTAATTATTTTTATTTCGCGGACTATATACAACTAATTGTTATTTTTTTTAATTCATTCATTAATTTACGTAGACCACTATCTACAAAAAACCTTTTCCTCATCCGCCTGATCTTTCGTATGTTGCGAAACAGACTCTACGGAAGGTAACGTTATATTTATGGTCTTGAAAGAGAAGCAGACCCTTTATAAGATCAGTTTTTGTACGTTTATTATCCCCAACACATTAAAATACAAGCATTTAAGAGCTCCGAAACAAAATGTAAGAACTTGGCAACTAATCCAGAGTTAAGGAGGTTCTTTAACTAGGTTACTAGTAGTGTAATGAGTTATTACAATAAAAAAGTGTGTGTATGTGTGTGTGTGTGTGTGAATTAATGTACACACGTATGAAGTGAAACTTTTTCAAAACAATCAAAACAATCTCCACTATTTATTTAAATGAATTTCAATATGTCCATTTATTATACCACTTTTTAGCATTATCGTTATTATTATATTTTTTCTTTTAAAGTCACTCCTCAATTTAAATAAACAAGCATGGCGCCTTGGTGGTCTAAAGTGACAGAAAATGTGGCGATTTTTTTTTAACATAGCCATAAGATTTATCTCATACGTCAAAAGAAGTTTCACTCCAAAAATGTGATATCCATTCACAATTAAATAAAAGTGCTATTTACTTAGTTCTACATATTGTGTTGGTTGTTTAAATGCTGTAAGTTTCCTAAAATTGACAAATAAATAAATAATAAAATAAACTTGGTGAAACGCCATAAGACAAGCAATTCGCCAAGTCAAAGACGAAAATGACAAAAAATCGAACCCCCTTATAAACAAACGCGTATAGTAGGTACAGAGATACCAAACTTAAACCTCAAATAAATTATGATAAATTCAAATTATGATTTATACTGGTTGTCACATTATCAACATCATTTCGGCCAAAACACCTCCACTGTTGGCCATAAAATATCCCTGAAAGATTTCCACAACAACCGTTCCTACGCTACCCTCATCCATGGGCTTGGGGGAGTTTACCCACGCTGCAAAACTGTTGACACTTCGCGTTTTTTAATAAGGGGGTAAGAGTTTTGGGTCCTTCTGAATTTTCGCAATAAGTAACAATACCATCCCACACAACACAGGAAAGCCAATAAGTATAACAGCGAAACATCAAAGGATACATGTAAGACAGGCTGCAGGGGAGAACATTGTTAGTCCGGACAAGAAGGTGAAGTACTCTAGCAGGATAAGGGCTAGCGACGACCCGAAGCCAGCTACCAACCTGCAATCATGCGCATGCCTCAATACTGAACTGAACACAAGCAATCAAAAGTCACTACTTCATTACTGAACATTACAGATGCTCATATTCCACAAGGTACAGCAGACCGCACGTTAATGGTAACGAAACCAATATGCTGGACTCGCATTCTGTTCAAAGTCCGCATTACGCTAGGTCAGCACAAGGTCAAAGTAATACCACCGACGTGCAACAAAGAAATTTAATATCTCAAAAAAGCTAAGAAACCAAAATTGGATGCACGCAGTTTTATTGTTTAGAATTGAAGGAAAGCTTACAAGAGCTGTTTAATAAGGAGTTTACAGTTGTAGTAGACTATAAACTCCATGACTATACCCACGCACGCACGCTAGCACGTTGCTTTATACGTAGGGTATAAAGCACTAATATTAGACACTAATATTCTAAATGCGAAAGTTTGGCGATATGTGTGTTTGTGTGTATGTTTGTACTCCTTCACGCTATAAAGGCTGAAAGGATGTTGAAGAAATTTATAAAGAAGGTAGCTCATACCCTGGATTAACACATTTTATGCTTAAAAAGCGAAGTATTACCGTGGGACAGCAACGGCGTCTCATGTTGACTTTATAACCGCGGGGCGCAGCTACTCATTATAAACATATAACGCGTTGTAACAAAATCTTGGCCGCGATTTTAACACGGTGACGTTATTAGTTTTATTCTGTAACGCACTGAGAAAAACCATATAATACAGCGCCAGCGACTAGCCCGTGTGCCGCTATCGAGGTGGGACTACACAGCGAGCGCTATGACGTATAGTTTACTGCAGCGTTATATTGTTACGAGAAGTGAGAGCCGATGTGACAAATGCAAATGCGTTTTGTACAGACGCCAGCATATCAAGCTACACCAAACTGTCCGATTTTCCCAACTGAACATGAACCATATTCTTTTGTTATAAAGCTTGATGTACTGGCCTCTGTACATAAAGCGCCGCTATACGTTATTTTTAACCTACCTACATTTGTTGTTGGCAGTGAATACTTTAAACAAAGAAAGAAAATGGTGGTGTGCATGACCTATTTAATTTATTATTTTATCTCCTGCATTACTAATACTAGTAGGCACTAGTACAACAGAAAGACAAGGAAAACAATCGTTTGAATGTTTAACTAATTCAACAAAGAACACGGAGTGGGTACATACTAAAACGCAATTACAATGTATACGTAGGTACCTACGTATAAAACAAAGGTATCTAATAAAGTATAAATCAATTTTATTGTTTCTAAATTCTTATATGGTTCGTGATTAGAAGAAATGCTTATTGAGATATTATCTTATCATTCTTGCATAGTTTTATGTATCTTCTAAGTTCTATAATATGAAAATCAATCCCTGTTTCCCTTGGACACGTCATAACTTGAGAACGGCTTTAGGTACCAATTTTTTTTTTCTCTCTTTTCCAATATTTTGTAACGACTATTTTATCTTCGCGCGTTTTGAATGTGAATTTTAACCGCAGGTAATACCGCAAGGCGTAGCTTGTATAAATACGTAAGTAGTTCTTGTTGAGAGTATGGTGTTGGTTGATGGGAGTGAAAGCTACAACTGAGGAGGTGGCAGAGGATTACCTAAGGGGCTCAACATAAAGCCTCTGTTGAGATAAAGGGATTGCTTAATTGTATTGTTAGATATTGGAAAAAATAGTTTGATACATAATGTCTCAAATACTTACAGCTTTTTGGGAGGTGCTAGTTTTCATAGGCGGACCATGAGTTATTTCAGGATTATCTTAAATAGGCTACGTACTTAGCTTTTTGGAAGGCGCTAGTTTTCATAGACAGACCATGATTTATTTCGAGATTATAAGGCCCCGTGCCGTGTGTGAAATATCTGGGCTAACTTTTTTATCAGCGGCCAGAAAAGTGCAGAAAATTTTCAGCGAGCCAAAATAAATAAAAATGCATTTTTTTACAATTTAACACATGATAACTTAGAGGTTTATTGTTACAGTAACCGAAACAAAATATAGTTATAGGGAGATTGCAAAGAACATGATCACGCTCGATATTTTTAGCGCGCTTCCGCGGGCTAGTCGCATTGGTGATAGCCAGATTTACACCCTTCGCGGGCCGGTGGCATTGGCCCGCGAGCAGTAGTTTGCCAATCCCTGTTATACAAGTATTTTGTACCAAGATACGTACGCATTTGAAATGAGAATTGATGCTTACTCAGCTTCATACGAAATCGGTTATATCAATAGATTCAATGCGAATCGATGCTGATAGCCTGATACATGTGATTAGGTTCATAAGCAGCGGTTTTCCTTTTTGCCACCAACGCGTTCGGCAAGATTAATTACTGCCATTTTATCGTGGCAATTTTTCGAAAGAATGAACCGTTTTTCTCCACATGAATTTATGTTTTATGAATACCAGTTTCCGTTATTATTTAACACGTTGAACGCCAAATGACCGACAAACAATACATTTTCTATTGTGTCTCGTTGTTTGGCAGTTAAGGTATTAAGTATTTAATTAACGGTAATGTACTAATGTATATTACCGTTATTTAAATAAACTTGGAACTTAAACTAACTTAAATAACTGACTTGGAACGTAAACTTGGAAAGAATAACAGTTATGATAAGAGAGGACAAGGCACAAAAAAAAAAATGCACAATGATCATTTCTTATGGTTATTTCTTATTTTTCTTTATTTCTTATATTTCTCTATTTTTTTGCCGGTTCTTTGAAAATATTTGCCAGGAACCGTGCTCTAGAGACTCTTGGACATATCAATATAATAGATGGAATGGATCTTCTTCCAGAGCTTTAAGTAAGGGATATAATATAACAGGTTATAATTAGATATACCCGAAATTCTAAGGGTGTACTCAGTTTGCGTCGCGCTGCACCATTATTGATAAATGCATGTACAGACTGGTCTACTCAAATCTGTCCGATTCTTTCTTTGCTTTTAAACCTACTTATCCTCATGCCATCGAACAGAATGCAAACAATGTCTGGACTTTAAAAGAGTCTGTGATCTCTGAGTTTGATTCGGTGTTTGTCAGTTACTCCTCAAAGTAATCGGCTAGGAAAGGAATGTTCAATTTTTTTCGTTTGACGTGTTAAAATATTTTTTAACCTATTAACAGAAATATAAACGTCGTTTATCATTTATCAATTCTGGCCCTTTTGGTGCAAACACCCAGGATTAAATATTTCGTGTGTAACAGCAGTTTCATTGTTTAGATCATGCTTTCAAACAGTTGAACGTCAAATAATACGTTTTCTATTGTGTCTCGTTGTTTGGCAGTTAAGGTGTTAACCAAATAAAGAAAGTCGACAGCTCACCACCAACTAAGCAATCTTGGTTTTAAATTAACTAGTGGTCGCCCGACTGCCTCGTTGGCTTAGTGGTCCCAAGCGCGACTACTGAGTGTGAGGTCCTGGGCCTAGTACCTAGATCGGGCAGTGTTATTGAGTTTGTTAAATGGGAATTTTCTCATTAGCAGGGCAGAAATCGGTGAAGGAAAACATCGTGAGGAAACCTGGACTTATATAATTAATATAAGTCTGAAATCGCCAACCCGTCTTGAGCAAGCGTGGCGATTAATGATCGTACCTTCTCTGTATGAGAAGAGGCCTTTGCCCTGCAGTGGGACAGTATTAGGCTGGTACTGCTACTAGGGCAGAAATCCAGACTCCGGGAGACCAGATTTGTGGCCGGTTGATGGTAATAGGCTCGCCAACTATTACATGGGACTTTATGATTATAAGATACTTAAATGATAAGTCCTCTCCAAAACTTACTTAGTTTTTGCTCTGCCCAACAGGGTCCACAATTGATTCGAAAAAAAATATTTCCCACCTAAACCTACATTGTAGAATGCAATAAAGAATTGAGTATTGACTTAAACATAACTGGAGAAATGGGGATGTTACTATTGGTTTGTACCTCACCCTTTGGAAAATACAAGCGAGATGTTATGTGTAGTGGTCGCCTGACGGTCGAAATTTGACCTTTTAACCTTTCTGCACTCCTTCTTTATATAAACTTGTAGCTATGCAAAATCTCACACTCCTCCATGCGCGCAATACGCGACGCGAGTACGAAGATAATTTTTGTCTTTTTAGAAGTTTTAGAGCCGGGAGTTTTTTATTTTATTTTAAATTTAATTTATATTTCATGTTTTTCAAACTACATATAATATACCTAGTAGGAGGCACACTTCAATCGACAATCGAATACATAAACACGACAATCAAATATCGAAACACGTAATTATGTTATCTTGCGAAAAAACCCAGATTCAAGGAGTAAAATACTGATATTTTTTTAAAGGATAAACCGATTTTCATCTAACATAGCTAAAACACTCCATACTAATTCACCTTTCAAACAAGAAAAACGACATAAAAATCGGTTCATCCGTTCCGAGCTACGATGCCACAGACACATCAAACTTATCATTGACTCACGTGACCAAACACAAAGGAATCGATGCGGCCGTTGATACACGTGCTGCCGAACGCGCGTGTTTACATCACCTGAACAAAGGTAACGTGCACTTGACGACACGATAACGTGATGATCAATGTCAGTTATACAAAACACATAACACTACACCTGTACTCCTGAAGGAAGTGAAAGAAACAAAGAAAGAAACCCATTTGTAATAAAAACACAAAAGAAAAATGAAACTAACAACTAAACAAAAAAAAAGGACCTGTTCAAAGCCAAAAAGACTCCTATCTCAGCATATCCCTATTAATCATATATTATTGTGTGCCTATTACCTTATTGTTTCTCGACCCATTTTGTACACCACCCGGGGTCAAACATGTTGAGCCAAAGACGCAAAGACTTTGAGGAACTAATTCATTTATTATTAGGATCTCATGTAAAATGTACCAAAAATCACACCAATAAATGAATTTTGAATAACAAGTTATTAATGTATTCTAAAGCTGCGTGCAGTGGGTTCGATTCCCGCATGGAACAAATATTTGGCTGTTTGTGTATGTGACTTTAAATGTTTGTAAACGCACCCACGACACAGGAGAAATTCCTAGTGTGGGGTAAAATTTTTTTTTTTTTAAAAAGAATAAGAAGAACCTAACAGATTACTTTGTAGCAGCTATAAATAAACGTCATATTATCATATTTATTATCTACATATTATTTTGCAAATAAATTATTAAAAATAAATTAATCTGAATCAGAATCTGGATATAGTAAACCCACATTTTGACAGTTATGTTTAAGTCTCATGTAAAAGGAGGCTAAGCTATTGCTATCAACCGGCCAAAAATCCAGTTTTCGGGCTGCCACTGAAAAATTCCAGATGGAAAAACGTATTGACACATCGCAGGCCCCGGAAATCGAACCTCACGCTCAACAATGGCGCTTGAATTGGGACCACTAGAACCACGAGGCAGTTAGGTTGAAATACATAGGCTAAGAAGGATAAGCTATTTCAATCAACCGACCACAAATCCGGTTTCAGGGCTCCTACTGAGAAATACCATATGGAAAAACGCAGCAACTCTTCTCCCGACCCAGAAATCGTACCCAGGACCTCAAACTCATTAATAGTTGTTGTTGTATTGATGCATTGTTTTAATATTTTAGTGTGTTTTTGCTTTCGTTTTTTCCTTATGTAATGTTAACTTTAATTTTCCATGTAATTTCAGATACAATGTACTTATTGTTCATGAATAAATTATTTGATTTGATGATTTGATTTACGACCGGTAGACCAAGAAGACGTCTAATAAATGCTTTTAGAAATGCGTTTATTCGAGGTTTCGTTTTTCTTTATCTATAAATATGTATAAAAAATAATCCCTGTTTCCCTTAGTCACGCCATAGCTTGAGAATGACTTTACCGATGTCATTCATCTTTTGTTTATTGTAAGTTGTCTAATACTTTATAGAAGGTTCTTACGGAATGAAAAAAAAACATTTGCGCAGAAAAGTGTTTTTTTTTAATCAATGTAAATTTTAAACGTGGGTAGCACTGCGGGGCGCAGCTATTGCAGTATAAATTATGAAAATTCTCTGTAAATCTAGATTTATTGATTGCTTACTAACCCAGTCAATTAGTTTTCTAAAATATAGCACATTGTCTTATTCATAAATAGGTATAGTCATATGATATCAGTAGCCGTAGTGATATTATTTAACTTAGTCAAGTTGATATCTTCAATTTGTACTGAAACGGAAGCACCGCTGTCTGGTCCCAATAAAGGGAACAAAATGACGATCCCATACAAATTGACGTACAAAGGCCAGCACATCAAGCTACCCCAATCTGTCAGATTTCTTTGATAGGTTTTCAACTTTATTACAAAATTATAAGGTTCATTTTCAATGAACAATGGCAAATTTGACACTTTGGGGTAGGTTGATGTGCTGACTGTACTGTATCTGTACCTAAGTAAACGTTAACGGGATGGAGTACTCAGTATAAAAACTTGCCACACACAAGGCCCTCTGATGTGGCTATTCTAATTAGTTAACATGTAATACCGATTTCATTCAATCAATTGATTACAATCAATCGTAATCATTAATTGGTAATAACGGATGATTACTTTTGTGAGATTTTACTTATACATACTACTACTTTTTACTATACGACTACAATACTTACTACTTTTTATTTTTTTAAAGTGCGTTCTTTTTAAATAGAATTAACAGGATATCCGGAGACCATTTCGATCTAAAACCACAAAAAGACTAATCGAATCTTTCAATTACTTATCAATTACCAATTGGGATTACTCAAAAAGTAGTTGTTCCATAGTAACTAGCTAGTAGTAACACTTACGTTTCGCCATGTAATAGGGGTAAGCCTATTGCCATCAACCGGGCACAAATCCAGGTCGGGCTGCTAATGACAAAATTTCCAACTGAAAAAACTCAATAACACTTAACCCGACCTGGGAATTGAACCCAGGACCTCACGCTCAGCAATCACGCTTGGAACCGTTAGAGCAACGAGACAGTTAAGTTGGAATACATATAATGTTGTTAATCATAATCCCACCTGGCCGCAATTATGACTTATTTCATACTGCGCAGGCGCAGAGGTTACGTACTAGTAGTGACTATTGAGTAATGTGTTGAAACATACAGTTTGCCCTGATAGTTAATGCCACATTCCTGCCATGCCATTAATAGTATGACTTACGAACCTAAGGAGTACAAGATAAGGAAAACTACTCTTAACACCCAGTTTTCGAATGGAAATGTAACGCAAAATCAATGTGACACGCTGTCACGCGCGCCCTAACTTCTGTCTTTGTTTGAATTAATTATCAACAGCTCGACTTGCATTTAATTTTTGACATGTCGATAATTTCGTTACAGGCGTAAGTAGTTAACTTACATCAAGTCCTTATCTAGGGAAAAGCAGATATCAAGCTCCCAGTACCTATACCTAAGGTCTAAATCCTCCGAAACTATAAGAAGAGCTTATGACTCTTGTGACGACTTTGGTTTTAAATTTACGGATTCGGATTTTGCCGTGGTGTCTCATTCTGTCCCATCGCAAAAACCAACAGGGAACTCACAATTTATTTTTCTATTTATTCACCCTAAATTAATACATATTTATCATCTAAATAACTACCAATAAATAGTATAAATGTGAGAGTTCAGGAAGATTAATTGATATTTTTTTACTCTTTCACGCAAAAACTACTGAAAGTCAAAGTCAAATCATTTATTTCAGTAAGACCATTTAAAAGTCACTTTGGAACGATTAAAAAGCCCTCTTAAAGGTATTTTATTTAAACTTTACAGTTATATCGCTTATAATTCAGAATTACATATTTGTTATTCTGACAGCCTATTAGCTGTAAATAATAAAGATAAATACGCAGACAAAGTCGCGCGTGGCTTCTAGTAAATAATATTTGTTTAATAACGTGTAGGTACCTAAGTTACGAAGGTCGGTGATAGGGATTTAGATCAGTAGGCCGCAGCCGCACGAAACTTGTTTTAATAATCTACTATGCTATGTAATAAACATTATTATACACAAACTAGCTGTGCCCCGCGGTTTCACCCGCTCTCAGGGGTCGTAGCGTGGTATTATGTAGCCTTAACCTTCCTCAACAATTGGGCTATCAAATGCAAAAAGATATTTTCTAATCCGACTGGTAGTTCTAGAGATTAGTGGGTTCAAGCAAACAAACTATTTCCACTAATAATCATTATTTTTCCCGCTTTCAACTATGTACGACGAAATTATAAATATTTGGAGCTTTTCAATACGGTACCCTAAAATTTGCAGTAAGTACTTACCTAGTAGCTTTGTTTTTATTTTAATTGTATTAATTTGGTATGTTATTTCTTCAAATAGTTATGAACAAATTCTTAAAAAGTATCACATCCTTAAAACATTTTTGTTTCGGCTTTTAGGCCAAAATTGAAATATAATCAATTCATACTTTTCTAAAAAACAGGACAACATAATATATAAAGATCACACCACACCACGTTTTCACACCGAAAAAAAAACACACCACAGACACAACATTTAAAAATAGAACTGATCACAGAAAACGAAAAATAAATAAAAACTTTTTAGTTGCCAACCTTATTCTCCCCATGTTCCCGAACCATGGTTACAATATTTATTTATTTATGTCTTACATAGACACCACCAAAGTTTGTGCGAGACAACCCGTGAATGAAGTAAATAGTCGGATACCGCAAGCGATCGGAGGGACTGACCTTGAACTCTACCAACCGTTCGGAGGCGAGTAACACCGCGTAACTTGCAAACAAGTTACGAAACAGCTTGCACGAGGTGTTTGGGGAAATTTCATACATAATAATATGGCGGATTCAAATCTTCTTGAGATAACTACTGCTATACATGTATAGAAAGCCTACCTACTGCGCCGACCCCATGGGATAGGATGAGCGAGAGGATGATAATTATGGCGAATTCAATTGCTCCTTCCTCCTTAGCTATACTGGGCAGAAGCAATGATTTCAATAAGTCATTGAGCGGAAGTGACATTGACACAACCTGATACCAAGAGTTCAGTAGGTAGGTACATCATTCTGGACCCTACGTTTTTTTTGGAAGATTTATTTTTAATCTACGTAAAGATTAGGGAAAGCCGACGAAAAAACGCTGGGGGGTCCAAAACATGTACTGAGAACATAGTATCAGGTTGTGAGTCGATGCACCTTCCACTCTGCAAGTAACCCTAGCCATTTGATGGATTATATTAAAGCACTAAATCTAACAGACTAACGCAGTAATGACAACAGCCAAAAGAATTGAATTTAAATGTTCGCGGAGATGAGAAAATTATGGTAATCTATTTCGGTTGTTTGCGGACATCTCTTTGTCTTTACTTTTGTAAATGGCAAGGGTCGTCTGAAGCATCCATGTGGACTGAGTCATTGAAGATCCGTAGAGTTTCTTTGTTTCTACTCAATCTGCCGTGTGAGGTCTCGTCATCAAGCCACTGAGCTTGGAGTCTTCTCGTACTTACAACTTTTGGACATGGAATTACTTATTATCGCCTTCTAATAAGACAGCTATTCAGCTTTCGTTAAATAAGGATGATAGTAAATCAGCTCGACGAGAGAAATATCCTCTTACTTAAGAAAAGGCGCCTGCACGAGACACTGCTATGTTTACGTCTGGCACACCCTGCACATTTCAGCCGCGTTGCCAACCTTCTGACAAGCTAATCTTTTAACCATGACATGAGCTTCTCGTTAGTATTCTTCCACTTTCGTATAGCTTACGTCAACAGAAGGTAAGAAAATCTGCAAATTTTCTGAGCGTTGGCACCACGGAGAATCTATTATCCGAGGTTGGCACAAATATACATGAAGAAAATCACAGGGAGTTTTGAGGCACGTCTCGGACGTTTAGGGGTTATCTTTATTGCCTTGACCATTATATACTTAACTAGCTGACCCAGCAAACGTTGTTTTGCCATATAAAATGTTTGGGGTGGACCACCCTTATCATTTAGGGGTATGAAAAATAGATGTTGGCCGATTCTCAGACCTGCCCGATATGCACACAAAATTTCATAAGAATCGGTCAAGCCGTTTCGGAGGAGTATGGGAACGAACATTGTGACACGAGAATTTTATATATAAGATAGTCTTACTATCTGTTGAATATTGTACACATTATTTCTTGCACAAATTCGAATGACTATGCATCTTTGACACAAGAATCGTTTATGGTGAAAAATTAAAGCTAGGACGTCTCAATTGTGTTCACATTGATTTCTTCATCGGTCTAACTAAGTTCGTATCATTGAGATCATAGTCGAAAGCAGAAAAAACAATACAAATTTAATGCTAAGCGTGGTGCAGCTGACGGAATTAACGATTTTTCTTTGCTTATCGTGCAACAGTTTTATTAATCCAATGACAATCGAGTGGTTGGTGTTGCTAGATGGAGTCACGCTGAGTCAGTTCCCCTGGATTGACCGTTAGTATTTTGTATTCGGTAGATGCCAGATTATGCGGAGAATGTTTCACTTGCAACCACTATAACCTCAAGATTAACCATTCAACTTTAGAGGATTCAGTCGAGCATAACTTTACTCCATCACACCTCCAGCACAACTTTATTATGGGATGGATGAATTAGTGAGATCCTACTGCTTGATTTTTGTGCCACATGAGCACAAATATTACCACGGGGATGCAATGTTAAATTATTGGATAGTACTCGTTCGGCGCAGACATTGAATCTCAAACATAACGGTTATTAAATCTGAGAAAACCACGTCATGGTACGAATAAAAAACAAATGAAACTTACTTCGCTAGAGGCCGTTGACCCCATATATTTAACTGGGGGACACTTAAGAACTGAAATCTGGCTGATAGTAAAAACCAGAAGGAACAAAACAGCACGATATAGCCAAAATGATTAAAAAATACTTTTACACGGTCACTATTCACGTGCACGCTATTGGTCGCCTGACCGCTGCGGAGCTGCGCAGGCGCACTACAACCGTAATGTCTGAAGAATCGACACTATACCTCGTGTTTTGTAAACTTTGGTAGCCAGTGGCAATTTTAACCGGTTATAATCGGATATTGAGACAGGTTAAGGCATTCAGGGATGGCATGAAGTGGTAGGCATGACCAAATGTTCTCGCCTTTTGAGTTGAGAAGCTCGATAGAGTTCTAGGATGAGGTTCTGAGAGGCAAATAATAACACAGCCAATAACAAAATCTATGGTCGATGCTGAGAAATAGTACAATTCCATGATGGCCTGCGTGTATATAACAACCAGGATGTTTCGGGATTACGCCTTTTTTTTAAGGATGCGAAATCAACCAACGACTTCTCCCGTTCTGGGTAGAACGTGAGGGCGTGTCAGACTTTTGCTGACTAAAACCCATCCGTGTTCCATCCTTGCCCTTTACGTTCCGGGGTCACGGTGACTCTTTCGAACATCCCGCAACCCCGGCTTCGGCCCCCTATAGGGCCCCGCCTTTCGGGATCACGCCTTACGATTAGTTTGGCTGATGTCAACATGACTATTCCTCCGAGTTATCGGAAAAGGGCCATGATGAAGACATTCAAGGATTCCTAGCAAATTTAAATGCTAAGGGCAAACTGAAAAGGGACGGAAATTCCCTTCATTCACGTCTGTTTGCTTTTCTCCCCAGATAAGAGATCTTTCTCATCATTTCATATATCATCTTGTGCAATAAAACGATTAATTGTGTGTTTAGAAATGACATAATATTGTATTACAGTAAGTACTCCGTTCACTGTTCTAGTAGCTAGTACAAACACTGATAACACTGAATAAGATTGCAGAGAGGCAATAACGCATTACTTAGATATACATATAAACAATGCGGGCTATAAAGGTTTTATGTCTTGACTTAAAGTCGATTGCTTTAATATTTGCTTTATATTCTGTTACTAGTGTGCATTTAATTTCCAGGTTATTTAAATTGTCATTGACTGCCTTAATTGATTGCTTATGCCACTGGTGAGCATGAGGTCTTGGGTCCGATTCTCAGATCGGGCAAATCACTATACGGTTTTTCCATTAGGAACTTCTCAGGAGCAGCTCAGCCTGGATTAGTCCCCTGTTAACGGTTATAGGCTCGCCTCCTATTACGTGGCACTTAACTGGCGAAACGTGGGTTTAAGGACTATAGGCATACCTCTGCCAAAACCCTTCGGGGAAATCATGCGTGATGCTATATATTATGTCTTGAGTGGGAAAATATAGGATTCTGATAATATTGATTGCTACGAGTATAGTGGTAAAATCGTGACGTAGTTTCTTCGTTAACGTCGCCGGCCCAAAAACCCTGGCGCGACGACTTGGGTGCGTTCGTGTCAGATTGACCGGAAAAGGCAACAGACAAAAATGAATGGGGCGACACGGTTGGCGCAGTGGCTGAACGATTGACTGCTGCGCTGTGTCGTGGGTTCGATTCCCGCACGGAACAAATATTTGTATGGCCTACAGATAGTTGTTCCGGGTCTGGCTGTTTGTGTATGTGAGTTTGAATGTTTATAAACGCACCCACGATACAGGAGAAATTCCTAGTGTGGGGCAACTTTTTTTTTTTTTTTTAATGGTACCATTGCCCAGCATTGGGACAGTGTAGGTAAAAATAAAACACATCTATCAGCCCTACGCTGTCGCACAATCGAGCTCAGTACAGCACACACATAGATTCTCCACAATGGCTCACTAATCCCAAACACAAAGGTAGTATAAACACACGTACCCCATTAAACCGGTTCAAGTCAGTTTAAATTCTCACTGTGAAGCATTTCCCATCTGGTGTTGGATTACATCCAATGTTATAAAGTTTCTGTGAAAAGTATGATTTTTATTCTGTAATAATTGTAAGGAAGTTGCTTTGTGTAATATAAAAATGTTATGTAAAAAGTAATAAATGTTATCCAAAATTGATTGGGATTTTTTTTAAATAAGTGGGTAATTTTTTTATTTATGTTTAAATGTGGAATGGAAGCTTTTTAGTTTTGGATGTTGAATTTAAATAATTGTTTATCTTTTTGGATTACGTGTGTTTATTTACCAAAGCGGTCCTTCAAAGTAGCACCAACAACAGAAAATTACAATAACCGTCATTGGCGACATTTTCTTTTGAATGACGATAGTGGGGATGATAAATAAAAATATTATTTTGTCCATCTTGTAGATTTATTAAAAATGTATGGTTTCATATTTTTTCTTTTGTTACATAAGTAATCAAAAAATTACGTCAGCGTCCCTCACACCCCAACTTTAATGTGTTTTAACTAAGTCATTTTTTTTTAATATGGTAAAGCAAAAAATATTTTCTAATATTTTTTTATTATCTGACTGACAGATAAAATATATATTTTTTAACCAGTCATCATCCCTATTGCCTACTCATACATGCCTAAGGTTGTTTTTTTAACAAATTAAAAAAAAACAATCTTAGGCATATTTGAGTCTTCTAGGATGACTGAAACTTGAAACTATGCCTAGCTATATACCCGACAACATCATTATGTTTACGACAGCTCCATGGCCACTGATACCATAAATTGTTTTCATTATAAAATGTTTCTTTGTTTGCCTCGTGTGGCAGGTAAACTATAAACTCAAGCATGTTTACATTGGTTAAGCTAAGCTTCCTACTAATGTTATTGCTGCTTTAACTTGAAACAAACCATTAACTAATTATTGTTTTCCAAACATATTGCTTGACTGTTGTTGTCAATACATATAGGTACTCAATTTAGAACTATTAATTACATTGGTTAAATAAAAATAAACAAGATGATGTAATTTTGTTATGACTATTTTTCTAGTCTTTCTTTGTGAATACAAAGAAAGACTAGAAAAATAGTCAAAAGAAAGTAGAAACAATAAATTACATTTAGCTATTGAATAAATTACTTTTGGTATTTCTAGTAGGTTCATTGCAAATAAAATAATAAGTACCAATGATATTAATAAGCTACCAAATGACATAAAAGATTTAAACTTGACACAATTTAAACAAATGCTTCTATAACCATTGACAAATTCCTTGTTGACAATATTTCTTGTGACTGATCCTTTAATGTGTGTAGGCTCTATAAGTCATATTGAAAAGACTTTTAATTTAAGTATTACCATTCTGTTGCATTCATTTAAATTTCTTAAATTTTTATACTCAATAAATATAAATGATAATATAATGTGTTTTGTTGTTAATTGTTGCTGTGTGGGTGGTGTTGTTGTGTTAAATGTTAGGTAATAGAGTAAGTATGCCCTAAAGAGTAATTTTTTGAGCTACTATGAATCTAAATAAGGACCATTACATCAGCAAAAATCATACTAATACTAAAATACTTTGAGTACCTACATAAGTAAACAGATGCAATGTGTTAATTAACTAAAAATGCTTTTAAACCCAGGCTCATACCATGCACATAGTTACAACAATAACAGTTTATCAATGCTGAAAATTTGGCCTATATTTTATGATAATACTGTTGCGCCAGAGAGATGAAGAAGAAAACATAACAATAAAGCGGCGCCAAAGTAGAATTGCTAATTTCTTCAGGCGTTTAAATTTAAAAACACAATGAGAGCGTGAGCGCGAACTAACGAAGTTCAAAAATTTACGCGCTTCGGAAAAATAAAATGCCGCTGTTAAACGTATAACAAACTGTACCGCTGTCCCAATTTAAATTTTGGCCGAATGCCCTACGTGCTTACACGTCCCGTATCGTTAATCTGTCTGCCGTGAAGAGCCGTGATCAGCCGTGCGTGCGTGTTTACGATAGGGCATTAAAATGCAAAATTATGACAAGAAAGTAGCACAAATTGTAGCAGGTAGCCTGCGTTAGCTATTAGTTTTACAATTAAAAATTACATTGACAACCGCACTCTGTAATGTAAGTAAAGTAAGGTAAAGAGAGCTTACCGGTTGTGATAACTTTGAAAATGATCGTCGTGAAAGTGGATCGGCAAACAGTGCCGAGTGCTCTCCTGGCTCTCCCATAGCAAAGTTACTACCGCTGATAAATGACTAGTTAAAGTTAAAAATCTAGCTGGTATTAGAGTGTCTGCTCCTCTCATAACGCTTTTTTTAAATAGAATTTTAATTTATCAAGAAAGAAGCAGGGCATACATCAAAACGTGCAAACAAGTTGCGTTTCACTGAAAATCAAGTAATAATTTCACTGTAAATATCGCATTAGACTGACACTTCGATATTATACCACATTGTAGCTTTTTCACTCTTTCTAATATATAGAGTTCGTACGAGACAAGTTATAATTCTGGAACCCGTCGTATATTACGTTACGTTACGTTATAACGTATTGCTTAGTAGGTATTTAAAACAACTCTCCCAAAACCTAGACTACCTTGCTGGTTATTTATTTTATATATATGCACCACCATAGTGCACTTTCAGTGTTGTGGTAACTCACTGCAGCTAATTAAAAATCGTAATGTTTGAAACAATGTTATACCACACTCAATACATTTTAATTTAGTTTTATATTTCTCTCTGACTTTACATGATATGGTTTATTTATTGGAATATCTAGATTAAAAAAAACAAACATTCTTAATAATTTTGAAGAGCTTTATTTTTTGGTCGTAATTTCACAAATTATTTTAGAGGTTTATTTTTACATTATCTATAAGTAAAACGAAACGCACCACACAACTCTCATTGCCGGGCGGCAGGCGGTGTTGATGCTGTCAGTGTCATTTTACAATAAAATAAATAAAGTGGGAAAAGCATATTTATTTTGATTTAGCAGTTATTTTCAGTTTAATTTAATCAATACATCATAAATGAAGCTGTTAAAACCCAGTTGGGTCAATCATGATGGTAAATATTCCTTATGTTTTGGCTGAAAAGCAACACAACTTGGCGAAAGAACTTGATGTTAAGAAGTGGCATTTTTTTTCAGATAAACCGATATTTTCCGTTGATATACATCCGACGGGGAAGCGGTTTGCGACCGGGGGTCAGGGTGGGGACTCCGGGCGGGTTGTGGTTTGGAACCTGAACCCTGTTTTATTTGAAGCAGTTGAAGTAGACCCCAATGTTCCCAAGATGCTTTGCCAAATGGATAATCACTTAGGTCAGTAGTTCTGGTGCTATATATATATATACTTTGGTATCTGATCCATATTCTATTCTGGGTCAGTGGGTCATCTCTATTCCTACATTCAGTTCCTTAATATTAACACTAAAACTTAAATTCATAGCTATGTGAAACAATAAGTCAGACATTATTATCAAGGAGTTTCATTCCCTATCTTTTTATCATTATTTGTGTTGAGTAGAGTTTCTATAAGTTGAATTTAAACATTAATTAGTTCATTTTGTTACACATTACAGCTTAACTGACTAAAAATAAAATTTTAAATCTTTCAAACCAAGTCTCCCATCATGGCTTAATTTACTCGAAACAAATAATGATGCTTCAAGCCCTAAAAAGAAAGAAGAGAATTCAAATAGGGGTGTGTTTTGACACAAATAGCTATTTGTGACAAAATACATCCCTCTTTCTGAAAAAAATCTGATGAATACTTAATTTATCATTATTTGTTTTGAATAAATAAAGCCAAGAAAGAAATGTAAGAATAGGAAATTGGATTCCATGGTACCCATATGAACTGCGGAGGAATGAGGAACATGTTGTGAAGAAAGTTTGGTATGAATGTGGATGTTTATAAGAGTAGAGGAAAAGCTATAAATAAGGCATAGATTGGTTAAAAGATGGTATAGCTGGAATGGTGGTGATTATTAAGATAACATCAAATAGAATAAAATCAAATGGACTTTATTTCATAAACTCTTCTGTTTATGAATTTAGTTCCATTAAGCTCGGTAGATGGTGTGACTATTGAAAAATTGTTGGTTCATGTATCCAGAACTCACTTCCCGAGTCATACATGTAAAAAGCTATAGATGAGATGTGAACATGCCCATCACCCCCTACCATAAACCTATGCATTATGTAATTTGTCAAACATTATGACACTAGTTAAATCATATTTTTGAACTGGGCAGCGCAAGTATTGTTTGAGAGTAGCTTTAGCATAGCTTTTCCTTTCACAATATAATTTTCTTCCACAACATACAATATGCTGTATTCAGATGTATGGAAGAAGAAAAAGAGGACATGCTTAGAGGATTTGAGCCTTGCCGATTAACTATTTTAATAACTAATTTCATTTCCAGCCTGTGTAAACTGTGTGCGTTGGAGCAACGGCGGTAAATATCTGGCGTCTGGCGGAGATGACCGACTGGTTATGGTGTGGGGGCTCAGTGTGGCTGCTATGGGCACTCCTGGCAAGCACAAAGCTGAGACTTGGCGGTGCTTAGCTACATTGAGAGGACATGCAGGTAGGATTGCGAGGACATGCAGCACTAATTTGTGCACTGATGCTGTATTATATTAACACATTGAACGCCAAGTGACCGAAAAACAATACATTTCCTGTTGTGTCTTTTTGTTTGATAATTATAGTGTTAATAAGCTAACTGTAGTTTGCAGGTTTTGATTTGCAAACCCTTTCAAAACTATATGGTTAAGATGGCAAGTATTGTTACAAAAAAGTACAGCATTTGATAAAGAAATAAGTATTCTCAATTTTATTTTAATAACTACACTACTTTTATTGGTCGTAATTAATATTTAGCTTATAATATTGAAAATGTATTAATATATTATTAAGAACAACGAGTTTTCCCAACTCTTATACAGGCGATGTCTTAGACCTAGCCTGGTCACCACTAGACAAGTGGCTTGCCAGTTGTAGCGTGGACAACTCTATCATCATCTGGAACGCAGAGAAATTCCCAGAAATGGTGTGCGTATTGAATGGGCACAGCGGACTTGTGAAGGGGGTGGCTTGGGATCCGGTGAGTATATCTTTGTTCCCTAAGGAATTTCATAATTGGTATAGTCAATCTCACAATCGCTTGTCTACTTTTTAATTTCTTAAATACATGATTATTAAAATTGTGTAGAAAAGATTCACTAACACTATTAACAAAAACCGGCCAAGTGCGAGTTGGACACGCGATCGAAGGGTTTCATTATCTTTAAAAACGAGCAAAGAAATCGCGTTTGTTGTATGAGAGTCCCTTACATATTTATTTTATTCTGTTTTTAGTATTTGTTGTTATTGCGGCAACAGAAATACATCATCTGTGAAAATTTCACAGCCTGGTGACAGACAAACATACGGATGGACAGCAGAGTAGTAATAAGGCCCCGGTTTTTGTCACAAACGGTAAACCGTTTGTGAAAATCTATACGTAAAACAGACATATATTTTTTCTTTTAATGCAGGTTTTTAGTGATAACTTCTAATCATTAATTCCAGGTGGGCAAATATCTAGCCTCACAGTCTGATGATAAATCACTCAGGGTCTGGAAGACAGCTGATTGGGCGCCGGAAATTGTAATCACAGAACCATTTGAGGAGTGTGGAGGTATGTACCAATCATTAATTATGTTTCTATGGAAATGAATTCTATACAACCGACAAATGTTCCATTCATGTACGTAAATACTGCAATTGAAGCAAGTGTGGAGGCCGCGTCGCGTCAAATATAGGTCGCTGCGCACGCGCAGATCACGCAGCAATACCTCTTAATGAATGCTGACAAAACACCAGAATAATAGTACTACTACGTAACTGTTTAGATATTTGTTTTGTAAATTACATCACACATCAATTTTCTTTTTTAAATGAGTTTTTCTCGATGAGGTTGGGGTTTCCTAGCCTACTACTCAAAGAAGAGATACCAAAACAAACTCAGTGGTCATACTCTCTTTTAATTAAAGTCTAGTCATTCACATCTTGGTTAGATCCCTCATGTGCACATGGTCCTCATGCAGAGGAAAAAGAAAAAAAACATCATATTTTTATACAAACATTCCAAGCCTTTTTCATGTTGCTTCTTTCAGGTACAACGCACGTCCTACGTCTATCCTGGTCTCCGGACGGCCAGTACGTATTATCTGCACATGCAATGAATGGAGGAGGTCCTACCGCGCAAGTGGTAGAGCGAGACGGATGGAGGTGCGACAAGGACTTCGTTGGACATCGAAAGGCTGTCACCTGCGCTGTGAGTTACTGTGTTATATATCTATCTCACTCTAGTGTCGAACAAAGTCAGTTGCTATTAAGTTAGGTAGTGGGCAGTTACTTTTTTATCATTAGCTAGCTATGCACGTTACTTTGTCCACATGGAATTTGACAAAATGGGTTTTCTTATTTTTGCCCTAATTCTTTTTCAAAAATAAAAGTTGCTTACCACATCAGCTATCTCCTAGATAGCTTATGAAAATATTGTCGAAATCGGTACAGCCATTCCGGAGATTACCTCAAACAAATCAACAGGCAGATAGACAGATAAAAAATTCAAAAAAAAGTTTTTTTTGCATATGCATTTAGTTAAAAGCTGTTCTTTTGATATCACAAACAGACACTTCAATTTTATTTATTTTGTACAAATATTGAAAACCATAACACATGTTTTCATTATTTGGATACAAAAAGCAATGTACATATATTTTACTAACAATACAATTCTGGTCCCCAGCGCTTCAACAACAACATATTCGTGAAGGAAGGCAAGAAATGTTGCTGTGCTGCTGTGGGCTCGCGCGACCGGGCGCTCAGCATCTGGCTGACGTCACTTAAGCGCCCCCTGGTGGTCGTGCACGACCTGTTCAGTGACAGCGTGCTCGACCTGTCTTGGAGCTCCGATGGTAATTATTTTTTGCTATTTTTTATCTACGGAATCATCCTTTAAATACGTGAGGCTCGCTGCGGAAAAAATCACGAAATAATACAAGGGGTGTATTGAGATATCACGTGTATTTATTATTTCGATGAACGCGCGAATTCTAGCCTGTTTAAAAATTTACTTTAATTTATAAAACACGTTATTTTGGATTGGAATTGGGGGGATACTCTAAAACCTCACCAAGTATAGAGATACTTGGTGAGGTTTTAGAAACATTTAACCCCCCCACTCCCGCTCAGAGGTGGGGGAGTGGGGGGGTTAAAATGTTTCTAAAAATGCGTTCTCTTTCCCATCATAGAAAACACATAAAGATAAGATACAAATAATATAAAATTATATTTAATCTTGTCTTTTGACGCAGATAACATTCATTTTTATTTGTTTTTAAAACATTGTGATAGAACTAGAGATTAGTCTCCAAAACATATTACTGAAACAATATACCTAGTGCATTTTTTCTTTTCCCAACTTCAGATATACTGACTTCCTGGCATGGTGTATATTATATAATTTTTTCAGGTCTAAACCTACTTGCGTGCAGTTCGGATGGCACTGTCGCGTGTATACAGTTCACTAACAAAGAGATCGGAACACCACTTACAATTGAGGAGAAGGTATGTTTTGTCTCTTGCTTCTTGTCTATGCTTCATATGCCCTAGGAAGATCTAATCTAGGAATGTTATTTTCTGTTTGCCAGGCCGATACAGCCTCGCCACACAAAAACTAACTTTAAACAGTGTTGCATATGGTATATATTAAAACTAGTACCTGGATGACCGAGCTTTACTCGGATTAAAGGACGTTTTCTGAAAAGTGAGACCTAGCTAGATCGATTTATAGCCCCCAAACATCCTGCATACTAAATTTCATTAAAATCGTTGGAGCCTTTTCCGAGATTCAGATTGTACATATAAACAAAAATTGCTTGTTTAAAGGTATTAGATATGTTAAAAGAGTTGACAACTCATGGACACTACTCTGGATCTGGGTAAACAGGAAAATGTACAAACAAATAGAACTTCCCTGATCGAATTATTTTATAATAGCAAAATATCAAAGTCAACAAATTTACAAAACCAATTTTAATAACGAGTTAAAACATTTGTTCGTTTCCAGAACGCTTTCTACGAGAAGATCTACGGCAAGTGTTTCGCCAACGAGTCGGGCGGCGACTTGTCGGCCAACTTGTTGGTCGAGTGCCCCGAGATATTGCTGGCCAGAGAGAAGCAAGATGCTAAGAAAGAAGCCGCCAAAGAGGAGACCACGCCTAAGAGTGATAAGTCACAGGTACTGTACGAATGTAGACCTAACAAGAATTTGATCATGACTAAAATAGGGTATTCGCCGATTTTAAATATTACATTTGTCTAAACATCAAAAAAAGATGAGTCCGAGTTAAAAGAAAATAATAAATGACATTACATTCTCCAAAGTGTTGGACAGAAATACACATGTAGTTACACCCACATTACGCCAGTTATGTTTATATTCCCACAATGTTTGATGGCCTTTTACTACGGGATAGTTTGCCAGAACTGAGTTTCGGACTACACGCTCAGCAGACGCACTTGGAACAACTACCAACGACATATAGTTTTTGTAAAAATAAATTACGTTATTACATTATCTTACTAAAATGACTTATAATCTGTTCTTACTCAGCCAAAAAGCCTGCTTAGTCCGTCAGCGGGATCTAGCGGCACGACATCAACCCCGCTGCGTCCCATGGACAGACAGATAGAGACCCGCACGTCCGACGGCAAGCGACGCATCACACCCGTCTTCATCCCGCTCACACACGCTGATGCCAAGTAAGCTTATCAAACACATTATTTCCCTATAAAGTTCTGGAATTCGAACCTCCTTTCTGTGAAAGGGGGTGGGCCATAATCCACTACACAGGCAAGAGGAAGGAAAAAGCTTTTATTTAGCTCAGCCTCAGTCAGACACACAATGATGCAATTTCCCCAAGTTTCTTCGGATCGACTTCCAGTCTAACCGGATGCAGCTGAATACAAGTATTTTATATGGAGCGACTGCCTATCTGACTTCCATAACCCAGTTACGAAGCAACGAATCATATAAAAATAAAATAAAAATGTTAGCCGTCACGATGCGCCGGGCAGATGCGGTATATCAAAATTTATTGTCATTGATTAAAACTAATAAATAAGTAAGGAGTAGTAGGCGTTCGGTCGGTCGGTGGAGAGGGGGCATATAGTAAGCAGCTCATATAGAGAAGCAACGGATATAAGTACATATATATATATATATATAATGGAGTCGACGGACGAACGGATTCCACGAGTTCAGTACATTGAGATTCTGGACTCCCCAAGGTTGAAATTTTTCATCGCCTTTTCCTTATTTCTATGTAGTTTTTTATCTGTTTTTCTTTTGTTTTGTGATGTTTTTTTACTTTAAACATGTTTCTGGGAGTGGTTGGTCGTGTGTTTTATAATATCGTTCTAAGCCTGCTACTAATTTCTCAGAAATAAAGTTTTCACCAACATCTTATTTATTTATTTTCAGTGAATCTCTAGGCTCGCAGCCGGGTGGCACTGAGAACTGTTTCAGTACATCTTCACAGAGCAAGTCGCGCATCAAGGTGGAAGTGCGAGATGACATCGTCATACATCCTAACGTCAGCAACCATGCTACCTCTATGCAACAGAATAACTCCAGGACCAGTGACAAGTATGTATTGATTGTTTATTTGTTAGGTGTATCAACCATAATGCATTATGTTATTACAGGTATCCTACGATAATTAATCGTCCTTATCCGTCCGTCCGTAGTTAGAGACAAGGGAGCCTATGGCACCTAATTAGCAGTTTTCCTTTAAATTTGGTATATACATGTTAAACAAATTTAAAGGAAAACTGTTCAGCTAACTAGGCTTTACGAGTAAACGATTAATAGTTTACTATCGAAGCAATAAGAAAAACCTACGAATTCTACGGAAAATCACTTAGATGAAATTGTTTTCTTTAGGTTAATAGTTAATAAGATATACCTTTCTAAAGTTATAACTGCGGGACTAACTTTGTTTTTCATAGTTTCTTCGAGGAAAGAGATACTTAAAACCAAAAATGACACTTTTTTAGAAGAACTGTAAAATATTGCAGTTCTTCTAAAATTATCAATTTTAGTCATATTCAAACACAACATTGGGAAGATCAAAGAATTAAAAAATCGATAAAAACCGTTTGTGCATAGCTGCTTTTTTGCAGCCATTTTGTTATATTCACGCGTTCACTAATTAATCACAAATGACCGGGCGAAACACATTATTTCAATAATTATAATCCTGTGCTTCAAATTATCTTAAACCTGTTAACAATGTCAAACTTTATAGTATTGACAGCAAAGCAGAACAAACACCACCACTAACGACCGTCGCTGACTAATAAATAAATAAATAAATATTGCTGGACAATCCACACAGCATCATCTAGCCCCAAGCTAAGCAGCTTGTGTTATGGGTACTAGATGACTGATATATTTACTTAATACAATACATTACATAGATAGATATTTTTATTATACATAGCAAATACCCAGAACACCCGGAACAAATATTTGTAGATCGTACAAACATTTGTCCCAAGGCGGGAATCGAACCCGCAACCTCTTGCGTCGCAGGCGGACCTTCGCCCGCCGCGCCACATCGGTCGTCAAAATTAAATAAAAAAAATAATATTTAATAAAAATATTGTGAACTATATCGAATCCATATGAGAGCCTTGTGGGACACCAGAAGTGGAACAATAAAAAGAAGACAGATGTCCCTGCACTACGATTCTTTGTTCCTTGTTACTTTGAGGATTTAAACCACTAGAAAAGTTGGCCGAATATGCTGAGGTTGGAAAGTTATAGGATTAGGAAAGCAGTAGGATTATGTGGTCTACCCTGTTGAAAGCACTACTGAAATCTGTGTAAATAAAATCAACATGTGCGCGAGAGTTGATAAGTCTTCTGATGTCATTGTTGTAAATAACTAGGTTAGTCGTGATGGATCTTTGCGAACAAAATCCGTGCTGCTGGAAAGCTAACTCCGGTTTGACATGTTTTTCTGTAATCTTTTTTTAAAGAAATGCAATACATTGGCATTTTATAACTCGAAAGATAAAATGATATTTCGATTAATCTATTCAAGACGAATTTAAGTGGTAGGGCCGGACTGCTGCCAGACAGTTTTATTAACAGTGTTTTAGCCGAGTCTGTCCCACCGCTGGGCAAAGGTCTCTGCGATCCAGTCTTTTCGGTATGCGTACTAACTAACATGTGAATTATCTAGCGGCCCCGACCAACGCCTGCGGAAACGTGGAGCGGCTCCACTGCCGGGCCCCCGCGCCGGCGAGCTGTCCGCCAAGCGCGCGTGCGGCGGCGCGCCCAGCCCCCCGCCCGGCGCCGCGCTGCACTACGTGGCCGCGCTGCCCGCGCCCGCGCTCGGCACGGCCGGGCCTGTCGTCAGAGCCGCCGGCCAGCTCAGGCTGCAGGTATGTCTGCTCCCCTCACGCCGGCCAGCTGTCCGCCAAGCGCGCGTGCGGCGGCGCGCCCAGCCCCCCGCCCGGCGCCGCGCTGCACTACGTGGCCGCGCTGCCCGCGCCCGCGCTCGGCACGGCCGGGCCTGTCGTCAGAGCCGCCGGCCAGCTCAGGCTGCAGGTATGTCTGCTCCCCTCACGCCGGCCAGCTGTCCGCCAAGCGCGCGTGCGGCGGCGCGCCCAGCCCCCCGCCCGGCGCCGCGCTGCACTACGTGGCCGCGCTGCCCGCGCCCGCGCTCGGCACGGCCGGGCCTGTCGTCAGAGCCGCCGGCCAGCTCAGGCTGCAGGTATGTCTGCTCCCCTCACGCCGGCCAGCTGTCCGCCAAGCGCGCGTGCGGCGGCGCGCCCAGCCCCCCGCCCGGCGCCGCGCTGCACTACGTGGCCGCGCTGCCCGCGCCCGCGCTCGGCACGGCCGGGCCTGTCGTCAGAGCCGCCGGCCAGCTCAGGCTGCAGGTATGTCTGCTCCCCTCACGCCGGCCAGCTGTCCGCCAAGCGCGCGTGCGGCGGCGCGCCCAGCCCCCCGCCCGGCGCCGCGCTGCACTACGTGGCCGCGCTGCCCGCGCCCGCGCTCGGCACGGCCGGGCCTGTCGTCAGAGCCGCCGGCCAGCTCAGGCTGCAGGTATGTCTGCTCCCCTCACGCCGGCCAGCTGTCCGCCAAGCGCGCGTGCGGCGGCGCGCCCAGCCCCCCGCCCGGCGCCGCGCTGCACTACGTGGCCGCGCTGCCCGCGCCCGCGCTCGGCACGGCCGGGCCTGTCGTCAGAGCCGCCGGCCAGCTCAGGCTGCAGGTATGTCTGCTCCCCTCACGCCGGCCAGCTGTCCGCCAAGCGCGCGTGCGGCGGCGCGCCCAGCCCCCCGCCCGGCGCCGCGCTGCACTACGTGGCCGCGCTGCCCGCGCCCGCGCTCGGCACGGCCGGGCCTGTCGTCAGAGCCGCCGGCCAGCTCAGGCTGCAGGTATGTCTGCTCCCCTCACGCCGGCCAGCTGTCCGCCAAGCGCGCGTGCGGCGGCGCGCCCAGCCCCCCGCCCGGCGCCGCGCTGCACTACGTGGCCGCGCTGCCCGCGCCCGCGCTCGGCACGGCCGGGCCTGTCGTCAGAGCCGCCGGCCAGCTCAGGCTGCAGGTATGTCTGCTCCCCTCACGCCGGCCAGCTGTCCGCCAAGCGCGCGTGCGGCGGCGCGCCCAGCCCCCCGCCCGGCGCCGCGCTGCACTACGTGGCCGCGCTGCCCGCGCCCGCGCTCGGCACGGCCGGGCCTGTCGTCAGAGCCGCCGGCCAGCTCAGGCTGCAGGTATGTCTGCTCCCCTCACGCCGGCCAGCTGTCCGCCAAGCGCGCGTGCGGCGGCGCGCCCAGCCCCCCGCCCGGCGCCGCGCTGCACTACGTGGCCGCGCTGCCCGCGCCCGCGCTCGGCACGGCCGGGCCTGTCGTCAGAGCCGCCGGCCAGCTCAGGCTGCAGGTATGTCTGCTCCCCTCACGCCGGCCAGCTGTCCGCCAAGCGCGCGTGCGGCGGCGCGCCCAGCCCCCCGCCCGGCGCCGCGCTGCACTACGTGGCCGCGCTGCCCGCGCCCGCGCTCGGCACGGCCGGGCCTGTCGTCAGAGCCGCCGGCCAGCTCAGGCTGCAGGTATGTCTGCTCCCCTCACGCCGGCCAGCTGTCCGCCAAGCGCGCGTGCGGCGGCGCGCCCAGCCCCCCGCCCGGCGCCGCGCTGCACTACGTGGCCGCGCTGCCCGCGCCCGCGCTCGGCACGGCCGGGCCTGTCGTCAGAGCCGCCGGCCAGCTCAGGCTGCAGGTATGTCTGCTCCCCTCACGCCGGCCAGCTGTCCGCCAAGCGCGCGTGCGGCGGCGCGCCCAGCCCCCCGCCCGGCGCCGCGCTGCACTACGTGGCCGCGCTGCCCGCGCCCGCGCTCGGCACGGCCGGGCCTGTCGTCAGAGCCGCCGGCCAGCTCAGGCTGCAGGTATGTCTGCTCCCCTCACGCCGGCCAGCTGTCCGCCAAGCGCGCGTGCGGCGGCGCGCCCAGCCCCCCGCCCGGCGCCGCGCTGCACTACGTGGCCGCGCTGCCCGCGCCCGCGCTCGGCACGGCCGGGCCTGTCGTCAGAGCCGCCGGCCAGCTCAGGCTGCAGGTATGTCTGCTCCCCTCACGCCGGCCAGCTGTCCGCCAAGCGCGCGTGCGGCGGCGCGCCCAGCCCCCCGCCCGGCGCCGCGCTGCACTACGTGGCCGCGCTGCCCGCGCCCGCGCTCGGCACGGCCGGGCCTGTCGTCAGAGCCGCCGGCCAGCTCAGGCTGCAGGTATGTCTGCTCCCCTCACGCCGGCCAGCTGTCCGCCAAGCGCGCGTGCGGCGGCGCGCCCAGCCCCCCGCCCGGCGCCGCGCTGCACTACGTGGCCGCGCTGCCCGCGCCCGCGCTCGGCACGGCCGGGCCTGTCGTCAGAGCCGCCGGCCAGCTCAGGCTGCAGGTATGTCTGCTCCCCTCACGCCGGCCAGCTGTCCGCCAAGCGCGCGTGCGGCGGCGCGCCCAGCCCCCCGCCCGGCGCCGCGCTGCACTACGTGGCCGCGCTGCCCGCGCCCGCGCTCGGCACGGCCGGGCCTGTCGTCAGAGCCGCCGGCCAGCTCAGGCTGCAGGTATGTCTGCTCCCCTCACGCCGGCCAGCTGTCCGCCAAGCGCGCGTGCGGCGGCGCGCCCAGCCCCCCGCCCGGCGCCGCGCTGCACTACGTGGCCGCGCTGCCCGCGCCCGCGCTCGGCACGGCCGGGCCTGTCGTCAGAGCCGCCGGCCAGCTCAGGCTGCAGGTATGTCTGCTCCCCTCACGCCGGCCAGCTGTCCGCCAAGCGCGCGTGCGGCGGCGCGCCCAGCCCCCCGCCCGGCGCCGCGCTGCACTACGTGGCCGCGCTGCCCGCGCCCGCGCTCGGCACGGCCGGGCCTGTCGTCAGAGCCGCCGGCCAGCTCAGGCTGCAGGTATGTCTGCTCCCCTCACGCCGGCCAGCTGTCCGCCAAGCGCGCGTGCGGCGGCGCGCCCAGCCCCCCGCCCGGCGCCGCGCTGCACTACGTGGCCGCGCTGCCCGCGCCCGCGCTCGGCACGGCCGGGCCTGTCGTCAGAGCCGCCGGCCAGCTCAGGCTGCAGGTATGTCTGCTCCCCTCACGCCGGCCAGCTGTCCGCCAAGCGCGCGTGCGGCGGCGCGCCCAGCCCCCCGCCCGGCGCCGCGCTGCACTACGTGGCCGCGCTGCCCGCGCCCGCGCTCGGCACGGCCGGGCCTGTCGTCAGAGCCGCCGGCCAGCTCAGGCTGCAGGTATGTCTGCTCCCCTCACGCCGGCCAGCTGTCCGCCAAGCGCGCGTGCGGCGGCGCGCCCAGCCCCCCGCCCGGCGCCGCGCTGCACTACGTGGCCGCGCTGCCCGCGCCCGCGCTCGGCACGGCCGGGCCTGTCGTCAGAGCCGCCGGCCAGCTCAGGCTGCAGGTATGTCTGCTCCCCTCACGCCGGCCAGCTGTCCGCCAAGCGCGCGTGCGGCGGCGCGCCCAGCCCCCCGCCCGGCGCCGCGCTGCACTACGTGGCCGCGCTGCCCGCGCCCGCGCTCGGCACGGCCGGGCCTGTCGTCAGAGCCGCCGGCCAGCTCAGGCTGCAGGTATGTCTGCTCCCCTCACGCCGGCCAGCTGTCCGCCAAGCGCGCGTGCGGCGGCGCGCCCAGCCCCCCGCCCGGCGCCGCGCTGCACTACGTGGCCGCGCTGCCCGCGCCCGCGCTCGGCACGGCCGGGCCTGTCGTCAGAGCCGCCGGCCAGCTCAGGCTGCAGGTATGTCTGCTCCCCTCACGCCGGCCAGCTGTCCGCCAAGCGCGCGTGCGGCGGCGCGCCCAGCCCCCCGCCCGGCGCCGCGCTGCACTACGTGGCCGCGCTGCCCGCGCCCGCGCTCGGCACGGCCGGGCCTGTCGTCAGAGCCGCCGGCCAGCTCAGGCTGCAGGTATGTCTGCTCCCCTCACGCCGGCCAGCTGTCCGCCAAGCGCGCGTGCGGCGGCGCGCCCAGCCCCCCGCCCGGCGCCGCGCTGCACTACGTGGCCGCGCTGCCCGCGCCCGCGCTCGGCACGGCCGGGCCTGTCGTCAGAGCCGCCGGCCAGCTCAGGCTGCAGGTATGTCTGCTCCCCTCACGCCGGCCAGCTGTCCGCCAAGCGCGCGTGCGGCGGCGCGCCCAGCCCCCCGCCCGGCGCCGCGCTGCACTACGTGGCCGCGCTGCCCGCGCCCGCGCTCGGCACGGCCGGGCCTGTCGTCAGAGCCGCCGGCCAGCTCAGGCTGCAGGTATGTCTGCTCCCCTCACGCCGGCCAGCTGTCCGCCAAGCGCGCGTGCGGCGGCGCGCCCAGCCCCCCGCCCGGCGCCGCGCTGCACTACGTGGCCGCGCTGCCCGCGCCCGCGCTCGGCACGGCCGGGCCTGTCGTCAGAGCCGCCGGCCAGCTCAGGCTGCAGGTATGTCTGCTCCCCTCACGCCGGCCAGCTGTCCGCCAAGCGCGCGTGCGGCGGCGCGCCCAGCCCCCCGCCCGGCGCCGCGCTGCACTACGTGGCCGCGCTGCCCGCGCCCGCGCTCGGCACGGCCGGGCCTGTCGTCAGAGCCGCCGGCCAGCTCAGGCTGCAGGTATGTCTGCTCCCCTCACGCCGGCCAGCTGTCCGCCAAGCGCGCGTGCGGCGGCGCGCCCAGCCCCCCGCCCGGCGCCGCGCTGCACTACGTGGCCGCGCTGCCCGCGCCCGCGCTCGGCACGGCCGGGCCTGTCGTCAGAGCCGCCGGCCAGCTCAGGCTGCAGGTATGTCTGCTCCCCTCACGCCGGCCAGCTGTCCGCCAAGCGCGCGTGCGGCGGCGCGCCCAGCCCCCCGCCCGGCGCCGCGCTGCACTACGTGGCCGCGCTGCCCGCGCCCGCGCTCGGCACGGCCGGGCCTGTCGTCAGAGCCGCCGGCCAGCTCAGGCTGCAGGTATGTCTGCTCCCCTCACGCCGGCCAGCTGTCCGCCAAGCGCGCGTGCGGCGGCGCGCCCAGCCCCCCGCCCGGCGCCGCGCTGCACTACGTGGCCGCGCTGCCCGCGCCCGCGCTCGGCACGGCCGGGCCTGTCGTCAGAGCCGCCGGCCAGCTCAGGCTGCAGGTATGTCTGCTCCCCTCACGCCGGCCAGCTGTCCGCCAAGCGCGCGTGCGGCGGCGCGCCCAGCCCCCCGCCCGGCGCCGCGCTGCACTACGTGGCCGCGCTGCCCGCGCCCGCGCTCGGCACGGCCGGGCCTGTCGTCAGAGCCGCCGGCCAGCTCAGGCTGCAGGTATGTCTGCTCCCCTCACGCCGGCCAGCTGTCCGCCAAGCGCGCGTGCGGCGGCGCGCCCAGCCCCCCGCCCGGCGCCGCGCTGCACTACGTGGCCGCGCTGCCCGCGCCCGCGCTCGGCACGGCCGGGCCTGTCGTCAGAGCCGCCGGCCAGCTCAGGCTGCAGGTATGTCTGCTCCCCTCACGCCGGCCAGCTGTCCGCCAAGCGCGCGTGCGGCGGCGCGCCCAGCCCCCCGCCCGGCGCCGCGCTGCACTACGTGGCCGCGCTGCCCGCGCCCGCGCTCGGCACGGCCGGGCCTGTCGTCAGAGCCGCCGGCCAGCTCAGGCTGCAGGTATGTCTGCTCCCCTCACGCCGGCCAGCTGTCCGCCAAGCGCGCGTGCGGCGGCGCGCCCAGCCCCCCGCCCGGCGCCGCGCTGCACTACGTGGCCGCGCTGCCCGCGCCCGCGCTCGGCACGGCCGGGCCTGTCGTCAGAGCCGCCGGCCAGCTCAGGCTGCAGGTATGTCTGCTCCCCTCACGCCGGCCAGCTGTCCGCCAAGCGCGCGTGCGGCGGCGCGCCCAGCCCCCCGCCCGGCGCCGCGCTGCACTACGTGGCCGCGCTGCCCGCGCCCGCGCTCGGCACGGCCGGGCCTGTCGTCAGAGCCGCCGGCCAGCTCAGGCTGCAGGTATGTCTGCTCCCCTCACGCCGGCCAGCTGTCCGCCAAGCGCGCGTGCGGCGGCGCGCCCAGCCCCCCGCCCGGCGCCGCGCTGCACTACGTGGCCGCGCTGCCCGCGCCCGCGCTCGGCACGGCCGGGCCTGTCGTCAGAGCCGCCGGCCAGCTCAGGCTGCAGGTATGTCTGCTCCCCTCACGCCGGCCAGCTGTCCGCCAAGCGCGCGTGCGGCGGCGCGCCCAGCCCCCCGCCCGGCGCCGCGCTGCACTACGTGGCCGCGCTGCCCGCGCCCGCGCTCGGCACGGCCGGGCCTGTCGTCAGAGCCGCCGGCCAGCTCAGGCTGCAGGTATGTCTGCTCCCCTCACGCCGGCCAGCTGTCCGCCAAGCGCGCGTGCGGCGGCGCGCCCAGCCCCCCGCCCGGCGCCGCGCTGCACTACGTGGCCGCGCTGCCCGCGCCCGCGCTCGGCACGGCCGGGCCTGTCGTCAGAGCCGCCGGCCAGCTCAGGCTGCAGGTATGTCTGCTCCCCTCACGCCGGCCAGCTGTCCGCCAAGCGCGCGTGCGGCGGCGCGCCCAGCCCCCCGCCCGGCGCCGCGCTGCACTACGTGGCCGCGCTGCCCGCGCCCGCGCTCGGCACGGCCGGGCCTGTCGTCAGAGCCGCCGGCCAGCTCAGGCTGCAGGTATGTCTGCTCCCCTCACGCCGGCCAGCTGTCCGCCAAGCGCGCGTGCGGCGGCGCGCCCAGCCCCCCGCCCGGCGCCGCGCTGCACTACGTGGCCGCGCTGCCCGCGCCCGCGCTCGGCACGGCCGGGCCTGTCGTCAGAGCCGCCGGCCAGCTCAGGCTGCAGGTATGTCTGCTCCCCTCACGCCGGCCAGCTGTCCGCCAAGCGCGCGTGCGGCGGCGCGCCCAGCCCCCCGCCCGGCGCCGCGCTGCACTACGTGGCCGCGCTGCCCGCGCCCGCGCTCGGCACGGCCGGGCCTGTCGTCAGAGCCGCCGGCCAGCTCAGGCTGCAGGTATGTCTGCTCCCCTCACGCCGGCCAGCTGTCCGCCAAGCGCGCGTGCGGCGGCGCGCCCAGCCCCCCGCCCGGCGCCGCGCTGCACTACGTGGCCGCGCTGCCCGCGCCCGCGCTCGGCACGGCCGGGCCTGTCGTCAGAGCCGCCGGCCAGCTCAGGCTGCAGGTATGTCTGCTCCCCTCACGCCGGCCAGCTGTCCGCCAAGCGCGCGTGCGGCGGCGCGCCCAGCCCCCCGCCCGGCGCCGCGCTGCACTACGTGGCCGCGCTGCCCGCGCCCGCGCTCGGCACGGCCGGGCCTGTCGTCAGAGCCGCCGGCCAGCTCAGGCTGCAGGTATGTCTGCTCCCCTCACGCCGGCCAGCTGTCCGCCAAGCGCGCGTGCGGCGGCGCGCCCAGCCCCCCGCCCGGCGCCGCGCTGCACTACGTGGCCGCGCTGCCCGCGCCCGCGCTCGGCACGGCCGGGCCTGTCGTCAGAGCCGCCGGCCAGCTCAGGCTGCAGGTATGTCTGCTCCCCTCACGCCGGCCAGCTGTCCGCCAAGCGCGCGTGCGGCGGCGCGCCCAGCCCCCCGCCCGGCGCCGCGCTGCACTACGTGGCCGCGCTGCCCGCGCCCGCGCTCGGCACGGCCGGGCCTGTCGTCAGAGCCGCCGGCCAGCTCAGGCTGCAGGTATGTCTGCTCCCCTCACGCCGGCCAGCTGTCCGCCAAGCGCGCGTGCGGCGGCGCGCCCAGCCCCCCGCCCGGCGCCGCGCTGCACTACGTGGCCGCGCTGCCCGCGCCCGCGCTCGGCACGGCCGGGCCTGTCGTCAGAGCCGCCGGCCAGCTCAGGCTGCAGGTATGTCTGCTCCCCTCACGCCGGCCAGCTGTCCGCCAAGCGCGCGTGCGGCGGCGCGCCCAGCCCCCCGCCCGGCGCCGCGCTGCACTACGTGGCCGCGCTGCCCGCGCCCGCGCTCGGCACGGCCGGGCCTGTCGTCAGAGCCGCCGGCCAGCTCAGGCTGCAGGTATGTCTGCTCCCCTCACGCCGGCCAGCTGTCCGCCAAGCGCGCGTGCGGCGGCGCGCCCAGCCCCCCGCCCGGCGCCGCGCTGCACTACGTGGCCGCGCTGCCCGCGCCCGCGCTCGGCACGGCCGGGCCTGTCGTCAGAGCCGCCGGCCAGCTCAGGCTACAGGTATGTCTGCTCACGTCACGGAGCCGCTGCACATGCTGCTGCCCGTGTGGAAGCCGGCGAGCTTTCCGCCAAAGGAGCGCGCGTCGACCTGGCAGAAGCCTTTGATACGGTATCCAGACTATTATCTTTATAAAAAGATGGAAGCAATGGATATCCGAGGTGGAGCTCTCAAGTGGTTTCGGTCTTACTTAACAGACCGCACTCAAAGGGCCCGTGAGGATTACAAGTGCAGTAGTCATGCTTACCTAAACTAGCGAGTTCCTCAAGGTTTTGAGCTTGGGCCGACGCTTTATTCTGTATTTAAACTGATTCTGTTTTTTTTTAGTTTGGACCGAGCTAAAATATTTGCCCATTCTGACGATACTGTCGTAGCCTTTTATGACAAAACTTGGAAAGGGGTTTATGACGCTGCTAACGCGGGTGTAAGTCTGGTTTCAAGCTTGCTTACCTTAACCTAGTAAATGCAGACAAGAGTAAAGTTGTGATTTTTTGCGTCAGCATAAATCTTACCGATGTATGTTATGTGTACCTACTCAGATTTTTCTTTTTTTGTATTATAAAGGCGACTACAGTCTCTACGACACACTATTCAAAATTAATGTAACCCTATTTTTGACATTAAATATGTTTTCATTTTCATCTCATGTTAAATAACAATGATACAATTATTGACTTGCTAACTAGCGACCGCCCTTTTTTACGACTTGACAAAACATTGAACTGTCTTTACTTTTCTGTTCACCACACGACATACATAAAATAATAATGTCATTAAAAAACACTGGTAGTGTAGGTTTTGATGGGATTGCCACTAAAATAATAAAGTCAGTATCAGTCGAGATATGCAGTCATCTGAGTCACATAATCAACCTCAGTATATGTACGGGTGTTTATCCAGAAGCATTAAAAATATCCATAATTAAACCTCTATTTAAGAAAGTAGATAAGGAATTGATGGAATATTATAGACCCATCTCACTCATACCAGTCATCTCAAAGGTATTCGAAAAGTACATTTACAAACAGTTAGCTAATTTCATTGAAAAGAATAACATATTATGTGAAGAACAAAAAGGATTTAGGCAGCATAGAACCATCGATATGGCAATTTATGACTTTTTGTTTCCGATTATTAGAAATATGGATAAACGAGTCGCCATATGTGCCATATTTTGCGATATGACGCAGGCTTTCGATTATGTTCATCATAATACATTGTTAAATAAGTTAGAAGCCTACGGCATAAGAGGTAACGTACTCGAACTAATGAAATCGTATTTAGAGGGCAGAACACAGATAACCGAAATTAGTCGCATCAATGTAGTTAATAAACATGAAGAGATATCACGGTCACGAGAACGCAAAATTACATTCGGTGTTCCACAGGGAAGCGTTGTGGGCCCGTTTGGATTTATATTATATGTTAATGATATGCCCACGTCCATTGAACATCCCTTAACTATGTTTGCTGATGATAGTACCATTACGATCCCGTGTAAAAACGTAAATATATATGAAACGGACATAAATGATTCTCTTGACAATTTAATTAAATATCTAGATAAGAATAATTTGAATATAAATTTAAGTAAGACTATGATAATGCACTTTAGACAACGTATGCCTCGTGTACCTAACCTTAACATACACTACAAAAATAATGACATTGATGAAGTAACTGATACCAAATTTTTGGGATTACAAATAGACTGCAGTTTAAACTGGAAAGCACATATTGACGGGTTGTGTAAAAAATTGAGTTCGTCTGCATTTGCTTTACATAGACTATCCTCCATAGTGGATACAAAAACACTTCTTGCAGCGTACTACGGTATTGCTGAATCGTACTTACGCTACGGTGTCATTTTCTGGGCGAACTCCACCGACAAAGAGACAGCATTTAAGGCTCAAAAAAGATGTCTCCGGTCAATGTTTAAACTAAAAACCACCGACAGTTGCAAGCCATATTTCAAGCAGTACAACATATTAACCCTGCCTTGTATCTATATTCTTGAAGTGGCTATGTTTGTGAAGAACAATCCAAATCATTTTGAGCGTTTGGCCGATGTATACCCAAGAAACAGACGTGACAATTCAAAATTAAATAATGTACCGTGTCAAACCACTATGATGCGCAAAAGTATTTATTGCATGGCCCCCGTTGTTTATAATAAATTGCCAAGTGCATGGAAAGACTTGAAAACGTTGCAATTCAAAAGTACAGTTCGTAGGTTGTTAATAGACAAAGCATATTACAGTGTAACTGAGTTTTTAACGGACAATTTTTATCAAAATACCTAGAAGTTTTAATTAATTAATTATTGTTTTGCGTACGGAATATTTATGGTGTATTGTCTATGACCTGGAATTTTGATGTTTGTTTGTTTATTTGTCTTCGGACCACGATTCTGTATTTCTTGTATATATAACCTACTGTTACCGACAATTTTAATGTATAATGTAATAATTAAGTTGATATTTTTAATGAATGTTTTAATTTTAATAATTTTATTTAATGAGAATGACATAACTATTTGAATGTTCCAACAAGACTTAATTTTAACAATTTTAGTATAATGAAAATGTTTGCATGCCGAATGGTGAAATATGGCAGAACTCTGATGAAAACCTACTACTACCTACTTATGTATAACCCATATTTGCAAATAAATGCTATTCTATTCTATTCTATTCTATTCTATTTTAGGATTTTGATGATTACTATGAACTTACTATCTGAATCATCAACTGTCCATTTTACATTTCCAGGTAGTAAATAAAGCTTGCAACACACAATATGGCACGTTATCCCGGTTGCAGTTGCTACCCAATAACTCCGCCTCCAGTGATCCTGTCTGGGAGACATATTTAGGTATAAACCAGAAACGTTTAGTTATAAGAAACCTTTATAATTACATAACATTCCAAAACTTCTCCCTGGTCTCCAAAATAACGATTTGACCATTTCATCCTATGATATGCAAAAGTGATCTTGTTTGAAACTTTTTAGTCGTTTTTGACAAGTTTTTATCAAAAACATTATTCACTAAAAAATAAAGTAACAAAAACCGATATTTAATTATTTTTCTACATTTAGTGAATTATGTTTTTGAAATATTTTCTTCGAGCTCTTTATCTTGTTACCCTGTATCTCGAAACAAATTAACACTCAAATTAAAGACGGCCGCCATGTAGTTTATTTCATTAAAATCCATGCAGCCCTAGGTGTCGAGACAATTTTATTGTCATTCCTTGAAGCCGTTTAGGCTTATAGCGCTTGCCAAAGAATAATTACACATACATAAACTCGAAAAGCATAATATTTCTACTTCTGGGGCAAAACCAATACTGATTTTTACTGCTCAATGGCTGTTCTAAAAGGTGACAAGTGCCCGCCGTGTACAAACGGGATCTCGTTTAGAATAGTTGTATACGTGATGTTGTGTCCGCAGGGTCGGCAGTGACGTGCATCGCGTGCGACGTGCGCTGGGCGTGCGTGGCGTGCGCGGACGGCACGCTGCACGTGTGGCAGCTGGCGCGGCACACGGCGCAGCGCGCGCTGCCGCCTATCGGTGAGGCCTGCAATACATTCAGCATAGTCGTTTGAACTCCTTAAATTCTGTGTTGAGCTACCACGACAAATGTGTGCACTGACTACACAGGTCCGCTAAAATCTGTGGGGTTCTTTCCTCAAAAATCAAAATTCATTTATTCAAATTAGGCTGAAAATCAGCACTTTTTGAACGTCAAAACGTTTACATAAGACAGTCCCCCAAAACGCCCACCCTTCACCCCCTTCACCCTCAAAAGACCATCTCCAATACAAATCTGACCAAGATAATTTATGGACTTTAAAAGAGACTGTGTTCTTAGCCGACTTCTCTCAAAAGATACAGCGATATTCGTTCGACGCATAAAGTCAAAAGCAATTTTCAGAATTAATTATTAAGATTACAAACTTTTATTTATTTCACCCGTTCCGGTGTCTGTCTGTAATCGAATCTTGCAAGTTAAATTTGACCCATTTCCCGGTTTTCGCTTGTGCTTAAAGTTTACGTATTAGTTCAGTTCCAATGACAGCGCATTTATATGGTAAGCATGACCTGATTCTGTTCTTAGGATTGGCTCCCGACGAGGGTACTCCTCAATGGTCAACAGCACAGACACGAAATATTGTATCCGTCCATTTAATTATAAAAACCCCGTTGTAACCATAAAAGATTACCTTAACTTAGAATATATAGAGTTTGTCTTATTCATACCGACTAAAATTACATTCTAGTTTCGCGATCCTTCAGTACTCATCGACAATTTCTGTCCTAAAACAAACTAATAATCTAACTGGCGATTTTCTGCATACTATATGTACACCTCTGCATAATCCTTCGGAAATACAGGTTTATTTATGTTAAGTAAGGTGAAAGATAAATATAACATGAGCTTTTTTATAAATTAAGTTTCCTATTTGCCTTCCACAGCACTAATGTCTCAAGCAGCCAAGCTGACCCTATCGGGCGACACGCTGGCGGTGGTGAGCACATCGGCCGAGCTTGCCATTTGGGAGCTCAGCAGCGCCACGTGCGTCATCCGCCCGCTCTGCTTCAGGGCGCTGCTGTCGCCCGGCGGTGAGATACCGGGCAGCATTTTCGTTATTTACACATCAACTCGTGTTACTATTAGGTCTTTACCTATGAAATTGCCGTTCTGCAGTACTGGCCATTTCAAATCAAAATATTTTTTGTTTGGCTAAGAATTCTAATTTCAAATTAATTTTATTTTAAAAACATGGATTTTCTTTTCCAAAAGTAGTCATTTGTTTATTGATTAGTGTTACATTTTCATCGCATTTAAATCTTTTTCGTCATCATGGATACGTTAAAAATTCGAGTAATTATGGAATATGAGTACCGTCGTGGCAGCAACGCGGCACAAGCGGCACGCAACATCAACGACGTTTACGGAGCTAACACTACAAACCAACGCACTACCTGTTATTGGTTTGCTCGCTTCCGTTCTGGAAATTTCGACCTGAAAAATGAACCTCGCGGTCGTCCGAAGACTTTGGTCGACAATGACGAATTAAAGGCGATTGTGGAAGCTGATGATACACAATCTACGGCTGAATTAGCAGCAAATGGACCAATATTGTTTTGACGCTAACGTCGAAACAATATTGGTCCATTTGCGTCAAATTGGCAAGGTAAAAAAGCTTGACAAATGGGTGCCCCACGAACTCAATGATCGCCAGCGCGAAGTACGCGTCGAGACGTGCCTTGCACTGCTCAACAGACACACAAATGAAGGAATTTTGAACCGCATTGTTACCTGCGATGAAAAATGGATTCTGTTTGATAACCGCAAGCGCTCAGCAAGTTGGTTGGATCCTGGTTCAGCACCTAAACAATGCCCTAAACGAAAACTTACCCCAAGAAAAGTGATGGTCACTGTTTGGTGGTCTAGCGCCGGTGTGATTCAACACAGCTTCTTACCAAACGGGGTGAGCATTACTGCAGATGTGTACTGTGAAGAATTGAACACAATGATGGAGAAGCTGGCACATCTCCAACCAGCATTGGTCAATCGCTCGTCTCCGCTGCTCCTGCACGACAACGCGCGACCTCATACTGCACAGCAGACGGTCTCCAAGTTGCAAGAACTGGGGTTGGAAGCTCTCCGTCATCCGCCCTACTCACCAGACCTTGCGCCTACAGACTACTACTTTTTCCAGAATTTGGATAACTTCTTGGCGGGAAAAAAATTCAATACCCGAGAGGCAGTACAAAATGCCTTTGAAGAATTTGTTGCCTCCCGTCCAGCTGATTTCTTTAAGAAGGGCATCAATAAACTGCCACTGCGTTGGCAAAGATGCATTGATTGCATGGGTGATTACTTCGATTAATACAAATAAAAAATACATGAAAAAAATTCATTTTAATTTTTTCATACAAAACGGCAATTTCATAGGTAAAGACCTATTATTTCTTTATTTAAGAAAAAGCTTTTTAATTTGGTTGCTTTGTAATATAAGCAGTGCTTCTAAAACTCCAACACCGTTTTAGAAGCACTGCTTACATTGCAAACCGACCAAATTAAAAAGCTGTAAAAGCACCTCTTAATTGTGGGGCACAGGCTCTGCCCTACCCTTCGGGGAATATAAGCGTGATGTTATGTATCCGCAATCTTTAACAGCTGCTGCTGATCCACAACTGAGACAAACAAAAGGGGGACATTACAGAAACATTAGGATTAATTTTAAATCTTATATTTTTATAGTGACGGTGACAAATTGCTCTCTGCTGGACGACGGCAACCCTATGATCTCACTAAGTAATGGCAAGAGTTACATCTACAGTAAAGGACTGTGCGCTTGGTATGTATTTTGTATATTTAATTTATGCATATTGCTTATTCAATTGCAAAGCAATTTTTTTTTTTTTAATGTTGCCCCAGACTAGGAATTTTATTTTTTTTATATTAAAAAAATGACACTTTCTCAATTATTAAACAAATAGTAGATTATAATATGAATTCATTGTAATATTGCTGTGCCCTTACTGTACGTAGCTCTGGGCACCTTTATAAGATTTTATTGATACAATGGAATGCAACAAATGTACCTAAAAATTGATAAATTCCCTAAATCGTGATGAAAACCGCATCAAAATCCATTGTGAAGTTTGGAAGAACTAAACGCACACACAGACAGACACGAAAAGCGATTTCGTTTGAAATAATATTTATTTTGAGCACAGCTGATCCTCATAGTGAGTTAATAACCCTACCTTCCAGGGTCATCTGGGCCGACGCATGCGACCCGGTGTGGCGCTGCGGCGGCGCCGCGCCCAGCGCGCGCGCGCCCAAGGCGCCGCTGTACCCGCCGCTGGCCAGGATGAACAGGAACCGCCCCAACTCCTTCGCCAACAGGTACCGCCTCGACACTCAGTGCCCGGCCGACTCATGGCGGCCGATACACGATTAACTGTACGATAGTGCAGAATTAAAAGTGGGCCACAGCTATTTTAATATTTTTTTATGACTTTAGGTAAATTGCTTTTATTTTCGAGTAATGGCCGGCTGATACCCTTTCTGTCTTATTAGTCTTATTTGAGTATCCTTTGTTATGATTTTATTAATGTTTTTTTTTACTTACATAGACAATTCATAAAGTTTTTCGTTTTATATCGTATAAGTGACCAACAAAGTAAGTGTGATTTCATAATGCCCCAATGGTTTGGGCCTCTCCTCTAGTGCACGAAGTCTGAGTTCAAATCTGGTCAAGTACCAATGTGACTTTTTCAATTCATATGTCCGTTTGAGTTTATTTTGGACATCACTGGCATCATTCTTTTTAAATCGGATTAGTAGATTATCCGTTACAAACCAACAATCATATCTTTTCTCTTTATAATAATACTTTAGAAAAGTACTCACATTAGACAACTTTTCTGTTAACTGTAAAGAAAGTAACGCTTCTGTCAGAGACAACACTGACGTTTGAATGCAGGTAAGCGGGCCTACTGTACCAGTTGTCGAGTACTTTTAAAACTAATAACTTGTTCGATAAAGGCTGATTTAGAAGTGTTTTTTATTTCACAGCAGCTACAGCGCAGGCGCAGCTCGCAGTTGGCTGGAGGCGCAGGTGGCGTCGTGCTTGCACCTGCGGCTCGCTAAAGACTACAGGCACTGGATCACTGCGCTGTTCACACACCTCGTCAACCATGGTAATTACTGGTATTTCGTCAAACAAGAAATAACAAAAAAAAAGAAACAAATGTCAAAGTATGAATAACTTAAAACATCGAATTCATTATCTCAGATATTTTTTTATCCGAGGCGCGGCGAACGATGTTGTGCGGCGGCCTGACACGCAGGTGGTTGCGGGTTCGATTCTCGCCTTGGGACAAATGTTTGTACGATCTACAAAGATTTGTTCCGGGTTTTTGCTATGTCTAATAAAAATATCTAAGTAATTATTAATGTATTGTATTAAGTATATCAGTCATCTAGTACACGTAACACAAGCTCTGCTTAACTTGGGGCTAGATATTGCTGTGTGGATTGTCCAGCATTATTTATTTTTTTATTTTATTTAAGAAAATATAGCCAAGACCAGCCAGCCAGTCTTGGCTATATTTTCGCGGCTTCATAATAAGTACTTTACGCGACGACGACGACCGAGGGTTAAGCTTACCGAGGTTGGTCCGTTGATGGGTGACCATCCATTATATACCCGCCTCCTCCGAATCCTTCGTGCCCCGGAAAGCACGCCAAGCCGTTGTTCCAAGATGTCATTTGTAGGCTTTAGCAGCCGTTATGGTGATCGGAAGCCAATAGTTTGACAGTGGGTATCATGGTACCCCAGTTGCGGAGGTCAGATATGCAGTTATAGTCACCGGCAAATTAGATGGCAAGATTTTGGCGTAGTGGGGGTAAGTTCGCGCATCGTACACTTAGTGGCACAAAAAAGTGGTAACTTTTATTGATCGTCATTATTCTATTGTTATTGCCATCATTTATATTTAATCATGTCTGTATAGAACAAAGTTAAAGAAGGGAGAGGAATTCAAGTTTATTAGGAGTTATAAATAACGTGCATTTAAAATTCAAAAAAGTTTATATTAAAAAAAAAAAAATAACTAGTCGTCGTCACTATCCGTTAATAAAACTACCCTTGGCATCATATTGAAAGTCGCAATCGCAGAACACTATGGTTGTGTTCTGCAAGTGTTTGGTCAATGCTGTATGTTTTAAAGTGTTCTTTTTCCAATTTTATTAATTTGTATAACTCTGGTTTGAGCATACTTTCCTCGTATGCTATGCCTTTTCAGGAACTCTATCCTAAATTTAAAAACAATAACAACACTTAAGTTTAACACAACAAAAACAAAGGGTTCAATTTTCGTGCACTGAAATGTAATCGGGAGCGAACGGGACGAAGGCGCGGTGCGGGAGGCAAGGGTCGACTGATGCACCAATCGCGCGCTCGGATCGACGCTACCTCATACCCCGCGTCCCGCTTGACCACCAAAGAGACCTAAAAAACGACTTGTGCGCATCTAACGACTTTTGCCATCTTATTTGCCGGTGATTATACTCCATGTAAAATAGGTTCTGCAGATACCAACATAGTTGTAAGGAGGCTCGGTAGAATTTAGTGTTCTTTTAACTGTTCAGGCAGAGAAGATCAGCTGCGGTCAATATTAGATGACATGCTGGGACCGAGCCACTGCACCTCAGAGCCCAAGAAATGGCAGGCTACGATATTGGTGAGTTGGTTTCACGTTTACAAATAGCGTTTCGCCTTCTACTTGGAAGGTTTATGAAGTCTCCATATCTGCGCGGCGCCGTGTATCTTTGGGCATCCATTACGTGGACACTTGCCCAACGGTCACAGTGCGTGCGGCTCACGTGACTTCGCCCAGGAAGAGCTGGCGAGAAGACCTGGACGCGTACTCCGAGAGCTGGTACCAGTTCGCGCGAAAAAGAATACTTGGAAAGACTTGGGGGAGGCCTTTGCCCAGCAGTGAAACAGTATAGGCTTATAAAAAAAATACCTTGAACCACATTTTATTCACACAGACAATTTTTTTCGTGCGTACACACGCACGAAAAAAATTGTCTGTGTGTTTAAGTCACATGACTTATCTAATTTTTTTGTTTCTCTATCTTTTTCTGCAACTTAGAGGAGTCATTCGCTAGAGCGAGAAGTCCGCTCGCAACTATCCGCACTTATTTGCTGTGGGAGTTTTCACTGTACTGAATTGCTTCTGAGTGATAGAAAGGGATAGAGATACAAAAAAATGCTGATCTATCTGTCCTCTGTACAATCTCTCTCTTCTGGTTTCCAGGGTATAAGAAAACATGATCTTCTTGAAGAGATGCTCTCCCTCCTAATTCGTCAGCTTCGCTGGCAGAGGATGTATGCAGAATACAACGATCAATTGACAGATATGAAGACTCAAGGGACCGTGGTCAACGGGCACTGACACAAAGGTGCGAAAGAGACGGAAATATAGTAGGTTGTACACGTGTTTATTGATAAGAGGGAGAAAGGAGATATTGAGTGAACAGTATGTGATGTTTTGAGTTGTGAAATGATCTTGAGTTTGCGGTTTGTATGATTTTTTAAGCGTAGTCAACCTTTTTCTTAGTATGTCATTTTAAATCACTCTGTGAGTGTAAATTATTCTTAATTCGGTTTGAAATTTGTTTGATGTATTATAATTTCTTATATTGATATGAAATAAGAATTGAAGAGTGAGACTTCCAAGACTTATAGTTTATGATATCAAAATCAGCCTCACTTAACCTTGTATCGGTGAGTTTAAGAAAAATCAAGCTATTCTAAACTTGATTTATGCCCGTTCTGAGGTAACTATTGAGATGGTGGCTAATAGAGATGTATGGAAGAAGATGACATGCTGCGCCGACCCTCAATAAATAGGGATAAGGCCAGGAGGATTATAACTAATGCCTGTTTTCTGGCTTCTTATCTTCCGTGAAACTTGGTGATTATGAATACTCAATTTACGAAGAACTCCTCTTAAATAGAGAACCTCAGAAATCAGGCATTGGAAATGATAAAAAGTCACAAGTGTAGGAAATGTGAGTACTGAATGAAATATGCCTTATGCTGAACTGTTAAGGTTGATAGTTAAACAGCACACTTGCTTAACGAATGATGTTAGAAATTATAGTTTGTAATGTACTGATTATATAAATGTGTTCTTTTAAATCGTTGTGAATATGTCTAAGCAATAACTATGGACGCCATCTTGTATTATATTTGAGCATTGTCCTTCTAGGTAAGGAGGTATTATTAAAAAAGAAACGGAAGTATCTTAATTGTTATTAAAATAAGCTCCAGAAGACGTTACTGCCCGTAAATTAGCGTAATTATAACAACACAACTCGAAAGTTGCTATAAGTTGAATATCTTCCAATATATCCGGACGAAGCACTTCGATTGTGACGGAACTTAACTTACAAGTTCCTTTTCCTTTAATTAAATATTTGGAGAGAAATCCGCCTTATACTAAATTATGTATTACCTAGTTCGTAAGTTCCTTTACTGAGAAATGGTCATTGCATTTTGTTTGAATCAATTTGAGCACTTAAGGCCGTGTCCACACTTGTAAGATCTCGAGGCTTCCAAATCAGGCGTATTTGTATGCGATGTAGGCCTATTTCAAACATAGAATAGAAAATAAGCCTTATTTTACACCTTAAAAACTTACAAATAATAACTTTAAGAGCTACATAGGGTGTTACAATGGGCTGCCTTATCGCTAAAAGCGTTCCCTCACAGACAACTTTTGGATGGAATTGATAGAGGAGATAGAGATATGTTATAGACTTGGGTAGGTAATGCGATTGTTGCATTGCGCGTCATGTAACTCGACCGCGTAATTTTCATTGCGCATGACTCAACCAAATTAAACATGGCGCATGACACTCAAACATGACGCGCGGTGGCGGCGCGTTCGCGCTCTCTTCCTCATCTCATGTATTGATGCATACATTTTACTCAAGCATTACATTACAATAACCTTCTCGTGTGGCGCTTCATTACGCGTTATGTCTGGAGTCATGGTGTGATGAAACATATCGCCGTGCTAAATGTAATGTCATGTTTCATCAATTTATAACGCACTGTTTTGCGCATGTCTATTATATGTTGGTAGAACATACTGCATCGTTAGCCGTATTGGACCAAACACACGTCCATACTAAACCAAAACGTATCGTGTCAGCGTATCTGCAAGTTTGCGCATAAAAAATAGACATGGAAATAGTAGAAATCCATTCTGCTTCCTTGCAAACTATGACATTGAAGATTTATGTGATAAAACACGCTGTGACTTAAAATACAAGAAGTGACAAAATTGAAAAGAGAAGGACATTTATTTGGGACACGCACAGATAATAAAAAAGACAAAAAGGAACTAAAAGTAAACTAAAAAATAATAATAGTGGGCTTAGATGGTGTTGAGAGCATAAACGAAAGCTGAGTATCAAAATATGGGAGACGGGACGCCCTAGAAAGACACTGACTTTATTCTTCAGAAAAGTGCGCAGTACACGCAACGTGCATGCGTGTATGACCAGAGAGCCTACACCCACTGAAATATCAAATTGTATGACGTTGGCATTAGCTTTTGAGATGTCACTGGACTTTTCCACATGTGATATCACTGCTGGAGGCCATTTTAATGAATTCTAAAATAAATTGGTGAAGCAGAATGTATGACCGTTTTGTACTAACGACAGCATTAATTGGATTCCCCCACTTCTCTAATATTTGCGTGTTGGGTACCCAATGAATGTGGGCGTAAATATAGATATGTCCTTAACTTGTCTTATTTCGTAAACAGCAGGGTGACTTTGAATTCGTTGGCTATATATTAATATTACAGGGAGTGGAAGTAATCTGGATTTGTGGCCGGTTAGTGACTTTATTAGACATTACATGGGACTTAAACATAACAGGCAAAATGTGGCTGTATTTTAGGTACACCTCTGCCTAACCCTTCGGGTAACACAGGCGTGATGATATGTTATGTTTGATAGTATTAAGTAAGCTACTTTTACTGCGTCAACATCACAATAACACCTTAAACGCCAATTGACCGACAAACAATACATTTTCTATTGTGTCTCGTTTTCTGGCAGTTCAGGTGTCAAATGTAGTAAGCAGCTGTTGTTTTTTTTTCATAATTCATGTTTCAGAGTCCCACAGTAAAATTTGATAACTTTCATTCCCTCAAAAATTTGAGGGAATGAAATTTCTGAGTTTCTTTTAATGTGTTAAGTCGAGCAGATATAATTAAGATAATTTCATCCTGCATGTGTTTCGTATAACGAACCCAGCCGCATAGCCGCATTGTATTGTAGCGACATCTATCTCGCCACATACGAACTAAACCTGACGTCTCCTACATCGCGATATTAAAGTTGTCCACGCGACGGTATATATATAAGAGCCGAAGATGCCCGACAACAACCGTCGGACAGTAGCCCACCAGACACAACACTCGTCTGGTCGGAGGATCCTCCCTTTTCTATGGTGGATGAGGAACTTTACACCCTGTTCCTCATACCTCTAAAGTAACAGTACAAAAAAGCACGGTCCGAAATGTACGATAGTGGTGTAGGAGGGTTTTTGGCAATGCGATGTGGCCTGCCCAATAGGGATGTGTCCTAGGTAAAAATATATTAAGTCTATTTAGTCCGTCAGTAAGATTACCAAAAAATATTGGACACGTCATTTTTGCTTACTTAATTCAATAAAAAGTGACAATGATATAGCACATCAAAGTTCAGGAGAAGGGGCTTGTGACGTCACGCCGTGCTACACTTTTAACGAAAAGTGTAGCACGGCGTGACGTCACGCGCAATTTCAACGCACTATACCGTCGTCATTTTTGGTTAACGTGACAAAAATAAAAATACGTGTCCAGTATTTTTGAGTAATCTAACTACCCTATTGTGCGCTTCGCTTTAGTTGCGTACTAACACTGTGAGGCGTGCTTTTCATGGAAATGCATCTCGCAGGGCAGCCTAGGCTGTAATAGTCGGATGCTTAGCCGGACTATCTTGTGGTGTGCCTTAATAAATTAATAGCCTCCAGGCAGGGCATAAAAGCTTATAAACTAAGCGACTACGCGCTAAGGACACCCCTAATAGGGTATAAGACCTCAGTGCCAGGCGTGCGACGAAAATGCATTTTATACAAGGTTGAAGGTACATCAACACAACCTGATACCCGGTCGTGGTATCAGGTTGTATATATATCGTTCCTTTCCACCCTGTATGCGCATGCGTCACATGCGTGGCTTACCATTTGAAGGTTATGCCCCGCTCTGTCTAGACGTGTCTTTTAAGTGGGACATTAACCAGGCGAATACGAAAACTGGTGATCTTAGAACTGGTTTACAAAATAAGACATAAGGTAAAATACTCTCTACATGTATAATAAATAATGTAATGTACACACACTAGCACATCAAGCTATCCCAAACTGTCAATTTTTTGCAATTAAAAATCAACCTTATAGTTTTGCAATAAAGTTGAAAAACGATCAAAGAAATTTGACAGTTTTAGGTAGGTTGATGTGCTGGCCTCTGTACTACACAAAACTCCAGTATAGTCGTGTTCATATCAACTTATGAAGTAGATAAAATAGTTGTAAGTACGTTGTATATCGTGTATACTTGGTATAGTTCCACATTTACGGTTAGTGGGCGTGATTAGCAAGATGGCGAAAATCGTGAAGGAAATTTTGGTATGATACCAACGCACGGATCCACCGTAGCCCACGGCCTAAGGCCATCATTCCTATTCGTCTATTCAAAACACTCCTTAGGGTCCATTAATTAGGTTACTTACACGTGAAGTGGGATAAAGGCGGTCAACAAATCGTGACAACAGTTCCCTCTTCTTACGTATACATCTAAACTTGTAAATCCGAACAACTTTTAAATGTTGAAATGATCTATTTTAGATCATTTGTTTGTTCGGTAATTTCTAAATTTTAAACAGCCGCACGGGTTGATTGAACTTTAAGCTACGCTTGCTGAGGTCAGTCTGTGGATAGGTGACCGTTAGTAACATATGAAGACTCCTCAATGCCTCGTAAAGCACGTTAAGTCGTTGGTCCCGTGCCATATGTGAATATTTGACAGTCGTTATGGGTAGTCAGAAGCCTGAAAGTTTGATAACCAGTCTTACCAAGGGGTATCGTGTTGCCCAGTAACTGGGTTGTGGAGATCAGATAGGTAATCGCTTCATGTAAAATACTGGTATTCAGCTGTATCAGGTTACACTGGAAGCCGACCCCAACATAGTTGGGAAAAGGCTAGGCAGATGATGACTAGGGACTCCATGTGTCAAATCCGGGACTTAACTATTTGAAATGATGTAATTTGGAATGGTAGCCGCTAGTGACCCAATTTTAGCGCCCATCTATATGATTTCTGCCGATAGGAGTTTCGTCAACACTGTTCATGCCGACTGACCGTGTATGTGGAACTTTCTTTGATGTGATTTGGAGAGTGATCGGCATGCATATTTGGTAACCATATTAGCCCTCGACATGCTAAGAAGGTTACTGGTCTCATGTTTTTAGATACTCTAGTTATTAAATTAACAAAATAGAAGTTAAGAATTCGAAAGATGTCTTATACTTGCTGTGCACGCGGTTTCACTCGCTCCTAAGGGCCGTAGCGAGATGTTAAATAGCCTTAAATCTTCCTCAAGGATTGGGCTATCAAATGCATTTTTTTTTCTTTCAAATCCGACTGGTAAGTCCATATTATCGCGCTGGAACAAAAAAACAAATTCTTCAGCCTGTATTAGTATAAATAGGTAATAAGGTAGTGCCTATCTGTACACCGAATTAAGTCCAAGCTGGTTCTTTTACGCTAGTAGTGGTCTGCTTAAACAAAATAAAGTTTCCATTTGTCATCGTTACTCTCCAAATCATTATAATATTAATAATTGATACACCAGTTATGTAATCACTAATCAATCGCACATAGTGTGTGTGATGTGTAGGAAATTAAATAAATATATGTTTTTATGCATAACAATATTTCTGGGGAAATTAAGCAAATATTAAATAATGGGTTTAAGGCACTAATTACAACTCTTACTTTCGGACCAACCCTCAAATATAGAAATAAATATCAGGTGTTTCATACAAAATTCAATGTAAAATGTATGAAACAGCAGATATACTTTTTTACCATTTGATCCCCTGAAAGTTTACAAGTGTTTGACAAATAACCCTTCCTTTTATACAGCTCTGATCTTATTTCAATACTGTAATATAGTTTGTTTCTAATATTTTTTTGTAATCTTTGCTGTAAACTCATCCAGTTTTCCAATGTATGTTTTAAGTTGCGAGATACATATAACAAACCTGTGTGACTGACTATCTGAATCCGTCTTCGATGTGTTTTTTTTTAAACGTTGTCCCGCACTAAGAAATTCTCCTGTGTCGTGGTTGTGAGTGAAAATACTCTCATAAAACTATGTTTTAAGTTTTCGTATTGCGGAATATTGTTTATTCGATCTAGTCAAATTGGTCCCCTATATAAAGTATTACGACAGAATTGTTTAATTAATACCAATTTAGGAAGTTGTTCTTCATATCTGGACTCAAAAATCTCCGCACTGTAAAATGGTATGGGTAGGTAGCCGACCTCATAATTTCTTGATCACTCAAAGGTTGAATGTCACTTGCACGTCATAAACCGACGAGTTATCTTTGTCCATGTGACAGTTAGTTTCAAAAGTGATGAAGCAATTACGAGGTCGACTATACTTACAATTTAACCAAAATCATAGTAGACTTCGAACCACTCAAAATATGCTGTTTTCGATTTCGTTAAGTGGTTCTTCTTCAATAACAAGAAATCTAATTAGTAAAAATCTTGCCCATTCTGATTTATCCATCTACAATAATGAAATTAAATTATTGTTTTAATACCCTTTTATGTAATGTGTATTAAATAGAAAAATATTTAAATGAGGTCTCCTGATTTTTGCATTTTTGTCCAATACATTGTTTTAAATAATTATGTTTTTAATGAAGAAATCTGAACAATTTATGTAATTTGTGCATGTTCTTACGGTTGATAAGGCGTGAAACTGCAAATATGTGTATAACAATAAAGTAAATCCAGTTTCATAGCTGTTTTTTTAAGAAATTTTGTGAATGGCGTGATTAGATACAAGTATGTATTAAAAAAAGCGTTCAATCATGGTAAACATTGACAAAAATAAATGTGACAGCTCACTATTTCTATAAAAATAAAACTTAAAGCGATTCCTTCAATATAGCCAGTAACATCCATATTATTATAGCTCTCGAAATTATATGTATTATCAGCTAGGACATAGCGAATTGAGAAGTAATTATATTGACGTTTTAAAATATTATAATTAAGTCATAATTGCTGCAAAACGAGTTTCGTTCAGCATACCACTTATAATTACGCTGTAATTTAAAAATCGCCCTAAATCTTAAACATTTATTATTTCGCGGCTATATTGAAGGGCTCACCTTAAAGATTTGATACGTAGTTCCTGTCGATCGAACAAGCATCGAGTATGACATTTATCATGTCACATTTTTTTTCATTGACGACACGGTTGGCGTAGTAGTTAAGCGATTGGCTGTTGCGCTGCGTGTCGCGGGTTCGATCCCCGCACGGAACAAATATTTGTATGGCCTACAGATAGTTGTTCCGGGTCTGGTTGTTTGTGTATGTGAGTTTAAATGTTTGTAAACGCACCCACGATACAGGAGAAATTCCTAGTGTGGGGCAACGTTTTAAAAAAAAAAAAAAAAAAAAAAAAAAAAAAAAAAAAAAAAAAAAAAAAAAAAAAATTTAGCTGTCAATATTTGCGTAGGTATGAAATCAATGAGCTAGGAATACACTGAAGCCGAAATTGATAAACGTTCCTTAGCACGTGCTTTGACTTAGTCATATTTCCATCTCTATCTTGTCCTTGTAGCTGGTCAGTTGTGTGACAGTGACAAAAATAGTGCTAAGCCAAAGTTCATAATAAGTAACGCCAGTTAAATTGTGGACTCAAACATAAACACAATTACTTGTATCTATGAACGTCTTAAAATAGTGCCAACTATCTAGGTATATATTTTATTAATGTGTAAATTATCCAACACATTACTGCATAGCAAGACTGTATTGTAGTTTTAGAAATAAAACTTATATTTCCAATAGTGTAGAATTTTCATTTTCGAAGCACCCCCTGAATATAAAATTGTAGCGCCCATGCTACATCCACCAAAGTATTTGATTACAGTAACATACTCGATAAGGGTCAATTTATACTAGCGCAGAAGCGAAGCGCATCGAAGCGTCAAATTCTTTACAACTAAAGCGAAGCCGCGCGTATTGGCCAGAATACGCGCGCACTTAGGCTTTTTCCAACTGATGATGCGTTAACGCCAACGGAAAGATCAAATTGTATGTGGTTGCCATTAGCTTCAGAGATGCCACATGACTTTTCCGCATGAAATGTAATTTTGACGTTAGCGTCTGGCGTTTTTCGCAACAGAAAAGATTTTTGTCTAGGCCTGCTGAAGGCGCAGTCCCATTGCTGCCTACACGCCACACGTGGTCTAGGAAGCTTTGTTTTGCTTGGAAATGTAGGCGAGGATCATCCACCGCGACCCACGGATATGTGGCTGGCAAACAAAACAAGCGTACTCTCCGTACACATCCCACGCAGCAACAGTATTTGTATCATGTTCATTTACGATTACCTACTTGCTCGGTGTTTATACTTACACGTTTTTTCGCCGTTGAAATCTACGGTACGGTTACTGTACCGCGCCGTATGCACGGTTTCTGTCAACAAGCCTCCATAATGACCCATATTATTCAGGTCGCAGTTTCTACAAATGTCCAAAAACCGTGATTTTACGGAGAAAAACGTATGTTAACAACAGGTCTTAAAGGGTTAATGTAAATTAAAACAAGGAGTATTTTATATCACAATAATTTATTTTTTTACAAATGAGTTATTGATCACAACAGCTTTCAAAGGTAATGGATCTTCGAGTTTAGTTGAAGAAAATGGTTAAAAATGAATTCAAAATGGACGAACAACCAACGTTTACAATATGTGAAAATATTTCCGGTATGGAAGATGAATTAACTAAACACTCGATGATATTTCATCAAAGCACATTTACAATGATAATTAAGTCGCAAGATTTGAGCTCATGACAATCATAAACAATTTACCTACCTAAGCAACATCCCGCAAACGGTCACACACGGTGATAAAATTTATAACATCGTAAGACAACAACTTCACCGATATGGAATCGTTTCTCCTACGTTACAAAAATTTTGGTCCCAACACTCGAACATTTCGGTAATATATCTATACCGCGCGGTTAACATACAACGTACATCATCTGTTAAACCATTTGAACACTTAGATGCTATAATATAAATGTGATCGACACATCAACTATTTAATTATCTAAGTAAGTAATAGCGGCGCGGCGCCGGCGTGCTAATAAATATACGGCGACGCGACGCGACCTATGTATGTACACTTGTACAGCCATGTGTACTGCCATGTCTGCCTACCTCTGCAGCCTGCACGCCGCATGCGACATGTCACGACGCTCAAAACACGAGAGTCGGAACATGGCTCGAAACATTCTGTCCACGTTACGTTAGCACTGAGAATACACAAGTATCTGGGTAGCAGCAGTCTCTGAGGCTTCAGCTTCAGATTAAATGTCTCTACACTTGTTACGTCACAACGTGTCTTCCGCAGCGCGAACGTAAACGAATACTGTAAAAGTATGACCCTAAACATTTCTCACGTACATGGCGGCAGTGCAAACTCAGCGTTATGTACAACGCGATCTCTTACACATTTACAAGCGCTAGCTGTGCGCGGGCGCATCATTATGCATTTTGTACCGTCGTGCGAGCGCCGCGGTCCGTGCGACCGGGGCGTCCGATAAGAAAATATACAACTGTCTGGCGACACTTAGTCTATATGTACAGGTTGGTGCTGCTGCGGCGGCGCTAGCACAGCACGGCGCGGCCCGAGCGCAGCGCGCGGCACGTGCACTCCGGGGAGCCGCACTCGCTGTGGCCCACGTGGCCCACGTGGCCCACGCTGTGGTGCAGCTTGGCCGGCTTCTCGTAGTCCGGCTGGAACTTCTTGCACAGCGCCAGCACGGAAGGCGCGTGTGGGTGGGATTTGCGGGACACCTGTACCAAAACAGACATTAGGACCAGTTCCATGTAATCTCCAACCTAGCTACGTCTCACGACTACGACTAGCGGTCCCCGAAGCGGCACTCTCATGCAAGCGTTTGCTGCAAGTCACAACATAACAAGATACTAGCATTGTATTCTAGCAGCCCCGCGCAGCCTGCAAGCCCCACTACACACTGCAGAGCTCTAACCTGCCGCCTCGTCCCGCTCACTGGGCCCCGCGTCTCACCTTAGGCGTGGAGGGTGCGTCGGGGAAGGGGGGAGAGGCGTCGCGCGCGTGCGCATGCTTCAGCGGCTTGTCGCGCTCCTCGCGCTCCTCGCACTCCTCGCGCCCCGCCGGAGAGGATGGTCGGGACTCGGATGATTCTGAAAAGGTCATCCATTGTTATTTTTTGCTCAATTATTACGCTCAAGACAAAAATCAGAAAAATAGCTTAAAATAGGTGACAGACTGTTTAAGTGTGGAATGTAAGGAAATGATTTCTGTAATTTTAACATTGGAAAAATTAATGATATCTCGAAATAATATCATCAGATTGAATAACTCATACGACCACAACTGTAATATAATGTATACTTGCAAAATATATTCGCAGAATCATATACAAAGTACCCTTCGCCATTAATGTTCCATGGCATGGAGCAGGGTTCTCTTGGGTCAAATTAAGTTTTCTATCCATTTCTCAAGCTGGGTGATTAAGTCAATGTTGCCCAAAACCAATTAGTTAGATATAAGAAAGTCAATAAGTTATAGTACGAATAATATGATGATGTTGATGATAACGTACATTAACTCACCTTTTTCATCATCATGTGACCCATTGGTCCCATTGCATCCGTTGACGCCGTTGTGACCATTAACTCCATTAACTCCGTTAACCCCATTAACTCCATTTACTCCGTTAACCCCATTAACTCCATTTACTCCGTTAGCCCCATTTGTTCCGTTGACGCCGTTCGCGCTGTCGTCAGCGGCGTCGTCGTCATCGTCGACGTCAGCGTCGGCGTCGGCGTCAGCGTCGCTGGCCACCTCGGTGGCGTCAAAGCCGACGCCGACGATTGCGCGCGGCAAGTCCGCCTCGTCTTTCAACCAGGGGTGCTCCAGGCACTCTTCCACTGTAAGACGACCCCTGTAAACAAACACAATTTTATAAATTTTCCAAAAGCGCTGAATTACCTACCATAAACTGATTAATCTATGTTCAAAATATTGATGCAGTACTTATGATTTAATTTCAAATTAGATAAGTGCATTAATGCACTATTGCTAATTGCACAATGCTACCAGAAGCACAAAGAAGAAGTCAGTCAAACCATTGCAACGGTTTTTTCAGGGGCTTAATTTATGAGTTTATTTACCATTTTGGAATAATAATATAAAATAAAGGTCTAACAATACTTACTTAGGATCAACAACAAGCGTCTCCTTGATAAACTGTATGGCCCTCTGCGAGACTCCTCGGAACAGGTCCTTGGGGAAGCTGAGCTGGCACTGCGCGATGTTCAGGTACGTCTCCTGCTTGGTCTCGCCCGCGAAGGGCGAGTAGCCGCTGAGGAGGACGTAGGCTAGCACGCCGACCGACCAGATGTCAGCGGCGAGTGAAAGGGGCTCGTATGAAAGGATTTCTGGGGCTGTGGAAGATAATGGTGACGTTTTAGTTTTGTCGCTGTAATCTGGTATATTTAGAAAAGCGGTTTCTAAACCTGGCTTACAGAATAGGGGTAAGTAATGAAAAGTTTAGGCACTTAATAAAATACTATCATTTAATGTTGCAATAAAGAGTAACCGTTAAAAGTTGTTTTTGTGTGTTTCACGCATAAAATGAACAACGTACTTCTGTATACCACTACCTCTTTTACGAGACTTTTACAACACAAAAACACGTATTTTCACGACTCCTATCTGGGTTAAAAATGTTGAATTTTATAGGACTTTCTTAGCGAAGACTCGCACCAATTTTGTGTGACCCACATGGAGCTTGTAAACCTTTGCAATTCTTCGACCCAGAGGGTTTTCTGAAGGCGTGCCTATGAAGACTTTCCCTAATTTATACAACAAGTCACTCCCTACTCATTAAATTTCGCTGCAAGTCTTCAAATGTTGTAATGTGATTTCTAATTTAAGGTCTAGACTTTCTTTAGGCATTTTATTAGAGTTCACGAATGCCTTGACAGTTGCTACGCCAAGTGGTTTTCGTTTGAGGTGGAGTCGGTTACTAGAGGTCCCAGAGGGGACTGAATATCAGTGTTTCACAACTTGGTTGATAAGAGCAATCGCAGCTGACAACTTCAATACAAAGATCCCAAAATCTTTACATAAAAAAAACACTCACCAACATAGTCCCTTGTGCCTAATATCTCCCGGACGTGTGCTCCGGGCTGTATAGCGCGACTTATACCAAAGTCACATATAAGCAGCTCTTCGCCGCCGGCTGTGAGGAGCAGGTTCTGTGGCTTGAGGTCAAGGTGCGCGACTCTTCGCGCGTGGAGGTGCGCCAGGCCCTCGAGCACGTGGCGTAGTGCTCTCCGTGCTGCTCCCTCTGATAGGCGGTCTTCTTCGTCAAGGAGGCGCTGCAGTTCCCCGCCAGCACATAATTCTAAGACAATCGCCACTTCTGAACGGGTTTCATAAACCTGGAAAGTTAAGGTGGATTGTTAGATGATTGAAGTCCTGGAATCATGGCAGTGAAAATGAAAACACTCACTTTTTTTCATAATGAGTCCCAAACGTGTAAGTCCGGTGAAATGTTATGCGCGGCGATAAAAAAAACCTCTGAATCATGCTGTCAATCAAGTGTTGTTTTTTCTCAGAGCCACAATTCTAATTCGAAACAAAACTTGCCTCTCTTTAGACTTCACTCACACGGAATGTAAAGATTGGGTTGGTTTTACTTAATATGTAATTAAGTAAAACCAACCCAATCTTCACATTCCGTGGTTCAAAGTCAACGGGACGGAAAAGTAAAAGATACTTTTAAGTATTAAACGCCATCTTACCTCGTGTAGACTGACGACACGCGTGCACTCTGCGCACAGGTCGAGCACGGCAACTTCGTGGAGAATCTCACGCGTCGTGTCTGCCGCGCGTCTCCTCTTGCGTATAATCTTTGCCGCGTACTCTTCTCCGGAAACTAAATGGCGAATCTTGCGGACTGATGCGAACTTCCCCCTGGAAGAAGAGAAAGGAAGAAATTAATATCGATGTAGTGACATATTAAAAAGCTGCACAATTGTTAAGTTCGAATGTTAAACGTAAAATTCTCACGGAGATAAATAAGGCTATGGCTACAATTGTCGTGGACCGATATATTTCCATTTGGGCCAGTAGGAAAGGCTTAAACAAATTTATGTAATGTACAAATCTAAATTTAGTTCCCACTACGATAGCAAAACCGGGGACATAAAATCAAGCGAAAGCAATCGCAATAGAAAGTCTTACAGCCTACGAAATTGACTGAAACCCCTTAAATCAGGTTTGAAGGCAAATGTGACATTACCGTCATTGTAATCGGTTGATTTCATTATACTGTCGCCGTTTAAGACAAAGTGTTGCTCGTAAACACATCATGGGCGGCCATTAGGCGGCATTAGTCGAAATAATTACCAGCCGAGAGGAGCGGCGCGCGCGCAGGGCCGCGGTGATCGTGGGGGGATCCTTGCAGGTGATCTATGGGGACGCCGTACATCAACGATTTATGGGAATTGGTACCGAACTATTTTTATGAGACAGCTGAAATGTATTGGAACGGCGGAGAAACGAAAAGTAAATTTACTAATATGGAAGTGTATTGGTACCTTACATATAAATATTACATGGTAGGTTCCTGATTGGAATCAGGAACTCTGTATATTGTGTACCTATCGACATTACCCTAGCATAATTAGCATAGGTCGTTATTTAGACTTTCTCTTTCGCGCATAACGAAACCATTTCCCAAAACTAGTTGCTGGAGCAAGCATTAAATTTCCTAGAAAAGGGCTCATTAGGAGCGGTAACGATGCAGTTACGGCGCGGAATAATGGTTTATTTACATTATACACACGTATTAAGTAATTTAGTTAAACCAACAATGAGACGAGTGAGAAAGCGAGGTGTTTAGGTTTGCGGCCAATTCCAAGTATCGCATAAATCTGTGGTTTGAGTTCGCAATTAGCTGCGTGGTGCAGGCGCCGGCGCCGGCCACACCACAAGATAGGAACAGAAGGACGACTCTGTGGAATGGTTGATGTACTATATTGTAAGCCCACGCCCACTGCCATCATATAATTTCTTGCATATTATGATCTACTTAACTACTGAGTACATGCTGAAGCTCACTAAGCAGGCTCGGCCGGGGTTCCAGAACAGATATAACACGCGCCGCAAATAAAGCGACAGCTAATATTTGCACCTGCGCATCATCATCATCAGGTATATGAGTACGGTACTTGTGGTCTACCTACGGTCCTATTCTCGTCACCAAGTTTTCTGCACTGTGTTGCTTGGTGTTCGCCACCAACACAGTTCCCCGGAATGTAAGCGTGTATGATTCAAGATTTACTGGTGGCCAAACGTGAGATCGACTGTGTGAAATATTTCGCGGTATTCCATTTGGGTGGGATGTGAGCGTATTTGTCGCTAATATCTTGGTCAAAATTTGCATGGAATACGCGAATCCTGTTCAGAACTTCAGAGGTGTAGTGGAGCTCATCTATATGTACAAATGGTAAAATTTTATCAAGTATTGTATAAGCATAAGCAGTTAATTAAATTACTGTATGTATAAGGCAGTGACCAGACCAAGACCCCTCTGTAACTCGAAAAGATGACCGACAAGTCATTGGTCTCGACTGTCATTTGTTGATCTTTGACTGTCCCGAAAGTCTCACAACCAGTCTTACCAAGGGGTATCGTGTTACCCAGTGACTGGGTTGTGGAAGTCAGATAAGCAAAATCGCTTAATGTAAAATACGGGTATTCAGGTGCATTCAGTTAGACTGGAATCTGACTCCATCATCGTTGAAAGTTGAAAGTCTCCAACAAGTCTAGGCAGATGATAATGATGTGGCAGTGATGAACTAGATGAAGAGACCTGTATCTAGTCGATCACTTTATAAATTCAGTCACTCGTGTTACAAATCAATTTTAACTGGAACCTAAGTAAATTAAGTTGACGACTATTACGCGAATAAGCTTGGATATGGTGCTGCAGACAGGCAGACTGTAGATAACGACTAAGCTACTTCATTCATTAACTATATACTACTGTTTGTCCCAAGGTAAAGATGAATATTAAATGTAGAAACAAGAATTTGAGATAGGCCTTGTTGAATGAACATACACTGGTGAATCAAAAGCTCGTTAAAATTCTACGTAATCTGACTCATGAGATGAATCCTTCTTGATTCAACATTATTTGAATCAAAAAGTATTTCTCAACATTAAACAGTCACTGAAAAAGGGACACCTAACTTTCAACATCCAACACTAACAATCGGCCAAGAGCGAGTCGGGCTGGTAAATTAAGGGTTCCGAAGTTAACTACACTCAGAAATCTATGGGGAGATCGCCGGCTAAATTTTGCGCGGTTGAGTGTAAAAAACTTGCACTATTTCTTAAAGATGTCATTGTGTTCAGGGAAAAATGATTTGCACTTTAGGATTCAGCTAACTGACATTTTTGTTTGTTTAAGATTAATACTACATTGTTCTAAAGACCTTCGTAACGAAGCGCCTTTTATTATTTTTTGAACTAATAGATTGATAGATTGCTGTAAAATACAGCTCAACAAATGAGAATTACCCCATTAAAATAATAATTTTAGCTATAGCAACCAAGGAGATCTAAGAATCTGATTTGACCCAAAACTCGAAAGAATCAATTGAACAAGTGAACTTCTAAAGGTTCCGTTTACCAGGTAAGGTCGGACGGAACCCTAAAAACATACACAAACACTAATAAAATCTGAATAAAGACAATTTTCCCACGTTTCCAGTTCAATGTCGTTTACGTGGGTACATGACTATATTCTGCTAATTAACAAAAAAACATTACTGGCCATTTCATTGTTACACGAATTAATACCGCAGCATACGCAAAACCAGGGCGGGTTACGTAAACCGTACCGTAACGTGAACGTAAAACAATTGGGTATTGAGGTCAATGTCGGCACGTGGAGGACGTAGTGAGGGCAACAGAGGGCAACGGCGGGCATTGGAGGCCAACCGGGGGCGGCTAGAGGGCGTAGCGCCACCCCGTGGCCGAGTGACCTGGCCCGGGTCACGGCTGGGGTGGCCGGCTAGACGGGCTATTTGCAGATGTTATTGGAAAATGGAAAACAGGAAGAGACTGGGATTCTCGTATTGGTTGGGTTCATTTAATGAATAGGGGGTCGTGTTAGTGAAGTAATTGAGTTTCGAGTTATTTATGGACGTTATTATGCTTTATATAACTGTGGGAACTGATCAATTATGCTTTGATATTTAGATTAGAAAATAATAAAACTAACAAAAAATTACCCTCGACGTATTAGCGTTTCATTTTTTCAATACTAGAATTTAACTTTACGTAACATTATAATCGAAGAGTATTATTCCTTAGTAGGCTGTTTGCAAAAAAAATCTTCTAGCTATCCATTATTACTAGTGTTACTAACATACCTAGATAAACGCTGGCGTGACGACTTAGACGCGTTTGCAAAAGATTGGCCGGAGAAAAACGCATAGAGAGAGGACTGGAAAGCTATGGGGGAGGCCTTTGCCCAGCAGTGGGACAACACAGGCTAAGGAAAAAAAATACTGGTACGGAAGGCCACACATCAATGGTAACAAATCCAGTATTAGCTAGCTTCGTATTCAATTGAAACTGTGCAACGCTAGACCAGTTCAAGACCAAAGTGTAACCACAAACGTGCAGTCTTCTGTACGTAATTTTGTGAGGATGTGTGGCGCCATGGATCGATGAACCCCGCCTCCCTAACCCATATAAAATAAATAGGCCGTGAAAGGGGATGACGCTCAACTTTGCGTAGCGCTTATCGCGCGTAAAATTGACATTAATTCAATGACACTTATCCAGATTTAAGGAGATCATCCTATTGTCGATGGGGATGGTTGACTGTACAAGTTGGGGTGGTTAGAAAATTGTATAGCAGGTTAGGTTTTTTTGTTATTTCTGTACTAACGAAATCGCGGTATACTCGTAGTATACGGTTAGAATTCATTTATTTCTAAAGATTACAAATCACTTGTGGTGAAATTAATACTAAAAATTACTTGTTTAATACATTTTTGTTATCCAGGAGTAGCAGGAGGGTAAATGTTTTGTATTGTCTACCGCCGCGCGGCACATTTAAAATATGAAATCAATTAGAAGCTAATGAATGATCGAACCATATCATACGTGAAAGCAAAGGAAGATCTTTTCTTTGTTAAATAGTTCGCCATATTTTTCATCATGATCATCCTCCTGCCCTTATCCCAATATATTTAGAGTCGGCACAGCATGTCTTCAGCTTCCACACATCTCTATTTGCCGTCACCTCCTTTCTAGCAGACACAAAATCTTTCACACAATCCATCCATCGTTAGATGTTTATATTTATAGCAGACTATTGCCTACGCAAGTACTTAATAGTTTATCTATCGTGTAAAACATAAGAAGACACTTGACTGTTGACACCGTGTCACTGTGTCAAGTTGCGCATTGACCTAAGATGCGCGCGCGCATTCCACACTGTTGCAACTGTTTACGTAGGCAGATCTACTGAGAAATTTTAGATACCTAAATATGGAAACCGTGGTTAGAATTAGTTATTTGATAGACAAGTGTTGTTAAGAAAAGTTTTACTGATATCATGTTTCTTTAAGAGAAAATAATTGCGCCATTTTGAGCTACCAGCCTCATTAAACCGTCATTGAAATATAAAATGGCGCCACTAAACGCACATTGTTGACAATAAGCCCCTTATTATTAAATATGCATTCAGCTGAAGCCATGAGCAAACGATCATTTGACGTCACTGGTAAATTCCCACCAGGCTTAGTTATAAAACATTCCAAAGCACTTACTCACAGGATGTCCGAAATAGCATCGAATATTTTTGCCCATTTAAAGTCGGCATTTATTTCACTGATTACGTCTGCAAGAGGGCAAGAAGTCTGTGCAGCAACCGACGCCGACGAAATTCGGCGAAAACACACGCACCTGCCCGACGACAGCGACAGCTGCGCAGGAGTGGCAAAAACGCAACCCGCACCGAACGGACGCAGAGCTTGTTTTTTTAGGAAACTCTAATTTGAGACACGATAATAGTGTGAAAGGCAATACACACTTGCGAAGCTGGTTGCCATGCCGCATGTAGAAATCAAATAAATCGATGCGAGTAATTAAAAAGCATGTTTGTAAATTCAGTTCTTCATTCAAAATACATGAGAATCTCTTTCAAATTGTAGCTGATTGGATGTTCGATTTCGGAGTTTATCAGAAATGAGGCTTTCTAAAGATAACGAAATAAAAGTTCATTCGCTTTGAAAATGCTATACCATCATCAAATAATAAAGTAAAATGGATTGGAAGATCGATGCTGAAGATAGCGTAATCAAAATGAACTGCATTACCACTAGCATTTACTGCCCCTCCTATTAGATAGCTATGATGAATCGAACTACGATTCAGAGCGATAACATTTTAGATCACAAGATTACGAGTTTGATGCAACATCTCGCGTTTATGGATCGAACAACGCTTATTAAAAATGTCATAATCAGTTACAACGCAATCCGTGCATCGGATCTAAGTTATTTAGTTATTTATCGCTCCCTATAACATTAATAAAGGTCGTCCATGTGCAACAAATATTGATGGGGGCCCGTCAACTTTATGAATATGCGAGCCGCGGGTAAAACGCTCATTTTTTCATATAAAACCTCGCCGAGTGGTGGTGACACGTTATAAATCACAATCACGTTGATATGAATCCGTTCATCATACTCGGCGTTCACTTTCCGCCAGGGTCCCGTAATAAATGCTGGCCGGGTGCAGCGCGGCGCGTCCATTTGTTCCGACTCACTTTCTGCTGCATAATAAAGCGATTTGTGGGCGGGTTCCGCCGCTTGGGCAACGCGTCATTAGGCGCGTGCACTTCTCACGGTGCGTGGTGCAACGGGCGCAACGGGCCCGACAGCGAAACCCCCGTCGCGTTGCGCAACGCGCTCCGAGCCTCCGATCGATGACCGACTAAAAGCGAAAAGGCGTCCTTGGCAGTGAATCGAGTGCGTCCGCCGCCTCACCGGCCGGTAATTATTCATAAGCGTTGCACAACCGACGCCCGCGCCGACGATCGATGCGCGCCCGATACCTCCGCGCCGATGGCTATCGACACGCTCCATCGATCGCGCTCAGCGTAACAGGACGCCTCCAGCACCATCCATCATCTCGATCGTATTTCTTAATCGCATCTTATAGATAATGCGTTAAATCGTACATCGGAGCGCGAGTCGCGAGCCGATTGAATCATGACTCAGCTGCCGCGAATGTCATAAAAGCTTTAGGTTCGCTTGCTGGCATGTTTGCTTTTATAAATAAGGCTCTGCGGACAGGTGCCCTCACAGCGCCGGCGTCTAGCTGCTGTACTAAAAAGGTTCGATCTAGAAGTGGTTACGGTCAAACGTGGATGGACGAAACGGCGCGGCGGCGGAGCGGACGGTCGCGCGCGAGCCCGATTTGGTTGCGATTAGTGGCCGCGGACGTCTCACTGTGTCCCAAGGAGGATCGCTGTCGCATAAATATGGAGAATGACAAAACGTGGCGACCTTGCGACTAGTTAATTACTATAAGGAGCGCGAGACGCACAGACAGCATCAGTGGGACGATTATGCATGTGACATTGAGATTTGTATCTCGGACGCTCGCGTGTGGAAAGGCGAGCGAACGGCCGCAGCAGCCCGCGATCGACGGAAGTCGTAAAATTTTACAACTGTTGTCGCCGGGCCCTCGATTAGATTTATAGAAAGCTTTACTGCTCCCTTGTGCTGGTACATGCAAATAGGCAGTAGCAGGGGTCAACACACCAGTCAGCGTGACTCGCACGAGGACAGACAATGCGAACGCAAGGGGTGCTCCGACGAGATGCAATCAAATTTTAAATTAGAAATGTACAATAGTATTGTGCGACAATCGAAATGAATTACACCCTTAGTTGGGGAGTTAATTAGTTTAGGGATCCAATTTTTCTTTGTTAACTGTAACAAGGATTTGTAGCAGTAATGGCCTATTATTCTTTATAGGGTTTAATATAAAAACCTGTTTTTCTATAATTCAACACTTTTTCTAGTTAGGTTGCAATGGGGCTGACATCCCTTAAAAGACAAAAGTGAAAAGAAAAAAATACCCAGTATCCTCTTTATAATGTAAACTAGTGGGTATACACAATCTCAGTTCAAATATAACTTGAGATGATGAAATTCCAGACGGCTACATTTTTAATCAGCCTTTCTATGAAGGCTGCAATGCTGTCGGAACACTTAGGAAATAGCCCCAATCAGAAGTATCATAAAGTAGATTGCAGTTATTATCTTTTTGCTAAGTGATGAGGTTTTATCTGGGCGGGGACGGCGGGTATTACGGACAGTTTGGGAGCAACGGTTGCTTCACGCCGATGCCATCTACTGTAGTTTGCGCAACGTTAGATTGATGGTCCTCGGTAACAATGAGTCGAGTACTTCGCTCTTATCTGGGCGACCACGACATCGCTCTCGAAACGCTGATAGCGATGAGATAGATCGCAAGACGTTTAATGTGTGTAATTTCATTGTTACTTTGAGGGTGTGGCAGCATTGTATATGGTTTCATCAGGGCACTTAACATCATGAAACAATAAATCATTGTATAAGAAAATTATCACAACGATCATTAATTATTTTAGATTTCGAAAGAAGATTCTATGTAATATTGTTGGAAAGGCATAGGTAGCGTTTGAGAACAGTTCGGGTCCTTACGAGAGTTACCTTACTTTAAGTATTTTTTCATAACCATCTACATAATTTACTCATAAAAGATTAAGGCCTTTTCCCAACTATAATGGGGGCAGCTTCCAAGGGAACAGGATGTAGCTAAATACCGGTATTTTATATGTAACGCCTATCTGACGTAGAGAACCAATAATGGATACGTAACACTTTGGTATCCCGTCTTTGTTATCAGACTTTCGGACTTCAAACTACCTGTACTACAACGACGAAAGATCCACGTAGCCGGGAGTCCAGGACCAACTACTTAACGTGCTTTCCGAAGCACGGAGGGGCCTCTATATGTAATGGATGGTTAGGAAAGTCCGATCTCGGTAAGGGTAGTTTAACTTTCGATCGACACATGCAGCTTTTATTATTTAACCACAACCACCACCCCTCAACAGCTCAATTAAACAAGACACAATACAAATCTATGTATGTGAGCATACTTTGGTGGTCAAAAAACCCAAAAAAAAAGGAAATCAACAATTTTAGAACATAAATAAACAATAAAATTTTGCGTTAAATTTCTGTGTCAAACCAAAGCTGTTAAATGACCATAACTATGAATATTTCATGGAGACGATGTCCTAACCACGTCCATATAAGACAAAAGTTACATATTGTGCAAAGAATAACATAATTATGTGAATGGCGATCGTTAAAATCGAATTTAATGAATGATAAAATATACTTCGTGAAGTTTTAGTATTGCGAAAAGTATAATAAGTATAGGGAATATTAGGGTTGATGCATAAAGGCAACTTTAACATCAGACGCATTTAGTTGTGGGTAGGAAGGAGATGAACTGAAGAGGATCCACATTCCCTTAATTCCCTGACATGCTCATCATCATCATCAGCCTAGCCTTTACCCGACTATGTTGGGGTCGGCTGCCAGTCTAACCAGACGCATCTGAATACCAGTACTTTACATGGAGCGACTGCCTATCTGAGCTCCACAACCCAGTAACTGGGCAACATCGTACCCCTTGATAAGACTGATTTTCAAACTTACCGTGATATTACTGCGTTCGAACAAACAAACTTTCAGTTTTATAATATTAGTATTCTATTATACTTCGCGTGGATTTCAACACGATACCTCTTGGTATCCGATTAGTGAAAAAAATGGACAGTGTGTGATTCATAGGGCTGGATCCAAAGTTTTCTGCACCAAAACTCGTCTCGAGATATTGCAATAATCGATCTTGTAATCTTCACTTTAAAATGCAATAATGGCGTTTGATAATTAGTAATTTTAGTTGAAGATATCGTTGAGGTTTCTATTTTTACATAACACTAGCGAAATCAAAATGAGCATCGTGGAGATTCAAGTAGAAGAAGGTCCTTGTCATACCAAATCCATGACTTATTATACAAAGGAAGTGTTGGGCTTACTTTAGCCTACTACTTTAAAATCTCCAGTAATTCGCTGTCTTCGTAGCCACATCCTAAGTGGGATAACATCTAGTCGGTTATTAATGTTATTGGAGCGTCGTGCGCCCGCGCCGATCTGCGAGTCGCGGGGGCGTGCCGCGCAAATAGAGACACGGGCTTACACGCTGCGCTATAAAATATAATTGTTACCACTAATCCATTATTAATTGTTGTTTATTGCTAGCTGAATAAGTTATTTAGTTTACGGTCAACATTTTATGTACTGCGAAGTTTATTTTAAAATTGTTGACCGCGTCACCGAAGCAGAAGTTTTGCGATGATTCTCATCTTAAATACATGGATCAGAATTACTTGCAAGAGTAAACCTGGTCGACTGTGGATTATCCAAAAGAAGACTCCAATCCAATGAATGGGCTTAGTAAAAAGTTATAAAGTGCAAACTCTGCACCATAATTATGGTATTCAAATCGATATATATTTTAAGCTTTCGAGTTCTAGTTTTGCACATACAGTTGCGTTTTAAAACCATTCAACAAACTGTAATACGGTATTTTTGCTGTATAAGTGTCTGATTTTCCTTTGATCTTCTAACATTTGGGTTAGAAAATATCTCAGTTTCTTTGTCCTAAAACTGCAGAGCTGCGCCGGCGCCGACGCAGCGTGCGCTATGTTAGAAACAAAATGTAAATTTTATTGCGTGCCGGGCGTGTCGCGGCCAAACATGCAAATTAGGTTAATTAAAATTCCCTGTATAAGCGCCAGGGTTGGCCCTTTGACCACAAAGATGGCTGTATCGTCTACGTCGTATCATATAGGCAAGATAAACGCAATAAGTTTATGAATCGTTTCTGAGACAGTATTGGCTGTTTAGACACCGATTCCCAAGGGCAGGTACCCTGTTTCAATTTAAGTATGTCCCGGTGTTTTAAGTATTTTTAGGAAGGGCAATAACTGGGCAGAGATACATGAACTTGATATGACTCCTTTCAAATAACTTCTGACCAGTTTCCCAAGTAATGTTCCTCATTATGAGTTACATTACGATCTAAATCTTGATCTGCTGTACGAAGACTTGCTAAGGTCACTGCAAATCTTCAAACAAGCCAAGGTGTCTCCGACAAAGGTTGCGGAACAGGCCTTCGATGTTTTTGTCAACGAAGCATGCACTCCCGTACAGTTTTGTATCATTAATCGTTTGGTACTGAAGGTTATTAAACATTGCAGACAACTACAATTTATTTCTGTTATCAAAACCACTGGTATTGGCGCCGTTTCGGTCATATTGTGGTGGGACGGTGGTACCAAATATGTAACAACAATGTAGTCAACACAGCTTAGATTATGGTTAGACTGTAACTTTAATTTATTGGTATGAATTTAATTATATTATTCCTAATGTTTATACGTATTCTTTGAATGCAATAAAAACACAATCGGCACAATCGCGTGACACAAATTTGTCAATTCAAAGTATGTAATTTTATGAAAGATACTATCAACACTATCTATCTCGTCTACTGATTCTAATGTTATGACAGCAAAATGCCAATTGCGTAGTAGCCCTAACTTTAAACAAGCGAGGGGAATGCGAGGGGGGGCGGGGCAATCGGTGCGCGAGCACCTGCCGGGCCAGCGCGTGCGCAGCTGACGCTTGAAATATGGAAATTGGGAATTTATAGCAAGGGCACCTTATGAAATTTTGATTGTGGCGTCTGTTTTGTAAACCAAGTGCAGCTGGATTATGGGTTCTGTGAACCAAGGTGCAAAGGAATTTTGATTCGAGTTCCCTGTTACACTGTCATCGTATTATTATTACTAGTGGTCGCTCAGTGGTCGAAGTTCGACCATTTTAGGCATGGCATGACAAAACCTTAAAAATATTCTCAATTTGATATCACCTAACAGTTTTTATTACACCTAGATACACCGCGGAGCTGATAAAAGGCAGTTCTCCATAATCCGACTGTTAAATGATTCATAAAGCAATTACATTTTTCTATACGAGCATAGAGCTGCCGCCCGGCAATCACTTCGCCCACGACCACATTGTATGATCAGAAACAATCAGGAAATGTGCTGCTGAGATACCGATAGCTACCTAGACCCATCAATAACGCTAACAATGGTGTATTAATGGAACAGCTAATTAGGGCGTAAGTAGTGGGTGATGCGACGAAGTGGAGCGTCTGCATTACCCGCTCGTTATACCAGATGAGGACAGCTTTTTAATTGAATATAGGAATTTCGTTCGTTAACAGAATTAAAATGTTGGTTTCATTAATCAAGATATGCAGATGGCGGACCTTTGTTGATGCTTTAATAATTAAAATAACGAGTTCGTGTTGATTCCAATTTAAATAATTTTGCAATATTTCCCATAATAATTTGCGAAACTCTTGCGGTTGGATGGTTTTGACCTAATTATGTTTAAAGGAATCGTTAAAGGAAAACACGTCAAACATAGACAACTGCCCAATAGACAAATATATCTATGTACTACAATTTTCCTCAAATGATGCGTAATTTACAATATCTACAAAACTCGTCATTTAGAGTCTACGTAAATATATGAATAATATTTACCTTTCCATTGCATGGCATTGAAATCTACATTATCAACGGTCACTTAGCCTTTGTTTCGTTTTAAAATAACGTTCTGATGGGTATATGAAGGCATAGTAACAGTCGGGGCTGTCCTTGTCACCAGATCAGAGCTCTCCAAGGCGACTCAGTGTAATCAAACGTCGCTTTATGACACAGACTAGTGATTCGAGACTAATATAGTCATTAGCATCCACCAAGTCTCCTCAATAAGTCATTATCAGTGCGCTAAAACGGTCTCATAAGCGCGGGCGCCGCGGAAGCGTTGTCTTACAAACAATTATTAATAGGTGCACCTACGCAACGACGCCCATCGCCTTTGATACACCGTCACCTGACGTTTTACGAGCAAATAATTGTATGGTTTTGAAGTTCAAGACTAAAAAGAGTAAACACCAAACAGGTTCTTATTGATGTCAAGTGCGGTAAATAAATAAAAACCGTCTGGCTCTTTCACGCGTTTTTATGAGGTGTTATAATTGTGGGAACAGATATTTTATTGTCAGCGTGCAAATGCATTTTTTATGGATGCTTGATCATATGACTGTAAGCAGTCGCCCAATCGCTGTATCGAATCCGACGGATACACGTTTCTCTAGGTAATCAAAATCAAAGAGAATTCAGGCTAACGGTGGAATCATCATGTTTTACATTGAAATAATTAGTTTTTGCGAAGCTGAGGTGGGACCCAAATTAAAAATTAGTATAAATAATTTAATATATCACTCAAAAGTTCAATACTCCCGTCTCCATACTTATGCGCATTTAAAATAAGTCCAAATTTACTAATTTGATGGATGACATCCAAACATAAAAATAACAAAGGGAAACCCGATCCTCCTAATACATTTTAATTCAATATTTTCCTTATTATAAATCATAAACTTTAACCAGCATATCCCGCAAGGTATAAAATTAAACCAAACAGTACCTGAACACGCAACACAGTCCAACGCTGGACTAAAATCTAAAGCTTCCTCGTGTAGATAGTTGCGCACGAGTGTATCATTGTATTGCATCGATTGGAACCGGTCGCCGGTCTAATTGACCGGTACATTGTCGCTCACTATTAAGATCACTTTGTTCCGATAAGATGGCAGCTGAGTATCGGTGAGCTGTGATAGATTGCTTCTGCGCTAGAGTGGTGCGGCGGTTTGAGTAAGGAAAGATGATTTTGTGTGAAATGTTTGTCAAGAATTTGGAATCTTCTAAGAAATAAATTGTAGCTTATTTATCACTGTCCACAGAATTATTTTATAGATCTTCGAAATGGCCAAATCTTTTGAAACTTAAGAGTTTCAAAATACTACTCTTATTGTACCTTTATGTACTTTATCAATTTCATAGTAATGTTATGGTCAATTTGTAGTAAATTAATAAAGCTAGTGTAAAAAGACGTTTAACGAAGCCAATAGTCACTTGATCTTTTCGTCCAAGTCATTTTATACATTAATTAATTATTGTTCTGGATTATTTCTGGTGGGGGGTTAATCTAAAAGTTATTTTTATAATATCATAATTTAAAATAACTATGAGGGTTGGGATACATAACTTGATTTAGTAGGAATGCATCTTCAGTCAAATGTCTTCAGGCGCGGGCGAGTCCACTGGGCACAGCTTACTTTATTGTATAATATAAAGTTCCTACTTACTACCTCAGCCATTACAGAAATTGTGGCTGCCCATTGCCCCCGCATATACTGAACATCATAGATCGTGACCTGGTTCGAGATGGCAGTATCACCGATCTTAGTTGCATGCATATGCATATGAATATTGCAATAAATAAATGTTATGTGCATATTGCAACTCTATGTACGTGTCATGTAATTCAATTACCTACAGTCTAAGTAACCGGTTCTGGGTCTAACTGTCACTGTTACTTAGTAGCTAATTCGCTGAGATAACGATCGAATTAAACATATTGTAGTATAAGTATTTTAATTATTATTTAAGAATGTATTTGAAGATACATGTGCCCCGCGGTTTCACCCGGTCCTAAGGATCGTAGCGTGACCTTATATATATATACTACAATAGCCTAACCTATAATAGCCTAATACCTTCCTCATCGGTTAGGCTGTCAAATGCAAAAAAAGTCTAATTCGACTGGTAATTACAGAAATTATCGCGTTCATACCAAAATAACATAAAAACTCTAGCTTTACTATAATAGTATAGATTTGGGATTAAAGAAAAAACAAGTGTTCGTATGGAAAAAAATAATCTTGCCCTTGACTTACCAGTCAAACGCCCTTGGTACACATGTATATACAAAAGTGATTACATAAATATGATTAAATATTGCACCATACAGGATATTTCATAAATCGGCACCACATTAATCAGTAGTAAAATCATCAACTCAATTAGTAAACTATTCATCATTAGGCCAATCGATTTTGAAATTATTTCGATATAATAAAAATCGATTCGATTAGTCCATCATGTGCCACACATAAAAGTAATTTCTTACCTTGATTAATTAATGCTTCATTTAACATGTCATTAAATTAGTCGATTATGAAACATCCGATGCTTTTGTATTCGAATGATTAGTCGATTATTCGAGCGTCCTACAGCGAGGATCTCTATAAAGTAAAGCGGAAACGTAGAAAGATGTATGCAATTATCTATACAAAGCCGTTGTTAATTAAGTTATAGTTGCAAGTACTTCCTGGTTGCATAATGTTTTTGCAAATGCACTTAAGCGATCACGGTTCGTGTGATATGTCAGAGTAAGTCTTCTTTTTCCTAGCACGAATGGAAATTTTGGAAGAAAATAAGGGAAAGAAGAAGACATGCTGCGACGATCAGAAATAAAGATGTTTAAAGCACGGTTAGCGCAGTGGCTGAGCGATCGGCTGCTGCGCTGCGTGTCGTTAGTTCGTTGCCACGGAACAAATATTTGTATGGCCTACAGGTAGTTCCGGGTCTGGCTGTTTGTGTATGTGAAATTAAATGTTGGTAAACGCACCCACGACACAGAATAAATTGCTAGTGTGGGGCAAAGATTAAAAAAAAATAAAAAAAGGCAGGAAGATGATAATGACGATGGCGGAATCTGGAAGGTAAGGTGAAAGAAAGATAGCTGTGTCAAACTTGGCGAGGTGATTCGAAAACCACTGAAATTAGACACATATGAAGTTGGCGACTTCAGAGGTACATTGGGTTAAGAAATACAAAAAAAAAATGTTGACACACCGCAAGGAAAAGCAAGGTTTAGCATATTTCACGATAGTAGATAAAAAAACCCCAACAAGGCACTTCAAAAACTAGTCCGACAATACTTCGAACAAGATAGTCTTTTACTTAGAACTGGAACCGACGCAGTCTGCGCAGAAAGAAAGCGTCAAGACAAGTCTCAAGGCCGGGCCCACATACAGATCGCCCAGTTTAGCACATTGTGTCGAGTTGCCGCCTGCGTGCTAACAATAACGTCATGTGTAACTTGCATGTGGCTATGTTTCACTGTCTATAGATATAAATAAACCAACGATGGGTTTATTGTAGGGAGTACCTACAATACACTCATCTTTTGTTTATTTCTCTCAGGTGAGAAATAGATCGGGCTGTCAAGCACCGAATTAACATAGGGTGGATGAAATGGCGGCAGGTAACGGGAACAACCTGTGACCCCCATATTCCCCTTAAACTTAAGGGGAAGATTTACAAAACAATGGTTAGACCTGCTGTCCTGTATGGATCAGAATGTTGGGCCGCAAAAGGCATGAATGAAAGGCAGTTACATGCAGCTGAGATGAGAATGTTGAGGGGGATGTGTGGTGTTACGCGAATGGATAGAATAAGAAATGAGTATGTAAGAGGAAGTCTGAAAGTGGCGCCTGTGACCGAGAAGTTGTGTGGAAATCGGTTGTCATGGTATGGGCATGTGATGCGAAGGAATGAGGACCATGTTGTGAGGAAAGTTTTGAGTATGAATGTGCAGGGTTACATGAGTAGAGGAAGACCAAAGAAAAGATGAATGGATTGTGTGAAAGAGGATATGGCAAGAAAAGAGGTGACCCATGAGATGACGGCAAATAGAGATGTATGGAAGAAGAAAACATGCTGCGCCGACCCCAAATAAATTAGGATAAGGGCAGGAGGATGATCTCTGCCCAAACCTTCGGGGAATATAGGCGTGATGTTATGTTATGTAATACTTAAGTGCACGGCGATTTCATAATTTAATTTAGGAATATTGAAAAATTTATTCAAACGTCAAAATATTTGACAGCTATTTGCGACGTTGTCAACTTTAGAATGCACAGCCTTTAAACCACACGGCATTGAAGAGTGAAGAAAGTCGATATCACTAGGGTCACCACAGCCTACAGCGATTGGCAGTTTAACATTATTTATTCATGCTGAATTCCTAATGACTGGCTGATCGATAATGATAGAAGTAGCAAGTGTAGTAACATAGCTAGGCATCCAAGTGGTAAAGTTAATTCGTATTTCAGTTTGGGAAGAGATCATACATACATACAGTCACGCCCTTTTTCCGATAGGGGTAGGCCGAAACTACAGAACGCCACATTCTACGATCTTTACCTCCTATATCCTTTTGATTCGTTTACGTTCTGACTTCTGGTCATACACTCACGCCGTTTGCGAGTACTACGCACCTGAACTTTGTGAAGAATACCATCAATAAGTTAAGTGTATGTCTTTCTAGGATGTCTACCTCCCAGCGTTTCCACTCACATCTTCCTTGTAAATGCCAACAGAATCAATCCATTCCATTCATTTCCATTTAAGCATTCCAGTCCATTTAAGCATGTTCCTTTAATTTTTTATCAAAACGCCTTCGTTGTTTTCATCATCTCTCAATCTATCATACATGGTTACCCACCACACATACAGAGATCGTAAAGGCGCGAAAAAACTTAATTCTTTTAATAGACTATTAAATCAAAGATGGCTCCACTAATTCCATTGAAGATGAATGCACCAATCACAGACCCAATAAGTCGTCAATCCCGCCTGACGAGTTACCTCTGCAGTATATACAAAGAGATGCGTTGTTGCTACTCGTACTAAACTTTCTCCCGATAACCTTTCAGTTACTCTCGTACCGATCTTGTGTCGGCTGACCTCACGACCACCGAGTTCTTTGCGGTCCGTACGTGGTTGCTCGTTTTCTATTCTATTCTACTCCAAAAGTGTCGCGATCTGATAGCTAGGGCGTTTGTTTGTCGTGTCGAGTATAGGGCTGTTCGATAATTTGGTTAGAAAATGAAAGTTAATTTATGTTTTGTAGCCTTAATTAGAAGTTTAGATGTGAGATTAAATTGTTTCTTTGGACATTGCATTGCTTTGTATTCTAAAACATCCGACAAGGTTTGCCCATTCGTCGTTTAATATATCTGATTTCTATTAAAGAATAACGAATGCTTATGAAGCCTATGTAAGGAACAGCACAATAGGGGCGATGCTGGCCCAGAATTATTGTCAAGAGTGCATTTTCATTAAGAAGGTTGGCAGCCCTAGAAGGTACAACCTACGAACAACCTAAGCTGAACCCGATTTAACCTAACAAGTAGCACAGTTCCGCACAGACACGACAAAAACACGAGACCGATGCATCGATACCATCTACCGAGTACCGAGTTATTGATCGATCGAAAAGAGCGCAAGGTCGCGCATTGTGCGCGTGCGCAACCATTGCTGTATCAACACAGTTGGCTGTTATTGTTTTTTGCACGGTATTGATATTTAATTAGATAAATTATTTAGAATTACATTTGGAGCACTCATGTGGGTCATTGTCAGTTACATCGAAGATGGCTTTGTTACAAATGTTGTTTCAACCTTTGTATCGTTAACGTTGACTTATGTATTGCCAATACGTTTCACAAGCTTGTATCAGCGTGGATAATTATTCATGAAAAGCAGGCACTCTACAGCATGTCAGAAGCACTTAGCAAAAGATTTGTACGTTTTTCTTTAAGCGAATAAGGGAAACGCTTTTCTTGACAGCGTGGGTTGGGCGCTTGCGCTTGAAAAGTTGCCTACAGGAGCAATTAGTGTGCGAACACACATCGCCACGCCTTCGTCTAGACGTCTGATGCCTGCCGCTGCTTCGTGGAACAACACCACTTTCCCTGCCACATAATGACAGTCGTTAGGGACTGATCACGCGATATCTGAACCCCTATCGATACTTACCCAAGGGTCGAAAGAATATTTGAGCAATTACCGTCCCTTGCTGCGTGACTGAAAAAGTGCGATTCCCTTGTCAAAATACTAAACTAGAATTTTTCACATCAGGCATCTGAGCTATAAAAGGACGGTGACTGACGGTGACAGATATGATCCAAGTTACAAATTATGCTTTCAACTTCGTCACGTTTCTGGTCGATGCGTTTGATATGTCAACCATGTTTCTGTGAAAGCTTTAGTTCTTGACAGCTCTTATTGTTCGTCCTTTTCTTGTTTTATAAGAAAGGAAAATAAGGAAATGGCCCGAATTAAGTTAAGGTCGCGAACAAGGGAATCGCCACTATTGTAGGGGAAAGATAGACGATCACTGGCAATTAATGTTATGTCGACAAGTAATTACGCCCCGAGCGGGCGCTGGCACGAACCAATTTACTGCTCGGCTACTGTGCAACATACTGGCGTTATGAAAAATGACAAATACTTAACATTCAAGGCTAGTATACGCTCATTTGTTCATTTGAAGAGTTTGTTAATTCACTTATGACAAGCGGTGATTTATGTTGTACCATTTAATTGGTGACTGCGATTCGTATCTTACGCGCTCAACTAATTGCACCTATCGACACAAACGTCGAGATCTCGATTAGGTATATAATATCTAATGGCGACTGGTAATGAGATGTAATAAATCATCTCCGAGGTTGACGCACCGGGATGGAGGGCGAATGATATCGGCGGAAATGGATATTATGATAACGATGCGCCCGCGCAGCTCGCCGTACACGCTGCGGGGTTAGCGTGCCATTTGCAATAATGCGAGGGACGGTAATGTATGCTAAGGAGACTCGATTGAGTCGTACATTTTAAATTCATTGACGCTTGTATAAACAAAGGCATAGTTGAACATTTGTGAATTGCCTCAAGTATAAAAGCTCTTACATGTTGAAATCATATTTCTGTCTTTGTTATTGTAATGTATGGGCCGCTTCATTCCATTTATCCGGCGCAGTTGAACGACAACGACTGTCTTAGCATGTGACTTCATAAATATTGAAATTTTATTGATAGCTAGCCTATTACAGCTGCAGGCTAACTGGACCGAGTGCATTTCGTAGTCGATATCGGCTGCCAACTTGAGTCCATCTTTGGGAGGAGGGCGCGATAGCTGCGTCGAATGATAATATGACTGAAGCGGAGTATTATCAGCGGCACAACGGTGAACCTTTATTTCCGCATTGTGGTGCGCTGCCAGACAAGGAACCTGCATTAGCTGAGCTCTGTCCACGGCGGCAGTGCGGCAATGTTGACTCGTGCGCACACAATGCCTCAGAGCGCGACACTCAGTATTCCGGGCACGGCGAGCCGCCTCACATCAAAGGCGCAGTAAATTACATGCTTATCTCAACGCAGAGTAGCAGTGGATGTGTCGGCACACGCCGTTCGATGGTGTGCTCAGCACCCGTCTATTAGCCGTCTATCCCTGCCCGTGACCTACCTCAATATGGGTCATTGCCAGAGCGCCGTTGAATTTTACGATAATCGCTTGCGAAACTACCATTGGCAAAATTTCAAGATGCTGTGTGGCGTCTGTAGTAAGTCTGACGGGATCGTGGCTGAATCTGAGCGCATGTAGTGAATCACCTCCGCCACATAGTAGGTACGCCACCGAATGGAGTAGCGACCATTGTGATGACGACTCCCGCTGAGATGCTTTTTTTCTTTTTGGTGGATGCGATTTTATTCTCAATTTCTCCAGCCGAGAGTTCACTTTCGGTTTTATGCGCGGTGAATCCGGTGCGTCTGGACGCTGTGTGTGATTTTAATTTTAGAATAACGGAAACCGCGGCGCGTTTCTCGTCGCGGCGGAGTCGCGTTTTCTCGTTTATTTTCCCCTCGGCCTTCGCATGAATGGGATGCCGCGCGTCGGCGGTCAACGTTCAGCCGCGGGCCGCTTTCATTTCAGGCGCGGACACTCAATAATATCGAATGGATTTATGGTTCATTAAGCCGCGTACGGTGGCGGGCATTCCTGGCTGCGGCGCTGACGGCTTGCGATTTGTTAAATAAACATTATTTCGGTTCGTCGAACCGCGCCAGAATAAACACCACTGCGTGCACCGTTCTAATATGGAGAGTGAAAGCGGCGGGTAGTGAGTTAGTGACAAATTCCTCGCCACGTGGCACGTGGTGCACCCGCGGTAACATGAGCGGAAGGAATGCGCCCCACAGGATTGGAAGCCATTCAAACTATTCGTGTTAGCATCACGAGGTCGACAACACTCGATGAGATATTACATAGAAAACTGTTTCTTTACCGTTTCCTGCAGACCGTACCAGTGAAGTATAAGGGCTATATCTCAAAATCAAGCAATTTCTCTACAAAATGAAGTGTTCCGTAGAGCACGAGACAAAGAACCATTAATATTTTCAGTGATAGTACCGCGCAAGGATTATTTGCGGCAACAGCTCGTGGCGGAGCATTAAAATAATGTATTTATTGTACAGTTGGCACATTAAGTACTTAGCTAGAATGGGGCTCATTAAGTGGTTGATTTTATTCTAATGCCGTAGTGAGCCGTTGTTCAGATTTTATCCGTACGGTCATTACTTTGTTAGGCGCGTTAAACGTTAACTTTTACGTTCGAAAACTCAGAAACGCACTTTACGAACGTCAGGACGCGCGATTTTATGTGCGACGTCTTAGAAAATAATGTTTTCATATAAATGCGTTTTGCGTGTTAAAAATGCTTTTAAGCATGCTGCGGCCGGTAATTTTGTTAGTGCGCATGCAAATCTTGGGCCAGTCAGGTTTAATGCTTTCTAGGAATAGAAGGTTTTAAATGGAGGTGCTTGATTTATGACTGAAAATATAAGTGGTTGTCACATGGGTACTTAATAAACTACACCTACATAGTTATGTTTCTGGAATCTTTGGGTCAAACCACATACTTCAACCAAATTAACTTCATAAGGGTAGACTCTGGCTTTGCTATGGGTGGCTGCCTAGTAGGTCCAGTACTCCTTAGCACGACTGAGCGTTAGGTCTTTGGTTCGATTGCCAGGTCGAGAAAAGATTTACTGATTTTTTCCAATACGAATTTTCTCAATATTGTTTACTCTATATATCCCGAGGTCTGGATTTGAGCCCGGTTGATGGCAATAGAGCATAGCCCTATTACATGGGACTTAAAGATAACCGACGAAAAGTGGATGTTACTATAGGTGCAACTCTGCCCAACTCTTCGGGGGATACAGGCGTGATGTTGTGTGGCCATAAAATAACCGAGTTCGTCACGGGTTATAAATTTAATCAAATTGAAAAAATAATTTGGGAAGCGCAAACTCCCAAATATTTGTGAAAACCAAACACGTTTGATAGCTACAAAACGGGGATGTTTGTGTTTACTCGAGGATAATATTTGGCAATGTTTACATTGGAATTTCAGTCCACGTGCCGATGATATTACTCGTAGTAGGCTTAACCAACGTGAATTTTATTTTTATTTATGGTAACTGGCTAAACTGCCTCGTTGTTCTAGTGGTCGTAAGCGCTACTTCTGAGCATGAGATCCTGGGTTCCGTTCCCGAAACACGCAAAGTGTTATTGAGTTTTTCTAGTTGCCACCAACTAGGACTGCCACTGAGAAATTCCAGATGGAAAAACCCAATACCCTTTGCGTGAGTCAAGATCAAATTCATTTGATTTTGATATTGACTCACGCAAAGTTCTTGGCTGCTCGCCCACTGTGACATAACACTTAGACATAACTTGCCAAATGTGGATATATGTATCAAACGTACACCTCTGCCTAACTCTTAGCGGAAAACAGCCGTGTCGTTATATTAAGTCATTTGATCGTGATTGTGAAGCACTGCTTTATACATAGAATCGACAAAATAGCCGAACAAAAATAAAAATCAAAGCTAGTTTCGCTTTTAGCCCTAGTAGTGTGTGGCACTCAGGCTGACTCATTCAACCGAGAGGCCAGTGCTGTTTAGGTAAAAAAGTAAACACGCATACAAACACAGGTCCATTGACACATACAGACATCTGTAAGTACATAACTACAGACATTGTAGAAAAACTGGTTCGGTTTTATATAGCCTGTGAGTACCTACAGATAATGATGACTAGTTCAGTTTAGATTAGTTCTAGACCAACGAAGAATCGCCAGTGGGTATTAAGACTAAATTATAGCTTGCTCCAAATACTGACATTTAATGTTAGTATAAATTATGGAGTAAAAGGATTGGGTCGAGATATTTGGCAGGTGGTAAGAGGAGTTGATCGTTAAATTATATTAGAGGAGATTAACAGCTTCAGGCGGACAATATTTTGGGGTAATATTTTCGGACGACTAAAATGTGGAAAGCCCACACACCTACATAATTATTTAGGTAGGATAAATCAAGAAGATAACAACATTATTTTTAAATTTGACTAAACAGTTAGAAAAAAAGGAACTGAGGCCCGTATTACCAAGGCTCAGTCAAGACTTCCAGCATTACTTAAAACAAATATCAACCAATGAAATAGGTCTAAACGAATTGTAAGTAATAGTTTGTCTCAGCGCTTTAGTAGGTAGTAATCAATAAGGATGAAAAAAGAGCTGACATAACAGAAATGGACGAAGAAAACCATTCAAACAAAGACCCAGAGACTGACATTAATAGGACCAATTGTAACCCAAACAAAACGCACTCGACGCACGTAAATACGAAAAATTAAAACATGTCAGACAATGGCATTTCCGTTGCGAACTGTTTACAATATTAATTAACGGACACTTCGCATTGCTTCACCAATTAATTCTCAGTGGCGCTCCATTGAACGCGTGTTGTGACTCCACTTCTTTGTTTATGCACCACGTTGGTCATTACAATATTATACGGGGTCTTATCTGTCTGCGGGGGTCTGGTCTGTGTGGTTACGCTAGGATTTTGTGCGGGAAACTAGTTTGTAAGGAGCTGTTTTGACCGTTTACTTAAAATTGAATTCACACCTTCGTACCCGGAACTGAAAGAAGGCAATATTGTTGTTCACTCTTATCGCCAATCTTACACTAGACAAACCTCAATGTTGAGTATCATACTCAAAATCTTCAAAGAAATCCTCGTTTATCTGTGACTCACCTGCAACAAGAAAAACAAGAATTAGTTAAAAATACTAAACAAATCTACATGCCGACTCAGAAGTCGCGAAATTGGACCTGTTATACGAGATTTTATTTAACACACAAAAAACGTGTGTGTAAATCAAAACGGTCGTGGGAAGAGATCGTTAAACGTTAGACCCGTTGCTAAAGCAATCATTGTTGTAACCTATATTTTAAATTTATTGGTAGTTACTTAAATAGAGAGCAACTGGCAACATTTGAAACTTTGTGACACATTGTAGGTATGACATTTAAAAAAGAGATCGTGGATAGAGTTGGGCGCCTTAATAAAAAATTCTTCAAAACAAAATGAATTCCATAACTATTATGACATATAATAATATTTATTATCTAGCCTTTAATATTTATAGTACACTGTACTGGTAGGTAGCCCAGGTATATTATGCACATCAATCTAGTTGCTCAACTTTGTACACAAATAAAGTAAGTGTACGATGTTAAGAAACTTCAATATTGAAATAAGACTCAATCTCTTCCACAAAATAGAGAAATCAAATTCACACATCATCATGATGGACCAGCGAGCGCAAACAACGTTTATGTGTTAATAAAAACGACCGCAGTGGTCAGTGCAGACGTGTCGCAACACACGGCGCGTGGGCCGGTGCAACGGTCACTACTCTGCGCCTACGCAGCTCCGAAGACATAGGTAACGCGCTAACTGCCACACTCCTTGAGAACTTGCAAAATGTAGACGTTGAAGATGATGAGGTCATTGCAATGGATGATAATTGAAGGAAAGTGAATGTTGAGTTAGAAACTTAGAATCCTAAGTTTAGAGTCAATTGATCAGAAAATTGAAAGCAGGCGAGAAAAATAAAACTCTTAGGTAGAAACATAATGATAGAAAGTTGATAATTCAATAGACAACATGATCGCAACTGCAAAGGAAATATTGAGATTTATTTGAGAAATTCGTTTGGATGCTTTTAATATGGGAGATGAGATGACTGACATGACATGGAACTCTACGTGAACTTTTACAGTAAAAGTGAAATAGTTATACCAATATTCAGACTGTCGGAGTTAACATTGTAAATAATTTCATGAACACGGTGGGAGGGTCACATTTAATCATGCAATCGGATGATGAAACAGATTTTTACATTAAATTGAATATAACAAGATGTAATGACGGCTCTGTAATTGAATTTGGCTGTCAATGATAAAGGTCGGCCACGTACGACAGATAGTAATTGAATAAATAATTTAACCAAGAAATTATGATATTTACATAAATGAGGTGTCCATTGAACGTTGAAATTCAAATAAACGCCGACGCTATTCCAAAGGTCGCTCATTGATTTCGTTCAATAAGAAATTCTTGATAACATATAAGATTGTATTGCATTTATTTAGTTATAAATTGTTAAACATTTTTCGAATGTTACGTTAATGAGTTGAAGGCTTTAATCAGATTTTATCTATTTTATTTAACGAGGCATGCCTTTATCTGGATCAGATTAACCTTGAGGGGACGGTGACTGAATAGCTATTATAGCTAAGCTTGACCCAGATTCCAGGACCAAGAATACTAACATGATTCATTGGAAAGAAATGGAACTTCCAAAAAAAACTTCCTTTTTTCGTGCAATACAATTGCGACATAATTTATGAAGGTTATCAAACCTAAAGATCTGAGGGCCGTTTAAGCCTATTCATATTTAAATGAAATCACATTTCCTACCATATAATGTGCTCGTTTTTATGTATCTACAAATAGTACGAGCACATTTTTAAACGCGGTCCCATTGATAGTCGCTACTTCATTTACATAAATGTCCACTTCATTTAGTAGTAAGCGATCCTTGTGCCTGTTATCTAAGGAAGTGGGCACAATCAAGTCTGCATCGTATTTTCCCTTTTTGACCGCTAAGATGTTGTTTTCGTTGATATCACAGATGGCTTGTTGAGTCAGGTTTTCAGGTTAACCAATGCAAATAGGTTATTGAGGGCTCGTTATCTACATTGTTACAGTCAAAATATCGCCAGAACCAACTATTTACTTAACAATTTTGGTTTATTATCCAGTTTGAAACTCCCACATGACTGGTTTTATCCGCGTATGAATGCAAAATCTTGGAAGCTGTCCAGCACAATCCTTAAAAGAGCAAAATATTAAGTACAGTGTTGTGCCAAACCTTGAGCAATAAAGACGTCTGGCGCAGTTTCTATATCTGTTACCGAAACTTGTTAGGGATCTTAGCAATGGAATCCTCGTTGAAAATTGCTCGTTGAAAATGGCCTGAGTCTACAGTATTGTTCATTAAACTTTTAGAGTGCTGTGTTGCAGACGGGGTTACATTAAAACTTGGGCAATAATCCTTTAGTTAGGGACAATATACACTAGCTCCCCCTTATACTTTCAGCTTGTTTTTGGCACAAAACTGCACCTTCAGTTGCTTTTTAAGCAGGATTGATGTAAAATCTAGTGTGCCTATATCCTTAGACCACACGGACGTCGGTCTAGACAAACCCGGCAGACGGGCAGCAATTTATTCGCGACTACGACCCCACAGCGTCGCGACTGCGTACGTTCTTATTGATCTCGTTGACTCCCAGTTGAACCGATTCACGCACTAGCATAATCGTATTATTTACTACTTCGTCGTGTGAATGAAGATTGAGTCCTATTGGTACTGAAGAAATTAGAATATATGTATCTAACTTTGAATAGAAGCTCAAACACGATCATTTTGATCGACCTCCGTCAATCTTTGAGGTTTTTACTGTCTGAGAAAAGCAGCCAGTAAAAGGACAACGAACGCGATTAAAGCGAAAGAATTCGTTTGAATGAAGATCTTCATAACAGCAATTAAGTTTTTCATACATAAGCAAGCGTTCGAAAACTTCAAAGATGCCACGCTCACGAGAATCTTGGAAATACTAATTGAATCAACAAAATGATTTAGCGATAAACAGAAATTTCACGCTCCAGCCGTATTCAGAAATGATTTAAAAACCCTTTCTTCATAATTCTTGTTCATGAGTTAATCCAGGCGTACTGAATGCGTGTTCTTTACAATTGCAGCATACATGATGCTAGTAAGCTCAAATGCCATGGAAAAAACAAAGAATTAGCAAAATAGTGTGGTGGGTGGTCTACTGCTTTGATAAACAGTTGCTAATTAAAAGTTATCGCCATCTTGGAAGATGGCAGAATAAATAAAAGATACAGGTCTCATGTTATTGGCGGTCAGTAACATTGATTCGCCTCTAGGGCAACCCACATGAACGATTGAGGTCCCCTCGTCAAGAGCTTATAGCAAGAAGTGCAGTTGTTAACTGATTCGTACGGCTTGCGCAAGCGCCCATCTTCTCAATTAGCCGCCATTGCGCACTGATTGCGTCCATACTTCATAGTTAGCTTTATTAATGTTTTCTCTTCACAATTACAGTGCTATCTCAGAGGTGGGCTTAACATCTAGAGTAATGGTCTTAGCATGTTTAATCACAGTTTTGTTGTAGTTATTAATTATTGCGAGCCGTGCCTGTGTAATCTCTTCATTCTGATTAATTTTCATAAATATAAGCTCTTGAACGAGGTGAGAGCTTATCGTGTAAGCAGGAAATAAAGTAACGGTTTCTAGGGCAGAGGCGGTTATGTGTTTAAGATTAAAATGGTACTCTAGGAGGTAACATCCGTAAAGCTAATAAATTCTTCTGATCAAATCATCATAATTTCATTATTTCGTAAATAATCATAGCCGGTATCAATATTATTTTGCTTCCGAGAATCCTATCCTAATAGTTTAGGCATAGGTATTATGCAAAAAGAATTTTATTCTAAAGAATTTACATCCGCCATTTTTACATTATAATCACATAAACTGTCATTGTTATTCCTTCGCACTAAGCTTTTCTATATTCGGTGTGCATATTTCTGAGCAGATATGGAAATTTAATTGCGGTGCGCCCGCGCGGCGTCCCGACGCCAGCCGACCAATTAAATGTATTGATAGCAATAACACCTTATATGGGAAGCTGTCATGAAACATCACAACACGTGACACCTATTATGGTGTGAATGTTAGTGATTGTGACACGATATCCACTGTCGAACTATGCAGAGATTTATTGATCGTATACGTAATTAAACTTAAGCCGTTAAGCCTTTGGTCCCGGCTGTTGTTTGATGGATGGTCACCCATCCGTAACATACCGAGACGGCTCCAGCCTTGGAAGGCACGGTAAGCCATTGATGGCGGCTGTCATTTGGTCTTTCTCAATCGTTACGGGTGATCAGTATACCTGAAAGTCTATAAGCTAATCTTATAGCATCGTGTTGCACGAGCATTAGCATCCGGTTAGACTGGAAGCCGACCCCAACAAAGTTGACAAAAAAGCTGGGTAATGGATGATGAGATACAGAACCATATTTTTCTTAACACATGTCTTCATGGGAAAGAGTCATAAACTTCAAAACTACCGTTGTTTCGAACCAATTTGGAAAACGGAGAATCGTGCGTTTACTTTAGCCAAATTGATCATTGTCGTAGTGCGGTGTGTTGATATAGTAGTAAGCACAAGCTCTACGCTTAAACCCAACGAATCTTAATTACGGGAGAGAGCCATGAAATCAATATATGATCTAGCACAGATAGAAAACAGAATACAAGAATACTGACGACAACTAGGTATATGTATTTTGACATGGATATAAATTTGCGATTAGTCAACACATCTTATCTAAAATCGTGGACTTAAAAAAAACGGTCAATTTTATGCAAAGTGTAGGCGTATGGTAATGGCTGGCGTTATAACATTTTCTTTTATAGGTTTGACATTTAAGAATAGATTAATGGCGGTCAAAATATAAGTATACAAATTATAGTTTAACACTAATTTATTCAGCACGAGTGCAAAATTTTACGATTCCCAAACGTTAACGTTATTTATTGTTTCCTGTCGACCGCTTTATTACATTGTTTTAAAAGACAATACAATGCACCACCATAGTTATTAATTACTACCGAGCCCGCGACTTTGCATGCGTGGAATTGAACAAAAAAAGCGTTTATATTTTTTGCGCGCAACCCTAATTCTTTTTCTAAAATTAAAGCAAGTAAAATAAAAAGTGACATTCTTTAAGCTTTATCGATCTTCAAAATGTATATATGCGCCATCAAAATGTTACGTGGTCAATCAGTTACATTTTTGACTTCTCGACAATCGTTATCGCTGATAGAATGTCACTTTGTCTATGTCCATGAACACTCAGCTGTCTATTTGACCTGGGGCGATCACAAATAGCGTCCCTCTGTCCGCCGCCGTGAATGGGCCGGCCATTCATCGAGCACTGTTAAAGACGGCCATTCAAGCGACCCACGCATGCCGTGTGTGACTCCCGTGACCTGGCCATAGTACCGGCTAAAAATACCAGTGGACGTGTTGCATCTACCTTTAGATAAGTTTATGAGATAGAATGGTGCTCATTGCCAATAGAGAATAGTGTCATTGATGATATATTGCTTTGATAAACTAGTCTTTAGTTAACGTTTGTAATTTATTTTGGGTAGTAGATGAAATTTTAGTGAAGGTAAATATAAAAGGGATGTAAAAAAAAGTGACAAGTATAAAACCACCACCCGACCAGTATAAAATTCAGAGTTATCATATATTACATGTATCTTTATAAATTATATAGCCCATGCGTTATTCTAAAGTATTAGCTATTAATATACTAAAAAGTTTAATTGATTCAGTTATTAAAAACATTAATTCACTTTAAGCGTGGAAGAGTAACACACATATGTAGTACATACATCCTCACGAAACTAAAATAAAAATAACAGAAACATAAGACAAAGAAGAAAGAGAAAAGACAAAAACACAAACAGAAAGAAGATACACACACACTGACACACTGAGTAGGACTACATAAATATACATACTAAGTAGCCATTATTTCTTTCAAACTTTGAATAACACAAAATCGAAGCTAAATGAAACTCAACTAATAACCGAGAACGACAAAGATAAAATCTATAATCGTACACAATCTCTTAGCAAGAACACGATACGATACATACACCCGGAACTACCAAAACCCTTGACACGCAAGCCACACCATTACTCAAAAGAAAAAAAATGAAAGAAACTACCAATACAACACCACTGAACAATTTCCACTAAACTAGAACATCGGGTCATGGGAAAGCCAAACGCGGAAACCGACGAACAATGATAGTTGTTCACGAATCGCGGGAACCCAATACAATTACACTGTAATTTCTATTACAAGTGTATTACCGATGTAATTATATACGATTTTTGACGGTTACTTGCAACCGTGAAATTGATTGGGTCAAGGGAACTGCTCGATCATAATCCGATTTAAGAGATTGCTTATCAAGAAAATAAGTGCTTTTAGTGTTTACAAAGGAATGGATTATGGATTAACTTTAGTAAATTGAACAACATTTTAATGAATAGAGAAGAGCAGTAGGAATCATTGAGTAATTCTAATAACAAGCTCCTTAATGAACTACATAAAGACACGAATTCAGAAGAATTCGAAGCGACCTCTCTTAATGATGCCACAAAGCGTTACAACCAAACATAAGAGCATGAAAAGTAACATTGAAATAAACACAATCATCATTATCAATGTGCTTCGTCAGTTACCTTCAAAATAGTTGTTACCTACTGTAATGTTTACTAGGATTCACCAGTTAGGGCTAAGGGACAAAAAACCCAAGGGGGACGTCCAGTCACCACCGGGGATAGATCAGGACACCCTCGGCGTCACCATTGCATTTTGTGATACATTAACATACAAATAACTCTTTCGAATATCCCGCAACAGTATATCACACCTACATTAGGTTTAAGTGAGAAACACACACGACGTCCTAGGCAAACCAAATAACATGTTTCAAGAACGACCCGACCTCAATTGAACCTCGTACCAGGAACACTACAGCGCCTGTCAACCAGTGTCAAGCGTTGTTTGCTTACACCAGAATGTGCTGCATCATCGTCTCCGAGACAGCCTTGCAACCAATCACCAGGGCCACTCGCTGATTGATATTAATCATTCACATCGAGCATAATAGGAAGTGTTGTAATTGGACTGTCGAAAACCGCAACAACAACAAAAGAATTTTATTTAAATTAATTATTTTTAATTCAACTTTGATTCAAGTACTAAAGAGTTAATGATAGCATTGCTATTCTTCCAAATCATTGTGGAGATGAAGTGGCGTCATGATCAGAATACGAAGTTAGTGGATTTATGTATACTAGTGGATACTAACTGGTTGAAACTGGAACAGTTTAGTTTTCTGCACTCCTTTCACTCCTCACTTTAACTATGCCTAATCTCAAACTCCTCCGTGCGGGCAATATTCTTAAAAAGGAATCCGAAGTTCTCGCTTCGTGTATTAATATTATGAATATGGATAAGCATAGATGACATGCTAGTGTGAAAATGAACACCTCAATAGTTAGTGGTAAAAACTTAGTGGTATAGACGAAGTAGTTAACGTATTAACGCATGAGCTGTTTGATCTTTAAATCTTTTGTGGACGTTCTTACATCACAATCAAAAACCCGATGGTATTTCCCCATTGACAAGAAAGCCTTCTATAAACCAGCCAAAAATAAGATGTCGTTAGATACGGCAAATTCCTTGTGTATTTACACATCTTTCACAACAATACAACGGCAGATTTATTATGAACCATTCAAATACATTACAACAAAATATGAAAATCCCTTTACTTAATAGGTACATATTATTACTGCTATTTCATCGGAAAACCGCAAGGTTTGTGTGTTCCCGTACGACGCAAGTACACATCGTCACCGCATCATACGATGTATCTTGACGCGGGTAAGAACGGCATAACCAGACTTGTAACTTAAACTGTAAATGAAGAGTTGCCATGGGATAAATTGGAAAAAGAGCATTATTTATAGACTGACGTTACATAGTGCAAATTAAAATCTTGATCATGTGAAGGATGCGGAGCTTAGATGGGAATTTGGCAAAATAAGATGTCAGTCAGCCTCCTGGGTCGCAAGTGGTACTGCTGAGCATGAGGTCTTTGGTTCGATTTCCAGGTCAGCTAAAGTTTTGTTGGGTTTTTCAGTAACTACTCAGAGTCTAGATCAACTGGCAATAAGCTCGCCCTCTATTACATGGGACTTAAAACATAACTGGAAAATGTAGTTGTATGTATTGTAGTGTGGGTTTGTTTTATGTGGGGTGTGTTGTGTGTGTGTACCGCTGCCTAACCCTTAGAAGAATATAGGCGTGATGCGATATATGTTGAAGATGGCTGTTTTATCAAACCTGAACCTTAGGAAGATGCGGAACATACCAAAACAAAGGAGAACTATTCCAGGCTACTACCTACAGTCACTCTAGCTTGTTCAGCAATAAACACGTTCAAGACTTTTGCTATGAAAATACGCAAAGCTTCAGAAGTAACGACTTCTCAGTCTCACACCAACATCTATGACTAAATGACTAAATAGCCAGAGGTGGCAGTTCGCCGGGTCGGTAACCGGTCTAGGGTCAATTTGCCGTGTCTGCGGGGTCCGTTAACAGCCCGCTTCTCACGCCCATAGACAATGACTACACAAATACATTGTGCGTCTTGCGTTGGATTGTGGAGCTCTGCGGTTTCTGTTCAAACCTTTTGTTTAGATGTAGTTAAACAAATTGGTTCTCGCAGTGATATCATCATTATCTTATGTTTCTATATCCACTTTGTTATTCGTTGTAGTTAAAACCGCAACAAAACTGCTCTAAGCTGTTTTAAAGAAGGATTTGTTATTATTACATATTTCTATCAAAGCCTGTAAAGATAGTAACTGACGGAAGAGATGATAAAGGTACGTCAAGTTATCAGATTGACTCACAACTGAATCACAAGCTCTCGTGTCAATCTTCAACAAAGAAACAACATAACTTTTCTTTATTATATAAATATGCTAAGTGGTCAGTAAGACACGATAGCATAAATATCCCATAAATATCAGAAGGCAACATTTTTATCCGTGTACATCGCGCGGTTGGCGACACAGATAATCAATTGCTGACTGCATAGCATCGTAATGAAGATAATGATAAGTGGTGACATATATTTATATCAACGTTGACAGGGTGACAAGCGGCGACATACTGAGACATAAGGGGTGTCAGACAGCCTAATATAATATGTGATATGTCGTTCATCAGTTAAGTAAAGGTGGCGTAGCGGCGGAATTGTAAATGGTTTCCTGTTTTAAAAGCCGGAAAGAACACAATCAAAATTCTGAGCCACCATCTTAGATCCAGTTACAACCGAAAACATAATGCGACCAGACAATGGATTTCCTTGGTGTAATCCGTCTTGAATCGTAATAATAGACTAGGTATTGCTTGCTACGATCATGAACAATGTTATACACAATCTACTCGCTCAATTACGATCCTTAAGAACACAAACAAACAATCATATCTAGAGCCACATCCTTTTTGAAGTGTACTTGAGTCAAGTGCGTATTGTCAGCCCTGGAGAGGCGACGGTTAACAATACGAAGCAGTAATTGCATCGATACGTGGGGAATTATTGTCTATTTGTTTGCACAAATTACAATAACTCATTATCTCATTGTTGCTATGTCATGTGCGTTTGTGGTGTTATTTACGTGGTCAGGAGTTTATTGTGCGTATGTCTTTATGAGATGAATCATTTAGGTTATCTGATTCTATATCCGGTTCTACATATCTTTTTGTTTTATATCTTATGTGATTCTTATATCTTAAGTGTTCTTCGGGGCAAATTGAGAGACTCTCAAGTATATTTAATCCGCTTTCCTTTTATCTTAGCACGATCACATCTTGATTAGTTTTGATGTTTTGAAACCACATCCATGATCCCAGAGGCAATATTTTATTTCCCCTAAAACCACTTGTTACTTTGATAATGGTTGCGGAAGATGAGGGGAGATACAGGCGAAAGGGTCGTTCCCTTCAGCTATTATTTTAATATTATCAAGTTTTATTGCTTTTACAAATACAGATGTAACCATTTTCAACTCAATCTAAAAGATTGCATGAATTTTTGATTAGTTAATCGTCCATCATCTTAATCACAAGTGCCAAGAAAAAGTAACATTCTTTGGATCAAATTGCTGTGTGAGATTTTTCTTATTGTTTGCATGATTTGTTGTTTTTCTAATGGAAACAAGAGCTGGTAAGGTTTCTACAAATGCCATGTTCTAGCAGAGGCACGGTTTTAAAAATTTACAAAACTAGAATCGTATCACTTTTTGTTTCAACGAAATACGACCAACTCTTCGTACAATTTCTATTCGACTCAAGAGGATACTCTTAAGTCGATTAGAAATTGCACGAAGAGATACGTTATCTCTTTTATCAGAACAAAAACAATCTCTTAGAAACACAACATGTCCGTATCAGTTTCTACGCTTGTCCAGACAATATTTTTTCCTCACAGCAATAGGTTTTTAATTAGTCGACTGGTAAGTAATAAGCGATGGTTGGTAGGGCATAAATATTGCATGAGTTGCGCAGGCGCCGGCGCGCGGCGCGACGACTTTGCCCGACGACGCCCGAACGCGTGGCGCGAACGATAAGATTGTGCGGATGACGAATAGATGCGAAATAGCGATAGATTTGATAAGTTATTTATTAGCTTTATCATCTGGTGGGAGCGTAATTTTATGAAAGTGAGCAATTGGAAATACGATAATCCAGTGAAATCCCATTAAATAACAAAACCTTAGTTATACTTACTATCTAACCTGTGGTAATACCTTCAGTTGAAACTATTGAGGTTTGTTTTGCCCCATTATATTCACAGTTCTGTTTCTCATTGTATTGTATGTATATCATTTTATTATTGCAATATTTTTTTTCACATAACATCTTTCCTATGCCATCATCCCCTTACATCCACAACGGTATCAGTTGTGATAAGGCACGCTGCCATATTAGATTCAATAATCCTATCGAAAACACCGTATCTAGACACGTGTACAAGTCATTAAGTTACGATAAACCTTATATTATCGATTCGCGATCATCCAATCGCTTGTTTCATCGAAATCGTTGGGCGGCGTACGCGCACGTGTAGCCCCACTGCCCCATCACTCCGCATGTGTCATTAAGGTGTTTACATATCCGACAAACTATGTATTGTACAGTTTACCGGTGTTGATGTCCAATTGTCGGTGTAAGACGGAAAATTGCTTAAAGTGGGGTATTGAATGCGGAACGTGGACGAAGTTTTTTAACGGTCTGTCGATGAACGACCATAAAACAAGGAATTTTCTAATAATTCCGTTCTCCTTTTACTCGTCAGTTATTACTGTTTTTGTTATTTGAGGTTTTATATGGCGAATAGGCGACCCAAAAATGAATGTTTCAACTGTAATCCGATAGTAAAGTAATAAATTAATACGGAACCCTATTCACGAGTCAACTTAACGGATATTGCCTTTTGTTTTATACTGGAACACACGCGCAGTGAATATTTCAATCACATCGGTAGCGTTGGAACAAGACGTAAATTAATCAGTAACTGTTTAAACGTCACACAACCACTCCACTACTGTATACACTATACAGGGTGGAGAGACATCCACGCACGGATACTATGAGTTCAGTACATAATTCTGGACCTTGAAATTCTCCGTAGGTTTTTCCTAATTTCTACGTTTTTTTCTGAGGTTTTAAAAAATCATAAATTATACCTAACACCACGAGATTTTTAATGAGACACGTAAAGTATTAACCTTTTGAAGAACAATCTCATTGGGTTAGAAAGAAATGATTTCATCATGACTTTTAACTGTTTTAAGTAAAAAAACACATCCGAAAACAAGCGTAAAAGCATGGAAGAAGCAGATGAAATATTTTCCAGTATCAGTTTGTTCGTCGACGTCCCTTCCACCCTGTATACGCTATTGTGGAGTTCCAAGACCTGATTATGATCCAAAGCACTTTTTCTAAAGTGTCGGCAATAAGAATAGCTGATAGAAAACGCAATGGAATGTGGTATGAAACTAATCAATCGAGTTGGTGGTTCAGTGGTACGTATTGGATGTTTTTATGTGGTTGTACACGAATTCTTGGTATTATTCGGTCGATAATATTGAATAATGTGTAGGTACCGAACGCCGATTTATTTGATAGTCAGTTTGCATTTTGATGAGCAGAAATTCGTAAATAATATAGCTATCTATATTATTTACGAATTTCTGCTCATCAAAATGCACCATGCATCGATCTATGCTATACGTAAGATACAGCATTTAAGGATCATAGCAGGTGCGTTCTGTAGTTTGTGCCCACACCCATAGGAAAAAGGCGTGACTTTATATACGTAAACATACTAGCCTGACATTGTCCTAGTGAAAGACTGAGTCCTACAGAGAAGGCGCGATCATGAAACACCACGGTTGCTGAAGAACGGTTGGCGATTTTATCTAATGATTATAAGCCCAGGATTTCACATAATCTACTTCTTTACCAATGTCAGTGATATTTATTATAAAAGATAAACTAAGAAAGTACATATGTATTCAAAAAGTCACATTTCCTACCTCACATAACCGTCCGGTATCAGTGCTTATTTCTCCGATAAATTCACGAGAATAATTCACCATCCAATTTCCTTTCAAAAGACAGAAATTAGGCCAACTGACCGTCTAATTGAATCACTCCAATCATTGCTCGCTTCCTCATCGCACCGCAATCTCCCCTCCCCTATTAAATTTCGTGCAGACTCCCCTTCAAATGTTCGTCAAACAAGCTTGATTTTTTCGCGTACACAAATGTCGGTAACGGTCGTGAACCCAGGAGGGTTCAACGGGCCGGTCAACGCACTCCGGCACGGAAACGATTTCAGAGCGAGGAAAAAAAATCGTGTTGCGATGAAATTTCATACCGACAGCGATTCTGATGTCTATTGAGCGTGTAACTCGGCAAAGAGTAAACGGAACTTTTAAATGCACATGTTGAGTTACGTTTTACCGCTGCGATTGTGCGAATACCGGGTGATACAGGCTGCTTTTTCTTTCTTGTCTCTTGAGATACAGGCTGACAACTTGGTTTAGGTGGCAGTGCTTTTATGTAAATGTATAACTTACTTAACAATAAAATTTGTAAATGGTCCATATATGATGGAATAGCACTCTAAAAAATTAAAAGTAGAAACAAAATTGAATCAAAATATTAAAGTAAGATACTTATTTTTTTATTACATGACAGCCTAAAAAAAAGAGTTGTTTTGTCTTTTTTAAATGAGGGACTACAAGTTTTAAAAGACTTCAGCTGTGCTCAGAACTAAATGGTTGGCCACTTCAAACAGTTTATAAGATCATGGTCAATAATAATGTGAATTAGTATTTTAGATAACTTCTAGAACTTTGATATCTATATCATGGTTACATGATTTAGTTTGTATTGCGATGTAGAGGCACAATTAAAAACAAAAAAGTTAAATGATCGAAAATATACACCCCTTTTCAAAGATTTTCTTCACTAGTTCCTGAACTTACCCTATACTACAAACGAAATCAGCCTGTATAAATCAGAGTACGTTTTTGTGCTTTTTGAAATTGGATCCGTGGGTGGGCTTTGAATGGAGTTTTGTTTTTAAATAAGGCATGACATAGGCATCAAATTAGAGATTACATGCTCTTTTTATGGTAATGAATTTAATCGTTATTCAAATTAAAATGCGATCAGGGCTGAAAATAATTGTGTTCTAGAAAAGTATTTTATACATAACTTGAATGCTTTTTATCCCATGGTGGTGCAGACAGAAATATGTAAGGATCGTAACAGGCGTTCTGTATTTTCTGCGTACACCGATTGGAAAAAAAATCAATGGGATTGAATCTCAAGAATTTCGAGCTTGGTATATTTATACACGTATGTTTGATTTATACCTAACCAGTATTTAATCCAACATATTATAAGTAATTACACTGCAAGCTCGAGCACCCAGACACACAGCATTTTATATGACAAGAAACAAGTGAGATATAATTCGAAATAGATAAATATTATCCATATAAAAACTAGGTCTAAGTCTATCGAACTAGATTGTAGAAAACTTGCTGTGCTTGAAGACCAGATAGATTTATTTTTTCATAACTCTGTTTGAAGGCACAGACATAGGCTCAATGGCTTTGCGAATGAAGTAGCATAATCTTTTCGTTGATTGATAGACATTTTGTGGTAACATATCCATTAAAAATAGATTCTTCCTTATTCGCGATAAAGTAAATAATACCAGCCTGTTACTGCCCCACTGCATGGCAAAGCCTCTTCTCATACAGGGAAGACATGCCCGCATTTATCACCAAGCTTACTCAAAACGGGTTGGAGATTTCAGACTAATTTTAATTGTAAGTTCATATTTCCTCACGATTTTCTTCACGATGTCAGCTAATGGCCGAGATAAACTTAGAAACTACCCACGCATTGCTTTTGACCCCACAGCGAAAGGAATACGAAACGAGGCCTAGGGGCCTCGTCACCACCACTACATTTTGTTCACAAACTAAAACTGACTGAAATGAGGAGATTTGACATCATTTTCTGACCGACAGCTCGAGAAAACTGCAGTCACAGATAAGTAGTACGAGTACGTAAGAGATGTCAAATTAATTTATGCCGTCATGTTGGTGCTCAACTAAATTTGACAGTTCTGCTATATTTCCATCCCTTTCTTACTTTATAAAACAGAAATATTAAATTTTCTTAAGCTTATTAACATGGGAATAGGCACCAATGTCTGAGATTGTCGGATGTACATCGCTGCTAAACATTTACTCACCCTTTTATTAATAAACGCGGGGTAAAATTACAACCAGGATAATCTCCAAATTCACCATACATTCTTTAGGGTTTCAGTTTGGCATTACTTACACTTTAGCTTGACTTAACTTACTGGCGTTTGGCGTTCATTAATAAGGGGGATGAGGTGTATTTAATAACTTTGGATTAGCTCCAGAAATCTTGGAATCAGTCCAAAAATTGGACACAATAAGAGGCGCCTTCGAGAATGTATTAGAAGCCTTTTAAACAGATAGTTTATTATGACCGGTATTCCTGAATCGATTAGATGTTATGACGAAATAAGTCAGTGTTAGATCGTCCAATCAATCTGAGTTAAACCAGGAAACAAAACGACTTGATGTGATTTATTAGACGTTTACTAAATACACTTTGGCCTTTTAATCTTTTTGTGTCTAAAACACAACAATGGCAATTTAATAATGGTACAAAAACACTTCCTTGTTATTTATTGCATTGAAAACAATTCTTGTTTTAATTATAAACGGCATGTGTCATGCTTCATACCACCGGCATACATCAAAGAGAAAATAAATCAACATTATAATAAATAAATAAGAAAATGCATCACATTATCAGCTAATTAACATTACATAAATATATAAATAGCGGTGTACAAGAAAAAGGGTACGTGCACACCGGCTTGCTGGTCGTATCACAAACAAAGACTAGCGCGGGCGCAGCGAGCAAGTTCATTGCCGCGAGTTGCGCATGCGATGTGCGATAAGCCCAATTTGGATGCACTGTGACGAAAATCGTACGTGCTTGCACATAACAATTTTTTTTTAAGAAAAACTCCGTTGCGTCTTGGTTACTAATGTTTCGTCAGTTGTGACGAAAAAATGTGCGCAGACGCAGCATAACGATGTGATAGAGCCTTTTGTTAACTAAAAACTGAGTATTCTTGTTTACTTTTCATTCGTTTTTTTGATAAAACTTCTTTAAAATTATTCCCTACTTCCCTACATGTGGACCTATACAGTACACACTGCGCATCAGCGATACGAAAAACGTGACACCGGCCCGCCAATTAAACAAATCACTATTTGCATTAATTCTAATTAAGATCCGTCGAACAACAAGTATTCTGCACTTAATTAAAATGACCTGTAATTTAATGAACAACAGGAAAAACACTATATATAGTGTACAGGGAAATCCTACATTGTTGGAAGAATTCCTAACATTGCATGATACCTAGATCCTAACAGTGAATATTAGCATAGGTAGATCAAGTATAGGTTGAAATATTTCACTTCGTTTTCAATGGAAAGCAATAAACCGAGTCACGCGACATTGCAATCAAAATGCGATTTTAACTGCCAGAGCTACACTGGTAGGAATTTACGTAAGTCGTTTGTCACCGGCGCCAATTGTGGCTGCAGACTAGGAAACAAACTCAAGAGGAAATTGAGGAGACGTAACCTCGGTTACTGAAAGCCTGAACGAGTCTCGAGAAGAGTTGTTGTGTTTAAACATTGGTTTAGGTACATGAGATTTGATAGAAATAGACTGCCAGAGACTCAAGAAGATGAAGAGACCCTTGAATACTAATGATAGTCCTAAAATGTCATATTATACCAGTTTGTTGCGTTGATAATGAATAAATTTGTATTTAAATAGTCATGTATTGTATTTAAATAGTACCTACACCACGGACTACCTGCGTATCTTATTTCTTTGTCTATGAAGTCCATCCAAGGGTGTACAAACCTCAGTCGCCTATTGGAGCACCCTATGTAACTCATAAAGAGTATTGTATTCTCATATTCTATTTAAGATAGGTTTTAGATTAGATTAGTAAAAATCTGCTATCAAACCTCATTAGTGATATTCTGGCCACAATATATTAAGTTGACATAAGGTTTTATACATTTAATTGAAACGTAGAATGAGTAAGAGAAAACACCTACTAAACCACACTAATAAGGAGTTAAATTAAGACCTCATTACAAACTCCATCTTAATAGAAACCTAACCCACAAACTCTAGAAATAAACCTTAATTACACCATAAAATCGCGCGGCTATCTTAAAAGTCGTAATACGCGTTAAAACTGCTTTTTGTATCTGTGGAAACACATCTATATTGAAGTCTGGTTACTTGAACTTTGAATCTTAATCCAATCTCAGTAGCGCTGGCTTGATGGATTGTATTACTGAACGGCTATAAACGGTTTATAGACCTTTAAGCCTCGGGATTGGATACTAAAGCTTAGGAGTTGTGTTGGTGTATATAAAATTTCGTGATGAACCAGTGGTAAAGGCCTTGTCTCTCATGCTCGAGATTGTCGGTTCAATTCCGGGCAAGTACCAATGTGACCTTTCAATTTAAGTTTATCTAACCCATCAATGACGTCGATAAAGGAAATCATTGTCAAAAAAACTAGACTTATAAATCATTAATGCTCGTGCTTTCTCTGTGTAAGAGGTCTTTGCCCCATAGTGGGACAGTAACAGGCTGGTATTGTATAACTTTTCTAAAAAATATAAGGTGTACTTAATGCTCTCTGAACCCTGGTGTTGGGCTATATCTGCGGTAAAGATATGTCACATGTAAAAAAGCAATGTGTAACCATGAACTGTTTATTCCACACTGACTGGTTATGGTGGACCCCTATCTATTAGTAGAAAAGAAGATTCCGGCTGTCATGTTCTATTAAACTATAGGTTTGTAAAATGTATTTTAAAAATCAACCCAACCCAATTCATCAGTGTGGCACCCAATGGTCGAAATTCATGTTTGTGTATTTGTCAAATCTCACACTCCACTGTGCATACAATATTCTTAAAAAGGGATCCAATTTTTCACGTCACGCATTAATATAATAAGAACTAGTAGTCGCTCAGTAGTCGAAATAAAACTATTTCATCTTTCTGCATTCCCATCTTCATATAACCTTTATCTATGCCAAATCTCACTCTTCTCCGTACGCGCAATGTTCTTTAAAAGGGATTCCGTATCGCTTCACATATAGATTTAAAACTCAACTAATTTAATCGAAAAGTATCTCCATAATACATCAGCTATCATCATTACGATCAAACGAAAATAGTCCACATACGGGACCACAGTAATTCGGTGAGAACCAGAATGAATCTATGGGTCCCGTTAATACCACGTAATAAATTGAAATGTCGCCCTAAAAATGAATGGACCAATGGCTTTAAAGCCCATAATCCTCCCACAATGTCATATATTAGGTAGAATGTGGGTAACAGTGTCAAAGATGACGGCAATGGACGAATGAGAATCGTTTAATAGGTAAAAGGGGAACGACAAAGTTCAGAATAAAATTACCGTTTTGTATTTCCTGGATGTTGTTTTACAAGTTAATACTTAGTTAGTAGTAGGGGTTTTTGCAAAAGGTACTAGATACACGTCCTAGATTGATATAAGCCATTTACCGTGAGGAAGAACAATTTCTATAGGTATTAGGTACTATTATATTAAAGTTGAAGAGATTGTTTGTTATTTAATTTGTATGAACGGGCTAATCTCTGAAAAAACCAGTCGAAAGATTTGTAGTCCAATACTTGAGGTTTACAGAGATGCTGAGCAAATCTGGTTGGTTATATAAAATGGTACTACCTCGTTGGTCCTATTCTCGCATGCACTACTGCTGAGTATGGGGTACAGGGTTTTATTCCCGGGATGGGCAAAATGTCATCGGGCTTTATATATGAAATTTATCAGTTGCAGCCCGGAGTTTTTATGCCTAAAAACTTAAACATAACAGGCGAAATGAGTACCAGTGTACTAAAGGTACATCTCTGCTTAACCCTTCGGGGAAAAGGGAAATTTAAAAGGGATTTTCTACTAAAGTATTGATATAAGTATTAAAGTGTTATGAACACAGTATTCTCGAATATATACTATTATGAAATAGGGCTTTCCTCAAAATTTTAATCGTTACTGCACGAGGAAATCGCTTTTGACTTTTGTGTCAGGGTAAGATATTTATGCCCGTGACTGTACACCGCTGCGGTTCGGTGGTTTCAAAAGTGAGAGATACGTAAATTATAGCCAAGTTGTTAATTACCAAGAATAAATTTTAAGGATATATGGGTATAGTGCCCACCTCCTGCTGCGACACCAATTGAGTATTAATTTTCAAAATCGAACCTTAGTTGAAATTCTGTGGGAAATGGATCCAAGTCCTCTTAGTTAAGCTTAAAATGCATTTCTATAGAATACATGTAATCATCATCTGTCTAGCCTTTTCGAAACTAAGTTGGGGTCGGTTTATAGACATTTGTGATTGTCTAACTTACTCAAACACCTTTAAGAGTTATCTGCTGCAGTTGTGTGGATATTTACCTGTAACAACCAAAACACAAATTATAAATATAACACAAATTGTAATCAATTAAAAGAAGGCAAAAAGCACGCTTGATTAAAATCAAAAAGGCAGTTCCGGTAAGTTAGTTGTTCCGGGTTTGGCTGTTTGTGTTTGTGACTAAGATAAAGACTGACTGACTTTATTAGATTAAGATGAAGTAAGAAATTGATTTAACGGATATTTATACTAATTGAATGTACCTACAGAAATACGAGTAGGTAGATGTAAACGGACTGAAGGAGCATGGATCTCACGACATAGGGAATTCTAATGTGAGTACTGGGAAGAACGCAATCGCTGGAATTAAAAAAAAAAAAAAAATATTCTTATTTTTACTTTAAGCCCACGACACAGGAAAAAAAAACAAACAAAGTTCGAACTTGGCGCAAGCTCTACCGTTCATCTACCTAATAAAATTGATGCAAAGACACGTGGCCAAAATACAGTAGGCCACGGCAGAGGTAATGCTCATAAGTATTGTATTGTTAGACGGGCCGATATCCGCAACTCCACGACTCTGCGTGTATTTTGCGTAACGGGTGGGACAATACCTTATTCGATCGACCCCTGTTCCTCGAGAAAGGCCAGCAGCGTTCTGACGTTGCTGGCGATCTCAGTACCCGGGTTACCGAAGTATTTAGCCCTGTATGCAGTAACCTCTGGACAGTAGACAGTAGACACGTCCACCTCCATGCAGGCTATGCGTATGCTCATAAGTATAATAAATACTGTTGAAGGCGCAAACCGGGAGAAAGTTTGAACATTGGAAATCGATTTACAAGTGAATAATAAATAATAAGGTACCGACTGCTATTGACTGATGCTATAAATTAAGTATCAATAAAGTGTTCGATTATTTCGATTGTAAAATCGAGTAGTTTACCTATCATTGTGGTTATACTAGCTGACCCCGTTGTTTTGCCATATAGGGGTGATCGTAGGAGGGTGAAGGTTTGAAGTAGTATGTATTTTTCAAAATATAATAAAATAAAATTTAAAAAAAATAAAATCAACATTTAGGGATGGGTCACCCTTATCATTTAGGGGTATGAGTAATAGATGTTGGCCGATTCTCAGACCTACCCGATATGCACACAAAATTTTATACTTATCGGTCCAGCCGTTTCGGAGGAGTTTAATAACAAACACCGTGACATTACGAGATTACGAGTACAGAACTTTTTGAGAAGATAGATATAGCACGATTAACCGCTTCATACTTGACACGTAAGCATGTCCAATGTGAAACTCTTCAACTCGTCATCTGCCTAGCCTTCTGTCAACGTTCGGGTCGGCTGACAGTCTAAGAGGAACTCATTATTTTACATGGAGCAACTAGAACCAAGTTATTGCGTAATACCATAGTCCTTGGAAGACTGGTAGTAACAGGGGTTTGAACAACCTGTAACGACTGTCATACATCTACAATGACAACCGGGACTAATTGCTTAACGTGGTTTCCGAAGCACGGAGGGGTCTCGGTATGTAACGGTCACCAATCCACGGACCGACTTCGACAAGCGTAGCTTAACCTTCGATCGACCAATGCGGCTGTTACTATTCAGTTAAAGCCCCAATGTGAGTTCCTTCAACTACTACCAAATGCAACAAAAAAAAAAAGAAAACTAACACAGTAAACAAAAACCCGCCACTCACGTCCCCTACCATTGTGATAATTACTACAGACAGACGTACAAAAAACCCACTCGACTTTTAAATTACAAACAACGAAAAACAATAAATAAGACAATGGGACCCTCGGGGCTGCGTATCTCGAGCGAAGGACTATTACCAATGGTAACATAATAAAAAGGTTCCCACCTACGTGGTGCACACAAAAAAGGGGGGTTGGTTGGGCGCGCACGCGCATATTTCAAGACGGCTGCGTTTGAGTGATGCACGGGGAGCGGATCGCAAGTGACATATTTTCAGGATAGACATATGCTTTGATTTCTAAACGCTCCAGGCAACATTTTGTCATTATTTTTTTTTCTTTTCTAATCTGTCACTTATAATTTGAGTAAACATTTTTGGTGGAGGAGGCGTTTGTTGTATTTTAATCTATAATATCCATCTCAAATTATTTTTCAAGTAAGTTGCCGAATTTTTGTAACACCTTTAAGACCCGCTACCTCCCTTAACTTGGTTCGCCCCAACCCGCTGAGCTGCGCTGACGCAGCGTGTGTGACACTCAAACCGACATTTGTCATGCGGCAAGTCCTGCAGTCGTACAGTTCTGCTTATGATAATATTTCGCCTCCATGTTTAGGGAGACGCGGCGGGACAAAGCAGCCGCTTATCTACATGATGGATACTGTTGTGCTTCGCTTGTTTGGTTATCTTTTGTCCCAGAGAATGAAAATATTTAACAAGATGTAGGTACAAATTGAGAAGATGGTACTTTTTTATACATATTGTTGATTTATGTATGTTAAAATGATGTTTCGGCATGCTTAAAGACGATGAAAGTAGTTATGTAGGTTTTATTTTTCTATGGCAGTATATTGTGGGATGTGAGAATACTCTATTTGCTTTACCAACTGCAAATAAAACGCTTGGAACAGACCACAAACACGTCTCCCCAATACATAGTCGTTAAAACCGTCGCAAACACAACTCGAGCGCATTCACACCTATCACAACTGCAGACAACGTAGTATTTTTCTCTAGAGCGACTTAATAATGGGAATAGCAACATAAACATGGCGCATACTAGTACGAAAAGGAAAAAGTCGTGCGACATTCTTACGCGTTTCAGCGCAAACATTACGACTTAAAACCAGCATTAAAGTGACATACAAGCAATTAAACATGCGCCGGCGCAGCGGGATTGAGTTTACATTGTTGTACCAACAGTTGGTAATATACGGGGGATTTTTTTAATGTCATTTTAACAAGTGTGTATTTTTGAATATTTTTAATTTATAAAAATATAGCATTAAGTTTCTGATGCGGTGTTTTCTCCTTCACCATGACCGTGTAAACAGTTCTAAGGTCACTATATAGTCCTGAACACAGCTAACTCCGTTTTTAAACTTGTCGTGTCTCATTTAAAAATAAAAATAAGTGCCACTTTATTTATCTTTAAAATTACGAAATTAATGCATTACCTACAGTAAAGAATCTACCCACACTGGCTTTACACTGGCTTAAAAATAAAATTTACTCCTTAAGTCGCACGTGTAAACGTCTTCTTAATTTAAATTCGATAGCCAACGTAGACAGTTTACTGAAACGTTGTTTTGGGTCTTATTTGCACGTAAGCTGACAGTAACTTGCAAATTAAACACGCATTAACTATAGGAGCGTAATTACTTCAGTCGGAGTAATTAAATACGTAATTGTTGTCGGATAAAGTTCATATTTCAATGTGGTTGAGACTTTAGTGTGGTATCTCGTGATTTACTCACCACCGTCACACGGATGCACCCAAGGACGTGTGTCATGTTGAAAGACAAAGAAAAATCTATGTATTTTCTTACATCATTCCGTTGTCAAGCGTTTCGATAAAAAAGGTAATGGTGTCTAGTAGTCTGGGGTTCTAGTGGTCGCAAACGCTACAGATGAACATTATGCTCCTAGGTTTAATTGACGTATCATTGAGATTTCCATCTGAAATTCCTCAGTAGCAACCCGGAATTTGTAAGGTTTTTTCGTTTGTGTTCGGTTGGTGGTCATTTCAACATTATCATGGCTACTCCTCTGCCTCACCGTTCGAGGAATACAGGCGTAATGTTTTGTTGAGTTATTTAATTTACGCAATTTTAGTTTCCAATTTGAATAATTAAATTAAATCGAAGATTATTGAAAATCGAATGCCACTAGTTAATTGCTCAGGGTTGTCAAAACCGAAATCAGAAAAAAAACACGATTTGCGTAACAGTTTAAAAAAATATTTGCAAGTGGTACTGACAGTTACATCCTTGCAATTTGGCATATTTGAATTTGAATATACCCAGCACTGATTGATTGATAATGGCTGGGTTTTTTTATGGCCAAGGAAATTAAACTGTCAAACGTTCAGGCTGGACGACGACATGTTGAGGTTACGCTACTACACAAACGGCAGCCTTGTAACAATACATAATTAAAATTTTATTTTCGTAGTTATACTTGAGTTGACATTGACCCCAGAGTTTAATCAAATGTTGATTGTAAATATTAAATTTAAGAAGTTAGAAATAACATGTTAATTAAACATGCTTTGTGATAAAATTAAACCAACATGACATTTAAGAAAATCATGAGCTCATCAAAAAGTTTCACAAGACATAGTTTTATGCTTGTGCTAAAAACAAGACAGTCAAAAAATGTGCGCAATATAACAAATAACAACAATATATCATAGGGAAAAGTCAGTATGTTTTCGAGAAACATCTCGTGAGGCGGTAATTGGCGAGAGAAATTCGTAAATTTGAGGCTAGCGTGAGTTCTGGCACTACATCTCAACCGGAGATAATATTTTACAAAGATACAGCGGTAGTTAACCCCTTTAGTTTAATTATTAAAAAAGAAATACAAGTGCGTGTCGGATAACGCACAGTAAAGGGTTCCGTAGTCGGGATGAATATGGTATTGATTTTTCGACAGAACAATAGGTTTTTACAATTGTACAAATCATCTTGTTTCATCCCTCGGTTACATGTATGGAGCGTCTAACTCTTTATATATTTTTTCTAATAAAATTATAAAGTTTGTGTTACTGCCAATTGGAAACCCTTAAACCCTTAAAAATATCGTTACGCAAAAGATTAGTCATAATGTATCGTTCCCTATTAATAAGCATATAATTTGGGTTTTAGGATCTGTGATAATATGAATAAAAAATTATATAAGCATAATGCCTAATCTATTTTATTTACTACATAAATGACGTTACTTAATTAGAACTACTTTTACCGAATGTATCAGCAGCGGCAGCAGCATTACCTACTTTACCGAATCAATGATCCAAATACAAGTAAGCATATATTATCAATAAGAGAAAAATAATAATATTTAAGTAGACTATCTCTTAAACAGCAAGTCTTGAGCATTCGCCGATTAAGTCTGACTTGACAGGAATGCCGTCCAAGTAAATGCACTCGTATGGGAATGGGAATACTGCAAATGAGGTCTTAATTAAGACATCTATCTGTATTGTACGCTGCTATAATATTTATAAAAGGCGGTTCTCTTTTATTTGTATGCTATGCAAGTTAATTGAGACATTGTTATAAAAACGTCAAGTTGGAATATAATTGGCTGTCCAGTATGTAAATCGTATGGCGACACCCCTAATAATAGAACAACTTCCCAAAAGGAAAAGTACGTCCTTTATAAGTCAATACAAATCGAACTTATTTTCTTTATTTTAAATAAAACCGAACTTATAAACAATATTTTATTTTGAAAAAACGAATAATGAAAATATGAAAAAAGAAATCTCTATAGCCCCCCAGATATTTAAAAGTAAAATGGCGGGTATGAAAAAGTGGTACCCGAGCATTCTTGACCATTTACAAACCGTCAATGCGATATTAAAAATTAATATGGATACCTCTTGAAAATAATATTTGCTGAAAGTAATAATATTTCATTACAATTTGCAGCAAATACTTATGACGATTTTATAGCTAAATTAATGTTATAAATTATTATAATTTAGTAATTATTTCATCATAATACGCAGGAGTTATGATGAAATTTTAGAAATGTTTTTCGCTTTACATACAACATCGCTGTAATTTACAAAAACACAAACTTAGAATTTCTCGGGATACCTGGAAGGAATCACGTTAAAACCCTGAACATTGCAAAGCGACGTTTGCCATGAACCGTTGACCAAACCATACAAACGGAGAAAACAATGTTTTGAGTTGTCATGAAACTTCCGCATTCTTGTGACACGGACCACGTGACAAAGTCATTGTGCGCCCACTTCTACGACAACAAACTTGCCTCCTTTGCACAACCGGCAACAGTATGTAATGGGTTCCGCGAACATGTGATTTACGATGAGAACTATCTGAGACACCAATGTCTCATTCGTTTGTATTGCTTTATGGTTTGTAATTGTATGGTCTGTCTTTTGTTTTGATAACAGTTTGACAGCTGTCTAACTGATTGACAGTTGATTATTTTAGACGACCGGGCGACCGTTAGAGTTGTAAATTGTAAAGCTTCGTTTGGAGTTACGGTCGCTGAAAGTCCTTACAGTTTCGTGCGTGTCGAGCTTTATATGGTGTGAAGATCACTTAACACGAAAAAGGAAAATTTCGCCAATAAAACCAGCGATTATTTTACCCGTATGCTTCGTTGCCCGAGGCTCATCCCACGGTATTGTTGCATAACAGGACTTCTGCGCCGACCGTTCCGTGATTTAACATCGCGTCTGCGCAAATCAATCAACACACCGCACTACGACAAAGATCAATTTGGCCGAAGTAAACGCACGATTCACCGTTTTCCGAAATCGTTCGAAACAACGGGAGTTTTGAAGTTTACGACTCTTTCCCATGAAGAAATGTGTTAAGATAAAAATATGATGATGTATCTTTTTTGTTATACCCCCACTCTAGGAATTTCTCCTGTATCGTGGATGCATTTACAAACATTTAAACTACACACGAACAGCCAGACCCGGTCATACAAATACTTGTTCAGTGCGGGAATCGAACTAGCGACACGCAGCGCAGCAGTCAATCCCACTGCGCCAACCTTACCGTATTCATAGGCATATAAGCAACGTTTAATTACTGTATTTAGTATTTACTAAGAATGTCTTTGCAATAAACCTAATATTTGTATAACTTAAGTAAATGAATAACTGCAAACGAGTGTTTCGAGTAAATACTTTGTTTTGTAATTTATGTTACTGTTAGGTATACACATACACATCGTTAATGAAGGGTGTAATTCAGTGCTGTTTGTTTCACGAACAATGCCTTACATAATATTATTAACATTCGTTGGTTGTTTAGACTACATTACAATACAGGTTGCAGGTTTAAATACAACTTAGTCAAGTATAACTTGATGTTCCATTGTAGAGGTTGCAAAACTAAATTGATATTTACTGTTGTTACTTTAAAATGAAGTTTGAAAAAGCAGTAACCAACGCCACAAAAAATAAATTGTATTTGCAGACAAACACAATTGGCTCGTATCGCGTGCTCGCTTGCCGAGGTAGGTATGTGGATGGTGGACCAACCATTACACACAGAGACCCCATCCGTGCCTCGAAAAGCACGTTAACCGTTGACCCCGGCTGTCATTCGTAGATCTTTGTCAGTCGTTACGGGTAGTCAGTAGCCCGAAAGTCAAACAACCAGTCTTACCAAGGGTTATCGTATTACCCAGTGACTGTTGTGGACGTCAGATATGCAGTCGCTCCATGTAAAAACTGGTATTCACCTGCATCCGGTTAGAATGGAAGCCGACACCAATTAAGTGGTGATAGGCTGCAGATGACGAGATAAAGAAAATCATCTCTTCAAAATCCGAAGTTACCAGGATGTCATAAAATTACAAGTCCATCAACGTGTCAACTCGACCCATCCAGCTAACGATCTTCAAAGCCAGCCTCGCCTAGTCACAACAGCACGGACAAAACCTTTTGCACGCAGATACCGCACTTATTCACGCCCCGAACAAAAGGGGGTCGGCACTTGAGTGCGGAGGCCTGCCAATGCGATACGCGGCTAGTCTGAAGTGTTAAACCGACAGAATAGCGACGGAATTTTGATGAAGCTGCTAGAATGCGAGGAAATGAGACGAGAGGAATGGAATATGAATTTAATTTTGTTTGAGCTGTGACTTGTTAATAGGGTTATCAACTTATGTACAGGAAAGAAGTATATTTTGGCCAGGGGGGAAAATAAACAGTTTTTTTTTGCACAACTTATCAATTTAGCATACTTTTTTTACTGCTTAGTATTTATATTAGTTTAGGCAAATGAGAAGCTTATTATTAATTAAATATGTTGAAGTTCTATTTCTGACGTCTCGCCCTTGCCACGTCATCGTTAAAATCACTATTTCTGTGATGTATTGACAAAAAGAGTGTTTTACAACAAAGAAGATGAGACACAATTTATATTGTTTTAAAATTTCCTATTAAGTATCTCTTGTATTTTACCTTAAAAATTGACATTGACAGCTCCCCTTGTATGCACCAAACTCTAAATAGTAGATAAAACTTGGCAACCCTAGCGCTGTGACCTGCCAACGGGGGCGATGACCTGTATGTATTTTTGCAGAGGAGAACAATTGTTTAATTAGTTAGATCGTCATGATGAAGAAGTATTTATGTTATAGGAGCCTTTTTGGCCTCACACAGGTCCTACTATTTTTTATTGTTTAGATTTTAGTTCCGATTTTCTTTTGTGCGTGTCGCAAATTAATGTTTTTTCTTTCTTTCTTTATAATCTTCAATAGCAAATATATCTAGATTGTTCTGAAGTATTAAATAGCGAGGTCTATTTTAAAATAGGTACATTGCATGTGTCACGTAATATGTATGGCACGTTATTTCAAGCCTGGGTATAATCACATTAATCACCATTAATACATAGCAACGTAATATGTATGGCACGTTATTTCAAGCCTGGGTATAATCACATTAATCACCATTAATACATAGCAACCACCTGAGTAAAAGGTTACGTATCAATGATATCATAATACCTAATGTTTTGAATGCCTGCAAAACGACTTGTTTTTTAATATCAAGCAATTTATTTATGTCCAATTTTCATGCTTTGATATTTATACACGTGAAATAAAACTTGGAACAATGGAGAGAAGTTTAATGTAATTAAATTAGCACTCGCAACAAATAACAAAATAACCCTGAAATGCACAACGACACGCATATATCGAAAAATACAGTTTTTTAGGTAAGACCTCTGTAAATATATTTTGATCGGAATAATTGTCGAGTTCTTTCGCTTCATGATCTTTGATAGACAAATCTATGGATTTAAGTAGTAGGTATTCTCATACCGAGTATCCTTTTATAGTTGGAGAGAGTTAGTTACTTTTTTAGCGGTAGTTTTCTGTTTTATGAGTTTCTTTCTTCCTCAGAGTAAGCACTCTGTCCGCCCTCCGAGTGACCTCAGGGAAGACGGTGACGTGTTGTCACGTGCTGCGGTAAACAGTGCAATTTAGGGGAGACCCCTGTAGAGGGTAGGCCTGGGAAGACTGTAGTCTTCCTAAGTAAGTGCAAAACGAAAAAAAGGTACCAATCCTTTATTTTCTATGAATAAATTCAGGGCACCCCCTCAGGTCATCGTCCGATTTTGATCCATTACCTCGGTACACCTTTACTCTATAGAAATTCCACCTACACTTTCCAAGTAAACTTGCTTTTTTTTAACAATATTTAATCTCATACAAACACAAAGCAATTTATAACTTCATGCATTCATATTTAATGGCCACAATAATTGTGAAATGACTGTCGCATTTCGTTGAACGATAATGTCTGTCAGCCATGTATGATGTGGGAATTAATAAAATTATTACGTATGTACTTTACTGTATTAAGTGCGTTTACGTCAACCTTTGGCCAAGTGTCTGAGCTGAAGGTAATGGATATGAGTAACTGGATTTTAATGTGAAGGGAAGAAGGTAATTTAAAAAGCTATAATACATTCCTCTTTACGTTTAAGATATGTAGCTTTAACAGCAACTTTAATGTTTTCTTGTTGAAATCTTCAGGCATCTTTTCTGGGTATGTAAAATTCGGCTAGGGAGATATTTATACATAAATAAACTCACACTTTTTTCCCATTGGGGGAGAGAAATCTAAGAACGCCTGTTCTTACATACTCGTTTTGCTTTGTTATCTGGACATACGCGCACGCCATGTCACCGGATAATTGTAAACTCCGTCAGTTTACAATAAAACGGAGAACATTGATACTCCTTGGTTCCATGCTTTCTCTGTCTGTCTTTTTTGTCTGTGACAAACTTTCATATTACCATCTGGCTGGTGACAGCTTGAATATCATCAAATTAACTAAGAACCATCTTCAATTTAACCAGATGTGTAATAAAAAGCAATAATTAAAAGTGCTGATGGCTCAGTAATTAGTAATGTCGGAAAGGAGACAGTAGTCGTTAGTTCGCAGCCGGACTTGTTCTAATTTATTCTCAGCGGTGCTATTAATCATAAGCTTCAAAAGGGAAGGATTACAATACAATAAATGCTTGTCTGTAGTGACTTATTACCAGCAATGTTTCAACGCAGTTGAGCGGAGTCACTGAACCCTTATTATCTCAGTAGTTTCTATCGGATTGAAGTTATTTGTAGAGCAGGATTACCGATACAGAGAATAGTAGCTATTGTCTTATTTATTGAAAATAATTGCAAGAAGTTATTTATGATGTAGGCGATAAAACGATGTTGCCAAATTGTATTGTGTTACCCAGTAACTGGGTTGAGGAGTTTGTTGTTTGCAGGAGAGAAGACAAAAACCATCAAATGAAGTTTAAAACGCAACACAATCTTTGACTTGAGTTTAATCTTTACTTAGTACAGACACCAGCACATCAAGCTACCCCAAACAGTCAGATTTTCCCAATTGAACATGAACCTTATCCTTTTGTAGCAAAGTTGAAAACCTATCAAAAAAAAATTACACATTGAGGTAGCTTGATGTGCTAGCCTCTGTACATAGTATAATCACTATAGAAATAAGGGGAGGCGAATATCAGCACCAAAAAGTTTTTTACGACTACTTTCTTTTTTTTTTGGTGGACATCTTGAGGAGCCCGGACATATCTTCCAATATATAAAATTCTCGTGTCACGGTGTTTGTAATTAAACTCTTCCGAAATGATTACCCCAAACTTTTTTGTTTTATTTTTTTATGATTGCATACACTTCACATTCACCTTTCTATCACCAACTTCTATTTGGAAAAACAACGTTTGCTGGGTCAGCTAGTAATTTTATATGTCTGGAATTGGCAATCCGCCTTGAGGAAGTGTGGTGATCAATGCTCATGCCTTCTCTGTATGAGTAAACGCCGTTGCCGTGCAGTGGGACAATAATAAACTGGTATTACTGTTTAAAGAACTTTTATTATGTCTCCACTAGGCTTTATAACACCGACTCTTATCATTGTATACAAAAGAGAAAACTGGTAAACAAGCCGAGTATATCCACAAGCCAGAGTTATGTTGTTGTGTAAATAAAACTTAATTAAACAAGCGAGGTCGGCGCGGGCGCAACCTTTAACGGTGCAACAACATCTCCAGACAGAACAACTGCACAGAAGTCGAAATCTACTCATTAACTCGTGCTGATACGAAGAACTTGTGTATTTAATGACCGATTTAAAATGTTTATTGTGAGCGGTTTTTGGAAATGATGAGCAAAACATAACAGACGAAATGAGGGTGTGCTAGGTGGTACACCACTGCATAACCCTTCAGGGAAAAGAGGCGTTATGTTGTGTCATTTATTACTGAGCAACATCAGACGTTGTAATCTACAAATATACTTGGAACTTTTAATCGTAGTTATAGTGTAGTTGACTTTTACGCGGACAAATTCAGAGGCACAAGCAAGTATACTGTAAAATATCTAAATTACTCCAACAAATCACTACTCCTAATCCTCTTAGAACTCAATTTCAAACATAATGACAACGCACAGTTTCGCACACAACCGAATACACTATAGAGCTGTCACTCCGACGCATACAATTGCGCACACGCACAGCTAGTGACACCGGACGCGGCCCGTTATGCAGCCCATCGATCATGCGACGAACTTTGTTTATCCATGCCCTGACCCTAATGAGGGCTATACATGACTGTACCTGGTGTAATAACTTTATCATATCTGTCAGTTGACTGATGTTAATATTTTTTATGGCTTTATCATGTCGAGAAACTGAGAGACGTTGTTTCTCATATTGTCTATTAATACTTGTAAATCAATATGCAGTTATTGCGAGTTCTGTTCTGTCCGGCGATGCTGTAAAAAACTCCGACTCAAAACTTGGGTGAAATGAGCCGTAAGTGTCACCCAGCTTAAATAGTAATTTACATAAAAGCTTTAACATAATATTAAATGATCAATCGTATTAATAAACAAAAGCAGAAAAAAAAATAAGATAAGTAATCTCGGCTCTCGATTATGATTGTAATTCTTTGTCAATCCCTAGCATCGAATGGGTGACACTGCAGCTCACGTAACCCAAGTCTGCACGGGGAGATTTTTACAGAATAGCACTCTAGCTCTGAATCTTAGACCTTACAGCCAGGCCCAGTCTCGAAAAAAGCTGTTATTCGCCTTTGGGGCAAAGCGCCAATCTCTATGAAGTCCCTAGGTGTGAGGCTCGTTTAATCATCCCGTACGACAATGTATTAAATTGGTATAATAAAAACCTTAATTCTTTGACCAATGGCCGGAGTGCGTGCCTTCAAACAATACTTTCCATGCTTTTTAGTACTTAACCTCCAAAATGAATAAAACTATTAATCTGAGCTTAATTATACGTAAGGTTAAAGAGAATTAGTTCCAGTTTAATATTAGTAATAAAATGTATAATAACCATGAAAGTTTTCAGCACTTAGCATACGTTATTGACATGAAATTTGTCACTGATATGCAATGTCACGTTCTTAATAATCAAAACAATTATCTACCAGAATGACATTCTTTTTTCATTTGAGTAAGTATAAACCTGGCTTAAAACACTTGTATTTCATGGTTTGTAATAGTAAAGCTACGATTACAGACAAAATAATTGGCAAGCGCACGCGGCGCGATGCGTGGGCGCCATCAATTGGACGCGCGACTTCACCGCGCATGACGTTTGCTATACGCAACGAGCCATCAAAACTGACGCACAAATAAAACGGTGACAGATGGAAAATTGCAATCTGCACTCACGACATGAGGGATAAGCAGAGAGAATAATACTGCACTCCTCGTTATTGTCTCTGCGCGAGAGTGGCCATTAGTTGCGGAATTTTATCGCGTTTATTGCTTCGCTAACTTTTATGTCTGAATCGTACGGTTCTGGAATGTAGAGAAACAAACGAGTGGACATCATATATTTTATGTTTTTAAAAGTTCCAATTAAAATACCACACGATTTTTTTACGGTCCAGACTTTAGAAACGGAAAAGCAATCGTACTCTAATTAATTCTTCCAACAATCACTAATCAAATAATTAATACTCGTATATGAATGTAACATCATCGACTTAACGAAGTATGTGCCCAATACAAATATTCAAAGTTTTCAATTACCCACGATTGGTTTGCCGACAAATTAATCGATATAATTTGTTAAGAAAAAAAAAATACGAAGAGCAAACACATAACGATACTCGAATCGATTTTGTGTAATGGTTAGTCGATTTTAATCGAGAGCTAATCAAAGAACCCGACCCGTTCTCATAATGAGGTTAGTGGATTGAATGTAACTAGTTCGTTTGCGAATAAAAATATTTGCTCGACACAGATGGGAATTTACGCGGCTGTAAATTCTGTACTAACTATATCGATGGGCGGTTGCAAGCCCTATGGACCTCTTTGACAACTAAATGTACATTTCTCCGGCATTATATTAGATTGTTGGCATCAGGATGTCGCATGTAGGTTGAAGTATCTTCGGATTTGATTCATGCATGTCAAAGTGATGTAACACAACATCACTCCTTAAATCCCCAAAGTGTTCCTCAGACATGTACCCATAAATTGATGTATCTGCCAACTAATTATGATGATATAACATCACGCCCGTTTTCCCCAAAGGGTTAGGCAGAAGGTACCTATATAGTCTACCAACATTTCGCTAGTTCGTCGGCAGTTTGACTCCCTTGTTTATCTAGTGTGACATAGTGGTCGCAATCACCATGTCACACTAGAAAAACAAGAGAGTTGCAATCACTATTTCTGAGGATAGGATGGGTTTTTCTATATGGAATTTCTCAGCCCGGTGTCTGTATTTGTGAACGGTTGATGGCAATAGGGTCGCCCCCTTTTCCATAACGACGAAATAAGCAATTAATGATATGAGGATAGACTGTTGTGTTAATACTGCAAATGTTGTTAATTTAGCACCTAACCAAAGTGCAGTGCTGCGCCAATTACAGCAGGTGGTGTAAATTATGCAATTAATTAGAAAGCATGAAAACGCTGAAGAGGGCATTATGCAACGCCTTTCGCGGGTTCTGGCAATTTTAGCAATTGTCACGATTGTTCGGAGGCGCCCACCGCATTCACACTTGGGCGATTACAAACTTTTTTTCTTATAAGAGAAACCGATTAAAATCGCCGAACGCCGCTCATTTTTGCAAAGATCAAGTTACAATCTGCATATAAAAAACTGTTGCGTTAATTTCACTTGCGAGTCTTTTTAATCAATTTCAAATCATTTGTCAATTGCAACGGATGAAAAAGTAATTTATTTTATTGAATTATTTTTGACAACCAAGTTAAATGATACGTATTTTATTTGGCCAAAGATATTAGAATTTAAACGACAGAACTCGAGCACAAACACAATCAAGTCGATAAAGCATAAACAAACTTCAATAACTTGGAATCGGTGGATACTGATAGATTTCTCTACAATAAATATAAAGGCATTTTGTGTTTACGTAACAATACATAACACATGGAAGTCAAAACACATCGGACGCACGAACACTTTTCAACAGAGACGAAGACCCATCAACTTACATCATACCTATTAGGAGTAATGGCAACGTTTTAAAAATCATTTCTGAACAGATTACCGGTTATTCAACATTAAAACAATTACTGGACGTCAAAGAGGATACAGTGTTGTCTTAGGAACGTATTAGTTAAGTTAAGCTCTCATATAATTAACATGATCTGCCTAGTCTTTTCTTAACTACTACTTGACTAACTACCAAACCTAACATGTTGGGGTCGGCTTCCAGTCTATCTGGACCAGTATTTACGCGAACCGACTGCCCATCTGACTTCCATATACAGTACTGGGTAACATGCTAACATAATACCCCTTAGCGAGACTGCTTTCGGGCTTCTGACTACCCCTAACTTCTGACAAAGATCTACAAATGACAGCCGGGACCGACGGTTTAACGATATGCACTAGACGGTCTTAGCTTTAGCTCTCATATAACATCTTAAATATATGCTTGCAGCTAGATTCGCATTAAGCATGAGGTAATTTGAATAGAGTATTGTTCTGAACCTTTATCTTCGTTCCATGGCATGTCTTTGTTGCACGTAAATGTTACTTCATCCATTTTGACCGATATCGGTCAACCAAACTTCGTGATACAAGAGGCAATTTGCATCAGATTAACAGTTGACTTATGGCCAAATTACGGTGTTACCGGACCGACCGATAATAACATATACAACCGGATTTATTTACGGGGACAATGTGAAAAAAATAACGGTATTCTTGATGGAAATGATAAAATATAGTCGAAGTTTGAGGCTATGTTATGACACTCATTAATTATTAACGTAACTGTTGGAAAAAATATTGTGGGAGACCACACGCGCTTGACAGTTGCGCAGAAATGATCCCAGATTAAGTTTGCAAAATAAAAGAGAATCGTGGTATTATAAAAAAGTCACTGGAATTTGAAAAAGATAATTATAATAATAATAAATAATAAATAAATACATATTGCCAGATATGGCAAAAAGGTGAATCACGGAAGCGAACAAAAGTATCCGTGAAGAATTGAAGACACTGTAAACAAGTTACAAAACAAAAACATAAATATTAAAACATGACAAAAAAAAGGTGTTCTTTTTTAGAAACTGCTTGGTCGTGACTATGATTAATAACCATTAATTAACTGGCATCGAAAACTGCAGAAGATGTAAACTGGATTACCTTTCTTTTCGGACAATGGTTTCCCAAAGTGGGGCAAAGCCGTGAATGGGGACAGAATATGAAGTGGAATGATCGAGGAAAGGCAGACTGCCCGTCGCTGGCTTTCACCATGATTGGTTACCAATTACCCGTTCAGGCCTGACAGTTCGCTGGATATACGATCAGGAAATTCGGAAGACGCTGTAATTAGTCGCGACCTCACGGAATTTTAAATTTAAATTTTATTCTGAGAATATATGGGCCATCTCTTATTACGCGGAATTTATGCATAATGATTTCGCTGCAACTGCGTTACACTTATATAAATATTTTTATTGAGTCGACCACGTTAAAAACAAAATTTTCTTGGGCAGCGATCAACGAAACCTTGACGACTTTTAGATCCTGAGGACCAATTTCAATGAACCTAATTATTGAAGTTTCAACACGAGGTCGCCTTTCAAATTCTTTACTAAAAGTCAACAATTAAACCAAATCTCAAATTTAATACAATGGGTAGGTATATCAGATGGGATGCGTGGTGTTGGGGCTTGGGCCGAATTAGAAGCTATTGTTCGGGCGGGGCCGGCATTAGGGCCCATTGTTTCATGTGCAAGCGCACGTCCGACTAGGAAGGATGCGAGACAAGCCAGACAGGTGTTAGGAGATCGGGTCAAGGATGATTCCAATGCTTTGAACCATTGTTACAGGTATCATAGATCCGAACGATAATACAAATACAAATATGGTTAGTATGGAGAATAATAAAGCAAGTCAAAGGTTAGCAATAAAAAAGCGTTAGACGTAATTCCATTGTAAAATGGCATGTTTCTGACAAGTTTGACTAATGATTGGATGTGAATCATCACTAGCCACAAATAAATATTTGTAGCGAAGGCCGATATTGACGACTGTAAACAACAAAAAAAACTTCCTCGATTAAAGCCCGATAAAGATCAATATTGGAATATGTATCGGAAAAATCAAAAGCGTGACATAATTTACAATCGTGTATTTATTACAAGATATCAAACCCTCAGTCCATTCAATTCATATTTTTCTTAGAAATGCAGCAATTGATTCTTTGGGCTTGTATTATTATGTCAATGCAGTGAACATCGGTATAAAACTAGAATATATCGCGACGGGGGCCTTTCTAAACATCAAACCTGTGTTAAATAGTTAATTTATTGACACCATGGTCCATACCTCCGCCTGGGGCTCGTTCGACTGGTACCGTGTGTGGCTCAATAAAGTTCCTTACCTGTAAAAAAAAAGAAAAAGTGTTTTACGACCAAATTACTCAAGGACAAATTGTCGTACTAGATGTTAAGAAACTTGGACCGGTTACGGTCAGAGTTTCACGTTTATTTATAGTGTCCGTTAACGTATGGGGTTGAATAAACAAGTTTAAGAACAATATTCAGTGTACAAACACAGGGAAGGGAGCGTCAAAACGGTTGGGTTTACGCCTTCGGAGTATAGACCACACAGGGGACTGGGGAGATGTCGATGCGATGTATGTAAACAGGTGATCTGGAGCAGGATGCAATGAACTTCCAGGGAACAGTACGTGTGGTCCAGTTAAAAGGGGTCCTGGTTACAGTGGTGTGTTTAGATAAAAACCAACAAAGTGTAACCGCGACAGCACGCATGCGTCGTAAAGCGGACGCCACGCCGCCGCCGCTAGCCATATGGCGGAAGTGGTTCGCATTCTTAACGAACGTTGTTAGTGCTACAGATACATCGAAACCTATTTAAAAAATGAGCGACTAATAAGCGAAACAGCAGTGAACAACTGAAAAGTCGAACCAAGAATTAATTTTCCAGCAGTCTCAATGCCCGCAGCAATCGCTCACAATAAGATTAGGCAAAACTATAACATTATATTTCGTCATTTACAATTTGTTGCTATGCCCAAAGTAACAATGGCTGAGCGAAACTAAAGTTCAAGGTTTGTTACCCTCAGCGTATTGTCAAAATGTATTTACAGCAATTTATTGCTCTTTCCGCGTTCTGAGACCGCAACGAATCGTATGGTAGACATAGAGGCAGTAATCAGCGATCCATTAAACGCCCATGCTGAAATTAGATACCACACAATGGAGATAATTACACGGCGCTTAAGACGCGGAAGGCCTTCAGAAAACGACGCTAAAGATTACACGGTACGCCAAAATTTAAGATTGTCCTACCATTTGTGGTGAACCAGCGGAGGCTTTTGGATAAAGGGAGGGGTAATAACTCCTACATTTCGAAGGATTATTTTCAAATCCAAGTAATACCGGTGAAGTAAACGTGCCATACTTGGTCCGTTTTTGTGTGTGGACCCTTGGAGCGTTACTAATGTTATTCGCAAAGGGATCGCTCGGTTACGTCAGATAACAAGGTCAAAGTTTTTTGCTGGCGTCTTTTATGCCTCGGTGGAAGAATTTACGACAAGCGATTAACTTGGCCCGCACACCAAAAACGATGGGATCGTTATATGCAAATTGTTGTACGATAAGGGAGTTTATTGCCTGGTGAATTGACGTGGACTGACCTTGTCTTATGGTTTTAGGAGAACTTAGCATTTGGAATTTTGGCAATAGTATTGGTACATTTTCAGGCTCGACCACTGGGATTATAGATTGATCAATAGCAATATTCGCCCAATATTTGCTGAAGTTGGCAAATATGGAACTCCAAGACAACAGACACAAATCTAGAGCAAGAATATCTTTCATCTTAATTATATTTTTGAAACACGAAAATAATCGATATTGTTTGTGAGCGGGAAAATAGCGCATATTGTATTTTCTAACAAGTTCTAATATAATATACTGTACTAAGTTATGCGCATAATATATGTTCACGTGTACATATAATTAATTTACGTAAATATACTGCAAGTTACAACCTAGACGAAGGTCATGGAATACATTAAGAGACTGATTCCGAAAATGTATTCGTTATTGCCTCTTAATGTTCATGTTAAACACAGCAAACAATAATAACGTTATAAAATTACTAAGTATTGAAGAGGGCTGGGTAAATTACATAGATTATAATTAATAATTCAGCGAGGTTCAAACAGCTCAGGTTGTAATGGCTTTTATACAGGTTGAAAATGCTACTGTCCAGACTGGAGCTCTTATGTATTCTTTTCTTGGTAATGCTCTTACGTATTAATTATAATTGCATTGCTATATAAAAACTCATGATCTTTATTACTAAGGACATACACAGAGTATTATAATCGTAATGTGGCTGGTCTTAGCCATAACTGTCACAGAGCAGCAGATAACAGTACAATATCATCACGGATACGTATTTAATTGTCCTTGTAATGACTTTTATACATATTTCACGTGGCTCGCGACTGTAATAATGGCTAACGAGATTATATGTTGTGTACTTAAACTAGTTATTGTATAACAAGTTTAAGTGATCAAAACATATGTATTTCTTAGGTTATATATTTTTATTGAAATACGATAAGCACAAGAAGTTCCGGATGCAAATCAGAATATGAAGACACCGGAGCTATTATGAAATTCAATTGGATTGATATAATTCGTTTTATAGTTGGAGTAGATTTAAGTATGATTGTAACATTTATGTATTTGTTATTAGACTATTAGAGGATCCAAATGTCAGTTATTCTGCAATGCTACATTTAATGCCGATCTAAAGGAAAGGCCAGTCATCTACTCGTTCAACCAGGTTTGGATAAAGTGAATAAAGAAAATGTTGTTTTTGGTACTAAGCTTAATGAAAGAGAACCTGTCGACTTCGAAGAAGCAAGAGCTAGAGACATATGGCTAGAGCATATGAAAGATGAAAAAGAAGAAGCTTTCACAAATAAATTTAACCAACTTGATGAAGTACAGGTCAGAGATCTGCTTACTTGGTAAAGAGAATTCACAACACACGCCCCACCTAATTCCCACAACACACAAACTGCAACAAAAGCTGAGCATAAATAAGAGCGGCAGATCTATATCGCAAATCTAAAAGGGAGCGGCGGACGAAGGCCGCGTTCTAGTCACGTTTAGAAAGACTCACAGATATCATACTAGTCTCTGGTCCAATACCCAGCACCCAAGGTTGGTCGTGACTTGCACCAAAGGTCAAAGGTTACAGCGAAAACCGAACGCGTTCTGACAGCTTGACGTATGTCGTAGACAAAGGTTGATAAATGAAACGGTATCGTGCAATCGTATTTCGACATTCTTATTAATACGATCCCATTTGGTTATTTGCGAAATGATAGCGGATTTTAGGCTACATTTCTATTGGTTACTGAAGATCGTGTTCTATTTGGATTCTATCTTTTCACCAGTCCGTAACAATATTTTCTTTTGTTAAATTCTTCTCATCATTATTCTCTGAATCATCTTAGACCTTGAAATGTTTTATCTAAACAGGAGGTCATTCATCACAGCTCGCAATATTTCCTCTGGTATAATGTTTTTTGTTACCATTATCGTAACGTAAATGAACTCTTCAGTTGTTCGGTCAAGCATCTCGATGGCAAACGGACAAAAAGCACCAATACTGCTGTGACTCTAATCGATTATAACCGCTCGAGACGTTCCAACCATCGCCTTTGTTTCCCTTTACCGATTGCGTAACATCGATCATCGATTCCGATATATAAACAATGATCTTTTTATTCATAGAGCATTTAGTTGCCATTTCCTCTCTAGTACATTTAATCCGGGTACTTCGTTTTATTAAAATGGCGTGCGTCATTACTCAATAGAGTTGTACAATACGGGCACCATGTTTTACAATAATTAGAATTGTCAAAGTAATAAACTGTAACTATGGAAATTGATATTGTACAAAGCACGAACCTGTTATGGTTCTCAATAATTTGCGTACTGTAATGCAAAGTTGAAATACGACAAAGGAATTGTGTATTGAGAAATAATAAGTTCAAAATAGTGAGGAATTGAGAGCATTTGTTTGTGTTCCAAGTGAGCGGAACATACGTCCGACATCGCCTATCTATTAGGTGTAACGTGTAAGTAACAAACGATGTTACTGAGCCTCATTAGTGAGGCGGAAACGAGGCTAGGGGATGTCGCGAGTGAAAATAAATTTGAGCTAACATGCGCGGGCGCGTAATGAATGCTTAACGATTGCGCATTGTACAGTTTTGGCCGTTAATGCCCCAATTTTGTTGTACAGCAGAAAATTTGATACTAAGAAAAATGGTTGGAGAAAAGTAAGTCCATTTTTCTGAGAAACTGTTACAGTGGAAAAAAATATTAATTTTAATTATCCAATATCGGACCGTGATTTTTTTTTAAATAAGAGTAGGTAGTGTTAAGATGTAAATAAAGTAACAGTGCCAACTGTAGTATTTTTTACCGATTACGACTAATTTTCTCCTTTCCTTTATATCACAGAAACCTATATACCACAAGATAATTAAATAAAACAGTAACTTCACAGATGATGCTGAAGTTGTTTTATACAATTATTTCCCCTTATATTTAATACAAGTACGAAACTCTAATCAGTGAGTACGAATAACGTTTAAAGGAAAAATAAAATTGTATGTTTGTAAAATGTACCAAAAATCGCGCTAAATAAATGAATTTGAATGTTCGAGTCCGTTAAGCAAGCCCTAAATTTCTAGCCTTCTGAGGATTTTTTACGTACAACTTTCAGCATTCTGTCTTTGAATGTTCACACTACTTGTGTGTACTACGGTTTAGGTTAAGGCTGCCCATATAAACCTTTTTAAAGCTGATATAGCGGTAAATTATCCCAGGAACACTCCTTTATTTTTAAAGAGAAACCAGCTCCCAATGAGGATTAAAATTATCCAAGTAAAACTGGTTACACAACATGTTTATTGAGGACAACCCCTAATAAAGAAGCTCCTTCGTATAATATTTTTAATATCTCCAACATGTAAACAAACAAGAAACTATGGCCACAATGTTGCGTTAATCCTACTTTATCTATGCATTCTGTTCATTATTTTTTCTCTTAAGCTGTGTGCGTATTTCGCGGCAGATAACATAATCTGGCGGTAGCGTGCGACAGGTGGTTTAATTAAATTTATCGCTCGGCCCGTGCCGATCGGCCGATGTTATCAGCGATCGCGGTAAATGAGAGCAAAACAATGCGCCAGCGCAACTGCGGTAGGTACACCCGATAATACTGCTTGCTGTACGCACTGTTGTACGTTATAAAACGGGACCGTGAAGCTTACAATGTTTTGGAATAGATGGCCACACAATGTTTAAATTATGTGCCGACGGTATCAATGGCTTTAATTAACGCGATTGGATTTGAGATTGGTTAAGGTCGAGCTTTGATTAAAATACCAACATTTATTACTTAGTTGGCCTTATCCCAGCTTAGTGCTAGGTAGTCTTTTTCAATAGAGTCAAGAAGCCGCGTCCACGGTTTCTTTGAACTCATTAAAATATTCATTCTCAAACTAATCATGACACCTAAATTCCTGAGCTTCCCTGGCACACACCTCGCCATTCACGCACATCTCTCACGCGCGTACGCATCGTTTCTAATTACCGCAAGCGGATTCGCCGCTTTTGTATTTCGAACGCGGACAAACGCGCGGCGCGGGCGCTTCGCAAACTGGAGCGTGTGAACGCCACCGCCGCGCGCCGGCCGCTTATGGTAAACGCTGATGAGCAACGCGTTCGTGGCCCATCACTAATTACCATGCCTTAGGGCTAGCGTGCACTCCACAATGAGAGAAAATACAAGGCGTGTTGTGCAATAAACTACACTCTGTCTGTCCAAAACAGTCACATAATGCAAGCTTTGTGGGATAGGAGAATGGCATGGGAGGAAGTAGAAAGTAATTGAATAATGGATAGACAAAAGACTTAAACTCGACATAGTAAAGCAAAACAAACCTACAACTGGCATTGCACCATGTTTCCACAATTCTCCAGATGCAGTTCTGTCATGTGGTACAATACAAGTCTATCATCGACATTGCTTTCGTCGCAGGAGAAGCCCCAGTGAACGGGTATCCTTATTAGGCCCATACGTCGGAAGTTCAATGGAAACATTTAAACCCTTACTAATGACGACTACTGGTACATTTCAACACGCTTAGACTTTCTGCTATTGTAATTATCGTTAAGCTGTACTGAGTTATCCGTAATAATAATACAGCTTTCAATTATTAAGGCATCTAGTGGTGGAAAGTGCTGTTTAAAGAATTTTCACTATAGAAGCTTTTTGATTATTGGTTTATTCAATTTGATTGATTTAACTAATAATAAAAACGTCAGCAATGCATCTTACCTTGGTTTTTGAAAGTATCGTACAAGGGTAGGTACCCTTGTACGATACATTCAAAAACCATAAAATATTAATTTTATTCTTTCACAACCTGTACCCCGCGGTTTCACGTGATAAAAAGCCTTCCTCAAGAATTGGGCTATGAAGTAAAATTAAAAAAAATCACAGACTGGTAATACCAAAAGTTCCATTAGATTAGAAAGAAATCACGATTTTTTATTTCATCAGACAAAAACGTAGGAATTAGGGAAAATTTCAAAGCTAGGGTCCAGAATCACCATCTGATCATCGATTTCACCCTGTATTAGTAAAGACAGTATAGATCATCATCATCATCGGCCTAGCCTTTTCCCAACTATGTTGGGGTCAGCTTCCAGTCTAACCGGATGCAGCTGAATACCAGTATTTTACATGGAGCGACTGCCAATCTGACCTCCACAACCCAGTTACTGGGCAACACGATACCCCTTGGTGAGACTGGTTGTCAGACTTTCGGGCTTCTGACTACCCGTAACGACTGTCAAAGATCTACAAATGACAGCCGGGACCAACGGATTAACGTGCTTTCCGAGGCTCGGAGGAATCTCGATATGTTACGAATGGTCACCCATCCACAGACTGACCTCGGCAAGCGTAGCTTAACCTTCGATCAACCCGTGCGGCTGTTTTTATTTAGCCACGAGCTCGTCCTAAAGACAGTATAGATACGAGTATATAAAAATAGCGTCAACAACCTGTCCCAAGCTATTTGCAACCTTTAAAAGCAAAAAGAGAACTTTCCTCATATAAAGCAGATGGATCCATCAGATTTGTCCCGGCTCCGCGGTTTTTGTTCGCGATTCGTCTCGACGTACATTCGTTCTTCGTTCATTAAGACAATTGGAATGAAACCTGAATGGTCTGGTCACGTTTTGCGTGGAGGAAGCTCACGCCATTAGGCACTATTAAGAAGGCTCATGTAATTGCTTGTTAAGCCGCGACAAGGTCGGACGCCATACTTATAATTTCTTTCTATTATAAGAATGCTGTAAATAAAACCATTCATTAAATTTAATGTGGGGCTAGTAACTGATGCAATTATTTTGTGTGTGTAACTCAGAAAAGCTTTTCTTGCCTAGTTATTATTATTACTTGAAGTTTCTAACAGTAGGCCAAAGAAACAGAGGCCTTTGCCTTAAGGTGTTCTTTCCATCTCTATCTAGGGCTGTTTGGGACCAGTGTCGAATCGAAGGAGTTCAGATCAGAAAAAGCGCTATAATTTGCAAGAAACGTACGAAATATTTTGCGGGCCACATTGAAGAAATCAATCACGTCAACTGTTTAGTTTCAATACTAATAGTTTTTTTTTTCCGATCACGAGTATAAGCATTCCAAGTAGCAAGCAAAAATCAATTTTCGACATTAACACATAAATACCTAACTGTTTTTGTGCATCCACTTTTTAAGTAGTTTTCAAAAAGTAATTGAAAACATCCCACCACTCTTTCGCTTTATTTTGCTCAACCAAATTGGATGGCGATAGAATAATTATCTACTTGAAATTGATTTTTAGAGTGTAACGAACTATGGGCATTGTTATAATGTTCGAAGAAGATGAATTCTTGCAATTAATTTTATGGTTGCAAATGACGCTATTAAAGCAGAAATGGAGAATTTGACAAATGACGCGAAAAATTAATTGTGTCGCAACTTCGTGCCGGGATTAAAAAACTTTTTAAAACGTTTTATCCAAGCATAATTAAATAAATAAATATTGCTGGACAATCCACACAGCATCATCTAGCCCCAAGCTAAGCAGAGCTTGTGTTATGGGTACTAGATGACTGATATACTTAATACAATACATTACATAGATAGATATTTTTTATTATACATAGGAAATACCCAGAACACCCAGAACAAATATTTGTAGATCGTACAAACATTTGTCCCGAGGCGGGAATCGAACCCGCAACCTCTTGCGTTGCAGGCGGACCTTCGCCCGCTGCGCCACACAGGTCGTCAAATATGTATAAGATTTATGTTTGTAATTGTGACGCCATTTGTAATAGCATTAAGGGTACACGACGTTTTTTAAACGCGTCAGCGTCGATGCGCGTGTTTGCGCTACATCTACCAACCACAACCGCAAAACGTCATAAGTTCACGCCATTTTGAAATTGCAAATCCATTAAATACAGTATATTACGAACCCCAGTATCATCTTAACACGGACATACCTGCAGCATCCATCATAGCATTCCTAGGAACATTACGAAGTGAGAATATACTAAGTATTGTTAGTGTCGTGTACCACCACAATCCGGCTTGGTGTACCACTGACCTGGCATGCTGCACACTTCACTTGTTTTTGCATTGCTTGTTAGTAATGGTGGTTGTTACGGGTAGGCAGAAGTGTTGCTATTGTGTATTTCAAAGTAGAAATTGTGCGAATAGCACGGACGAGAAAATCCAAATATCCCTAGCTATATTTATGGGAGTAAAATCTGTCTGAGCTATAAGCACCGGCACGGATATTGAGCGCTGTAGCGGGGGTAAGTTTTCGTATAGGCACTTTATACTGAAAAAGACAACAGGACTGCTGTCAGCATAAAGTCAGCGCTCAAAATCCATGCTGTGTTTGTAAAGAAACATTTAAGGGAGAATAACATAGATAATTGTAAAGGAAGAATAAAGGATTATGCGTGCGTATACTAAACCATACAGGTACTTACAATCTTTATAAACCTGGTTGCACTTTAATTAAGTATCGTAAAAACATCATTCCGGGTGTAAGGATCTCATAAATAACGCCTTACAAGTGTTCATAAAAACTTCACACCTATAAGCGGTCCATAAATCCACCTGTCATTGTCATTTTGTACTAATTAAAGCGAGACAGCCATAGTTATAGAGCGCATTAATTACAGAACTCTTAAAGTAATGGTTACGATCACAAAGAGCTGTTTAATTATAAAATTATATGGATGACAGATACACATGTCATATTAATTAAGAAAAAAGAAGTCCGACAATAGAAACTTTTAAATGTACAACATTAATTTCAGGAAAATGTTGTTATGTTGCTGAAACAATGTTGTACAACTTTTGTCTCCCATAAATCCCTTTAAGGTGAAAGCGCCAGAGATGAAATTTTCTTACCAACTTCTTAATAACATAAAACGTTATTTGCGATCGTAACAAATAGGATGTATTTACGAAAGTATAATCAATAAAATCATCAATACAAAGATAGAATTGTAAATGTCATAGATTTCATGGAAAAGTTATTAAATCGGGTAAAATATTTTACAATGATGATTATAATGATTAATCTTCGGTAACTACATATTTGTTAAGGTCGCTAATAACGTTTTATTAAAACACAACCTAATACTCAGCTGCAATTTAAATTTTGTAGGCGACCCTGGCGCTTTCACCTTAAGCACTGTATTTATGAGAAACAAAAGTTGTACAACATTGTTTCAGCAACATTACAACATGTTGCTGAAACTAATGTTGTGTGTACATTTTAGGTGCTCTATTTCATAACTTTATGTGGGCACAACCCCTGAACTTAACAGTTTTTGTGACGTATATCTCCGGTCCTAAGAGCGTCACAGCACAAACATGTCCACTTAAGTCCACCCAAGAAGCAAAACAAAAGCGTACACGCCCTTGGAGCATTAATGGACTTATAATAGCAAAAGACCATGAATAGTAAACGTTGTTCACATGTACATGGAGTTGGACGATCCCGTAGATAATGTCCATAGTCATTAGTGAACAGGAAGCGACATGGCGAATTATCGCGACCACTTCCATGTGCTAATTGGAGGACCCCTCCTACCTACACGCTTAAGGTATGGGAGGAGTGTGTACTTATTTGAGGTCAGCTGGTTTGAATATTCAGGCTGGGCTGTACAGGGTTTTGGACTCAATGGTAATGGCGGATTGAGAGATGCGAAAAGTAATTTTGAGGTTTATTAAACTATAGACACTGATGACTGTGTAATACTGTGTGTTATTGAAGTTGGACATGTTTCCAATAGTTATAACTAAGTAATATTGCTATTCATAATATGTTATTGCACTAGAGAGCGATGTTTCAAATTTAATTAAGGAATAGGTATTTATAAATAAATCCAAATCTCTTAAAATGCACAGCCTTAATAACAACTACTGCACCAGGTGTTTAACTCCAAGTTAATAATGAGAAAAGACCATCGCCGTTGCCTTTTATAAGACAAAAGGTACTTTATTTTCTATCAATCATCGTGATGAACACTCAATACCTCGCTGAAACAAAGTGCACGTAAATAATCTCCATTACAAGTAACACGAGTTTAAATGCCACTAAATACCAGCGAAGGGCCGCGAACCGTACAGCGCGCTGCGCACACGCCGCGTAAAAGTAATCTTTATTTAATTAAACGCTTTAATACATATCAATGCGGCAGATAAAAATGCCGACCTTTAGGGAACGGGTTGTATACGCGAACCAGTCAACGACTCGTGTCTATCGCGAAAAAAAATGCATAAATATGTGAAGAATGCGCGACAGCGGAAGAGGAATGCAGGGCATTAGGGCTTCCTTGAGAATGTCTTAAGCTTGTTAGGTTTTGAAGACATGCACATAACTGTAAGAATTGGAATAATGAACGCTAAGTGATGGCAGGCATCGGGCTGAATACCAACTGCGTCTCACGGCGCCAGCGACGACCTCGCATACTTACCGCCTTCCCCACTTGCGGTCACTAAGGAGGGAAGCACTCGGAGTGCGGATGGGAAGACATAAAACTGGATGATACTTCTTAGTATTAATAAAAGCTGGAGAAGCTTTACAGCCGGTTAAAAGCTAAACAGATTAGACTACATATTAATGATCTGTCATGGAGCAACATTCTTTCATTTTATGGCCATTATAAATATGTCAAATATAACTGCAACTAGTTAGCTAGTTACTTTCGAGAGACCTCGATATTTCATCTGTTGCAACTGGTTTCATTCAACACAAAATATCTCCACACATTTAGATGACATTTGGCTGGCGAGAATCGTGACTGCAAAATGACAAGTCGTGGCATTCTCAAAGTATTTTTCACCTTTGCGAAAGGAGTCGTGATCGGATCGGTAACAATCGTAGTTCCAGGCGGGCGATCTAATCGAAATAGGTCGTTCATACGTTCTGCGCAGGCGCAAGGCACGCTTGCGCAACGCGAGCAAAAGGGATTTACTGTTCGAAAGGTCGTATAGACAACAATAACAAGAATATTGCACGTGAGTATAGCTCACGCTTTGCATTGAATAGAACATAGAACAGGATTTCCAACAAAACCAATTAGGATTTTTGCCCAAAGATAGTTTCCATCTAATCAGCTGCCAACTGATAACCATGAGGCAGAGTCTAGTATGAGATGCTTTTGAGGGTGTCATGCATAAAATACAAAAACTACGCAAATCTCCGTCCCCGTGAAAGAACGTGAATGATTCTCTTATCGGGAGTCAAGCTAAGAACGGTCACCGGGTGGTTGGACCTTACCCTGATCCGTCAGTCCCTGTCAGCAGCAATCCGGTTGTTCTTCATTAACATCGGCCACGGCTTATTTTTAGCTCGGCCGTCCGCTATAGTGGGACGTTTTTGCTCCGAGCCGGCCAGCATGCCTCTGCCGTAATTTTATAGTTCCGGAGAAACGGTTAAGGGAAGCGACATACGCACTTAAACGCCCGCTAATTATTTGTTAAATGCGCTCGATGGCGCCATTATGAAATATCTGCGAAGTTGGTAGCTGTTTGTGGGAAATTACGTTTGAGAGTAACGATGCTGAAAGACGTTTATTGATCATTATTATTGTGCTTTACTGAGGCTCCGATCGAGGGTTGTATATCACATCAAGACGGACGCATGTAGAATGTTAGATGGGATGTATACTTTAATGACTCCGTTTATAGAGGGTCGTATACTGCTTCTATCTAGCACGTTAGTCAGTACGACGGTGTCTAGACTCAATATGCTAATATGACCAATGGTTAACTGGTGCTCCACGAGGGTGTATGTGTAATTCCATGTCGGACACAACAAAGGGTACAGTCAGGCTGTTCTGGTTGCACAATGCAACAACAACAATACCGTGGCGCCTACGAAGCACTGCGCTTGCGCCGGATTTATTGCCCTTTACGGACAGCACGGATAATGAGGAGCAGAAGGCTTATTAGCGTGAGTTTAGGCACTAGTCAATATATTGGATATACATACGCAAAACTAAAGTCAACCTGCAGACGCAGATTTGACAGTATTTCTTATTCAATTAGCATCTGTACAGCGGATTTTTTTTTGATGCTGGTAAATACTACGTATGAAATTATAGATGCAGTGAACCTTCTAAACCATAACCTCCACGGTGCCACAGTTGCGCACGCGCGCCCGGCTTCACTGCTTCATTTGCGTACATCGACTCCATTAAGCGGATATTATGACATCCACCGTTATTGTATACGATACTCGTACATTCGTTAGCAAAATCAGATTAGCTGCGCTGCGTAAAATGTCAACCTGGCGATACACTGTCGTTGGGAAACAATGGTTGGTGGACCGCGGTATGCAGTAAGTATTAGTAATAGGTTAGCGGTTGGCAGTATGCCACGGAACGATTGAGTCGAGTTATTCCCACGTATGTGTCTTAAAAGGGATAAAAATGTATGTATGTCCGTGTATGGCGGTGGGCGGGGCGGCGGCGAGGGTCTTTCGCATGAGTCAGGCGGTGTCAACTCGTAGCTATGTGATTGAATGTTATTCTAACCCTAGCAACAGGCTAACCCTCTTTGAGGGGAGATACTTATCGGATATCGCCCGATAAGTCATAATTGACGGCAATAAAAGTTGTCCACACGTCATATATTCCGCAAAGATCACGTGTATAAGGATTAGTAATGTCGTGAATTGCCAATGTCATGATAGTTTACCAAGATATTGAGTAAACGAGTATTTACCGAGATCTCAGTGGAACCTCAGCTTTATTCCACAATTAACGCGACACTAACAAAGTAGAGCATAGTTTACATATGCCCAACGTAATAAAGGGCCATTCAAAAGTAATAAAACATGGCTGAATTATATGAAAAAGTACGAAATAGTCGTTATTAAAGGACAAAACAAACAGTAATGAGTAACTAATTGCGTATAAACGACGTATTCAGACATTCCCACGAGTGCAACAAAAAGACGCACACTTGAATGAAATACGGGGTAAATATGGGTAAGCACGGGTAAATATGGTTAATAATGATACGGTGTGCACCGAGATTGAGATTGCTTTTTACTTGAAAAGCGTTGCGTATCGCGGTTATGCCGTTGTGACATCTGCGTAAAGGAAGCTGGGGCAATTTTACGAATGACGGGATTGGGACACAATGGCGGATGGGATCGTGTATTTACCCTGCCTATTGTAGAACGGTTATGATGACCATATACGAAGACAGAGAAGTAACCTTGTAGATGATACTGCTTTTTAACAATACTCAGTAATTTGGAAGACTGTTTTAGCCAGCGGTGAACAGATTCTATTCTGATATCGATGTAATTTTGTAACCATTAGTTAGTTCATCATCGACCTTCATTCAATTAGAACATTTTCTTAATTTCAATGACAATATATTTAAATAAATCAACGCTTTGTTTATTTCAAATTGTTGTTCGCAGGTCCTCCTAAACAGGTTTTTTTCAAGTTTCAGCATTGCTTTTCAGATTGCGTAAATCATAGCTCTCATTACAGTTAGTTGCCAAAACTAAGATCATTGAAGCATACAATTTTGTACTTACCAACTCGAGAAATATAGATTATAAATTGTGATATTCAGTTACGGTAAAGATTTTCACAATAAATAGTATTTTTGCTTTTGCAATAATCACAAAATATAGCTCCAAAATTTTGAGGAAACGCTTTTAGATTTGCGATAAGGTTATAAAGTACTAGCAATTATGAATAGTAATTATTCCTTTACAATCAAAGTCTTAAAGCACGTATTTCAAGGTATCGACAACTCATGTATCACGGCATCAGGTGACGGTTCAAAACAATAGGCGTCGCGGACGTCGCTGACTCAGCGGCCTTGCGCGCGCGCATCACATCCCCCCCGCAGCGCGCGGCGCCGGCGCGGGCGCATCATTTCACGTCATTGTGTTTTATTCAATAAAAGCTCGTTAACCTGCCGTAATTCCTATTAAGTAGCTGTTAATGCCGCCTATTGTTGTTCTGGCTCGGTTTTTATTGTGATGTCGGGAAAAAAATATATATGTGTATGCATAAACGACAGATTTAGTGAGCAGTTTTCGGGTCTTTATTTTTTTTACCGAGAAGTTGTGTTGAAATCGGTTGTCGTGGTATGGGCATGTGATGCGAAGGAATGTGGACCATATTGTGAGGAAAGTTTTGAGTATGAATGTGCAGGGTTATATGAGTAGAAGAAGACCAAAGAAAAGATGGATGGATTGTGTGAAGGATGATATGGCAAGAAAAGAGGTGACCCATGAGATGACGGCAAATAGAGGTGTATGGAAGAAGAAAACATGCTGCGCCGACACCAAATAAATTGGGATAAGGGCAGGAGGATGATGATGATGATGATTCAACTAAAAGCTAAGACGTTGAAATAGGTGTGGGTTTTGGTAGAACCCCGTTCAGCAGTCAACTTCTTGTGTAGTGAAGCTATATTGCTATTGCTTTGACTCCTCGTTAGTCTGGTGGTTTCAAGCACTACTACTGAGCTTTTGGTTCTGGGTTTGATCCCCAGGTCGGACAGTGTTAATGAGTTTTTTGCCATCTAGTACTTCTAAGTAGTAACCGGCGAAATGTGGATATACTGTAGGTAAACTCTGCCTAACCCTTCGGGGATTACTAGCGTGATGTCATGTTTTGTATCTTTGACCAAAAGCGACGAAGCAGATTAAGACTATGGATAAGCCCTACTTCCAGATTCAGGAAAGTATCCTTATCTACTGCTAAGGTAGAAGAGTAGTAGTAGTTCCTGCTTACTACTAGTAAGCAGGAACATAGGAGGCGTTTGTTTTTACTATTACATAGTGATTCCTGGTACAGCTGCGCCGGCGCCGATAGGGCACGTCGCGTCGCCTCATGTTTCTCGCTCAGCCGATAATAAGTATGATAACATGATAAGACAGTCATAACCCGTTGGATAATAAAATGAATAATAAAAAGGTGTGGTGGTATCATATTCAGAGTCGAGACACTTTCCCAAAACATTAAGTGGTTATCGTGTTACAATAAGAATGTTAACAAGATCTTGGTGGACTGCCAAGTTCGCTGGCCAGACATTTTTGTTTCCATTGAATTTGGAGCCAAAACCAGTCATGTACTTACACAAAATTGTGGAAAATGATATTTCTTAGCTAGATTGAGTTTCAAGCCAAAACAAGAATTGATCCCATAATCGCGATATCATTATTTGCCTAGCTTTTCCACAACTACGTTGGAGTTGGATTTCAGTCTATACTGCTGCAGCTAAATATAAGTATTTTCAAACTAAGCGAATGGCTATCTGATTTCCATGACCCTGTTACTGGGCAACAGGATACTCCTTGATAAGTCTTGTTGACAGACTTTCGTAGCTTTTGGCTATTCGTAACGATACTTAAAGATCTACAAATGACAGCGGGTACCAACGACTACCATATTTTCCAAGGCAAAAAGGGGTGTCGGTTTTTGATGAATGACCCATCCACGGACAGATCTCGGCAAGCGTAGCTTAAACTTCGATTGATTCATACGGCTGTTACTAATTACCTCACATTTTTTCCTACTATAAATTTCCTGCCAGGTGTACTGTGGCCTGGGTACCTTTTAGGTTATTTTTTTTTAAATGTTTTCTGTCTTTAGTTTTGTGTCGTGTGCCTGTGCTGAATAAATGTTTTTTTTTCTACTTTCTTTTTTTCCTTTTACCCATTTTTCCGAACACAAAAGCTTCCATCATCATCACGTATTCGGATACAGTCACATTTGGGTAAAAGACATGCTTTTAGCCAAATGTGACGCTTCCCGACTAAAGCTCTGTGAACTGAGTGCGTTTCTCCCGTTCGCATTAATCTACCCCCGACCGCATGCATTCCACCCTCGTCATCACAACCCCAACAGACAGATGAGTTCTTTATTTACATATGTTTGAAAAAACTTCTTTGATGGGGACAGATTTTAATAAGGAATAATTATAAAAGGTGACTGGGAAATGCACACAGCGATTCTCAAAGTGTTTTTAAATTGCTATAAAACCAGTAACTGCAGTTTTTAATATCGTTTCGAGCTATAAAAGTATACCGGATGTGCATTGCTTTAATATGATGTAATTTTACATTCCAACACACGCAACTTACATCACAATCCTGCTGCAGAACACCGAATGTAATCAACTAAAACATGGAAACGATATAAAAACTACAGTTACATTTACTAAGTTAAAAAAAAACATATTTGAACAAAGGCTGGTTAATCTGCGAGTGTAAAACGTTTATAAGTGTTTAAGGAAAAAGTTTGTGTTTTTAGACACAAAATATAACAGGCAGAACTGCAAGAAATTGCTCCAGCAACCTTTGAGGACAGTTTAATTAAATATTCTGCATGTATTTATAGGTTCAAGCGAAGGGAATGATAAATGTTATGTATAGGGAAGGAGAATACGGTTTAGTTGCGAAAAGTCTAGACAGATGATGAAGAAACATAGTTTTAAAGAACTCAATTGTTTCGCTATATCAGGTCACGAAAGCGGGAACTTTAAGCATTCAATCAATCCTTAATGGGAACTGAACAGTCTTTTAATAAGATTATTTACAGACAACAATATCATCAACATTATATGCATATGTTTTACATTATATTGTAGGCAATTAAAATTATAAGCCGCGTTATTGATTCGTGTTCAATGCAAATACAGGAAAATAATTAAATGCATCAATAAGTTGTTCCGATACTTCTTGCGAGAAATAACAATTGTTTGTTTCAATTAAATATGATATTCTGTAAATATAGTAATAAATTGAAACAAACAATTGTTATTTAGTCGAGATCAAAAACCTCATCTATAATAGCATATACAAAACTTCCTGGTTCACAACAACTTCTTGTTTCATTATGCGTCCGATTCCGACAACGGACTTTCCACAACAATTCTATTGACAATGATAAGGAATGGTTTAACATAACATCAAGCCTAATTTTCCAGAAGAGTTAAGCAGAGATGTAGCTATAGTGCACCCACATTTGCCAGTTATTTTGAAGATCCGTGTAATAAGGGGCAAGACTATTGCCACCAACCGTGCAGAAATCTGGACTCATGCTACTGAAAAACCCAAACCCAACTCGGGAATTGAACCCAACCTACGTTTGCGACCACTAGACCAACGAAATGGCTAACATAAGCTTTAGAACTACAATAACCGCCATAGAATTAGATCTATAGCGGCTTTCGACACTGTAGTTCTAAAGCTGAGTAATCCACCCAACAATGACTTCATACCCAGATGGGTATAGACACAAAGACATCGACAGACAAGACAGCTATACACGTGAACAAATAGTGAACAAAAAATCTTAAGATAAACGATAATACCACTGAAATATTACAGGCGTGACTTTGAGATTAGACTTCAATAGCTGTTGACAATGTTGTTACAAGTTCGTCATGTGGGTGTAAGATCGTCGTGAACTAAATTACAATAACTCATTGTAGTAATCGAATTTTTTGCATGCTTCATTTTAATATCACTTATTTGGTCTAACAAAACTTTATGCATGTATTTGTTACTGAGACTTTCTGTAGGTGAGCACCGGAGCTTTGCAGACTGAATATAATGTTTCGAAATTAATAAAAAAAACAACTTGTCGCTTGAGCTAAATCGGCGCCGTTAATTTTCTTAATTTAAGTCTAAAGAGTTGTGTTGGAGATGGTATTTAAAGTCGTAAGATAATTCCACATGAAACAAAGGTATTCAATTTCCCAACAGTTGGTCCGTCTGACATGGTAACTCTAGACTTGATCCAAACACCACACGACACAAACAACACATGTCACAAACGACCCGTCAAGAATGTTGAATTACTGCATTATACTAACAAGCATCTCTCTCCGAATGCATCGGACAGACTCAAAAGCATGGCGCCAACGTCAACGAGGGCTTTACGCAACATAATACATAAAAAAAACTCTTTTAGAATAGGTGAATTGAATTTTTATAGCCGTTTTAGCTGAGTATCTATGTCGCGGCAGTTAACCGTGCGGTGGTACAGTTAGGAATCTGATACGTGAATGTGGCACTCTAACGTGCGCCTACGCACCCATGATAAGTCGCCGTCGTTTTTGTTACGAGAAAAACTTAATGGCATCAAATTAAACTGGTAATAATCTATAATCTAGTTAACGATGTTGCGCTAAACACGATGCAGGAATTGCAATAAAATGCTTAATTAAACACAGAGTGGTCGGCATTGTTCACGAACGCTTCCGACAGAGGCTAAGTAATTCAACCGCCTACGCCGAATTAAACGGCGATCACTTTGCATTAGAATTAACACTATTGTCGCTGCGATTCAATTACGACAAACCCTTATATGTATCTCAGCTGTTTTAAATGTATGCAACACGTTAATTGTGCAATTTGATTTATGCGCCTTGTCACATGCTGGCAACACCAAAGAGAACGCACGTGGTACATGTTAACAACATTGTCTGATCCAATGGTACCGATTAATCGTCGTTTATGTGCCGTGTGGGTTGAATCGACAACATATCCGATATTTTCTACATTATACGGTTACTTTGCAGCGGCCGCGAGCTCATTATGGTAAAACGCTTACGCATAATATTAGTGTTATAGAATGTCAAAAGTATTTAGATAACCGTTACCTTCACTGCGATTCGGAAAACAATGATAAGTATTGACCCCGAATTGTGGGCTGCTTAAAGATTTACCATCCTAAGTAAACGCTGCAGTTGTTGGAATGAAGTTGTTTACCGTTGAAACAAGGCGGGGATATTTTCGTATGGATTGGCAAACACGCGGGCATTTCGCGGGCGTGCATTAACGCTAAGTAATGTTCAAACAAACATAGTCCCACGTTGGGCGCCAGTGGGGCGCCTCGGATTATGCACCCGGCACGTGATGCACTGTTTACGCTTCAATACTTCCTTACTTATGTTTCTATGTTTATATTTCGCAGCTCAATAAACAAAAACCGTTCCCTCCGTTCATTGAGGGACCCTATATTTGCAGTCCCCTTTTAAACACAATACGAAACGGCATTTGCCAATGTGCTAGCCACGTGTCCACAGACCGCTGTTAATAATTTCCGAGTGAGAAAGCTAACAGTATTGAAACTAATTGCGAATAAATCATTGTGATTGGGTAACGTGACGTGTGATTGTGACAATTGTGAGGGAAATTTACCAAACAATAGCCAATCGGAACGTAAACAGTTGCATAGGCCGTTAGTTTATATTATATAGGTACATATTATGCAAATAACAATGGTTGATTATTCAGATGCAATTACTTCATTGGAGATCACAAAATTGCAATCAAGTAAATATACAGACGATGTAGAAAACCCCGTAGCAAACATTGATATATTTTATATGCAATTACATAGTCACATGGATATTCCATGGGAATCTAAAGGAGGTTTCTAAATTATTACAAACTAGCTGCCCCCCGGTTTTACTCGCTTCTAAGGGTCGCAGCGTGATGATAAATGGCCTATAACCTTTTTCAAACACAAACTATTCCGTTTTTCTATATTACTTTAGATGGTATAGATTAACACTTCACAAAACGTTACAAAAGACGTTCTTCAGAATGTAAGACCAAATAGGGTAAAGGTAACAGAAAATGAGAAAGTAGACACCATTTCACAATCGGAACCAAATCTTGGGTATCAATGCGCGGGCGAACCAGCGCAGCATCTTTCTACAAACAGGAACGGATCTGGAAATGCAAGTGCCATTGTAGCGCCTACGTCGACCGTTATAATGAGCCGACCTACTTGTATCGACAGGCTGTCCCTCATCAATGCAGCTTTATGAAGTTGGACAAGGCAAGAAAAGTGATGTTTGAGCGGTAGACAGTAATAATGAAGAAATGTTGACGGTATCGCAGCATAGAAAATTAAACTACTGTAATTTAGCACCTAACGTAAGAAAACCCTTACCAGATAAAAAAAACAAAAACGAAAACAGAAACAGCTAAACAATTCTATATTTATGTACTGGAAGGCTCCGCACGTCGCGTTGGGACATCTTTGTTAAACTTAAAATAACTGAATTCTGGTAAAGTTAGTATTTACCTGTTTTAAATTCTACGAAAATATACAATAAAACACCTACGCGCGAGTGTTGTCAAAAAGCCATATTTGGCACATAAAAATTGTTCATTTATATGTGGTGCGCGAGCGCATGCACGCCGTGCATTATTGATGCGCGTCGACTATATCTTGACTCTGTACACTAATGGGCCACGTGTGCTGATATCGAATATCGACAAACCTAACGACATTGTAAACATCATCTTTAAAAGAACGCAGCTAAGAAACAATTTCGTTTAGCAATGCTTTTCATTCAAGTACATTATTATGATAAAACTATAACTTCACAGTAATATTGGTAAGTAACACTAATGCGTTTTTGTATGCAGCAGCCATAAATATGACGTATCTGGAGATACGAGAGTCTTTAATACCATGTAGACAATTTCTTGGAACCATAATGGACGGCAAGTGTTATTTATTGGAGATTTGTAATAAAAATATCAAGTTAAAACCGATCGTCATGCAAGTCTTTTAAAAAAGTTCACGGATATTTGATATGGCAACATTGACAGCTGTCATAATTTACGCGCGAAATGTAATATTAAGTCAGAGAACAGTCGCATTCGAATATGGAACACAATAAGATTCGAAATTGACAGTTGTACAAAATTTTTATTTTCAAAGCCGTCTGGAGTACGAGACTGGCGGTCGATAAATCCTGTTCGACGTATACTTCAAGGGCGTGCGGCTATTTTTAGCGCGTCCCGAGCGAAGGCCGCTCTTCCAGGCAGCGGCACGAAGGACGCCGCGTCCGGACAAACGTGAACGTTCGGATCGGCGGCGCTCGAATTTTAATGTTTTTTTTTCTCCGAATCGCGACGCCAAAGAGTGCCGCCTTTTGGGGTTAGATGTGTGTAGCAACCCAAGCAGGTACCTACGGAAACCGAAACGAAACTGTTGTAGCGTGTGTTGAGAAATATAATTTACGAATCATTTTCAAATTAAAGGGATTTATGGCAAACCCATCCTAAAAGCTTAATCGGAATCAAATGCGAAGTTAATGATACGGCTTTGGAAATACAAGACACAGCGGGAGAATAACCTATAGACGACATCTGCCTTTCAGACAGTGCAGCTAAAAAACTTGGGAGGATTTGTAATTGAATAGCTATAATATATTTTCATTACGAAACACAACACTACAGCGCTAGAGAAATAAATCTTGGCTTAGTAGTTAAGACATCCACAGTCTACATATTCTGAGTTACATCTCAACTCCCATTCAACACAATTAAGACAGAGTTGGCAATGTTACGAAACCTCCATGGAAAGTTCCATTAGATTTTAATACAGAATGTTATAAATGGGTATTTATTATTATTATATCGTAGCGTTATTGTCTATAATACGATATTATGACAACGGTGATGCAACAAGGAAAACAGGCGACGCTGGTAGTAAACAAAGAGACGAGGAAGCTTTAGCGGGTCAATGCCGATTTGCGAATCTGTTAGTTATTTGTATAATGTGTAATACATTAGAATAAGGGTTAAGGGATTGTGTAAAACATGATATGGCTAGACAGGAAGTGAGATGTATGGAAGAAGAAGACATGCTGCGCCGACCCCAAATAAATTGAGATAAAGGCAGGAGGATGATGATGAGAATAAGGGATAATGTTCTTAATCGAACGGGTCTTATAGTGAAGAATTTAGACTCTTGATTAAATCCCCCATATAATGGGAAAAGCAATTTGGGACTTCCAACGGTAACATTGCTACAGTATAATTTGCATGTCCAATATGAGCCAGCTCTTCAGAATCAGAAAGCAAAGTAATATCACACGAAGGATCTTAATATGAACACTTCCAAATCACGACATGGTTATTAGCAGCGACAGGACCATTAAGCTTGTAAGATAACATCTGTCAACGGTGTGAAGTTTCGCCGTCCGCGCGTCTTGTCGATCATCAAAATGTTAATTCCGCATCCGGTTTTATACCATCAGTTTTTATTCGACTACATTTGCCAACTTCCTAAGAATTCTGTAAGTTTAAACTTTCGACTCGGTTCAATCGATTCTTTTCGGTTCGAGGAAATTGCTAATACTTGAGAATTGAGAACAATCAAGGTTTTTTTACTCTTACCCTTGGGTTTTATGAGGAATGGTGCTGTAATATTACATTGGGTTAAAAGGGTTAATTGCTTCAAAAGTAAACTAAACATCGAATATTTCGTAACATTGTTAATTGAGAAACCCATTATAAATACATGAACTACTATAAAAGATGTGGTCGTAAACCTTCGGAACAATCGTCAGAGGATTTCGTGTAAAAAATATTATGGAAATTAGTCCTGAGTTCGAGTAACCCAATAACACATTTTGTGTGTTTCACCACACCAGGTAGTACCGAATAAATTACACATATATTATCAATTCCTCGATTCTTTAATCTCTTAATGTGTATTATGTAAAGATGACGACTCCTGCGCCGGAGACCTAGTTAGCAACAGATTTGAACCAATCATCTGTTTAGCTGGATGATCTCACCAATTGCATATAACAACATACATACAAAGTTGTGTGGGGGAAACGAGTTTTAAATAATAGTTGTAGACGATTGGTTGGCTAACGTTTTTTATGGCGAATTCGACTTGTCTAGTTGAAATAAAAGCAGTCACTTTTAAGGATAAGGGAAAGAAAGATGACGATGACAATGCAGATAGTAATATATAGGCCCTAAAGCAATAAAGGGGTAAACCCAAAGCAGAAGAACAGGCTCCTTACATAACGCTGCATTAAGTTGATGCAACACAATGACGGGACAGACGTTGCGCAGGAGTTTGACACTGCATCACTTTCGTACAGTGAAAGTATGATTTATATTAAGGATACACTTCGAGGCATTAAATTTATATCGATGTCGACCTTTTATTGTATAATAAATAAATTCAACGTCTCGTAAGACGTGTACGCTGATGGAGGATTTGCATTGTGTCCGGAACTTTCAGAGTTATCAATAAATAATGGTAATTCTAAACAGTCTTGCTGTAAATCAATATGTATCATTCAAATTCAGAAGCTTTAAGTTTAGATTCCACGAACTTATCATCTGGAAGTAATGATTAGTAACAGGAACATCCTCGAATTCATCATTTGCATTGCATCGAATTTTTTCTATATTGCAGTAGGATTCCAGTCTAACCGAGTGCAGCTGAATGCCAATATTTTACAAGAATTACTGCCTTTCTAACCTGCACAACCCAGGTACTGGATACCCTTTTGTAAGAATATTTGTTACGACTATAAGACTTTAGACTACGAGACCTACAACCAAACAATCCAAAAACGACAACTGGCAAACGAACGATTGTCAAAGATCTAGGAATGACAGCCGGGACAAATTGCTCAACGTGAGGGGCTTTGGAAGATATTGGATGGTCACCCAACCACAAACCAACTTCAGTAAGCGTAGCTTGACCTACGATCGACCTATTCGTCTCATCGGCTGAGTATTTAGTAACAAGACCCTCAATTCTCTAGTTCTCAAATAACCCTGCCAAAACACTACTCCCCCTAAAAGCGATCATAAACCATCACTTATTTATTCAACGAAACATTGACCAATAACCAGCTCTCATTCGCTATTAAGGAACATTAAACACTTGTTAAATAAATCTTCTGGCCACTTTGCGGTGTTGCCAAAAACATGACACGGAGTGTGCGGTATGTACCCGTGTGATTCAGTGTTCAAATATTGGACAGTGATTTACTTGCACACTTTGAACGTGTTTTCGATGGTATCATGAATTACTGGAACATATATGGATGGGTGATGTGGAATTGTGAATTGGTGTTTGAGAATGTGGGACTGAGGGGTGTAGTATTTTTTTCTAATTGAATGAAAATGTGCAGCAGAATTTAAAATGACTGGAGCATGCTCTAAAGGTCCGTGTTCAACCTTACAAACTGAGAGGAAATCAAGTAACTAAAAACCTATGCAAAGGCGCAATAAAAGGCTTAAATTTCAACAAGATTTGAAGTTGCCCCACACTAGGAATTTCTCCTGTATCGTGGGTGCGTTTACAAACATTTAAACTCACAAACACAAACAGCCAGACCCGGAACAACTACCTGTAGGTCATACAAATATTTGTTCCGTGTGGGGATCGAACCCACAACAAGCGGCGCAGCAGCCGATGGCTCAACCACTGCGCCAACCGTGTTGTCAATCTGAGTAATATAATTAGTAAATCATCCACAATCATATCTGCTGCACTTTGTCACAGTGATCCTCACAGCCGTGGTATGTTATTTCATGTCATGCAGGACTTAATAAAACGAAAATATTTTCCATGACGTGCGTTGTGCAACACATGGCTATACACAGTATACATTACACGTTTGCAAATAAATATCCCGAGAAACAAAGAAAAAAACAAGTGGACATGAGTGTTTGTATGTTCGCAGTTCATATCTGGTGGTAATTTATTGTGGCGCCATGTTGCGGTGGGACCGACGCGTGCGCAGCGCAAACCCACCTCAATCATTGTCTTAGACGAATACTAGAAATAAAAATCTTGTACATGCGGATTGTTTATACGAAATTCCAAATTTTCGAAGCTAAATAGTGGGTGCCTGCATATTATTGTGATTTGTTTTGAGCTACATTTGTGGATCCAGTGTTTTAAATCGTACAGTTTTTATTGCAATTTAAATATGAACCATTGCCATTTTAGGAGAACGTTTGATTTCCTTAAAAGATTAAACATTTACAGTCTCAACCAACAAACATAAAAGTCATGCACGTGTTGCCATGTTACACTACATAGTCTAACCCAAAATGGTTTAATGATATAATATACAGCCTAAGTATCTAATCGTAATTCTTTTCCTAGGTCTGCGTCCCGTGAATAGACAAAAAAATATCCGATAGAATTTGCAATTCCTTGGCGTAAGTACGTCTATTTTATCGGTGGCCATAACTCGTCTGGACAGGTTCCGTAGGCGGGTTGGGTTGTAATAAAAAGCGGGGTGGTTACCGAACGGAGCCGGGTCGTCGCCCCCGCGCGGCCTTCGCCCCCCGCCCCGCGGCCGCGCAGCAAGGACGTCGCCCGCCGTTGCATAACCACTCGCACGCAAGTCGTTGATACCGTTCCGAGATGCGCTCGGTGTCGTCGTATAGGCTGCGCCAGCGCACCGGAATGAAAATAAAAGCTGAATGTACGCATAAAACCGTCCTATTGGTATTCATACAAACGTCAATTATTGCAGTTTTTACACGACAACTACGGCATATTGATTGAATCCATTGTAATTAGAGGATTTTCACTTTCCAGCCAGGTTACTTGCGTTTGTTGATTAATTGAGATTCATTTATGATAACACAATACATTACCGAGCTATGTTGTTTTGAATAGCATCATCGTGTACTAATTGCGTTCAAAATTCTAACTAACTTAACTACATTCGCGGAAGCATAACTTCATTAGAAATGGTGTGTTTATCGTACTAATAAGAACGTGATCTTGACAGAACTACGTTGTGGCCTTTCGAGTTTCCTCGATACATAACAAGTAAGGAAAATTCTTAGCCCGGTTTTCTAGGTACAAGATTTTGCATTCCCAAGGACCTCATTAATATTCAGAGCGTATTTACATGCCTCCATAGATAGAGACTAATGGTAGGGGGCCAATTGAGTCTCGGACGTGCGCCTATAATTGTAGGAACTGGCTGCAGGGCCGAGCGGAGCCGGGGGCGCAAATTATAATAGGCTCCAGTGCAACGGACAACTAATAATAATTGTGTTGTATTGATAAATGTCAAAAGGGATTTATAGCTTTGTAAGTCTCGAGTTAAATTCGCCATTAAAAATTTAAAGACGGGGTATTATCGTATGTTTAATTGTGCACTGCTTAATATTCGTAAGTAAAGCGTGGTCTGAAGTAGGTGACTTACTTGCATATATTATTTGAGCAATAATTATGGTTTTAGTCGGCAAGGTTGAAGTGTAGAGCGGATATAACAACTGGCTATTAAAGGTCTTAAATGTTCAAACAACATACAAAATACAAGCGCAGTTTGTGTTCCGAAAACTAGAACGATTTGGCAATTAACACTGGTGGTAGTTTTCCCTCTATCAGCCCCTCATAAACACATTATAAATTCATGTTTACCATTCCCGGAAGGATTAGGCAAAAAGTACACCCACAATATTTTCGCCAGTTGTGTTTTAGGTCCTAGGTTTATGTAATAGGAGACTGAGGAGCCTATTACCATCAACCGGGAACAAATCCAGACTCCGGTCTGTTACTAAGAAAATATAAATAGAAAAACATGATCAACATTTGCCCGACCCGGGAATCGAACTCAGAACGGACCTCAGAAACATCTTAAATATAAAATAATAATTATTAGAAAGTAGCAAATTCAAGAGGTTCTATTCCTGAACAAGGAATTTGCCCCAAAAGCCAATGATTTATTTATCTATAATCTCACAAACACAACTCAAAAACGTCCCTTCATTTGTTTTAACCCTCTTCAAGAAACACAGCTAAAGGGATTTGAAAGGTGTCTCACCACGGCCCACCGACCATCAATCACTGGGTACGCTTCACAATGGGGATCAGCAGCGACCAGCGAGCGTTCGCAGAAACGTCTGTGTCGACACAACGGCTTACCTAGAACAAAGACAGATATGGTTAGCAGTGCAAGTATACTTTATAAAGTGCGGCCATGGAAACTGTGTTGTGATAGTGGTACTTGGAATAATCATAGGAACATAGTCTAACATCTATCTTGGGGTCGGCTTCCAGTGTAACTGGATGCAGATGAATACCCGTACTTAAAATGGAGCGATTGCCTATCTGACGTTCACAACCCAGTTACAAGGAGATACGATAACATTGGTGACGACTATCAAAGAACTGCAAATATCACCAGAAGGGCCTTGATATGTTATGGATGGTCACCCACCCACGACAAGGCCTAAGCAAACGTTGCTTAATTTAGAAGTCGACCCATGCCACTGTTTATACTAAGCGACGAGCCGCCTGAAGTTATCGTAAATAGTGAAAGCTATCTCACATTCGGCCTATCAAAACGCTTTAACTTCTAATAACAAAGAACATAAGAACGATCCTGCATATACATAGACCACATTTTATATAACATGTTGTCTTCGGATAAACCTATAAGTTTCTTTGTACTTCATTCACGATTTCAACACAAAAACTGTTCGCAATTTCGTATCGCTGACATTTCATTTGTCTAAATAAGTAAATACCAACCACTCCCGCTCACTTTATGGCCCCAATCAATCTGGCCGCTCACATCCGAGCGGGCTAGGAACAAAGGATTAGCTAAGCCTTCACCATTTATATTCTAAATACCAACAGAGTTTCGCAAACGCCCTCTGTTTACGGGTCCGATGCAATTTTCTGTGTGAAATCAAGCATCCTGACTTCTTATGGCGTTGAAAGTTGAAAAGGATTCGTTTTGCCTTAGTATGGGGATGTGATGAAGAGGGATAAAATACATGTGGCTAAATAAGTGATGAAGATATATGTAGATGGATCGCTGGAAAGGGCGAGCGAGGAAGACCAAAGAAAGGATAGATGGACTGTGTATGAAAATATATAAGAGAAAATGATAGCTGACCGAAGGGGACCCCAAGTAACGGGGACAAGAACAGGAAGATGATGATAAATACTCATGGCGTTTTACACAAAGAGTTTGCAGAAATCAGAGATTACGATCTAGTGAGAACAGGTATTTTAATAGGTAAACATGCCAAAATACTGATATGACTGAAATGCAAGGACATAGGATGTAGGTGCAACACAAATGATGACACGGTTGGCGCAGTGGTTGAGCCATCGGCTGCTGCGCCGCGTGTTGTGGGTTCGATCCCCGCACGGAAAAAATATGATAAAACTGATGTAATACATCACGGTATTGCGTAAAGATAACTGAATCAGAAAACTGCTTATAAAATCTAAGCTTTTTATCAAGATACATGAGAAAAGGCTGTTGAATAATAACGAGGTCAACAAGAAACTGCGATAGTGGAGCAAATGTATACAAGGAGATTTGCGAATTTATCATTAATTTCTTATCAGTAATTACTAAAAACACGAACAGGCATTACTTGCAGGCATATTCTTGGTATTTACACCGGTCGAGCTGCTTCTTGTTCAACAGCTGATACATTCATTTTATTTTTAAACCCACCCAACGTTAACTGAATGGCATTGTACTGGAAACGAAACATATTTAATAACAAAACACGGCCGTCAGTGACCCGCACGCTATCGGCGCGATCTGAAGCGGAACACGGCCACAATGCGCAAGCGCACATATCGATTACGATAACGCCCCTGACGCATATCAACTGCAGTAGGGTTTATGAGGGCGAATCCGCATAGCCAGATAAGAAATGCTAATATTTAACTAATATATTATGCAAGAACTTGATGCAAAAGCTGTGATATACCAGGTAATAAGTATATTTCATCAACATCAGTGTGAAGCTGGTAAAACAATAAGTTTTTGTCCTTTTGGAAACATAAATTGTGCCCATCTTCAGCTCACTTTCAGCAACTTTTGGAAAAATTTCGCGACGCCTCATCATAATCAAGTCACAAGGAACAAAAACACATAAATATAATAAATCCATTCACCGACACAATACGTTCATTAAACCGACCGGTAGCTTTACCTACAGTCGTAATAAAAATCCATATAAAGCCTAGGAAAAATATTAATTCATGAATTGTGCTGAGTTTTTTGTGGTGCAGCGGTCATATATGGCGACCACACACGGGCCCTGCAATGATGCATTGTGGCCGGAGTGAGAGACCACAGAGTAGATTTATTGCGAACAGCGCCGGCGTGTATGGCTAGTGTAACAGCGTCCCTACATGTGGATTTATTTTGTTTATGGTCAATAGGTGCATAGCTACACCGAGGCACTGAATGTTACACGCATCGCGCGCTCAGGTGCGTGTGCGGTCCAAGTTATACACGGACGTTGCACAAGGATCGTTAGTAAGTCTACATAGAATTGACCACAACCCCGATAGTGTGAAAAGCCTGTTGTTTCTGCTGGTCCTACACAGCATTATCACGTATCTATAAGCTTAGATTTAAGTACAATATTCGCATCTTAACTTGTACGCCACATCTTATGCTCCTGTGATAATCATAAACATGTTTACAAGCGATTCTACTTTTTTAGCAACCCTCTCGTATGTATTGGCTGTCTCTTGTTCTCCACCTACAGCTAAGCACAAGCCTCCTCACTTGAGTATCCCTATCTGACATGCATTATTCAAGAAATTTCATTTTCTATCTTTGTTTCTCCAAAGTTCAACAACCTCCCCAAACTCCTATGACTTGTACCAAATCGAGTTAAACCGTGTAAAAGTCGAGCGTGCTCAATAAACGCGATAAACACGCGATATACTTAGAGGCGATAAGTCGCGCGACACCGCGATAAGTCGCGCGACAACGCGATAGTCGAGCGTTTGTATGTAAATATTGCCTGCTACAGATTCAGTATGGTTTTTGCCAAGTTAGGATAACACGTGCGAGCCTTGTTCATTCAGCTGACTCATGAGGTCTGTTGCCGCGACTAATCTTAGTCATATCATAATGTATGGTTTCTATAGTCATACGACTACTAATAACAGCTTTATACACTCTAAGATATATTGAAAGATTAAAATCGTTCTTCAATTACTCATGACAAAGGAAAGCCATGTTTATCTGTCTGTTGAGTGAAAATCAAACAACGTACTTACAGTTAATTCCAAGAATAACAAGAAGAATTGATTTAGCATGTTATTTCCATGTTTATAAATCATTATTCAAGATTTTGCTTAGGCTTTCACGCATGTCTTGTCTGATGAGAAGTTAATTTGGAAAGAGTGACCCTAATTTTTGACAGGCGGCTTAAATATAAATAATTTATACAGGTATGTACAAGACAATGCTTTTAAAGCGAGAACCACTACGGATTAGCAACATCAACGGGTCGATTCCGAGATTTTCGTAAATGGAACGTGAGATATCGCGTGCAAAATTATATACGTGATTAAATTTCGCGATTTCATATTTCGAATGGCGTTGCAACTGCCGCGTTTGTTTACGCACGCGCGTTGCGCAAACGCAACCGTCGAATCGCCGCAAAGTGACAAACAACAATTTATCAAGCAAATAACTGCAACTGTTTGTACTTAAATGAGGTTTCAGAATACGGCCTTCGGTTACCTTTCCCGTGAGAAAAGATCTAATAATAATAATTACGTTTTACTTCTCTGTGAGTCATTAATTTTCAAAAACTATTGTTTGTAAATTTATTATATACCTCTATTAAACAGATATAATAACCGCGAATAGGGTCAAGTATACCGGAAACGCGCTGCCCGCTGCGCACGCGCTGCTCGCTCCTATTCAATCTTTATCGTGGAACACAATGGTACAATATTGCAGCTCTATCTGTTATTGTTGTACTCTTTCGATTGTGCGTACGTTTTACGCAACGGTCGGAGTATCACAGCTCACAAGTGACGTCGAAATAGCGCCTATCAGACAATGTGCAATAATAAGCACTATTATTCCGATTTGTCAATGACAAATATGAGAGTGATTTGACGCCTTAATCTCTTGGGAACAAAATTCAGTATAAGCTAAAGCTTTTATGAATAAAAATCAGGTGTATTTCGAAGGAGCTCCAGTACCTCTCGTTAAGGTCTACAGCATCGAGAAGAGGCCAATTATATTAATTGGCGTGTTTAATATTTTTTTCACTGCGCAAACGAGTGTTGATAAAAATCCACGTTATCCACATTCTGTGCATTTGCATTTTTGTCGACAGCAACTGGTAAGGAACGCCAAGTCGCCAACTCTCTCGACTAGGGCTGTGGCGTTTGAAAAAGGCAATTGTAGCTCTTGGTATAAGTTGGCGAGATCAGATTTTTTCCCCAAATGGTAAAGCATTTGATGTCGTATACTCAAAGACGCATTGGTGATTGGGTGTCATCCAAGATTAATTAGATTTGGATTTTGCATCTCGGAAATTTCGATTTCTGTGGTAGTGACACACCTTCAACATAACAGCAATCTACATTCCGTTTTCTATTTTGCTATGATCCCGGTAAGGACGAGGATCACAGAACAGCATCACAAAGTAAATCGTGCACACGTGCAAAACAAGTGCAACTAAGATCCTCATTAAAAATCTCGGAGGTTGGTTCAAAGCCCTCAAATGCACTTGCGCATGAGTCTAAGGACCCACTTTACTTCAACAGCTAACCCTAATAGGCACCAGCCCTATTCCACGTAATACGCAATGTGATTAATGGCGATGTAATAGCTCTATTACGTGCCTCTGCCGGTACTGCGAGAAATGCCCGTCCCCTTCCCGCAACAAGCGTATTAATTGACATTTGAGAAAGTTGATTTAATTGCAAACATTAACCAAAATGTTAAGGTGTCAGACACGATTACCGCTCTTGACTTTTTAGGGCTTCACAAAAGGTTAATAAAGAGGTATTAAGTGTTATTGTGATAAATATCTTCATTGCAATGCATCGGGATGAAATGCGATCATAAATTCAGTGTTCGGATTTATTGTTTTGTTTAAATGTTGAGTCTAAGTGTCAGGGGCAGTCGGCAACATCTGTGCTGAGCGATTAATAACTGTCCAAAACATATTTCTGACTTATTTGCAGCTGTCAATTGCATGCACATAAATATTTCTCACGCGCGTTTTCATCTCGCGAACACTAAACACCACCTTAAGAAATGAAATATAACTGTAAACTGTAAATAATTTTTGAGACTTCTAGGGCGTTTCCACACTAACGCAATTCCATCAGGAAATGTAGTAAGTTCTTAATTTGAATGTTTAAATTTGTAATACAAATCTCGTTTGGTCTTTGGGGTTTCACACAATTTCAAAAGACCAAAAAAAAACAACAGCACCGACAAGGAACTCACCACAATGTTCAACATTGTTGTCAATCATCGCTACCTTCAGTATAATGAGGTCGTGCACTAATAATATGCGCACACGCGATGCAGCATAACATTGCGAACATTACGCCAACGATTACAGCATACAACATAATTATACATAACAACAATTATAAGTTTTGTGAGAACGTTACATATGGCTGGCCACGATTGAACATAAGCTTGCTGTCTGAGCCAGTTTTTGTGTTTTCTTCTTTGTTGGAAGATTTGGACGGTCATTACTCTTTGTCGCATTATGAATTCTTATTATTGTTCACACAGCATCCTGGCTTGTTTCCAGGTTCCAATTTAACAAAGGAACAAAATTGTAATGGAAACCGTTTCTGTCGAACATGATAGCTAAAATCCTGGTCCATCCTTCTAAATTGGGAGAGCTAGCACAAACAGATAAACAGGATGACGATAACTCAGAAGATCGCACTCGTCATTGCGACAATCAGATACCGGAGCACATTGCTCATGCAATTTTTCCTGTGTTTTGAATCGTAACAATAGACATCGTAACAGCTCGGGATGCACATCTGGGCAACATGAATGTTACAATATATAAGTCGTATTGTGGTGTAACATAACATGTACAGCTAGTCTGCAATGACGTTGTGTCCCACAAGCGTAACAGAACTCCCTCAGATGATGTAACTTTACGCAATCGTAAGAATCTAGTCGTATCCTGTTTTCTTGCCTTCTTGGGTTTGCACTAAATCACGCTTGATTCATGTGTTCAGGTTAGAACGTAACTTATTGAGGTGCTTGGACTTCTATGCTTTTAAAAAGATGGTGGATGATTCTGAAGATGCACAGTTCACTATGCACGGATTACTGCCAACAGATCCTTAGTCCAACCGCGATTTCTAGCCAGTCTTATTTAATCCTATCACCGCAATATGCTAGTTAAATCCTAAAGCCAAACCAGACTATTTAAAGATTTCTGATATTTTCGGTCCACTTATAACTTCAGTTCGGAAATATGGGCAGCAACATTATGCTTCAGGAATACTTGCGTCATTTCCTTCATAAAGCCCACCGATATCAGACGCGCATTATGGTACAGATCGAGTGCTTGCGACAAGAGGGCGCCACCGTCTTCTCGAAGATGCAAGATTTATGCGCCTGCGTCGTGCGCTTAATATTCTACATCCGGCAGCCACTTTCCAAACAAGCGTGTTTGAAAATTGCCGCATCTCCAGCGCAACACGGCACAGTAAATGGGCAACATTTTGTTGTTGAATTTGCGTTTTGGCATCATTAGATGCAATTTGAAGAGCGAGAACATGATTTTGCTTTAAAATTGGTCTTCATGAGAGCTTCTCCTTTTGGAATGATATTTTTGGGGTGCTTTAGAAGTGTGTGTGGTCGCAATTACTGGCACCGTTGGTTATTGGGCTCTGCTGAGGCAACGAATTTACACTTTTCTATTAGATTTCATTCCATACTATTTCTTGCCGTTAAAGTTTAGAAGCATTCAATTTTCATTAACACCTCACCATTTTACGTCTACTCTAATAGTCTTTGATAGCACCACTACTGTAATGGACTCATCCTCAATTTCACTCGACGTTTTCATTCATAACGATTTTACGATCCGAATAAACAAGCTGTGCCCATTTTTTTATCTCAGCATCGGAGCAATAAACTATTACAAAGTACACCTTCTCAGAAATGTGTTTTAGAGACAAAACGTGCACTATGGCACGGTTAAATTGCAAATTTTATGGGTTTGACTAAGCCGCCCCTGGTGCCTGCGGCCAGTTCAAAGGGCTACCCTCTGGCCCGCGAGACTGGGACATGATATCAATACATAAACCAAACAAAAATACACCTTAGCTTTTGATTATAAAGTCTATACTTCAATTGTGTTTGGAATCGCTATTGTCAAAAGCATAAGCATTACAAAGTGGCCGCATGTCACGCCAGCGCCAAAGAGCAAAGGTTCCGAACACTAAAAATGGGAATAAGCATTACTTTCGTTTCGAAACGAACAATGGCCGCCGCACGGTGGGTTTATGGGAGAAATCGCTCTCGCAAACTAGGAAGCAAGTAAATCGAACTACACTAATTTGTTTTGCCTTTTGCAGTAAACTGAGAAAGCAACGTTTATGGGTTAAGCAACCATGTATGTAATGGCTTTCGAGTGGTTTTCAATTTCACATGAGAGACGGAATCACATGAATTATCTGAAATAGCTGCCGACCGTACATCTCAGTTTTATTGTACTTTCTTCGTGCATTTCCATGTTCGAGTACTGCTGGAACCAGTTTTCTTAATTGTCTTGTGCAGTATTTGAAAGTATTAGTAGTCTTTACAATTGATGGCGTGTTTAGAAAACTTGTTTAACAGAAGACAAGTAAGTTCAGCTTTGTTGTTCTAATATTTACTGACAGCAGTTGCATGGTCAACTTTCAGAAGCCACTTCAAATAGCATTTAAGGAATAAAAACTTGGACACGTCTGTGGTTAACTTGGAGGTCATTTACCTAAAAACATTGATTTCATCAGCAAACGTGCTCCTAGTCCTAACCTAGAAGAAGTGGCGAAAAATACCGAACAAGGCCGATGAGTCCGCTCGTTATTGCGCCCGCGCAGATCCACCGATAGTAAACCAAGAGGAAAAATACTTGCGTAGGCAGGTGCACGTAACTTAAATTTAGTCTAATGAATGGATTTCAGACCAAAATCTAGCTCTGCACCGTATTATCGCATCATCTTACTAAGAATACACTATTCATAAGTCCGATAAAAATCTTAGCATGCAATTTTAATTCAATGTAACTGATTATATCATTGAATTATTACTGGGTTTAGGATTCTTTGAAAAAGGTGAACTAGTTTCCACATGAGATTCACGGAAATTATTCATGTGAGATAACTCGCATTTTATGTGCAATATGATTTTTTATTTAGGTTACGTTTTCCTCTTTTCCTAGATCAGAAGTAAAACTAAGCCGCGGGCAAATTGTTGCTTTACTAATATTCAAATACAATTTGCGAACGCAAAGTTCATTCGTTAGATTTAAAAAACTGCCAGTATTGAAACAAGCCAGATTCAAGTTCAAAAACACAACTGAATAAGAAAAACAGTCATTAATTACTTTCTCAACGAAACGTATATTTTTCTGATAGCTAATTGCGGTGTTGTTTATGAGAATTCCCCAACATTAACGTTTCATTAAGATTTCAATCGTGGTGGCGACTCGTCTGCTCTTATCTTAACTATCCATCAAATGTAGCGACATCCAGGCAGCTGAGATAATCTACGCGCAGACGTATGTTTCAAGATTTAGGGTTCTGTGTTTTATTTAAAATAAATTAATTATTAGTAGGAAACTATTGGAGAAAAAATTCATCACCAAAATTACTTTGTTAGTGAGTTCTTGATTCAAATTTGCATCGTCCGAGTAGAATAAGAATGCTATAGGAACAAAGTTTTATTCAATTCGTAGGTGTGAAACGTACACATATCTCTTAATAGGCTCCTGTTGGCTTACTGTCAGAAAATTATTCGGGTGAGGCAACTAGTCGTGGGATCGTTGGCAAACGCGCGGTCAGTTTCTTCATCTATGAGCTCAGAGTTGGCAAATTCAACTGCATCTAGCCACCATTTATCTTACTGATCCTTACGAAAACCAGATCAAGACATCGTGATATACTCTTTAGTCCATTAAAATATCTAATGATGTATCAAAAACCAGCCGTTCTGCAGTCTGCGCTGACCCGGAACATACCATGCCACTTTTATTGTTCGTCCTGCATTACAGCCGGACACTTTTGTGCGTTCGATAGAATCGAACAAAAAATTAGGTCCATAATGTTTCAACTTCAATTTCCTACAGAACCACAGTGTATCCGGAACCGTCGGCGCCAAGCCAAGACCCGTCTAATCCCAGTTGTCACAATATTCGAAGGTGTGAACAAGCTTTATAATCCCTTGACCTATTATCCCCAGTAGGCCGATGGTCGGAAGAACAACAAGACATTCCTCAGACATTGCATCATATTACTTAATGTTCATCTGACGATGAGTAATAGCCTGTAAGAACCTTAATTTGTTGGTGACGTATGGCTAATACATAATAGATGATGCTGGTGATAATGGTGGTAAATTACAGGGTTCTTACTCAATAATCGATTTGGTGACGACAGTGTCATATACCTTTGCAGACTCAAAGAATGAGGTCGATGTAGGGATACGCAAGGCATTGCACTCAGCCCTATAGATGAACGGATAATTGCAGACCTTACTGCTTACTTAAAAGATACTTAAGTCAGTAAAAATGTAGCACCCTAATTGAGTACTCAGTAAAGACGATTTGCAAAAAAGTAAACATCGATGTAAGCTCGCAAGAAAGCCGCCACACATCTCAAACCTCAATACCCAAGGTTGTTACCTCAATACCGATTCTCAGGAACACAATCAGTAGCAAAGATCATATAGATTCTTTCACCATTTGTACTGACGAGGGGCAAAAACATCAAAAAGGCCGCGTCCACACACAATTAGCGCCGGTTCTAAGAGCAACCGACACTTTACCTCGGGCCACGCGGTGGAAAAAGTGACCAAGTGCAAGGTAGTCGTCTAGGGTACCGTAGAAATGACACACATCGGTAATGTGATTGTAGAAATATATTAAGGATATGTCATGGAATATAAAGGAGATGTTCATTATTTAGTATGTAGTATCTAAAATGTTTTGGACGCATTGTTTTCAAATCAGTGTGACAAAGGATCCATTAATGTAAACTGTACGAGCGAGATAATCGCTATTTCTTTATGATTTATGTCCGCTGCATGATCTTATATTCTTTCAAATATTTAACTAGTATTGGAACTAAACAGTCTCCCCAATCAGATATTAAAAATGAAATAAAACAAAACAGCCATGCACCACGGAGCCCTAAGCCATCATCAAGTGGATGTCGGACTCGTCTCGTGACCGGGTCACGGCACGGAACCGCGCCGGCACTCGTACCCGTGCTCCTACATAAGGGGCAACACCTGACTAAATATTTATGAGGTGCCGTGTGATCCTCCAATTAATTTGAAGATATGTCGAATGCATCAGCACTTTGACTTTGACGACCTAAAGACGAAGCGTCCGCTTTCTGGACTCCATTTACGACGGCAAGACGACCTACAGATTTTCAATTAGAGTCAGTTTTCAAAGTGGTTTTTGGGATCCTTGTAATAAATTCACTTTATAGGTTAACCAACGGATCAAGATGGTTGCTCGCCATTACATATATTGATTTGTTTTCTTTTGATTGCTTCAACTACAAGAATTCGATCTACTCACAATAATAGCAACAAACAAATTTAACGGACACACATTCTTTAGAAAGAAATTCAGAATGAACATCCTGAGAAAAAGTTAACATTTGTTGGAACTTGAAAGGAAACAAAATAACAATATTCCACACGATCATCTGGATTCTACGAAGCATATGCCGCCACAATACATCGGGAACAAAGAATGGATTCCGTCATGCGGACCCATTGAGTCTATCGAAGCTTCGAAGGTCGGAACTCAATAGCTGCAACTGACATGCATTGTTAGAGTGTAAGATAGAGACACATTGCTTTTTGCATGCACAAGGATATACGTTTTGTATCGGAACAATGTTGGAAGTTTTGTCTGGTAATGTTGCTGCACTTTTTGTACCGAAAAGCAAATTCTACTTCAATAGCCGCGTTGTAATTTTTTGCAGGGTGAAACAGTTCGCGTCACCGTCATGCTAATGGGACGTGTGGTAAAATCAAATTTATTCCAAAGTTTCAAGTTTTCATGTCTGCCATCAGTTCCCATGATTGCCTATTTTTTTTAACTATATTTTCAAAAGCATTTCGGTCACATTCTATAGCTTTCAGAAAAACTTCAATACTTTACAGGTGGGTTGTAATAATAGAACTGCATGATTACCGTATTTGGTCTAAAGATTTCAATCACAACGACATTCAACTGACTACTAGATTTTGTCATAAACTATTCAAACAGATTCAGGCATAGATTATTTCTGAACTTGACATAGAATTAAGAAAATTGTATTTAACATATACCTTATGTTTTTTGAATAAATTTATTATTATTATTATTTATTATTATAAACAATTATGTCACCAGACCATTACTTACCTGTGCAGGCGCACCCAGGGCGCGCTGCGTCTGACATTGTCACGAGTTCATAAAAAATATGTACGAATTGTATTGACCTTGTATACATTTTGACATTTCCTTATATCGCTGCCTAGGTATTTATTTATATAACCTTAATTTTATTTAGTCCGTACATTTTTTGTTGATTAAGTGTCTGGCTCGAATCACTTTTTATTTTTAATCATTGACTTAATTTTAGAATTGCAATTTTGTTTCTTTTGCTTTCAGTAGTTATATGTATACGAGTGAAAGCGAAAATATATAGATTATTGGATTACGGTGTTTGGCAGTTATCTTAATTATCTTAAACCTACTTACCTTATTACCTATCTTAATCTGAATTAGCTAATTTAAATAAATCGTGACTGACTGAATTGATAGTTTCCTCGTTGGTCTAGTAGTTGCAAGCGCTGCTGCTGGGCATGAGGACCTGGAATCGCGTCCCGGGTCGGACAAAATGGTAATGGTATTTCCCATTTGGAATAACTCGGTAACAGCGATTTGTGCTCTCGCTTGTGTCTGGTGGTCTTAAACATTACTGGCAAAATGCGGGTGTACCTACTATTAGTTACCTGCTTAACCCTTTGGTGAATACAGGCGTGATGTTAAATTAAAACAGTACTGGCCTAACGTCTTTATTAACGGCTAGGTCTCAATCATTTCTCAAGAATTTCTCATAACTTCAAACACTACAATTAGGTTTTATGCGAAACATGGAATGTTAATAAACTAAAATGAGAGTACTAAACTGTGTTCTAGTATAATAGCAATTTAGTTACCTACAAGTGGTGAACGTAAGGTCAACATGGATACTGCAGAGCGACAGTTCATTTATTAGCATACCCCCCGGCTGGTCTACTATTACCATTGTCAGCTGTAATACGATTATGTCCAACTAATTGCCACCGATCTTAATCTGCCAACATTAACTACCCCACGCCCATATATCGTTCACTTTGACATATCGCAGTAAGCACTTGACTTTGACATTTATAATTACTTGAATATTGAATGTTATTGTTTCTTTGTTCGCCGGTTTAGTGTACCGACATCCTTGACCTGTCGGTAAAGCGATTGCAATTATAACTATTAAGCGGCGCCTACGCACCTCCAATACCCGCCGTACTCTCGTTTACGTGGGCACGAAATTCACATGAACAGGGATTTTAATATAAATTAATTCCACCGCGTCGTCGGAAGTGCTAATTACATGGCGAGGTGCAGCTCTGACAAGGGATAATCGCCGCTCAACTCAACATCATTCTGTAAACTATTATTAGATAACAACCAGCACCCCGCATTTAGCTAGAAATATCGCTCCGAGAAACGACCGACGCCTTCTGAAATAATTAACAGTTATAAAATGTAATGCTGAGGTGTTATTTCCCGGAAATGACACCTAAAGTGGCTGGAGACCGTGACCTGAGTTTGACAGGTGAATTGTTTAAAGCTTGTTTACATTTTGCTCGTGTGGCTGGTGACATCATAGTGGGTCACAAGCAGGCACAGGCGGGCTCGGAGTCGCACTACGCGGCTAATTGCGCGTGCGCACGCTTGCGGTGTTACCACGCAGACTTCCGAATTGCGAACGGCGCACCCTGGGGAGAGCTGTTTATTCTCGAACGAAGGCGCGATTTTCCTCATCATCAGTTTTTAAATAAGCAGCTTAAAGCACGCGCCTCTCCGGCGCCGCACAATGCTACGATCCGGGCATAAAGTAAACAAACACGAGTGAACGAATCAACGACTTCCTTTCTTTCCGCTTCGACGAAGTTCACTTCTCCGAAACCAAACAAATGGACGTTAAGGCGTATATTAAGGCCGAACGGCTTGTTACAATAGAAATTTGACTAACGTAACGATTTGGGAACAATGCAACAGCGTCTGGTTGCAACTGTGATCGCAACATTAGCCAGAACATCAAGGCGTAGGTTCCCGCGGTCACTGTCTCGTTGCACAACGGTCGCGGCGAGGTATTCATGAGTTGTTTACAGAGGTAATTAAGCTGTCGGACCCGCGCCGCCCACTGTGAAGACGCGGACGTTTCAATTAGTCGCAACTAATCCCAGCTCTCGTGGAATGGTGTCGCAACCGTTTGCACAATCGGCGCGTTATCACGACGCGAGGTGATAAGCGGCGTCTCTCGTGAGAGTCGTGCAAATATTGCGACACAGCCGCTGCAAGTAAATGTAGAGCGCGCGCGCATGAAACTAACACAGCCAATTATTGCGCCTCAGCATGAAACCAATCTCACGTGATCCCAGTAATGAGCTGCGAAATCCGTATGACATCGATTGGGACGCGATGCCCTCAAATATGTTTTCATTTAATGTTTTGTGTGTTTGCGTAACAGTCGGTAGGCGTTGGCAGCGTGTCGCGAATCGTCGCTCTAGATGCGCGGAGACAATACGTTGCGCCAGCGCGAGGCACGACACCGGTTTGCGCAAGCACACAGCACTTAAACAACGTGAAACTCTTGTATCTCTCGATTTACGGATCACGGAAATGTTTGGGGTAATTTAAACAGGGTATTAAGTAAAGCTGCCCACGATTAAAGTTTCTATCCATTCGTAAGTTCGATTATAACAGCGAGAACTTAGCGCGTGGTCATAAATAAAGCTGAACAGGATCCCAATTGAATCTCGAGTACGATTGAAAGTCGCCCGCCTTAAAGTTGTGCGTAATTTGCATGTGATCGTATCGAGACGGTCAATCAAAGATGTCGAAAGAACCGAATAGCCCTCGAGTCCCCCCGGATCGCCCACTCGCTCTCACGGCGTTGGCGTGCTCCAAATTAATATTATATTGTGTTACAATTACGGCAACGCACACAGATTTATCTGACGTCGCAATAGCCAGCCGTATCGGCGTGTATATCGTTCTTATTTGGGTCGCGCCAAATTGCTTCTCTTATCGCCTTTTCGCGAATCAGTGGGCGATTGGCGATTGCTTACCAAAATGCCAAATCTTCTTTTCAATGTCTGCTCATCGAGCTTAGTGACAGTCTTGAAAAAAAACTAAGGCAAACTTATAATGTGCGTAGAACACAATGGTCTCGGGGTGTGATCGAGTCTCGATCGGCAACCTGACCGGCGTGGGAACGACCGGCGACAAATATGCGACAATAACCTTTTGTTGGACTGTGCGTGCCTCGCACTTCTGCAAAATATCCCGTACTTAGAGTAAGACTGCGCTCGGGCCCCTCGTTACGAGGTGCAATAAAAATAGTTCGACGCCATTGTGTCTAACATAGACATGTTAAAAATTCTCACATCTTGGTTGAAGAGGGAAAAGTATGCAAACGAGTGTGTCTCAATGAGTCACAGAAAAAGTTAGCAACCGGTCAGTTATCACCTCGGAGCGCTAACTGTTGTATCGATACAGCTTTTTTTGTAAGGTCGTACGGTATCTGTAGATAGGACAGACGTGTTAATGCATGTGTTTATCAGAAACAATTCTTAGAAAGCAATTATAACAGACACTTCCGACGCTCGAGTATGTGTAACGTGTGTATTTGAACTATGTTTTTAGCTGAAGAATCTTGTTATCGATAGGAGAGACAATGAAAACGCGTACAACTGTGTAAACACGACGCAAGATCATGTACGTGGAGTTAGTAACGGCGAGTGCATTCCTCGTATTGTTGGCTCCGAAACCAAGTCTTTCTATAAGTAATTCATAGTCAAATACAACGGTCGTTCGTGTTTTGCGTTAGTGTTTGCTAAAATGTGACCGGATCGTCAAAGAGACACGCCCGGTAGGTACAGTAACCTCGGTGAGTCATGGAACCGCCTCGCCGTGGAATCATAACGAGGAACCGTTGAAAAATTATCAAATTCGCATTCGACCGTTTGGTGGGCTAGCCAGCTTGACAATTCGGAGTGTCTGTTATTGTAATAACAAGACGAAAAATTCCAAGATAGGAAGATAGATAGGTATTCTTTATTGTACTGAAAGGATCCAAGGAAAAAGACATGCCGAACGCAAGATAAGGGATAATTTCTAATCAAGACGTTAAACATAGATGGAATAATTGTGTTATAACATCACACCTGTCATCTTCGAAAGGTTAGGCAGAGGTGAACCTATTTTGCCAGTTATGTATTTAAGTGCCATGTAATAGGGGGCGCGCATATTTCTACGAACCGGGCACGGGTCGGACTGCCACTGATCACGTCCAGGTGGAAAAATCCAATAATACCTAATCCTATTCTTCTTCTCAGGCAAAGAATATATTTATTGGCAAGTCAAGGATTAATACGAGTACTTCTGCTTAGTGAAGTTGAAATGATGTATTTTTCTAACCAAGACAGTTGAATCGTTTCTCTGGGACTCGTCGGGCTTCATTGTCTCGACGCTTTTCTGGTGGTCGCCACTGTTGATTCTGGTTTTCAGGAGTTGCAGTGGTTTGGGAATAGCGCCACACTATCTTGTGCCAATTATCAGTGTCTGAGCAAACTTACGAGTATAACAACCTAAACAGAAAACGAAGGTCTAACTAATAACATAACATACATGCAAATTCCGAATCTAGGACATGAGGCAACCCGTTGCGTATCGCGAGTCTCAAATCATTAAAGCACATACAATATCTCATATTAACTGTAATACTACAGTTAATGCTGGCTCCGTTTGCAATAAAAAAAACTAATAACCATCCGCAATTAAATTGTTGTTCTTGACCTGTGTAACAATTTTATTTACAGCTGATATTGATTACATCGTAAAATTGATTAGTGGTTCCCTACTAATGAAACCCCACCTGACCATTATTTTTATTATATCTACATAGCTTACAAGAGAGTTGGCCAACTATAGTTCCCCTACATTTTGACAGTTATGTTTAAATCCCATGTTATAGGGGCGAGTCTATTGCTAAGAGTATCAAATGGACACAAATCCAGACCCTGTAGGAGCACTGAGAAATTGTAGATGGAAAAAACCCAATTACAGTTTGCCTGACCCGGGAATCCAATCCAGAACCTTGTGCTCAGCAGCAGCGCTTGCGACCACTATACCAATGAGGCAGTCCAAATGCAATATCCTTACACTATGATATAGATGTGCTTATAGTTATGTTAATGAAGTTGATTTAACATGTCCATAATTTTCATATTTTAATTTAAAACTAGCTTCTGCTCGCGGCTTCGTCCGCGTGGTTTGTTTATAAAAAAAGTAGCCTATGTCCTCCCTTCCCGGGGTGCAATCTATCTCTCTGCCAAATTGTATCGAAATCCGATCAGTGGTTTCGGCGTGAAAGACGGACAAACAGACACACAAACTTTCCCATTTATAATATTATATATAAGTATGGATATCATTTAATCATACTTTTTTTAGTATTACAAATCCCTTAACCGATTGGGGACAAAGACTATAGAACTAATTAGGCCAAATGAGGTATCTACCTCACCCCATTTCCCGCCCTTCACAAAATTGGCGCCAATAGTCAGTCGACACGAAAAGAAGAAGATATTTCAAAGAAAAACCTCTAGCTGCTCAAGTCCATTTAAGGATCAAGCACGACATTATCTGATAACTTACAACGTACAATCTTCATACCAGTTCTCGCTAAGCCCATTCTCGTAAAGCTTTCAAAACATAAGTTCGCAGTTACACTCAAACATTTAGGTCAAGGCATCCATACCAAGTCCTTTAGCATCCGTGAGGCAGAACTATGTAATACTTCCAAGCGTAAGGCATTTCCTTATTGAGTGGAGACCGTCCTGAAGCTAGATCTCAACTATTGGAACTCCCAAGATTATATGAGTGGAAGGAACTGAGAAATGGAACTAGTTATTGCTTGTGACAACTATAAAACGTTATTTATTAGTGTTTGTGAGCTTAGCGCTCGTGATGAATTTGTACAGATTTGTATCGTTTTAATAATTTATTTGTTGCGAATATACGATACTCAAACGTCCATGCAAATCGTGGAAAGCCATTAAAACTGTCCTCAATAGTTAAGTAGCATTACAACGTGAAGGTGATTTATTCAAAATTTGCCAACATTTGGATGCGGGTCATTTGCAAAATGTTTGGGTGCGCAAGAGCATGATCTTGACACCGACTGGCTAGCTAGGTGATAGATAGATACATGTCAGTGGGACGAACCGATACGTGTGCCTTATTTACATTTTACGACGTTGCTTGTGTTGTGCAAAAACACGGCAATGGTTAGCTGTAAACTAGCAGCTTCATGTACCAGCAACAAGATACACAGATATTAAGATGAGGTTTCTTTGACATTTGATCAAAATGCTGTGATAAAGCCGCCTTCAAGGGACCTAATGAGCTCTTTGAACTTTCCGATGCGAACAAGAATTAGTGGTGGATCAGATTTTGATACTTGGAGCAACTCAAATCTTGTTGTTAGGATCTAATATGGGAATTCTTATGGTCTCATCGTCGACAAAAATAGATTCTCCTTTTGCAAAATCGTTTGCGAAGTTTCCAGGAAACAAAGACAAAACTTCATAACGCATAAATTTAAAATGACGACCACCCGTACTCGACAGTCTGTTACCTTTGTCATTTAAACATCATAATATATTTCAATTGTCATTTAAGAGTCCTTTAGACAAAGCCCGCCAGCCTCCCGACTCCAGACTCATTAAATATTAATCATGTCCTGGCATCGAGCAAAAACCACATAGATCTGACAGACGCGGCCGTACCGACGTATGTCCTCCTTTTGATGCCCACACAATCGTCTATTGACATTGACACGCCTAATTACAAGACATGCGCATATCGACCGCGAATACATCGACCATCGGTCACCGGCACTCCACTCATTCAGATGTCAATCCCACTAATAGTGTATAACCCGGTAACGTTGTGAAAGCACATAGATCCCATGAGATACACTGAAGGCAAGTTATATAGTATTTGGCAGTGTAATATGCAACACAAATTGGAGTAGTGCGACCTTGTTATTGTATTCTAATAACGAGCAAAATATTCTATTGTGCGCTTGGATTGGGTTGCGCACGCGCACCTTCACTGAACTGAGGACAGCTGCACTTAGGTGTGGTGACATTTTATGGCTAAATTCTTGCATGCTTATAAACTTCTTTAACATACAGACTTTTGGGCCTAGCTAGGCTTTGAATTCTGAATTCTTTTATGTTCAGAGAAATGCATTTGTAAAGAAATAAACACGTCTTACAATTTTTTTTCAAAAGAATTCAATTACTATTTACGTTTAATATTTTATATCTTCTCTCCCAGTGCCGGGTGGCCATCTTTGCCGAAATGTTTAACTTTTTTTTGTCCATCAAAGGCCTTGAAGTGTAACAGCCGAAATAATAATTTCCGCAGCTGTCCGCGTAATAATCAGGTTTTATTGTTGGATTAGCTTTGAGCTCAGTTCCATTGTCAGCTCAACGATTCTTTGGAAATTCTAAAGGTGTATTCTCCCTAAGCAAAATGTTGGGGTTAGTGAACTGTTTAACATCTTTTTATAGCTTGCATTTGAATTTTTGCTGGATATACGAGTATCTCTTGTGACCGTTGCTTATGTGTCAGCTAACACGTGTCTTGATTTCCAAAATGCAATTTTTTAATTTGACAGGTTCGAGTACCTACATTAAATGTTGGTTTAAGTTTTTAAGGCGTCATAATATTTTTGCATTTCATATCAGCAGTAGGTATTCTCAAGCCAATAACCAAATCTAAATTCTGACAACGGCTGGATGATGCCATTATTTTCGGCTGCCAATTGTAGCTTCTCCAATTCTGGCGTTTAATTATCTTTATTAAGAAAACGTTGATCTTTTTATGTTTTTTTTTTGTAAGTATCATTGCTGCGCGGGCGCCGGAGGATGCGGCTCATTAAGACAATTAGAAGCTGATCTAGCAACAAGCGGGAATGCGCGACGCGTTGCAATAACCGCTCACTTAGATAAGGATGAACGGTAATACGGTTGCTAAACAGATTATGGAGATAAATTTGGTTGTGTTACGGTACAATTTATAGGTCAATCTTTGACAGTCTGTCGCGGGCTTGATCACCTTTAAAATAGACTATACACCTAATGCATGAGGATAACTACTTAGACTACGGTATTATTCTAAGTAAATAAGGTGGTATAAAAATATTGCAGATCCTAAAAAATATGCAGCTGAGATTATTATGTCAATAATCTCTTCGTGATACTGGTCGCCATATTAACTCAGGCATATTGTATTGTTACAGACTGGTTTAATATATTCAGGCTTCCAGACTTGGCAAATTGGTCACACTCTACACGTGCAACCTAAAAAAGGTATTGCATACTGCATTTTACACAAAAGTTTTCACTCTCATTACGATTATTTAAATCTGCTGTTGAACTTTTTGTAAAGACTTAATCCTTGGACACACTGATTGTTCATTCTTCACGAATTATTCACTAATAAGTGCTTTTGTGCCCCTATTATCATAACAATATGCACAGCCTTGTAAGAATAAGGATATTATTTACATAGCCATATTTTTTGCCAGCCATTGTACTCAATTTTATTCATCATTAAAATATATTCTTCTTAGGGCTGATTTTTCAATAGTCGTATAACTTTTGTCTGCAGAATAAAAATGGCAGTTATTATATTATTACAGATATTTTTTGTACAAAATCTGTCTATCTGACTATAGAAAAAGAAGCCCTTATTGTTTAGCTGTTAAAGACTTGGTGGAAAGTTCTAGAAATTGTATACGTCTAAAATTAGCAATAGTTTATTAACCAATTAAGCCCAAAAGCCAACTATTACGGGTCGGCCTGTTTAACTATAAATAAACAAATTGATTATTTTACGGTAGAGGTTTGGTTTAGATGCAAATGGGTGCAATAAATAGTTTTTATCGGAGCGTAGTTGATCCCCATTCGTCAGCAGGGCAGGCACTTAGTGAATTGGGGCACGGTGCGCGTGCGCAACCGCGGGAGGAACACGCAGATCACGACGCCCGCCTTTCACCTTGTGTTTGTGTTGCCATTGTGAGCGAGAAGATTTTGCAAGCGTTTCTTTTTCCATATCCTTGGTATGTAGTAAGTTTTTAAATGTGACCTGGAAGCACTGAGCAGTTGTTAAGAAAATCTAGGAGTCGAGATCTATGAGGTGTGGTGTTCATACGAGTATCTAGAGCCCGATTTAATGATTCCTTTGAATTAAATTCTTCCATTCCATTTTTCCATCCTAGTCATTAATTCTATTAAACTTTTTGGTGAACTGTAAGTGCCAGCCACAGATCATGCATGCAGGGTCACGTATCGACCATTCAAGTGTCATTAGCAGGCGCATGGGCATTATTTTATTAAACGCTAGTAAATTATGTGTGAGCCGAATGAGAACGCGCATCATTACCGACTACATCGACTCTTCATACAAATGTATGCCACACGCTCGTACGTATCAAACATAATTAGTTAATGAAAGCAAGCGCAATTTATTGCCGTCCCCATTCCATTCAGTCTATCTCGGCGAAGTACTGAAGTATCTAAAATAGACTTCAGAACACAAAAGAGCAAAATAAGAATGTAGAATTCCCAGATAGTAGCAAAATATTCTCGTAAGCATTTCCAACATTATCTACAGGAATTTAAAAGTCCATCATAAAAACTATAGGCATATACTTCGGCCGCCTTGTAACTCTTGTACAATCAAGATAAAAACTCATAATGATGAAAAATAAAAGTGTTATCTGACAACATGCTTCGATTTTGTGCAGTTCGTGTGAAGAATAATGTTGTGAATTGAAGCGCATGGTGGGATCAAAGGAGAGCGCGCGCGCACCGATCACGAGTGCCATTGCTGTAATAGAATAATTAATGGGCGCCGGACCGAGCCACTCCGAGGGTCACTGACAGGCTCCCTTCCACATGCGCACGAGTGTGAGTGTGAGGGCGAAATGTGAATGCAAGTTCATAGCACTTGAGGGTGTGCGTCTAACCGAAATCGTGCATCCGCTCTACCATGGACGCTTTACATCCATTCACGTCGACCTATAAGATATCTATTCTATTGCCAGGTGCTGTTACCTGGTACACATTTAATAGCAAAACAGTTTGCCATTTATCTTGAAGTAATTGATCGTGTTTAAAAACAGCATTCGCAAACAATTATCAAAACATTTACTTCTACTAATTTGGTACCGCTAACTGAACGCCGAAACGGTCAGTCGCCTTGAAGATTCAAATTTGGCTAAGTTGACCCAAAGCGTGAAACATTGTGGCGGTGTGGCGCGGAACCACCCAAAAACCTTTAAATAATTTGTCGAGTTTCTAAAGTCCGTTCCACTTACGAAAGCGGCTGAAGGCTCAGTTATTATCAGCCATTCAAACGGTGGTGAACAATGCCCTCGGTTAGGGGGTCGGACAGACAAACTCATGCAAATATCCGACACTTAAAGTAATCACCGGTTGGCGGCTACTATTGTTTTCGGTGAAAAGATTCTGGTGACGCAAGCCTCGGCCAACGGAACTCATTGACGCCTTTAGATTTTTGCACAGTTCGTTATACATCGAACTTATTTGTTGAGTTGTCTCGTTATGTTTCACAGTCAGAAGTGGTTCAGGGATTTCGCACATGATTTCGAGAGTTTAGCGCGAGATAAACAACAATGATGCAATCGATCAGTATTAGTTTGTTATTTCTAACATTTATCTTATAACTGATCAGGCTATGTATCATGTAATTGGTAGATGATAAAATAAAAGCAAAAACCTAAATTGGCAAGCAGAAATAGGATGTGAGCTGCATAATGAACCAGTCTTCGACCATTCTGACGTTAGGACAAAAAAAAATGAATAGTAAGATAGTCTGATTGGTGTTTATATCATCTGATTTCTTATAAATGGCAGATGTCAGTCACGCACAGCGATTGACGATGCTTAAGAAAGAGCACACGATAAATGGCCGTTCAGTCTTCAAAGTATAGTAGTTGATCCCTGTCGGGGTGGTCGACGTAGTCTAATGTAATGCAAGCCCGCTCGGGGCGCTCCCGACTTGAAATATCACGGAATCTTACGGTAACCCAGATGAATATATGTATTTCTATATTGAAACTAGATATGAAACGTTTCCAATGAACTCGAAGTTAAGTATGCCGGTGGCTTACTTGTATGATTAATTCGAATTATCAAGAAAGGCGGTAGCAACGGGCCTTTGATAGTGGAAAACTACGCAACAACTTGAGATAGAGGATACTTGAACAAAACGGTGGTTTGTTTACCATTCTGTAAACCGATATGAATCTTTGCATGAAGGATGATTTTAACAAAACAAATGCAAAATTCCAACGACCTCCTCGAATATGGCAAAGATCATTATCACGGCCTTCAACGTGACATCCGTTGTTTTCCAACGAACTTAGCAAAGAGGTGGTCACCCACGACAAAGACGTGTCTCGTTAGCCGATTTTATTGCGAATCAAGCCATACATGGGGAGGTATGGGCCACGCATAAACCACTTAAAAGCAGGCATTGGCAGGGCGAAGAATCGAGGGCAAACGATCGGCATGCTCTTGCAGAGGATACTTTTGGGCATTTTGATATTTGTGGCTTGAATTGCCAAGTTACGTCATGATCCGTATGATGCAATGTTCAGGAATTCGAATTCAATTTAGGGTAAGCACATAAAGCTCGTGCCCATTCTTCAAGTGTAAACCGTTTTACACGTTATGTCGCGGTGTTTCACGTGAGGTATTGAGGTTGTTGTTCACAGGTTAAAAATAACTGATGCTCCTTTTTGTCAATCTCATTTACGGCTATTGCGAACTCGTATGCAGCTAAACTATGCATGGCTTATAAGCAAAAGAAAGGCCGCGTACCTCGGAAGTTACGTACGGACGTGTCGGAGGTCCAAGAGCACGATAGCGATCTGCGGAAGCTGCACTTACCGGAGCCAACTCTCGCTCCTATTGTGAGAAGCCGCCGCCGTAACGGCGATTGCACTCTGAACTACAATGCGACCGAATCGCTATACACGCGCCTCCGAACACAATAGAAACAAAACTCTGGCGCGGACTCACCGGGACACACCAGGAAACGTTCCGCTCTGCATTTCTATCTGTGCGGTAAAAGGAGAGAGTTGTTCGGAACACTGTATCAAGTTGCTAGTGTCCGTTTCAAGTGTGAACGACAACCGCGGATGTGTAACGTGAATATAGCTGGAAAACACCGTTGTATCGGTGGCTCGGCGTTCCGTGACAAAGTGTGAAGCGGAGGGCTCTGCGATCACCGCAAACCACGGTCTTTGTCGACGGCTAATAACATCGAGGAAACGCTGTAATCGCGCGACCCACTTGCGGGCCTGCCCTGCGGTGGGACCGCTACGCCATCTCAATTTCGCGTCGGCTCTCGCGGGCCGTTTTTCACCGATATATGTCCGATGCTCGCGCGAGATAAAGGCGTGGTAAGCATAATGATGGAAATGGGAGCCGGTCCGATGCGGCGCATATCCGCCATGCCATCGGAGTCGTGGATGCTATCATTTCCAGGCACGCGTTTAATGCTTCACCATTCTAGACACTATTGCATTCCAGAGGTGGCTGTAGCGTAATCGCACCTTGACATTTACAATTCCTGTAACAAAAGTAAGGGTCCGAGTGGCTATTGTTTGCGTACGTGTAGTGCGCGGCCAATGGAGGGCTGCGCGTGAGTGCGACACAATGGCGAGCGCTCGTCGTAAAAGATGGCAGGAACTAAATGGTTCCCGTCGTCATTTGACCGATTGGCCGTAAAGCTTGCGGCTCCGACGATAGTTTTGTCCCGTTCTCCCTGACGACGATTGAATGCGCTCCACATGATGTATGTTTCCATACGTTAGAGTTTATTATCATCCGTGCACGCTATTTATTGTGCTGCGATAAACGTTAAGAATAGACAGTGTATGTCTATAATTCATATTACAATGCGCTCAATGCGATTTGACCTCAAATATTAAATGGTTTGACGGAATCTGAGAAATGTTGATATAAATATATCAAATCAGAGTGGGGAAGGCATAAATTGATGCATGTTCGATCGATCACGACCGCGGCTCACGAATGATATCTAACGCATGACGGCGTAGTTAAACGTTAAGACAACATAATCAATTTGAATAGGACTAATTGTGGATTGTGTAATAATTTGTGAAGGAAAGTTATGTTTGATATAACAATTTAAACAATAACCACAAATCGTCTTACATAAATATTAAGTCATTCAGCATTATCCTCGGAGATTCCATCCGCGAGATTACGACAGCTATGCAAGCGGAAATATATAATTATTATAATTTAATTTCGTGGTGCGCGTGCGACACCGAAATCGTGACGTCACGTGAACAAGTCAACTACGAAGAAAATGGTGTGATTCATTCGTCAAATCGTGTCCGTGAGGTGCGCGGGCGCATATTGATGCGGGCACGAACCGCGCGCCCTCCGTGCATGCCTAACGAGCGACCATGTTTTACTGACACTCATAACGGCTGCCACATACCGAGTAGACGCACGCCTCGCACTTCCACAACACCACACTTACCTGGAAAAAGAAAATTAAAGTATTAAGTTCAATGTTACAGAACCACTACAGTGAATAGAGACATTAAATACAACAAAAACATTGCAACACATTCGTGGCCCAACATCAGATACTATCGACATGATAAATGTTTTCATACAATCATAAATTACAAAGTAATCCAAAATGCGGTTGTTTATTGTTTTTATTACTACAACACCATCATCCAATCCCATTGCGAGGTGAACGCAACATTGCTTAAGAACAAACAGAGTCCGCAGAGACAGATCACTGGCGGTTTGCGCAAACGCAGAGAGACGTGCAATAGTTTCATTAGAGACTTATGACATTTACATATGTACCTGTAATTGAATTAGGTATGAAACGAATCGGTAGCTCGCGCGCAGCTAACAAAAACGCAGGAGTTGTGCAACAATTGGACGCGAAACGGCATAAACGGTTCAAGGTGGCCTTTTTAATCGAACATCGATTCTATCAATTCGTAATATTCTGTGTCGCAACCACTTAAGTTTGTTTCTAAATGCGTATCACGTTTTTGTGATTAGATAAGCGACGATGTCGATACTAATTGAAAATAATTCTTTCGCACATTCTATGTACGGTAATAAACTGTATCCCTATGAAGCAATTTCTACCTTTACCAGGATTCATTAGGACGATTATCATGCACTGGCTGTGCCCCACGATTTCACTCGCTCCTTAGGATCGTAGCATGATGTTAAATAGGCCATACCCTTCCTCGAGAATTGTGCTTTCAAATGCAAAAATATTTTATCAAATCCAACTTGTTCCCAGTTCCAGAGATCAGCAGTGTACGCAAACAAACTCTTCAGCTTTATTATATCAGTATAGATTTGCATGTTACGATGCAAGCATATATTTGCTAGTCACTTCAAACTCGGTACGACTCGTACGAGGAATGCGACTTTTCTTACATCGTCTGCATCGTCTCGTCAGTACTTAATACATTTCTAAAGACAATTTAGCACTCATCGTGCGCCTCAACAATACGTGTAAAATAGCACCAGTATGCGACTACGCGAGTCCACTCAATGGTTCACTAACGAACTTCACACTCGCCAGTCGCCACGTCAATAGGAGACTGCCAATTGATGGGTCCCGAGCAAAACGCCGTATGGAATTCTGCTCGTAACTTAACAATGATCGTGTTTCGCTGTCATAGTTTACACCGAGCCGCGAGGGTCCAGGTCAAACGAATACAGTTCTCGTCTCAGGTTTTCACTTGCGAAATGTCGAGACTGAATGCGCGCTGACGAGCTGACATTAGGCGAGGGTAAGTGCTAACTACGCCCGACACTGAGGTCACGCTATTAATATTATACACAAACCATAATACACGCTTCACATATTAATAATTCTCATGAAACCCGTGGCTAACTAAACCAAGCGACTCAGCGGATTATTAGTAAGTTACCGCAAGAAAACACGGTGAAACACACAAAACATAATGTGTCATCGGAGCGTGGTAACTGATGTTACGTCAACAATCGTGACGGGGATGTCGTAAACGATTCGTGCAACCTATGACAAAAATAACAATGTGGAGACGTTACTATCCGAAACCGATACAGATCGTAGTGAGTACCTGTTGCAGCTTCGTGTACACAAGGCATGTGAAGCGAACGCAACAAAAGGCTGGTTGCATAACGCGGGAAAACTTTAGATCACGACACGACCGCCCCGCAGCGATTATCGAACGAAGAATACCTAATGTCGATGGTAAACATAGTAAACACACAATTAACTCTTCAGCCGGGGCTTATAATTTAGCTAAATGTCGCGCTCCATCGAAAGCTATGTGAGCTGTCGGAGCGCGTGCTTACACTCGCGGTGCCCTCAGCGGACCAATAATTTCTGCGGCGAGATCGTTAATTAAAAAATGTTAACTCATTAATCAGGCGCCTGGCCGCACTCCGATCGCGATCGGCAGCACCGATTTATTACGCTCCAGATAAGAGCTAGTTCTCGAGCCGATCAACGAACAGATATTCAATCATTTTATTGGTCACAAAGGAGTTTCCCATAACGAGACATTTTCAAAAAAAAATCATGATGAGATAATGCCACCGCGAAGCTAAAGAAGATCAAAAAGAATAATGCGATATCGAAATGGGGGGTTAACATTTTCATCGAGACTGCGGGGAACAATAAATCTATAGCAGTAATTTGTCTGGTTGGATTACACCAAGGGTAATATTTTAAAGAGAATAATGAATAATCGCGCAAGTCTGGACAGAAGCGGTCGCGGCGCAATGATTTGCATAGCTAAGTACACACGCAGGCCATTAGACGAGGTGTCGCCGGGATCGTTAACGACTTCATGGAAGGTGCCGAGCAATGGTTGCTACTCTATCTGGTTATGAGAAGTCGAGATTCTAGCTAGCCCTCACTTAAGAAGGAAGGACCGCTCTGCAACTAGCAATTTTTATGAGTCCGATCACACGGTGTGCAGGGTCCGCTCGTTCTAAGAACTATGGCGTTGCACATCGTATGTTCGGCCGGTGTTCGCTGATTCATGCTCCCATAATAATGTTGTATCGACGTCGGTTCCCGGTGGCGGCGGGTGGTCGCGATAACGCGCCGTGCGCTCGCGCATCTCAGCGGGCGCATTGTCTAACTATACACTGATAAGATAATTATGGTACCCCACGCCTAATTTATTGTTCGTGCTATCACCTCACCTTAATTAGGGCAGACGACAGTATTGCATTATACTTCTGCCTACTTATCGTGCACGGTGCATCGTGTAAACAATAAGTTCCATTTCAACGCTGAGTTGCATTATTAAAAGTGAAAATCAACAGTTAGTATGACGTGGCCGTCGTATCCGGTGGTGGTCGGGGTTCCTAACACCAAATAGGACACTTCGCTTTCTAGGAAAAGCCTGGCGAAATGACGGACGACACTGCACGACCAGAATACAAACATATCATTAAGCCACACAGTTTATATTACATCCTTGATTAATCATCGCCTCGTTGATGATAATGAACAACACTTCACTTCTCAGCTTTTATTTGTCTCAAGCGCATCTGCGTGCACGATTCGGTCGATGCAAAGTGTTAATTATTGTGAAGGGGAGACCTAAAATGGAAGCATATTTCAATGGACGCATAAAGAGCGAGTATCTGAACTTCTTAAAGGTGTATTTAGGGGAAGGAGAATACTTTCAAAGGATTTACTCATGAATGTTTATTATTGAAATAAAGCCCCAATGTACTGCTAACAATAGAGATGGATGATTTTACGGGTTGTGGTTTGGTTAAAATGGATCGGTTCGGTGCGTCGCGCGCTGCTAGCCGGCGGCGGTGTAAACGACCTACGGCGGCAATGCGCACCTCACCCGGACTAATGGAATTCATCTCACACCACGCGCGCGGTGCACCCGGGCCGTTCCGTTACAAACAATGACCCCCCCACAATTACACGCTGATTCGGTTGCACAACCTGGCATTACGCACCGAGACAGAATAATCGAAAAACGGTACGAAGACATTTAATTACAGATTGTCAAGAGGCGGGATGAGAGCTTTTAGTTCTCACATGATTACTTAACAGTCGTTCTATTTGGCCCGTGTGTGGAACTTTCTGTGTAGAAAAAGGCTCGAACGCGGGAGCCCGTGGACCTCCGAGCCGCCCACCGGTACCCGAACTGGGTCACTGCCAATTTGCGAATCGGGCATCATTGTAATCGCATTACGACACGACCGCGACCGGCTGACGCGCCGAAATTGACGCCGTCCGCAGCCGGGGTCAGGCGTCAACACGACATTGTTATCTGAACTTGGGTGCCGTGACCCTCACCTGTGACACGCGTTATTCGAAATCAAGTTATTTACGCAACTACGCATGTATGCCTCAACTTCTGTTACTATTTTGGTCATGCCTCTCTGAGGTGGCCCGTGAGTGATGCCTCAATCAACATTGTGAAAATCTAAATGGAAGTTTTTTGAGCATACAAAGTGACGACTCAGAATCTCCATCTCTCCGGGCCAATCGACGGGTAAATAACTTCATCGCGTCGCATAAAAGATTATTACCCATGTATAGGGGAAGCGTGGTTGTATCAGATATGAGCGTCTGGTCGGCGAGATAGTCTCGCCCGTAAGATGTGGAGATTACACGCGATCGCACCAGCACATACGGCGTTGTTTGAACGCTGCGAGCCGCGATGGGAACTCCAAACAACCTTAGAATAACCAGTCATAAATACGTCTCCTGCGCCGATATGAAGCGTGTTTCCGTTCAGATAAAGTCACAGTAATGCCCGTAATTTTATTGGTGTGCCCAGTTTAGGAAGTTGTAAATATGGAATAAAATACCGCGCTTTCTATCACTGCAGAAACTTCGCCTACCCGCCTACCCTAATAAGGGTGATACATGGCTATAATTAATAGGAATCATGAAAACGTTTCCTACGAATAAATCTGTATAAAAAATCCAATAAAAAACTTATCACGTCCGTGTAAAATTTACGCGTTCGATTCGATAAATTTTGATGAAGCATAGCGTGGTGTCGTGATTTGCGACTTCGTTGCGCCCAATTATATCGCCCAGAGCGCGTTGCATATTTTAATTTAAACGACATTAAAATAGCCCGGAACTGAGCGTTCAAGGGCGCACTACAACAATATTTCACGTAAAATTCCAAAAAAAATCAGCTAACACCTTAATCTCCAAGAAATAAGAATCAAAATCCATTCCGAGCCGAAAACCGCGTCGAGAGCTGAGACGCATAATGCGTGCGTTGAACTTAAAAGGTTGTGACAGGGGTATTACGGTAATTACCTTAATTTGTAAACACAAAAAACGGCCGTCGCTTCGCCGTATGTTAACTGAGCGAAAAATTAAATAACTGAGATGGCGACGAACGAGAGAGTCCGCGGGCAAGTATTAATTCGCTTAGAATGCGGATTGCGCACCAATTAGCGCATCGTACGCCCGTTCGTGAGAACATTATCAATTTTCCGTAGAAATTTATAATTGCGCAGTATTTTTACGGAAACCTATATTAATTCGAGACAGCTATTCCCGAGAACGTGTTTATAAATGAGAGCACATTTGTAGATGGCAAAAGGCTGTCTCTAGAGGTGGTTTTAAGCCCGGCGAGCGGCGCCCTATCATGGCGAAAAAATCGCTCGGATTCGGTTGAGGCGCAACGCGAGGGCGCGCTCCTAACGGCGGGCTTTGCATATCGCGTGCATGAATCTTCCCGGTGACGAACACCGAAGGAATCCGTCGAGAAACTGCGAAGCCGGTCGTTGACTGATTGCCCAAACAAAGCTCCCGCCCGCAGCCGCCCGCATATGGCCACATCTATTGTATAAAAACAAAACAACAAAATTATTGGTGATTCAGCAGGCGACGCCTTTTGCGTAAGGTCACGGTTTAACACCTCATCGGCCAAGGATGCCCACGATGCGTAAATCAAATCGTTTAACGAGGAAATCGACTCTCTGAGACGTCGACAGAGCTAGGTTTAATTAACCATCTCCTTAAACGGTCGACCTTCAATGGTGACAGAGGCAAGATTAATTCGCAAATGCGTATTGAAATGAAGCATCTTTTGATCGCTTTGGACTAAAACAAGGATATGACCATTGATCAAACTCGAAGACGACGAGAAGAACTTCACGACGAGTAAGTAGGTGTTCATTGCATCCGATTGCAAAACTTGGTTTCAAAGCCTTATCAGGTAAGTCAAGTTTATTTGGTGCAGGACCCTCTACATTCCAATCTTACGACACTCGACTAGTTTTCCTTAACAAACTGATCTGAAGTTACGATCAGGACGTGTTCAGACGGGAATTATCTGAGGTCTGAAAAGGGCACGCCTAGACATGGAAAGTGTCGTTTGGTCCTCAGTAATTGGACCCCACATAAGCGATGCACCGAAAATGGTATGCGCGTGACCATCCGAGATATAATCGGAGATATCTGGTCTATCAATAGTGATTTACTGTGGTCATTAGCATACATGGAACAGGTGTACGGTAGGTGATAATTGCGTCCTCTAACTGTGTGTAAACGATTGGCGCGTTTAGATAACGACGTACGCCATTTGCGTGTGCGCAGTACCGAGTACGCTCCTTATTGCTTATCTGTTTGTTTGAGCCTTACGTGGACAGGAACGGTGGCTGGCAACGTAATTGTGTGTTTTTCCGATATGTATAATATTGCATGTAAGTACATTCTTTATCATTTAGGGCGAGGTTTCTTTAAGGCATTTTTAAACAGCACCAAAGATTATAAGTGTGTTAAGGAACCTTGTAATTTTATGACCAAAAATAATCCAAATACAATCCTCTATAGGTTTAAAATATGGTATATTTTACCATCTACCAACTAGGTACTCTTAGCACGTAATAAAAGACACATTGGTAACTCCTTGGCAGCTTCGAATCCCGTTGGAAAGTCCCAGGGCGCCGGGGGCGACGGAAGCCGGTCTTCCGGCACGAGCCCTGCAAGCCGCCGTGCATATTCAATGCAGCTAATTAATGCTGATGCCAACTACGACGCTGATAATAAGAAAGTAAATGTTACCTCTTTTGTCCTTTAACGGATAGTCCTGAGGTCATGAGAAAGTATTTTTTATGTGTGTTTATTCGAAACCAAGCTTTTGGACGAATATTTTTGGGACACCATGTTGAGGAAAATACTTGTAAGATAATGTTGACAGGCTTGCGAATGACTAAAATGGTCTAAGGAATACAGAGGAGGGCTTTAACTTTGTTAACATGAGAAGACACGACAAGAATAATTATTATTTATTTAATATGATGCTTGGATTTTTCCACTGCAAGGCCACTTTACTCTTATTTCGTTTCTCTCTGCTAAAGAGCTACTTGGGCCCAGTCTTTATCGAAGGAGTCCAGGTTATCCCGCCATCTCTACCTGGGCCAACATTGACGTCACTTGCCATATAAAGGGACCCATTGTGTGGTGCATTTCGCCCAATGATCGTCTGACATGTGGCAGATGAGTCCAGCCTATTTCCAGCGTGGCAGTTTTTTCGTAAAATCAGTAATTTATGTGATGAAACGGATTCTTGTATTCCTAGATCGGTGTTTTAGTTTGATGCTCAGGATATTTAGTTCCATAACTCTCTGGCAAACCTCGGGCGTGGACCTATGCTGTATAGTCATTAGAGAACCATTTGTAAGAATATGCACAAAGTCAAATAAGTAAGTAGATGGATACCTACTCATTTAGTTTACTTTGCATAATCTTATGTGGTTCAATCCTCAAAAGACCATCTCAGACGCTTATCGTTTGTCCAAACATGATCTGACTAAAGTAATGTCTGTACTTTAAAAGAGCCTGTGACCTCCGAGTTCGCTTCGGTGTTTCTTTTTAGAGTAGTCAGATAGGGAAACACAACACTAGTTTAAAAAATATTGTATAATGTTGTGCAAAAATCAATTTACAGAAATAAATTATCATTTATCTATCTACGGTCTCATATACCTACTTTGTTTAGTATTCTAAATGAAATTACTCAAGTCAGGTACTCAGTAACATTGTTTATGCAACCTTTGCTCCCAAAGCTTAGTCGTTTCATAACATTATCAGCTGATAAAGTATGTAAAACGTTTCCAGACCTGCCTAAAGTAAATAACACGTTAATTACAAGATCTGTTCGCACGTGAGACTGTTTATTTATTAATTACAAGCTACTATGTGCTCATTACTATGATAGCATGTAGACATGTTGTCTATTTAATACAAAATAATATCATACTTTTTTTTATTTAATTGAACTGAGAGCAATGACTTTTGTTCTAATTTATAATCCGTTCAAAATCATCTGCCTAGCCTTTGGCCAACTAAGTTGGGGTCGGTTTCCAGCTCAATACGAAAATTATACATGGAGTGACTGCCTGTCAAACCACAACCCTGTTACTGGGTAAATACAATACCCCTTAGTAAGACTAGCTGTAGGACTTTCCAACTTCTGAATCCCGTAGTGACTGCCAAAGATCTACAAATAACAGCGGGGACCAACAGCTTAAATTAAATTTATAAACGGTTTATTATTAATTTTAATTACTCTTTCAATGTTATTGTTGACAAAAGGTATGTTTAATTTCATGGATAACCCTTTTGGAATTCGTAGCTGCGCAAGCGCAAACAATTTGAAGGCAGTTCTAGTACTTTTATACAATTTTAATGAGATAAAATAACTGATAACGTTTATAGCGTTATGATATGACGTGTTAATGGACAAACAATTATAATACCTACTAAGATTATATGCAGAGTATTAAAATACCTTAGACATTCAATGACACTCGGGAAATGTTTAATGATAAGAAACTTAAGTATTGTATATGTACAGAAAATGCAGATAACAAGCCATTGTTTCAAGCCTCCCTCATGTGTTCAGTACATAATGATGAGGAACATCAAATACAAGAGCTATATTTATCCACCCTAAGTTCAACAAATTGTGAGGAACCCAAGCAATATTCTAACCGTCTCCTGCATTTCCTATGCCACCCTACATGTCTTTTGATTACTTTCATGTGCGTGTAAGCGAGCCCCCTATTTCCCATGAGACATTCAGGCTAGAAGGCTTCAGTACTCTAAATCCTTAAGATGCGTGAACTAAGTCTGTGGAAGCGAGTGTTGAATAATAAACGACTAAAATAAGCTAATTTAAAACCTGAAAATATCATTTACACGTTGAGAACTATAGGTACATACATATTTACCTTTCGGAACTAGAATAATTTTAGTATTTTATTTTAATTGTAATTTTGACGTTTAAAAGTGACTTTTTAATGGTCTATTTGAAATGAGGAGTGCCTCATATGAGGTCCTGGGCACGATACACAGGTCAAGCGAACTGTTAAAAGGTTATTCCACCTGGAATTTTTGAGAAGCAGTCCGGATTTTGGATTTGTGTCCGACTGATGGCAATAGGCTCGCACATTATTATAAGGGACTCAAACATAACTGGCAAAATGTCGGTGAACTATAAGGTACCTACACCTCTGCCTAAACCCTTCGGGGTTTACATGCGTGATGTGATATCTATGTTATCTTTGTTATGAAGTAAGAAAACCGAAGCTAACCTTCCAATAACTACCGGTCCCAACACAATATCGCGCATAGACAAAGAAGACTACGTTTCCTATCACCATAAATCCTCACAATGACGGCAGTCGTAGTCATAACCGCTGCCATGGTGGAGTTTAACCACAAGATTGAACGTCAACTATACAATGGGACCATAAAGGAGGGCAATCCATCAGAATAAGTCCTGGATTTAAGCCCGTACACAATAACTTAGTACCAAGTAGAAAGGGACTTAAGTTGGAAGTTGTTGACAATAATATGTACTAAGTATGTATAGAGTACGTAATACCTATAGTGAAAGTTCAAAGAATGAAGGCAAATAATAATTCTAGATGTGCTTAAGGATTTAGATAATACGAGTATAAGTTTAAATTTTATAGATATTGCCTGATCAACATAACATAACGTCTGTTTTCATCGAGGAGTTAGGCAGGGGTGTACCTACAGTACACCTAGATTTAACCAGTTCCGAGGTGCTACTGAGAAATTCCTGATGGTATAACCCAATATCACTTTGTCCGAGCCGGGAATCAAACCCAGGACCTCACGCTCAGCAGTAGCGCTTGCGACCACTAGACCAACGAGGCAGTCAATGCGTGATTACTAACCTATGATAAATAATAATAAACCTCATGAGTTCGTATAATTAGAAATCTATTATTATTCATAATATATTAGCTAACAATACTATATCTACGTATAATTAAACTACGCAATATTAATAAATCACAGTAAGTAGAAAATATTGTATTTTTCCAACATGATATATGTATAGAAATGTTAAATTCTAAACCGCAACGGAGCGGAAAAGATTGCACAGACAATAAGTCAAGAACAAGAAAAACTCAAGAATTTCTATGTGTTTTTTCCTGTGCGAAGCAATACATAAAGATAGTATCGATAATGGAAACATAAACATTAAACGTAACGATATTCTCACGAGGCCTGCGTACGCGCACGCCCTTAGCCGAGGTTCCACGCCAGCAGTTTGACACGGTTCCTGGACGCCCTAATAGCCCCAGATGTTCCCCCACACTTCTGAATACGTTGCCCTTGGCATTTCACGGTGAATGAATTCCGTTCTTACAATGAAACAACTGACAAAAATTCTTAAAGAAATTTCTGAATAAGGTATGCTTGTTGCGCAGTGAAATACAACGTGCTTTTATTGAATCAGACTCTAAATCCAAAGGGCTGTTTATCAAGCAATTTGAATATTCATATAGCACCATGCGTTTTGTGTGTTTGACCAATGTAAGTTTTTCAATTCATATGTACTTTCTAAGTTTATCTTGGACATCATTGACATCGGTGAAGGAAAACATCGTGAGGAAACCTGGACTTATAAAATTAATATAAGTCTGAAATCGACAACCCGTCTTGAGCAAGCGTGGTGATTAATGCTCGTGCCTTCTCTGTATGAGAAGAGGCTTTTGCCCTGCAGTGGGACAGTAATAGGCTGGTACTGGTACATGCGTTTTGTATTAAGTCTTATAATCGTGACCGTAGTAGAAGCACTAACCCTTCGTTTTACGTCATAGCTTCCATTGATAGTAATTGGTAACCAACCACTGTAATTTTATTGGTCGTAAACACGATCAATTTACTCATGCTTAGAGGAATTTAAGAGCATAAAATAAACCATTTTTCAATAACATTAATTCAGAATCACAGAGTAGCGAAAGCATTTGGCAAATGAAAAAGGAAAGTGGTGTACGGCAGGTGCGCGCGCGCATCGCGAGGTGAGCCCTTCCAGGGCGAGGGAATGGAATGCGACTATTATTAGAGGAGTCGGCGCCGGCGCACGCCACCGACCTCATGATACAGGGTGCTATGGGAATTCTTAGAATAATTCGAGATTTTTGTCTCAAGACACATTTTTACCTGCCCTTCTTGATCAGAATCTTTTAAAAGTTAATTTAGATATGGGAATGTTTTTATTTGTAAAACAAAGCGATGGACATTAACCTAATTATAGTATAACCTAATGGATTTAGACGTTCCATTAGAATTGTACTAGAATAACAGAAATAATTAAATAGCCATCTGAGGTATGGCTAATAAGGTCAAAAAATCTAAAAAAATATTTTTTGAAACACACAATATGAAATTACTTTCTTAGGTTCAATTTCACCAATATAACTGTACGTAGTAAGCACATCTTAACCCCGTTTCAGAGCCATCAGTGTCATCATTGTTGTGGAATATTTACACTGATAGCTCTTTAGATGTGCTGATTGAGTTATGTTTTATTGATGAAATTCAACCTGACACGTAGGTATTCCAAGATACACAAAATTTCAAAATTGCTTAGAACTTCTCACCAACCACCCTGTATCCCGTAGACTAGAGGAGTGCACGTTATCGGTGGATGCTGTGGGCATCGCTGCGCCGGCGCCGCTCCGCCATTGTTGAGCCCCCACCACCATGCTAATGTTCCACCCAGCCGTAATGTCCGATACTCGCGCTCAGATACAATAACAATAAAATAGCAGATATTGGCCAACACGAATTATGTTTTAATTTTAGATCTAAGCAAAGAGCTTTGTGTTTTGTTCAGTATCTACTTGAGTTGTTTGTACGAATACCAGAGAAGAAAATTTATATCCAAGCTTTAACGGCCTCACCATGTCTAAAATGAGACATCCAACATTTGCCAAGATTGTTCTAATTAATAGCTCAACGTTAATGGTGTCTGTTAATCCTGAAACGAACTTCCACATTCCGATCGGGTAGCAACCAGACGAAAGCGAGCGACTGGTGTTAAACGACTAGATCAGGAAAGGCAAACGGTTCCAGGTACTAATAATAAGCGAATTTCTCAGGAACGCCTCGTAAGTTCACACCTCGAGGATCATGTTACTGGTGTTTGGTCGTTAGCGCCGCCATTACCCGCTGTACGAGTAAAGAAGAACATTCACGCTACGAGGAATGTGTCGGAGTAATCGGAATTTATAAACATATCAGTTGATGCTTCAGAAGGAACTGTAGGATTTTTGGAAACTGATAATAAAAACGTTCAAAGAGTATGAGACTTGACTCACCGGTTCTAAATCAATGATAAGTAATTCGGAACATCTAAAGATCGAGATACATCATCCAATTACCCTTGAGAATCATTGGATACCAAAATAGCCAATACATCACAATCAACCAATTCTCGTCTAACATTTTTTACTTGTGAACCACAACACGGAAGCGGTCGTGGGTCGAATATTACACACAAGAATTTTGACGAGCGTCAGTGTTGACGACGAATAGCGTGTCGCCGTGATTTAAACGAAATGCGTACTGTGAACAGGGCTCTTAACTTACGTGTAGGCGAATAAATCTGGGGAACGGGCCGTTAAGGGGCAATTGTGCGTCGCCGAAATGGCGTCCGTCGGCAATTTGTCGCCCGACTACCGCCAGACGCAAGTAGGAAACAACTGAAATGTCTGTGTGATAGGGCTGGCTTTTGGGGGCATCTTGGGGTCTAGAACTAGGGGACAAATCTTCAATGAAAAAATGGCAGCTAAATGGCGAAGACTGCTGAATGTGACGACTCAAACAGCAGATTCTAGAGCTTCATCTGACAGATACAACTCACAAAGACACAAGATTCTGAAGAATTTTCTCAACAGAGAAAGTCGTAGCAACCTGTTTTCCCCATTGCAGTCTTTCCTCAGTCTCTACACTAGGAGATAATTAGATAAAGACAAGCAGTTACAGATAATACATACCTTTATCTTTAAACGAAAGACTAAGATTGGAAAATTAGATTGTCGTTGGCATCCTTGGGATTGTAAAACCAGACATGACTATAAGGATCAGTAATAGGACGCGTACAAACAGTCCTACTTCACGCTGCTTTAATTACTGGGCGTTAACACTCTGCTAACGACCCAACTATAGTTAAACAGAGAATAACATTCGGTACTTCAGTCTTCAGACAGCCCTAGGAATAACGGTCGGACGACGTCCAGATAGGCCGCCGACGCACGCGATTTTCATACAACAATTTGCTGACAGGACGGGTGTTGGCACCACATTAAGCTGTGTAACACGTTACATAACGAGTAAGCTAAAGTGCCGCTGTAACACGCAGCAATTAGTGCCAACCGAACCGCGAACAATATCGTGAATCAATAAAACTTGCCACTATTTCATGTCAAGAGCCAAGGAAAATGAGTAATGATAAGTGGATTACGAGCGTTCACGGCGACTCGTAAGTAGCTACTGCGTAATATGCCATTAAACGGAGAAGTTCCACGATACTGTAGGAAGGTATCAATTTGTGGCATCGGATTTGTTTGAAAGTAGATACGGTGTTAAATATGAGCCTGTTTACATGAGATGCATTATTTATTTTTGCTGTACAGCAGTGGCGAACCGTCCATATAACTTGATTCCTACCGGCTCTTCTTTGTATGTATACAAAAAAGCATCTCTTCTACCATTGAAAAATGTCACAGAAAAGTGTCAGCAGTATGCTAATGCGAAATTATATAGGTAGAAGGACTAAAGATATGATACACCATAACATTCAAACAGCATCAACTGATAAGATTTTTATAAAGTTTTTTCTGTCGGCTTACCGACAGAAAAAACTTTTACTGACCTTTACTTGGATTTTTTCACTTTTTTTACTTGGACCTTATGAAAATTGACCCCTTGCCACTGCTGCACAGCAAATGGCATTTCTTCGCCAGTAGAACTAAAGTTGCAAAACAAATAAGAACCACTCAGGTGTCCAAATCGCAAACCAAATGATCAATTGTATGTAACCAAACCTCTTGCCAAACCCACTATTACCCGTAATGAGTACAAGCCAAATGACCATATTCTCCCAAGTGTATGATTAAAAAAGTGCACATTACCAGTGTTACCGTCCATAAGTGTTGCTTAACAGTTTTTTGCGGTAATAAAAGCAACATTACTGTCGATTTGCTCGTGTACATTATTTAACTACTCAATCATGTAATAAGATTGGACCTCTCGACAATGCTATCTTTGAGACCACAGCTGTAATTAGGGTCACATGCCATGAACGGACTTGTTAAAAACAATACTGTTGATATTAATATTTTATGTATTTTCGGTGTCTACGTGGGTCAATTAAATTTCAAGACATTCGAGATGTGGTAACAAACTATTGATATTTTGAGTTACACAACATTGATTCTTCTAAAATGAGCATTTGAAATTTTGACAATTTGGTAAATTACTTTTGAATTTTAAGATGTTGGCCATTTGCTGATTAATATCAGATCAAAGTCTTCGTTATTTGTCAACATTACGCCAACGACATCATTTGAGATTCTAATAAATTGATCAACATGCCATACCATATTTCACATTGAGTCGACATTCAGTGGGCCGACTTACAATAAATAAATAATTTTATTTAACGCCGCAAATAACACCGTCCATGCAATGATGAATAAATGTCTGCTCAATTGAAGCCACTAATGGAACTTGAAGATGTTTTACTTCTTTAATTGACTTAACAAGTTCATGAATCAGAAAACTAATTATAGTGTGTAAATATTTGAGGCTAAAATACGAACAATAAAATGACGTGAAAGACCTCATAAAACTGAATAAAATTTATGATCGCTAAATGGTTGGCTTGTCCTTTGGCACTGTCGCCAGCACTTAATATTTATGCATTATAATTGTGTGGGCAAGTGGCGCATGCGCCAATTAAGCAAATCGATCTATCATAATCATATCTAACGTATTAATAGAGAGCGGTGAGCGGCTGCGCCTGCGCCATGCAAATGCTCTGCGAAACGTGTCAGGGAGACTAGTGCTGTCGCGCTGCTTTACGATTATCGTGAGCACTTATTTCGACCTCCAGCTATAGATAATTATATCCCTTTTATCATAAAGTGAGAATGGAAATTAATACCATTTAAATTATAAGTTATGGTACCCGTTGCGTTTGGTACAACACAAACGGTCTTAACCGGAGCTTTCCCTTTCAACAACGGCGCAAGTACAATGTTCAGAAACTCGCCTAAAACCCATAACTAATAATGACAACATAAACTAGTTCAACAGTCTCCCAGTGCGCCATTCCAATTTCCTTCCTTTGTTACTGTTCTCTTGAGTTCCCAATGAGATTTTCCTCAGTACCAATATGACACTCCGGACAATATTAATCACAGGGGCGCAAGCACCGGAGCAAATTGCAAGAGAAAATAATTAAATCGTGTGAACGATAAACACCATAGTGATTGTAGAAACACTTTCCACGTTACACAATATTTTTTAGACCAAAGGGCTCAAGTACCTTTTATGTAAGCAAAATTGTATTATGGAAAGCGAAGGACCGAGCATTGTACTTGGAGACTTCGAGAGCGGTATCTTTGCCAGACCATCTTGAGAGGATGATACGACCATAAAGATAAAACTTGCGATGACGTTTGACAATAAATTTTATATTGCTGACCAAATTGAAAATATTATTGAGTTACGGTCCAGCGTTACTCTAAGCCCAAGCGCACTTAATGTCTTCTAGTCGCAATGGGTCGTATAAATTCGATTGTAGCAAAGCGATCGATAATGGCGATGATAATTTTAATGGTTGTTGTAATAGACACGATTATAACGAAACAAACAAAGCAGATTTGAGTGGGTTTCAGAACATGAAGCGTGTAGAGGCATGTGTTAATGTAGTGGACACTTCGTATTCAAGTGTGGAGAACGTGTTTCGTGTGCATGTCATCGTGAATAGGCGAAGTTACATTTATATTCTGATCGCACAAACACTGCAGCCAGATGTGTTACCAACGAATTACGAGATAATTCGATAGATGGATAGTAAAAGACTGTCTCGATGGTCTAGTGGTTGCAAGCGCTACTGATGAGCGTAAGGCCTTGGGTTCAATTCCCGGGTCAGGCACAGTGATATTGGGTTACTCCATCAGGAATTTCTCAGTGGCAGCTCGGACTCTGGATCTGTGCCCGGTAAGTGGCAATACGATCTCCACTATAACATGGGACTTAAACGTAACTGGCGACATGTGTGTACTATGGCGTGATGTTATGTATGTATAGTATAAGGCCAGTGCTGTATATTCCGGAGGTCCAAGAACATTTGAAGACCGCTTTAGTCTACAATGTAAACTATCTCCTAGACAAGCAAGTACTTAAGATCAAAGACAATACAAGAGCCCACTTCAATCGGTTCTTTCCCATGGATCTCGATCCGCCGATTACCATTACGCAATAACTATAACTCGGCAATTTTACATAGACAAGATCATGTGTTAGAACGACTCCATATCGGTGCTTATTCATCGTGGCCGGTTTACAATTCTAACTGAACGATGTTGCCTTCTATCGTGTTAGTGCACTTACATGAAATACTGTTTATTTTGTGTAAGTATTTCTACAAGTTATTATAGGTTTTGGTTCCATTTTTTCCGTGGTCGCCTGCAGAACATTCGATACTGGATTCGACTAAAAAGTCGAGATAAGAAGTACCCCGGAATATAGATTTGTACCTGGTTAATATCAATAGGGACACCCCCTAATAAATGGAACTCAAAAATAACTCATTCTCTTCGTCTTTAAGGTCTTACTAAAAAAATATGTTATAAAACCATATTCCATTAGTTGTCTGACTAAATAATTTAAAAAATATTATTTGATAATAACTGCTGCAATGTGGGCGTAATGGCGTACTGAAGGCGCTTTTATTTTTTATAAATATATTTTTTGTCTTTGTCATCTACGTTCAATGAGAGCTTTCAGTCACAGGTATTTTTAAAGAGACCAGTAATTTATTTTGTTTTTTGATTTTATATCTGCGAAAATACATTAAAACCGCAGGATTTTATTACCTTCAATCCCGATTCCCATCAAGCAATAACTCAATCTATCTATAAGCGATATCGTGCCCATACAAATGCTATATCAAAATCGATAAATAGCTGCTTGCTTTTTGCGCAACCCTGACGTAGCTGAACGTGACCTGATTTTCAATGGCTTTACCACTTACACCACGCATTGCGATCATGCTTTGACTAACCCAACTTCTTTTCTTACTGATCTTCACTTCCAATATATACATATCTTCAAGTAGCATTCGGGCGGTTCATCCGCGTGGATTTCGTACTTTTCCTTTCGAACTTTATCATCCCCACTACCCCCTTTAAAGCGTAGTTATGGAAATAAAATATAGCCTCTGTTATTCACTGACAACGTAGCTTTCTATAGGTGAAATAATGTTTTAAATCAGTCAAGAAGGTTTTGAGTTTATCCATTACCAACTAACAATTTTTAGTTAATCGGATGAGTAGTTTCGGAAATTACCTCCTACATCCACGTACTAACTTTACGTCATTATAATATTAGTATAGATTAGTGAAGATTAAAATCTATAAAAATATTCATGTTAACTGTGTTAGAAAAGGGATAGTGAAAATGTGAGAAATGAGGTATTAAAAAGTAAGCCTAGCCATGAACTTGAAATTTGTTTGACACGAACTAAAAAGTCTTGCATCTTGCATCAGAGGAAACTCTCTTAGTAATAATAGTATTTCAACACTACAGCTTCATAGCATGAGCTCAACCAAGCTAAATAAAAGTACTAGTCGGTGGCAAGTCGCAACAGGTAAGCTAACCGACGTCACTTAAAACAATGCCCCAGAGGAGAATACACATACAATGGCAAATGTGTGACTAAAGAAGTATTTCCATTATGTACTGCTGAACTATATTAATCAGAAGGTTATTGTTCTCAGAAGTATGTTGAACATAAGATATTAGAAATTAGTTCGTTTTTGGTGAGCTACCTGCTAATATGGCTGGATATTACTTTGTCAGGATTACTCAGGGTGTGACTATTGGCTCGGTTTCGATTAAATTTTGAAGATATTTTTATTCTGTGTACCGTTAAACATAGGTGTAGTGAAATAACGAATAAAAAATGGGTGGCAGTGGTACTCTATATGTGTGTTACTACTTCTGTTGCGTCTGAAGGGTACGGTTGGTTCCCATAATTTAAAACAAACATGATGTTTCTAAGTGACTTTTTTGTTTACATCGAAAGTTTGTGGGAACGCCTCTTAAGTTACAACTGCAGGAAGGACTTTGTTTTTCATAGTTCCTTTGAGAAATGTTTTGAAATACAAACTTATTGTTGCAGTCGGTAAAATCAGTACTCATCCCGGCTATAGAACCCTTCACTGTAGATGGCCAACACACATTGGCTGATTTTTATACATGGAGTTAATACATTACTGTTTGAACGTGCTTACGGGCTGCAAGGGCCTTTTGAACTTTGTATGTCTAAGCAGCTTAATATAGCAGTATGATATAATCCACTTAGCACAGTCAAGATAACAAGTAAATAATAATTAAGAGCGAGTGTCAATTTCTCTGTAAGGACTAAGAGTCTCGCAAATGTTTCAATGTCAGAGAAAGTGCTCTAGTACGCGATGTGCAACTGCAATTTTCTAATTTGCACTTCCGAAGCAAATATTAAAACGTCATTTGTAGACCAACAATGTAATATCCTGTGAGCGAATAGTTATGTAAGGGCAATGGGAAATTACAGTGTGTTACGGCTATATGCGCCGGCGCCGCAGCAATGCAAGTTGACCTGAATTGAGGTTTTGTTCGATTACCCACATTTCGCTACGGCTGTAAAGATGTACTCTTGATTGACTGACTTGACGATTAGGGTAATATAACTCAATGTGGCTACTTGAGCTGTCAACGGATATTAATTGTAAGTATTTAAATTTATCGACAGGTTTTCTATGAAGTGCGAGCTAAAAACCATTCAGTAACACGTTTATTTACATAAAAAGTTTCACTAATGAATTCAATATCTATCGATTTGCGACTCCATTAGAGCGTAAACAAATCTTGACATTCACCTTTCATTGGCGATCGTTTATGGCAAGTTTCCGGTTCGTCTCCGCGAAAGCCGACGTCGTGACGAATCGAAGCTGGAGATCGTCGTTCGGATCTCAAACACCCAAATACAGGTTCAAGATCACGATACTTTCGTTAAAGAAATCGTCAGAGGATGTTTCGTAACCGGCGACTTATGACCCTAGCCGTTATAAAACAACAACGTAACCAAACATGTCGAAAGTTTGCTAAATCGTTGAATTCGAACGACCAATTATATTAACTTCATCCGACTTTTAGAAACTGCGTGTGTGTAGCGAAGCGGTATTAATATTTTATGGGTTTTAAATAGACTGAGTGAGATATTCTTTCATTATGTGGAATCGATAAATTAACTAAATTATTCATATGTAGAAGTATCGGTTCTATAAATAATATCGATCTAGATATAGAACAAGATCGAAACATTGAATCGGATGTGTAAATTCCACTTTCAACGTATCGATGCCTGCTGTTAAAATACTGACGTTTTAACGTCCTGTGTTAGTTTTCTGCATGTGTAGACCACTGAGTCATCACGCATAACGATTGCCGACTGTATTCAAGTTTATTTTTGACACATTAAAACTTCTTTATGACAGCGATTAAATAAAACACGGTATATTTATGGGTTAACACATTCCCGTCTATGGTTAAGATCAAAACGTGGCTATAGTACAAGCGATCGTAAAGGGAAAACCTTGTTTATGGTTTGTAAACACACGTGTAAAAGTTCCAACTTTCGAGTTGTCTATTGAGTCCTGATCGCATAAATCTTGCACAAGTAGGCAGGTGGAGCGGCGCCGGCGCACTGCGCTGCCACCCACTTGTCGAGACTAAATACTGCTTCATTTTAGTACTAATGTTACTTGACTACGACTTCACTTGTTGCTATATAGCGATAAATTCCTTTGGACGTGAATTGTTACACAGCTTTGGTTTGGACAGAAAGTCGTACATCTATTGTAAGATTCAAATGAAGATAATGTGGAGGTGAGAGTCCGTGAGAGATAAGAAGGACGAAGCAGATGAAAACGTATCAGGCAGATAAAAAAAACCACATATAATTAGACCAGTTCAACGACCTGACATTTAACAAATAAATAAAGAAACCTGAAACATCTGTTCACAGATATAAATGCTGGTTTGTATATTTATGTAAACCGCGAAGAAACGTAGATTCGTTTAACTGAGTTTGTTTGAAAACTAGAACAGAGACATTCCAGGCGATTCGCGGCGCTAGCAATTTGCTAAATGGATCAACAGGTTTATTAGATGCGGTGACGTCACGGAACAATGGCGACGGAACACTGACCTGGCTTTTGCTGAATAATGGAAATATGGAACTCTGATCTGAATTTTAAAAACCGAATATAGGCATATCAACTCCTTTACAAAATTTGTTAAAATTTTTGGAATGGCCGTTATTTTTCTACATTTCATTAATTTCTTTGTCTGCTATAGGGCGCAAGAACTAAATTATTGTGCTCAATCAATTGCCTAAATATAGTTAATTGTGTTTCGATGTACCAAAATATTTAGTATTTTAGCTACGCTGAATTTGAGGCATTTGGAGCAAATTGAAATCTACTGGGAAACAACCGAGTTCTTAATCTTGACTTAATTTCGGGTTCAAGATAAACACAGTTTACCCCAAAATCAATTTTTCACAGAAAATATCCGAAATTTCACGGTAGTTTTTCTTTGTGAAAGAAAAGAGAGAAGAACGAGGCAAAGAAAGAGGGGGAATGTAGTTATTTAAGTATAGTCAGCGTTGTATTTAGTGGAAAACTAGCCTTAGTAGTATTCCAGTACTGCTTACAATTCAATATTCTATTGTGTTTAGTATCAACCAGATATCTACAAGTATCGCTATGTACTACGCGTGTTTACATCGTCCTAAGGTTAACACCCTTAAGCCGGTCACGATAAAGAAGAAAACAAACGTATTTATCAATAAACAAATAGAACATCAATACAGCATGTAACCCAATTTGTATGTACATTTGATGTCACCTTTTAATCTACGTCACATGGAATTAACTTTTATAATTGTAGATACCGATTCTGTCCTTATCTATAACATGCGCAAGCGCAGTTACAAATTAAGGAAAAGAAAGATATATTGCGCACTAGGTAGAAATAAATATTGAATATTATATTGTATTTTGTAGATGTTGTCCGGTATGACAAGATCAAGGCTCCATGGCATAAAAAATAGCTTTTATGGCAGCCTGGCATTAGCATTTGACACTTTTATTATAGAGAAGAATAGCTGTAAATCTACTTTTCGATCAAGATTTTATTGCTCTAATTTAATATCTATTCAAACCCAATATGGAGTAGGCTTATAATCTTAATTCTATTCAACATGTCTAACATCATCATCTGCCTAGCCTTTTCCCAAATATGTTGGGGTCCGCTATCAGTCTAAACGGATACAGCTGAATGTCAGTATTTAACATGGAGCGAGTGCCTATCTGACCTCCATAACTGCCAGGCTAAGTCAGAATTTCAGACTTCTGCCTACCCGTAACGACTGTCTAAGATCTACGAATGATATCCTTGACCAACGGCTTATCCACAAATCAACCTCGGCAAGCGTTGCTTATCCTTAAAGATTGAATAATGCTGCTGTTTATACTTAGATACGAGCCTGTCTTCCACCGTGGAAAAACACGATCGCTAGTTCAGAACATATTTCAACCACTGCACCGTTAGGTAACATCGATTTATTTATCGATATTTTTATAACTTTATCGATTTTAAATTAACGACGACCACGCGAAGTAATACCAGTTAATTGCTAAGATAAGGTTATTGTACGATCGTAAAATATTATCGTAATTTGTTAGTGCTGTGATCAACGCTGGTCTTATGCAATGGATGTAGCACCTTGGGCGATGCACTAGGATATTTTATCGTTGTATTCCATGGCGATTTCTCTTGGGAAACTATTTTGTTTCGATAAAACGATAAAGACATGAATATTTCAATACATTTAGTATGTTCTTCTTTGTTTGAGCTATACATATTTGAGACAAATGTAGCTACTTCCTAAAACGTCTAAACTATTTCAAAAAGCCGGCCAAGTGTGAGTCGGACTCGTACACGAGGGGTTACGTAGAGATTTATTTTGTTTTTGATAAAACAATAGATCCGTGAAAATTTCAACTGTCTACCTATTACGGTTCTTGAAATCCAGCCTGTTGACAGAGACAATCAGACGGATGGACAGCGGAGGCTTAGTAATAGGGTCCCCACCTCTTAGGCACCTAAAAACGGATGGGTTACCCCTGTATTTCACACTAGACGGTAAATAACTGCATGTATACTTATGTAAACCACCAAAATCGATACAAGTATTACGTCACCCAGTTTACTTCATGACATAATAGTAACTTCAATAAGAAGTGTGCTATTTGTTACGACTGAAACATCTGTAAGGTCATCGGCACAAGGTCGAGAGAAGCTTCGCTGTAAATATATATAAATTAATCAGTGAACTGTTGACATGACATAATCGCGTCATTCTTTAAAATATATTTTTAAACAATTCTGTTTTATTTTCGAGGGAAATGAACCGCTTATCTATTTACGTCTGTGCTGTTACGATAAGTGGATAATTTGTTTCTCAGACATTAGCACGGTACCCAGCTTTAAATTTATTCATTTTTCTTCACCAACGGGACATCTTTACTCGTACTCATTCACACATACATACACACGCATTCACACACATGCATACACTCACACTAACACACGCATACACACACACATATACTCACCCTCAACTTAACACACAATCAAACTCTCACAAATACTCAAGCATGCTGTTTTTTATTTATTGTATATTGATATATAAGAGCGGAGTGTCCTAATACAGGCATTACTTGCTTAAAAGGAGGCTCCAATCACCAACTTATGTAAAACTTTTTTGATACAGAAATAAAGATTTTGTATTTGTATTTGTACTCATCATATGCCTAGTCCATTCCAAACTGTCTTCGGGTCGGCTTCCAGTCTAAACAGATGTTGCTTATATTGACCGACTGATTATATATCCGACCTCCAAAACCCAGTTACTGGATAGCACGATACCTTTTCGTAAGAGTGGTTGTCAGACTCTCGGGCTACTGCAACCCGTAACGACTATCAGATATCTACGAATGACAGCCAGCACCAACGGCTTAACACTCTTTCCGAGGCAGGGAGGGGTATCGGAATGAACCCATCTAAGGGCTGACCTCGGCAAACGTAACTTAACCTCCGATCGAACCTTGCGGCTGTTATTTTTAGCTATCAGCACCATATTTCATCCCGTATAGTCCTAATTAACATCAACGTCTTCAGCCAATTAATAGCGCCGCATAATCTACTTACAGAGCATCATACCGAACCCTTCACGACCTGAGCCATTTAATCACAAAGTCTATCAGTGTCTTAATTACCCCTCTAATCGGATAAGCCAATTGATAAATGAAGCATGGGCATATGTGTGTCAAGTGATAATTAACTGACATAAGTGATTAAGGAGGTGTTGCGACATTAGGCAACATGTCAACCACCTCGTTCTATTGTGGAGACAGTTTGACGTTACTGTGTCTAGCTTATCTGTGGTGTAGCGTGAGGAGACTAATTGTTTTGGTTAGATTTTCAGTTATCTGTTAGTGAGGGAAACGATTAAACCACGTAGACGTCTAGTTGTATAGCGTCACTTAAGTTCTAACCTAAGTTGATATTAGCAACTTTACAGGGGACTGAAAATTCTGCGTTATTTTACATAGATTACAATTACATTTCACCTTTGTGTACAGTTTCAAATTAAAAAAAAACGCGACCTGACTTTTTGGACTTACGTCATGGTGTCTAATTTTAAAACCCCAAACTGACTTACGTGGTGTTATAAATGTGGCGGTGTATGCTGAACTCTCTTAAAATATGCCACCAGAGTTACCTTCAACGTTGAAGAAGAAACTTTAGGCAATATCCTCCATAAAGTTTTCTTAATTACCTGAAACAAAATAAAACATTCCATTAATGATGTGAAAATATGGAAAATCATAATTTGTAAGACGTATTTTAATAAGATAATGCAAAAAAGTGTGGGACAAGCCGTTGTCAAAATAAAGTTTATTCAAAAGCCAACAGGCGCGAATCGAATTGGTATTCAATCTCATCGATCGGTTAACCGATAAATATTCTGTTAGGAAAATACCGATTGGGCGTTGAGCTAGTGATGCGATAAATCGATTGTGTGCTTCGACGTGTCGCGCATCTGTAATCGATATAATCGCCGGATCGAATCATTGGGGGCTACGTCATCGCGATGTTTCCAATGAACCCGGGATGTATACTAAATGGAATATTATTGTTAAATTTCGGCCTAAGTTGTTCTTAGCATGTTTCATATCCATTTGCTCCTACACTACATGAACTTTGTATGCTATGCCTAGTAGGTGGTTGCAGGCGCGGTGATGAGGTCCCGAGTTCAATTCCTAGATCGGGCAAAGTGTTATAGGGTTTTTCCATCTAAAATTTCTCAGCAGCAGCCCGGGGTCCGTGTGCTCGGTAGGTGGCAATAGGCTCGCCCTCTCTTACACTACACGGGTCGGTACACAACTGCCTAGCACTTCGAGGAATACAGACGTGATATTATGACGTTATGTTGCATGATATTGATACTAAAGTTTGATTCTTAGAAATGAGAAAAGAAAGACATTCTTATGTTCACAAAAACTGTAAAATTCCACACAAAAAGCCATTCAGCAAACACATGAAATGTGTACACACGTTGAAACGTGATCACATCGTAATTTTAACGGGCGACATTATCTCGGCACAAAGAAACGGAACAATCGCGAATACAAGAAAACAACGTAGGCACTAGGGTTTTAATTGTCATTATAGCAATTGAAGATACAAAACAAATTAATAATCAAGTATCGTGGCAAACAGCTCAATAGCAATTGTTGAGTCTAACAATTGTCGTGACGGGCTGACCTGGGCTGGCCAATCACAGTTAATAAACGCAAATTAACCGCTGATCAAACAGATGGACAGACGGACTACTTCTGACATGTACGGCATAAATAGGCCAATTGGTCGAGCCTGAGATTCGTTTGTTTTTACTCCTAATTGGTCTAGGAAACGTGCCCAGCTTGTCTGATGTTTTTTTTTGAGAATGATCTGAAACTAACTAAATCGAAATAAATGTGATAAGACATAATACTTAGTAAATCAATAGGAAGTCTTATAATTTTATTCGAAAAACATCTTAGGTACTTTTTAAAAGTTGATCGTTACATTTTATTATCTATGAGTGTTGTTTAATAAACATTACAAGTACTATGTGTCCTTGAGTACTCACAGTCACAATAGATTAATATAATAACAATTCATCATCGTCAGCGTAGGGCTGTGGTTTCGAAATAAGTCAGATCGATTGATACGGGAGGAGCCAAGTGGGCCAAATCGATTCTGATTCGTTTCGGCACTGTATCGGCCAGCGATTGCACAACTATTAAGGTTAATACCGTTCAAGGGCGCCATATTGAACCGATACGATTCCATATTGTCATGGCACTCGATTAATAACAAATGATTTAATAGCGCTCATTGTGCACTGTCAACTCGCTACTCTAAGTTCACGGCTGCATTGAATCGAGTGTTCGATACGCTCGATTTCATAACGATATTAATGCGAGTGAATTGGATCGTGTGTAGGAATATTCATCATGAATGTTGACAGGCGTTGCGTTAGAATGGAGTGCGAATGATTGATTGGACACGCAGTACAAGACAGGCAGTGTATTACGTCGCGTTTTTATTAAAAAATCACGTCAATAGAACTACATAAATTCAAAGAATTTGCAAGGTCAGTTGGACATCAATCAAAGCATCACAAAGAAAAGTAGACATGCACTTTCTTTTTATTAACCCACGGCATCGCCGCAAAAGGATTTTTCTACATGCACTAAAAAACCAGCAAATCTACTCTTCATTTTGCTCTAAAACCGCTCATCATTATGCAGCCTCATGAATAAGACAAGACACGAAACAGCCTTTTATGCGCGAATCGATTCAAATTTAATTCACCGGGAGACGTTGTCGTTGATCTTTTCCCATCACTCAAACAATCAAGAATTCAGTAATCGATTATATTAATATCGATGTTAAGGACGAAACTGAAAAGTACCGACACTAATAACTGGATCGGTGTCCCTTATCGATACTATTTATCGTGAAGTGAAACCGCAACATTTCGTCACATCGAGAGGTTTGTATCGAATTAATTGGGACATAGACTTTAATTATAGACTTCCAAGATATGATTTTGCGTCTTAATTGTACACTAGTGGTCTTGAGTATTTCAATTAGGTTGTATGACGTGCAATTAGTATTGACCTTGGAGCTTTCATCGGTCAGTTATATTTTAATTGCACAATGAGTTGAGTGCACAAGTCGTGCGCAGGAGTCGATAGGTGTTCGTGACCGCCGCGTCACATGTCGACGTGAACTCTTCGCCCTTGTAGCCAGCTAACTAATACTATTCAACGACTTATATCAAGGGTCTATTTTATTTTGTAACCGATCACTGCTGACGTTTTAATTACTTAGGAATCGTGTCAATGTTACGTATATTATGTGACAATTAAGCAATCGATAAGATTCCGAACAAGTAAATGTGTTATTAAGATGGAAGACTTGTTTTGGTTAATGATTCACCTAACATGGTCGGAATTGTCGTGTTTTACCTATTTCTGGCACGAAAATCTAAGCAAATGAAACAGAAATGCTTAGTTAAAGTCACGTTCAAGTCGCAATCAATCGAAGTTATGAAGCAATTTGTAAAGCTCTAATGCGCATGAGTAAAGAAACAAACAACTCATTTGTATTAACAACATTGAGTTACTGAAACTAAATGGCTCCAAGAAGTGGCGCGCTAGATAAACAAATCACACAACGTTTCCTTTATTCCCATCCAACGCGGAAACCAACAAACAGATGCATAAAACATTCAAGATTGAATTGTTAATTGTTAAAACATATGTAATGAGCAAATGCACCGCGGCGTCGCGACGCCTGCGCCACCACTCAAAGAATTAGGTCGTTGGCGTGCGCCGGCGCCGCGCGCTTCGTGCGTGCACTGTTTACCTAAGCTGAGATATATGCTCACGTTCCTTGCTTGCTCCTGAACGGTTGGAAGCATGACTAATTAATTGACAAGCATTGAGTGGGCGTACGCGCACACAAACGCGATGAGGTGTTTTAATTGTATATGAAATAGAAAGTGATGTAGAAAGTGCTGCCAAATAATTGTCGACTGCCTCACATTTATGCAGTTAGAGGACTGAAACTGATACTGAACCGATAATGAAAAAGGATTTAAAAGGCGGATATGAAATGTCACACGATCCAAAAGGGCGTACACGTAATGAAAACGAAACAAAGAGTGTTGCAAAAGTCCTTAAAGGGCCATTTAGCAAAACAGATGACAAAGATAACACTTGAAACGTACACAAACAGGTAGAGGAGTCAGAGTCTACTTCCGCAATTATGCGCCGCCGCCGGAGGGTTACATCTGTTCTTACTAAAAGGTTAACGAGAGACATTAAGCACATTTTTGTCTGCACAAACGGCAAAAACGTTGATGGGAAGCGAGCGGGGAAATTGTACATCTCACTGCCACAAGACATCACTGTCACTGACATTGGATTTATGTAACACTGAGATTGTTGTAGAGGTGATTATGGTAGTGAAGGTTAGCTATGTAGTGTGATTTCTCTGCGAGAGCTTTTGTTTTAGCTGCTTTGAATGAATGGGATTAGAAAAATAACAAGTCTAATTGAGGTATACTTTGATAAACTTGCTGTGAATAAGGACACATCTGTCTCACACACAACCCTGCATCAGTTCAAACATGTCCCTATTACACACTGACTCTCAATTAGGACCAACGCACAAATCTAATTGCAAACTAGACTCCACGTATCGTCGCAAAACAGGGTCGCTGGAGAACTCGGCGTGCGTGTTGAGTGTGTGTTCCATGCTTTATAGAGCGATATGTAAGAGGAGATCAAGTTTACCGTAAGGCCCGATTACGTCGGTTATAAATCGAATCCGGACCGGACAGACGACACGTTGCGAATTAACGGTAAAGCGCCGAATTCGGTCGCGTGCGATCTGTTGATTGGTGACTGAAGTTCAGCTTTGATAAAAGCGATCCGGCCGCTCGTAAATAGCGGATGATCTGAATGATTTTAATTAAACTCCGTAACAAGCTTAAATAAGGTCACCTGTTCGAGGATGTCGTTATTTATCGGGAGTGTAAAAGATCCCACGAAGGAAAGAGGCTTAACAACCTGTAACAGTTCCACAAATGTAGCTTATCAAGTTTTGCGGTCTGTGTGAAACGTCTAGCAATTTAAAAATAAAAATTAAGACAGAAACAGTTATGTCAATTAGCATGCGGTGTAACGGTGAAACACATCACAAATCTGTCACGCCGTCTTACCAAGCAACAACAATATTATGTCAACTTTATTAAAGCTGCGGGAGCGTGCCACAGTTACAGCAACGCTATGAAGAAGCTTTTTTGAGCTACTTTTAAATAATAAGTAAGAATTAAAAAATAAGTTAGTAAATTATTTTTCCGGGTTCCCCATGGGCAGTTACTGTTTGTGTTGAAGGGGTTTACTTACCCGTTTACGATGGGGTAACCGGTACTCACGAGATAAACTATTCACACCCGAGACATATCGTAAGGATTATTTAAGAAGCCGTTTGCAGTAACCCTATTGAAAAAAAACAGGTAACCGAAACGGTTCCAGGTCCAAGTGCATTTGGCAAATTGTATCATGGCGGCTTTTATTGAATTATTCGCGATGACCGATAAATAGACGATTACAGAGGTGCGTTCTTATATCTCAGCATAGCTTTAGCATCGCTCTCCGATGTGTAAGTATACTAACGCGACCACAAACTAACGGGCCACCATTACATTTTACATTTCATGAGCTCAAACAGCCTCGTGGGAAACGTCAACTGAGCCACTGTGTACCTCCACCAGTGTGCACGTAGGAGTTTGTTTATTTGTCTATGCCGTTTTTTACCTCCTTGTTAAACGACCGAGAAACTTCTGGTAGCTGAGCAATATTGTTGTCGGCGACCGTTTTGATGACAATGAAACTGGACAGTAATTCTGTATTCTGTAACGCATCGGTACACAATAAGCGGAAAAATTAATATTAAATTACTGAAATAGATAAACAATAGGTATAGGGAATTTTATTAATAAATTGTTGATGATTGTCACACCTTATTATAATGACATGGTTGGAAAATTCCTAAATCTATCTAGGTATACTAACATTATGAAGCTGAAGAGTTTGTTTGAGTTTTTGTTTTTTTAATGTTTGCTACTACTAGTCGGAATTGAAAAAATATGTTTGCGTTTGATAGCCCAATTCTTGAGTAAGGTTATAGTAGTCTATTTAACATCATGACACGACACTTAAGAGCGGCTGAAGCAGCGGCGCACAGCTAGGGAAACATAGATGGAGGCAGAAAAATGGAAACCCAACAGGATATATACCTAGCTGTAGTTGTATGAAAATTTATTGGTATGGGCAATCCACCGGGTTCAAACCCGGTACTTTGGTACACACACGATTTTCTGGGTGTTTACAAAATCACCGGGTTTAACCCCGGTAGATTGTCCATCTATAATTGAAGGTCAACCACAATTTTTGTTTCTCTGGGTACCTATATATATACCTATATACATATGGTATACAAAAATGCCCATAGAGTCCACCACTCTTTCTTCACCCCCACAGGCCACCGTTTCTCAAAACACCACGTTTTCTCAACCCGTTCCGGCCGGTTAGTAACTTTTATAACAGTATTTATCTTTAATTGTTCACTGACATTACACGTGAGGAACCGTTTAATTGCTATGACAGTGAATAGTAATTAAAGCATTAAGATATTGGAACCGCATCTAATAACGGCGTGTCACAGATGAGAAACGGTACAGTAGCACAGAGTATGTTTTAACTACATCATACTTTGTATGATTTGTCTAGTCTTTTCCCAACTATGTTGGGGTTGGCTTCCCAACAATGTTTGGGTTAGCTTCTAGTCTAATCGGAGGATTAAAGAGTTTTTCTAGTATTTATCGTAATTATTAGCAATTTTTTGATAAAATAATTATATGTACTATATTATAGTATAATCTTATACCTTTAAACGGAATCACGGAAACGGCTTACATGTAATTTACTATGCAGGGGGTTTCGGGGGCGATAGATCGATCTAGCTAGGTTTCATTTTTAGAAAACGTCGTTTTATCCGAGCAAACCTCGGTCATCCAGGTACTAAGTACTCAAGTTAGATTTGTACAACCAATAATATATTAAAATTATATCAACTGTTAAATATATCAACAACTTTCAACGCATCTGGCTTATGTAGTATTCAAAGTCTACTACATTACACGAAAAACATAATACCCATCCTCTTTACTTAAGTGCTCATAAAAATATTTATTAAAAAATACTTACGTAGCAAAATGGAGTATAACTGGTATTTTAATACATTATTTATCTTGTAATGGCCACCGCACATGAGAACAACCACAGACACCCGAAGATCGCTTTACGACATAATTTATTTAAGTGATAGTAAAGATTTCATCAATATTCATTGATATCATAAAACCACAGGAAACATTACGAAAATATGACGCGATTCGAATTTCGTGGTCACAGGCCATAATGATGAACGTGATGATACTACAAGAATATCGTCGATATAGTAAATTGGAAATAACTGTGTAATGTTAGACAATAGGGAATCAGACTTTATTTATTGGTAAACTCGAAACAGTAAGTAAAATATAGGTAAGTTATAAAACAGCATTTCAATCACTCAGTAAACAGAGACAGCGCTACAGACAACTGACGTCATTTGTCATGATCCATATAGTTTAAGAGTACAAATGACCGTTTCGCACGAATAAGATAGAATCCTCAGATCCTCCACTAAAACTTCTAAAGCGTGTAGTTGCTCTATTTTTATCGGCTTTTTTTTGCAAACTATTATGTAATCTTGTTTTTTTTTATGTTAGTCGTTAGATCTTTGAAATAAGAATATAACCTTGTAAGTAAATAGTATTCTGATTCCCTTTTGCTGTAGCTTCGAATCCAGTTATTGGAGTTCATTGAGTCAATGCATGAAGAATTATCAAACCGTCTAAGTGCTATCTAATCCCGGTTAAATACGACTCTGGCAAATACTAAATTCCAATTACCAGACCAGACACACGTTCCAATTTTCGGGGCAGACGAACGTATTATCCACGTTTCATTACGCTTGAAAGAATCCGTACAAATTGCAGGGGATTAAAACTACTTTAACGTTTCCGTCAGCTTGATTGCGGAGCGTGCCTCATCCATAATTTTCGATTACAAAGCAATGACAGGAAAAATGTTAATAGCATACTGTAATACGACGAAAAAGTCACCTGAGCACTTTGCAGGGACATCAATCTCATGCAAATGACTGTAGCCACTCATCCAACGTGCTCTTTTGGCTATTTTATTATAAATGGCCGGCCGCGTTATTAATAATCAATTTGTGGATTCGAATCCCGTATTATCATTTTTCATACAATGTTGCTGTTTTTATCACCGAGTATCGGTGAGTTCCATGTCTTTTATCCTTTCCGTCATGGTACGCGCGATTAATTTTATTTTACACACGAATAATTTCACAGCGGTAAAATACAACATTGTTTCCATTCCATTAAATGGTAATACCTTAAAACATGCACTGCAACGTTTTAACTTCGACATAAAGTTTGCAATTTTATATTACAATGTGTATGCATTGTTTAAGAAAAACTGAGGTAGGTTACTTTTGGATTAAATTTTAACTACAATCAACAGAATGTGTTTATAAATTGTTTTATTATTTAAATAACAATTAAAATCCAGCCTGACCAGTTGATAGGTGATAAAGTAAGCTTCGATGTATCCCATTAATCAAAACATAATTAAACAAGGTGAACAGCATTATGGACAATTATGTCCTGTTTGTCGGTTTTGCGGTGTAGACGTGACCTAACACCTCGAAATAAATTTATCCTGTTACAGTCAACACTGCAGTTGTGCTCGTAAAAACAAATACAAAAGAGCCGCCATATTGAACACATCAACTAACGATGGGAACCCGACACCGAGACACAGCCGTAACGAGACACGCTCATTTCTTTAACAATGCACAACCAAAATAGGAAAACCACGCTCGTCAAGAAATCCGCACCTGCCGATGACCTCCAGTCTAACGGGCACCCCTCCGGACGACCAGACACACGGAAGCTATCAGACGTGTGAAACACTGCACTCTATGTTGGCAACCCAGGGATCTACATTGACTGGTGAATTTATCCAGCACTTTGAATAAAGGTCGCGAGGTCGAGAGCACTACAACGGCTAGTTTGCAGCGTCAAAAGACTTAGGTTATGTGTGCCGAATAACTGTACAAATAAACATTGGCAAGTATCGTCAAATTAAAGTTACACGTGAGTCATGATTTAGCGATCTTACTGATAACCTTGCGTCGTCATGTGAGAGTTACACTAACCGATCGGTTGCTAACTAGCTTGTCCAACCGTTTACTGATTCAGATACCTTTGGCTTAACTAAACTGTTGCAACTTCGCCTGCTTAGCTATTACTCATTAGCTTACAAACATACCGTTTTATACGTATAATGAGTTAAGTTTTCCCACGGTGAATACCCACAAATGACTAAATAACTGTCTATGTTCCGCAACACGTAAAGTAAGCATTGTTTTGTATTACAATACATATAGAGGCTTTCATCCAAAATATTAAGCAACGCAATTCAATCAACAAGAAATTGAAGATAACGTTAGACTATTGAGGTAACATTCCACTGCTCGAATTGAAACTGACTTCATTAACATCATTGCAACTGAATATTAATTGATGGTTAGGAATAAAACTTCTCGTATATCAATACGGAGACACAGACGTTAATCAGTCATCTATTTACTACAGACAACAGAAAACAGCGAACAAACTTAGGTGGGCGTTCTAAAATTCGACTACCTAATCTCGTCCAAAGGAGCTGTTCCGAGCTGTCAGGCTCAAGAATCATAAGTTCAGTCTCAGCCCAACCTCCTGCCACTACGGATTCCAAACTAACATACCAAAGAACTCGCAAAACAGATCGACAGATGCGACAAAGAAATAAAACAATTCCGCAACGCAGCAGGAACAATTAATATTGGCATAGGCAGACACCCACCTGCCCTGCCATGGTGGAGATAAAACGCGGCCGCCAGACAATATTATGATAAATGGCACGTAGGATATGGCCGCTATAATTTATGACTTATATGCAACGATAGAAACGCTTCCTTACACTTCACAGGGCCTCCATTAGATTATCAATTAACCTCTTAACATGGTGTTTTCTATTACAATATTATTAATGAGCTATCGTAAGAGCATGAATGCAAAATTAAATGTTATTGAAATTAGCGTAAACAGTTAAGAAAATAATTTATGTCATTTTTCGCATGACATTGGACCCGGAAGTTAAGTTGGGATGTTGAGGCTTTATTTCTAAGTGTTTCTGGTGAAGTAAGTATGCAGCGAGTGTATTGGCACTATCCAATTTGTTTCAAAGCCGCCGCAACGTTGTTGCTAGCAATAAATTTCCCACCACCCGCATTGAAAGGAACGTTGATTTATTGAAATGTTGTTGATACAGGATCCTCGAGAACGTGTTAAGCTGTCAGTTAACGTAACTAGCCTCCTAGTCGTAGGCATAGCTTTAATATTACCAAGAGCTCAATTACGGAATTACTGTGTGGCATCTCCCCATCATCATTGTCTGCCAGTCGCTAGGAAAAATTTATATACGAAGGAACTCTGACTAACAGCCGTGAAAACCATGATGAAGATGACAAGTTAAAGAAACAAACTGGATGCCAAAATAGCGTTATAGCGTATAATATGGCGCCGTGCAATGACATCCATGGCCCCGTGGCATACACACCCAGACATAATCCGTGTTATTGGACATTATCTTATCAACCTGGCGTATTCGACAAAGAACCAGGCGGAAGAAGAAAAATAATATTAAAATAAACATTCTGTAAATGGCGAAAAACGATTTAGCCGAGTGCGTACGTTCCAGCTGAAACAAAATAGCACTATTGAGATAAAATTAAGTCACAAAGAAGCTTGGCCGGAGGTCACACTTGTCGCCCCATTAATTCCGTGTTAAACGGCAATAACTTTGCCGTTTTACGAGTCGAATATCTACTGAAATTAATTAACAATACGAGCTTCCGTAGTTGATGCTGCGCGAATAATCGAAATGTTTATTTAAACCTGCTGAGGTTAAATTTAATTTCAAGATGAACAATGATTATTGGTTAACACGATTTCACGCACTCGACCATTTAATATTTTACGCCATATTTGGGACAGAAAACGAAATAATTTTATGTACTTACACAAATTATTGGGGAGTGTTTGTCGAAGTTATAACCTGATCAACGAACTTTATTTTTAAAATATAGACAGTTGACATTTCATTACATCACGTCTTTGACTCGGTTTGATGACTCAGATAGAAGTTTTCTGTTGCGAAAAGATTTTGCATACTTGACTTGTTTTTAAATCACTTTCAACGGCCATATCAATTTCATAACGGAAATAACCTGCCAGTCCAGCACTGTATTTAATATTAGCTTTAATAGAAAAGGGAATAACAGCTAAATTCGTTTGGGCTAAATGAACAAACCTTCCGGGAGGATTACTGAAATCCCTATTAGTTAACGCTGACACTATCGACCTGTAAAATCTCCAAGCAACGGTTTGATCAATACGCGGTAATATGAGCTGTCAACAGTATACAAGGAAAACGTTCAAGTAGGTATGTGTTGACACAGGCGTTAATAATTAAATAGCATTAGATGCAACACGAGTCATTGCCTCAGTAAAGATGTTGAACAGAGATATTTAGTTGGAAGTTAGTACTACAAATAAAGTATTAAGTTTTGATTTATTCGGGAATCTGGAGTCAAGGGACATCATTTCCCGCTTTTTTTTATAAGGATGGGAAATCATCCAATGACTTCTCCCTTTTTGGGTGGAACGGAAGGGTGTGTCAGTTTTACTTCATAAACCCCATCCGTGTTCCGTCCTTGTCCTTTACGACATCATCTCCCCCTGGATTTGAAATATCGATACAATAATATGGTATATAATATATTCACAAAATTCGTTGATTTACTGCCTAGTATTATGGGATAATTAAGACTATCGCTAGTCTTACTAAAGACTTCTCTCTTATTTCTGCGGTACGAAACAGAACAATTACAATAGCCAGTTATCTTAAAAAATGTAATAACCTATCTTCAATACAGAACCTCGCCGGTGCCTCTTTCGTCTATTTCTGTGTTAAGTCTTATCATACCAGTAACCTTCAGTACAGATAGGAATTTATTTACGCAAGATGGATCGCTGAGCATACCACGGTTAACTAATCGCTCATTCTTATGTAATGGAGCTCGTGACCGGGTCAACTCTGAAACATCATAAATCACATCTATGTAGCTAGGTAACAGAAACGACAGATCAGACGAACAATGAATTTTGGCCGAAGAACATATTGATCGATGAATGTGAGCAGAATCTAAAGGTGCTCCCTCACTGAGAGCATTCGCCTGTAATGTAACAAGCAGAATTAGTTGTTCGGTGCATTATGATACAAGTTTATCAAGACGTTACGGATTGTATCATTACAGGTTGCGCACTGTAATGCTCGGTTCTCCTCACTCACTGATGTAATGATCGACTCTGTAACGTTTCATTACAGGCGAAAGCTTCCGGTGAGGTAGCACCTTAATAGAACTGCGAAGCTGATGTTATGCCAATAGCCATGGACGGAAAATTTGCGTACGACATTCAATATCTTCGAACAATGACAAAATCGATTGAAGATAACATAATATTGTCTATGTTTACTTCACTTGTTCTGCCCTACCATACCATACTATTTTGGGGTTTGGTTGTCAGGTTCTTAAATAGACTACAAGGTTTAGGCTTATCTCAGTCCTATCGATATACCACAAAACGATAACACTGATAGGGATTTATCAGTACTGCGTTGTTTTAATTTAATAAAAACATGTCATCTGGACATTTCTAGAAGTAACAGAGAGATAATTTAACTGCTTAAGTCCACAATGAGAAAAACAAGTTGTACTTTGCATTAATCATTTCTCATCAGAAACATTTGTCACGCATTGCGATTAAAACTCATCTCACTAGATCGTACTACGCAGGAGGTCTGAATCATCAGAATATATTTGGAAGGAGAAAAAACTGTTCCTGTAAGTGCCAGTACCTAATTCTACCACCCACATGGCGTACAAATTGGTTCTCACCAAAACAAAATTGTGCTAAAACACATGTGCTCGAATTATAAGGAAGTTTGTATTGTCGATGTAGTTTGTATAGCAGTCATTTAGATTAGCGAGTCATATCACCAGGCCGTTTTTTTGTCCGGTCATAAGAAACTCGTAAACCTGGCCGCTTAAAACTGTAAAAAATAAACAGCTTCTTGGTAAAATCTGTAATTTCGTTGTCCTTAATTTCCCAAGATCTGACATAGTTGAACGCTGCACGCTGTTCTGAATTTGAACTTTTCCTTTTTATTCGCAGCGCAAAACGTGCAGTGTTTATGCATAGAGACTCGTGTTTTTTTTCTTCTTTTTACAAATGGTTTACTGATTGGCTATGATGTAGAGTCAATGACGCTGGCTTACAAACAGCTACACATGTAGAATTATGCAAATCCCTTACAAATCTTTCCTTGTAACGAATATGGTAGCCATGTCGATTTCGCATAAGGAGCTTACAACAAACATTGGTTATGTTATGTACAGGGATTATTTATTCATGGTAAAGTTTATGATCAATAGACTACACTGTTATTGCATTATCCTCCAATATTAAGGACAGCTTTGATTGTATGTGTTTATAGGAATAAACTTCGATATATGGAATAGTTGTTTAGAAATCAGGTCCAGAATCTTTGCTAGCATCTTCAGCTGTACCTATACTAGATCATAACTTTGTTATCATGTGGAATAGTTTATTTAGTTTTAAAATGTATACAGTGAGTGTATCTGGTCCGAGAATGGAACAAACTGAATCATATCACCATTTCTATGCAGAGCAGTTTAGTGGCACTGCTCCGACATAGAATGCCTTTGCTATCGAAGTTGGCGTCGTTCCCAACCACCTAATAAGATTCAGCCCATAAATCAACCAGTAATTTAATACCGTGTCGTTTTTACTTCCTTTTTTCTTATAATGTTTTGAAAACTTCGACCTTACTTTTCCGTTTTCATGACAAATAAATATTCATGGTATTCTTATTTGTTTATTTAAATAATTATAGCCAATCATTCGCTACCATTTACAGGTTAATTAATGTCATGTCCAATGTCTATTCTGGTCTAATAAAGACATTTTCCAGATTAACGATACATTGGATATTATATTAAAAGATTTAGCACGTGAATATTACGGAAAGGTCGTGGACGCCACACGTCTCTATAATTTATTGATTTCTTTGTGCGTGGGCGCAACCCACATGCCGCCGTTAACTTAAATAACGACCGATGTCTAACTAATTCATTTTTGCATGCCTAATCTAGACGTAATTAATATGGTAATGAACCATTTCATATTATTGACGTGTAGCAAAAAATCTGATTAAAGAGACTTGACTAACAAAGCTTCATAATTATTAAATATAAAAGATACAATCTAGAACATGAGTCACCAAATTCTATAACAAAATAGAATTTGTTAAAATTACCTCCTACATAAAAACTTGAAAGTATCATAAAAACTAACCGAATGCAACTTACGAGGAGTCACAGGACTAAAAAACAAATATAAAACCAAGTTTACAATGAGGTAAGTAAATAAAAAAAAAACCTGGTAAAGTTAATACATTCGTTAATACAGGCGACGCAACTTGCTGGACCATCGCAAAGGTAGTTACAACCTTTACCTCAATCAACAAGCACGAAGCGCGGGAAAACAAGCAATTGAAACATTCTTCATTAATGTTTTTCGTACCAGAGGAAGTGTAAAATAAAATAATCCAGGTAAAACGCAAGACATCAAAGCACCGGGGGCCATAACATTAAATAACACGTTACACTAATAGGGGCAATTAGCAGGAATGTTTACACAAATTAATCACGATGCGAACATCACATCCATCCAGCCGAACGGACGAACACATGCAATTAATAACAGATAATGTTGTACATACAGTACTTCAAATAAAACCAGCAATCGTAAAATCTTGGCCGTCGATGTGAGAACTTGTCTAGTAATGAATACAGGAACCAGAATACATGTCATAAGCAGCGGTTTCTTCATAGCAAAGCAACATGTGTATGAGACTATAAATACAGCTGCTACAGTGCTAGCCATCTGAATGAGTAAGATTCCTCATGGTTTTAAGAACAACGTTCACATACCTAAGCAATATCACTAAAGTCGTATAAGGATCTAAATTACAAGTACCTACTACAATATCTAAATTCTGAAGAAGTTACGAGCTTAAGAAAACTCTAAATCTTGGTCTCCACTAAGCTTACGTTACATACGAGGAGGAAGAGATGTTTTATCGATGCGAGCCTGGACAAAATGCCGCATACCAATTATGGGCGACCCAGCACCGGTGTGAAATATGGCCGGCGCGGCCGCCGATACCGGTAAGATTTGCCCTAGGAGTAACATACAGCGCGGTGTTGAATTACATGATTTACACCCTTCAATACATAAGAAATATCTGATACAGACATAAAACAAAACGTCTACAATAAAGATTAACAATAGAGATATGTTTGTAGGGATCCCGGATACAATTCAACATTGAACTAAGGGTGTTAAGTGCAGTAATGCCATTATGAGTGCGAGAGAGAAACGGAGCTGGACATGACTGATAGCACCATCCCTTTTTCGGACTGGGATCATGAAAGCATTAATATTTCATAATGCGGCCCCAGGGGCGCAATAAAAACTCGTACAGATAAAACCTTGACGAGCGGACCACTGCCTTTAAACAAAGCGGAGCAATAGGCCGGGAAATTGTAAGGATGAAGTCGAAAGATAAAAGTATTGAAGGCGGCACCGGCCGACCTTGAGACGAGAAAACACTTAAACAAAGAGTGATCACAGCCAAGACTATTGTCTACTGTGCGAGCGCATGTGACAAGCCGCGAACGTTGCCACACCGGCCATGATGTGCGAACGCATTCCTGATTCGATACAGAGAACGCTGCGCCAGCGACGTTGCAAGTGTACAAACACATTCACACACGCGCAAATGAATATTTACACGACCGCTTGCACGTATAACGAAAACACATTTTGAAAGTACTGCTGAAGCAAATAAAAATTCACCCACAATAAACACAGAACCAATTAGCAACAGAAAAATGAGCAAAAAGAGAAATCGGTTCGATTATCGGCCGTTCACGGATCCGCACAAAATATCGGCTGTTGTTACAGTTTACGGTGGCAATAAACGTTCTGTGCGCTGTTGTCAAGCTCTGTCTTCAGTTTATTTTCGTGTAATGGCCGTGACCTCTTCACCGGGAGATATCAGCGAGTGACCAGCCGCTCTCGCCCCTCTATCGCTTTCTTCTGACCCGCTTTTCATAAACAATACTTCGACAACGGCGCACCGCTCGCTCGGACGCGAGAAAGTAGCCGATAACATGCAAGAGGCGATGCCTGTATCAATTTAACCAATAACCATAACATGGGCTTGCTGAACAACTCTACCGATGCATGTTGCAATGACAATCTGAATACTCAATTGGTTACGGAAAGGCAGTATCGGATTGCGACTGCAGTTTCGTTTACCCTGTGAACCATAACGATTCCTCTGAAGTAATATAGATTTTCTAAACAAATTGGCACTAGTGATAAACAAAACCGTTACAAAAAAAAAACGAAAGAAACTAGAAGAGCACACAGTCATGTTTATATGCGACACGCTACCCTAATTGAAATAGATTATATTATCTATTTAGAGGAGCATACGTACTGTGCCGTTGTACTGGGGGAATAGCAAAGCAGATGTTATCCTTAACGGATTAACGGTGACGTTGATAAGTTCCAAATCATTGCAGACTGCATAAGTAAGATTATCTGAAAAGTATTAAAAGTATAAACGGAAAAACGCATGTATACGTCTTGTTTTACGTGGGTAACCGACCAGCCAGCGTTTAATTAAATGAGGATGCAGAGTAAGAGATCTCGGCCACAAAACAATGAAGGTCATAAATCACAGTTTCCTCCGTATAACAGTTGCATCCTACGGCAGAAGCTTCGCGGCGGCAATCCGGCGCACTATCTAAATTGATGGTTTCCGGCGCACATTAGAGCAGAGTCTATCGCGCAGCTGTCTGCGTACGCGACACACTTCATTTGCCACTGCGCGTGCGCCCCGTAGAAAGTGACGCTTTGTCATCGTCCACACTCGCCCAAAATCAAACAAACTAACGTTAGAAAGAGACAAGTACATCCAGACCAGTGCAAGGTAAAACGAGAGGGTCGTTCATTGTGTGTGAACATTGAAGTTGCACATTTGGCGTGTTGGCATCCGCGCACTCCGTTTCACGGGTTGTTTGATCTCGCACATCGGTGGGATTCCGCGTCGACAGCACTATCCGGACGGCATCTAAACACCTATTTATCGGAGCGTACGATGCTGGTTTCTCAACTAGCAGATAGCAATCGAGGCATCTCGTTGCGGTCATCATCTATGTTTACCATAATAATCGGTCACCGAACCGTGCAACTACATAATTGAATGTAATTTCCGGTGATTAAATCACTACAATTCCATCAGCTGACACAGTTACACATCAAATAAAATATATTAGCAGTTGAGGTCCATCTCGGCTTGAATAGCTTTTTCGCTTCGAATTGGATTGACAGTGATAATTTTATAGCAGTAGCATTATGTACAGCAGTGTATTTTTTGCCTGGCCACAATTGATTTACACTTATTCGACATCATTAAATTCTTGTTATAACAACCGTCCGTGTTAGTCCCACGCGTGGGTGTGTATCAGAGTTTAAATTAATTTATTCATGTGGGCCGTTCGGTAGGAGAGACCGAAAACACACTAGATCGGGTTACGGTCGTTAATCAAAGCGGTCGACTAGGAAGAAGATGACTAGCCGTCTTTGGCGACAAAAAACCGAGAGTTGAGTGACGACATGCAGCCGACAGCAACGGCCCTCACTCCACCTAATGGCCTTTTTAGACACGTTAACAACGTTCCACGAGGCTGTTTTCAGTTCATCACTCCTAGAACATTGAACTCGATCCTATACATCAAAAAAACCGATTTTAAAAAAGAAACAAATTTCTATAATATTAAGTTAAGTAAATAAAATATTGGTCCGTCGGGTGACGTTACGCCAGTCGTCCAACAGTCTTGAAGAGATGCAAATACGAATTCTCATTTTATTAGTCATCAGAAAAAGGTTAATTAAAACCGAATATTTAGTATCTCCCACAGGTTTGTGGCACTCGTATGAGTCAGGCTCAGCGGTCGGAAGGATAATCGTTTAGACTTTAAGATCGGTCATCGATTACGTCAGCAGTGTAGTAAAAACGTATGTTTTTTGTTCCGAGACTTTAACTAAACAAAGATGGATGAAGGATATCGACATGGTAAAAAACAGAACAAACTTACTGTTGTATGGTAATATTCACTCACCTGAAACAAAATAATCCAACATTAGATAAGTGCTACGAAGCGTAGGGCTAGCCAAGAACAATGGGCGTAGGGAAAGGCCAAAATAAAGGTCAGGGTTGCGGCGAGTGTCCCATTAAATATTCATGGGTGTATTCGCGGATTGTATGACAAAGAAAATATTTTTAATGCGCTTGGTGCAATAAGAGAGGACAATAACGCTTTAGCAGTGAACTCGCATCATAAAATGGTACAAGGTGACATTGAGAATACGTGATTTGACCGGCGAACAGTGGCTCTCATGCTTTTAGCTTTGCGGAATTACATTTCCTTGTATTCAGATATTTTAAGTACGTTCAATATTTGCTGGATCTCACGGCGGCTTTGAGAAATGATTTAGGAAGACATTTTAATTTGGTTGTTGTTTGATTTATAAATTCTGTTTGCTTTGTCAACGTAAGCTCCTTTTCTGAGAGTTTAACTAATAAATCAGCTTTATATCAATATCCATTACCGAAAAAATGCTTATCTGACGTTCAAAGCGTACCTACTCCTGTAAAAACAATAAGGTGGTACTGTTCATTGCTCTCACTCCTCCTCAATGAGTTTATTTAAAGCTTTTAGTAATTACGGCGTCTTTCTTCGAATTTTAAAGTATCCCCTCGTTTATTTCCCCACTTGCACCACATGTATCGTGGTTGTGCCGCGGGGCGGCGCACGAGCACGGTTTATGCTAATGCTCAGCTGCGCCGGCGCAGGCCTGGGCATGACCACCCCGCAAGCACTCTCAACCAACATCTACGTAGGTACCTAACAAAGTAACAAACGACGGTATTTTCTACCATAGTATAAATGTGAACGTCTGATATCTACTCGGAGAAATAGTTTCGGCTGCATCGGGTAAGTTTTTTAAATTATTTTAGTGATAACCTAGGGAAACAAATAGGATCCCATGCTACATACAGTAGGGAGCCGACTGCGGATATATTTGATTTAACATTATGTATAATAATACCATAAATCCTTCATTCGAAAACAAACATAAAATTAATGAGTGACCTTAAAAACATTACCTAATAATTATTCAAACATTATGAAATGAATGAATCACATAACCATAAAGCATTGGACACATACATTAATAAACTCCAAGATAATTTTAATAAAAAAATGTTGTTTATTTTGTATTAATTTTCAATTATAGTTCAGTATAGCAGTGATATTTTATCGTGTGCGTTTAGCGCGATGTGTGCGGAGTCGGCGCGGCCGGCGACGGCTCCAATTACCCGCCCCGCTGCGCACGCGCCGCCGACGACGCTGCCCTTGGACTAGCTGCTTACTTCACACACGATATAACCAAAACAAAATATCTACAGTCCAAGTTATGCGTACGGAATGGAATGCCGGCTCGATTTAAGTTAGAATAAGCATATATGAATCTAAATCCTGAACACAAGCAGCGGCCGCGATTCTAGTCTATAGCCGACTGCGCAAATAACCGGAGTGCAGCTCGTAATCCCGGCTGATTGTAACGTATGGGGGATAGATCCGTGCGGCCGACGGACAAATTCGCGCGCGGTCCTCACCGTCGCGATTAGCATGACATTCCATTTCTTCGCCGGATTGAGCCGTCAGAGGCTGCAATAGATTTACGGCGGCGATAGCGAGCGCCCTTCCGCCGTGCTGATAAATAGCCTCTCTAATTATATTTACGCAGCGCCGGTCGACGCGCTATAAATCCTCACCGTGGTATGTTGGAATAACACCGCCGTTTACAGCCAAAACGAGCCGAACTCGTAGGATCCATCACCGCTGACGCGAGTATTAGCCCGAAATTAGTAAACTAGCGATAAAATGTAATACATTGCAACATTACAGTCAGCATCACTTACAGAAGTTTAGTTCACGGCGCGCTCCACAAATCACGTGGTATAAATAGAACGCATTCTTGGGCAGGATGCACGTGAACGTGACGCCCGATACCGTAGGTCCCGACTGGCTGGAAATACTCCGGAAGTGTACAATTAAAGACAAACGAGATGCGTATGACGGACGAGTCACTGAACTCGCCCCAAGGTTATGGAAGGGAGTGTGAACAGTCTTAACGACGAACCGCATCCATCAAGCGTGCAAACAGTGTAACCGAGAGACGTCAATATTAGTCCAGACCTCTACAAGTCTACACAGATACGTACCAGCTTATTGCATTTGCAACCTTAGATAACAACAATAAAGGGTACTTGTATTTACAAGCAATATGAGGTGGATGACGCAAGAGAAATTATCGATTTTTTGATATAAAGCAAAATTCACGATTTGATATCGTATACAGAGCTCATTGGTGTCAACATAATTACACGGTGATTTGATATGTAAACGAAAGCAACGTTTCATTTTTATAAATGGCAATATTATTAATGTGACACATATGAAGACGTGTCCGAATTTCTTGGCTTGGGAAAGTCCACACGTTACATCATGAAATCTCATAACTTTGTGATTCATGCTATCATGATTCAGACGAAAGGCAATCGAGCTCACTGGGCCATCTATCTAGTCTAACAAAACACATAACACCCACACAGACTATAAACCATCTTTATTAGTGTTTTTTCAGTTTCATTAGACTTTAATATTTGAGCTTCCAGAAATCATTCATCACTGTTTAGTACGCTGGACAAGAAACCTTATAGATAGAGCCTAGAGAGATATAAAAGCAGAGAGTACTACACAACATTCCACATAACGTATTCTAAAATTAGCAACTGACACACGGCTGATAAAGTGATGCCATCTCGACAGTGCATACCCAAGATTGTTATTACTAAAAATATTGTCAACGATAGACAGGACAGCGCCGTCGCCGAGCCGATCATATCTCGGGAATTATCTAGGCATGCGATCCATCCAACTATTTCGAGACTCGATCTTCGCGCCAGCTCTAACATAGACACAGAATAAGCGACCCTCACGATGGAGCAATAAGACCGTTTTAAATATTCCATCGAGTGCAGATCACGTAACTAAACGCGATAAGGAAGACCAACGAGCAGCGTATCATAATCAGTCACCATTTAATTCATACAACTTGTCAACCAAGCAAGTTTCTTAGTCGATTCGTAATTAGGTATATCGAGATCTGAGGTACTTATTACTACTACCCATATCTAGACGCCGAAGGTCGGCCAGACTTTCGCTACGTAGCGGCGCTGCGTGGCCACATTATGCCAAGTGGCCCAACCCGAGTGTCGGAAAATCTATTCGCCTACACGAATGCGCTGCTAATACGCGATGCAGACACCGCGCGCTGCGGCGATCGCATTACCATACAGACAATCTAAAAGTCAATACAGGAGCCGTGTTGACATTGGCCCACCGTTACTGTTGGTTTTGTAACGATATCAAAAGCCCGCATTCCAGCGGGCGTGTTGTTGAATGAGAGGCTCGATTGTTCTCAAGCAGCAGGCGATCGCCCACGTGCGCCGAGGTGTCGCACTGATTGCACAACCGCCGGTCGGCGCACGCCTGCGATCCCGACGCAGGTGACCATTTGCCCGACGGCCTTGCGAATGAAGGGCAAGACCGCCGACCGCAGAACAACCGGGACGTCCGCGGAGCGTGACGACTGCGAGCACTAACGAGCCACCACCACCTCCATCAACTTGTATTTTTATACCAAAGAACCGGCGAGACCGGATACATCGTATACTCGTACCTACCTACACGCAAGGGAGGTGCAGCGAATTGGCTCGCGGGTGAAGAAAAATAGTTGTTTGGCCCAACGGTAGATAAGGTATGGTATATGTGCGGCGGACGTGCTGGCCTCGCTCGCGTGCCGCTGCATACGGATCGGGTTTCGTTCCGCAAACTCGAGATAACTGCAGCACGCCGAGACTCACTGCATACTAGGAGCCGACTTTGAAACGTAGCTCTAGCCTTATTGTATCCTCTTTTAGCTACCGTCGTCTTATTTGAATAAGAAATGTGAGGTTACGCTTATAGTAAAATAATTAATTACTTAAGTTTCCTGAGCGTTTTACGGGTTAGTCATGATGCCAGAGCGTTCCGAATGTCTAACGGGTCGCTACGGCTAAAAACAGCGTTCTAATAATCAACACTCGATCTAAAATAGCCGCGTGACAAACGAAACCGAAAGTGATGCGTGATGCAACGGTCCCGAATTTAGCTGGTGCGGCCCAGGGCGGTGCATCGGCCGCGAGGGAACGCTGAGGCCGGCGCCGCGGGTGCCAAACGGCTGGCATTTCGCACTAATGACACGAATAAGATATTAGCACGGATTGCTCGCCAGTCGGCGCCGGCATCCAACTCAGGTATTCGGGCCGCTTGTAGAATCAAAATTAACCCGCGACCGATAATCATGTAGTAACTATCTGTAGGTAAATGATGCCTTAGCTCTAGCAACACCAAATGTCAGAATCGGAACTGGTTCCCTGCAGGCGGTGATCGTATGCGAGAGAACCGTTATGGCAGCCACATGAAAGTTATTCAATAATCCAACTGTATAATACGATTGGCTCGGAGGCGTCGTTGATATGCAAAGCGTGTTGAGCATGATCGGCGGCGTGCATGTGCATGCATACGTTTGTTCGGCGAGCCGTAAGGGCGCGCGTGGAGGAAGGCTACGCAGCGTTGACACGGCGGCCGCGGGTCGGAGGTCCGGCCGCATTCCGCCGCCTGCATGAAAGTGAAACCGCTTCGGCGACCAACCGCTCAGCTGTAGAAAGTCCACGATTACATCTCGCCAGCGCCGGCGTCGCCGGACGAGCAAAAACTGCTATCGCGCCGAGTCGCGCCGGGCTCCCGGGAAACGAGGCGCCCCGGGCGACGTCGAGCGGAGAAATTGCCAATAACCGCTGGCGGGCGCTAAACGATTCCTTTCATTTACTCAAACGCCAGCCGGCTATGGCTTGCTGAAATGTTAAATTTCACTTAAACTAACCGTAACCGAATGACCGGGGGCTATTTCCGATAGTTGACTTTTGTAATATACGAAATAAATCACTCCAACAACGGTCTAATCGCAGAAATTATCTAACGTTACTTTTATATATATGAAAAATTTAGAAAGAACTTGCATATCCGGTTTGAGTATAAATCCAGCCTTTTACTTGGAACAGGTTTTTTCATATCTTTAATAATTTTCTACAGCAAGTAAGTAGGTTCAATTACTGCAGTGGTGTAAGATTATCCTACGGACATTAACGACAACCTAAATACTCAATCAAAATATCGGAACCATTGAAGTGTTTAAAGCCAAATTGGTACCAAGCCTTAAAGTAGCAACGGATTGTGATTTTGCAAAAGTGCGAAGTGATCTAGATAGACAAGACCCGTTATCGAGTGGAGCTAATCCGCTAAGTCATTCAAGTTTCATAGCAATATTCCATAATACAGCAATCGGTAGTCAAAATCGTTAGTCGTAATCGTCTTGAATGGTGTGTATATTCGCTTCCTCAGACTGGTTTGAGTGGTAGCCCAAGTTTGTTGCCACTAATATCCATTTGTGGAGTCATATGATGACCACTCCTTTATTGGTGTAGTAGCTTAGTAGTCGTACAGTTTGCAACGGAAACCTACTAAGTAAATACGTGAATCTAATGACCAATACTAAACGATGACTTTGTGAATGGTAATTAAAATCGGTTCTACGTACTAATTTCATATGGGTTCTAATGAAGACGTTGCATTCCTAAGAATAGCATTACATACACCTTGTAATTTATTGTTGGGTTCAAAGAACGAAAATGTTCATTGAGCGAAAACTTCCATGTGTGTTCTTCTCCGAACTTAAACGAGTGGAATAAAATTGTTTATGGAATCAATATGGCTGTCGCTACAACCATGGTGATTATTCCAGATTGCTGTCTCATCTAAAGTATTGGTAATTTAAGCACACATTTTGCACACATTGCGACATGTGCTCGTCGTTTTATTCCACAAAGTTTAGCAGCATTTTACAAACTGAAATGGTTTCTACATAGGATATTTTGAGCAAGTTAGTGTAACCAGGACCCACATCTGCAAGCCGAGGTTATAAACACATCGACATCTGCGGAAATCTAAGATAAAAACTATCGTGCGACACATGGTAAGGGGATATGTAATCGTTTCGCCGATCGGTGTAACTCGTTGTGGGCCGGTAAATGCAGAGGGGAGAATAGTAATTATTTGACAAAAACTACAATTAACTGGTAAGTGGGAGTGGTAGTAGCGACCGGTAGTACGCGTAACTGTAGTCTCACAAAGTTAAGTCATGGTTTTGTTCTATAATTAATGCTTGTGACCTCTGAGTATATTTCGGTGTTCCTTCTCAGAGTAGTCAGGATAAGAAAACTTCGTCCTTATTTAATAATTATATTTTACGTGTTGACGAGTAAGTGTTTGTAAAAACCAATTTACAGAAATATAAATATAAAATCTATAAATACGAAATATAAATATGCTTTACCAATAAACTACACTGCATTCGCGATTGAGTTTCTAAACATGAAAACAAATAATATGTATTTTTGGAAAAAAAACCCCTACATAAAGTTAGGCAGAAGTAAGCGGTACATCGTTTTTTCGACTTTTTCAATGGAAGTTACTACTTAATTAGTTAAACCAACTTTATTTTCGCTATTAATAAAGTTGATATTCAGTAACAAGGGCTGGATAGAAGTTGTTATGAAAATTTTGGACCCGTAAGTTTATGATTATCCTTTTTTTTAACTGCCATTGTCCATCAATTTAAATAACTAGTAAACAATTTGAACATCATTTGCGCTTTCCGACTGCCATCCCTTGCACTGCACTGCACTTCTCTCAATTGAATTGGTGTCAGCACAGTACCTCTCTTTCTTCTAAACATAACATCACGCTTGTGTTCCCCGAACAAAGGGTTAGACAGAGCTGCAACCATGTCAATTTTTTTTAATAGTTTTTCAACCTTATGAAAAAACAATAAGGTTCATGTTCAATTGGGAAATATTAACAGTATGGTGTAGCTTGATGTGCTGGCGTCTGTACAAAAATCTGTATCTTCTAATACATCGTAAACTCGTCTTCTCATTGATTAAAGCGTTTTCTACGAAAGAATAACGATTTATTTATAAACACGAAACCTGTATTGGCATTTATCAGACAGAAACGTGAACAATAGTGGCAAACTAGGTATCTACAATATAAACAGTTACCTATGATGATTTTGAGATACTCAGCAAGACATTGGAATCTAATCCTGGCTTATATTATAAATATGAATGACTGTTTGTTTGTTTGTTGCGCTTTCACGCCTTAACTACTCAAACGAACATCGAAAAAAGGAAATAGTAACTTTCATCCAGAAAAAAGGACTGACTGTTTCTGAGGGATTAACAAAATCTACACTAACGCGCGAAGTCGAGAACAAAAGCTAGTTAATAATAAGAACTACAGTGTTTTAAAAAGTGTTAAGTAGGTAGTAATAAAAAAAAATACAATTCGTGTCACAATGCCCTGTTCCAGGAACTACTAAGTCCTGACGCCAAGATAAGACAGTCCGGTAATTTTTCGTAATCTTTAACCTCGTTAAACTGTTATGATCTAACACCTTACTTAACCTTAACAAAGCACATTCAGTATTTACGACAACAATACAATCAAGGTAACGTATTAGGTCTTCTCCCGTACGTGTCCTATCCACATTTCAGTATTATATACGTTTATATCGTAACTCGACACGCCCGATGCGACTCGAAACAACCGTACGATGAGTTCTACGTCATCGACACATCATAACTATTATTACCGCTGACGTTACAATGGACCTTGTTAATGATATTCAAACTATTACAACCTGTTTGTGTTTTAATTACACTCACATTTTTATATTAACCGAGTAGAATGTCGTTTCTGAGTATTTACTAATACTTACACGAGCAGGAAGAATAGAAATGGGTAATTTTTGTTTTATTTGCATTTAAAGTATTATGCGGATAATTAAGACAGACACGTCATTCTGTGGATATTTAATTGGAGTTTTCCACGAAGTAGGTTGTAAGTAAGAAGTATGCATTGTCCTTTAGGGCGAAGAGTGAATTTTGTGTAAAAGGGCAGGCTAAGCTCTAAGAGTGCCGAGTCCTAAATGTAATTAAAAAAACACTGAAGTGAGTGAGTTTGTTTTTTATTTTTTTTTCGAAAATATTTTTTTGCCTTTCTGCAGTTCTTGAGAAAGGTTGTAGTCTATTTAATATCACACTGCGACCCTTAGCAGAGGGTGATACCGCGGGGCAGTTATACAACAACACAAAAGCAAACGTAATAATATTGTTGTTTTTATGCTATGTTGTGTTGAATACTTTTAATGTGTCATACCATAGTTAACAATAATTTGGTTGCTTTAAATATATGGAAGCAGGTAAGAATCGATTTCTACTCTTAAAGTATATTTGGCCCTGTTATTCTTTGCTAACCATTACTGCATGAGAACTACCATTATGTATGTTCTAAGAATAATTACCAAACACATGAGCGCCCATAATCATGCCAAGAAGGAACTGATAACAGTCAATCAGCCGTTTGTATCGCTTCAAAATAATCATATATATTGTTGTTACATATGTAGGTACCTATTTAATATAATTATTATGGTGTGCAATGGAGATTGCTTTGTTTTTACAATTTCATTAAGTTGCCTACTATAACAGCAGTATCAAGTATTTATATTACTAGTTGTGTTTCCTGGTTTCATCCGTTTTTAAGGGTCGTAGAGTTAAATAGGCTATAACTTACTTCAAGAATTGGGCTAACAAATGCAAAAATATTTTTGCTTATCCGACTGGTACTTCCAGAGATAAGCGCGTTCGTATAAACTCTTCAGCTTTATTGTATTAGCTAACGTATTATCTAAACTAATATTATTATGTTTGCTTTTAAGTAAGTAACTCAAAAACTACTTACCCGATTTTAGAAATTGTTTCATCTATAGAAAGCTAAATTATCAGCCAGTAACATAGGATATATTTTATTTTTAAAACTAACCTTGAAAGGGGGGGGGGGAGGGGATGCTAAAATTCGAAGGGAAAAGTACGACATCCACGGGGCAAAGTGCTCGTTATACTACTTAGTATAGATAGTAAGTATAGATTCCGCCATCTAATTTAATTAATACATTAAACTAGGCCGGGTAATTAACTTGTTAACGAACAATACTGTGTAATACGATTATTAATATCATAATTAATAGGTCGATAAAACCAGTTTCTAATGACGTGTATGATTACTATTGCGTGTACCTCAACAACCCTAGGTGAATAAATTATCCACAATTGTATATCGAAAAATGTATCGCAAATCAAAGGCTAGCTAGTTGAAACTTTTTTCGGCATTTATCTTAACTATTGAAAAGAAAATGTGTAACTTAGACCTAATTAGCACAACGAAACTATTGTTAAATAATCGAGGAAGAGCGAGGTTTATCCCATCACAAGTATCTTCGGATTACTTTCTGGGAAGCCCCGGCAATTTAAATTGTATAGTTTTAAGATATTAAGCACATTTTTTTATTATTTTTTATTATCATAAATATGCAAATGTGAGTTTGTTTGTGATGCTTTCACACCTTCACTAATCAACCTACCTTCATGAAATTTTGCATACACCTTGTCAAGGGTACAAATAAAGACTTAAAGTAACATTCATCCAGAAAATAAAGTATAGTTCCCGAGGTATTGACAAAACTCTACATTAACGCATGCGAAGCCGCTGGGCAGTGCTAGCTAATAATAAAGGGCAAAGTTGTGAGAAGTGTTAAGTAGTAATTAGGGAAAAAATGCAATTTGTGTTACAATGGCCTGTTCCAGTAACAACTAAGTCTAAACTACCTGACGCCGAGATAAGATAGTCCGGGACTTATTCGTAATCTTAATTCTTGTTATAATGTAACACCATACTTAACAATTACAAAGCTGCTATGGTCTTTACGACCTAGTAAAAAACCTTAAATTCATTCACTGATTGAAATTTAAAACAGCTAAACCGCTTGGCCTAAAAGCGTGAATCACCAGGGTTAAGTATGGATTTTTGAAAATTAATTCCCCTTTTTATAGATGGCTAATTTATAGGAAATGTTATCGGCAAAAAAACACATAACCCTCTGTCGTCACGAAGTCGGGTGAAAAGACGAGGGCTTGACGGGAACACGGAACTTCTTAGTACGTAAGGGTTAAAATCAAATCATATTACGGTGTAAACAAGTGTTACCGAGTTCCCATGTAAAGTAATTCAGCGCATATAATGTAATCAATAATGTAATTTTCGGAACATGCAACCTGAACCGTTGTGAATTTGTGATAATTCAAGACCGTGAAAACTTGATTTTTACACGCGTTTCAAAATACAATTCTGTAATAGAGAAACGACCTCTAAAATGGGACCTTGCTATGCAAGCATGCACCAAGAAAAAACAATATTTTTAGTGTTTTGGGAATTTGGAATCTGGGACTAAAATGGCCTTAAAACGTAGTGCTTGAATGATTCTTGATCTGATTTTATTGAACAATATTTGCTAACGAGTCCCGGATCGGAACGGAGCTCCACAGCTACATGGAACGACGACATTCAAAAATTGGCTGGAACGGACTGGATGCGGAGGACGAGGACCTAGTGTTGTGACGCAACTTGGGAGAGGAGCAGATCCAGCAGTAACCGGCTATTAGACGAATTGAATAATTTGAATTTGATTACAAATCATCATCCATCCTTTTACACGATCCTACGATATCAAAGTGCTAATCTGCGTCAGCGCATGCCGCACAGGAAGATGGCGGCACCCGGCAAGCTACGCCAGGAAAAGTAGTCGGACACGCAGCGTCGTCTACGTTCCTCTACATTCGACCACAATGCCGATACTTGCGCATGCGACGCGCATACGCCTCATGCCGATTGATTCGCTGATTGAGTCACGTTCGGCGACAGGGCGGCTGTTTACGGTTTATTGGGAACCTGATGTCATGTGCTCAATGAGCAAGGTTAAGGTAGACAGTTCAGTTCAGAGTATTTGGTATGTATGTACTTCTCTGTAAAGCCCCAAATAGCATGGGGATAAGTTAGTGTGTTTAATTAATGATATTTTGTATAATGGACGAAATAAATTAGATATATAAAATAATAATAACCAGTTAATTACTATCCCACTGCAGAGCAAAAGCCTTTTCTCATACAGAGAAGGCATGACCATAAATGTGTGAATTCAGAATTATTTTTAATTCAGAATTTACTCTCATTTATTTACAAACATAGGTGAGTAGTTTAATAACTAAATATTTTTATTTATTTTTTATACCTAATGATAATATTAAATAAAATTAAAATTACTTCAGTAATTACTTACATACACCTACATATTCTTTACAGGTACCAAGCTAGTAAGCCATAGTTAACTCCAATGTTAATTCATTACTTTTAACTTTACATAATTTAACTACCTATTGTATTTAATAAACTTTTATCCTCCTTTAATAATAGGTAGTTATTGCAACTTATCAGTATTCCTATGTATATCAAACTTTTTAATAATAAAATTAAAAAGAGGTCTTGCTCATGACCACCCAAAATTGGTGTTGATATCAAGTCATAAGCACCTACTTTAACCTATTTAGGTACTAATTTAATTTATTACTTAGACTCATCATGACAATAATATATGAATAAAAGTATTAAATGTGGTATCAAAATCTTCAACAAGCAATTCATATTGCATCAACAAAATTCTGGAAAACAAAGATAAAAGACTGTTTGGTAAAAGATTTGTTAATAAAAACCATGTGTGTGACACCATGTTTTATTATTTGCATTAAAAACTTTTCTTTAAATCTTTCTGTACAGCTAAAATAACACTTGTTATCACAGTTATCTTGCTCCTTCACACTCATCAGTCATCTTTATCAAGAATACCAAGATAAACATTATAACTTTGCCATTTTGTAACCATATTGATAACAATACAAATTGCACTAACCACAGGTATCTTCAATTCTGCCAAGTTACATCTATTGTATTACTCCATGACACACAGTAATGATAAATATAAGATTACTGGCTGCTAGACAGTTCATGCTATCAATAATATCCAAGAAATAATGTTATTTCAAAGCATATTTATACACTTTGAAAAGATCTTTAACTCAGTCATTGATAGTGTAAATTGATGCCCTTGATCTCATCATTCTTTGTAGAATTAATTGATACTTGTTGAGTTTACAACACAAAAAAGTTTGTAAATAGTTTAGCCAACTTTGACAGCTGTGTCTGTGTGGGTAGTGTGGAACCAATCTATCAAGACCCCAGAGGCAAGCAAAAAATACAACGTGGTTTTTGCTTGCAGTTCCTTTAGCTGTGTCCTTAGCTACATTTACGAGTAAAATAAAAAAAAAGTTATTGTTCGCCGTCTACAAGGCAGGCAGGTAGTGCAAAGTTTGAAACTTTTGAAAGTAAGTTTACGTACCTTGCAAAGGGTGTCTGTTCGACGTGGTACACGGAGGTGATGGGCTCCGTGCGCATGAGGCTGCGGAGCCGCTCTTCAGGCAGTTCCAGCAGTCCATCACTTGCTGTTTTGAAGTCAGCCTTACTCAAACCACTTAAAACACTCATTTTTAAAACGTGTAGACGACTACCGACCGAGTCGAAACGACGGTTACAACTTCAAAGCGTCACTAAACGATTCACAATAGTCCTTAAAATCAATGTATACACTTATTTATGTAAAAAAAGGCATTAATTAGACCACATGAAACATTTTAATGCCTCCGGTTTCTCAAAAGGTAACTGAGTACTCTCCGTTGTCATTGCGAGAAGCGGTTACGGATTCATTCAAAACGCTCCACTTTGAATTGGCACGATAATTAAACAAACTTAAGTTTCACTTCATAATAATTTGCAATGAAAAGTAATAATTTGTTTATTTACACACGCGTTCCGGAAAAACTAAAAATTGACAAGAGCGGCGGGACAGCTGCGCATCGACGAGTCGATCGCACTTCGCCATACACGTTTCTGTCGTTGAGTCGAGACTCGAGCCGAGCCTGCCCATACCATTCAAATTCCGATTCCAGCGAATGTCGTTGTTCCAACGTTCTAAGTTCGAAAGTTGCAAAGCAAGGTCAATGCGTAAATAACTTAGAAGTTTTCATTTAAACTAGTAGATGGCGCTAAGTTAAGTTTTAATAAAACGGAAATCGTTGGGGCTTTACTAGATGTCACTAGTATGGATATTCAAAATAGCTTATTGAAGTTATTTTTATATGTAAAATTAATATATTTTTGTACTTACAAATTCTTTATTTTTATTAAATTAATTTTGCTAATAATTCAAGTTGAATTTGTTTGTAGTGGCATCTAGTGACGATGATTAAAAATATGAACATTAAGTTTTAATGGAATATACTAGATGGCGCTGTGACTTCACCAAAACATAACAGTCGTCGTCATTTTTCAAAATATATATAGTACTAACGTACACTGCGTTTATTAAATTGTTGTATTTTTAATCGACTGCAAAGAAAGGCTTTTAAGTAATAAAGAGGCAGCCGAACAACAATAACATTGTTTAACGTTACTTTCCGCTTTGAAGAGTTTCTAAAAATGGTGATGATTGATGAATGAACGTGAGTGCGTGTATGCATTTACTATGTAATGCTGGCTAATATTTGAGATGTTAAAGGAGAATAAAGAAACTGTTTAATGAAAGTGAGTTAGCTTTCTGTGTCTTGTTCAATGGCGTAGCTACGCAATGGCGGGGCAGCGCCCCCGGTCCCCGAGCTTGAGGGGCCCCTCGGTCTCATATACTACCGAAACGTAATATAGATAAATATCATAATAGTATCGTAGACAAATAAAGATTATTCGGGTTTTAGGCCCATGGCCCCCAAACCTCGAGAGGCTCGAACTGACTCGACAAAAAATGCTGTCACCTTCAGAACAAAACATAGCAAAGTGTAACACGGGCTTATAGGTCCGGCTGCAGGCGACCGCAGCAGGCAAAATATTATTTTTTTGCTCTATTGCATTCATTTGCGTAAATTATGAGTAAATATATCCAGATAACGTTAGGTGTCAATTTTCGAGGTAGTTACCTAAATACATATTTGCCGTAACCCATGTGCAAAGCGAGTTTTTTAGGTGAAGTAGTTTTGAACCTTTAAAGTATTTAGTTTACATGGGCCCCAACTTCAATTTTGCCAAGGGGCCCTTGGTTACATAGCTATGCTACTGGTTTTGGTATTTCGGTTTTTTTTAATTTCGTGTCGGGTCTGTAGACATGGTTTGGTTTTGTATGCAATGTTGTAGACTTTTCTGTTTGAGCTGTTGTAATGGCGTCTAGCAAAATTTAGTTCTACAGGTGACATACGGGCACACGGACGATTTTTTTCAATGTTCTTAAAAAATGACCACTCTGTAGGAAGAGAACAAAGAGACCGTGCGTGTCTGTCTCTTTTCTTTGATAGACAACTACTAGACGCACGTTCCTTTTGTCTCCCTCACACTTTCATCCAGTATTTATGTAAGGGAACGATCATTCTATTTCTCTATGTACTTATATGCTTTTTCGTTTTGTAAGGTCAGGCAAATAAATATTTGGTTGCAACCTTAGGATGGATTTGAGTACATAGAGTTGATGCACTGAAAGAATTACAGTTTGGAAATACGAGTAGTTATGAGCAGTGGTGGACCAAGCCCGTCAGAGGTCCGGGGCGGCAAAGCTGAATGATGCTTAAAAAAAAAGTAGTTTAACAAGCTTTTTATTCAGTTCACATTTGTATGTAGTGTTTATGTTTATTTCGTTAAATCTGGTTAGTGAAATTAATTTCAAAGTACCCGCTACAAAGATTGGAATTCCCCCAGCGTATTGGACGGGTTCAGCAAAGTTAAAAGAATATTAGTACCGCGTAAAAACTCTAGATGGCTGTGATGAAATTATGTAGGTTAGGTACTTAGCACATTTTTAAAGTCTTGTTTAGGATTTGATAAGGGGAATGTGGAGGCATTTGGGGGCCCCCCAAGACCAGAAGCCCGGGGCGGGCCACCCCTTCCGCCCCCCTGTTAGTCCGCCACTGGTTGTGAGGTAGGGAACCTGTATGGCTTATTGATCATGACTTTCAGCACGGCTCTTTGAGCTCTCTCCTGCTCAAAGATTTAGTCTAGGCTACAACCCATGAGGTTATGCAGTAATGTTTGATGGACATAAGGCTAAGTAGACCAGTTTTAATTTTTCCAGTGGTGGAGGATTGTTTAGCGTTTTAAAATAAAAACCAGCCGCTGCTTTGTGCCTTTATCGAGCAATCAGGTGGAGGTTTAGTATTGTGCCTCAGAAAGTAGACGAGGAAGGTGGTTTTGTCGAGGTTGGGTAAGAGTAGCTTTTGTCTTAGCCAGGTCATTAAATTGGAAAGGGAATACTCGGCCCTCCACTCAACATATTCTCAGTTTGGACCCCAAACGAAGATTGCGGTATCGTCTGCATAAGTGAAGATTTTAGTGTTTGAAAGAGACACAGTGCAGTGCAGTGATCATAAATGATAATCTAAAATAAAGGACTGCCTCGTCGGTCTAGTGGTCGAAAGCGCTACTGCTGAGCACGAGGTCCTGGGTTCGATTCGTGCAAAATGTTATTGGGTTTTTCCGATTTCTCAGTAGCAGCCCTGAGTCTGGATTTGTGCCCGGTTGATGGTAGTTCATTTGGGGTCGGCGCAGCATGTCTTCTTCTTCCATACATTTCCATTTGCCGTCATTTCAGAAGTCACCTCCTTCATGATCTTTCACACAATCCATCCATCGTTTCCTAGGTCTCCCTCTACTTTTGTAACCCACTTCATTCATACTCAAAACGAAAAAAAAAAGTTTAATTTTAGATATTTATTAAATTATTTCTTGTTTTTATCCCAGGCTGTATTTACAATCTCTCCCAAGAGTTTGGCACCAGGAACGAGGAATTTCTTGAATGAAGGATGTTCAAGTAATCTAGCCAACCACGCAGCGGTACGGGGGAACCTGAAAGAAAAGGACAATGTTACAAAGAGGCCCGTTTTAAAGACATACAATTACCGGCACGGATCTTGTGCGCTGAGCTTGAGTTGCGCAGTTGTCGATTGTAGTATAAAGCGCCTATGCGTAAAGGTATCTCCACTACCGCGTCCAGCGCTCAAGATTTGTGCCGGTGCTTATACTAGGTTAGTTTTCAAATCAAAACTGTTTAGCCTTTGAAGACGATAATTCAGCCGGACGTGTGTGCAAAGTACTACACAACTTTAATTACGCTTTTAACAGGCGACAATCGGAGCAGACAAATTATTTTAAATCATGGTGGTTATTTTTGCAACCAGTAAACCAATATGTATTTGAAATAGGTCATAATTGCCAAGTTTTAGGAGTTTTTTCATTATTATTTTTTGTCGTTGCCCCACACTAGGAATTTCTCCTGTATCGTGGGTGCGTTTACAAACATTTAAACTCACATATACAAACAGCCAGACCCGGAACAACTACCTGTAGGCCATACAAATATTTGTTCCGTGCGGGGATCGAACCCGCGACACGCAGCGTAGCAGCCAATCGCGTAGCCACTGCGCCAACCGTCATCATCATCAACATCATCATCCTCTTGCCCTTATCCTAATTTCATTTGGGGTCGGCGCAGCATGTCTTCTTCTTCCATACATCTCTATTTCCCGTCATCTCAGAAGACACCTCCTTCTTAGCCATATCAACTTTCACACAATCCATCCATCGTTTCCTGGGTCTCCATACCATGACAGCCGAATTCCACACAACTTTTCTGTCAAAGGCGCCAGTTTCAGACTTCCCCTTATATACTCATTTCTTATTCTATCCATTCGCGTAACACCACACATCCCCCTTAGCATTCTCATCTCAGCTGCATGCAACTGCCTTTCATGTTGAAAAACTGTCGCCACGTACTGATACCGCCGCTTACCTTCATATACAACCGCTGTCTACAATTGGGCGTGTTCCCAGGTGCTCTTAAAAAGGCGATAGTCCATCCTATACACAAGGGAGGGAGCAGAAACTGTGTCAATAATTATAGGCCTATATCAGTTTTGCCAACACTTTCTAAGATACTTGAGAGGATCTTAAACAATCGTCTTAGGTCCTTTTTAGAGAAAAACAAAATTATAGCTGACAACCAGTATGGCTTCCGAGCTGGTGTTTCAACAGAAGATGCTGTGCTTGGATTGACGCAAGAGGTGGCTAGAAATTTAGACAAGAAGACAAAATGTTTAGGTATATTCCTAGACCTTTCTAAGGCATTTGACACAGTTTCTGTTCCCATCCTTACCTCGAAATTGGAACACTTGGGTATACGTGGCTTGTCACTTGAAATATTCAAAGATTATCTCAAGAATCGCACCCAAAGAGTTAAAATTGATACCCTCCTCAGTGATGAAGAGTTTGTAACTTTCGGAGTCCCTCAAGGCAGCATACTGAGCCCCACCTTATTTCAAATTTACGTCAACGACCTTTGCAAAATGAACCTCCCAAATAGTAAGGTATATACATACGCTGATGATACTGCGATCTTAGTTCGCGGCCCTACTTGGGATAAAATCAAATCAAAAGCGGAGTCGGTTGTAGAGGAAATTATGAAGTGGCTCAATTTTAATCTTCTGACCTTAAATATCAGCAAAACTTGCTACATCCCTTTTGCTATTAGGCGAAAGTCCGCACCGTCCCTCAGTTTCTCAATTACTGCCCATTCATGCTCTAACCGATCATTACCATGCCGTTGTCCAGCACTAACTAGAAGTGACAACATAAAGTACTTAGGAGTTCACATAGATGACGGACTTACATGGAAAACACAACTAGGCGCTGTCACGACTAGAACTTTGCGCCTCATACATATTTTTAAATCCCTCAGAAACTCTGCTAATTCTGATATTTTGAAAATGGTGTATTATACACTGTGCCAATCGGTCATAGGATATTGCATTTCTGTATGGGGTGCTGCAACAAAAGGTTGCATCCTGAGGGCAGAGAGGGCTCAGAGAGCTATACTAAAAGTAATGACAAGGAAGCCCCTTAGATACCCAACAATACAGCTATACGCAGACTGCAAGGTTCTTACAGTTCGTCAGCTCTTTGTGCTTCACTCTGTCCTTAGGAAACATAGCAGCCTTCCACCATCTAACCCAAAAAAGCGTACAAACCTTCCCTCAGGCACCCAACACAGGACCACGTTCGCACAGCATCAGTATTATGTAATCAGCTCGTACATTTACAAAAACATTCATAAAAAACTGAATATTTTAGACCTCAACAAACACAACCTAAAATTAAAAGTGACAGAATGGCTACTTAAACAGGACTATGCCGCAACGGAGACTTTACTAACCTACGTCACCTAACAAGCACACCCATGTCCATCCTTGCACGAATACTTCTATACTCGCATCCATGCACATTACACACCACCACTCACTTACACACCAACACCACATCACCTACTCATCCTCACTCACACACAATCACCTATAATCATATCCATTCACCCTCATCCTCACACTCTCACATACTCATACATATTTTAACCTAAAGTAAAATATAACTTTATTTTCCCTTCTTGAAGATACATCGACACAGTCCACTCTTACATTATTTCAATTGGAACCTCATTGTGAAACACTGTCTCTTAAGATACAGGATACCCTAGTTTAAGAGACAGAGTTTAATATATTGTGTACAGATTTCTACAGCATCCAATGTTTAGTGTAATCGTAAACTTATACTATCTGTAATTTTTTTGGGAAATAAAGATATTTATTATTTATTATTCATTCCTTTTGTGGCCCAACATTCTGATCCATACAATAACATCCACTGCGCCAACTGTGTCGTCAATTCATCGGGACGAAGGAGGGTAATGACCCCCGATCGGTTTTGTTACTCGTACAAATAATACAAGTAGACTATATACTAACTTAGCAGCATCCAGCTTATGCAAGGGCTGCATAGATATGGTGGTGGCTCCGACGCTCAGGTCAGCGATGGTCAGGTGGTCGGTGACGATGTACTTGTGGTTAGCGAGGTACGCCTCCACCACGCCGTACGCCTCGTCGATGTCAGCCTTGTGCTGCTCTGTGGGGCCGTCTAAGGGGCCGAAAAGAGCTGGTAGCTGTAGAAATATAAAGAAAGAAAGAAATAAATAGAAAGAAAGAAAAGTATTATTGGGGACACGCATAGGTAATTAAATAAAAAGGGCAAAAATCAACAAGTAAATACATAAGAAGGGACCCACGGTACCTACCACTTGTCATTCCGGTAAGACACCGTCAACATCAAACTACGTAGGCGGGACCTGAACGGTTAAATAACTTTTTGGATTGTCTTAAGTCTACAATGGCAATTAAAAACAAAAGGGTCACCAACTCAGCATACATACATATAACATTATGCCTGTATTCCCCGAAGGGTTGGGCAGAGTTGCACCTATATTAAGTACTAACCACTCACATTTCGCCAGTTATGTTTTTAGTCCCATGTTATAGGGGGCGAGCCTATTGCCAACAACCGGAAACAATACCAGACTCTGGGCTGCTGATGAGAAAATTTTTACTGGAAAAATTCAATAATTCATTGTCCGACCAGGGAATTGAATCCAGGACCTCACGCTCACCAGTAGCGCTTGGGTCCACTAGACCAACGAGGCAGACCTTGAAATAATAATAATACCAGCCCACTCCAGGGCAGACGGCCTGGCTGATGCTGGTATTATTACTTTCTTATCAGATAGGTACTTACAACAATAACTTTGAGCCTGATGAAGAATATGCCAACGTTGAAGAACATAGCCTGGTCGACGAGAGCGCGCGTGCGCACGTCGCTGGGGTACAAAGACTCGCTTTTGTCTCCGCCGTACACCGACAACAGGTACTTCATAGTAGCGTGACTGGAAAACAAAAGGCAAATGTCTCTCTCACAAAGTCTTTAAGGAACCTTTATATTCCTAAATGGTGTATGAACCTTTAGGCAGCGCCGATGGATTGGCGATGTGTGCCTTCAGCACGAATCATTATCATAATGTCTTTTCTCCACACACAGTACATGAAAAAGATTGCCTCTTAATATTGTGGGGACGTCGGAAGTGTTAAAAGTAACGATATTTTTTTTATGTATTATCGCCTTCGATATTTATGAATAAAATATTAGTACAAAAATATAAAATACAAAAATATTTATTTCTTCTCAGGTTGGGTTTGGGTCTTACATAAAGTGAGGCAGCCCCAGTAAGTTATAATAGTACTTATAATAAATAAATAATGCTGGACAATCCACACAGCATCATCTAGTCCCAAGCTAAGCAGAGCTTGTGTTATGGGTACTAGATGACTGATATACTTAATACAATACATTACATAGATAGATATTTTTTATTATACATAGCAAATACCCAGAACACCCGGAACAAACCTTTGTAGATCGTACGAAGATTTGTCCCAAGGCGGGAATCGAACCCGCAACCTCCTGCGTCGCAGGCGGACCTTCGCCCACTGCGCCACATAGGTCGTCAAACTTAAACTTATGTCGGAGCTGCATAAAGATACATTGATATATTTTGGCCAAACTTTGTGGGTGCTGTATATTTTCTAGGGATCAGACTGAACTCCAGCCTTCTGAGAGCTAGTTGGGATTTTCGATATGTGTAAAAATATCGTTTTTGATAAGTTTTCAATGCTTTCATATTGCTATACCGAAAGAAAATATAGATTCATTTTTCTTTTCGACAAGTCTACAATTTTGACTTTCACATTGAATGGGCTTAATGTTCAGGCCATGTCCGGCTTTCTTATTTGTAGTATTTATTTTGTGGTTTTAAGGAAGGAATAAGCGACAAAAATGATTAGTTACCTTTCTGAGATGACGAAGTCACCATCTACCAACGTCGGTACTGTGCCCATAGGATTCAGCTGTGGAGTAAAAATAATAGATTAATATTTTTTTTTACGTAAACAGAAAACTTTGTACCCATTTTGAAGCATGCTGTGCGCAAGGACAAGGAAGAGCGTGGGATGTGGCATAATTATAATACCAGCCTGTTACTGTCCCACTGTTTCACCTTATTGCCACATGACCACTTGGAACGTTATCTCATTAGGAATGAACGAGTTTGAGGTAATCATACTCGTATTTATAATAAATCTTTATTGAACCATTGTTACAATTGTTGCCTTAACTTAATATCGATCTGTAACTGTAAATGACGTTTATTCGGTCTATACTGTGGTTTCCAAACTAGGCAGCGCCTGTGCCTTGGGGACCAGAGTTGTGAACAGTGTCACAGGTGAGTAAGTACTTTAATTGATATCTAGGTTATTGCATCGCTTCGCTATCTACTTGCAAGATCTTGTGATCCTCATCAGCTCATCGGTACATTATGGAAATAAGTTTACCTACCTATTGTTAGATTTTTTTCCTTGTCGTTATTTTTATCGGCACATATTATTATCGGCTGTCGATTATGTAAACCTGATTTTATGTGGTATCAATATTGTCGATAAGTGACCATTCGTAACATATCGAGACTCCTCCGTGCCTCGGAAAGCACGTTAAGCCGTTGGTCCCGGTTGTCATTTGTAGATCTTTGACAGTCGTTACGGGTAGTCAGAAACCCGAAAGTCTGACAACCAGTCGTACCAAGGAGTATCGTGTTGCCCAGTAACTGGGTTGTGGAGGTCAGATAGGCAGTCGCTCCATGTAAAACACTGGTATTCAGCTGCATCCGGTTAGACTGGAAGCCGACCCCAACATAATTGGGAAAAGGCTAGGCAGATGAGGCAGATGATGATCAATATTGTCGATAAGCGATTTTTGGTAGTTTTGTTCACGAAAGCGCGGCAGCCGCGTTTCAAACGCGCCAACATTCTCAGCGTTGTGATCGCGTTGTTTAAAATACAATGCGCGCTCACAAATGTTAATTTCTGTACTGCATTCGTGTATGGCATTAGGTGTAACCATTTCACGAAGTTTACGCGTCCCTTCCACCTTTTTTAGTGTAAAGTGCGCACAGATTCGCTCCTGATAATATGCTATATATGATAATAAATCAAGTACGTCAAATGTGTTTTAGCAGCAGACGATCGAAATTGCATTTTATTTCGATTGGCACTATTTAACGATTAAGGTCCAATCAACCTAATAAAACAACTGTCGAGGTTATTGACATTTAATAAATGATAAATTATATTTATTTCTGTACTTATATAATATTAGTTTGAAAAAATCTTCACGTCAAACAAGTAACCCTTTTTTAAACCAGGTGAGATTGGTGTTTCCTAGTTGAGCACTCTCGAGAAAAATCATCGAAATAACATTATCAATATCTGGACTTTATACCTACATGTAAGTATGATGAGGACTAAGCAAATTAGTGTCTGAGATGGTCTTTTGAGCAAAGAAACATATAGGTATGAGTGGAATGTTTGTCTACAGGGCCAGCTCTAGCCCTTTATCAAGGTAGGGCGTTTTCTTTTGGTCGATACTTGACATTGTGGCGCCCTTTGTTATATGGTCCCTAGTGCGACCGCATCTCTCGATTTTCCTTAGGACAGCCGCTGCCTGTCCAGTTAGTGCACGCATTTACATACACACGTACATAAACTCAAGCCATTTTCCCATGGATGTAGGCAGAAACACATTGACCAGTAGGTAGTGAAGCTCAAACTCAGAACTTAAGGTGCTTAAGGACTCTACGAACAATAGTAAAGAAGAAGAAGACTTTTGGATAAGTATGCTGAATGAAACAAAAAAGAAAACGTACCTTCAGATGTTCAGCAGATTTGTGGTCCAAAGTGCCAAAGTCGATGTATTTGACGTCGGGTTTCAGGCCGAGGATGTCTGCGAGGATCCTCACCGCGTTACCCGGCGGGCTAGCATCGATGGTGTACAGTGTCAGCGCCATTTTATTATCTGGATAGAAGAGCATTTTTGTAAAATTATAATATGGAAACTTTGTTTTTCTATAAGGGCCAAGGAGCAACCATATTTTCTTATATTTTATTTGACGACCGATGTGGCGCGGCAGGCGAATGTCCGCCTGCGACGCAGGAGGTTGCGGGTTCGATCTCCGCCTTGGGACAAATGTTTGTACGATCTACAAATATTTGTTCCGGGTGTTCTGGGTATTTGCTATATATAAAAAAAAATATCTATGTATGTAATGTATTGTATTAAGTAGGTATATCAGTCATCTAGTACCCATAACACAAGCTCTGCTTAGCTTGGGGCTAGATGATGCTGTGTAGATTGTCCAGCATTATTTATTTATCACATTTCATCGTTTGACATTTTGCATTTTGCACACAAACACCTAAAATCAACAATAAATGAAACATTTTATTAAGATGACATAAAAATCAAGCCTGTGTTCCCTGAAGGGTTAGGGTGAGGTGTCCACCCATAGTAAGTAGGTACTCTCACATTTCTTCAGATTCCGTTGTTATCAACTGGGCGAAAAACCAGACTCCGAGCTGGTACTGCGAAATTCCAGATGAAAATAACTGAATTGAAATGTGATCATATAAGTGGTTGGTACACAAATATCCATCTGTTATCTGATGTGGATGTTTGTCTATTGTAAACGGTTTCAATGACCACTTGTAGATATGGGCGTATAGGTAAGACAATTTTACAACATTTCGGTTCTTATCAATACCGATTGCAGATGCTCATGACTACGCATAATAAATTCTATTAAAGTTTCTCAGTGATGTTGTAATCAGAGGGGCTATTCCCGTATTTAAAAGAAAGTTCGCATGCTAATCTGTCTCAATCAGCCTAAAACGCGCCTAAGTCACCTACATTTTTGACATTGATTGTCTGGTAACTTAGTTAGCCCTGGCTGGGGCCCTTCTTGTAAGGTCACCACAGGATCGACCGGTTAAGCAGTAAACAGCCTTATAGTGCTGAACTGCGAAAAAAACATTGATGGTCTATGAGATGAGATTACAACTAGATTTTCAACGTTTTTAATTACGGGAATTGACTTACTGATATTTCGTATCTGACAAAAGATTAAAATAAGCAAAACAACAGTTTATCTACAAACTAAATTGGTATCTATATTATTCTAAAAATACGAGAGACTTTATACCATAAATAAATTGAAAATACTATAATAATATCTGTAACATTGATTCACTTAGTACCTACCTACATAGATTAAGAATTAATTTAAACTCAAACTTACCGTCTGTTCTCAACCGAGGAATGATACAAACTGCCAAGTACTACAGTCACTTATATAAATAAAAATGTATTATAATCTCAAACAGATAAAAGTGGCCTTATATATCATACAGTCTGTTTGTTTTGCACATAGTGCGATGATAACGCAAAAACTGTGTTATCATCAGCGATGAATGACATAATGTAAATCGGTAATCGATAGTGAGTTGTCAATTTAGAATTGTTTATGTAATTACGTTAGGTTATGTAGGTACTGTGAAAACCTAGTTCTAGAGTTACTGGATTAATACTACAAGTCGTATTTATGTTAGGTGAGCGTGGAACCTAAAATAGAAACACTTTTGTACGATATGACTACACACTGACACACAGTAATATAATACATATTAATAGTTTCTTCTCCAGAGGCGCTTACTGTGAAACGTGATATCTGGAAACAGTGTTTTCTATGAACAACGATAACGGCAAAAAGACAGTGATCTCTGTCAACAGTGCTTCCTATGTACCGAGATGTCTACGAACAATGTTTTATATCAACAGGGTTTTCGGCGAAACGTGCTGTCTAGGGATAGAGATTTCTATTAGCTTTGCTTTCTGTGTGTAGTCATATCTTACAAGCGTGTTTCTATTTTAGGTTCCACGTTCATGTTAGGTACCTAATAATTTTGTTTGTTTTGTGTAGTTTACAGGGCATGTTTTCAATCGCCATCCAAATTTTCAAAGACTATTCTACCTATGAATATGAACAACCTTCAGTAAGGGACCAACTCTGAAATAACGAAAAAGAAATCACCTGTTCATATAAAAGTTCAATAACACTTGACCAATCTTTTTTCGCGATTTCAGAGTTGGTAGTTGGAAGAACACCCTGTGAAAATTTGCCCTGTGTAACTACTTAATACGTTGAACGCCAAATGACCGACAAACAATACATTTTCTATTGTGTCTCGTTGTTTGGTGTTAACATATTGCTTTGTTATAGGATATTTTGCTAGCTCTCTTCAAGTTTTATACCAGTTTACGTACCTGATCGCAACAACCAAGACCAAAATCAAAATTACAAAAAAAAAACATTTATTTCTCTTCCACAAATATTACCTACGAAAAAAAGAATTCTTTATAATATAAAATATATATTTATTTGTTGGAACTTCGGCTTAGTTTAGTCACTAGTGTGACTAAACTAAGCCGAAGCCTGTCAGCTGAACTAGGACCCCGACGAGAAAGTTTTTAGTATCAGTAGCTGCATAAATTAAGGAGGAGCTCGTGGCTAAATAAAAACAGCCGCACGGGTTGATCGAAGGTTAAGCTACGCTTGCCGAGGTCAGTCTGTGGATGGACGACCATTCGTAACATATCGAGATTCCTCCGTGCCTCAGAAAGCACGTTAAGCCGTTGGTCCCGGCTGTCATTTGTAGATCTTTGACAGTCGTTACGGGTAGTCGAAGCCCGAAAGTCTGACAACCAGTTTCAGCAAAAGGGTATCGTGTTCAGTTGCCCAGTAACTGGGTTGTGGAAGTCAGACAGTGTAGATATGTGTGTTTTATGATGAGTATTATGTGTATGTGTAATGTGTGTGTGTGTGTGGTGAATGAGTGGAAAAAAAAAACAGATTTCGTACTACCGCAGTTAAATCTGCTTATGCATAAAGACTCCCACATTTTATGCGTTATCATGTAGGTATATAATGCGGTAATCAAACAGTAGCAAACTATGCTATAACACATATGACAAAGCAGAAAAATCCAAAATATTATCTGACCAAATCATTTTTGCACAAATCTGCCACACTCACGTTCAGTGTCATACCTTCTACTCTTACTAAAACACCTTCACTCTCACCTTTGCACTCACATGGTACTCTCATAGTTTCTTTCAAGAGACTACTAAAAATACAAACTTATTTTTGTAATCGATAAAACGAATTCTATATCCACATGCGTAAATATTCATTCCGGCTACGGAAACCTTCCTTGTGCATGATTCCCGGTTCCATTGAATCGGACCAATAAATATCAAAAACAATAAAATAAAAGAATAAACAGCCAATCAGCAGAAACCTCCTCTTTCTTCTAAACTCCGACATGGACCAATCACAACTGGATCAAATTATGAATAAACAACAAAAGGCAACTCACTTTAAACTCTTAGATACGAGATTGAGACCTATCTGGTAGGAAACACACGTGTAAACTGACTGCTATGTACAATATGTACAGTGTACACACTGATTTAGAATACTGCGCTGTTAACATAACAAGGCCTTCAAGGTTAGTTTGATCACTGCTAGACTGCTAATAGACAAGACGCGTGGCGCGCAGTGAGAAGACACTTAGAATAATCTGTGGATAGTTTCATGAAAAGGATCCTTGTTTTTATCAAAAAATATTATCATCATCATCATCTGCCTTGCTTTTTCTCAACCCTGATGACGTCCGCTTCCAGCCCAACCACATGCAGCTGAACACCAGAATATTACATGGAGCGACTTTCTATCTGGCCAACCAAGTTCGGTAAAAAATATTTGTGTCTCAAAAAAAAGATCACAACAGTCCGCTCATGCGCGATGCGGTGTCAGTAGGTATTACAATCTTTCTAAAGTGTGCTCCTAGGTGGGCTTCTTCATTAAGGAAGTTGGTGGGTAACACAATACTAGTACTTAAGTACGGTAAGGTTGGTTGTCAGACTTTCGCGCTTCTGACTACCCATAACGACTGTCAAAGTACGTATACAGCAAATTTCCGAGGCTCGGAGGGGTCTCAACGATACTTTACCTGTATATACTATACTATACACATCGTAATATGTTACCTACCATGCGACAAAAAGGTGATACGAAGCCAGACTAAAAAATTGCCAATCATTTCAGTTAATTATCAATAATACTAATGAAAGAATCTTCTGTTTCATTACAATCGTAACGACTGACGATAATGGATGACTAATGATAAAATTATTTAATACATGATATGGCTTTTTAATACATAAGCTATTCACAAAGTGACTCATCTTGAACATGCTTAACATCACGCCTGTATTAATCGAAGGGTAAGGCAGAGGTAAATAATATTGCTGGACAATCCACACAGCATCATCTAGCCCCAAGCTAAGCAGAGCTTGTGTTATGGGTACTAGATGACTGATATACTTAATACTATACATTACATAGATAGATATTTTTTATTATACATAGGAAATACCCAGAACACCCGGAACAAATATTTGTAGATCGTACAAACATTTGTCCCAAGGCGGGAATCGAACCCGCAACCTCTTGCGTCGCAGGCGGACCTTCGCCCGCCGCGCCACATCGGTCGTCAAAAGAGGTGTACCTTCAATAGTATATCGACATTGCAGCAGCATGGTTAAGTCCCCTGTAAAGGGGCGGACCTATTGCCATCAACCGGGCTTAAATCCAGACTCACTAACGACGCACGACCAGGGAATCGAACTTAGGATCTCATGCTCAGCGGTAGTGCTTCCGACCACTACACCAACGAGACATCATCACCGTCTTTTATTTATCAAAAACCTAAGCCAAGATAACCCCAGTGTAGTTTCAATGAATTTATAGATTTGTATGGTTTTATGACACCCAGTCTTTCTAACTAAGAGAATACCGTATCTCGAAGAACACAAACAGATGAGAGGTGGTTTTCTGATATTTTTTATCTTGTTCTATCTCTATCAGTCAGCGAACGAACAAAGCAGCGACATGTTATAGTTACTGTATCTCTCGAAGGCGGGTAATCCTTGAGAGTGTGTGTGTAGAATTTCAGTTACACGTATACGGTTTTGACGGCATGGTTGGCGCAGTTTGCTGAGCGATCGACTGCTGCGCCACGTGTCGTGGGTTTGATTCCCGCACGGAACTAGTATTTGTATGGCCTACAGGTAGTTGTTCCGGGTCTGGCTGTTTGTGTGGACACAGGAGAAATTCCTAGTGTGGGGCAACGTTTAAAAAAAAAATACATTGTTTCTGTGTGCGTGAAGGCGGCTCGGCCAATACTGAGCGCACACGATCTTACGCACGTAGAAACATTGTGTACTACTACTGGTCTTCATTGTGTGTGTACGTAGTACGTAGGTACATTAGACACACACAATGAAGACCAACCTGCCTTCGTAAGATGCAACAAGTACTTACACATTTGACGACCGTTGTGGCGCGGCGGGCGAAGGTCCGCCTGCGACGCAAGAGGTTGCGGGTTCGATTCCCTCCTTGGGACAAATGTTTGTACGATCTACAAATATTTGTTTCGGGTGTTCTGGGTATTTACTATGTATAATAAAAAATTATCTATCTATGTAATGTATTGTATTAAGTATCAGTCATCTAGTACCCATAACACAAGCTCGGCTTAGCTTGGGGCTAGATGATGCTGTGTGGTGATTGTCCAGCATTATTTATTTATTTATTATTTACATGTATTTGTGGCGGTTTATATGAACTCTCAATGGATACGCGGCCTATTTACCGGTATTTAGAAATGGTACGCTTGGTTCGGGGACGGAGTGAGCCTATAACTCTTCATCCTGCTGGGACAAAAGCCTCTCTGGCGAGAATGGGCCTTACCTAATCCACCACGCGGTCTCCGTGAAAGAAAGAAGAAAAAAAAATGGTAACCGGTTGAAAAATGGACGGTAAAAATGATTTTAAAATAGGAATAAAAAATACTATGTGTTGACTGATGCGCTAGAAAGGTCTTTTTCAGCTGTAATGCCAGACCGGTGCTGTCTGACGCTGTTTTTCAGAGGAATCTTTGGGCACCAGTTACGGATGTACACACAACATACATATATATACCCATATCTAAACTACAAATTAATAAAATTGAAGTGTCCGTTTATAATGTCAAAACTAACAATACCTTTCTACTAAATGTTCATGAAAGTTTATACAGTAGATAAACCCATTTTTTTTCATTGTTGTCTGTCTGTTTGTTTGAGGTAATCTCCGAAACAGCTGTACCAATTTTGACCTGGACTTTTTCTGGCAGATAGCTGATGTTATAAGTAGTAACTTAGGCTACTTTTATCTTAGAAAAGTAATCAGGGTTTTGCGCAAAAAAATTAAACCCGAAGTCAGCACAGCTAGTCTAATCTTCTAAATATTAAACTAAAGAGCAAAAATTTGTTTGTTTGTTTGTAATGGATAAACTCAAAAAAATCTTGACCGATTAAAATTCTATCATCTACATTACCAGCGAGTAACACAGGCTACATTTTCTTATTAAAACTACAAATTATAAGGGTTGGAGGGGATGTTAAAGGTCGAATGGGAACAAAATCCACGAGGGCGAAGTCGCGGGCGATGTTGTTATAAATCACGAAAAGAAAAACAACACTAGTACCTCTGTGCCAGTGTTGTTTTGCTTTTTCGTGATTTAAGAAAAAATAAGTTAAGATGAATTAATATGAGTTTTTCATATGATATGTACAGACGCCAGCTGATTAATCTACCCCAATCTGTCAAATTTATTTTAAAGTTTTTCAACTTTATTACAAAAGTGTAAGGTTCAAATGGGAATATTAGACAGTTTGGGATAGCTTGATGTGCTGGCGGTTCTGTAGGCGGTTCGGTGTTCTGTAGGTACAATGTACTATAGGACCTTTAAATAGAAAAAAAAACAGTTCTTTTTTACATTTCCATTTATTGTTGATTGTTCTTTTCCCAGTAGTGCCGCATAACCAAGTTAAACTTCGCGATGCCGGGCGTGGCGATCTTCTTGAAGGACGGCAGCTCCAGCATCACGGCCTGCCAGTTAGCGGTGAGGGGGAACCTGGGCAGAAGAAGCTAATTTTAGAATTATATAATACTAGCTGTCCCGGCGAACTTCGTACCGCCTCAAAAGTTAAGTTACACTGCCATCTGTTAGAAATATATGGAATTTATTATAGGAAAACATTTAATTTGCAATAAATTAAAATATTGAGATCAATACTTAATCGAAATAAAAACTGTACTATCTTTTAAGTTTGACCAAAACAAACACTGTGTGCAAAATTTTATTAAAATCGGTTCCGTAGTGTAGGGTAGGAGTCCATAGTGGACAAACAACGTGACACGTAATTTATATATATTAAGATTAAGATAAAACAAGTGTAAAATAAATAAATTATCTATTATGTGAAATTGAAAACAGCCAAAGGAGGCCTTTGTGAGTGGACAAAATGAGGTAACATAAAAATAAAGAAATTCTTATGAATTTATTTTAGAGCGGGATTTCTTGAGTAACGTTATGACGCGCCAAGCCTTTTTAATAAAAACGTTTAATTTCTTCTTTGTCATCATGAATTTATCAATATCCGTGGTGTATTTTAATGTGTTTCATGCAATTAATTACGCACGGGAGTTTTGACTTTTAAGATATATAAATAAACACCGTTTATGTTTATCTGTTACAACACAAACGAAGCAGTATGAACGAGTAAGACTTGCTTTTAATTCCACTTTTTGTACACAAATGACAAGTAAAAACTACACTCTAATCGCCAGACGGTTTGCAAAAATGACTGTGCACGATGTGTGCAAAATAAACATGACTGATTTTTTTTTAGTTGCTGTAAAACGTGATACTTAGATATGAAATTACTTACATGTATGACATCATCCGCCTATAGTGGGATAGGTCCAGTCGAACGAAAAAGGTATTAGATAAATTAAGTGAAGTAAGTGTTTTTACTTTTTATTATGCAATGACTACAGATTTAATATTACAAATAATTGAACTTGCAGTATTTACAAGTAACAGTTTAATCCTCAAATTATGCCTTTAGATCTTGACATCTGTTACCATTGCAGATAGCAGGAGGTTGTCAATTCTACACATATATTTAAGTATATATATTTTATGTATGACTACGCATAAGTGTTAACAGTGTAGTCCAATTTTCATAATCCTCTTTTTAATGGATAGAATACACCTCAAAGTTGGTCCCATTTAAGTTTGCACGAATAAATCCGGCCTTAAGTGTAGAAAATAGGGGATGATTGATTTTCATCTACTGAATTTTTGTAACAGATGAGGATTAGTTGACATTAGGATATTGTAACTTTATTAAATTTTTAACTGACAACACTAAAAAAGTCGGTGTCAGTGAAGTAGATGGCATTGGTTGTTTCATTTGATTCACTTTCAGCCACCGACTCCCGAAATTATAGTTATTTTACCAAAAAGTCAGGTTTTTTTTTACGATACGTTTTAATTAAATTAGTTAAATATTATTTTTGTTTTATTTAAATCTTCCAATCGCAGCTGAAGTGAATATAGGGGTAGAGTTTATAAACTTACTTGTCTTTATTCAACGGCAGTATCGCCTCAGCGGCCCCGAGAGTGGTCGCGACGGAGAGGTCCGCGATCGTCAGATGTTCAGCCGCGATGTACTTGTGACGAGACAAGTACGCCTCTACCATGGCGTACGCCACCTCTAGGTCATGCAGGTGCTTCTCTGTAGGGGACTTCATACCCTCCATTATCGTAGGCAGCTGTAGTAGAGAATTATTGCTAGGATTAATGATTGAACAAGACTTGTTATAAGCTCGCATTATATAAACATTTTATTTACAGGTAGTTTCAAAACAGCATTGTTTAAGAAAGAATATTATGCTTATTGGGCCAGTCATCTACAGTAAGATACCTAATATCAAAAATGAGACAATATAATCTTACAAACAGAATGTAATTCAACGATTGGTTGAAAAGTGTGTGTATTATTATTATTTAATTGGGGGCGAGCTTATTGCCATCAACCTGGCACAAATGGGGACTCCGGTCTGCTACTAAGAAGTTCTAGATGGAACATCACTATAATACTTTGACCGACCCGGTAATCGAACCCAGGACCTTATGCTCAGGAGCAGTGCATGAGAATATTAGACCAACAAAGGCGTCTAAGCTATCAAATAAGTTAAACTTACAGCAACAACTTTGATTCTGATAAAAAGTATCCCGGTGTCGAAGAACATGATCTGGTTCACGATGGCGCGCGTGCGCACGTCGCTCGGGTACAACGACTCGCTCTTGTCGCCGCCGTACACCGACAGCAAGTAGATCATAATAGCGTGGCTGGAAAGAGAAATGATCAAGTTACGGATATTGAAAAAGAAAAAATTATCATGAAATGGCCAGGGTACGAAGTCGGACTCTAGGCTTGAGTTAGGTGGATCCTTCCTCATCAGTTTCGCAAGCGTTGGTATGTTTGCGGCGGCGCATGTAGATTCTTTCATGTTACAATGCGCAAGCGCACAGCAGAAACGGAGGCACGAGGCTTAGTCTTGGCCAGTCCTCAAAGGATTCTGAACTTAATTCTGTGTCAACGTAAAGGTAGCCTCTGAGGGAAATTTCACTTTAGATCCCACCATATATGTGGGCTGGGCGTTGATGAGTCAACCGGGAAGTGAGAAAGGTTATTTTTACACAAACCATGCGCCCTGTAAGCCTATGCGATCTCCCATCCGCAAAAATGACAGCTGCGATACAAAATTTCTACCCCTATTTAACCCCTCTAGGGGCTGAATTACCAAAAACCCTTTTTTAGTGCTCATTGTCGTTATATCAGGAACTTTTGAGCAAAATTTCATGCTTCTGGACGCAGTGGTTTAGGCCATCCGTCAATAAAATCAAGTAAAAGTATTGATAAATTGATAAAATTCCTTACCTGTCAGATAGAACAAAGTCGTCATCCACGAGGACTGGTATAGTTCCCTGCGGATTTAGCTGAAAAAAAAAAGTTAAGATTAATTAATGTGACATTTTCATATGATATGATCTTTCTAAGTTTATCTTAGACTCCACTTATATCGTAGAAGGAAACATAGTGAGGAAACCTGGATTTGCAGATGCCAGGACAAGAAACTGTCAATATTTTTTAATTGAAAGTGAACCTCAATTTCTTGGATAGTTAATGAATCTTTGTAATAAAAATGAAAATCTGTCAAAGAAATTTGACAGATTGGTATAACTTGTTGTGCTGGGCTCTGTACTTTAATATAAATTTGAAATCTTTAACCCGCCTCGAGCAAACGTGGTGATAAATGCCCGTGCTTTCTAAGGCTTTTGCCCAGCATTGGACAGTAACAGGCTAGTAGTATTATTTTTACTATTAATTTATTATCCTAAAAATGATCTATTGAGTCATAGCCTCCTTAAAAGTTAACATTTTTGGGATTATCAACATTTATTTCACTGTTTGCGACTACTACATCCACGAGACATTAAAAAATCATGATTTTGATGATTTTTTAATTTTAAAATATAAAATTCTCTTTTTTATTGAAAATCTCCCACGGATCGTAAGTCTTGCGCTGATGTTCCTTCCATCCTGCATTAATTTTGTATACATCACTAAATTAGTTGAATACATAACAACTAACAGTTTATCCATATTAATTTTTTTTAACAAAAAGCGCCTTCATCCTCTTTCCAATTAATAATTAACTTTGCTGTGCCCGATCCATAATTGCCAAAAATCATATGTAAGTATTGAGTATCCAGGATAACAGACATGACAAGCAGCTTACCTGCAAATACTTCGAAGACTTGTGTTCCAGCGTACTAATGTCAGGATCTTTGAAGTCGAGCTGCAGGCCTATGATATCCGCCACCATGCGCACCGCACACGCAGGCGGGCTCGCGTCCAACTTGTATAGGAGCGGCGCCATCTTGGATCCTGGAATACCATGAAACATTATAAGACAGAGATGGAAGCAGAAAAAGAGATATAAAAGTTTATGGGGAGACCTTTGAACAGCATTGGATCAGTATAAAATATTTGTTAGCAGTATTTTATATATATCTATACCGTGAAGCAAAACCCAGCCTCAGTTAATATCCCATGATGAAGAACCGGTGCGACTTGTATGGATATCATCACCATCATCATCATTTCAGCCGAAAGACGTCCACTGCTGGACAAAGGCCTCCCCCAAGGATTTCCACAATGACCAGTCCTGCGCCTTCCGCATCCATGCCCTTCCCGCGACCTTCAAAAGGTCGTCGGTCCACCGTGTGGGCTGGAGAAGACTCGGCATCAATATCAACGGCGAGTACAACACTCACCTTCGATTCGCTGACGATATCGTAGTCATGGATATCAATCTTAAGATAATAGACAAGTAGCATAAAATCGATATCGAGAAAAATAATACAAAGAATAGATAAAGAAAGAAAGAAAAAACTATTATTGAGCACAGGCTCAGGCACAACAACGACACAATACTAAACTTAAAAAACAAGAAAAAACAAAAAGAAAATTTACATGAAACGGAAGTAATTAAAAAAGAATATTTATTTATTTACTTAAATCTTACCAACAACTATCATTACATACCAGTACCAGCCTATTACTGTCCCACTGCAGGGCAAAGGCCTCTTCTCATACAGAGAAGGCACGAGCATTAATCACCACGCTTGCTCAAGACGGGTTGGCGATTTCAGACTTATATTAATTATATAAGTCCAGGTTTCCTCACGATGTTTTCCTTCACCGATGTCAATGATGTCCAAGATAAACTTAGAAAGTACATATGAATTGAAAAACTCACATTGGTACTTGCCCAGTTTTGAACCCACAACCTCGTGCACAAGAGGCGAGGCCTAAACCACTGGGCCATCATGACATTATTACATAAATCATCATTATTCACTATTTTTTTGTTTGTCATTAACATTATCATTTTATATTATTAAGTACGTGCCTTGTGTGTGAATAAAGGAAGGCTTTTGCTCAGCACTGTGACAGTACGACAATCTCAGCTAGTTTTAATAATAAACGCTAAAACACGGCGCTATATGCGTGTATGAGACTCAAAATAATGATTCCTCAAGACCTTTTCTAACAGGCAATAAGTACGAATAAACAGAGAAGTCACTGGACGGCTTTCGTGCAAGGCCGTTAGTACAAATCTTGCACATATTGCTGAATATCTGCAGAATTGATAGATTGCAAAAACAAACAACAAAAATATATTCTTGTCTCTGGAAAATTACGATTTGAATGAATGATTACCAACATAATAAATAAATAAATAAATAATGCTGGACAATCCACACAGCATCATCTAGCCCCAGCAGCTAAGCAGAGCTTGTGTTATGTACCCATAACACAAGCTCTGCTTAGCGTACTAGATGACTGATATACTTAATACAATAATATTCTAAGATTATTTTTTATATCTTCACTGGTCACTAAACGAAGCCTAAAATCATTTCAATAATTAATTCAAACAAGCACACTAACGGACAGACGACGACACGGTGCGTTTTATAACATTTAAAAATATGGGAAACATATTAAATTAAGGTATGCAAAAATAATTAAAAGGCCACACCGTTATGTGTATAAGTACTCTTAACGACCACCTGGTATCCAAACAAAAGGCTAACTGAAAGATAACATAATCAAATATTGATATCTGACATTATTATATCAATGATTATAGATTATACAACTTTGATTGTATAATCTATTATCATTTTGAAATTATCAGATACTGAAAAGGCATAATGTGATTAGGCAAGGATTATGTGTATATGCGTGGATATTGAAACATTTGTGTAATCATATGTATTGTATTAAGTATATCAGTCATCTAGTACCCATAACACAAGGCTCTGCTTAGCTTGGGGCTAGATGATGCTGTGTGGATTGTCCAGCATTATTTATTTATTTATTTATCTTGTGGGTGATATATTTAGTGATTAATCGTATCTCTAATAATAAATATCTAATTATAAGTAGGTACGTTACATTATGTTATCTTGACACTCAGTACAGTCATCAGTCATCTGCCTAGCCTTTTCCCAACTATGTTGTGGTCAGCTTCCAGTCTATCCGGATGCAGCTGAATACCAGTGTTTTACATGGAGCGACTGCCCATCTGATCTCCACAACCCAGTTACTGGGCAACACGATACCCCTTGGTAAGACTTGGTTGTCAGACTTTCGGTTTTCTGACTACCCTTAACGACTGTCAAAGATCTACAAATGACAACCGGGACCAACGGCTTATATGTTACGAACGATCGCCCATCCACAGACTGACCACGGCAAGCGTAGCTTAACCTTCGGTACAGTCACGAGCATAAATACCTTATATTTACGCAAGAAACTAAATTCCAAACGATTTTTCTATAGTACCTATTAATAGAAATTTTATGCTGTCATCAACTTCAGAGATCCCCGCACGGAACAAATATTTGTATGGCCTACAGGTAGTTGTTCCGGGACTGGGCGTTTGTGTATGTGAGTTTTAAATTTTTGTAAACGCACCCACGACACAGGAGAAAATCTTAGTGTGGGGCAGTTTAGAAAAAAATACGACACACGTAATTTCTGAATGCCCCCGTATGACATAGAAAGATACAGATCTTATCTAGATTTGGGGACGCAGGTTGCCGAGCAGTCCCTCTGAAGTGGATTACTTCACTTAATCCTTCTAGAGAAGCAGATTAAAAAAGATTTGCTCACCTTTTCCTTAACAAGGGTCTTAACAAAGGCATTAATTAAAACTTCCCTTCCTTATCTACACTTAATACTGGTTTATTCCTCATTTTTATTAGCCTTATTAAATTCCCACATCTTGTTGATAACTTTAGAGAAGTAGCCGACGCCTGGTTTCATAATAGTTTCGAATACATGCTCCTCTTCTAGACGAGACACCCAATCAGCGCAGTGAGGAAATCTGAAAAAACATTAAAAGCCCTTTTAGAACATAATACGAGTAGAACACCATAAAAGCTTACAAAAAAGAGGTTAAGTACCTTTTGATCGCCAGAGCATAAACGCACGAGCGTGCCCTCCACGCAAAGCCTTTTTAATTAAAACGTTTAATTTCTTTGTCATCATTAATTTATCAATATCTGAGGTATATTTTAATTTGTTTCATGCATTTTATAAATAAACACACACATGAGTAATGATTTATTTGTTTATTTCGTGTTATAATACCTACTTCGAGTGCACCGCGTTTTTAGTCACGTATTTGTGACGATGGCGGTCAAAAGGTTAAAGTACATGAGGTGTCACAATGGGCGGCTTATAATTATTGTAATTGGTCTTTAAACGTTTTAAATAAAGTACTTATGTCGTGATACCTCTCATCAGTACCAATGTGACTTTTTTCATTCATTTGCAGGTACTTTTTAAGTTTATCTTTGACATATCTGATCTGTCAGTGGACATCGTGAGGATAATATACGTCTTAATATACGTCTGACACAGCGAACTCGCATTGAGCGTGCCTTCTCTGAATGAGAGGCCTTTGCCCTGCAGTGGGACAGTAACAGACTGGTATTTGGTATTATTCGTCTACCAGTACCAGCCTATTACTGTCCCACTGCAGGGCAAAGGCCTCTTCTCATACAGGGAAGGCACGAGCATTAATCACCACGCTTGCTCAAGACGGGTTGGCGATTTCAGACTTAAATTAATTATATAAGTCCTTCGTGAGGAAACCTTCCTCACGATGTTTTCCTTCACCGATGTCAGTGATGTCCAAGATAAACTTAGAAAGTACATATGAATTGAAAAACTCACATTGGTACTTGCCCAGGTTGGAATCCACAACCTCGTGCACAAGAGGCGAGGCCTAAACCACTGGGCCATCATGACATATTATTCGTCTATGATACATAAACTCACGCCTTTTTCTCATGGAGGTAAGCAGAAACTACAGAAAACCACCTGTTACGATAGTAAAATACTCCTTTTGCCTCGTTTACGTTCATACATCTGGTCGTACACGCACACCGGTTGCGAGTACTACACACCTGACATTGCTGAAGAACATGTATGTTTATTTGTGTAGGTATATATTCTATGTAGGTATTATATTTACAGTTTTTTTTAAAGAACTTTGCCCTACACTATGAATTTCTCCTGTGTCGTGGGTGCGTTTTACAAACATTTAAAGTCACATACACACACAGCCAGACCCGGAACAACTACCTGTAGGCCTTACAAATATTTGTTCCGTGCGGGAATCGAACCCACGACACGCAGCGCAACGGTTGATCGCTCAGCTACTGCGCCAACCGTGTCGTCGAAAATCGTTGAAAAAAGATAAATCAATAAGGTCAGTGTACAGTGTCAGTGTCCTTTTAGAACGTCCCCTCCCGGCATTTCCACTTACAAATACATGCCTTTTGTTAGTCGCCTTTCATTCGTCAATGAAAGTAATATACATAATATATATACATACTTATCCGCATCCAATTTATGGAACACCTGTATGGCAGTGGCCGTAGAGCCAGCAGCCAGGTCAGCGATCGTCAGTCGATCAGCCGCGATGTACGGACGGTCACGCACGTAAGCATCTACGATGGCGAATGAAGACTCGATCTCTTCAATGTGTTCGGGAGACGGCTGGGTTATGCCGCCGTAGAAGGTGTCTCGCTGTGGAAAAATAAATAAAGAGATAATGTCATTTTTCGCATTTGCGAATGCGTGTTTGGTAACGTTTTGACCGCAGACCGCACGCGCGTACCCTCCACGCTAAACCTTTTTTAATAAAGACGTTTAAATTCTTCTTTGTTCTTTCTTTTCTTTGTCTTTATAAGTTCAAATAACCGGCCAAAACACTTTCGAACACAATAAATCTTTTTTTTACTCTTTATTTGTTTGGGGGTTTTTATCTAACCAGATATGTCTACCCCATCGTGCCTTTTACCATTATTACACTAAGCCTTATAATTAACACATTAACTATACTAATAAGATAAACAGTTATATAAAACACTTCGATCGGGGGTTCCTACACGGTGATGCGGAAGCGGTGCGCATCCTTTGCCCGTAGGGCAGCGCCGACAGCTTCTTATCTATGTTAGCAAGCAGGCTTGATTTGGCTTGGTTTGTGAACCACTGTTGCGAGGTGTTACAACTAGTAAGTGGGTAATTCTAGTTGTCAGACTTTCGGACTTCTGACTACTTGTTAGGACTGTCAAAGATCTACAAATGACAGCCAGGATATGGATAGGAATATTGTACCGTTTAAAAAGTAAACTTAACACCCTCGGCGCCAGACCCAAAAAATTTAAAAATACAGTTTTTTCTGTTCGTACGTGTTTAAAACTACGTAATAATCATATTTTGTTTTTGACCCCCCCCCCCCCCATTTTCCTTTGTTTTTCCTGGATTTAGCGTTTACTAAGTAGAAAGATGTGTATACTTTTGAATACACAGTGTTCCAGACACTGTGTGACAAAAAGATACACATGGCGCCTAAGGTCTAATGTTCTGATTCGAGCTACAGGTCTCAGACATCTGCATGGTCCCCATATGACCGATCTGATCAAGATTATGTGTGGACTTTAAAAGAGGATGTGGCCTCTGAGTTTGTTTCAACGTTCTTTCTCAGAGTAGTCAGCTTGGTAATATCGACCTAATCTATTTATTTTATGACGAGTGAAAGTGTTTTTTGTTAAACCTAGATATTTACAGAAATAAAAATAATTTGTCATTTAAAACTTCTAAACAAAAGCGACGAATAAAAATAAAAATAGTACTAATATCTATAGAAACTAAGTTCAAAATAGCACACCTTAAATATTGTGTGGGCAACCATTGGCATTTCGATGTTAGAGAGAGATAAATATTTTATCACTACCTTGTCAAATGTATACGCCGCAAGTGGTGACAAAATTGTTTGTCATGGATAAATTAAAAGCTACTGAACCGATTTAAATAATCTCTCACCTATAATAGAAAGCAACATTATCAGCGAGTAACATAGGATATATTTATTTCCAAAACAACGCGCTCAAAGGAGGAAGAGGGGATATTAAAGTTCGAAGGAAAAACTACGAAATCCACGCGGGCGAAGTCGCAGGCGAATTGCTTAGTATTAATATCGCATTCGTATTTGCGAATGCGTGTTTGTTAACGTTTTGACCGCAGACCGCACGCGCGTACCCTCCACGCTAAACCTTTTTTAATAAAGACGTTTAAATTCTTCTTTGTTCTTTCTTTTCTTTGTCTTTATAAGTTCAAATAACCGGCCAAAACACTTTCGAACACAATAAATCTTCTTTTTTCTCTTTATTTGTTTTGGGGTTTTTATCTAACCATATAATGTCAACCCCATCGTGCCTTTTACCATTATTACACTAAGCCTTATAATTAACACATTAACTATACTAATAAGATAAACAGTTATATAAAACACTTCGATCAATGTAGAAGTCAGCGATGAAGTTCTTCTTTGTTATCATTAATTCACCAATATCCGTGGTGTATTTTAATTTGTTTCGTATCATTAAATACGCACAGGAGCTTTCACTCCTATAATATTTAAATAAACACACACAAAAGTCAGGATTTAATTATTTTTTTCGTGCTAAAGAACCTAGAGTGCACCGCATGTTTTGTCACGTATTTGTGACGTTGGCGTACAGGGCATGCATTTGCTTGTCATATATTTGTGAGGGTGGCGGTAATAAGGTTAATGTCGTGATCTTTTTCGTAGACACAAATGCACCATTTCTGTGTGATAGAACACGTCGTTCGATATCACGGGAAAAGCTAGTTACGTTTCAACTTACTCCAACCATTCCTAACGACTTCCCGAAAAACACGCCAGCATTGAAGAACATGGCCTGGTCGACAAGCCCGCGCGTGCGCACGTCGCTCGGGTACAACGTCTCGCTCTTGTCGCCGCCGTACACCGACAACAGGTACTTCATTATAGCGTGACTGGAAATAACAAGAGAGGGGCTTGTGGTTAATAAAGGCCGCCGCACTGGTCATTAAAGGTTACTGCGCTTGCCGAGGTTGGTCCGTGGATGGGTGACCATTCATTCCACGTATATTCAGAAAGCGCGTTAAGCCGTCAACGGCTGTCATTCTTAGAAGTTCTAAGGATGACAGCCGGTTGTCAGACTTTCGACCATCTGTCAACCAGTCTAACCACGAGGAAAGTATTGTTTTACCCAGTAACTGGGCGTTGTGCTAGTTTGAAATAAAGTTTTTTTGCTATTATGGATACGTGAAGCAGCTACTCCGCTTCGTTTTTTATCGAATTATAAGTAAAACAAAAAAAAAAAATATTGGCATAATAAACCTTATTTCAATTTTATAATGTTACTAGCTGACCCGGAAAACGTTGTTTTGCCATTTTAAGCCAAAAAAATCCAAAAAATTTAAAAACAGTATTTAGGGGTCACCCTTATCATTTAGGGGGATGAAAAATAGATGTTGGCCGATTCTCAGACCTACCCGATATACACACACAATTTCACACAAATCGGTAAAGCCGTTTCGGAGGAGTATGCTAACTAACATTGTGACACGAGAATTTTATATATAAGATTTTATTTAAATATATAGAGTAAATTACCTGTCGGACAGAACGAAGTCGCCATCTTGCAGCACCGGCACTGTACCCATAGGGTTTAACTGTGAAAAAAGACAGTGGTAATATCACGAATTCATAAATCCTCAACCACTGAAAGCAAACTTACGTTCAAGATCTCTAACAGCTAAAGTTTTAGGGTTCCGTACCAGACCCGGAAGAACTACCTGTAGGCCATACAAATATTTGTTCCGTGTGGGAATCGAACCCACGACACACAGCGCAGCAGTCAATCGCTCAGCCACTGCGCCAACCGTGCCGTCAATTAGCTTGATGCTTCTTGCCCGGTTGATGATTGTGTTATTGTTTTGGTGGAATTCGTTACTGGCGAAAGGGTGCAGGGCATCTGCTGTCTGTCCCTTCTGTGAATACAGACGAGATGCTGTGCTTAGCTTAAAGCTGTAGCGACATCTATCTCGCCACATACTAACTAAATCGACGTGTCCTACATCGCGATATTTAAGTTATCCACGCGACTGAGTATAAACGAGTAGAGTATAGAGAGTAGTAAACGAGCCCGACAACAATCGTCGGGCAGTTGCCCACCAGACGCAACACCCGTCTGGTCGGAGGATCCTCCCTTTTCAATGGCGGATGAGGAACTTTACACCCTGTTCCTCATACCCCCAAAAAGCTTTGAATATACACAGTAACAATTTAAGAACCTGAAAATGACACAGGCACTCTTTCCTAAGATGAGCCTCTGACTAGGACTAGGTACTGTATGAGAGGCAGGAAGGTCAGAGGTGGTAGTCTCCCTCCCTCCCTCCTTCGGTTGACTGTGGTTATACCTTTTTAAACTCTGGTGACTTGTGCTCCCCCTGCAGAAGCTTGACGTCGTTGAACTGCACCGGCAGCCCCAGCAGATCGATCAGCATCATGACTGAGCGCGCCGGCGGACTGCCCAGCACCCGGTGGAGGATGAGTTGAGACATCACTCTTATCTTAGCTTTGGAGACCAGCGGCTGGAAAATAGAAACATTACGTAACATGAGATCATGCCTCTATTCTCCAGCGGGCTATGTTGAGTACATAATTATGTGCCTACCCCGTTAAAATAAAACCGTGATGCTACCTAAGTGATCTACAAACATAATTAGGTCTGCCTATTTTAAGATTACTGAGACATTGGAGACAAAAAAATATCAAATAATTAAAACATCTATTTCTCAGTCTACCTCTTAGAGAACACAAGCGTGATAAAAGAAACAATTTTTTTTTTCTATAATGTAGATGAAATATTTGAATACAAAAATTCATTGAAATGTTGTTAAATTTTATCCAAAATAATGTTTTTGCACTGTTTTCTCATTTATTAAAAATTTGGCAACATTCCTGTCGCACTGAGGTTCAAGTACCCGAGTAGCGAGTAGAGTAGTAGTAGTACCCTGTTTATTTATAACATTATGGTAAAAACTTACATGACATTTATGAAGTTAACACATACACACTTACCTACAGAAAATATAATAATATAAAATAACAGAACGAAGTCGTCTTCCTTCACTCACTTTCACATTCAATTGTTAGGTAATGAATGTATAACAATAAACTCATTGACTTATGATTGAAGTGCAGTGGAGACCCGATTATCCGGACCTCAGTTTAGTATTCGGATTCGTGACTATCCGGATTGGCAACCGCGAGTCACTGCCAATTTCAATAACGAAATTCAATCCCAATCTGCGATCTTTAACTGCTGCTTCCGATTCGTCTCCCTTAGGTTACACCTAGCAAACTCGGCCATTGATTGGCTGGTAGGTATGTATGTTACTACCACAGACTGGTATCATCTTCGCCCCACGCGTAGGTAGCGATAATGTTTAAATTACGACTTAAACGAATTCATGATGTATGTATGTAAAGAGGCCAAAACATCAAGCTACCCCAATGTGTCAAATTTCTTTGATAGTTTTTCAACTTTATCACAAAAGAAATAAGGTTCATGTTCAATTGGGAAAATCTGACAGTTTGGAGTAGCTTGATGTGCCTGTACCTAGCAGCATAAAAACAAAAAACTGTGTAATTAGGTTTTAAACTAATGATTTCAAAAGTACGAGGTTTAAACCAAATTAAAATAAGTATGTGATTAACTATCCTGCCTATGTGATATTGGTTCAAGGTCAAGTGGTTTTTTTTATTATTATGTTTGCAGTAGGTAGAGGTACCTACCTATTTTAGTAGGTTCCTAGTGTTCCTACTTAGTATAAAATAAAGACCTAGCCCTTTTTGTATTATCCCTGATTAAATTTTAAAATAGCTATACGCAACGCGGGCGAGGTAGGTTATTCCTAAAGGATTTAATAAAATATACTCACGAAAATGGCTATGCTTCATGCATTCAATTATCCAGATTTTCAATTATCCGAATGCCTTACTTTAATAATTAGTCCGGTTAACTGACTGTTCAACTCTTCACTTTACCTATAAGATAAACAGTATAAACACTGCAACGTGATTATAACCTCAAAAAGCAGGTTAGCAACCACCGGCGGCCTTGATCTTTGATACGCATGATAAATATCGGTTGCGCGCACGCATGAAGTTTGCCAAAACAAAACATATTAGAGTACCTCTGTAGAAAATACATAATATGCCGTTTTGTTACAATGTTAAAATGTAATAAATCATCTGTTCTGATGTTATAATACTTGAAATTTGTTTGTTACTCAATAACGCTTCTGATGTAACATAACAATACAACAAACCCAAATTATCGGATTGCTTTTGTAACATTATTTAACTCTTGCTCACACGATATTTTTTGTATAACTAGGTAGGTACCTATTCAATTAATAAAATTTGGCCTAAATTGAGTCATCAAGACAATTGATTTCAAAAATAAATGTCAATTCTTCAAGGTCGTATAATTATTTTCAGTCAGAAATCATCATTTTAAAGTAGATTTAAGTACCTATATATTTAGGGTTCCATACTAAAATTAATTTATATTACATTCATTTGCACTTTTCAATACATGTTATATGCTAATATGCCGCATTACTTTTGGGATGAAAAATGTCTATAACTCTGAAACTAATCTAGGTGGCAGATTATGTAAATGTTACAGGCAAAATAAAACGATGTCTACACCACGTGTCACAGTTTTTAGTCATCAGTAAAAACCTTACAAACTTATTTATGTAGCAAACAATGATTTACTTACTTAATTTAATTTTGGAATGGATAATTATTTTTTCTACTCGCTGTTTGCTGGTTTGTTATTCTTGTAATTAATAAAATAAACAAAACTTGGAGGCAAAAACTAGCCTTTAACAAAACTAGCTTTTATTTTTATTTATTTACATGCTAAGATGCAGCACAACATGATACCAACTTGCCTACTTTACAAATTGAAGGATTGTATGGAGTAGGTCGTTCTTCCAGTTATTTGAAGTGCTTCAGCACTATTGCAGTTATCAGAATATTCCACATTCCAGTTCACATGCTGTTTAAAACTCTATCTCGTAACCACATCCTTCAATGATAGACATTTGTTTTAATGTATTTATTTAAAAAATACATGAGGTAGGCACTGTAAATATATTCCCAATAATTAACCAATTATAACAGCAATTCATATTGTATCTGTGTGTCATTCAATATCTCTTGGTGGCAGAAATTCGTTAGCCAGCTCAATGACTTTACGGACTTCATCCTCAGATAAACGCTCCTCACTTTCTTGCACTATCTGTAAGAAAAGTCATTATAACTATTTTATAGATAATTATGGCTGTACAATTTTTTTATGTCAGTCTACAAAGACATTATTATATAAAGCAGGCTTTTTTTCTTGTAATGTTATTTCTCTATTTCAAGGTTTTATCTGACTAGGGTGAGTCAAAAGGAGCGGAGTTGTTGTAAACTGCCTGGCTATTTATGTTGTTTAATAAGTACAAAAGATATACTGGAACATTCAGCATAGGTCGGCCAACAAAAGGTGAATGCAAAAACCAGTTGTGGTTTTGGGATGCTTCGGGTAGACCTGTCTACCAGGCGACAATGATAGCTCACCAGTTGAATCTCTAGCTCCGTCCGCGGGGGGGTGTTAACCATCATAAGTTTCTCAGTTTTAGTCAGTTTGAACTTCTTAACAGCTTCAAGAAACTTCTGTATTGATTGGGCATTTTGTGTTTTACACTCCGTATCTTGCAAATAATGGACTGTCTGAAATAGATTTATCATATGAAAGCAAAAAGTAAACCATGTAAATAATAACAATTGGTTTAATTCTGTTCATTCAATGGTGTAGACCAAGCAGACCTCATATCTATAGTAAGTCATACTCTGCCATTGAAGAATTGTATTTGTATTTATTTGTGTCCTTAACAGCTGTCACCGCTCAGTCTTGTTGCACTTAGTTTGTTCAATGCATCTCAGAAAATAGTATAAGTCAAAGCCACTTTCCATGTCTGTGTGTTCATTAGTTCTTTCTAAACTACACAATGGATTTTGATGCAGTTTTCACCATAATTTAGATAATTTCTTCCGTTAGGTTTATGTGTATAATAAAATAATATTTAACTCAGCTATAGCACGGAAATCTTGGGTCTAGTGTCAGTAGTAGATTGCACACATTGACTAGTTAGCTATGTGCTGTTGGGTCCTAAGCTGTCTAGTAGACAGTGAGAGATTGAATCTATCAGCCATGTTCTAATATACAACTAGATTATGTTAAATTTATGGATACAGCATCTGCATGCTGTATCCATAAGCTGTGGATGCTGCCATCCACAGCTTTGTTTCCATATTATGCTTCTAGAAAATGTTGGCACCTACCTCATAAGTTACAGTTGCTAATGAGCCTTCCCGTTTGTGCTTCTTCTGCGTGCTATCTTTAAGCTGTTGCAATATCTGCATCACCTCATAGTTACAAAGAAAAGCTGCATTCACTTTTGTGCTAAAATAAGAGAACAACTTGAAGTTTTAAGGTATTATGGGTTGTTATTTTTGATTAACAAAATTTACACAAAATGGGTCTTGTGACTAAATAGCAAATTGGAAGCTCTTAAAAATGTGAAAATTGCCCCTCAGTTTTCCATTTCATAATATAACTAACCATTGAACAAAAGAACAAGAAACATTCATATTATATATATATATGTATAGAAAAATTCATCCACAAGGCTGACAATGGGTAAAGTGCCCAAAAGGCTGGCAGCATTACCACATTGAATGGCAATGCTGATTCTTTGGCCAAACACAGTCCCCATGGCCTAGTGTTGTTACCAAACTTGTTTATTAATAAGGATAGGTTAGTGTGGTTTACCCTTGGCATGTATCAATAGATGGTCAAGGATGACAATTCATTTTACAATGAAAACAAGCCGGCTGTCTATCATAATTGTCAGAAATCTTTAAATATAAAGATTTCTGACATCATCTCTATGATCTACACATCATAATTGTCTGAAACGTGATAATCTGACTCCTGAGTCTTATCTTGGCCTGTAACAAGGCTGAGGTAAGATAAGCAGTCACTCTGTGTAAAATACTGGTATGCATTTGGTAGCACTGGAAGTTGGTAGATTGATTGAAATTAGTTATCAAAAATACAATATCTGTTTCAATGAATATCAGGACTTTGCAGTGCGTTCATTATTTTAGTTAATGAAGTTTACACTAATTATGTATGAATTTTTGCAATAGAATACTTTTTTCTGTTATATTATGAACTGTTATTAGTAACGATTTCTTATTAATAATAAACTACAGATTTAATTTTGTTAAATTCACTCTATTTTGTGTTTATTTATCTGGCTAATATTTTTGATGAATACATACGTCTCCATCAGGAAGTACCATTCGAATTGATCTAAGCTTTTAGCTGGCTAATTTGACATGCCGTCAAAATTTTACAAGCTGATCATTATCAGTACTAGTTCTTTATCAAATCACTTAAGCATGTGCTGCATTATATTCGAGGATAACATTAAAAACTTTGTAACTTAAGTCATAAAAACAACAAGCACCAAACGAAGAAAGTCACAAAAAGTTAACTGACGTAACCGACACTGTCATTTAGTCAATGACAGAAAGCCAGAGACACGTAGAGCAAGGTAAAGGTTGATTCCAATATCAAGAAAGGTTTGTGTTTTAGTTATGAATCTTTCTACTACCTTCTAAAAAGAATAATGTTAATGGGTCTTTTTTTCAAAAGTTTGCATTCGATTCGCATTTCAAACCCAATACAATTCATGCACTTCTGGAAACAACCTCAAGCTGGGATTTAACGCTACAAGCGGTTCTCCTCACTATTAATTCCCATGGCTAGCTAGTTTTATTTGAAACAATTCACGGCCCACTAGGATTTATTAATCAGACAAGCGCCACAATATCTTTATTTTTGTAAATGTTATACTATCATGTTACAATGTTGTGCAAAACATTATCAGCAAGATTTTTCGCGAAAAGCAGCGTATTTTCAATGATTCCAAGTGTTTTAGTACGAAATTTCAGTCAACAAAACTTTACGTCTGGTTTGTCGAAGATTAATACACCTTTAAATGCCTACTTTTATCATTTCACGAATTTAGCATTACCATGTAATAAAGTATTTGCCACTTACGTTTGGATCGATGGCAGCGGTATCAACTTACGTTGCAAAGATCGTATTTTAAACAAGGTGCCTTCTAGTTTAAGTATGGTCCCGAAATGGGCCTTTGACGGGAGTTCTACTGGACAAGCTAAAACTGATGACTCAGACACGATATTAGTGCCAGTCGCCTTATATAGAGATCCAATTCGAAAAAGTCCCCACGTTATTGTACTATGCGAAACGTATTACGGCAATGGTACTCCCACTTCTTCAAACTATCGGGCTCATTGTGCAAACATACTGAGCACAATATCAGACCAAGATCCATGGTTTGGTATAGAACAAGAATATACAATGTTTGATTCAGATCTGTGGCCATTAGGATGGCCCAAAGTTCGTGGATATCCCGTAACAAAGGCTAAGTTCTCTTACTGTGGCATAGGCGAACATGTTGCAGGGAGGGATTTAGTTGAATGTCATGCCAGAGCTTGTTTATATGCTGGTTTGGATTATTGTGGTTCTAATGCAGAAGTTATGAAAGGTTCTTGGGAATATCAAGTTGGAACAACAATGGGGATAAAGGCTGCCGACGATTTATGGGTAGGACGATATTTGCTCGGAAGAATAGCTGAAAACTTTGGAATTATCATAAGCTATCACCCAAAACCTGTAGGGGAGAACCAGCCAGGAATAGGGTGCCACCATAACTTTAGCACAAATAAAATGCGTCAAGAAGGAGGAATTACTGAAATTGAACGGGTGTGTAAAGTATTGTGTAGTAAACATGAACATTATATGAAAAATTACGGACTAGGAGACGGTCAAGAGAACCGAAAAAGATTAACTGGAAAATTCGAAACTGCCTCATTTGAAGAATGTAGGTGGGGAGTGGCAGATCGCACTGCTTCAATAAGATTACAAAGAAGTGTTAAGGTAGAAAAGAAAGGTTTCTTGGAAGACCGTAGACCTGCCGGAGACTGTGATCCATACAGAGTTTGTGCTTTTCTAGCTGAAACATGTCTTTGATAGCGTTATATTTTCTATTTATAATCTAGAGTTACCTAGAGATTATAATGCGGTGAAAAGCCTTTAGTTTATGTTTGTTGAAATCCAAATATTACGAAAAATCTAGCCGTTATCAAGTGGTAAAGTATCAAATATATTTGTTGGACGCATGTTTCCGCGATACGTATACAATCCCTGTCACTCCAAATGACATCACTGTGGGGAAAGATTAAGCTGCAAGCGGGGCTGACCGGCAGGATGTGACAGACTAAAAGAAGTAGAGATTACTTTCTTATTACGCGTGTAAGTAACACCGACAGTTAAACCCAGCCACTCTTCTGTAAACAATGAAACTACTTCGCAGTAGATCAAAGCGCGTGCTCTGTAGTTACTGAGCTATCAATAAAAGTTGGATATATAAATCAGACGTGTGACGTCCTACGAATGCGGTAATCTGAGGTTAGTCTAGAAATTTAGACGGTTAATCTGGCCGCAAAATGTTGTCAATCTGGTTGAACAATCTTGTAAAAAATGTTTTGTGTCAATGTAGCATTGCACCTATAAAGTAACCGAAATCATGGATGATGAACTGATTCTCGTTTGATCAGATTTAGTCCACTATCGAGGGAATATGATTTCAGGGATTAAGTTCTATAAAAAAATCTTAGAAAAGACATTCCCGGCCTTATTTTGGCATCAGGACTCTGTACTAATAAAGAAGTAACTGGCAGTTAAAAAGTACATTTTCAATATAGAAGAGAAATGACTTAATTTTGGAATTATTCAAAATTATATCAGAAAACCAAACGAGAAGCATAAAGCATTCTTTCAAAATTTCCAAAACTGTAAAATTTCCTGTTTATTGTAACAAAATTTAAAAGTTTGATAAAAATGTCGTCCATTCTAAGAAAATGTTTATCAGTAATCCGTAGGCCTAGAAAAACCATTGTTTTAACTGAACGGACCATAATGGCACATAATATTAATCATATCTTAAACAAAAAAATAATGGATCGTTATATGAGGCTTCCCTTGCCTTGTAATAAAATATTAGCAACATACGTGTGGATTGACGGTTCCGGCATTAATTTGAGATGCAAAGATCGTATCCTGGATTGTGTTCCATACAGCGCAGATGCTGCTCCAGGTTGGGCTTTTGATGGCAGTTCCACAGGCCAAGCCACTACCGACAGTTCTGATACGACGTTGAAACCGGCTGCAGTCTATAGGGATCCGTTCCGAGCTGATCCCCATGTAATCGTTTTATGCGAAGTATATTTAGGTGAGGGTGGAAAACCAGCTAGTACGAACCACAGAAACTTTTGTGTCGAACTGTGTGACATACACAAAAGCGAAGAGCCTTGGTTCGGTTTGGAACAAGAGTACACCATGTTGGATAATGACGGATGGGGCTTGGGTTGGCCTAAAGGAGGTGGCTTTCCTGCTGTAAAATATGAGTTCTCGTATTGCGGTGTGGGAGCGAAATATATAGCAGGAAGAGACGTAGCCGAAGCTCACTGTAAAGCCTGTCTGTTTGCTGGACTTGATTTTGAAGGGACCAACGCTGAAGTGATGTATGCCTGTTGGGAGTGGCAAGTAGGCACTACTCTAGGCATTAAAGCTGCGGATGACTTATGGATGTCACGTTACATAATGAATCGTGTGGGCGAGGAATACGGAGTAGACATCACGTACCATCCGAAGCCTTTCGGTCATTTACATCCAGGTATCGGCATGCATCATAACTTCAGTACGAAGAAGATGCGTTCAGACGGGGGGTATGACTTCATTGTAGAGTGTATAAAGAGGTTAGAAAAGAACCACATGAAACACATGGTAAAATATGGCGCTGATGAAGCAACAAACAGAATGCGATTGTCAGGTAAGTTTGAAACCGCTCCATTTGATAAATTCTCATGGGGTATCGCTAACAGGAAAGCATCTATCCGTCTTCAAAGAAATATAAAGAAAAAAGGCAAAGGTTTTATGGAGGATAGAAGACCTGGTGGAGATTGTGACCCGTATCTCGTTTGTGGGCTGTTGATGGAAACCTGTCTGGGAAGGGACGGTGGTGGTGGTGGTAGTTGCAGGAAGAAGTGCTAATGAGGATAAATTTGTTTGATTATAATGAGATAAAATGGCGTAATTTTGGTAAATTATTTAACTATGCTTAAATTTTTTGTAAAATATATGTTTTCTTAAATAACAGCTTTCTTTCACTTTGTATGTTCTTAAAGTTCATTGATAAAAGTAACTCGTACAACACAGGTGTGATCTTTACGCAGTCATTTTCAGAGTATATTTTATACAATACGACCCTCTCGGCCGTCATGCCTCCGTTTACATTTTCTCTAAGGTACGCACCGCATGTGTGCATTTGGCATTTCTAAGCTTGTTTATTATAGTAAGGATTGATTGAAAGATCAGGTGCGGGGGTCATCTAGCGTAATCATAAGTATGTTGACGTTGTACTTGATCGCCTCCGAACGGAAATGCAGAGTAGCCGTGTCATTGCCTCCCCGTAGAGTTGTGGTCATACTAGTTTTGCTGGCAGACCCTATGCAATAAGTGCTTTGGAAGGTGCGATTCGGGAATATCGCTTTATGCTACCCTCACTTAAACCACGCTTACCGAGTTTACACATGCATAAAATGAGGCGCTGGTGGCTGCTCTGAATTCGTAGTTGTCGAACTGTTTTTGACTGCGAAGACGCTGATGCTCACTCATCTTGTATTGCGTGTCTGTAGTGGCATGTCGTGTAGCTCACGATTAAATTTCTTAATGACATAGCTACGCGACTGAAACCAGCGATACCGCATGGCAGTCCAGGTTTGAGTGTCGTACCGGTTGGGCTAGAGCACTCTTTGTCTGCTTCAGGGAGGGTAATACTCGCATTAGAGTGATGCGCTTTGTGAGTCGGGACTCGGGTGTTCTCGGGGACTTCGGCCTTCGGGCCTTCGAGACTTCTTATGTCCCGTGTTACAGAGTGCATCGACTTCCGATTGGCGATTCCTCTCTCTGGAGCCCGACCACTGGTTTGGACCCTGCTCCCGATACCGGTGTGCTACTATTTTTTATATATTTTCAAATGTTATTTTGCACGCCTCATAAGCGAAGCGTTGAGGTGATGCTCTACTCCCGATGTATGAAAGTCAAGGACTTTTCGAAACTAAAAATGACAAATGTATTTTTCTCACAATGCACTTATATGATAATATTATCATACATATATCAAGAAAAAACATTCGTTTAAATTAATTTGATATTAAAAAAAAACAATTACACATTTTGTTTAAAGTAGAAAAAAAATAACCAAAATGTTCGAGGACGTCCGGATGTCTGTCCGTATGGATCTGGCATTCTCACGACCGTAAAAATTAATGTATCGAAGTATATTTTTTTAAAGTTTCATATTCGCAGCGCGCTGTTTGCTATTGAAAATCTCTGGGTAATTCGTTGTCGTATAATTACAATTAATACAAAACTAAAAAAAATATGAAGAAGTGAAAAACGAGATTATGAGGCGTGCACTTTTGGATTTTTTTATTTCAATATTTAAAAATATATCAAATAAGGTTAGAATTGGATGAAGGAAATAATATTCATCCACCAAATTATCCACCTACTTTTACCGGTATTTCCGTACCCAAAGTGTGCCAACGCACTTATTATATATTTACCTATTGTCCCTATTTTAAATATTATAGTAATCCATAAACAAGCACGTGCCTATTTACGTAAGTCCGCCATGTTAAAAGTCTCTGTCTCTGTCTACATCCACACAAAGTAGTACAGCAATGATCCGCTGAATACTAACGACTTTTGAGATTTGTAGCGAAGCGATCGCCGCATCTCTAGTGACATTAAATCGCTTCTTAAATTCACGTCTACTCAGCAACTTCGGCATCGTCAGTGTGTTGCCATTGATTGAAGTCACCGCCGTGTGTACCCAGGTTTAGCATAAAGCATTTTTACGTGGCATTATAAAACAGTGCGTCAATATCCGTATTTTCTTAAAACATCTCATTTTATGATGTGTCAAGTCTGTCAAACTCAAAAATACTTCCAATTTCCCTACACTTTTTTGACATTTATTGCCGCTAAGATGAGATTTGGACGACATTTTGAATGTTACGGGAATTGGTCTTCTGAAGTACTTACATTATTGCTACCTACTTTTAGATGTACGGTCGCCAGCACATCAAGCTACTCCAAACTGTCCGATTTTCCCAATTGAATGTGAACCTTATTTTGTAGTGGTAAAGTTGAAAAACTATCAAAGAAATATTACACATTGGGGTAGCTTGATGTGCTGGCCTTTGTAAAATGTTGTTATAATTTTGATAATAATAGCTGGAAATTCTGCATCAAAGAATTTGAGTATATTTTTGTCTTTTTTTTGAAATTGTATATATATAATTAAAACAAAAATAATTATATGTAATATGTTTTAAAAGACGTTAATTTTGTCTCGCGACTTTCACAGCTTTAGTCGGTTAGGTTGTCTAATGGCTTAACCATTTGTTGGCGCAGCTTTGCGATGGATTCCCTATAGCATGTAATTCTGAGTTCTGGTTTCTGTTTCAGAATTTCCTGAGCATTCCGGACGTTAACCCCCAGCCTAACACATTTCGATTAACCGAGAATATCAGTTTATTTGTTGTCTCTGGTTTTAAAATAGAGCTCAGAAAAACATAGACAATAGTTTAAAAAAGAAAACCGTGCCGCCATTTTCATTCTTTTCTCTATTCCTTTTCGTCATATGGCGTATTAGGTGCGTTCGCTTACGTCCGCCATATTAAATGAAATCAATAAAATAAGACAAAATGTCGCCTTACTAAAGTGCGTGAAAATAATCCACCAACATCCAGTTATTGTGTGATTAAATCATCAAGAGGATCACAATGGAGAATTCCTACGGTGTGGGGGTTGTTAACAGATACGCTCTTTTTTTGGACGATGAGTCCGATCCTCTTGATGCGTTAAAAGCGCGAGAGCAAGCGAAGGAGCTCAAAAAGAAGTCCAAAGACGCCGAAAAGGAGAATAAGGGCAAACCTGAGACCAAACCTAAAGGTGGCACTCCCGCTATCAGGAAGGGAATCAAGGAAACCCAAAATGTAAAGTCTCAAGACAACAGGAGCGGCGGTGAGCAACCAAAGCCCAAGGGCCCTGCCAGACCTATTGACCGCAACACCGAACGCCCTCCTCCGCGTCGCCGCGAGGATCGGCCTCAGAATGGCGCCGTGGAGAACAAGGAAGGAGCCCCTAGACCACCCCGGCGTGAGTTTGGTGACCGCAGGCCCAACTTTGAGCGACGCAATTTCAGCGACAATCCTGAGGGAGTTGAACGCCGTGGGCCGAGACCGCCGCGTGAACCTCGTGAACCTCGTGAACCTCGTGAAATTCGCGAACCTCGTGAATCTCGCGAGTCCCGCGATAGCCGCGACGGACCGCGCGGGCCGCGTCCGTTCGACAATCGAGGCAAGCGCGAGTTTGACAGGAGATCCGGCTCCGACAAGACCGGTGTGAAGCCGGTTGACAAGCGTGAGGGTGCCGGTCCTCATAACTGGGGTACGATCAAGGATGATATTGACGAGCTCAATAAGACCGGTTCCGAAGGTGAGGTGGCCGAGGAGAAGGCGGCCGATGCAGTCGGTGCCGGTGACGGACAGCAGCCAGAGGCAGAGCGCGCCGCCGTTCCCACCGAAGAGGAGCCGCGCGAACTCACGCTTGACGAGTATAAGGCGCTCCGAAATGCCCAACGCACTCAGCCGCAGTACAACCTGCGGAAGGCCGGCGAGGGCGAGGACTTGAGCCAGTGGAAGAATCTGGTGATGCTCGAGAAGAAAAAGGAAGGCGAACGAGGTGAGGACGATGACAGCGACGATGAGTTCGATATGGCCGACTACCCGCAGCGCGTGGGACGCCAGAAGCGCGTGCTCGGCATCGAGTTCACGTTCAACGACACGGCGCGGCGCGGCGGCGGCGGACCCCGAGGCCGCGGGCGCGGGCGCGGCCGGGGCCGGGGCCCTCCGCGCGAGCCCGAGCCGCTGGAGGAGCGCCCTCCGCTGCGTGCGCAGGCCACACCGCCTAAGGTTGATGACAGCAAGGATTTTCCCTCTCTTGGCTAGACTCACAGTGAGCCTTCGCTCTTCTCCCTTTCGATAGAGTTACAAATTAAAAATATTGTATGTACCGTTATTTTTGAAGTAAATATACAAAATATTTACACGAGCGTGTATTATATTACATTAAAATTTAGTTGATTTCTTCGGAAACCACCTTTCAATTTCTAATTGACTTGATCGGGTTCAATTTTAAAGTTATTGATATGGGGGTTGACTAGTCTTGCTCGCGAATCACATAGGATGTTGTGGAGGGGGAGGATAATTTTTAAGAGTTTTAATTTTGGATTCACATAGCTACAGTATGCATACGGAACTATAATAACAGTAGCTTTTATCATATTGTAATCACAGCTTATGATTTAACTATGAGTTTTAAGGAATAAGGATTTTAAAACTTACTGACTGTGACAAGCTATGAATTAACTCCGTCACAATTTAGAGTAGAACATGCAAAGTAACCCTTGTTGCATTTTTTATCATGAGTTTGTGTTGACAAATGCAGACTTTGGGAACTGTAAATAGTTGATATATGTTAAAAGTTAAGGTCTTAAAAATAACAAGGTTGATTTTTGTTACACAACTTCAGAAAAATAAACATTTTGTATGTGTGATATTTTTCTTAATTATTTTCCTATTTTTCTATATTCCTCCCCCAGCATAATATTAAATATCTTGCAGAGTTTATCTCTTTTCTAATTAGGTACTATTACTACTCAGGGGAAATAAAAGCAATATTATTTAAGTAATGTTGTATATTGACACATTTTATCACTTTCACACAAAAACAATTTACTTAAAATTTAGAGATAATAAAACAATACACATTTTGAGTTAAATATTCAACATAATAGAATTATTACTTACAAAAATAAACATCAATTACACAGAAGTGTAGAGTTGATAAGCACAATAAATAATATATTTACATTGCATACGAGACATTCAATACTGTTCTATATCTGCAATCTGCATGTAGAGACGGGCAACAACCGTTTGTCATGAACTGCAGGTTTACTAACTATACAAGTGTTCTAATTTATAATATAAACAAAGGAACATTGATAAATGAACTCCATGTAACTTACAACATAACTCAATAATGTAAGTTTTATAGTAAAAATGGTACATACAGAACAGGATACCTAAGACCGCAGGTAGCGGCCATACATTATCAAAATATACAAGTGTTTGATGTAGTTCAAACGAAATTATTGATAATAATAATTGTAGCTGACTAGTGTTGCTTGTTATTGAAGATTCAAAAACCTATTTGATAAAAAAATACTTTACATACATTTAAATTATTCATTAGCAGGTAAGTTGCAGATATTAAATTATTTAGTTTCAATTATTAAATTTAGTAGTACACGACAATAATACATACGGAGTGTTTGTAATAATTTAAAATTAACTGTTCTTATCATGGGTGATATAGGTTATATTTATAATATTATAAATTAGTGACGTAAAAGCGTAATTACTAAACACAGGACTTGAGTCCCATTTCACAGCCACAATATACGTTCACTTATAATCAAAGCAATAAAGTACAAACCTCGTAGAATACGCGGCCAGTTATAATAATAAATACCTAGGCACATCTACACATGTTCATTTATTAAACTGCCAAAATACCCCTATCTTTGTTTGTCCATTACACTATCAATTGACTATTATTTACATTGACAACAATACTTGTAATTAGCCACAATTATATACAGCTGCAAATGTATTTTCAATACTTCATACAGTATACTCTCGGGCGGCGAACGAATTCATTATAATCATGTTAAACAGTGTCTTATTTTCCAGGATACAGTTTGGTTAATATGATTTAAATTTTACTTTTTCTTTATTACCTCCACACAGCAAAAATAAAAAAAAGCTGTTTAGAATGGAGGTCAATCATGGGCATTCTACAGTTTTGGGCCAGATTAAGGATTGTAGGAACAAAATGTCGCAAATTTCGTATGTGGTAGGTACCTACAATCTGTAATCTAGCCTTTATACCAGAGCCATTATAAGTTGTCGCCCGGCAGAATGTTTATACCATCCATGGATATGCGAAGCACGCGCTAAAAGAGCGCTCTAGGTTTCGCTCGTTCAGTTACAAAATGCTACATTATCCTCAAATCGAGCGGAACAGAGCGTCGTCCGCAAAGCGTTTTGAAAGTGGTGCATCAGTCTAGCGGCGCTGATGTATTCACTCGATGCCGAAGGTGTTGGTTTCCTCGACGGCCAGCAGCAGCTTCTCGTGCAGCAGCTGCGGCGTGGGGTAGGGCGGCAGGTCCAGGCGGTTGAAGCAGGTGTGCGCGCGCGGGAGCGACTCCACGCGCCCCCAGCGCTCGATGCAGAAGCGGCGCGGGCCCGTGGAGCCGCGCAGCGCCGAGAAGCCCTCGTACGGGATGGACGACGTGCCCGTCACGAACTGCACCAGGCGCAGTCTCTGCTCGTTGCTGAACCTGCCGGAAACGTCACACGTTCTAAATAGATCATGTTAGAAGCAACGGCTCGCACTAAGCAGAAGTACTTCCGCATTTTGGCGAACGTTTTCGTGTTTATCTATAAGGAAATATGGATGGTAGCCAGGCAAGGCAGCGGTTACTATGTCTGATGGCATTGTATTCGGTCGCATTCTTAAAGTTTGTAAATGTAGTTGGTATGTATGTACCTTTACTTATTATTCAGTTCAGAGTAACATGTTAAATGCAGTAGCACTGTTTAAGCTGCCTTGAGTGCTGTCTGGCCGCTGTACTCGGTAAGTACATGTTACCAAGTCATGAGACTTAGATTAAATTTGGTCTCATAGCTAGACAGGGCTAGTACGGTACGTCGCTGGTGACGTTTCAGTGAAGGAACGCTTTTGTTAAATGGACATTGAGAACAAGCAGGACGGTGACCAGGTCATCCACATTACATTGGACTTATACCTGTGATTTAATATTTCATTGACCTAGTGGTGTGGGTGTGGTGAACTCTGCCGAATCACAGGCTGTCGAACACTAACTGTTGTTAATGTTTCGTGCACAGAGTCTAAACGGGACGCTATTAGTGAGCCTAGGCCGTGGTTTTGTCTGTCCACCCGCCCATTTATCAGTGTTTCTGTCACAGGCCTGTCTCCTATTCTATTTGATTAAGTTCTGTGTATCACTTAGGCAAGTAGTAAAGTGATGTGTACCTGTCAATGGCCTGCCAGAACCAGATGATGACAGGATGAGCGTCGTGGTAGCCTCCGCGGTACTCGGTGTTGTTGCGCCAGTCGGCCACGTCCAGCTCGGGCGCGCCGGCTATCACCAGCTCGAGCTCTCGCGCGTCGAATGCCGCCACCAGCCGCGGGTCCACCACCTGCCAGCAACAATCAAATTATACAATGAAATGTGGAAAAGTGGATGTGTCATATTTCGTAGAGTACAATGTGAACACCTGCGCAGAAATGATTTCATATGGCACCGGGGGTGAGGTGACCTCCCAGCTACTATGTAGTTCAACGCTTACTGCACTATTCACGCTGCTTTATTTGTAAGAGCAGCTACTGCGCGCTTTTTGGCATTCGGCTCATCATGTGGATTGTTGTAGCGTAACGGACCATAAAATGATTCTATATTTGGCGGTAATCAGGAATGTCCTATTTACCTACACAATGAGATTGGGCCGGAGCTGCTGACCTTTCCGTCTGTCCAGTAATGTGCCACAATACACGCTTGTGTTGCTCGTGGGTAAGTTATAGTGCACCTAAATTTCGCTGCTACTAGGAAATTCTGCCCTAAAACCCAATAAGTAACACTGTCCGACCTGGGGATCGAACCCAAGGCCTCAGGCTCAGCAGTCGCGCGACCACTAGACCAATTTGACTTAATAAATAGAAGGTACCTACTAGGTAGCTAGTCCTACTCAGGCTGATCGTGTTACTCAGTATCTGGATTTTGGAAGTCAGACAGGCAATCGCTCCATGTAAAGTACTGGTATCCAGTTGCATCCAATTAGACTGGAAGCCGACCCCAACATAGTTGAGCAATGGCAGATGATGTGCAATACCACAAGCTCCACGACGGTCTCACCTCGTGGAAGCCTCGCACCAGCCACTCCGTCTGCTCGGCCACGCCGCGCTCGACGCGCCAGCGCACGACGCGCTCGAGGTACTCCTTCTTGTTGCGCTCGGTGACGGGCACGTCGCGGCCGCCCGGCTTCAGCTCGCGCTCCAGCACGCGGCCGTCCGCCAGGCGCTCCGACACGGCGAACGTGAGCTCCAGGGATGATACGGAACGAGCTGACTGGAATGGGGACAGATAACTATTATTATATGTTATAAGTATGTACCTACTGAGAGAACACTACCAGACTACTCGTCAAAGGGTTTTGCTGAATAGTAGAATATAAAAGATATATTTATTTGCTATTACAACAATTTCACTCTGTTAGATAGTATTTAAAAATAAATGGACTATGAAACAGAGTGAAATATAGAGTTACTGCGATAATTATGTCAGTAGATGATATTTTAGTGTTCCAATGTAAGTATATGCAAATAGTAGGTACCTAAATAGAATAGGCACCTACATTGCTTTGCTTTCATCATGGAAAAACGGAGCTTAACAAGGTGATATGGAAATAACGATGGCGATTTAATGATATTTTTTTAATTATTATAAATGGAGTAATCACATGCAATAAGCCAGGCACACAGCCTCAGCGCTGCTGCTGAGAATTCCCTAAAGGAAATAGTCAGCACCACTGCTCAACTTGAGGATTGAACCCACGACTACTAGCATATTATGTATTATATGCAAATTACTACGACTAAGGTAATCGTAGTCAAGATCCTGAGAGATTTTCAAAAAAGAATTGTAAGACTGATGTGCATATTTGACGCATGCAAATAAATAACGCTATGAGAAATGTGTTGTGTCATTTTAATCAGCGATATAGCTTGATTTGACGAAACAATATTTTACGTTTGTCGTATTTTGGTAAAAGTAAAACTTCCGGGTGTGATAAGATAAGAGCCAGTGGGCTTGTGGTCGGGCCAGACGTCGGGTTTGTGGTTGGCAGTGGCTGGTCGGCCAGTAATCTCACCTGCAGCCATCGCAGCGAGGCGGCGAACTGCGCATCTAGTGCGTCAACATCTTCAAGCGCGGGCGGCAGGCGCAGCAACGCGCGGTACAGCGCCCGCGTGAACCACGCCTCGAGGAGGTAGCCGTGGACCAGGGCCAGGCCTAGCACGCGCCCTGAGAAACGGAACCTGCAGACAAACACAAACCACATCACTTAGTGTTTACGCTGAAACCATAGGTCTATCATCATTATGGTTGGCAGCCAGGCGAAAACTGCCATACCGATTCGTACCGGCTTCCCTTTAGAAATACCATTCTACTATTGCCTTATGACATAGTACACACTCATAAAATAAAATGAAAAACGAGAGCGCCTAACAGTAGCCGCATACCTGACATCTCACCTTGGTAATAAAAGCAAAATTATCATTATATCCTAAAAAAAATACTCGCTTCCCAGGTTTCCTGTTACACACTGCCGTCCCTTTTCACGAAATCTAGGTATTTCGGCTTCCTCTTTATACAAATTCGCCCTTCGCCACTGCAGCCTGGCTCCACCACCTGCTGCTGTGTAAACGTCCCTTCGGAAGCTGCGTTCCCATTCTTACAGGGAAGGCATACAGTAATGACGGAGTGCTTTTGTAGGTATTTACAGAAAAACTGTACCAACTTAAAGCGCTACGTTATTAGGTACGCGGTACTTATAGCAACTTATTGACACGTGGTATTATATTCTTAAGTAGGTTAACTACACAAATTACTGGGGTTGCTCAAAAAGCCGCTAAGCTGAAGTGGGACTGGACTGGCCACGTCTGCTGCATGCCGTGCTGTGGGCCAAAATAACTACTTTCTGAAAACCATGACGCAGCCCGAAAGCGTCGCGGCAGATCTCGTAGAAGATAGGTACGAGCTGAATAAAACCAACGACCAGTGGCCCTTATTAGCCCTGGATTGAAACAACTGGAAGTCATGGGCAAAAGCCTTTGCCCAACAGTGGGATGACGCAGGCTCAGTATCAGGTACCTACAGGTAGGTAACCACTTGAAGTAAGTAGCACACCGTAGAAATATAGGTACACCTCCTAACTAATTACTTTGTTAATACAGCAAGTAGCACTCAGTTTTTGCGCTGAATGAGTTATCAATAGCTTGTTACATTATTTGACTTGCGTTTATATATATTTGTGACGCGTCGATATTTAACTCCTGAAACAGAGTGGTAAAATTAACTTATTTATTCTGCCTAAAATTAACACGTGACCTAAATAATAGTACGTCTGAAATATTATGTTGGTGATGTCTTTTAAATAATAACAGCAACGGTACGTGGAAATCGTTACACATCAAATAAATCGAAACATGATATTATTAAATAGTTATTTTAGAACGTGCACAAAAACTTTGTATTATCTGTCTGTTTGTTTGTAACCAAATACATGGTGTTTGTTGTAATTCGACACGCGAACGGTTCGGGTGCGCTTGCGCTGAACGACGCTGAGTAAAAATAAACACAGAGGGCGCGCGCGGCGGTGTAAAAATAAATCATATTAACGGAAATATCTGTTGCGCTTTGTGGAAGGGATGCTACGTTCATTATTATGGCAGGAAGATTGTCTTTACTGGGGAGTAAATGGGTCAGATTTATTCACAGCACTTTTATGGTTTCAATGGGTACAGCAATACATCTGCTGTGCGTGGTGTTTTTGACAAGGTTAGCCGTATCAAGTAGTGGAAACGCATTCGTTGCGTTTTAACGTTGTTTAAATAACGACTCATTGTACATAAAGTACATGCATTTGTTGATTGTAAAACTGTACCTATGTATATTAAATATGTTTCTAAGAGGCTGATGGATGATTTTCTCTGCCCACGATTGGTAATCCCTTAAGTAGACAAACTTCTTTCCTTCCATTCTTCAAGAAGTAAACGGATATGGTGGTTTATCTAACTTTCAAAATCTTTATTATTATTATACGAAGTTCTTATAATTGTTTGCTTGTAGTAGGTAACCACGAGAAGTACTGATTCGCTTACAACAATTCTCTGATATGAAGATAGTGCCATAGTTTAACAGAACACGGTTCAACACGGCCACGGAAGCAAAGCCGTTCTAAAAAGCTAGTAATAGACATGTAATCCAAAATTATTGGACTCAATGACGTAATTTCATAAACGTTTTATCTATGTACCTTATCTATCTATTAGATAAGTAGCCGAGTACTACCCGCTCGAGTGCCCGGTACACGTCACAATTTGATTGGTCACTAGGAACTGCATTGTGCTATAAAAGTAGGTGGCTAGTTTTGTTTTAAAAATAGACAGCGCCGGCCCTAGCCCTAATCAAGATAGAGCAAGATTGCCATTCCGCGCCCTTTGCGATGCTTTCACACCGTATTACCTATTTAAAAAAATACTTATTTTTGAGAGCAAAAAGTAAAAAATAAGAAAATAAGAAAAAAATACATGTTTATGTTTACATTAATGTTAATTTATGTTTTAAATTTTATTTTCATGTTCATAAGAACCAGCACCGCGCCGCTGAAAAGGCGCCGTAACAATTTTATTTTTCGCTCGTAATTGTTTTTCGCTTTTGGCATTTCGGCGGCCCGCGCTACCTGGCGCCTAGAGCGACCGCGCCTCTCGCTCTATCGTAGGGCCGCGGATAGATATAATCAATAGATATGATTGAAGTGTGTTACTTTGTACAATTTCACTTATACTAGCACGGCGATGCCTTGGCGGTCGCTAGAGATGACACTATCAATTCTGTCCACAGAATCCAAGCGTGCCAGTGAGTGTCTATTACCGTCATAGAAACTGACGGCCCGTGACAATTGTAAGTATACTGTGACAGCTGAAACTTGCGCTGAGTGCACCTAGTGAGGGCACGAATTTGTAATGGCGTCTCCAGTCGCTGCGCCGGCGCAGCGATTCCGTGCTCAAAATTTATGATTTTTTACACAGTTTCCGTTCAGTTCAGTTTTGATTCCTAATGACTTCAAGCGGTTTTGGACCTTACTCCTCGAGACACTACGACGCGCACACAAACACACCACTCCGTAGACAGTTCAAGTTAAATGCCGGCTAGTATACTTGTAAGCCACCTACAAACTTAGCTTCTAGGTACTATAGATAGGTAGGGTAGATTACTTAGAAGCTCAGTTATAATAAAATAACAATTGTTTTGTGAATTCAAAAAGCTAGTTTATTTAAGTACCTAATTAAGTGCCTTATTTCATGCCAAATTAAACATAATTTAATTAAGTATATTAAATTGTAAATCAACTTGAAAGAATTTTTAATAAAGGATTTTATACTTTACCCTGAAGTCTTTGTTATTTTCGGCACCCATGTAAATTTTATTAATAAAAGAAAATAATTCCCACCAACTCAGAATTAACAATGCAGGGATTGAACATATATATTTGTAAAACAATTATGTAACACAATGAAGATTGTGATGGTCCAGTGGTTAAGACACCGCCTCTCTTGCATAAGGTCGTTGGTTCAACCGGTTCAAATTCGGGTAAAAAGCACCAATGTGACTTTTCAAATTCACATTCACCGAATTCAGTGATGGCTAAGATAACTTAGAAAGTACCTAGGTAACTTTCTAAGTTATCTTAGCCATCACTGAATTCGGTGAAGGTCATAAGGCATCGTGACAAAATCTGCACAATGATCAATTGAAATCTATAATGACGAACACGTCTTGGAAAAGCGTTGTGATTAATGCTCATGACTTCTCTGTATGAGAAGAGGCCTGTGCCCTGAAGTAGTGTGAGAAGTGCCGTACAATCAAGGACTACATTTTAAAATCTATCTGCCTGGTTGGTGATTGAAAGCGCTACTGCTTGGCGAGGTCTTGGATTCAATTCCCAGGTCGGTCCCTAAAAACACCATGTAACACTTTTGGGTCTAGCTATTTGGAATTTCGTTCAGTAGCAGCCCAGCAGGGACTTCATCTGCCCGGTTGATGGCAAAAGGGTCGCCCCCTTTTACATGGGGCTTAAACATAACTGGCTAAATGTGGATGTACTACAGGTACACGTTCGAGAAATAAAATGATGTTCTTGAAATATTTCCGCATTTTATATTTTTTCTGTTACTAACATGTTGGACTAAGTGGTCTGAAATAAAAGTTTTTTTTTTTTTTATAATTTTCAGTATACTTAGTTGGTGGGTGTTTCCTTGTCACCTACGGACATTTGAATACTGTTATTAAATTGTACAACCATCATCTACGTTCTTGAGCAGTCGTATTTATCATGTCTAACAGCGTGTCACTGTCTATGCAATGTAATTACTTGTACTTCCTAATGATGTCTAACAAATACGACACGGTTGGCGCAGTGGTTGAGCCATCGGCTGCTGCGCCGCGTGTTGTGGGTTCGATCCCCGCACGGAATAAATATTTGTATAACCTATAGGTCGTGGTTCCGGGTTTAGTTGTTTGTGTATGTGAGTTTAAATGTTTGTAAACGCACCCACGACACAGGAGAAATTCCTAGTGTGGGGCAACGTTTTTTCTAAAAAAATCCAAAAAAATAATAAAATGTTATTGATTGGCTTAAAATGACGATAATAGCTATCATTTGACTCTAACTTCAGGAAGCATGTGTTTCTTAGAGTAATCATTGTAATCCGAATTGATTGTATACAATTTACAGTGTGTAGTGTTTAATTATATCTACGATACTAAACAGACGTTCTATATATTTTTGTTTTTTATTATTTTATTATGAAAGACTCAGTGTGTGAGGGTGTTTATTTTCATTGTAATTTTGAAGTTCAAAGGTTTCTGAAATGGTCTAATTGAAATATTTGATTTGAGTTTGTTGTCCTGTCCGAGCAGCGCCGCCTATTGGGTTGCATTGTAAATCTATGTCGACAAAATCGGCACAGCCGTTTAGGAGGATTTCGGTGACATACACACGTAATGTACAGAATCTGCAGAGCGGTAGTAGAGACGCCAAAACTATTCGTGTCCGCGCAACTTGTGACAAGTTTCAGCTATCACAGGTATAGACCATAGTTAGAATTATCACGGGCCGTCAGTTCCTAAGGGTAATCGGTGACAGTCACTGAAATGATTAGTTTGTGTGGAAAGCGTTGGCTATGCCGTCTCTCTCTAGCAGTGAATCCCTGCTCTATGTACCCAGTAACCTCTAACTCGCTTTATATATAAAGAAAAACAATTAACTGCGATCACTATCCTGTCTTTAAGCTAAGAGATTACAATCTCAATAATGGGCAAACAAGAAAACAAAATCTTCCTAATTACATTTTTTGGCTCCTCATCTGTTCACAAGATAACAGAACAATTAGGTATATTTTGTCTCACCAGCTCCTACATCAAAAACGCGGTAAAAGATTATCACACTCATTTGCATTCAATGTCTTCCGAAATGGATAACAAAAGCGTGTCATGGGATATTCCTTTATAATGATCATATATATGAGACAAGATAACTGCTGATTGAATTATGATTTTCTGTTTAACTTTTTTTGTGTGGTAAGCAAGAAGGCATTCTACCTAATAGTAAGTGGTCAACGTCAGAACAGCCGCCGATGGATTTCTGCAATACTAAAGACAACGTCGGTGTTTCTAAGAAGTGGAGTATCACCTAGAAACAAAACAGACTGAGCAGTTCCCTGGCACCTTTGAGCCTAAGCCTGGTTTTCATCGAACTCCTCAAGGATATCTAAGCTCGGGTCAGACAAAGCCCTTTGTCGGTCAACACGGCGAACTCTGGCTGCATAATAACAAGCGAAATAAGTAAAAAACTCACCATTCATGATGGTTATCGACAAAAGCTGACATGGGCGACACGTGGACCGTATACGTATCGTTCGCTGAATACTCGAAGAGTCCGTAGTAAGGGTTGAAGAGTTCCCTCGACAGAAGGAAGAAGAATTCTCTGCTGGGGCCGCCGTAGTCCAAGCCCTCTTCTCCGTCCCATAGCACGCAGAGCTTGCCCTTCTGAAGCTCCTTCTTGCCGCACGACATGATTCTTCTGAAGGCGTCTTCCAGAAGATGTTCGCGACGAATGTGCAGTCTGAAAAGAGGTTGGTTTGGCGTTAGAATTGATTTTGGGTGTGTGAATTGTTAAGGGGGTTGCATCATATACCTATCCGTCGTAAGTCTTCTAAAACGTCTAGGGGTTAGGGGCAGTACAAATATCAGTAGTTCGTTAAGCACTCAATTATTTCCTTAGAAAAGCAAGTGTATGACTAGATAAGAATGTCGCAAAAGCACCCCGCGAAACACGATGTCCTTTAATTTTAGACCACAGACACGTCTTGTTCCACCTTTGTTTTGACGCCCTTTGATCAATCTAAATATGATAGAGAATGTGTTGAATTCAATGCAGTAGTTCATTAACAAGATGATACTCACTTTAACTTGCCAGGTCCTTGTCCGTATCCCTTGCTCTCGAGCTTCCTGTAGAAGGCTCGGAGTTTGGCCTCGAAGTCTCGGCGCTGCGGCGCGGGTGCCCGGGTGCTGCGCGCGGCCGCCGGAGACGCGGCGGGGGAGGGCGAAGCACCCGCGGATGCCGCTGCTATGGAGCACCCGCCTGCGGGTACGTAGCTCATGATCTCCTGCTCGAACAGGCTGTGGAAGATAGAAAAGGTTTGGTTAGAATAAGGTGTAAGAGAAAAGCTTATGAAGGTTTTTGCTACACAATGATACTGGCGACTTGGAAACGTTCAGGACTTATTATCGATGCGCGAAACAAGTACCCAGCAGTGGGACAGTATACTGTGAGTGTACATCAGTCCAGTTAAAAGGCAAAGAGGTTGTTTAGAAGTTACTTTACAGTCTATCCTGGGAACCGACTTCGCTAGTTTAAGCAACATGAGTACTGTTTTAAACTTGTTTGTTTACCTAACTACGTTAACCTAACCGCGGAGTTGGCCGCTACATGCATAGGTAGACCGTACCAAGCGGTAGTCTGGCCGCAGTATGTGGGACGCCACAGCAGCTCATGCGAAGGGTTGAAGCTTGTGGTTTACCGCTAAATATTCAGTGGGAGCTTAAGTTGACAGAGCTCCATTACAATTTAGACTTCACATTAAATATTTGCGAGATAAACTATGACATTATTATATATTGGGAAATTGCGTATAAGTATCACACGAAACAAAATAAAATCTTAGGAAATAATTTATAACCACTGACAGTAAATTATAACCAAAATTAAAAAGTTAAACCTTCACAAACGTATAGAACAAAAATAATTTTCGCAATTTGAACAATAAGATCAAACAGAGAGATACCAATGAAATATTATCATTTAAAATTATGCTTTTTTGTTTATAAACTAAACTGTGTATTATTAACCTCAAGTAATTTCCTTTATTAACAAACAAGGAAATAAATTATACAAGTATATTTATACGTAAGTATTTCTAAAACCCAATGTAGGTCGCGTTCAAGGTTCTGTAATTGCAACGTATTATAGCGGCATAACAATGTTTATAGATCCTTACGTACTAAATTGTTAATGCGATTTTTTTATAAAGGCTGTTTGAAAATAGTTAAAAAAATGCAGTAGAGGCGTGGACACACCAGCCGTCCTACATGTCATCATAATTACAAAATGCATACTGTCCGGCTTATCGCACATGAAATCTTTTCAAAGGTCGAACATAACGATTTGATGTGTTCATTTTCAACCTTGTTACATGCAAAAAGATAAAACAGTAAACACTATAATTATTGCATAATTGCGTTAACAAAGTAAACGACATGAATATAATACAAAACCCATATTCGCCAACTCTATCTTGCCCAGTCTCGTAATATCAATTAAAAGTAGGCCCAACATGTGAAAGTGAGACTCCTTCGTTATTTACCAGAGCGTAGACTATTAAAAGTAGGTATGTATAATAATAAAGGCGAGCGGTGTGAAACTAACTGACGCTCATCCATAACGCGGCCGGCCAGCACCTGACGCTAATGTGGGAGGCTTGGGACACGACTGTCTTCTAAAACAATTTACAACACTAGCCATTATTAAAAACTTCATTAAACAAACGAGATAAGAGCATCTCGAGAACATCTCTGAGTCCGTACTCTCGCACTGGTCGGCCAAACTGGCCCAAGTGGCCACTAGGAGCAATGAACCGTGATAGATTATGACCAAAAAGATGAGAGCAAGGCCGGCCCACATAAGACAGAGACAAAACGCCCGGCTCTAGGCCCGTAATACCCGTAATCGATTTAGGAGAGCGGGAGATTTAGAACCGCAACGCCCCCCGCTCGTGATCGAGATTCGGTAATTAGTATAATAATTTCATTTGGGCATTGGGCCCGGAGAATTATACGTGAAGACACGCCGCGCGCGCACGCACACCTCCCAGCGCCTGCCTAGATCATTAGATATAGCTCTGTGTGCTTAGAATTGTAATCGATATTTTTTATTGTTAGGCCGGACGCCAAACAAAATGGGTAGACAAAACATAACTGGAGAATTTTCGATGTAAATCGATGTTGAAACAATGAGTTCGCCGAAACGTAGATCGTTCAAAATCACGTACGCGTCGGCCATATGAACCTATCGAGCCCTTTTACAGAGGAACCTTCAGCGAATGTTTAGTTGATCTATTCAAGTGGACGTGAGAGAGGCGCTGCACGCTGTATGTAAGACACGTGCGTAATATTTTCTATTGATCAGCTACAGCATTGTTTGTTGGACCTAGGCGCGCGCCAATGGCGTACGTATGTAATTGAGAACAGTTTGAAGTTGTCTGTTGCACCAGCGCTGCAGCGTGCGCCCAACGCAAGGCCGTCTCCCGACCGACCGCGACGCCCGTTTCGATGGGAATGACCTAAAATTACCCGCAACGATACACATAATATTATCTGTTAGATGTGTATACGTGTAGATTGTACGGTTTGTTATAAGATCGGTGAGAAAATAGTTTCCGGCACGCAATGCGAGGGCAAACTAGAATCGCATTTTTGTTTTTTAAAAGTCAACAAAAGGTAAGAAGGCAGTTCTGTCGGGAGGTTCGTGTGTTCGTGTTAGCGTGATGGGGCAGTCATTACACAAGCATCCGGCGTCGTCGACATATATCATCGAATGCCACCAATCCCCGAAAGTTAATGAGTATCGGAGGCATTCCCCCGGAGCCGGAGCCCCGGAGGAGGGGCGGCGCACGCGCCCGGGGCTGCGCGCGCGCCGGTCACGTCCCGCGCCGGCCGACAGGTGTGCGAGGAGTGCCTCGACCACCGCTCATTGTATACACACAACTGTGATAGCTGAGCAGATAACGCGGACGCTACCCGTGCTTGACGTCTTCATTCTGTGTCAGGGCTGCATCGAAGATGACGCTGCGAGATCCCAATCTCGTGTCTGTAGTAGTTATTTAATTAACAGTGACCGTGTCCAGACGATAGTTGATAAGCCTCGTCAAGTTGAAGTTATGATGAGGGACAGCTTAGAGAGACCCTCGTACGGGGTATGCTTCAAAACACGGATGGTTCAGTTAAGAAGAAAAATGGCCGGAGCTGCGTGCTCGTGTGTAGCGTAAAGGCGTACTTTCACCGCAACGTGCGCCCGCGCCGGCCCTCGGCCGTAACTCATCGCCGAACAGCTGTCATTGATGATTCCTAAGAACACTTCCAAGTCGTTTGGAAACAATGCGTTCGCCTCCTGATGTTTTAAAATAACATATTGACTGTTGTCTGCAACAATAAAACTGGAAACGTCGCAGAGCATATGTTGTGGCATATGCTGAATGTAGTTTCAAGACTAAGTAATAGTTTTTTTATTTATCCTTAACAATAAGAGTTAGGTTGACGCTTACTAAAACGTTAACTGGCAATTCAAAAATATGATATAAAGCTTCACATTAGGAACGGACCTTGTAATTAAGGTCCCCCTAAAGATAATCACCCATGATGAGCTCTCCTCGCCGCCGGGCGACTGGCAACGCGTTAGAATGCCTCGCTGGGGGAAAGGAAAGCTGATTACTGGCCCCAGTGGCCCCTGCTCACTTACATACTCACTGTCATTTACCTGAAGCGTCAAGAATGCATTGGAAGAATTCAACAAACGGAGTAATTGCTGCAGGCAGCGTCCGTCTGTTGTACCCGACACTAATTCGTAATTGTCACACGGTAGGCAAACGACTTGGAGTAACTTCTACTAAATTCGCTGTCATTTTAATAATTGCAGTAAGTTATTATCTTGGTCGTAATAGCTAGACACCTAACAATCTCGCTGTTCTAGCGGGCGCAAGCGTCACTGATGAGCTCATGGATTTGTGCCCGGTTGATGATGGTTGATGAAGCTCGCTCCCTATTACTTAAACATGACTAGAGAAATGTGGGTGTACATAGGTACTGCCTTCCGGTAACACAAGCGAGATGTTTTGTTATCTTATAACTTTTCTGAAAAGCTTTCAGTGTTGGTAGAACTTTTCTGTTCTGATGACATTAGAATGGATATCGAAACAATATCACATTACTTCCGAGAACAAAGTGTAATGTTGACACGTAGATGCGAATCGAATTGCCTCGTAACAATGGACGTCTTGTTAAAATGTTAAGTTCCAAATGATTTCTAGAAGGCAAAACGGAATTATGGAATGGTCGACATTGGCGCGACCTCAGCGGAATTAGAAGCAGATACGTGTCTAATAATTTTGCTAAATTACTTCCTATGATGAATGTGTAGCGTCAAGAAACAAAAGCTGGGCTTTGTTTGTTTGCAACAGACAAGCTAGTGTTTTTGTCCTCAGTACACGGATCATGATAAATCTTATTATTGGAGCGTGATGACCTAATATTCCGGGCGACACACCGCTAATTAAATGGAATAGGTATATTTTGTAGGCACTTAAAATGATATTTGCTGTTTATTTACTAACATTTACCACAAATCCAGATGTTTTCCCTATGAAAACGAGCGGGAGAGCAGTGGTTTGCCGGAGTGATAAAAATAATGATACGATTTTATGTCAATAAATCTATTTACACTTGAATACATACAATACACATTTATGCAGTCAAATGGCAATTTAATTTATGAACTTATACAACGTCCCTGCGGACCAAAGGACCAAGTTAAACTTGAGGTTGTTTTTTCGTTGCTTATTCATTAGATTTTTGTTCTAAACATGCACATTTTAAACTGACACCTGATATTATGCAGGTAACTTAACATTTTTTATTTCGTTCATAAATCATAGCGATCCCCGTCTCACCTACAAATTAAGTTTCCAAGAAATTTATATAAATTGAAAAATCCGATGAGATTAAAGCGTTATGTGATAATAGGGGTGCTGCATAAAAATTAAATTTGCGTTAAATTAAGTCTTTCATGGAGAATATTAATACATTAATGTTCCAGTTTTAAGTCTTTTTTTGAGTGGAGGTGTGCTACAGCTCCACGAATAATCGATTAGTCGACTTCAAAAAAGAACTCTAAATAGTCGGTTACACTACCGACAAAGATTTATGTCACATAGAGTAGTAAGAGATTTAAATTGTACATGTTATTGACATGATCCTCTCATTACATTGTATGAATGAGTTGTATTGATATAATTCAGCATTGCACATGTCAGCGGGCACGCCCTTGGACTGCCTTGGAGGCTTTTTATGTATTCAGTTTAGCAGGCTTTGCTTGAGTTAATTGTCGATTTTGGTATATATAACTTTTTATTTATTTATTTTGGCATATTGGTGTGTGCTAGCTAACATGTAGCAAATTATTTAATTGAATGACGTATAAAGATGATTGACATAATTATTATTTTTGACATAATGTGTTGTATAGCTTCAGGTTCTTCAAACCTATCAGACAGACGTGTTGCTGGGGAGTTTGTTCCTCCACTTCTTCTTCCCAGCAAAAACACTAGGAAGTGGTGAAGGGTGGGCGTTTTGGGGGACTGTCTTATGTAAACGTCTTTGACGTTCAAAAAGTGCTGATTCTCAGCCTAATTTGAATAAATGAATTTTGATTTTGATTTTGTATACAAGTTAGCTATTGCTGAAAAAGCTGTAAAAACGATTTCAGGTCCTCAACTCCCAGGTAATCGATAAATATTAGGTCTTTACCTATGAAATTGCCGTTCTGCAGTACTGGCCATTTCAAATCAAAATATTTTTTGTTTGGCTAAGAATTCTAATTTCAAATTAATTTTATTTTAAAAACATGGTTTTTTTTTTCCAAAAGTAGTCATTTGTTTATTGATTAGTGTTACATTTTCATCGCATTTAAATCTTTTTCGTCATCATGGATACGTTAAAAATTCGAGTAATTATGGAATATGAGTACCGTCGTGGCAGCAACGCGGCACAAGCGGCACGCAACATCAACGACGTTTACGGAGCTAACACTACAAACCAACGCACTACCTGTTATTGGTTTGCTCGCTTCCGTTCTGGAAATTTCGACCTGAAAAATGAACCTCGCGGTCGTCAGAAGACTTTGGTCGACAATGACGAATTAAAGGCGATTGTGGAAGCTGATGATACACAATCTACGGCTGAATTAGCAGCAGCTTTCGACGTTAGCGTCAAACCAATATTGGTCTATTTGCGTCAAATTGGCAAGGTAAAAAAGCTTGACAAATGGGTGCCCCACGAACTCAATGATCGCCAGCGCGAAGTACGCGTCGAGACGTGCCTTGCACTGCTCAACAGACACACAAATGAAGGAATTTTGAACCGCATTGTTACCTGCGATGAAAAATGGATTCTGTTTGATAACCGCAAGCGCTCAGCAAGTTGGTTGGATCCTGGTTCAGCACCTAAACAATGCCCTAAACGAAAACTTACCCCAAGAAAAGTGATGGTCACTGTTTGGTGGTCTAGCGCCGGTGTGATTCAACACAGCTTCTTACCAAACGGGGTGAGCATTACTGCAGATGTGTACTGTGAAGAATTGAACACAATGATGGAGAAGCTGGCACATCTCCAACCAGCATTGGTCAATCGCTCGTCTCCGCTGCTCCTGCACGACAACGCGCGACCTCATACTGCACAGCAGACGGTCTCCAAGTTGCAAGAACTGGGGTTGGAAGCTCTCCGTCATCCGCCCTACTCACCAGACCTTGCGCCTACAGACTACTACTTTTTCCAGAATTTGGATAACTTCTTGGCGGGAAAAAAATTCAATACCCGAGAGGCAGTACAAAATGCCTTTGAAGAATTTGTTGCCTCCCGTCCAGCTGATTTCTTTAAGAAGGGCATCAATAAACTGCCACTGCGTTGGCAAAGATGCATTGATTGCATGGGTGATTACTTCGATTAATACAAATAAAAAATACATGAAAAAAAATCATTTAAATTTTTTCATACAAAACGGCAATTTCATAGGTAAAGACCTATTACAATACCAAAACTGGAGCAAACTGTAATATAAAAACTTCTCTCATTGCATTGAGGCGTAATTATCATGAAACTGAAAATTGAATGGCTATGTATGGAAGCTGCGTCACGCCAATTAGAATATTATGAAGGACTTCCGTTACTGTCATGGCAACAAACAGCATAAATTAAACAAAGGGGTGTTTCGTTTATGCTGAATGCTTATTTTACTAACTAGCTGTGCCCACGAATTTGTCCGCGTGGAATTAAACAAGAGGTTTCAATGTTTTGCACGGAACCCAATTTTTTTTTCTAAAATATACGTAGCCTGAGTTACTCCTTATTACATGAGCTATCTGCCAGTGAAAGTCGGTTCAGCTGTTTCAGAGATTAGCCTAAAAAAACGGACAGACGGACAGGGAAACATTTTAATTATTGTTTTTTTTGTTATAGCTACCGTATATCGTTTCATAGTAAAAAGCTGTTATTTTCACATTACAAACTGACACTTCAATTTTATTTATAGATATAGATTTATAGATATCCTTCTTTATTGCCGGTTGGTAACGAAATTTATGGTTTAATAATTATTATCAAATTCTACTAACTGTGTGATTGCCGAGCGGTTTAGGCCTCGCCTCACATGCGTCCCAAACGCTTAAATCGGGACAAGTACCAATCCGATTTTGGCCAGTTCATATGTTCTTTCTAAGTTTATCTCAGACATCAGTGACATCGGTGAAGGACAACATCGTGAGGAAACCTGGACAGCAGACTTATTATTATAAGTCTGAAATTACCAACCCGCCTTGAGCAAGCGTGGAAATTAATGCTCGTGCCTTCTTTGTATGAGAAGAGGCTTGTGTCCTGCAGTGGGACCTGTGGGACAGTAACAGGCTGGTATTTTTATTTTTGTTTTAAATAATTGTGTACCTATTTTCGGGTCGTTAAGATTAAAACACTTATCATCAGCACTTGAGTTTATTTTTTCGTTAATTGATTTATCTGCTATCATATTCAAGTGCAAGGGTGTACTCGGACTTTATAACGTGATAGGCTACTAAAAGTAAACAAATAGTGACAGTATTATATCACTGAATTTAATTTGTGGTTAAAAGGACCAGTTTTTTAAACGTAGTTTGTTCACTCATAGTCAGTTCTAGGAATTTATGCGTTGCATGGTTACCACAGATTACTATAGGTAACTTATACGTAAATATCAATACAACACGCCTGTGTTTTACAAAGGGTTAGGCCGAGGTGTAAAATAACTAACATCAAGATTTTAAAAGAGGGAGAGCCCATTGCATCAACCGAGTACAAATCCAGTATCCAGGCTGCTACTGAGAAATGACAGATGGTTAAACCCAATAACGCTTTGCCAGAACTAGGAATCGAACCCATGACTTCATATTCAGTAGTAGAGCTTGCGTCCACTAGACCAACAAGGTAGCAAGGAGTAAGACTGAACAACATAATTACTCTATGTAACCAGTGACTATAGGTAAATGATACGACGATATAAGTAAGAAGTTTTAAACTCAATAGAGTTAGAGGAAATAATAAAATATGATATTATTAATTATTTGATTAACTAACAATATCAATGAACAGAAGAGCAATTCGTGTTGTTTAAAATGATCTACACCTAGGTGGAATCTCATCTCAACGACAATCAATGTCAAAAATATAGGTAAATTAAACATATATTTTGACCGATTGAGACAGATTAGAATGCGAAAGTACTTAAACTTACGTGAATTGCCCCTCTGTTCTGTCCACATGTAAAGAAATGCTGCGATAGTTATTTCAATACTGATACCGCTTTTATTAAAGCCATAAACATATTTGTTTAAAATGTATGTTAACGTCTGCAACATGTCCACATGATAAGGTATAAAAACGTACATTAATTACAAAGAAATTAAGGGTATTTCTTTGTAATTAATGAACGTTTTTATACGAGTCCCGCCGGAAGTCGACACAATGGCGATAGGGAGGAGAAAACAATGGCTGACATGGGACTTTGTTAAACTCTGACCTCCCAATCGTTATGAGCACCGCTCAATTATCAAAGAGTTGATACTGTCAAATCGACCGTTTTTAAAAACAGTGTAACGCTATTCAATTCATGTAAGGTATTTTGTTTCACTTTCGCCAAGTGTTACTTTCTGTAACATGACTTTCGCAAAAAAAGAAACAATAATGAGAAAAAAAAATGCGAAACTAGAGCACTTCACATTTGTGTTAGAACAGATTTTACGGTACATGAATTCTGAGTAAAATTTTTGAAAATATTCATTTCGGTTCGAAGGACGAAGAATAAGAATAGTGACGTAAGACGTCAAAGAATTTTTAAGGTCCTATTTCTAATTACAAAAGTTCAGTGTGTTTTTGTTTACAACTTGACATAAAAGCCAAAGGGAACGATCTATAAACGAAATGTAGGTAACTCGTGCAGTGACTAATGTTTAATGACAGGAAACGCAAGGACAATGACCGATTGGCGGGAACACTCCTGCGCACCGAATGAAGCGCTGCCTATGCTTTGTTTCTTTATTTTCTAATGTAAGCTTGTGTACACAACATAGTAATCGGATTGTTAATATTTGTTGTTTGACAGTAGATAGTGATAAAGGAAAAATGAAAAATCAAGCAACATAAAGTTTCGTCAGCTTGATGGTTTACGCTTTGACAAGTATTTGGTAACCACTGAAAATTATCCCCTTAGCACAGCATTATGCTCAGTGGTATACTTCTTGTCACAGACACGACGTGCCTCTGTCGACTATCTATTTTTCGCAATCATATCTATAGTGTCAGTTTTGTGTTTATTCATTTCTACTAATACTACCATTAGACATTTCTAGCACTAAGTTTACCTTTTACATGCACGAATGTTTCTGTGCCAAATAAACAATTTTTATTTCTTTCAATTTGCAAAGGTAAACACTAGTCAGTCTTTCCATGTTAAAAAATTCCAACTCCTTATTAAATGAAGTTCAAGGTGTAACGAAAACGTTAAAAAACTGATATGACAAGTCTATTGTAGGCTGTCAACAATCCAGTCCTTGGGCATGTGAGTGGACACACCAGTTAGACTCGTCCTACAATGCCATTCCAGCCGACTGCTCCTAGTGTCCAACTAAGCCCTATTGTCACGCACTTTGCGCTCGCGCAGAAAAAACAACGGCTTGGTAACAGTAGACGATACATTTTTTTGTGTAAATTATAAAGGGCCCATGTATTGACATAGTGAAAATATTTGTTGTTGAATTAAAAGTAAAGGGTGATATTGAATTACTACCAGTATTTTCTTACAAACCTTGGTTTTGGTTCTTTCATCCAACAAAAATAATGGGGACTCCTTTAACATTTAAGCTCTTTTCAAATAGTAATATGCCTATTAACAATTTTATAAATGGACCACATTTAAAGTCGAACCGGAAAAATATGAAAATAGTGTTATAAAAAACAATGAGCATAAGAACTAAACGATTCTCCACACACGTTATAATCTATAGCGCGCTGTTTGTCCTAACGCGAGAACCGACGCTAACGCGGCCAAAATTCTAGAAACGCCAAAACAATATGCACCTAGCAACAGAAGTATTTTTGAAGAAATAAAGTCCAAATTCGCGTAGTTATTGAGATCAGATGAGTTTGTTTATCAGTATCGCATCGGGTCCATCTAAGAATGATAGTTCCCATATCGAGTGGATTACGACCGAAACCATTACGCTTTACGACGATTTGATTGGTACCCCGCAACAAACGATATAGGAGCACGCCAACACCGTATAAAGTATAGTACCGACCGACACGTAAAAAGCCCACAATTTACGACTTCTCGTAAAACTTGTGTCCTATTGTTAATTTAAAAGCGATGAACGGCGATAACTCACATTAACAACGTTTGGTTTAGGCGTCGATAACGGCGTACGAGTAATTATTTTACGATTTGTTTGTTTTAAGAAATACTTGATATTTCTTATCGATTTCATACAATGTGAGGTGTTTGGTATAAGCCCTTTTAATGATAAAGGAAAACTAAATACCATTCCTGAATAATGTTTTGGTGAATAATTTACTATATCGAACCTTCTTGGATGTATCATCTGAATTAGAAATAATACTTGATTATTATCTAAAAAAAGAACAACTGTGACGTGCCCATAGAATTTAACCCATTCATCAATTAATGTAATAAAGCAGATAACAAAATTGGAGCAACAAAAGAAAATGAAGGACAATGCTTGGAAATATGAATAAGTAATGATCAGAACGATAGAAATAGTACGAAGTAGAGGTTACTGAAATACCTGCTGACGTCAATGTGAAACTGATCTAGATACTAGATATGCAAGTGTTATCAGACGTGAATATCACACAAAAGCATTTCCTGAATTCGAGTCTAAGGCAGAGTTTGGCAGATGTCCCAATTTCACGGAATTTAAGTCATTTTTAGCCCTTCCTGACGAATGAATTACAGCAATTCGTTTAGGATACCACATTTGCATGAAATACATGATGCTTCCAAACTATATTCTCATTTCAAGATTAAAGGCACTCAAGCCAGCTAAAAGAAAAAGGTTGGGTTACGTCTGATTTAAAAAACGGTTATCCGCTGCCAACCAACGTCCTATTGAACATTTGAGAGCGTTTCTTTGACAATCGCCGCTTTTCCCGAAATGTTGGGAGTACAAAGACCAATACACAATTGTGCACCTTTCCAGGGCACCTCGACAAAGGACCAGATTAAATTGCAAACATCTTTGTGTTGTTTACAGCGGATATTTATTGCGAAGCATCGGCACTGGACGAGAAACGTTTGAAAATGTCTGGGATGAAGATTACGGCCAAAGTTACAACCCTTCGTTTTCGGAAGCTCTTACTGCTTTAATATTTCCGTTTGTATTGTATAATAAAACAGTTGATGCTAAGCGCTTTATTGTCAATACAGTAAACTATAAAATAAATTCGGCTGCAAATAATACTTAGCTGGTACCAACCATTTGTGCGCTAGACATTCCTTTACCTTTAATACCCTTACTTAGACACTAACCCGTGATTTATTAAGTATCCAATACTGCATTTAATGTACGGTAATTTTCGCTTCCATTATTGTCTTTGAATTTCAACACCGGCTATTAACTTCATTATCTCCATTCAAGTGTCTTTAGAGCGATCAATGATCATTATTCAGTTTTATTAATGTTATATTTGACGCTATAAAAAGGACATAGACGAAATCACCAAATTAAATTTTCTCACGGCCATTAAGCTTAGAGCAGGATATATATTTCTGGAAAAGCCGAGAAAGGAAGCTGTGTGTCATAGGAGTTACGGTGTGATATTTAAAATCAAAGCTAAAATAATTGAAGACACCCATGTAAGAGGTTTTTAGAAATTAATGATTTATTCGGATAAATAGTTTTAAATATGGATACTGCCTTAAAAATAGAAGAGACAATTTAAAATAAAAAAGCTACTAAATTATTGATACGCCGGAAACAACTCCAGGTATGTTGATTTCCGGCCGAACCAAATAAAGCGAAACCTATCGAGTTTACATTTAGATGCGCATTGTTACGATCATTATCATTCCACGAGCTTCGTCAAGCTTTTCGTTCTCCACAGCTAATAGTTTATTGTTGTACCATACACTTCGCAGACAATAATTAGCAGGTAAATTAATAAAGATCAATCTTAATCATTTGTTGCCACATTTACGGAACTTTGCCCTATTAATTTTAGATAGGGTCCGATAGCAGCAGCCGGGCACCGGTGTTGGCCAATGCCTTGTGACGTCATAATAATTGGCTATCCCGCGAAATTACACGGTGCACCACTTATTCGCAACTCGGCGATCGGAATCGTGAGTTGTAACGAGTTACTATGATCAATGTCTGTGTCCAGTCACTGTTCCGTGATATAAATTGTAAAATGGGCTTTATGGACTCCCCTGTTTATACGAGAAAATAGGTCGTCCGGAAACGCGAACGACCTCTTCATTATTATCCACGAGTTCAAAGGGCTGAGAGAGGTGTATTTAATCCCATACGGTTACATTGTTTGGTCCTAATTTATTACATTTTGGTCCTTTTAGAATTGAATTATTTAGGGAAATGTTAATATATTTAATTTTTATATGTAACGAAGATGGCCAATTGGCGGCTCAAACATGGTAATGCACAGACAGACAGACTGTAATTATTTGTAGACAGAAATGGTAAAATGTTCATTGTTAAGAAAAATATGAATTCAGTTGTACAATGGTAATCCATACTCGTCCGACATCGGTAATTCATAACGGTAAGACATCTAGTTCTTTACGACCACCTTCACCTAAATCAGTTTCACTCAGAACAATAAACATTACATATTACGTAAACTAGTAGAATACATAACAAAATCTTCAAAAAACCATGCGTGCTCATTTCATTCACATTGTACATTCATCAAAATTCATGACGACTAAATTGCCCAAATTATATTTAAGAATAAAGGGTCATCTTAGATTCACATCATGCCGTGACTGTAATGGTTTCATCGCCATATAATGCACACTTGATAAGTTTGTTGTAATCAACTGTATTTGTGATTCCTTCAAGCAGCCTTCACCAAGGCTGAGGACATTAAGGGGCAATTTCATGCTTCCAATCGATATTGACAATGATAATGACTGTTGGCAAATTCATGAACGGTTGGCTTATAAGGACACCTATATCGATTGTAAAAAATATAGGTATAAGGAGTACATACAAATTAATTGGACTGCACACAGTCGCAAAAGTTATTTGTATAAACGTATGTTAATTCACTTGTAGGGCTGGAACGTTAATTAAAACAGCAGCTTGAAGGGAAAGTCCAGACTTTAATCTGTGAGAATAGTCGTTTACAATTAACAATGATGAATAGATGGCAGCACAGATGTGTGGCGTAATTTTTGCATAACCAATTGGAGTTTTCTACTTCGTGAGACAACGGAAAATAACAATTTTGAGATGAATGAACACATTTATAAAAAAGAACTGTTTGTTACGCATGCAACTGAAAGCGCACGCATCTTTACGATACGACGAACGTGCGAATAGGAACACTTGCGCAAGCGCATAGACTGACGACTCGCCGCTTCACTGTCGAGTTATGGGGCTTTTATTGCCACTATTTATCTACTCTAGTTGCGTGTATGATAAATTGCCGTGATAACCAGAGTTTTCAGATGCCACTTTCTCCTCCCGAACGAGTAAAATGATAATGGCAGAAAATTTTCGGAACAGTTAAAGTTTATGAGGCTGTCTTCACTATACTTAATGCAAATTCTGATTACTTACAGGCTGAAGACAACGCCAAATGTTTTCGAGATGACCCCCATGGTCTTCTTCCAACCCTTGATGAATTGGCGGCGGCGCGCCCCCCGGGGCGGCACCGCGCGCACCCCGAGCTCCGTGTAAGAATTAATTTTGCTGGCCTTCGGAGCCCGCAACCAAACTCCTCATCACTGGCTTAGTCACTTCACTGATCAAACTTAGTATCGCACTGCATAAACTCCATAACTCATTTAAAGAAACTATATGTCCAAATTTCAGAAGGGTCCCACCCTGGCCTGTCGACGTGCGGCCCTCCTCATTACAATACAATCCACTCCTGACGACTTATTTCGATTGTCCAATTTGAATATCAAATCGGTGCACAGTCACGAAAGGTTCGATTCCATCGCACTCGTAGTGATGAGTGTTCGGACGATGCGTGCGCTCGGCGTGGTGGCGCGGACTACACTGACTGACGTTCCGATATAATCACCGGCAAATAAGATGGCAAAAGTCGTTAGATGCGCACAAGTCGTTTTTTAGGTCTCTTTGGTGGTCAAGCGGGACGCGGGGTATGAGGTAGCGTCGATCCGAGCGCGCGATTGGTGCATCAGTCGACCCTTGCCTCCCGCACCGCGCCTTCGTCCCGTTCGCTCCCGATTACATTTCAGTGCACGAAAATTGAACCCTTTGTTTTTGTTGTGTTAAACTTAAGTGTTGTTATTGTTTTTAAATTTAGGATAGAGTTCCTGAAAAGGCATAGCATACGAGGAAAGTATGCTCAAACCAGAGTTATACAAATTAATAAAATTGGAAAAAGAACAATTTAAAACATACAGCATTGACCAAACACTTGCAGAACACAACCATAGTGTTCTGCGATTGCGACTTTCAATATGATGCCAAGGGTAGTTTTATTAACGGATAGTGAGGACGACTAGTTATTTTTTTTATTTTTTATATAAACTTTTTTGAATTTTAAATGCACGTTATTTATAACTCCTAATAAACTTGAATTCCTCTCCCTTCTTTAACTTTGTTCTATACAGACATGATTAAATATAAATGATGGCAATAACAATAGAATAATGACGATCAATAAAAGTTACCACTTTTTTGTGCCACTAAGTGTACGATGCGCGAACTTACCCCCACTACGCCAAAATCTTGCCATCTAATTTGCCGGTGACTATACTGTGATTGTATCGTAGAGCCGGCTGTCGGGGACGCTCTACGGCCGCTACGGGGGTGTTGTTTGACTTCGTAAGCTCGCCTGACTCACGCTGTAATTGCGTTGTTTTACGGCGTTATGTTTGTCCTGGCGGCTGCATAGCATTTCGTTTGATGCAGTTTCAATTTAACGGAAAATCTGTACGCGGAAGACACCTGCGGGCACGTTGTCGGATGTTGCACGCGACAATTACGCACGATTCAAAAACGGTGCTCGCTTTCATGTAACTCATTGAACGCCTAGAGGTGTTTCTTGCGTGAACGTCGGGCCCTTATACCGCTGTCAGAGTGCTGGATACAACTGGGGTAGAGTGAAGTGACGTAATTGTTTTATAAATTGTAGAGTACCTAATCGCCTACGCATATTTGAAACCTGCAAGGATGTTGGAGTGCAATCTTTACGTGCACTGCCAATTTGTTGATGTCAGAGTGAGCTCAGACTCCTGACTCATTGTTGTGCAGGCATAATAAGGCCTTATATTATGGTCCACATATAGAACTTGCTAAAAATTATATTATTATTCATCGATGAAGTAATATGCATAAGTCTTTAAACTTTATGTATGTCTTGTTCAAAGCATGAGTAGGCTGCATTTGAAATATCAGCACTAAACCGCAGTGAAGCTGTAATTTATAACATTTACTAAAATACCACCAACATGTTGTTTGAAAGGAAACAAGCTATTTAAACATTAAAGGATAAAAGCAAAATATGGATTATTAGAGGTAAAATAATATATATTTCTACAATTTGCACCTAGTCGTTTCTAGTTGGTTATAACTAGAACAACTTCTACCCTGACATTAAGTCATTCCTTTACATCCTTGGCTCTGGACGAATGTGCGCAAAACAAGTGTCCATCAGCACGCAACTCCACTTACGATCTCATGCTCAACCGGTAACATTATTACGAGCATTTATAGACTATTTATAACCGCAATCCTGACTTGAGACACGTTAGGGAGCGAACATGGAGGTATTCTTTGACAATTTATTGAAATGCATGCCATATATTTGAATTAATGCTTTGGTTAGCATGCTAAAGCTAGCCCATGGCTTTATCTATTTTAAAATTTGATTAATGTTTATTGCACTCTGCTAAATTCAGGATATCAATTAAGTGATACGACGAGGTCAGTCGAGGCTTGGTGGCTTACATACACTGTAGAAAACAAAAGGAAGTCAGGTTACGTCAAAATTTTTCATCACAAAGGGAATGATGCTCTGAAAAACTTCTTTTATTTTCTAAACATTAGGTTCGCCAGTAGATTGGTTGATATCTAAATGTGTCTACACTAAACTGTAGCGCTTTAGCATTTTCAGTAACTGCGTCAATTGTACCTTACGCGTGTAAGTTTATCCCACACGTGTGTACCATATCGCTGACCTAAATCTGCGCTAGTGTGTTCATCCCATTCTTTTCTTTGCACCCGTATGTCACGACCTGCTTTGTAACTTCTGTTTATTTTGCATAAAGACGTTTATCAGAGGGGAATAACGGGTTATTGAAATAAGTAATGTTCCCTGGTTATACGAGACTAATTCGAGTAAGGAATTAACACGTCAAATACGATTTAAGAATTTAGTGAACAGAAAGACTAACATACTCTTTCCCGAGGACCAAAAATGCTGAAGCGCTTCAAAACATTTTTAAATATTGAATTATACTAGATAATTTCTTTTTTTATTTCCCAAAAGACTTTGATGTTTGTAGAATAAACTACTTTCTAAACATAGTTTCCCTGACATACTTATTATTAGTCTATTGTCCTCCGTTATGACCTCGAAGGCCTGATGGGTCGTACGATAGATTATGACGTCAGAGCTCCCACAAGGGTTCAATAATGTAGTTTATCTTCCATCAATATGGCTAATACGTCCTTGTTGATCATTAATTATCTCTAATTGTAGCTTCAGCCTCTCAAGCTATACGTATACATATATGTTATGTTTTCATGTTTTCAGAATTGTATGTATTTTCGTCTAGTCTGTGCTATGGGCCAGAACATTTGTGTGTGTAAACGTAAAACACAAGTAGTTGTTTCAGCGGCTCCACTCTTTGCAAAGATAGGGTCCAATTCAGGTTAAAAGCTACAACCCTGTAAAGATTCATCTAAAACCGGTCCCATTACAATCAGCCTAAAAACGTTATGTTACTAGTTCACATTCGCTGCGTCCTTACAGATTTCCATAAGACTAATTTAATACATTTTCATAAGAACAAAACTGTCATGTTAACAAAAGGTATGTTCCTCAATGCTTGTCAAATTAAATATTAGCAAAATAATGCAAGAAAAAATCGCGTGTCAAAACGAATTAGCGGCTCTAAAATTTGTGGTCCTTTTGAATTCGGTCCGCGTTCATAACATGGCCTACTACTACTAGAATTAACATAATACAATGTTGTGCTAAAGCCATGGTAGCGGCCTTAAAGTGACAAAGTGGCTTCAGAGTAATAATATTGTCATAAACGTTTGAAATGGTTAGACAATTTTAGTGTATCTTTTAACTTTAAGACAAATCGTAAGTTATTTCAAATTATTTCATAACGTTAGAACACAATAATAATAATAAGATCAGAAACGTATGATATCATTTTGACACACCTTTCCTGCCAAAATTTAAAAATGTTGCAATTATTTCATAACTTATTACGAAATAATTTCAATATTATCAAATTTTTAAAAAGGCGATAATATGTATCAATATTAGAACTTGATTGTGTAGGTAAGTATTGGAGACGAGTGCGACAATTACTCTTCAAGCAGACCCGTTAAAACCTGAGCATCACGGCATACACATGGAAGAAAAACAAATGACGTTCAAGACTACGCATAGGATCTTCCCTCTCTACGCACAGGTAAAGAGATTCGCAACTGAAGGTAAACTTGTAAAAAGTGGTATTACTTAGCGAAGGCTTGTCGATATTTTTATTAGTCGGCCGTATCGATAATTTTTGGCGTTTCAGATGTATTAAATAATAAATAAATAAATAAATAATGCTGGACAATCCACACAGCATCATCTAGCCCCAAGCTAAGCAGAGCTTGTGTTATGGGTACTAGATGACTGATATACTTAATACAATACATTACATAGATATATATTTTTATTATACATAGTAAATACCCAGAACACCCGAAACAAATATTTGTAGATCGTACAAACATTTGTTCCAGGGCGGGAATCGAACCCGCAACCTCCTGCGTCGCAGGCGGACCTTCGCCCACCGCGCCACATCGGTCGTCGTATTGATATCAATAAAAAGATGGGAAATGTGTCATAAGCGATATTTATAAACTTATTAAAAAAAACACCCTAGCTTGAAAGGCTGGACTTTAGATCACATTTCGATATTTTTTTTTGGAATAATAAAACATTAAAACAAAATGAAAACATTCAAAAATGTCGATACAATATATCTCTATACTCTAACAACATTCTTTCTAAGATTTACATGAAACTTAGTCACAATATCTACGTCATTCAAGATACGTAAAGGGTTATTATACCTTATAGATGAATGTGTACTCAATAGCTATAGAAAGACAAACAGTCTAGGTCGGTTGACACATCGCGATATTACTTACAATTGTGTAAGTAAAGGTTTTATGCTCATGTCTATACGTAGGCACGTATTTTTATTTATCGTTGACGTTATTTCCTATCCCATCAATTCCTGTGTTTCAGATGAGTCATATTTTGAATGGTTTTTTATATGAGATCTAGGTCACACCCTTTACCTGTGAATAAGCAACTGACCATTGGACAACGTTCATGCGTATACTGGGTGACCTTCGCAAGTAATTCTGGTATTATTCCCCCAGGATCTTTCGATATAGCGAACTGCGGGGGAGGCTATATTTAAGATTTAGCTGAGACCAAATAAATATATTTTGATCTAAGATTATGAATATGATTTATGTTTGATACACCAAATTGGTAGAGCGGGTGACCTAAGTTCCAAAATTAATGTTCAACGAAGCTTAAGTACCTACATCATTTGCAATAATATGCATGAAATATATACTGTCAGTTTTATATCCTGAGATTATTGTGAAAACAATGTGAGTACCTAGTTATTTATTTAAATTTATTATTGTTCTAAAACCGCTGGTTCCCATTATCTAGAATTTTGACGGACGAATATAAGAAATTCGTTAGTATTTATTTAATTGCTTTATCCTTGACTTCGTTATAATCAGTTAATTAATTAAGGGGCCGAATACGATATCGAATAGTTTTAGTCTATTTAGTTCAATATTTTAGTCTAGGTATTTAGTTTATTATTTAAAAATAGATTTAACAATATGATATGGGATTTGAAAGGATTTTTCAGACAATTTAAGTGATAAGTTCAAATCACTAATATTCGCTACAATATTTCCGAATAATGACGCGAGAGTGTCGTTTGATCATTTTTTCAAGATAAAATAACATCATAAAATGTGTAAAGCATACTGTACAGATGCCAGCGCATTAAGTGTGTTAAATTTTACCAATTGAACATGAACCTTATACTTTTGTAATAAAGTTGAAGATTAGTAACATTGGGGTTGCTTGATGTACTGGCATTTGTACTGTAATAGTTACAGAGACCTATTTTTCTATTATTTTTAGCTTTCTCACATTTGGACTATAATTTTTCATGCACAGACCCTTAAGATGAAGACGATTTTTTCCAAGTATTTATTTAGTACCAACTGTGACCAAGTCATCAATCGCGTATAAGTCAGAGCTGACCCATATTAATTAATTCAGCCTCCTCATTTACAACTACAGGACTTCTTGGAGTCAACTAAGGTCGGAAGCTTTTCATATCTGAAGGAAAATATGCGTTAGTTATTATTGCTATAATAATTGGTAAATATTATCTCATTACAGGACAAAGGCCTCATTAATTTACACCCTCAGATTTATCCTGTCGTGCAGTGCGCATGTTCCTGCGTGGCTCGACGCAGCGGCCGATATCACTGCGTTTAAAATGATTTATAGGATTAGGAAGTTGCCTGACAGAATTTAAACTATAGTAGGTACACAATTCTATGGAAATCGTAGCTGAAGTCGTCGTCTCCCAGCTCTAATGATCCATCATCCAAAGTTCTTTTACCTGACAAATGCTTCCACTGACATTTTTGTGGTTCTCTTCTAAGAAGACCATCTACATGGTCTTCACATGATCTAACCAAGATAATGTCTGGACTTCAAAAGAGACCGTGACTTCTGACTTTCTTTCGGTGTTTATTCTCAGAGTAGTCAGGGAAATATCGACCTAGTTTGAAAGTATACTTTAGTGGTTGACGTATAAAAATTTACAGAAATAAATATCATTTATCATGTTAGGTGTATGACGAGTGTATAAGCTTCATAGTTTTGAGAATACTAAAGGCGCGTGTTAAGTTATCTTACACCATAAGTGATCATAATAAATGTGTAAGAAATTATTAGGTATAATGATTTCTGCAATTGTACATACAACCAACCGGAAATAACTGATATATGTTGTATCTTCTTTAATTGCCACGCTATAATGAAGAATATATTTTATCATCGTGCCTTGTATTTTTACAGCTATTGTCCTGGAGTTGTTACTGAGGAAAACATATGTCATGCTATTTGTGGTAATTGAAAGGAAAACCAGTATTAAGGCTGACCAAATACAACATTTTGAATATTTTTCGTTATTCAATCTATCAAATAACAGATCAATTGTTTACATGTCGCTTAAAGGGTGCTCTCCAAATCACGTATGTCAAAGTTATAAGTAATTGAAATAAACATTTTTATTATTATTTATTTTACCAATGTGAACTTTCGGCTCTAAGGATTCGAAAAAAATTGGTCCTAAGATCCGAACGGTTTCTGCGCCAAATCTTTTTCTATCAACTCAAAATACCTCTCATGTATCCCTGTCACCCCGAGGAAGTGGATGGGCCATCGCGCACGAGGAATGGCCTGACAGGCCGGTTTGCTCCCGTGCGCGTGCCCGACGCACTGTCATGTTCTATTCTATCTCCATGCTGTCAAACGTCATGGTATAGAGTAACAGCGTGCGGCACTGTTTTGTTTGTGGTGCAGTCTACATGTTCCAATTTGTTGTCTTTGAGCCGTATTACTTGAAGGCTGTTTAAGTAATTTCAGTACAGAAAAACAATTGATGACGCAGCTGATTATCTATTTGTTTTAAACGTCGATGGAATTTGTTTCAGAAATGCTGAAGATGCAAAAGTGTTCCTCGTCCTTGTCCCATGTTACTTCGCAATTCTGCTTGTAATTTTTATTCTGTGATTGGTCGCAATACATCCCAAGTCCCAACCTCATATAAAACTGCTCTAGTAAACACAAGACATCTTCCTGATAGGACCGCTCTTGTACGCGTGCGCACTTTACTTTACAGTAAACTATAGTAGTGTAACACGATATTGAGGAGAGCTACTTCGCTTCCAATCATTATTAAGGATGTGAATGTGTTTATTGGTAACATGATACTACTCTGCTAGGAGACTAGAAAGACCAGCTTTAGCTAACTTACCGTACTATAAAATACACCGTGGTAATTTTTTACCACGTTTTAGTACATTTTACCAGAAGCCGTTTAAGAAGCAGTTAAAACACTCGTAACGTTTCTCAAGCCTACAGTTAAAACAGAAATTCCATACTATTGAGGACATTTTTAGAAATGGTTTCCTTATTTTTATCATTTTGAATTGTAAAGTTTTCAGTGGTGCCAAAAAACGGGCGCCGTTTCATTACACGTAGGTACTTTTACTTTCTCCGTCGGTGTAACAAAGAGACAAGGGCGCGGGACTCTATTCAAACGCTCAATGTAACGTTACTTTGTTTGTCATCTAATTACTACGCCATTAGGTTGTTGAGAAAAGGATTTTTGTTACATTTGTTATTGTAGTGCCACGCGTCCTTCCAAAGCTCCGCCTACAGAACACCGAGGCCTTACAACAATTGAATTCTGTTATACCTAACTAATTTGTGTAAATGTTTGAATGAGTCACGGTTAGACAAATATTGAAAACTAAAGTATGTTTATTTTGCCTTATACGACAAGAAACAGAGGCTGTTTGAATTTAGAGTATACATGATTTCTGAATCGAAATTTATCGCAATGTAAGTACACGAATGTGACAAATTGTCAAGAGCGTTGGAAACTACTGTTGTGATTGGTTGAATGAATTATCAACGGCCAATTGCATCACCAGACTGGTGTTTAATTTTTGAAGTGTCGATTATTTCGTTCTAGAAACCGTGTGTAAATAATGTATGTGTCTATTATGCAATAATGACATCATTCCAACTCAAAGCCTTTGTAAACTTTGGATCTCCGAATGTTAGAAGCGATATAATTTACCAAAAACGGATAAAACTGCACCAAATATGTCGGATTGATCACAATAGGAGCAAACAAACGTATTGTATCAAACAAAACACATTGCGGCACAAAGTATCTACTTATATCGCAGATAATTATAGCTCAAGCACAGGAAAGTTCAAAGAAATGGTAAATCAAAGAATTGAATCCCCAGAAACGGGCGGGTGCGCAGACGCATCTACCTGCGCCAGGGTACTACTGCGTACCGTTAGATGAAAAAAATGCCATTGTGGCCCCAGGCTGTTGCCAGGGAAGCAAAGGGTGTAGCGATTAGTGGGCTGACCTTATAGGAAATTATTTTTACGGAATAATATGTTTATGAAAGTTTAAATGTAGAGGCGGTGGGTTCTTTCGATAAATTAACATTGGCAAATTGGGCTAACTAAAAAGTATGGTATCGTGAAAGAAAAAAGCGATTCATCACAATATAGTGATCAAACGTCACATAACATGAATTGAACAAGGTTGCAGTTTTCAGCAAACAGCAAAATATTATTTGTTTAGTCACAAGGAAATATCCAACTTATTTCTAACTAGCAGCTACCAGCGACTACGCCTACGTATGTATCTTTAAAAATTATACCCTACGTTATATGTCATTGTTGAGTATACGCTATTATAGGTACTACAAATTCCATTCAAAAGCTTTTGCGTGAAAAAGTAGCAAATATACAATTATGCATACAGTATACATCATCAGTTGATTTGCATTTAAAGAAACGGCAAGAACAGATACTATAAATCCAGCCGAAGGAACCCCAAGAAGAGCTACTCAAATCCGTGAAATAAGGACAGCTGTGCGATACATTCGTGACATGTGAAAGCATCTATTTTTTGCTGAACAACAATGTAAAGCGGATAATTTGACGGACATAAACTAAAGTATTGAGTAACGGGAATATTTAACCCAGTAACCGACCAAGTTGGATTTATCTGACAAATATTTTCTTGTCTATTCCACCAGAGTGTTATGTATACGACAAAGGAACCTTGTTTGTCCAATTTGATTTCTTAGTTTTACTTTATATTCTGCCCAATAATAATCGATTCAAATAATATTCGATTCAAGAAGATAAATGTAATGACGGTTTTTTTTCGATTTTATTTTGTTTTGTTTTTTTTTTGCATGTTACTAACTCTATATAGATATTTAAGTCCGAAAAAAAAACTATTCTATTCTATTCTATAAGCTAGGCGCTGGAGACACAGCAAATGATATGAAATCAGCCGGTTAAGATTTTCATCATCATCATCCTCCTGCCCTTATCCCAAGTAAGTTGATGTTAACAAGTCAAATGTACAGTTTGCGTCATTAAGGTTCGACACGTAGGCTACAAATGACTGCGCAGGAGTAAATATCATACTAAAACAGCAGTGCACCATGCCCTGCGCATCCCGCGCCCGGTTCCAGAGCAGAAAACTTACGTCACGCGGTCAACAGTAATCTGTGTTTAAGAATACAAAGATTATCTTAATCGTAGCGCAACTGCGACCCAATTGAATAGAGAAGATTACAGCACTGTTTATCCACTAAAAGAAAAGTAAAACAGCCTGTCGTCAAATCGTTGTGTAAACTGAGAACTATAAAACCGAAATAGTGGCACAGAAACAGACCACTTTTAAAGGGCCATAAAAAACAAAATGTGCCCACGAATGGTAAAAAGTAGCTATAAATGGCAAAGGGTTTTATAAGCACGATGCTTTTTGGCTTCCTATTCTTAATAGACCCTCTGAATTTCTGAGATCAAACTTTTGTTTATTGAAATGTTTCAAGTGCTTCAGTTGCGAAGGGTTAAATAAACGAAGAAGTTTAATTAAGTACCCTTTATTAAACTTTTCAAACGTTTCAGGGAACAAGTTTTAATTAAAAGAAAACATCAAAACGAAGTCTGAAACCCGTCAAGATGCGGACTATTTATCCTCATCAACATCAACGCCTGACATATTATTCGCGAACCTATAATTTGAAACTCGACACAAGATCCAAGGTTGAAAAAAATACGTAGCTCCTCCGTCAGATCCTGACAGCATTCCGTTACCAGACTCCCGAAAGGAACGACAATACGAGATTCCGGCACAATTGCTGCGCATTGTCACGTGTACACCTGCGCGCACGCATCTTACGGTTAGATATTCTTGGCGAATCTTTTATTTATGTCGTGGGAACTATGTAGTGTTTTGAATGGCGGTTTTTTTTATAGTTTATTACTTTATTCCACCTTTGATGACAATCTAAATAAACTTTATACGAGTTTATTTAAAATAAACCAATTACTTTGTAGACTAAATTAGAGGAAACACAAAATTACATACGACGTTCTTAGAATACCTACATGAATTTACAGTGCACAAAATTGTTGAAAGAAACTGCTTTTTTTTCATACTTATATTATAAATAACTGCGGGATGGGCCGACAGAACTCTTTAGCTCGCCTACGTACTTGTCAAACAAAACAAAATTCATATAGACAAAAGAAGAAGAACAACAATAGCAAAGACAGTGGCGCTAATTTTCTTGTTCAAAAACTGTACTAAAATATGAATTGACATTTAGGCCCTAGAAAAGCACTGACAATACTGATGGTGCAGATATGAACTAAGTTAGAGATGTCAAATTATTTTTTGCTTTGAACTTCGCCGTGTTTTTGGTCCATACGTTTGGAATGACAAGTGAGCTTGTAATTGTAAGCTTTCTACAAGAAAGATTTAATTAACTAACATTCTCCTATAAATGTCCGAATCTTTCTTGTTTAATTAGTTCCATTTTTGAACAAGAGAATATCTCATTCTGTCCGTTACATTTTCGAGCTAAATACTGAAATGATTTGATTAAAATTAGGTTTACTATGTAGAAATAGCGCGGACAATAAAAATTGAAGAAACTATCCTAAAGATTAAATATGTGTTATATAATACAAAAATGCACGCAGAATGCGTCGTCTTGGGCAAAGAGCATAAAGAAAAAGGGCTTTGCACTCCAACTAAGTTGCTCTTAGTAATTAAAATAGCAAGCGGAACCCTGAGAAGCTAGCAACAAGCCCAGGCCCTAATTACCTTCAAGCCCACCAACATGAAGGGACGGCTTATCTTTATCACATTGTCCAGCGAATCCATCGCAGATGTTATCTACCATCAGTCCACCATTGTTTGCACTACTAATTATACCTGATACCTTTAGTGAGTGGATGCCGATGGTAGTGTTGACATACGATTAAAATTTCAGGTCAGTATCTAGTACAAGGCTGTTATTGAGGCTCCGTTTGTGTTTTGGATCACATAATAGACGTTTAGATAAGGTATGCGTGAGGTTTACTTAGGCTTTTTGTATACTGAAGTGGTTGTGTAATTAATGTGTCACGGTAATGCGAATTTTTCATGTAAGGCATAGGTGTGTTATTAGATTAAGGATGTTGGAACTGTAAAAACTGTGAAAATGTATATATTATTCAATTTCATATTCATTAAGTAAAAATGAAAGGACTATTCAACAATCACAGGGCATCGTAAAATTTATTCGCAGCACTGTCAATGGGATAAGACTTATTATTAAAACAAGTATAATAGAGATATCGCGTTCGAGATATTAAAAAAAAACGATAGTATTGGACAAGCCCAGTAGGTGCTGAATTTTTTTATCGTATCTGAACTCCAGGCTTTTGAGCTAGGGTCATTTCCTTCGATACATGTAAAAATATCAAGGCCGAAACCTGTGCAATATTATAATTTTGATTTCGATATATTTTATTTTATAGACAAGACAATAATACTTACGTGACATTACACGAAACTTGTGGCACAAAGGAATCTTATTACTTTTATCACAACAAATCCCTTTAAGCCTGTAAGCTTAAATCGACTTAATTCTGTATTCTCGACCGCTACGCCTATGTTATAAAAATATACATGAACATCATTAAACTTCCTATATTGCTAGCAAGAATATTATATTCATCTATACAATAAAATAAAATTGAAGTGTCTGTTTGTTATGGCAAAATAACAGTTCTTTTTACTTTTTTATACGGTACCAAAAACCGACTGTACCAATTTTGACGGTACTCACACAGGCATTTGGCGAATGTTAAAACTATTTTGATATCAGGAAAAGAATTAGGGATCCGCACAAAAATTAATCCATTAAATTTTGTTAGATTCCACTACGACGAAGTCGCGGGCAACAATTGTTTGTATGTTTATTTGTAATGGATAAAACGACGTACCTAAACAGCTTTTTTACCTTTAGAAAGCTACATTATCAGTGAGTAACATAGGCTATATTATTTTATATTCAAAACTACGCTTTGAGATGTTTTTTTTTTTTAAACTTTGCCCCACACTAGGAATTTGTCCTGTGTCGTGGGTGCGTTTACAAACATTTAAAGTCACATACACAAACAGCCAGACCCGGAACAATTACCTGTAGGCCATACATATATTTGTTCCGTGCGGGAATCGAACCCACGACACGCGGCGCAGCAGTCGATCGCTCAGCCACTGCGCCAACCGTGTCGTCAAAAATTCGAAGGGAAAAATATGAAATCCACGAGGAAATGGCGGGCGAAGTGCTTGTCGTCAATATAAATAAACAGCGTGTCTTTGACAGCTACTCAACGTTTGCGTCAACCCTTGGCATTTGGAAAATGTCACCCAGATAGCTATTATTTGAACCACCTTATATTTGTCGTACCTCCCACTACCCAATATTTTATTATGAACGTGACCTTAATAAAAACGCAGACGATTCTTTTATATATTATGTCAACAATGACGCAAAAGCTACTAAACAAAAAGGTAATGTAATGGGAATGGATATTTTAATACGAATGTAACCTGGGTGTTGTTTCAGCAAAGGGCTTAGTACAAGGTTTTAAACTTATTCGACCGCGTTAACGTTTACGTTCGCTGACGTCACTTTGTATGAAATAATTGTACATACAATACGCCTGTTTACCCCGAAGAGTTGGGTAAGTAACAGCCACATTTCGCCAATTATGTTTAAGACCCATGTAATAAATATGACGACACGGTTGGCGCAGTGGTTGAGCCATCGGCTGCTGCGCCGCGTGTTGTGGGTTCGATCCCCGCACGGAACAAATATTTGTATAACCTACAGGTAGTTGTTCCGGGTCTGGCTGTTTGTGTATGTGAGTTTAATGTTTGTAAACGCACCCACGATACATGAGAAATTCCTAGTGTGGGGCAAAGTTTAAAAAAAAAAAAAAAAATTAGGGGGGCGAGTCTATCTATTGCCATCTACCTGGCACAAATCCAGCCACCGGCCTGCCATTGGGAACTACTGGGAATTATTGGGACCACAAGACCTAATTGTGTTCCCCATTATTGTTGACAGACGGCGCTGCGTCAATTTCAGAAAAAAATTAAGTTAACAACTCGACTAAGTATAAAAACTTGTACTAAGCCAGAGCCGTACTTTTTAAATTTTTAAGGGACAAGCCCGCCACACTATTCCCAAAAAACCACTGCAACTCCTGAAAAGTGAATCCAGAATCAACAGTGGCGACCACCAGAAAAGCGTCGAGACAATGAAGCCCGACGCGTCCCGGAGAAACTATTCAACTGTCTTGGATCCCGCATCGAAATTAATCAGAAAATAACAACGGAGGTTATAGTTACCAAAACCAGTGTGAGCTGGTCTCTGATTCTATAGAAACTCCTTACTAAGCTAAGTCAGTTCAAACTGTTCCACCAACGGCACCAACATGCGGTGGACTGTATTAATAAAGAAATAGTACAGTTCCCTCAGCATTGGATATTGCAAATCATATTACTTATTTCGACCAATAAGAGACACTTTTGTTTTATATAACTCAAGTGCTTTTAGGAGTGTGAAAGGGACCTTTCCCCCTCTGAAAGATTCCCAAATATTCAGCCTGTAAATACTAGCTATGCCCGCGACCTTGGCTGCGTGGAATTTAACAAATTAATGGTTTTAATTATCTGCGCGGGTCACTATTTTTTTTCTAAATAAAGTATCCCAAGTTAGTCCTTAACACATCAGCTATCTGACAGTGAAATTCCCGTCAGAATCGGTCCAGCCGTTTCGGAGATTACCTCAAACAAACAGACAGAGATTTTTTTGCCAAATGATTTGTTTGATATGACTACCGTATAAACTTTCAGATGCATTTAGTAAAACTGTTATTTTGACATTACAAACAGATTCAATTTTCTTTATTAGTACATGGATGACCGATGTGGCGCGGCGGGCGACGGTCCGCCTACGACTCAACTGCAGGAGGTTGCGGGTTCGATTCCCGCCTTGGAACAAATGTTTGTACGATCTACAAAGATTTTTTCCGGGTGTTCTGGATATTTGCTACGTATAATAAAAATATCTATCTATGCAATGTATTGTATTAAGTATATCAGTCATCTAGTACCCATAACACAAGCTCTTCTTAGCTTGGATCTAGATGATGCTGTGTGGATTATCCAGCATTATTTATTTTATTTACATATTTCAAATGCCTTTGATTTGAACTAATTTCCCAACCAGTGTAGCTACAACAATAAGTACCAACGACGCCGACGCTCCGTTTCATATGCTCGCGTGCACAGCCTCAGATAAAAGCTATTTCCATAGCCCGTGCGGCTGTGTATAATTAACTTGATAGGTTGAAGGGTTTCTACGTCACGTGACCACCACCGTGTCGCATAAACAGAGCCCCTAGTACGAACGGGCGGGGTAAACGTTACGTAATTAAAAAAAAAAAAACAAAATTACAACTATCCTACAGTAATTTGGTTTAAATATATCTTTATTTAAATTTAGTACAGCGAGTGTCATCTATTGATGTGATTAAGTCTTACAACTAAATAAATATCATGTGCAAAACGTAGTATTATCTGTTTTAAAATCATTCGAATTCGTAACGTTTACGCCGCGCGCTCGTGGCAGGCCCTCGTGAAGCCTCTCGTGTACGCCCACGTCACCAACCCTATTATATAAAATTTTCCCCCGACAAGCAATTTCTCGACAATGTACTCACTCGATTGTTAACAGCTGAATTTCAGGAAGACCCTTACCTGAAACAACAACATCACGTTTATAATATAAATTGGGAACATTTCGCAATCCACCGCGAAGTTATCAAAATAATATGGTAAGTATGTTTGTTTGTTTGTTTTGTACGAGCTTACGAAGGATCAGTGAACGGACTGGAAATAGTCGATGCGGGCGATGCGGCGCGCGCCAAAATAGCGCCCCACGCGGCGAACTGCGCACGCGCTTCTTTGTGAAACCCTATATTTGCGCTGTATTCAACTTTTCAGCGTGAAACTGATTACTTACCTACCTACTCTTAAAATATAAACAAAATGGCGCACGGTAAAAAAGGGTGCTCAATGTACTAAGTATTGTATTTAAAACGAGAAGAATCGATGTTCAATAATGGATGAGCCGAGTGTTACAAGGTCTCAGAAGCCGTTAAGAAGCACTCGGGCTTCTGAGTAATCGATACAAGAAACGATTGTTTATTAGCAATAATTGCGTCGCAAATAAATCGAACCGTGAGAGATTGGCGCTGACAGGAATATGCGTAGTACCTGTATATCCAGTGACAAGCCACCTGAAGGACCACGACCAGAGCTGATCAACCCAACTGTCTTTGAAGGCAGAACTGTATTGGTCATCATTATCAGACTATCAGACAACCTACATAAATACAAGGTGGTTCGCACCGTAGAGACGAACAATACGATTTATAAGTAAGTAGGTTCCTACTAAATTTCCCTAATATGACATATTGTGTAAAGGTTCTACGCCATACGTCAGAGCTGCATTGCGCATTGATTGATATAATAACATGAAACACGCAATCAAACTAATACATTACCCTCATTGATTATTATAATTATTACTCTATAATTCGGAATAGATAGACATCGAAATAATAGAAGCATGTCGAAGGACTTTGTATTTCAGTATTGTAAAGTTCAATATACAAATGACAAACAAATAGATACTGGTCTAAGTATGTACAGCAATCGATAACGAAAAAGTACTGAAATCAGGTTAAATAATTAATGAAATTGTCAGAAAAAAAGGTCAAAGTTCACAAGCCCAAGTGAACTACCAACCTACAAATAAATTCCAAAGAAAATATTGTAAACTAAAATGTTTAGGATACAATCAAAGTCAATCAATGAAAGATAAACTTTTTAGCTGCGAATGACGTGCGAGCATGGTAAGTGACGTCACGGGATGGTATCTTAGGAACTGCCGCACGAAGTGGAGCGCTCTTGAAGTCGTAAATATTCAGAAACGCGATGTTGCGTACGAGTGCTTTTGATGTGTTGACGGCCGAAAAAGCTTTGTGTAGCAAATTAGCTTTCAAAGTTATTTGTGAAGGGGGAACACAAAGTCCAGAGTCGATTTTATTTTCATGTTTACCTAGGTAAATGGAATGTAAGAATGATGTCAAATATCACGCAGGGTTCGTTAAAAGGATTGAGAAACAGATTTAAAACAGAGGAGCTCGTGGCTAAATAAAAACAGCCGCACGGGTCGATCGAAGGTTAAGTTACGCTTGCCGAGGTCAGTCTGTGGACCCTTCATTAAACATCGAGACTCCTTCGTCCGTCGAAAAGCAAGTTCAAGCCGTTCGTGTCGTCTGTCATTTGTAGATCTTTGACAGTCGTTCCGGGTAGTCAGAAGCCCGAAATTCTGAGAATCAGTAACTGTGTCTAAGTAGCACAGTAATTGAATTGTAGAGGTTAGATAGGCAGTCGCTGTATATAAAATACTGGCATTCAGCTGTATCATTCATCTGTTTAAACTGAAAGCCGATCCCAACATGGCTGGGAAAATGCTAGGCAGATGATGAGAAACAGATTTTTAACAAGTTTAACAAATCCTCTGTAGAATTCGGTGTCAAAGAAATGGTTTTCTCAATTTCCTTTTATTAGCATTCTTACAAGAGATTGATGATACCCGGAACGGCACTAAAGAACCTTTTAAAATCTCATGTAAGTATTCCTCCAATCCCATTCAAAAACAATCTAACCAGTATTTCAGTTGCAATGCAGTTAGATTCCAACTATTAAATAAAAAAACTGAATGATCTATACCTGATACTAAGTTCGAACATTTCAAGAAATCCAGTAAGTCAAACTTTGTCAATTGAATTGTTTTTTATCATTCGCCACAAGTGGGTTACGAGAATTAATCTCGTTCTGGGGGCGATTGTATGCAAATACCCGCATCGCATGCTCTTGCGCAGCGAGGGCAGGCGATCCCTCATAGCACTGGTAGCAATTGATTATTATAGTCTTGCGAAACCCTTTGTTATTCAGTACCTACCGCTTATGAAAGGGCAATTTAGTACTCCAATATTGTTCTCGGTAATTACTTCGCAAATCAAACTAATAGACTACGTATCTAAGAAATAACTTTAAGTTATGGTAAATTATAACGTCACGATTCTGTCTGGCCTATTTTCTAACCCGCTCCAAAATATTGATGTTATGTACTTAGCTGATACAAAAATGAGGCCTTGCAGTGGCTGGTATTATTTTAAGTAGTCAGAAATTATTTTGTTGGTTTTTATCAAGTAGATAAGGTCAATAAGTTATTTCTTTTGTCTAGTTTCGTACCACTCTTGACTGAACGAGTTTACTTTACAAGAGGCCCATCCACTCCACTTCCTAATACCAACACTATCACTGTAATTTGAAGAAGCCCTCGTCTATTACTCAATAAGAACAGAAATACAAAGACAACGCCGTTGTGTGATTGTCAGTAGTGATTATTTAAACAATGGACAATTAAATGTAAAAGTGTGTGCGCACGCGCATATCTTATGGAGTAAGTATGGTGTCATGATAAACAAGTGCGTGTTGACATCGTTGGAGCTGCATAAAGTTAAAAAAAAGTTACAACTTAGTTAGTCTACGACTTTTCTTTCCACAAATGAAATTCTATCTTCTTGTTTCTCTTCGATTTTTATCAGAGCCGAGTTACATAAAGTCAAAGTGTACGTGTTGATACGCTAAACAAGATTTTCTCCATAGAGTATTTCCTTATTTAAAACTAAAAAAGATTAGAATCTGTTATACCTAACTAAATGCCATAACTGTGAACATAAAAGAATGCCTTGTCAAATTCTGTTTCAGCTTATATAAAGGACTATTCGACGTCCTTCATGTATCAAACCCCTGTGGAGATTGTTTCGACAGTTCTTCAAAGCACTAGGAAGTACTAATTTTTGATGTTCAAAAAGTGTTGATTCTCAGACGACTATAAATGTGAACAAAAAAAGTACGACAGCCAAATCCCTGCAAATTCCTGTTTCAGCTTATATAAAGGACCATTCGAGGTCTTTCCTGAATCAAACCGCTGTGTGGAGATCGTTGCAACAGTTCTTGAAAACACTAGGAAGAGGTAATGTTTGATGTTCAAAACGTGCAGATTCTCAGCCTAATTTTAATAATCGATATTTGATTTAGAGATGTCTATTCCTACTAATTACCTTTTTTGCGAAACAAGGTAACGCCAAATCAAAACAGATCGTCTAATCGTGATAATGATCGTTCTGAAATCAACCGTTAACAAAACATAATGAACATTTTCAAACACAAACAAATCATTTCCAAACGAGGTATCATAAACCTACACAGAACTATTATTTCGCGGCCCAACAGCCACTTATTACATAATGATCATTACAATAGTACTTATTGACCTAATTGAGCCACTATTAGCGACTTGAGTGAGCAGCGTGTGAAATAAACAACTACTTGACTTGCTGTAAGAACACAGATACTATGTGACGACCGATGTGGCGCGGTGGGCGAAGGTCCGCCTGCGACGCAGGAGGTTGCGGGTTCGATTCCCGCCCTGGAACAAATGTTTGTACGATCTACAAATATTTGTTTCGGGTGTTCTGGGTATTTACTATGTATAATAAAAAATATCTATCTATGTAATGTATTGTATTAAGTATATCAGTCATCTAGTACCCATAACACAAGCTCTGCTTAGCTTGGGGCTAGATGATGCTGTGTGGATTGTCCAGCATTATTTATTTATTTATTATTTATTATGTACTTACATACATACATTATTGAGGGGCTCGTGGCTAAATAAAAACAGACGCACGGGTAGATTGAAGGTTAAGCTACGCTTTCCGAGGTCAGTCTGTGGATAGGTGACCGTTCGTAATATATCAAGACTCCTCCGTGCCTCGGAAAGCACGGTAAGCCGTTGGTCCCGGTTGTCATTTGTAGATCTTTGACAGTCGTTACGGGTAGTCTGAAACCCGAAAGTCTGATAGCCAGTCTTACCAAGGGGTATCGTCTTGGCCAGTAACTGGGCTGTGAAGGTCAGATAGGCATTCGCGCCATGTAGAACACTGATATTCAGCTGCATCCGGTTAGACTGGAAGCCGACCCCAACATACTTGGGAAAAGGCTAGGCAGATGTTGATGTACTAACATATTATTATAATTAACTAGATTTTGCCCTTGGCTGCGCTAGCGTTTATGTAGATTTTATCAATCCAGGAACAGTTTTTTTCTTGAGGAAAGGACGACATGATAATTTAACTTTGATGTTAGATATTTCAGCTCCTATATCACTTTCGACAAAATTATTTTATGTGTTCTTATGCTCAGTATGCCTAAGCCACAATAGAATTGGTGACTGCTGAAAAAAAAATGGTTCATACAAAATTAACCAAGCCCCTATGTAAGTAAGTTCTCAGATAGCATAGTTAAGTCTTATCATTGCAATTAATTGATCCTTTGGCCGTTAACTTTGAGCACTTGAATTGCTTGACCAGCTTTAAAACTCGCTCCCACAATAGGCTGGTTCAATTCATTTTTTATTCAAACAATTGGTATTGCAATGCAGAAGAGTACTTTGGGCAGGAAGTTTCAATTTGAAGCCTGATCTGCCCCTATTTCTAATTCATCAACATGACTTGTTAAAGAACAAATAACCCGATTGGCATTCTAAGATTATTGAACGTAATTCAATCAAAGTACGTTAATACCAAAACAATTAAAGCTTCGGAACTAATACAAGAATTAACAGTGTACAAGTATTCGAATTAAACGCATCTTCGCACTTAACAAACGATTTGGTTATTTTTTTTAAATACCATGTAGTAATTTTTCGGTTCACTGGCTAACGTTATTGGATTTCGGCTTTGATCTAAAACAAGAAATAATATCGCGATGATTGTGCCAATTAATTCAGACGCGGTTAACTCGCACAAAACGTAAATAAACTGGAGTGTGTACGAAGTTCTTCAACAGAACGTTTTTAGAAACAATGACTAATGCTCTTCATGTGATACTGAAGAGAGAGGAATAAGTCTCGAGGAAAGTTTTGAGCTGTAGGAGTTCGCTTTAAGAAAAGGAGAATAGCAATAGACACGATTAATTAATTCGCCTAGAAAAACTGAGATATATAACGGCTGCTAGAGATGTATGTAAGAAGAAGACAAGTTGCGGCGACCTCAAATAAAGGCAGCAACAATCTCTTTATAACAATATTTGTGATTCAGTAAGGTTAAGAATATTTGTTGCCAATTTGAAGGACCCACTTCAGAAGTAAACAAATCTTGTTGAGCAAGTCTACAAGTGCAAGAAGACTGTTCACGCTATCTGCAATGTAGGAAGGCCATGGGTGTGAGTGACTCTTCAAAAAAGATATGGTTTTTTTCGCCACAGGCTTAATTTGTTCGTAAGAAGGTGGATAAAGCTGAACTCCTGCAACTGTTGCAAGCTAATTTTGGACTTCTTCTTGGTCAATTTAATCCTTTGGCACTCGTTTCTTTCCGTTCCAAAGACAACACATTCATTTGCCCGACCCGTACAGGCCTGATACTGCAGCCAGGTCTCCATATGAACCTTTAGGAAGTCTCGTCCTGAAATTTTCTATGCAAGTGTGTGGAGGTTGGATAGCAAATCGTAATCATAATGATACTTTTTTACTTTAAGTGGTTTATGTGTGCAGAAAGACCAGGCAGTTTGCAAGTGCCTTTGAAGATGACCAACAAAGAATCATGTTCCATCTGAGTCCGGCTCAAAGCCTAGTGGAACAGATGCGCAGAACCTAGGCACGCGAACAACGGATGCACTTAGTTATTAGCGACTAGATACAAGTTCAGGTGCAATATTTTTATGATATAATTGCGCCCATTACCACGCCAATACGGTTAAGTTTTACCTTGACGCACGATAGTTACGTAGGGTTGTCAAATGTGTGGTTTTCGAGAGGTAGAGTATGTAGGTAGAGTATGTTACATAGCGCTTTAAGCTTGATTTTACTGTATAGGACTTAAATCTAGCGTTAATGAAGCTGATTATTGGTTACTTTTGATTTAGAAAGATCTTTCCTAAAAGTAGTATGAGGTCGTTTGTTGCTTGCTGTACCTACTCTAGCACGCAGTTTCTTGCGAGAAGTTAACCTATCGAAAACGTCAAAAATTACCTAGTTATTAGTCAAACGAAATTAGTTTTACGGACGTAATGTAGAGGCGGTGTTTCAATCTAAGTATAGAAGTTTATATTTTATGAAGTTCTCGTAAGAAACTCGTGCTAGGGCTACTAACTTCAGTTAGATAACGATACTAATTTGTGGAAGTCAAGATTCATAAATTAATTAAGTGTCCAGTTTTAAGTGGCAACCCTAAGACAAACTTTATAGTGACACGTAATATGACCGTACTATCTTAATTTAGTACGTAATTATTTGGTGTAAGCTTTAATTATATGTAAATCTTTAGCTTTAAGTTATGCCCTCATTGTCCGACATGTTTATTGGACTGTTGTGAATTGCATCGTATTTACTTTACATGTTAATATTTTTTATTATTTTGAATTAAAATAATTAAACTACGAGTTTAACTACTTGCGAGTTATTGAAAGGAAGTCGTGAAACTAAATTATTATATTTTATTTATCTGTTCGTATCGATTAATTTTCTACTTATTTTGTATACATATGCATAAACTCACGCCTAATTGCGATGGTGTTATGCAACTATAGAAGAACCCCTGCTACGATACTTCTATTCTCCTGCTTTGTTTACGTACATACATCTGGTCATACACGCTACTTGTTGTGAAATATAATTTAATCATTTATCCCGTCATCTGGTGGCACGAATCACAAACTTTTGCATGTACGATAAAAACCACTAATTACCGTACAAACTATCAGTTTCAGAATAAACCTAGTAAGTAACCTAGTGTAAGTATTGAATTTGGTAACATAACATCACGCCGGTATTCCCAGGGTTAGGCAGAGGTGTATCTATAGCACGCCCACATTTCGCCAGATACGTAAAAAAATGATATGTATTAAAAATGGTCATAAATTGAAAAATATGTTGGACTTTCGAAACAAATGCAATACATACTTAATACTATAAATGCGAAAGTAACTCTGATTGTTTGTCGGGGACCTTTTCTCGACTAAATAACAGATCGGATAGTAATGAAATTTGGCAAGGAGGTAGATTATACATTGGGGAAGGACATAGGATAGTTTTTAATCTGCAATATCGTCTGAATCCGTGATAACCGAGTTTCACGTAGACGAAGGCGCGGGCAAAATCTAGTTTTATACATATAAACAAAAGCTCATTGTGGTCCATTGCCCAAGATAATTCGTGAAATAGAAACCGAACCCATTCGATCCCAAACCACATGGTTCTAAAACAAAGAGCGATTTCTTTCGAAATTGAATGTTAAGGGTCAGGTCATTAATTCCCATGACCTTCCCACACAGTATTCTGGATAATGACAGGATACCATTCGATAATTTGTTGGTAAGCACGACCTGGTTGATGTGTGTGATTATATCTACTCTAACTGGGTGATGTGCGGCCAGTCAATATGTGGGAAATGGTTTTCACTCTGTACTAGATTTGTATGACGATAATTCGTAACGATTTTTGATGGCCTAATGGTTCGGGGCTCGCCTCTAATCCACGAGGTTGTGGGTTCAAATCCGGCCAAATACCTATGTGAATGCGAATAAAATATAACATATAATAAGTCTCATCTCAACTAAAGAAATTGTGTCTAATGTCAAGAAATTATCTCACGCAACCATGCCAGCCATTTAAGACAAAACGGTTTTATCGCCCAAACTGTGATAAAATGTTTGACTCACACCATGTCACAGTAGGCCGTGTTTGCCCCGCTGTATTGTGATTGAACTATCATATCCGAACCGTAAATTGTAAGTAGTTCATAGATTAAAAGTCGTCTAAATCAAACATTCTGAAACTATTGACTTCAAAACTCGTTACACGAATCGTCAACAAGACGCTTGGAAATTACTCGTAACTTTGAAGCCGATAAATGCTCCTTTAATTGTTTTCAAGTTGGCACCAAAACAACCATAGGAAAATTCTCAAGCCATGATTTGCAAGAATAATGAGAAATGCAAACGATGTTAGAAATTAAGAAGTCAGTGATCAAGTAATTAACAGAACTGATTCAAATGATTCATTTTCAATACCTTATAGGCGTTAAATGGAAAATCACAATAGCAATACCTTAAGATATTCGCGAAATAGTTGACGCGATTTTATTTCCTTTGCATTCTTTGAGTTTGTCACAGTTTCTAAGGAAAAGTAAGGAATAAATTATTATTAGGTTAACTACTTGACTTGACGGCACGGTTGGCGCAGTGGCTGTGTGATTGCTTGCTGCGCTGCGTGTCGCAAGTTCGATTCCCACACGGAACAAAATATTTGTATTGCCTACGGATACTTGTTTCGGGTCTGGCTGTTTGTATATGTGAGTTTAAAACTTTCAATGTTCGTAAACGCTCCCAGGATCTTATTAATTTTAAAAAGTATGACAGGTATCATTAAAAAATACTTAGGTAGCTTCATGAAGTTCCATAAAAAATTGCAAGTTGATAGGAATATTTACAAACGATCTATCGTTTGTGAATATTCCTATCAAAAAAGAGAATCCGATTCATTGGTGAATTCGTCCGCAAAAAAACTTCTTGTGAATGGAAACTTCCGTTGATGCGTAAAAAAGGAACCTTTTCGACCCAACTCCAATAATAATTATCTAACTTAATCGCCGCACATCCAATCATTTGTAAAATTACTCAAATAGTGGGGAAACTACTTAACTTTTTTATTAGTAAATTAAATTATTACTTTAATTTAAAAAAAAAACAATTGTGTACTTACATGAAAAGAAATAGGAAAAATTGAGGATGGTTTTTTCCTTTTTTTAGAATGGCAATTCTGATAATTTGGCAAAATAAAAGGCCAAGCAATCTGGTCACATCAACCAACCGCTTTGCGATGTTCCTAAAAACAAGATGGGTACACGGACCCCATGGCCCTAGTGTTTCAACCCAATAGTGGGTATTGTAATGTAACATTACAGAGGAGCTCGTGGCCAAATTAAAACAGCGGCACGGGTTGGTCGAAGGTAAAGCTACGCTTGCCGAAGTCAGTCTGTGGACGGGTGACCGTACGTAAGATATCGAGACTCCTCTGTGCCTCAGAAAGCACGTTAAGCCATTGATCCCGGCTGTCATTAGTAGATCTTTGACAGTCGTTACGGGTAGTCAGAAGCCCGGAAGTCTGACAACCAGTCTTACCAAGGGGACTCATGTTGCCCGGTAACTGGGTTGTGAAGGTCAAATAAGTAGTCGCTCCATGTAAAATACTGGTATTCAGCTGCATGCGGTTAGACTGCAAGTCGATCCCAACATAGTTGGAAAAAGGCTAGGCAGATGATGAGTGGGTATTGTAATACTGTAAATTCCCAGATCATCCAGTAGCTTTCCGCTCACTGTCTAAAACACTTCAAAGATATTTCGCGACTAAACGCAGATAATTATCCTAAAGCCATAATAATCTCACAATGAATCACTTACCAACCATATGCGTCGAGTGTTCGCGCTAAATTATTTCCATGTTGGAAAACTTGCTCATTTAAGTCCGTGTAAGGACACGGTTACATGGAAATTGAACGCGAATATTAATGAGATATGCTAATAAATAGTTATTTTATTACTTATAATTGAATGTTTCCACTCTGAACTGGGCGTGGAAAAGATATTTCCCTTGCATCTGGGAACCTTGCTAGCATCCAATAAGTATAGCCGTATAGGATATGAGAAACATTGACAATTCTTAATTAAAATAACTACAGGGTGCGTCGTATCGAACAAGGGACTACTCACAATTATTCAGCTCTATTCGTATGGAATGCGTACGCATCCGTTCAGCTGAAAGGATGCGAACGCATAACATACAAAACTGGTGTTTTCTATGGACCAAAAGCTGAATTGAGCTGAATAAGTGTAGTTAGTCCCTTAAGACCACTAAGTATATACCAACATATTAACATTTATAACGATTAAAATAGAAGAAAGATATGTAAATAGAAGCTTTTATTTATAGCTTCCGTTTGTCGTACTTAACCAGAGCTTTTAGAAGATCCCTAGAGCCAAAATAATGAATACTTTTAGAGCTTAAAGCTCTTAATATATCATAACGGATTTTTACATAAGTAGATGTAAAAATCCGTCCGAATAAGGCAAGTCGGAAACGCTTGTTTCGTGTTTAAATTCTATGAAATATGGTCAAGAGTGATACATTACATGAATACGTGCCATCTCAAGATTAATTTGTTCACGGTCTGCCAGATTCTGAATGCAAATGAAACATGCGCAGGCGCACCGTGTGGAATAAAGACAGTTGGGAAGAAAGTAAATTCACTACAACATGTTAAAATTAACATAGAACGGAAGATTGTACAATTAGATAGTAATTTTGTTTTAGATTTATGACAACAATATGAACAAGACTTGCAACATGATAAAGTTGTTTTAAAGTAGTGCTCACAGTAACTTAGAAGAATGACTCCAAAACAATTTAATATTAATTTTAGTGATGTAAAATGAACTTTTGCTCTTTGCCATCTGCCATCTGCCAACTATGAATTAATTTGAATTCTCAGAAGTATAGGTAATTAAAAGCTGTCAAAGGAACTTTAGATGCCAACATTGTTGAAATTAACAGCCTCAAGTCCTACTTGGAATTTGAAGCCTTTGTCAAAAGTCCTTGAAATGTGAACATCTTAACGTTAATAGGTACAGTCGACTTCAGAACGATTCTATAAAACAACATGACATAACATAATGCTTGTATTCCACGAAGAGGTAGGCAGAAGTTTACTTATACTACACACATATTTCGCGAGTTATGTTTAATAGTCCCATGTTTTATATAAAATATATTTTTAATCAAACTAAAACAAAGAATCATGGTGATTTGTGTGACCTCAGTAACAAGATTGCCGTTACTTAATTTCACGCATCTTTTTGCTATTCATTGATTACAATGATAAACACTGGCTTAGTTGTTGAGAAGTTCAAAATTTACAAAAAAATGCATTTATGCATAGTTTTTCTTCGTCGTTTCAGATTTAAGGTTAAAAAAATAGATTTATTTGTTTAGTGAGCATATTGTATAGATTCAAGTTCTTCTAACACAGATGTGTTGCTGGGGAGTTGGTTGCGTTGCGCCACTTCTTTTTCCCAGTTAAAACACAAGGAAGTGGTGCAGGGCGGGCGTTTGAAGGAACATTTTTTTTTGCTGCATCTCAGCATAGGAAGAATAGATAAAATTTTGTTAGAAAATAAAGATTTTTTACTATAAAAATTAAGTAACTCGATGCTCTAGTGGTAGCAAGCACTACTGCTGAGCATGAGGTCTTGGGTTCGATTCCCGGGACGGGCCAAATGCTGGTGAGTTTTTAAAAATAGAAATTCTCAGTATCAGTCCGGACTCTGGCTGTCTGGCTTGTGCCCTGCTGATGGCAATAGGCTCGACCCCTATCACATGGGACTCAGGTAAAATTAAGTGACTTATACGTTTGACGTCCTCGTATTATCTCGTAACTACATTGACTCGACTGTACCTTACATACCTCAATTTTTATGCTCTATAAACGTCGGATCTCGTCATAAATATACGACGCACGGACCTAGAAGTTATATTTCTCGGAAGGCTCATAGAATATTAAACTTATCAAGACAATGGGATCAAATACAAAAACCAATGGATCTTATGAATTATTGTATTGTCACACTTGATAAACGAGTCTAAAATGATAAGTAGAAACAGTCATCGGTAGCTATATGTTATAAATGTAGTTGCCCCATTTGTCTCGTAATTACAAGCGCGACTTCTGAGCGTTGGGTCTTGGGTTAGATTCCCAGTTAAAAGTAATATTGGGATTTGTCAGTAGCTACTCGCAGTTGGAAAGTTAGCTATGTGAAACCTCCGTGCTTCAGAAAGCACATTAAGGTGTTGGTCCTGCGCCTGATCGCTCTCCGATCGAATCGTATGATTGCCGATCCATAGGATTATGTAGTAGGTACTTGTGTTCGTGCACACATTGTGCACACTCCGCTATGATTGGTTTCCATGACTAAATTCCATCTGGAGGCCTTTATTTACACACACAAAATCCCGCTAGACGTGTACCTACAGTACACCCACATTTTACCAATTATATTTAAGTCCTATGTAATAGGGGTGAGCTTATTGCCATCAACTGGGCACACATCCAGACTCCCGGCTGTTACTAAGAAATTAGTAATGAAAACTCCGAATATAACATTGCTCGACCCGCTAATTGAACACAGGACCTCCTGCTTAGCAGTCGCGTTTGCGGGCACTTGACCAACGAGCCCTTTCAGTCACATTTACAATTTCATACAGTTACTTATTCATTCAAAAAAATAGCTGATTTAATCTCCCCCCGTTTTTAGGTATTTGAATTCGCAAGGGGCTGTACGTAGCGTTACGCAGCTGTCTTGATAAAATCATGAATTTCTAATCATCCACAGTTAGATTGGCGATAACCCCCACACGCAGTTAAAGTCACGCTCTACTAACATCGTTTTAGACAGGGTGGTCAACTCACACATGCCTAGCGATCACTCGGCACGTGTAAACAACACTGTCGCCTATAGTTACTAAACCAAAACAAGCATAACCCTAATCCGTCGATAACTAACAAGAACAAAGGTCATCACTTGACACATACATTTCTTTTGTTATCACAAGACAGGAGATAACCCTGAAATGGTTCGGTAGCTCGGTAGCTCATTTATCGAACACATTATGCCTCAACAAATGATCTTAGGTGTGATAATGCCGTGAACAAATATTACAACCCCGCGTTATCTTAAAGGTTTGTTCAGATACGGTAAGTGTAAGCTTCAGATTGAGTTGGAACTTAAAGTAATGGGTCTATTACCTGTATGGTAAATGGTAACTTACTGATGTCAGTTTAGGCGTTAATAGCATCAGCCGTCAGGTATATTTGCCTGACACATGCTGAGCTGGACTCCCATTCGATGGAACCTTAAGATGGACTCCGCACTTTGTATGTTCGTTATCATAGTGTCATTCGCGTATTCTTTTCTCTGATGTCTTTTTGGATCACGTCGCTATATTTTCCTTTATATATTTTCTAATCATGTTTTGTATGTTGTGCTATGTCTTTTGCATGCATGAAATAAACGATTTATCCACCTAGGTTATCTTCCAAAAATGTTCGTAGACGAGATAAAGGACCTTCAAAATAAAATCTACATGAAGTCAAATAGAAGTCTAAACATATTTATCGGCAGCCCAGAAACCTAATTGCGGTGTTCTTTTTTTGAAGGAAATACCCGTAATACATTTCATATGTTTGATAAATTCGTCTGCTCTACAACGTAAATAAGGCAATATTGTAATATTAGCTATTTCATTCACAGAAAATACGACATGTAATGCTTCCTATATACGTTGGCCCAGTATGCGCCAATATTGGCCACAGAATGTCTATATTGCGACGAAAAATGTACGCAAATAACAATGGATCAATGTTCTGATAATAGTTTAAGTATACCGGCTATGGCCACTATGGCGGCCATGGTATGTTGGCTTACGTTGGCCCAACGTGTAGATGAGGCTTTCTGCTCCTGTGCGGTACGGTAGCAAAAGCTCTAAAAGTGTAAATATTACAAGAAGTAAGTGTCTGAACAGGCTCAATGCTCATACACACACTCACAGACACACCTCGTATATTTACTATGCACAAATACATCGCAGCTATTGTTCGGGGCCTTGTTACTGCAATTCTATAATTCCGTACTAAGCAAACCGACACAAGGACGAACAAACCAAAATGTTTTGTTAATAAAATGTTATTAACATTGTCAATTATATGAGTGCCGTGACAAAGCGTGGCACGTCTGTCGCAATGCGAAAATGCTTGTTTACTCGTAAACATGAAATTACATCACGCCTGAAGTACCCACAGGCTTAAGTAGAGGTGTAGGTACCTATAGTACAAATAGCCAGTTATGTTTAAGTCCCATATAACATGGGGCGAACCGATTGCCATCAAACGGGCACTAATCCAGACTCTGGGCTGCTACTGAGGGATTCCTCAAAAATCCAATATTACTTTGCCCAAAATTGTACCCAGAACCTCAAGCTCAGCAATAGCTTGCGACCTCTAGACCAAAGAGGTAATTCCCGGCCACGATCGGTGGATGAAAAAATCGAAACAGCGTCTAAAATCGCCAATCCGACTTGAGCAAGCGTGGTGATGGATGCTCGTGCTTTCATGGTATGAGAAGAAGCCCTTGCCCTGTACTGGGACGGTAACAAACTAGTATTATTGACTAAGCCTTCACATACATAGTACTTCTCTTATCTATAGTTTAGTTGCGAAAGTATTCGTTCAGTATCACCATACTAATTAACGCGTTCTTCTATCTTTTCTACAACTAATGACTGTTGGCTGTGCTATCAGCATTTCTTTTGGCTCCAAACAATTAGGTTTTTGTGTTGACTCGCTTGCCGGTAAACGATAAATGGATGTCATTCACGATTGATGAGAATGCTGACTATTTAAATGGATGCCGAGTTTTTGGGTTAAACGATAATTTTGTTTAGGAAGCACAGTCGGTAACTTGACCTACTTACTTGTATGTTAAGTTCCTGATGTCTAAATATTCTTTACTTGGTATTGTTCGTCGATACATTGAATTTCTTAAGTTTTGAGCTGATCTACACGATTATTGACAAATGCGTGCTCTGACTGGACAAGTCCACTCGCATCTTCAAAATACCATTAGTGTCTGAACTAATCTGCATGGATCTCACATGAAGAGACCAAGATAGTGTCTGGACTTTAAAAGAGACAGTGCTCTGTAATTTCGGTGTTTCTTCTCATAGTAGTCACTTAGGAAGTCATCTAATCGTCATTTAAATTATTATGCTTTTTTGACGTGTTATTGTGTTTGTTATTATTTATCCTGATAAGTTGCTTTGTTAACAGATGACGGTGATGTTTTCTGGAAACCTTTTTAGTTTATATTGTCGCATCTCATCTCTTTAGCTTAGTATAATCAGCCTAAAAAAATCCAATGCTTCACAATACAGCGCTACTGCAAGTATGATGACGTTAGACAGAAGAGATCCGGGAAAGCTGAGACAAAAGCAGAAACATGATAAGATTATCCACGCATAAATTAATTTTAAAATCACATAGATCTGCCTGTCCCCTTTCTACAGCCCGTTACGGAAAATGACCTAGATTTTTACCTACGTTTGTAAAAGGGAATGTAGACCTAACGGAGACAAAAGGAATTATGCGTAGGGTTGTCCTACGTAGGGATACGGGCAGAGACCTTCACCCCGTGTATTATTTGAACTGTTTGTTTTAGTCCATCTTCTAATTTACTACTAGCACATCGCCCGCGATTTCGTCTGCGTGGATTTTGAACTTATCCCTTAGAACTTTAACATTTCCTCTATCCCCTTTAAAGTGTAGTTTTGAATATAAAATATAGCCTATGTACTTCTTCATAACGTCCCTTTTTATGGGTAACAGAGTTTTCACTATAGATTAAGTCGTTTTTGAATTGCTCCATTACAAACAAACAATCAAATCTTTGCTCTTTGTAATATTAATTTTGGACTCATGGTCCAAAACAAAATGTTTAATTTTTAAGTCGCCTCAAATTGTTGTCTTCTGTTTTTAAAATCTTGTAGCAACATCTAAGTACTTTATTAGCAAACAAAACCAATTCATAACAACAAGAACAGATAACTGCCTCGTTGGTTTATAGGCCACAAACGCTACTGCTGAGCATGGCAGGTCCTAGGTTCGACTTCCGGGTCGAGCAAAGTGTTATTAGGTTGATGCGTGTGGAATTCTCAGTAGCACCCGGGAGTCTGGATTGTACCCGGTCAGTGTGTGATAGATTGGCAAATGTGGGTGTATCTAGAAGAACACCTCTGCCCTATTTTATGTTTAAAAAAAGTTGACGGCACGGTTGGCGCAGTGGCTGAGCGATTGACTGCTGCACCGCGTGTCGTGGGATCGATTCTCGCACGGAACAAATATTTTTATGTCCTACAGGTAAACAGCCAGCTGTTTGTGTATGTGAGTTCGAATGATTGTAAACGCACCCACGATACAGGAGAAATTCCTAGTGTGGGGCAATAGTTAATTTTTTTTTAATAAATGTATAACTCCTTGCTGAGCCAACCCTATCCAGTATCCATCCTAGCTACAATAACGGTACAGTCAAATGCATAGTGCATTTGGAAAGCTGCATTTGCTCATGCACTTAATGCTTGTTTTTATTCATGGTCGCGTCCTAAGCACTAAGCACTGTAAAGAAGGCTCACTGTCACAAATCATAGTCACTGATGAGCAAGCCACAACTTTTTTATAGATTTAATTTGCCCTATTACACGAACTGGTTGCGCTTTCAAATAATTAGATGGAACTATAGTTTGAAAAATGTGAGTGAATGTAGGTACTGTTGTATCAAAACTCACTGAGTTACTTACGCGTTAACTTTGAGTGACTTTGGAATGAGATTTTTTGCTTTTTAGTATTGTTTTTCGGGAAACAAACTCGAACCCGGATTCATATTTTACCTATAAGTATGTGCACATGAAATTCGATAAAGAAGAGGTCAAAAATATGCCTTTGATTGACCATGTCTTCAAAATTTGATTTATATGACATTTTTTCAAATAAATTTATTTTAATTTTCTTCCTGAAATCGGTAAGTTTTGTGATTTTTTTTTAGGAACTGCATCTTGCAGGCCTCGTAGGATGTCGGCTACTTAACCGAACTAACCTGCGATGCTTTGATAAATAAAGTCCTCAAGCCAAGGCATAAAAACTTATAAACTAAGCGACTGTGCTAAGGGCACCCTTTGTGGGAGGGCAGCAAGAGACAGGCTGGATCGGATCACACCAGAGCCTAAACAAACGACATGTTCTACGTTTGAAACGATTCAAAAATCGCGTGAGCGTTCTAAACCAGCCAGAACGAATGTGTTGCCGGCCTGTATGCATCATCTCCCCATTAGAAAATTTGTGATTCAGATGATTACTGCATAATTACTATCGAATACCTAAACCACAGCCATTGGTTCAATTTGACGGTGTCTGCAAGTACTAACTACGAAAGCGTGACACATCCAGTTAAAATCTAATATGACGTCACTTAAGCGAGTTAACTTAGTACAAGGCGGCCATTGTAATTACCGGCAGTACATAATCAGGGAAACATGGATGAAATGCTTCTAACAAACTGCTTGTCAAAAAAAATTAAACTCTATACTTAAGAACATAGAGTTATAAATTGTGTGATTGGTGGAAAATATATGTTTGGTTGTGTAAAAAATAATGCATCATACGTGTAACCTAGGGTAAGGTGTAGGGATTAATTTGCAATCATTAATAACTGGCTGCGGCCGCAGACTTGGGGCAAAAAGTAAGGTAAGCCTACCATGAAATGTTTATAACATCCACTACGGAAATAATAGAGGAAGTATATCTGTAGCTGGCGGGTAATGTATTGATATGGATGGTATTAGAGAGAATAGGCATTAATTCTATTATCATTTGTTTTTTTTCTTTCTTTTAAAATCTCGCCTTCATTAAAGGTAATCAAATGAAAACCAGTATTTACTTGAGTATACTTAAGTAAATGTCACCATGGTTCATTGTCAATTGAAAATAAGTTTAAACTTACTAAAATACTAATTAGACGACCGATGTGGCGCGGCGGGCGAAGGTCCGCCTGTGACGCAGGAGGTTGCGGGTTCGATTCCCGCCTTGGGACAAATGTTTGTACGATCTACAAAGATTTGTTCCGGGTGTTCTGGGTATTTGCTATGTATAATAAAATATATATATCTATGTAATGTATTGTATGAAGTATATCAGTCATCTAGTACCCATAACACAATTTCTGCTTAGCTTGGGTCTAGATGATGCTGTGTGGATTGTCCAGCATTATTTATTTATTTAAAAGTCGAATATTTAACAGCTTCAGGGTTACCTACCAACTATCTACCAGCCTATTACTGTCCCGCTGCAGGGCAAAGGCCTCTTCTCATACAGAGAAGGCACGAGCATTAATCACCACGCTTGCTCAAGACGGGTTGGCGATTTCAAACTTATACCAATTATAAGTCCAGGTTTTCTCACGATGTTTTCCTTCACCGATGTCAGTCATCGGTGATGTCCAAGATAAACTTAGAAAGTACATATGAATTGAAAAGTCACATTGGTACTCGTCCAGGTTTGAACTCATAACCTCGTTTTAGGGTTCCATAGCTCAAATAACCTTTTGGTATCACTTCGTTACCCGTCTATTTGTTTGTCAAGACCCTTTTTCTCGTTCGTAATCCGGAATCAATTCATTGGCTGTATTTTGAAGTATTTTATTTATAGGCTTTATCTTGAAGAAAATTAGTTATTTCACTATCCACTCCAGAAAAAGTAAAGTAAATCTTTAAATCGGACATTCTTAAGCTGTGTTACTACAGTAAAGCCACGGGCAGGCGGGCATGACTGCAAAGATGGAACCATAAGGGCGCGAATCCAACTAGCACTTGTCTTGTTCCATTTTTATGAACAATTTTATTTTCATACTTTTTATTAAAAGACAACAATAAAAAATAAAAAAAATTGAGGAGTCTTATCTTTTGTATAAATAAACAAATTGAATTACTTACTTGATGTAAGTACATATTTAGTTCCAGTGATTCACCAAGTCCGGTACATTAAAATAGTTAAAATATTCACAGTATTCAGTGTATAATATTCCGTTCACTAGTCAGACGAAAACATATAATTTTTGTTCGACAGTCCTGACAATAATAACTCCTAATTATTACATGTAGAAGGGTTTTTATCATTTGAGCAAAAGTGGACCTTATAGTGATGAGTTAAGGTTTATTTTTGTTTGTTGGTCTTATTTATGAGGCGATTTTTATAAATACGCACGTCCGTCGTTCAACCGCAAAGGTGCGCATGCGTAATGTAGTAACTATTATAAAATACTTTAACTCTTCGGATTTTGCGCAGTAGCAATAATAAATTTTAAAAAAGGGTTGCGGCTACCAGTATGTTTTCATTTTTATTGCAATTTTATCGTTATTCAATAACTGAGTGACAGGTGGAATTTAAATAAATTCCACAGAGTGGCCATTTTATAAAAGTCCGAATTAATATTCTAGCTGCAACACATTACTATAGACAACGGACAGCCATTTGCTAGAATGACTTAACAATGACAACAACAAACAGCAATTCAATGTATAATTGTATAAAATCATATAATTATCAGTTACATCATTCTATAGAGTGATTCATTTTTTAATTACAATTGAATTATTACTATTATGTAAAGATAATAAGTAGGTACTCCATCATAGCAATATTATAGACTCATTGGATAATTTTACAATGACAGAATGAATGGAAAATACATTGTTATTTATCGATTTGTAAAAAGATACTCAAGTACAGAATAATGATAAAGATTAATTAAACGTTGAATGATTAGATACCATTTGTATTAGAAAATTTACAAAGATCGTTTGACTAGATTTTGTATGAAGCCAGTAAATAATAATCGCACTGATAAGTGTGTGTCTTTTAATACAAACGAAAGTTAAAGAAATCCTAACCCTCACCTTACCCTAGAACAAGAAATTAAGTTGGCGAAAGACGATATAAGCACCTACTAAAAAGTGAAAGACTTATTTTTCGAAACTATCAAGACAAGGACAAAGGACAAGGACAAATAGCCCAAGGTAGGTAGCCCAAGGTAATCTGTCAATTTTTTTTTATAGTTCTTCAACTTTATAACAAAAGAATAAGGTTCATGTTCAATTGGAAATTTAGGGATAGCTTGACGTGCTTGCGTCTGTTCTTAACAGATATTTTCTAGAAAGAATTTTCGAATAAATATTTTATTTGTACATGATATGATGCATAAAATGAATCCCTGTTGTGCCGCATACGAGGCAGAGAGACTGTGCGTCACAGTCGCACATAACAGCCGTAGCAGCGACTCATGTACTTAACACAACTATAGCGCTGTTTTTCAGCGACAGCGCCCCCTACTAATTAGCTTGAAAACCTCGGAAATATATCACCAAACCTCGCTCTAGAAAACAAACAACTTTTCAAACAGTGAATCAGGACACGAAATATACAGCACAGTTATACATTCACAATCTGTGACTAATTATACCACACAGTGTAAATAGCATAGTAAACTATGCATTACTGGGCAGACTGAGTGGCACCCAGTGTTACGATCTGTGTCACTGAATTATATAGAATTACAAATATATTAGCGGATTTGAAATTTGGTGGTAACTGTGTCATAGGTGATTGTGGCAGGAAATGTAATTTTTATGAGAGCGTGGGTGAAGCATATTCCATGCACGAAATGATTGATCCATTGTTATGATTATATGAAAAAATATTGTGGCTGCAATGTCAATACCTGCATGCATTATTTCTTGGTCATAGGCGAGACTGTCGAATAGGAGACCTCAGTTTTTATTAATACTTTTGTATTAATTTGATACAATAGCAACAAGCTGACCTCCATTAAAGGTAGTGAGCATATTGACACCATCCCGGCACAAATTCAGGAATTACAGAATAAACCCAATAAATCTTTACCCGACCAAGGAGTCAAACCCACCGAGGATGTCAGCGGTTGCGGGAACGTGCGAAAGAGTTACCGTGACGTGACCTCGGAACGTAAAGAGCAAGGACGGAACACGGATGGGTTTTAGTCAGTAAGTTTGACACGCCCTCCCGTTCCACCCAGAACGGGAGAAGTCATTGCATGATTTCCCACCCTTAAAAAAAAGGAGTCAATCCAGCATATATTTTCTTATATGTATAGTGGTGTTACATCTCTGCCTAACCCTCCGGATAAAACAGGCGTGATACTGATATTTGAAGTATGTATGACAGGTTACTATTGTTACTAACTAATTATGCACCTTGCCATCGTTTTTATAAGTCGGTTTAGTTGGTTTTACGAGAGTAATATAAAATAATGATATAATTAACTGTCATTTAGTTAATAATTCCTCACAAGTGATATTTATTTCAGTAGTATGTAAACAGTTCACTTCGTGTAATTGCTATACGACTTATTGTAAATAAGCACCATTTTGCAGAATTCTAAATGAAAAATTGACTAGAATATAATCTCAACATTTGAAAATACACAATAATACATTATAACACACACCTACCTATTCCAATTTAGAAAACACGCGTGATTGTGTAATTTTATGTGAAAAATAACCTACAATAACACTATGCACACGTGTTCTGAGCTTGCCGATAAAAATCAAAACATTATGAATGTATGACAACTCGAGACAGGCAGCGCCATCTATTGAGAAGGAAACGAACTACGGAGACCAAACAAAACAAAAACGTCACACGGGTTTTATATCTATTTTAGTGGGTATCGGCCGTGGAGTTTCCGCATTCTATGCACGCTCGATTTTATTACCGAATTGGGATGGACAAATAAATATTTTGATAAACTTTTGACTCTCTGACGAAACACTAATTACTGAAGTTGCCCAAAAAACCAATAAGGTGAAGTAGGACCGGACTGGCCTCGTCTGCCGCATGCCCCATGTGCTGGGGGCCAAAATTACCACTTTCTGGGGCCTGACACAGGCAAAAGACATCGCGGCAGACCTCGTAGAAGATGGCGGAACGAGCTGGATAAAACCAACGACCAGTGGCCCACTTTAGCCTTGGATCGAAACAACTGGAAGTCACGGGGTGAGGCTTTTTCCCAGCAGTGGGATGACACATGCTACCAATATCAATATTTTGACTATTAGTTCAACATTGGACAATAAGAACAACAGAAAGTAAAGATCAATAAGTCATTGCGTCGTTCAATATACTTGCACACATATTGTATATTATTCTTTATTACTTAATAAACGTGGTGTAAAGTTGTGCCGAACTTAATCCTCTGAAAATGTACGGTTTAATATAAGTGAGGCACTCACAATCTGCCATTTTGTTTATATTCAAATCCACACTCAGTACGGATCAGTAAGAAGTGATTCGTACCTGTATTTTTAAATGATCATCTTGGGAGCCTTATCCTACTAACAAGCAGTTTCTGGAACGAAAATTATCGCAAAATGAATGTGTCGAATAATCAAGCGCGCGTAGCTGTTGTGATTTTGATTGGAAAAATTCATTATCCACAGCCCACTTGACTCACTACTAATATTGATGCGTCGATAATTTCCGTTTCAAAATTCGGGTGTAAGGCGGGTCTCACTCTAGAACACACCATGATGTGGGGTTGCGGTTTTAGCAATGCATGAAAGTACTACAGTTTTTGTGAAGATACGCATTATGTTACACACTGACAAATTCCCCGAACGTGTGAAGTGGAAATGATGTATTTTTCTAACTCCTCCGCTGTTCTTGAATCGTTTCACCGGGACTCGTTGGGCTTCATTGTCTCGACGCTTTTCTAGTGGTCGACACTGTTGATTCTGGTTTTCAGGAGTTGCAGTGGTTTGGGAATAGTGTGACGGGCTTATCCCCGAACGTTGTCGAACGCTAACCGTAGCAGAATGCGTTCTAGAGTAATATCCGCCTAAACATCGTCGGACTAACGTGCAATTTCAATAACGTATCTGACTCTCAATTTTGATATCGTTCATTGCTTGTAACCAATCAATGGCCGAGTTCGCAATCCGTAACCTTGAGACGGCGAATCAGAAGCAACCGTTGAAGATCGCGAAAAGGATTTGAGATACGTTATTCAAATTGGCAGTTAGTTGACATAAATTGACGACGGTGGTCCGTCCGTCGGCTGTAAGTGGGCTTAGCACTGACCTGAGCAAGCAAGTAAGCTGCACGTCGTTCTGGTACCGGCTGAGCGCGGGCGCGCCCTCCACGCGCACCGTGTTGACCTTCTCGCGCAGCGCCGCGCCGCCGCCGCCGCAGCGCTCGCGCAGGATGGACATTATGTTCGGCTGGCGCAGGAACGCTACCACCTGGGGGCAACGGATACTGCTGTAGCGACATCTATCTCGCCACATACGAACTAAATCGACGTGTCCTGCATCGCGATATTAAAGTTATCCACGCGACTATATATAAAATTATTATAATACGATATATAAAACGAGCCCAACAACAACCGTCGGGCAGTTGCCCACCAGACACTACACCCGTCTGGTCGGAGGATCCTCCCTTTTCATTGGCGGATGAGGAACTTTACACCCTGTTCCTCATACTCCCAAACTGCTTTAGGACTAGGGAATGCAGAAATGGTTCTGTTTTAAAGAACCGGGATTTTTGGGACCTTCTGGGTAATGAACCGGTGTTCAAGGTACTTTCGATACTATAAATAAGCCTTTATAAAATAGTAGAGTTGTAAGTGTTGAAACGGAGAAAGTAAGAGAGACGAACTGACAGGGCAAGATAAAAACCTTTAAATCAAATCAAATCAAATGAAACGTTTTATTTCTTATTTTATAGACACTAAATCAGTCTTATTTAGTACAATTTTACTGGTAACTAACGGCTATTGTTATTATGTTAAAAAAAATGCATTTAGACTACTAACTGCAATTTTTTAACATTAAAACATTTTCGTACCTACTTAAATATATATTTTAATATAATTTGCGTACGGCCTTGTTCCATTTGGTTACACCCAAATAATAGGTATAAACAATCATCACATCAAAATCTTTGAAATTATGTTTTAACTTATGTTTAACTTATACTTGTGTTATAACTTATGTTTTTTTTTCTTAGTATTTGTTTCCCTTCTATTTACACTAACATCTAAAAACGAGCGTTTAAAACTTTAAACAGTTTGTAATAAACTGTCTTTATATACTTGTAGAATTATTTAAATTTCATAAATTAAGTGACAACATATTTCTGATTCTATTTTGGACTTTAATCACACTATCCATAGAGTCTAAAGCCGATTACTGTTTAGTGTTTAGGTCATCTTACCTTATCATTATACGCGACTGGTATCTCCTGATGCGTGTTCTGTACTTGCGCGTCCGCAGCAGATAGCGGTGGCCGCGGAGGGGGCGTCGGTGCCTGAGAACATCAGAAAGTAAATTAACTTCTAGTTGAATAAAATACAGGAACGAAGGGACAGCGACACACAAACAGATACTATGATATCAGAATATGAATCTAGACCCTCCTAAGTTAAAATTTCTCATAGGTTTTCCAAAATTCTACTTTTCTTTTTATTTTATTTTTATTTAAATTCTATATAAGTATATCATGATTTCTATACACAGCCTAGTGAGATTTTGAATGAGGAACGTAAAGTGACACTTTTTAATTACTAATTTCATTGGGTTAGATATAAATCATGGTTTTCTCGTCTTTTTACTGTTTTAAGTAAAACTTTCACAGTTCAGAAAAATACGTGAACATACGGGAAAAGCCGGTAAGATATTTTAACGCTGGGGGGTCCAGAATTGAGTGCTGAACTCATGGTATTAGTTCTTCTTTCTTTCTTTAAAAAAAAAAAACATTGCCCCACACTAGGAATTTCTCCTGTATCGTGGGTGCGTTTACAAACATTTAAACTGCATACACAAACAGCCAGACCCGGAACAACTACCTGTAGGTCATACAAATATTTGTTCCGTGCGGGGATCGAACCCACAACACTCGGCGCAGCAGCCGATGGCTCAACCACTGCGCCAACCGTGTCGTCAATCGTGTTTGTGCGTCGATGTTCCTTGCGCCCTGTATGCACACTCAAGTGTAATTAGACAAAGGCCCATTGCACTTATTGTCTGGTTTCAGTTCTTCGCTAAACAATGCTGCGTAAATAGGTTAAAATAATCTAGAAAACATAATATAAAAAAAACAACCAAATAAATAACAACGTCACAAGTACAATACAACAGGCAAATACAACGTAACCAAAAATAAAATAACCAAAGACAAGACAAAACAGGCATAGACACCAATCTAGACGAAAACAAGCCAACACAAACAAAAAAGAACATACACGAATAACACATGCGTGAAAACGAGACAACACAACAATGAACATTCAAACCATGCTAGGTACTAAAAACATTGCCAAAGAAAAAACAAATGAAAATCGGTAAAAAAAAAATGTTTTTCCGATTACCGCCATTTTTGGTAGCCCAAATGACAATGACAAAAAAGTGCACATAAAATTCTGAGATAGAAATGCAATTAACAAGGATTGTATTGTTGTATTATAGAAAAAAAATCGAGTCAATGGCCTCAAGCCGCATATGAAACAAAGAGTAATAACCAAATGGAATAACCATGTCTGCTCACAGTCACTAGTCTCGTCTAGAAACTTAAGAAGCATTTGAGCACTCCATTTACTTATTACTCCGTGGCGTATCGAAGAAATGGGCAGAACAAAATGAACCAAAAAAACAAAAGATATCGGAAGCAAGCAAGCGTATGCTATGTGGTGTGTTCACCGGCGGCAGGTCGAGCGCGGGGCGGCGGCGCGGCGCCAGCAGCGGGCTGAAGGGGCCGGCGGCAGGCGCGCGCGGCGCCGGCGGCACGCGCGGGTCGATGAACGTGGTGCGCCGCATCACGTGGTCCACGAAGAACCGCTGCCGTGCCGACACAACAAGCTACACTTTATATCAGGAACCCTCAAAAATCCTCCTAAACCTTACCGAGGATATCATTTTCTCAATAAAACACGAATTTCGTTGGCTACAACAACACTTATGTTTATTCTTTTTGTGAAACTTTACAATCCGATTCAGACCTTAAATAAATGGAAGATACACCTCATTTTGGACTGCCACTACTTTCTAGGTATTCATGGTCCATCAAATAGAAAACCCTAAATGTACCCTTAATCTTGTTTAGTTATGATCAGCAGTACACCAACTTCTTCCATAGGCTCTATCAGCCATCATTACTCTTTTCCATCGCCATAACACCAGCCACAATATCCATGACGAACAACCAAATCATCCATCTGTTCCGGAACTGCTTCACATAAAATTAAATAGAAAATAAAGCATTTGTGCTACCCACCTTCCCATTCCGATCTAGCTTGGTATCCCATCCTAACGGCAGCTCCTTGTCAGACTCACTGAACATATTCACCAGCGCTACCAAGTCGCGGTTGTGCTGGTACCGCTCAAATGACGTCGTGTCTCTTCGGATCTTGGAGATCATGTGCTTCAATGTGGAGTTGCTGTTGTAGAGGGCGGACGCTTCCTGGAAAAGGGGGTTTAGAGATTCAATATGTGAAAATGTATTAGAGTTAGGTTCTACCAGATAAATTGAAACTGGTCTGCTTCTTCTGAAGACAGTTCTTGAATAGATTTCTTCCCAAGAAAGCGAAGTGTTTTCTTTACTATCACTGTCGACCAATAACAACTCTGCCAGTATCAAATACAGCAGTGTACCATAAGTTGGAAAAGTAAATAGAAACTGGTATGAGATTTTGTGAAGAAACTGAAGACTACATATTAATTCTCACTAAATAGGGGTCTTAGGTGAAGCCAGTGACTATGCATTAGTCGAAGTTGTACACCTACCTGGTTCATATGCAGTATGGAGTAGAAGTCCGGGCGCGCTAGGAAGAAGGCGGCGGGGTGCGGCACGTGCGACGTGTCGGGCGCGCGCGACGTGCCGGCGGCGCCCGCGCACGCCGCGTGCGAGTGGCACGCGGGCGGCGGGGACGCGCACACGTCCTCGTCCGCCAGCTGCGTGCGCGTCATGGTGCGGCGGATGGACTGGTAGCTGGGGCAACACACGTACATAGCAGTAGGGACGAATACGGCCAGCACAGACCTGGTGCAGCGCTGGTTAACACAACCACAGTCCACGAGGGCAGACTTTAAGGACACCGTTCGATGATTTTCGACTTTATTTCAACAAGCACAAGGTTTGATTTCATTTGATCGTGAATCCACATTTCTGGGATCTAGCTACAGGCAGAAAAAAAAGACCACAGCAATTGAAAGTCACAAGGAGTAAAAGTTATTTTCTTTTTTTTTAAATTATGTCAATACTTTGTCAAAATTAAAACTGATGAGCATAATCAAAAGGATATTTTTAAAACTCACCGTCGATCTAATTGTCGCCTCTGTACTTCAGGCGCTGGAGATACTGGTGTGGTACCATTGACTCCAGGCCTCTGCCACGTGGTGGTCCTGTTTATGTGGTCAATGTAGAACACTCGGCCATGACTGTCCATGCGCGCCTCCCAACCTGGAAAACAATGACGATTATTTGAAAAAAGAACCAATGGATCAAACGATCAATCGAATTAGCCTATCGCAGTCTACTACTGAACATAGACCTCTCACAACTTGCACCGCATCATACCGTTGCCATCTGCATCCAGTCTGTCAGTTCCAGTGAATTTTTAGGTCTTTTATACCATCGGTATCTTCATTCTTCAATAAGTCTCTGGTTATTTCAGGGGTTTGAGGAACAGGGGGTAAAGTTCCTGATCCTCCATAGAAAAGGGAGGATCCTTCAACCAGACGGGTCTTGTGTCTGTTGGGCTACTGCCCGACGGTTGCTGTCAGGATTCTGTATTATATGTAATCGCACGGATAACTTAACTTTGATATCGCGATCTAGGATACGTCACTTTAGTTCGTATGTGGCGATATAGATGTCGCTACAGAATCCTTTCTCAGTACAATATAGTTGAATACGATAGAACTCGAGCAAACGCCATTTGAGATGTTTGTTCTTGTTCGAATCGCTAGATGACGCTAGTCATGTCATGTGCATTATATACCAAATATGTACATCCGAAATTAACATTACAATACAATCAGACATAAAATCATACATTACATACCTGCCGGTAAAGGTTCTTCGCATTCAATAATCCCTCCAATCATATTAGCAGGAAAATCGCCCGTCAAAGCCATCTGCCTTGATGCCCTTTCTGGTATCGAAGGTAGCCTTATACCGGCCATGTGCCTCAATGGCGTGGGTGACGCAACCGCGTTGTCATTGTCATCAATATCCTCTACTGGCCTCGGCGGCCGCCTTAGGACTACGTCTTCAGGAGGTCCCGCGTGGACTATCGTGAAATGATTACTATTCACAAATTCCATATTAGGCGACCTAATCTCCGATGTTCTCAGTTCATTAGTGAACTCTACCATTTCAAAGTTTTCTTGCAGTCTTGCTTCAGCATTCTGCACAGGAGGCGGGTGTAGGTCCGGCGGTGGCATCGGCCTCGGTCTTCGCGCGTGGTGTGTGGGCGTGGGCGGGCACTGCGGGACCGCCGCGCCAGCCAGCGCCGCCACGCGCGTCAGCACACGCGGGTGAGGCCGCACCGGACTCTCGATATTGTTAGTCTTATGAGGTGAATGCGTAGGAGTCGAATTACAGCCCAGGTTCTTAATCAAATGCCGCGGTAAGCTGGAATGCTTTGGCGTTGATGAATCGCAAGAATGTTTCCGGTTCATCATCATAGTTCCCATGCATGGCATCGTTTTGACTGTCTCGTCGACCGGTGACGATGAGTGCGAGGAGTTGCAGGAACTGTGACCATTCGAACTGTTGTTATCTGTCTCTCTTGTAGGGGGATCTACGTGAGAAGAATTTAGGAACGCCGTCATCATCGTCGGTGTAGCGCGACCAGAGTTTTGTCGCGTTAGGGGTTTGTGACCTTTCAATATTGTGATTTCTTTTTCCTCTATCTGATTCCTATTGTCATCCTCAAACTCAGAATGATTACTAATATCATTTATAAACGTGTGTTGAGCTTTCTCTTCAGACTTGGCATGATTTGGCGTTCGGTTCACTCCATCCACCACATCTTTGGGAGGACTGGGTTTTTCTTTCCGTGCGAATGTTGTCGTAATATAATTATCGGGACCTATATCTCTTATAAACAGTATCTTATTCCTACTTACGCTCGGGGCGCCATCAGGTACATCTTTTGATCTCTTCTCTTCGTTTAACCTAGATAATTTCATAGAAGAAATTGTTGATTCACATAAGCTACCATCAGTTTCAGGTGTCGCTAAGGGCGCGACATTCTGGCCACCTCTCCAAAAGCTTGCCGTTGACGACGTTGCTATCTGATTGCCAGAATAAAACTCTCCCGGTTTGAAATCGTTTAGTTCTCCTTGTAAAACAGCTGAGTTTGTTATGTTATTGTCAGTGAAGAATTGTTCATCCGTGTCTATCAATTCAAAGTTGAACGCGTCTTCGGGCTTTGTTAATTTTTTTGGCTTTCGATGTCTGGGTACCTGTGGCGGGGATAATGCGTGCATTCTCTCGAGCGGCTTGTGTGATTGTCTGGGCGGCAGGGGTGGCACCGGCGATTTTTCTGCTTCACTGGGCACATTCGCACTCTCCACGTCGTAGACGAACTTCATTATTTTGCAAGGATTCTTTGGTGACCATATTTTATAATACTCGGTGCCCGGTGAAGTGGGCGAATCAAAGCCGCTGTTGGCTATTGATTTCTTCTTGACGCCATTGAGCGCCTGCCCGCCGCCGGTGTCGACGGGCGGAGGACACTTCTTCTTCACGCCCGAAGACGTGGGTTTACAGTTTGTAGCACTCCGAGATTCACTATTTACATTTTGAGATTCTTGGCTTAAATTACTAACTAGAGATTTACTAGGATCACATTTTGTTTGTTCGAGATTGTTCCCGTTACTTTCTAAAGCACTAATTGAGCATTTGTTGACGTTCTCGCTGAGATGTCTGATGTCGTGGCTGGTGCCGGGCACGAACTCGATGCGGGGAGGGTTCTCCGAGTTCATCTCGAAGCTCTCGTTGTTGTATGAGAAGGGCGACACGTGATCGCCGCTGCGCTTCCGTGACATTCCCTCCTTGAGCCGGAGGGGCAGCTTCTTGAGGTCCACCTTGAACCGCGTGGGGAGTGCTGAAGACTCCGCCGCGCACTCCTCGCCCTCGCCATTGTAGTAGCGGAAGCATAGCAGTTGTTCACAGTCTGGAATAACCAGAAACAATATTAAATTCATTATATATAAATTATTACTGACAAACAAGAGGGATATACATAATTAAGTTGGGCGTAGCGTAGTACAGAATGACAGGCTTGTATGTGAGTAATAAACAGTTAATATAATAATTACCTTCATAAGGTTGATTAGGCTCGTCAAGAAGCCACATTATGTCGCCGCTGGCGCATCCGGTAGCCGGCACGCGCCCGACGACACTGACGGAGCCCGCCGACTCTGCAACCAACAGACAATCTTTATGATTAATCTGATAAGTAAAAAACATAAACACTCAATGAGAGACCTAAAGATCAGAATGCGAAAAACAAAAACAGGTTAAGGGGCCCCAACTCGCAGGAAATAAAACCTAAATTATGAATATGAGACACTTCTCAACCATGTTATCTTAGGTACCTAACTACATTTAACTTTATAATATTAATGTTTTAAAATCAGATGCATATTCAATGAAGCTAATTTGCATAAAATAATAAAAAGGTACCCATCAGGTTTACGTTAGCGAGAAACAAAACAAAAATTCACTCGCAAAATCCAATTTAAAGCGGCCGGCGGGCGGGCGGGTACCAGCATGAAATACAAAACGCGCAGGTGCAAAAGAGTCGACATTAAAAACAAACAACGAATGAGGCAAGTACGCAGTAACAGAGCTCAGAGAACCCTCAGCTTTTTATCTAACAAAAATCAAGCAGGCGTAGGCTGGCCGGGCGCAGTTCGGCGCAGGCGCATCACAAATTATGCGCCCGACGTAATCACCGGATGCGGGAGTCGCCCGCACATTTTATGCGAAATAATCGAAGCCACCGAATTGCCAGTTAATTGGGGAAACACGACCATAAATTTCACGGGAGCAAATTGATTCCGCAAGTAAATTTACCAGGCTCAGCCGGCCATTACCATATTTTGATTGGGCTAATATACGAGCAGACGGTTAACATCTTCCTGTCGCTGATTAAGTGTTCGACGTCGTCATAAATATCGAAACTTAGTGCGCGCGTTAGCTTCCACGTCAAAGCTTGCCTTTAATTTTGAACCGCGCCAACGTCCTGTCCGGGAAAACACCGCGATATCTGCGCGAAGAGGAAAGGGCGCGTCGTGGAGCAAATACTCAGGCGGATACACGTAGGACAGGATAAATCGCAGTATTATCTCGAAACTGTTTCCGTTTGGTAATAATTACTGGGTTCTAGAGGCAGACGCAAGATCGATCGCTGTCATTACTTTTTTGCTTCGACTCATTTGTTAGAGCGTTTTGAGTAAGGACATTAGCAGATAAGCACGTAGCTCCATACGTTGAAATTTGTTGAGTGACGGCAATTTCCTTAGGAGTGATCTGTTTTAAGGGGTGATGATGGAGTGTTGTCGAGTCAGAGTTCACGTGCTGAGTGCGGTAGTGTGGTCGCGGACAGAGTGACGCGCGCGGTGACACAGAGGGCGTCTATTTCCGGGCGGTGACGCAACATCCGCGCGCTTCCGTCCGCAGGATACGGGAGGAGATACAAATGTCGCGACGCTGCGGAGATCAACCGCTCTGTGCTTCCGCGGGATTTGCGATAATGATGATAAAACACTATGCTGACTACACCAGACGTAGCAGATATGTAGGTTACGTTACGCAGTCATTCAAACTATCATCGGCGCCCTGCTCCGTATGTTACAAGTACCCACGAACAGAGGCTACCTTAATATTCTGTGTTTGTGTAACATTCTGTGTGCGTTCAGCGTCTATTGATGGATTACCGACTTTGATTGATGAACGAAAGGTGTTTTACTTTTAGCTACAGGTTCAATCAGCTAGTACCTACGCCACCTTATAAATCATATTAATTATCTGGAATACCAGTATGAGATGTATAATATGAGATTATGTGAATTCCTGGATTATCTATAAAGTTTATTTTTGAACCACTCATATGCAGACTCATCAGTTTTCTGGGAGGGTGACGAGGGGAGAAACTATTCACATTAGTGCTGTGTTTCCGTTCATTTTCGGGAATTGAGAATCATAATCATATTAGATATAAATAAAAATGATGTATGCAAAAATTATATATCTACAAACAAGGAAACATCTGGTAGCTCACTTCCCGGACTTTCAGAAAAAAATGCCTTATGATGTATTGGGTACCAGTACATATGTTCGTTCATATTTACTTGCTTCTTGCAACGAACAGGCGATGACGGAGTTATAAATATTTGCGATATTGAAACTAAGTGCATTACGGGAGTAGGAAATAATAAACAGTATTCGATATACCTCACGGATACACAAAACAATTTAACATTCAAACATCTAAAAGCTGAAACGCAATAAAGCGAAATCCACTTGGACTTTGGATAAAAACAATACCGAATACTAAATTTGTTTTCAGGCACCTAATCATAATTCACCAGTTTATTCTACTTTTAGATTATAAATAACAAACGACGATCAAGAATATGGAGCTGATGATTACAATGCACAATTGCAATTTTCACTTCTATTCATTAATATATTTCTATATTTATTGGTCACATTTCAACACCGATGCGCGTACACAGTTTTATCATACCAGAGCTTAATGTAATTAATTAAACGTGAACGCAGCCAATATTGCATAGCGTTCATGGGAACTATGCATTATAAATTCAAGCAGCATCAAGCTCCTCTAGTAAGCACCGCCATGGGAAAAGCCAGAGGAAGTATTTATTAAAACATGAAAACAAATTACCATGCGATTAAATTTAAAATTCATAACAGCAATTACATGAATCACGATTAACGTCACTTATGGCACCATAGAGAAGATTATAATACCCGTAAGAAGTGCAAGGGCAATGCGGACTATGTGTCACCTAACCGACTGTTTAGCGGAAGCCAGCAGTTAAGCTAAACGCCGGTCATTCCACGACCCCTTGAGCACATCTGTCACTTTACGCCTACGCCACGATGTGTTTAAGTGAGTTTTTTACACGGCGACATGAGACATGATACGTCTTAAGTGGTGCCCTCGGTTTCACACGATGTGTGTCAGACACCTCGTATCCTCGAATTGGATAAACAATGCGGCTGCCAGTGATGATGACAGTTGCGTGTGTGCCACTTGAAGGATTCTTTGGGAAATAAGGGGAAAGGATTCAGCGGTAGCAATATTGAGTGCTACCCTCCTTGTCACAGTCACGACGTGCAACTGTCGACAGTTTGTTTGTGTTATAACTTCAGTTTTTGTGTTGCCTTCACAAACGCAATTCAACCAAAATCTCTACTAACACTATCATTAGAAACTCCTAGTACCCGTACTTATGTCTTCTGTGGAAAATAGACATTCCTATTTTCTAAAAGCTATCAAGCCAGCAGATAAGTTTTTCTACTTTAATTTAATTTGTTTCTAAATACACAGAACCTATGAAATACGTAAATGGTCAATCATCGTCTTGAGATACGAGTGATTATCACCATGACAGGTCTGTTATTCCGGGCACTGCAAATAACACGTTTCTATCGCCACCGAGGAGTAACCATCATAATTACAAAAGCACTATACATTTTTATCGAAGCCACAAATAGACCAGACACTTACCCCGTATCCGTCTTAAAATAAACGAAATTAAATTTCGAAGTGAGGAAACGACAGTTTAAAGGGGTCGGCTCGATGACAGAGTCCCATTAGGAACGCGACGATTTGACAGTTTCACGACTCTGTTTAAGTCTGTTTAGAGAAGTCGAACAGAGCTTTGTTTCCATTTCACACGAATACCTTTCAGCGTATTAACAAGTTGTTGACGAGAGGATCTTAAATCTCAGCTTTATTTTTGTCTTCACATCCTTTATCATTGTAAAGATGTTTGCAGTTGCAGGTTGGACGTCAGTCGACGCGTTTGTATTTTGTTTGTTTGTTTCTTTAAGCTCGAGGGTTGCTTTTGCCTTATCCGACTTAGTTTGCCCAGAAATGGTGTAAGGTAACCCAGGATATGCTTTTAATTTTCTTGTTCTACTACTAAAGACAACTCTTAGATACTTATAGGTTTTGAAAATTCATAATTCCAGGAGCTTTGAGCGCCGTTTAGAGTTAAAGTGGTCTATTGACGGAAATACAATACGAACCTACTTTTGTTCACAAGCGTTCTATTGTCTATTGATGTGTTACGTGTTGTTCTCGACTTTGAAAACTTCCACTGTAGACACCGTAAGTGCAGCATCGACACTCCCGCATAGCTAACAAGTGAAAGTATTGCTGTAAGAACTCATTACAAGAAATTGAAACCGTAACAATTGAGCCTGAGCCGCAGCGAATTTAATAAATGAGTAAAGAAACTACTCGCCTTCATAAAATTGGCTGATGTTAATACTTATTTTAACATACCTTTCCGTTCATTCAAAAGGTCCATTAAAGACCGGTTAATTTTACGAGTAAGGACCACTTAAAATTCCAAAGGGTGGGCACAAATCGGCTTGGATATTGAATGTTGCGGACAGAGCCTTCATCTGTGTCCATTAGCACCTACACTGATAAATTACGATGACATTTACCGTCTACCTATTGTCAATAGGGTGACGAATGTGTCAATGTACCCAAGATTGGAGAAGGACACAAAGGATTAGAAGCAATGAAGAATCTTCTTTTAGATCAAAAGATTCAAGTTCAGGGCGTACACAGACTAAGTGATAGCGACCAAAATAATAACGGTTGTGACTCGGAAGTCTGCAAAACTATTCACATGTTTATCTTAATTGATCGTTTCATGGAAAAGACTTGCTTGGCCTTCGTTGATTTTCCGCCGTCCATATGCAAATCCGGCGTGACTCATTAGCGTCTAATCGCAATAGTAGAATGCGCGTACGCCGGGCCCCTGGAACACACTTCGATACTATTGGAACTGATTGTGATTCATTATAATAGAATATTCATTAGCACGTGAATGGGGGGGCCTCACGTTATAAGTATCGTGTGACGGTGTGATGTCATCACAGGTAGTTTATGTCAAGAGGTTCATCGCAGTCAAAAGTAAAGTGTTAATTATTAGTAATGAATGAGTAAACATTTAAGTTTCTCAATTAACTACGTTAGGTACAAACAACCTTGTGATGTCCGACGTGCAACCTCGCCACCTCAACCGTGCCAAACAAGGCGTGATATTATCTGACCGTTTGATATGGTTGTCACCTCATAAGGGCCACTGAATATGGCCGGAAAAGACTGCGCCCATGCGTTAGCCATGCCTCTCCTACAATGGCTGCGCTAGTTACCCAATAAGGGATTCAAGTGTTAGACGGAGCTGCCCGTTATCACCATCTAAGGTGATATGGATGCGGCGAGCCAATAACATAACGTAGAATGAAAGAAATCAACATTTATACCGTGTATTTATATTCATTTGCCTAGTTTATTATCATTGCGGTTAGGAAAACAAATTCAGATACCAAAAGATGTAATAGACGCGATAGACGGGCGCGTGGGCGGCGCGGGCGCAACTCCGACTGTATCATGGCAATCGCCGGCCACTCAATTATGGTGGCCAGGTCTAATAGGGCATTTAGCTGTCAATTACAAGTGATCGACTCGCTCGCCAGATAAGTGCTCCAGATTGATACCATTGTCAACGAGGTAGAAGAATGGAAGATTAGAAATTTCGATTGTCAAATTGTGCTTTGCCGTCACGAATAACTGTTTTGAATCACTGAATAATATTATCTTCAACCAAAACATGCTATTTTACCCAGTTCTGCGTATATTGTTAAATTATAAATACCCGGTTTTCCTCTACTATTGTTTCGAATCGGCATTCTTCCTACGAATTTGAAGTAAACATTCTCTGCGAGCAGAATTCGACCCACTAAACTTGATACATTCTAAATATAACATAAAGAAATGTAGTTTAGATTAGCGCAGTATCGATCGCCACGTGCGGTCCATTGATCGTGCGGATGGTGCGGAGGGGGGAAGGGGATTCATTCATTCATATTGCGCACGCGCATCGATCGCGATCGCGACCTCGCCGCGGCCGCCGGCGCATGCCGCCCGCACCGCACGCCGCACCTCGCACTCACCGCTTAATGCATGGTTCGCATTACTAGTGTCATAATCATAAATTATCCCGGCGCCTTGTCATTCCGAACTAATCCACAACAGAGCCAATGAACTCTTACGACGTCATTGTTATGAAAGATCGCGTTATCTTTAATCCTCGATCGGGACCGATCTCTAATTCTGTTGACAGTCGTCCCATTCAATAATAACGACTTGTTGTCAGTGGGATGTGGTATGACTACGCCTACACCGCAATTAAGTAACGTGGAATGTTGATCCTAAAGGTGAGTGTAGGTGACAACGAAAATATTAAATGAACTAGTCGATTAGGTAATAAAGTAAACGTGCGTTTGCCTGGTGAATTAGGCAAGTGCTAATATTTGCGGACACCTACATCCGCCAACCTGCCGCATGCCGGGCGACCGCGCCGCTGCTCGACGAGTCAATAAACTCCCACTATGTTTTACTAGCTAACACTAACACTACGAAATGGAGTAACTAGAAAGTGCATGGGGGCGAAATCAATTTGCATTTGCGCGGTACAGATGGAACGCAAATATTGAACGGCCTGACAGGTTTTATTCATACAAATTGCCACATTCACCACCTTCGTGTTAATGATAGAATTAAAACCAACATCGCATGTCATACATCCGATGATAGTGGTTATGTTAATTTGCATAATATCTTCATAGATATCCAAGCAATGCACATTTACATCTGATGGTAGGAGGAGCAAGAATCTTTGGTATCGAAGTAAAGTGTTGCAGCAGCACTAAAGGAATAATTATGTAAATCCAATACGATTATCGAGGTAAACCAGTAGGTATACGAAAACAAATAACAAGACGGTAATGCAACCATGCTTAACATGCAGCATGCGCAGAATTTCTTTACAGATTAATAAATAAAATAGCATAAACATACGGAGGATGACAACACTGTTGCACATTATGGATACAAAAACAAAATTTATCACTAACTCGATCACACCATTGACATCAGGGGATCAATCAGCATACATCGCCTACGAAGTCCTTACCTATTGTGACTTCAATATAAATACTACTCTTTATCACATATTGTCCCCAATAAGAGAAGGTTCAGCACCGTTCCATATAAGGGACAATACTAATCTATGTGGCATGTGTGTGTGACAGTTCGCGAGCGGGGGCGGTGCCTCAGTGCGGTGTGACGGTGTGGCAGTGCCGCGGTGGTGGAGCCGCTGCCAGGAGTGACGCGTCACGTAGGCGCGTGCGCTCGGCATGCGCGACGCGCCCACCGTTACGCCGCCGCCATTATAAATCTCCTACGATTCCGCGGAATTTATGGGAACGTTGCCAGCGACATCCTCGCCCATCGACATCGACCGGTTATCGACTGGCCACTTGCCTACTCCGATTCCGGACACGTAATGGTCGTCGTAAATTCGACTACTCAATTTGGAATGCGATACCCATTTAATTTTTAGGATACCGAAATCGGTTATGTTGCGATTGTACAATCGTCGATGTCAACGTGACAGTTGAGAGCCATAGAGCGATGGGGAATTCCAAGCTGAAACTCCATTCAATAAGATATTCAATGGGCGTAGTGCTTTCAACGTGTTAATACAAATACGCAAGTGGAATCAGGATTCAGAGTGCGGCATGCAAAAGAATAAGCGACATCAGACGAGAACCGGGACGAACGACCTCCACATTTGCAAAACGAATACAAATGCCCTAATCGGGTAGTCGACTAATGTGATCAGTCAGCACAGAAGTGTCATAAATCATGGGAAAATAACGAGAAACTTATTTGCATTCATTGCAAGATTGCAATAAAAGTGCACACGACGACCACAGCAAAATAACATAAGATCATTAAATCAATAAAATACGATGAAGGAATCTTTTTTTTTATCTATACCAGTGACATCATTGTGCCCAAAGGTATTACAAATTAGGCTGTTCATTAGCATATTCATGTGGCAGCCGCTGACAAAAGTTATAACAGTTATTAAAATTTGAACGTCGAAGCACCTTCACCGAATTGCGGCGGTATTGTCGCGCGGCCTATCAACGAGCCGAATACTTACACGCACTTCCTGTACTACGGGTATTCAATTGGCAAAAAACCACGACCATTAATAATAAACGTTTGTAAGGCTTGTAACAAGATGATAACAAACGTGCTCGATCAAATTGCCTCATACAGCATCGCGTGCCATTGACCGTGATCCTCGACCAAATGTCAAAGGTCGTTGTTGACTAGGACATCCGCTTATAAACACACGTTAACGAATATATTCTATGGCGGTAACAATAGTATATTATAACCTGCTATATTCGCACCTCGCATCTCTTGAAGTGATCTCTATATCTTCACAATTTCGGAATATAATGTGGGAACTAATTCTTCCATATTTGCAAACAATGGTTGTGCAAAAACATGATTCGCAGACAGGTATCGTGTGATTGTGCAGTCTCATTAACTGGCTTTTTAAATTATATTTATTGTGGGAACAGAATTAACAAAGGATTTTGAAATGTTTGTATATATTTTGAGAGATTGGGTGAATGCGCGCGAAAAAGTTGCATCACGAAAATATCAAGGTATTGCGAGGCTATCAGCGATAGTCGAGACTGGAGACTAGTCTTACAAAATGTTAATTGCGAAGAATCCCGACTAATTGACGAGTTCTATAATAGGCTGGCGCGTCTTACTTCGCCGTGTGGCGTCAGAGTCAGACGCAGCGTTCGTTACATTAGAGATGGTACTATTTTTTCTGAGAAAGGGAAGTGGACGGCAGACAGGTGAGCCGGTAACGGTGGAATGGCGACGAGCGAGCGGCCACGTCCCGCGCGTCCACATTCCTGGATAAATCTTTATCTAACCGATGCCGTGCCATCGGGCAACTTGGCCGACGACGAAACCCCAAACATTCCTGTGCTCTACGATGTCCTGTTACAAATAAACTTACGCAATTTAAGCATAAGCATGGGAATTCGGTGAATTACTGATATCGTACTGCCGTTCATAATATTCAATATCGCATGGAAATTAATTTGAGCAGATATTAGCGTAGGATCATGCTGTGATCCTACTTATAAAATACTTTAAAAACTTTTCAATCCCATATCCTTAAAAATAATCAAATCACAAATTCGTCGAGGTAACGAAAAACACCATTCCGCACGCAGGGTTTGCAGTCAACATGAATAACGATGCGTCTTTTTTACGTACCGCAAACTAGTTTGCGTGCAGTTTCATCATCTGTCACCGCTCTGATGGCTCACTTATTGGATAATTCAGTGTTCAATACATAAGTACAGACAAATAATTTTAGTGTCATATTCACGGGCTCGTGTAACGAGTGTAATCGTAAGTAGAGCGTTGCATTCCCACATGATAAGTACCGCTGGTTGACGATTGTGGTGCCTTCTCTACGTAGGGAACTGATTTATCTTTGCGATTCGCTTCCGTTCAATTGTTGCATGGGCCGTGCGAATTTTGCGAAACTTTAAATTTACTGTTAAAACTGTAAAAGAAAATGGGATTCAGGATACAGTTAGCAACCGTTGCTATGACATTGATAAGGCAGACATTTTAATTTCTGGTCTTTTACTTCATCCGCAAATTTTGAGTAAGAATGATAGGATATTTGTTTATTTCTTTTCACTTCGATATAAATGTTCCTGCACACAGATCAGCTATATGTCGCTGGACCTTCGTAATCGATAGGAGTCTATAAATATATCCTCAGAAATAGAAAGGTCGCAGACTCTCGCTTTGGTCTGCGAGGTGTTCGTATTTTCGTAAAAATGGCGTCGACGATTCGAAGATGAAATTCGTTCCATTCGAGAATTTTAGATTTCAACACAAGGTGCATTGTTACTCCAACACAATCTCCACTAGACAACGAGTTTTATGCAAAAATTACATCAGTTAATAGATTTGTTATCGTTGAGTTTCTTTCAAGCAAGACTAAGGTGACTTATTCATAAGTACCACAAAAACAGCAGTTAGCAGGTGGTCCTCCAATTTCTAGAACATTCATATGCAAACGTTTCCTTCCTACTCCTGTAGCAGAAATAGAAATCGTAATTTTACGAGTGAAGACGCACCAACGTCCTTCACCACACCTCTATTATTGTTTCTAGACGGCCATTAACAACCACGCAGTGCCACTTTCTTCTTTTATAACCTAGGAATCGTAAACATGCAAATAGTGCTAGCACTTGGAACTGATACGATCGATATCCTGCATGTTCCCACGCGATCGCCGCGGAAGTTCGTATCGTTCTGTCAGCGATGCTGGGCTGGTCTGGACATCGCTCCGTTCCCACGCTGGCCTGCGTCCGGAACCATGCCATTATGCAGTTATGTGGTGTCCAAATTAATAATGCATGCGAAATCTCCGTAAATATCCCAAAGGATATCGAAAGTGGTATACATTCTAATTATGTAAACGAAATTCCAAATTTTAATAGGGTTACTGTAAAAAAACTGTCATGATGGCCCAGTGGTTTAGGCCTCGCCTCTTGTGCACGAGGTTGTGGGTTCAAACCTGGGCAAGTACCAATGTGAGTTTTTCAATTCATATGTACTTTCTAAGTTTGTCTTGGACATCACTGACATCGGTGAAGGAAAACATCGTGAGGAAACCTGGACTTATATAATTAATATAAGTCTGAAATTGCCAACCCGTCTTGAGCAAGCGTGGTGATTAATGCTTGTGCCTTCTCTGTATGAGAAGAGGCCTTTGCCCTGCAGTGGGACAGTAATAGGCTGGTACTAATAGGGTTACTGACGAAAAAGTCCAACCTTTTTCACGCGTTTTTTCGGCTGCATTCCGGTGATCTACGGAAGCGCGTATGCAGTAAGGTCCATTTTTAACATACCAACACTTGCTTACCTATATTTCGACGACATGACGACGTTCCAGTTATAGCGCAAACTGTTGAACGACACGCGAAACTTCCTGTTTCCCTTAACATGCTAAACCACTACATCTTCACATTTAATAACATGCATTTAAAACACGGCGTCGCATGGTGTCCGCATTCGGAGCTGCAATATTTTGCACTCATAAACGTCGCAATAACGGCCAATTTAAAAAATTATTTGCTTTTAAGTGTTCATTTTATAAAAGGAGCACCGACTGCAGCTGTAAGAGGGTCGCTTATTATTATAAAGGTTTTTATGTGTCTGGTAATCCTCTTTATCTGGGTTTGTGCATAATTATGGTAATGCGGCCGTTAATATTAATTAATCCACACGTTGCTCAAGCTGTCACTGGAGCCCTTCGTGCGACGCACGAGGTGCGTTCTCGTGTTTCGGACACCCAACACCCAATATCTCACCTTATCTGGCGAGCTTATGTGCCATAAGCAGATCAAACGCATCATAATAATAAGTTATTTGAGGCGAGGTAATCTCGTAAATAAGCTGATAAACAAGACAGGTAGAATATATTAAAACGGGACAGCCAAAACTACGAGTAGGTTAAGTAAGTACTTTTTATTCCCGAAGCTATGTCTATAAGCGAAGTAGGAAGAGTGAGTCTACTAAGAAGTGGCGTTTAAAGATTTACGAGAACGTTATGCAATACCCAAGTTACCAAACTTTTAATAAAGCCAATTCAGAGATTCACGAAAAGAAGCCGAATAAAAGTTGCAAATGAAGCCGCGTAAACGTTGAAAATTTAAATTGGGTACTGGAGTTACGTAAATACAGTACATTTTCCAATACACCACACCACCATTAATACCATCAATGACATGGTGGCACGACATGCCTTAAAAGATTTAAAAGTTTGACATACACTTAACAACTAAGCACCAAAATCGTTTATAAGCCCTTTCAAAGATAATGTGCCCATAATCCGATAACCCATCCGTTGTCACTGTTTAGTGCACCACCCTAATTATGTCAGAGAGCTTCTCCGACTTTCTATGCCTTTTCTTTTAATTATACTCATTCACACGTCAGTGAATGCCTTTCACGACACAACGAAATAATATGTCGTGACAAACCTCATAATTGTATGTGTAAACTGAGGAATTAGTGACCATGTAAAGTTCGTGGATGTACCTGTGGGTGTTTTTATTGTATATTTAAATTTGAAAGCAGTGATATAGGTACTAACAAAATATTACTTACAAAACAGCACCCACAAAAAGGAGAGAAGCTTTATGAAAAGTATCTGACATCTCGACATGCAGGGCCAAAACAGAAACACAGTTAATGTAAGCAAAACGTAGCTCCACATTATTAATAGCAACAGGAAAACTGAAATCTTAAAAACTGAAACCTCTCAAATACTTCTCAAGAACTTTAAACACGGTCGCGATCGACGACGTGCTTTATCAAAAATCCAATTTTCAAGACGCTAACTTGACCGCTTAGTCGGCGGAGCCCATTATGAAACACTAGAAAATACATCGATAGCACTTCCATTCACGATTATCAACTTGAAAGCTGCAGATATTTAGCACCATCTGCTCACCTTTGCTATCAATTTCCGAGATTTTCAATGATTTTGAAACCGAAAGTGCACAGTTCACTCTCTCCCGATGCGTTATTGACCGTCCGTTATTAGTACGTATTTACGTATCAGTGAAGTACTGCGCAAGCATCGCGCCACGGGGAACACAGGCGTAAGCGACAACAATGAGAGTCAACAAGTAAAATAACCGCACACCATTCCGTTTACGATCTTTTTATTAGCTATTGAAAGCGTCCTCGATTACAATATAACACAATTACATTAGATTACTTTGTTGCACAAACGAATGTGTACCGATGAACGGAGATACAGTGCTCGGCAGGCGTTATACGAGACTGAACTATCGATCTCAGATGGATAGGTGCAGTTCTTTACCGACTGTAGCGTTGTGCTATTTGTATGCATTCGTTACCTAGTGGCTATCGAGCTTTCCGCTGTATAAAATTGTCAAGCGTATAATTTTTATTCTATCGTTTCAGTTCTGTTTCCTCCTTGATAATAAACGCGGAGTAAAGGGACAAGCAATATAATCTCTAGATTAACCATATTTTCTTTAAGGTTTGAGTTTGTTATAACAATTCATTTGAAAGATTTGATAAAGCTATGCAATTAACTTAAATATATGATTCAATATGATCAAAAGAGTCCTTTGGCATATCAAGGACATACAAGTTTTAATTCATAGTTGTGTGTGGTTCCCATGTACAACGTGCATTTGCGTGCCAACGGCTGATCGCCATGACAGCACGCTTCACAAGCCATTTTGCCATTAAGTAACTATGCAAATTAAAACTAAAATGAACTGGCTAAGTGATTAACCAGTTAAATGTTGCTTTTAGAAGTAAATAGCGAGTCGACTATGAATGCCAGACGTCCGGATGAAATCTGCAAACTACAATAGATTGAAACCTAAGTTTGAAGTTCTTTCTTTATTCACGATTCGTTCATTCAAACAAACTAGAGCATTTAGAACATGAAATTAAGTTTGCAACTTCTGCGCTAATTTAGGCGAGCCTGTCCAAATTTAATATCTAGGATGCCATCGTGGCAAATAAAATAAAAACTTGATTGAAACAGTTCCAAGGACAATTGTTGTGCGTACATGTGTCGAAGTGTGACACTAATTTACATATCTTGTGACCGGATGTCAGGCACCGGCATCATTTGTCCGTGCGGTGCATGTTCGCTTGTTCTGATGCAGCCGGTCAAGGCTGACCTTGGACTAGACCACCCGCAAGTACTAGAGTATAAGGTACCACATATAAAATGGTCATTATGTCACCGACACTTTGGTCAGCTCCACTGGTCGTTTGGACTATAGAACAATCAAATCTGACGATAGGACCACAGTAGCATATTCCAGTATTACATTCAGCCACGTCTAATTGTCTTGAAAAGCAAGACCGTGCATTAATTTGCGGTGTGAAGCTAATTTGTTTGCTGGCGCGAAGTGGGAACCCTCGGTCATAAATTCATTATATTGTGGAGATGTGCGTTCAAAACATTTGTACTATCTACTTCAATGACTACAGGATACGATTTGAGACATAAGATATGTCACGGGAAAAAGGAGAAGTTCTTAAGGGCAATCGCTGACTCTCACTGACACGCTTGGTTTGTAAGGAAGGTGTTGACACTGCTGTCTCTAGCAGCGGCTGCCGAGGCGTCTCAGTACCCTATGCTTAAACCATACGATTAGAAAATGTCAAGTGTCTAGACAGGATATGAAACAGGACATATATAGACGAATTCCCATGTTGACACTAACTGGACCGCGCTCGGTGTCTAGACAGGCCGATACATCAACCGAATAAAGTTCAATCTTCGTTACACACCCTTAACATTCTATTTAGAAGTATTTTTTCGAGGATGCACTGCAATCGCAATAATGCAGTACAGCATAACAGTGATGAACACATCAACAGACAGCTAACTTTACAAAATCCAATTGCAACACTCCTCGTTAACAATTTTATGCATTCTGAAATACTTTTGGATGTGTTTGCGAACAAAAAAGAATATCAACGGTAAAGTTTATCCAATTTGGTCGACTGCCTTTCGAGGTTACAGAAATTTAAATAAATCGCGATTTTTTTCTTTAATGTGAACATAAGAGGTTCGTATTTGGTTCTCACAGTGAATACAATAGTAGTAGGGGGTTCGTGGCTAACTAATAACAGCCGCACGGGTAAATCTTCAAGGTTAAGCAACGATTGGCGAGGTCGGATCGTGATAGAGTGACTATCCACTACATTTACATCCCTCCATGCCTCGGAAAGCACGTTGGGCCGTTAACTCCGACAGTTATTTGCACATCTTTGACAGACGTTACGGGTAGTCCTGATAATCTGACTACTAGTGTTATGGTATCGTCGCATTGGTATCGTGCTACCCAGTAACGGGGTTGTGGAGGTTAGATAGGCAGTCGCTCCATTTATAATATTGGTATTCAGCTGCATCCGGTTAGGGGCAATCCATAAATTACGTCTTGCGGGGTCAACGAAATGTGTCACTGTGTGACAAGGGGCAGGGGGAGGGGAGTAAAAAAATAATTGAAACTGCTGTATTAATTAAAATAATATTTTGAGAAAAGGCTAGGCAGATGATAACGCCAAATGACCGACAAACAATACATTTTCTATTGTGTCTCGTTGTATGGAAGTTAAGGTGTTAAAACAATAATCACTTACTGTGGTGGTTTTGATGAAAAAAATGCCTTACTAATATCGGACTAATGATGAGTAATGGCGGATGCAAGTGATTGCGCGATTTTTAGGTTAGTTTAATATTAACGATGCGGGTCACAGCGATAATATTGAACGGAGCCAGAGCCACGAACAAAACTGCAGAATACTATCTAAATAGAAATGGCCCTTTTACATTTAGGGAACCGTGTTTCTGAATTATAAATTCAGTTTAGAGACCGATGTAATAGTTATGATAAGTCAATATTTCAATTTCGCTTTATGAAACTTGTTACATTTCTAGTACACAAATAGGCACTTTGCTTTATTCTCAGTCGGAATCAAAGCTAGTGTAACAAATATAATATAAGACAAGTCGCTCTTGAAGTCTAGACGCCACGCTTCTCAACCAGATAATTGAATGTGTTCATTACACAATTTTGACCCACTTCAGACAATCGAATCAGAGCTAGACAAGCAGGATTTTATGACCCAGAACATCGATAAACTATGCAATGCTCATCCAAACATGTTAGAAAGAAATCAATACCTTGAAGGCACAATTTTTATCTAATTGACGTCACCAAGAGTCTTCTAACTAAATTTTATTTAGTTTTAAACATCGCCAATTACCCCAGGACGGGCCTAAAACATCGAAAGGCTATCTAGTCCACATATGTAGGTACAATTTGGCACGGGTTGCGCCGCAACGTCACATCCGGCCCGATGACCGCTTCGTTGCGCAAGCGCACCAACATGGGCATTGTATGCAAAACGTTCGCGCACCACTCGCCAAATACCGAATGTTTACGGTACTTTACTAATAGGGATTTAGGGTATCGGGAAATTGTGCAGATTCTTATTCATGAATAGATTAAGTTGGTAGCATAGGAGAATTTGCCAATATCTTGAAGGGAATACACCTCTGACTTGATTAAAGAACAGGAATCCAGTGTATTGAACATTTACGCAATCTTATTATACTTTTCCATGATCAGCTATTCTGTTCTCTTGTACACTTTCGTTTCCTGGCCTATTGTTAGACTTCGCTGCTTATGGTTTCCCGGGAAGACAGTGTATTATTATCTGACTAACCGATATTATAACCTGCCTCATGCAAAGATGAATCAATTAAAATACTGAAGAGAAAAAAACACCGACATAGGGTATTATAGAAATTATAAATCGGCTACTGTCGCTATGATACGTGTCCACAATATTTTTTTCGTATTCCAACGCTGGCAAACTTCCGGATGCGCATACATAATGAGATTAAATCTTCCACCAGGCAACAAATGTATAGTAAAAACACAAAAGGCTGAAATCACACACCCGTTCAAAGAATCATGTTTACCCAAGCTTCGTCGGACAAACACACTGGCCCTTTGAAATGCGTGTGCGCCGCTTATCCGCGATATCAAAAGGACCGGAAGGATTTTGAGCTCCTTCCCTCCGAACTTGCGCTAACTAATGTTAATTTTTTAAGCAAACAACCTTTATGATTTTCCTTTCAGCAACAGATTATAACTTCAAAAGATATTTTTTGACAGCTCGTAATAAATTGATGACGAATCTTTAGCAAACAAAATATTATGTTTACGATATTCGTGCTGGAATTTTTAAGGAAAACCATTACTTTTAATTTCATGTGATTCATTTTCCGCTTACTCTAGGAAAAACTACTTTGTACCTCTACTCTCCTACTACTAATTTCATTTTTATCCACCTCATACTAAGTAATTACTCATCATCAAATACAAAACTCATGTATCGTTATTTGTTACTGTGTTACTGGCTTACAATGCTATTTAATATCCTTCTTATTAAGCTTTACAAAATATACTTTCCAGAAATAAGATTGAAAAATAATCGTTGGCTCTGTCTTCATCTTGACGAAGCCACAGAGAAGCAACGTTCATGTGAAACAAATCCTGACCGGCACCGGACATCCGTCTTTGTCGATATTCCCGTACTACATCAAAGGGAACCACTCAATTTTAAACACAAACAAGTTTGAACCTTAAAATGGTGAATAAAGAGCCCACACTAGCACTTTTGATAACAGCCACCGTGAAACTGCTCTTATACATCTTGTCACTCGAAAAGATGATTAAATTGCAGTGGACAATGTTACAATAGCGAATGCGGAAATAAGTCGTAGTGTTACAAGTTGTAATGCAGTTCACGCCCAGAGAGAGCACGGTCACAATATCAAATTGTATGATGAAGATATATCCCACTCTGTATTCATCGGCATTGACATATTAGAGTTCAATTGATTAAAATTGACACGTGTTTAACATTGTAATAAACACGAGGGTGTAAGGATCCGAGAATATAAGGATAAACTCCGTTAATACCCATGCATTACCATCTAATGTAAGTAATTGATTGATGAAATGCTTGACCTTCAGCGGATCGTGACGATGATTGTGGAGCACTTACCTGGAACAAACGAGCAGAAAATACATGTTAACGAGCCGAGATGAGGAGTTACAGAAATAGATAACGATATTAAAGTCACTTTGTGTCTAGAGTGGTCACTCGCGCACTCCGTAGGTGTCGCCCACGTCCAATCCATTTCCGTTGGGGACTCAGAGACGAGACACGTTCTTCCCTTGATATTCTCGCAAACGTTTTATTCTTTTTGATCCTATCGAACCTATATGACGGTATGTTTGGTATTGGACACTTGTTGAAGTATTTCAAGCACACATCTGATTGCAACTGACTTATAGTTCCGATAAATGCACCGGTTGATTGGTTATAAGAACCGTCGACCTTGTCGGAGGACTCGAACAGCGGACGTGGATGGTCGTAAAATAAAAACGGCTCTTGCAGTCGCACAGACAAACAGACAGACGACTATAATATAGTATGGCGAGACGCTCACACGATTGACGGCCGATAGCTCCTCCGACAGAACGCCGGCATCCGGCATTCAAGGTGACACAGCCCATCCTTGCAGATCCGGTCGCGGCCGAAGTTAAGGTATCAAAGAAACAATATTCAACGTGTAATTATCATGAGAAAAACATGGAAAGCTATTTCCCATTATCATAAATCAATAAACGGTTAATCTTGACAGTACATTGAGAGTATAAATGCTTGCAGTTAATAGTGTAGTCTCCATAAATCCTAAGAAATATGAAACCTTTAACATTAAACGCCACTTACTGAATGCTTTAATGTCCAACATTATTATAGTAAGCATTCAGCATAAAGCGTTAAATCATCATGATGGCCAATAGAATACTGAATCATTACTCAACATGAGATTTAAAATTAAAGTCGGTAATATAATCCGGGTTTGAGGCGTGCAATGGAGGAGATCGACACTCATTTGGTGGACACTGGTTGTAGAGGAGGATATAATCCTAGGGACTATCAGGGTTAAGGCAACACTCACACAGAGTTAGTTGAGTAATAGAATTAGTGGATGGGCGGCATCGAAGCGGAATGTTAGCCTAGTACGCAATGGATTGTCGTTAAATCGAATTAGAGCGCACCACCGGCTTGCGCCCGCGCAGTTCGACGACCGATCGCCCACCACATTCACCATACTTATTGATCCCATTCAGCCGATCCTTTTTGATTGATCAACCTTGATGTGGGAGTGACATCGTTCCAAACATGTGACAGAATTTATGATTTTTGCTTGTAAAGAGATTATTATTATTTAAGCAACGCCCTCGTGACGACAATTCGTTGCATAAGTAGTAAATAAGTATTTCTAAAGATTCTTTATGCACCCGTGGGCTGGAGGAAAGTATATAGAAATACGAAGGCGGGCGTGGGTGTAAGTCGGGGGCGGCGACATTTCTCCCTCCAGCGACAGTCTAGTTAGTGCTCAAATGAGCTGGTTCTTATTAACGTGTGATAGTGACGCGTAACGCAGCCTTGCATAATACAATGCAACTGGAATAATAGCAGACGGGAAGTGAACTATCACAGTATGTTATGCAACCGCGGAATGCCGCGCATAATACTTGTTTTTACGTAAACTATGCGGGGGACAGGCGCGTATGATTGGAAATATTTGTTTTACACAAGACCTAGTGCCGACCACAAAATTACAACAAATTCTCTGCCGTACCACGTGTTGGTGAACGCTGGCCGAAATGTATTTGTTTACAAACACAACCTAATGCACTGCGTACGTGAGGTCAGATCAGATGGTCATAATACTTTTTATGTAGGTAAATGACGATTGAAGGACACCTTGACAATGACAGGGTCAAGATTTGCTTATGGACAACACAATTTTGGCATTTATTATTTTTAACAATGGCACAAAATAAAGGAAGATGTGATGATTTTCTAAACGCTGTTTTGTTTAGTGCCGTTATCTCGTAAGCCCATTGTAAGATCTTGACACATTATGGATTGCAGTAAAACCAGGTAAAACAGTAGAGAACCTGAAGAGTTTGATTGTTTTTTTTAAACAGACTTTGTAAGAAGGAGGAGGTTCTTCCGTCAATTGCGAACCGATTTAGTAATTACTTGTTTTGTTTGAAATGGTATAGTCTCAAGGCAAGTAGTCTCATTGTCATCAGGTCAGGATCTAATGATGATAACATGGTTGCTAAGCTATTTATGCTCGTCACAATGCATATGGTTAACTGGAGCTAAGGTAGTTGAATGTTTTAACGAATAAAAAAATAATATAATAAAATTCTTTGTGCATTTGATAGTTCAATTCTTAAAGAAGTTTATAAATTACTTAACATCAGGCTATCCTTAGGAGCTGGTGAAACCACGGGGGAAAACCAATAGATATTCAGCAAGAACCCCACCTTATTATAAATTCATAACATAGAAAATAGGCAACCACATAAACGGATACTTTCACCACACCATATGAGTTAGAGCATGTGTCATTCCTTCACCACCGCTTTACTTCATACTTGGTTAAGTTGCTACACTCTTCCAATTTGTGCAATACTCCGAGACATAGCGAGGAACTTGCGGGTGGTGAACAACTACACGGGTCGATCGAGGACGGTTCGTGGATGGGTGACCATCCATTAAATATCGAACCTTCTAAGTGCTTTGGTCCCGGCACTCATTCGGAGATCTTTGACAATCGTTCTGAGCAGTCAGAAGGTTAGAAATATGATCCTCACTAAGTCTTAACGTAAACGATATAAACATATTGGAGCAATGTTGTCGTGATATAAAATGCATTTATTTTTCTCGAAATTTTCCGCCCTGATGTTTCCGATTCACTTACACTTTTTGTCATTTATTTGAACCTACTTCATGCTACACTTTTTAAACACTACTATTTTTTGATACTGGCTCATGGAGGATCTCGTGGCTAAGTAAAAACAGCCGCACGGGTTGATCGAAGGTTAAGCTTCGCTAGCCGAGGTCACAGTTTGTAACATATCGAGACTCCTCCGTGCCTCGGATAGCACATTAAGCCGTTGGCACCGGCTGTCATTTGTAGATGTATGACAGTAGTTACGGGTAGTCAGAAGCCTGCAATTCTGACAATTAGTCTTACCAAGGGGTATCGTGTTGCCTAGTAAACTGGGTTGTGGAGGTCAGAACCATGTAGTTTTCCGTAACTTGTTTAACTATTTCTCTATTTTATTTAATGTTTTGCCAGTACTCACGTTTTTCTTCGTTTCTGTTAAAAAAAAAGTAAGGGAAATATTTCTTTTCTATAAGTAATAAATTCCTATTCGCGGTACGAAACCGCAAACCACATAACTTCATAGCTTACTTGTTCATTCTATACACTGACTCGACTGTATATTATATTTTTAACATGTCTCATAAATAGGAAATAAATATTACTGGCCAATCACTTTAGCTGATATAACTTGCTCGAAGAACTCGTTTTCTGCCGATAGATGAGGTGGTAAGGGTAACAGGTAGCTATTAAAAATCCAGACGTTGCACCAAGTGTAAAGAAAACTTAAACTATAAATAAAATAGGAGAGGCTTTACAAAAGAATTAATAATTAAATGTTAGCAGTAAACTTCAAGAATGATAAATGACTGACCAAATATTTATAAAACGATTTCCATAAAAATTCTTGATGCGTATTTCGGCAGCCATTAAGTTCAGCCGTAAGAGGGTGCAAGAGTACTCACTAATCCGTCAGCCGTGTGTATGGGCACGTGCCTCGGAGAACTCGACCTTCCAAGATATTAGTGAAGATGGCGATAGCGAACACCATTTGTCATCAACGAATTTATTAAACAAAAGCGCTATAGGTACGCCGCTATGGTAACGCCGCTGAAAGTGTGTTTATTGCATCCGCCTTCCTGCTGTGGACCGACGAAAATACCGTTACGCCCGCACAACCAAACTCCATTGATTTACATACGCAAATCATGACGAATTGCCCACAATGCGCAGCCGAAATACGCCGATGTTCATCCACAACACAGAGCAAAGTGATTCATGGCCCACTTCCACCCACCGAAGGACCATATTCGTATGAATGAAGATGTTATCCTTAAACCTTTTCGGATATAAGATGAAGTTACGCGCTGCCGAAGGTTGTTTGGTCATTAATATTTCATTCTAAGGACACTGTCTGGAATGCAGTGGTTTTAAAAACCCTACTTCAATTACCAGAAGCTCTGTTCACAAGACTGTTAAAATAGAGCGCATGGGAAATGTCAACGACGTGCTTTGTATCTAGAAACAGCACATTTATATTCTGATTCAGATCAAAAGCCTCATCTCCTGTATATTAAAGTCTATTAAACGACTAAACTAGTGGAAACTGCATACAAAATGTCGCACAGCAACATATAGATATATTCTATTGCGCCCTTACGTGAACGGAATGTCCGACGGGGATATGGTTCAGTCTGTTGTGGATTCTTTTAATAGAAACTAATAAGCTCTAAAGGTTATCACATACTATATGTACCGGTTGACTTATGGATTAAGTAATGGCGGAAACGGCCTTCAAGAAAAACAAACTAATGTTGCACGGTGAGGTTTAAAAAATTGTACACTCGTTAGTGCATCCGGTGAATTACGATTGCGCGTGGTGTCTTTTTGCTCCGAGTTCGATTAAAAAAATATAAACCGATCAATCGGCCAGCATAGCACACGGCGAGGGAGAATATCCTGTCGCCGCGGGAGAGTGGGAGGAGGTTGCGCGCAGGCATCCATGAATGGCCCTAACGAACTCGCTGGCCTTGGCAGGACGGCCCTGCGGTCCTCCAGTGCCGCGGCTAGCTACGGACACAAACTTACCAACTAACACTATTAAACCATTAATGCATTTTGATATATGTTTTGCTTTCTTCTGAATTGCTTTTATAAATATATCTGTAATTGTGAGTTATTGCAGTAGCATACTCAGTAGCACCTTATTTAAAGAAAAAGATTTGCATAAAAGCCATTATATACTTACTTATTTTAACTGAAGAAGCTGGAAAATCGACTCGACTTATGATTGTTACTGCATCCCCTTTAGGAAGTCTAGTAGAAAATGCACTAAACCGCCTTTATTGTTACTTGTGAACAAAGTTAAAAAATAAGCTTGTTTAATAACGATATATTATGATTATGTTTCGATAGGATGATACATACCTGTGATGTACTACATTATAAAACAGGAAACGCTACAAGTCTTGCACACAGACGCGTGTATGAAGCACGGTAAACATCTCATTCACGATCCTTTGATTGAGTTTGAATGAGTGACGTGCTCAGCGTTTACAATTCGCCTCGTAACAGGAAGTCAAACGAGTCCAACGATATCAAGGACGCTAATATTGGAACATGATTTGTTACTCCATTCACTAAGCCAACTATTTCAAACTTAATTTCTTTCATAACCTGTTTCATGGTAACACCGGTCTTTCTTTATTCGTTTTCACTCTTGGAGCATTATTCTCTAAGGCTAGTAGTACCTATGTCTATCGATGACATGGTTATGCAGGTAAATGATTGGTGCGACCTTGAACAGGCCAGGATCGACATGTTAACCCACTTAACGCCGCGTGCCTGCGCGTGCCGTCAAGGGATTACGGCTCGAGCTAATGACGCCACCATTTACAACATCTGGTGATTTGCTTTTATATGATCACTGCTATTTACATGAAACTAAGACTAACACATTGATGAATAGGACTGTTTTAAATTGATCGTTTAAGTTTTGCCCGAGAATAAAATTGAAGGTCATGTCCTTAATTCCTCGCAGTGATTTATGCAAAGCGTTATTAACATGTGCTTAGCATTATCTTAAAGACCCAATGTGTATGTGAATATATTCGTATTCTCCTTTCCAATTTACCACTATAGGTCAATAACACAAACAAAGCGGAAGTTCACAAAGTAAATACAGTGTTTGTTGGCGTTCCATAAGCTTTCGGAAGCCATGGTGCCGCGGACGAATGGTCAGGTAAACATTAAGAAGTTCCATCCCACTGGTGACAATGGTTCTCAGGCAAGCGGCGGAACGTGCGGAAGAAGCAAGGTTACGCCGCCACCGTCATGAAGCAAACCAACCATCACTCCAATAGAACATTCAAGAAGAGCAATGGCTCTTATTGGCCCAATAATTACCAAACTTTACGTCACTTGCAAACAAACGGAGTGACGCCAATGGGAGTTGCCAATCAAGACACGCCCTCGCATCAATGTTCACTGTCATATGTTTCACACATCAATTTCTTAAAGTAAAACATCTTTTGATTATCACTATGTTGAGTTTTTGAACGGCCCTTATGAACAGCGTTCCCAAACTTCGATAATTTCCGTGTGATTTACTCACAAAAAATGTATTAAAATTGGACAGCGTATAAAGGGTCACCTCGTGATCGATGATTGACTACGGTACGTTTGTAATAAGCTCCTAACTCAAGCACGAATTCTGATTCACGGTGATTGCACTGTGAGGTAAATGCCAGATCCATTATCATTTGGTGACAGTTAAAATTGCCGCTGCAGATCCGTGAAGGAACGTTGACCTGGATTCGTGAACGGCTTACCAGCACATGATACTGCACTCATATTCAATGCACAAATGACCAGTTTAGCAATCGGTTCACAGCCCGGATCTGCGTCTTGAAAACAGAATAAGATGTGAACAATGCCTCATTATAGACCGGTGTTGTTACCACCACAGTCTGAACTAAGGAAGTCAATATCTATTAGCTCGTCACAATAGGTGAGCGACATCCGAAGCTCATTACTGGCATACGTTTCCGTTGGCGATTCGCAACGCGCGAATAAATCGCGGACTATTGGAATATCTGCAGGCTTATAACGTATATAGGTCCAGAATCAAACTGTAACTGTTAGAGATAAGAGCAAATAGAGATTTCTGACATTTTGTAAAAATATGTCTCCGTCATCTTACAGAATCAAGTCTTCAACATTATTAATGCTATGTCCATCTCAAACATCTACAATTTATCTTGTCTTGGATCTTTTGACTCATTTGACTTTTGTCCGAGACAGGGAGTAAAAAGACGCTGCAAATAAATCTAAATAAATAATGTGTGATGTCTAGCTAATATTACCTTTTATATAAACCTGTCGATGTATTCGTGTTATTAGCGTTAGTAGACTCGTAAACATACGTGGCCTTGGCTAGCGCTTGTTTACGGATACAAATGCGTTGGCAAATGAACTCGAATGTGTAGTTAATTTTGTAAAACGATGACACCGTTGTTTTGCTTAAAACTCTTAATTGATGAATAACCTGCAAACACTAGTAAAAAAACTAGCTAAAAGCAACCATAAACAAATGCACATAAGTTCTCCTGTACTGTTTGTTTATTTATTAGCCTCTGGCAAATCCTAACCTGTGCCGACAGTAAATGCATATCCATAAACAAATGCAAATAGAACGTGAGGACGCATAATATCCAAGCAATAGTGATCCGTGCCACTAGCAATCCTCAGGACATAAAGTAAGCAAACATGATTTGTTACGTGCAAACACCGTGTGTTATCTCGGCGGTTTACAGCCGTATTATCTGTGCGTACCACCGCACCACCTATGGTGAACACAGGAGCCACAAGAGGCGTACGTGCTTTTTCTACTACACAAACATTTGTCATGTCAATATTTGTCGCATGCCCCCGCGAGTGTTGCAAGAGGCCGCCTTTAGCCCACCTCATCCTACAGACTTTTGATGACCGCAAACAAACGCGGGGATCAAAAAGCGAGACCAGTCGTAAAACAAATAAAAATAAACGTCATCTAAAGAGGCGATTTAAAGTCGCCGAATGATCAACGTGAGTTCGATCACAAAGAAATAAACGTGAAATTGACGTCAAACAATGATCTTGCGAGAAGAAATCCGACGAGTGAACCCACGATCGCTGATTTAATGAATACATTTTACAGGGCAGCAGTACAACGAACAGCGGAAAGCGCATAATGACTTCCGTTCGTCGGACAACGAGAAACATCGAAAATAAAACAACACGCCGATATAAACTGAGTCGGAATCGCGAACATTGGAAGATTCGATAAAAACACATTGTTCACAAACAGTGAAAGTATTTCTGTAAATGTAAAGATTGTGAAAACAGACTGCCGAGAGGCCTTACATTTTTTAGCATTTTTACTCGAAGTTATTATTTTTTTACGCTATGTTATTTACCTAATATTTTGGCAGACGAAGCTATATAAACGCTAATTCAGGAAATCTGTGTACGTTTTACGATTTAAGGGACTTTGATAAACGGATATGGGAAGTGCGGTCGACATAGCGCAAGTGCCCCAACGTTCATCGGCTCGCGATTCTAATTTTGATATATCCTGCGGGTTTCCTGCGCAAGCACCGACCGGAACCGGCCCACTCTCCACTGGTAATAAATAAACCACTCGGGTTTCCAACGTCGTCGTTCATGAACTTATAAGCAACTGGTACATCTAGTACGCATATATGCGAACCTACGACACAAAAATGGTTTATAAATTTCAGGATATAATATGTAGAAAGAATATGAGATTTCCGTATAAACACAAGAGCTAACAATAAACCTATTACTAAGCTGGACTCGCACAATGAGGGACTAACACCATTAATCACCCATTCACAAGTCCGACGTTATTGTCTATTCGTGTGAGCTGTGAATGATAACAATACGGACTTCTAACAAAAACAAACTGCCTCATATCGGCACCGATACACACAGTATACATATTTACATACCATACACACTATAAACACGTGTAAAGGCAGCTACTTCGTCAGTCGTCAAACACATTCATTGCAAACTATTGCAGTAAATTAAAGACATGTTTACAATAATGCTATTTGAGCTAACTTCGACGGTCTACAACATATCCAAGGAGATAATAAGTTTAATAGTCTAGTCGACAAGTTAAAAATGGTGTTAATTCGACATACTACTGCTAAAATTATGTGGTTTAGCTCATTCATATAAAGTAGATGCCAGGTTATAAGACGATGTGTAATTCAAGAATGAAAGAGTCATTGTTTGTAGATCCAACTTGTGAGATAGGGCAAAATTTTCACATTGAACTAGTCAGTAATCAGTTCACATCCTATTTAGACGCGCGTACTAAATGGGCAAGTTAACACCTATTGTTTCCGTCGATAAGTGCTCTTTCCATTCACTACACCTAACGAGCCCATTGACTGTTTCTAGGAACTACTTCGATTGTTTAGTTCTCAGGACGGCACCTTTGGCCACCGCAACTTTGAATATCTGCATCCAAGTGTTTCTTCGAAAGAACTCCATGAATTTTATGCTCTGCATGGTTAAGGAAAATTGTAGGGGAAACAATGATGGAAATGCAAACGCAAATGTCTGTGATTTCATGCCGCTCATAAGATCCATGCAAGGATGAGCACCGACGTATAAATTAAATCAGTCACAGTCCAGAAGCTCGTCATGGGAAAACGAGTCTAGATGTAATTACAAACTGTAATGTAAATAGATTTATAACGTTGTCAAGTTCTAGTTTGCACCGTTCCACAGACTGAATGGTGCTACATCTTCGTGGGAAAACAAATAAAGTCCCCATTCTAATAAGTTAGTTAACTAAAACCAATTCACTAAGTTCATACACGACAATTTGTCTTTTCAAATGCAGTTGTTCAACTAAAATGATCATTAATAACACTCGAGCTTATTAACAAGCTTGTAACAATCCTTTATTAACTAACACCTACACTATAAGACATGATCAATGGAACAAAAACGAAGATAATCATTGCAGAGATAATTGAAGCGGACCTATTCATTAGAAGAGAAAAAACGATAAAAAGCATTGACATTCACGAACACGACACAAAAACATTCAGAGAACAAGTTAGCTGCTGTAAATGCAAACCATAGCACGACCGTCGCAACATAATGTTGGAGACCGCACTCATTAGCGATTTAGATTACAACATATCAAAACAATGATAAAACTATTAATACATGAAAAGAAAACAAAATAATCACAGGGCATCGAAAAATTAATCCGCATCGCTGTCAACGGGAAATGTGCCCCGAAGGCTGGCAGCATTGCCACGTTGAATGGCAATGCTGATTCTTTGGCCAAAAAAGGCCAGCCCTCTGGTCACATTAAAAAAAAAACCATAACATCCGTGATATTGAACGGCGGAACATTAATTCATGACCATAATATGAAAGACAACTTATAAGGAATCGTGACTGCAGACCGAAAGAAGACAAAACTCGGCAGGGGGTGATACTGATATCCCGACGTTTAATTGGACAGGCGACCTTTTACGGCAGATTTTCTTCAAAGTAACAGAGACTCACGATCTCGGCTGTCGTCGCCTGATGTCGCGAGACAGGAAGCTGGGGCAAGGGGCGCGGGGGCACGCTACACGATATCCCTTTTATGCGGACCAATTAACGGACCCCGTCGGACCGGATGTGCGTATACACATGCATTAGCACCTCACTAATCTTTTTATGAGAACTAAAAAACGTCTTACAGAACCGCGAAATCTTAGGTGTTAAGAATATTTTATTGACAATAATATGGTCACATACGCAGCGGAGACGTGACTTCGTTGACCGGATTTCACACCACAGGCGATCGTCCTTGGTTGAGCTACTTATCTCCTGAGCCGCCAATGGTACAGGACAATAAAACTTGCTAAGCATACGATTACATCCATAAGTGGAAGACATGAGAGTAATTGTATTCAATGCGCGTTCCATATGGGCTCGGTACGTCCAGACGGAACGTTTCTTCATGAGAGCTCCATTTATTTTCGAAACGTAACGCATTTCAGTGTCGCCAAATCCGTCCAACTATTCACAGCTGGAGTAAATCCACGTGTCGGAATTCTGACATTGTTGTGTACCTAAAATAAGTCAAGAGCTTGTAGGTATTTACAAATACCAAAATATTGAAAACATTGATGCAATGAAATGAGCGAGCAGAGTTATTTTGGAGAAACGTAAATTCCTCTTTCTCGCTCAAGGACTTTTACTCAATGAACTGAGATGACAAATGTTAATTTTTCAAATAAATAGTGTGGGGGATAATTTTTGTTCTAAAAATATTTCTTTTTTATATTATCTCAAATTTCAAAACAAAAATGTTTCGCACTTAAAATAGTTTAAGGAACTCTTTTGGATGAAATCAGTGCTTGAATAGTATTCGTATATGTCCACAGCCAAATCTAAATAGGTAAGAAAAACTAAAAGAAACAAAGCTCAATGTGTCACAAGAGGTCGGTTTGGTTATTCTAGAGCCTAAAAATCAATTAATTCTAGGACCCTAAAGAAATGTTTGAGGAGAGCTTTCATATGTCTGAAACCAAATTAGATCATAATCACAACAAAAGGAAATACTTTGTCCTATTATTAGTTATTTCTGAAAAAAGCCGGAAGTACGCCCGTGCCGCCAATTACAAAGCCAAGGTACGGCAGACGTGTGTTACTTCCGTTTTGGCGTGTACCGGTAACCACCCCAAGCGAGGGCTGTTCCGGAAGGGACACATATTAATAAGTGCTTAAAAGTCAACCGCACTTTTGTTCTGAATCCGTACACTTCCGGTTTTTTTTAATAGACAAACATACCAATACAATTGTTTATTTAGATCCAGTACGCTAGCCAAAAGTTAAATGTGTAAATTTTTGACCAATTTGATTCGGAATTCTCGTGGAATCAGCATCAGAATATTGTTCCAAATAGCCGTCGAAAATGAATACTGAACAATTCCTTTGAGAGGGTTCGTGTGATGCTGCGCGAGCGCAGCGATCGCGAGCTCATAGCCCATTACCGGGCGATCGTATAAACTCCGAACATAATTTATCGCTTCCTCTCTGTGTTTTTCACTCGGCAACAATGCTCGCCTCTCCAAGTGTGAAGTTAATGGCTTTACGACGTGTCGAGGTGTAATTTGCTTTAACGAGTTTGTGGATACAGTATGATAGCATTACACATTATCACTGCAGTCACCATGATCAGTGCACCTAGAACCTAGGACCATTCCAATGATGCAAACCGCAAAAACGAAACATTCTCCAACAGTTGTTGTAAACCACCCTGCGGTTTTAAATGCAAGGAAACAATGCTCAAAAAAGAAATCTAATTAAGAGTCCAAGAGTCAAGCGAAACAGCGGGATCCCGAGTCGTTTCTTAGCGAGCTCGCCTCGTGAGAAACTGTCTCACAATTTCTTTCACTTGTCGCAACACACCACTTGACTAATGGTAGTTAGCGTCTACGTCGAAACTCCGTGAGAATCATTTGACGGCCGCAGATAATGAAGCCAGTATAAAGCTTAATAATATATTTGCAACTAACAACATATTGCCTCGCTGGAAGCTAAGCAGTTGAACGTTCTTTAAATGGTTTACTTCATAACACAATGTTTCTCTGAGTCTCAAGTTTAACGTACTTTCTGCTCTAAATTATATTAGACATCATTTCCATTAAATACAATGGTGAGAAACATACCTGTAGGATGTGTATAATGATTATAATGAGCCATGACTGGATAATTTTACTGGACAAAGGAAATTATATTTAAATTGATTAGATGGCATTAATAAAACTGGATGTCGTAATAAGGAAAAGGGAGCAGATTGTAAGCTTACTGGAAATGGTATAATAAATTACGGAAGGGGATATTAAAAGGGGCTCCGCCCGCTAGGCCGCAATAATCGTATTTGTTCCATGCAGAAAAAAACAAGATGTAGTTCAGTGTATTGATGGAGTGCGCAGTTGTCTTCATTAATGAAACAATGCAACACCGCGCCGCAGCGCTGGGAGGAGAGAGGGTGTGTCCGTTTAATTTCCGCTGACCATCACGCAGTGCTTTCAGACCTTGATAAATAATGTTATGAATTTATAGTGTCATTCAAGGGAGTACGGTGGAAATATTAATTTCGACCTGAGCAATTCTTATATGTGATGATTATGGTAACCATAATATGGATGATTATCTCTTTAAGATATTTTGATTATGAATGTGGATGGAGACCTAAGAAATCATATATGATGATATCGCTAGAAAGGTGTGACTATTGAGAGGATGGCAAATAGATGTATGCAAGAAAGAACAAGACATACTGCTCCGCCACAAATAAATTGGGATAAGGGCAAGAGGATGATGATGGTGATAGACTTTTTCAAGATTGAAATAATCTCAACCCAGCAAGATGACGACCGACGTGGCGCGGCGGGCGAAGGTTCGCCTGCGACGCAGGAGGTTGCGGGTTCGATTCCCGCCTTGGGACAAATGTTTGTACGATCTACAAACATTTGTTCCGGGTGTTCTGGGTATTTGCTATGTATAATAAAAATATCTATCTATGTAATGTATTGTATTAAGTATATCAGTCATCTAGTACCCATAACACAAGCTCTGCTTAGCTTGGGGCTAGATGATGCTGTGTGGATTGTCCAGTGTTATTTATTTATTTATTTATTTAAGATGTTCTTTAGCGGCAGATAAAAAAGAAGAAAGACCACTAGTTAATTATGCGACAGCACGCTCTATAAAAATTCTCGTCAAAGATAAGACACTTGATAATTCTCTAAGATAAAACGGTGCCGTCGATTTGATCAGCTTCCTGTTCAATTCAGACTTAATTATGGAGTCGATCTCACTACACCATCGTATAAAATAAGATTATCTTCCTGCATATTAGTATACATAGTACTACATGCACCTGTTTATCGTAATAAAAAGTGTTCACCACAAGCGGCCAGTTAGAAACGTATGTAGTAATACTGTCGTAATGGGATGAAATGAAGGAGTGTTCCAAGCGAGGCGTGTCAATTTAATATCCGCTGGTGGGCTCATGATGGATGGTTGTTTTATTAGCCCCCGGACGAAGTTTACGTGCTTACACGACACATCAATCGACATTATCAAGAAAGCCGCTAGTGTTCTACCAGCTTTCAAACATTTGAAAGTACTAATACCCCGCAATTCGTATGGGCTATTTTTGGGATCAAAAAAATCTTCATGTTTAATTGACGTCCGTAGAAGGGAAATCTCGAAACGGTGTCATACCGAAACCGATCAATATCACGCGCAAACAATAGGGGTTCATCAATTTCAAAGCGACGTGAGTGGCGAGAAAAAATTGGCGAGAATCAAGTCCAGGTAGAGTTTGCTAAGCGCCTTATTAAACGGTCTATTGTGTTGCAACGGCGCCTACTCGGACCATTTTTTGCAGACAATTTATAAACAAAAACGGAACGCATCTGTCTCGTTGAGGTACCAACATCAGCCTTGAATATTTTAACAGCGACTAGTTTAGGATCGATTGCTATAAAGAACTTTATAAAAAAATAACAGTAACACTTTAGTATAAGTTGGCAAGTGTTTATAAATTTTAATTAAATTGAAAACTACATACATATAATTTCCCTAGAGTCACAGAAGTATCTATTCCGGACGTATCTAAATGTTCATGATAAGTGAGTATTTAATTACAGGAAAGCTATTAGAGGCGAGTTCTAGTCGGTACACATAGATAAGCAATATATGAATGAGCAAACAAGCACTATTTAAATATAAATATTCATTCGAACATGTTTCCATATACATTGTTTTTAGAACAATTATTGCTCAAGCTAATTGTGCTAGATACAAGAAGACACGATGGCGTAGTACACCTACAAATATTAAAAGTACGTGGGCATCCCACCTACAATGCCGGCCCACAGCCGTATTTTTCGTTCAATAAGCCTAAAGCCTACGTGTCACCTTTGCTAATGCTCGATAACCTAGCATTAGTAGTGAATGAAATAAAAATTCGTAACGACTTACTCACCGTATATGTCAAACTATGTCTACCGTTGGCGGCTTTCCCAAAGGCTGGTTTTCTTATAGTAATAGCGTCCAGCGTCTCACTGCGGATATTGCGTCGCAACAGAAACAAGCAGGTAAGCAATTTTCACTTAAAAGTTCAACTGTCAATCAAACTTAAACACAGACAAACACGTACGATTTGAATTTTGGAAACGTCAAAATGTTAGCACTCGCATGCGCTCGCGTGTTAGCGCGTTCATCGAGGGCGCGCGGCGCGACTGAGCGTGAGCGGCGAGAGCGCGGCACGCGCCGGTGGGGGCTTCATTCACAAATCGAGTGGCGGGGACCAGAGGCGCGGGGGCCTGACCCATAGGCTCATTCATGCGATTACCAAGTCGGTGTGGTGACCTGCGGCCTGCCGCCCGCGGCCTAGCGCTACGGGCATCGCCCGATCCACCACACCGAACTTGTGAGTAACCATTTTAACAAACTCATTGTAATGCACAGAAAACCATGCCAGTTTCCTGTTCTTGCCGAAACACCGGTTTGTGCAAGCGCATAACGTAAGTAGCAATTTGGAGAATTTTATTGCATACAACAATGAATATACAATAACAGTCTTTGGCAATACGACCGGTCATACGTGTGCGCAATTGCGACAGCGACCTGACACAATTAATGCGACCACAGCACCGGCGAAAGTCAGGAGAAATTCGAGAGTCGTATTTGTATTATGGAGGACATCTGTGCATAATTCAGATAACGCTGAATTAAAGACACGCACCCGATGCCTCGCGATAGACTCCATAAAGATCGATATTGCGGGTATTCGCTTCGTAATAAATGACGACAATTTTATCGTTGTATCACGATTAAAACCGCTACGTATAAAACGGTGACTTGAAATCAGATCCCGTTGCGCCACCGACGGATTTACAGCAATAATGGCTTTGCAAGCAAGAAAATGACAAGCAACAGTGCCGGTGAAAGGCTCTAAGTGCAGGCACAAGCGGTTTATGTAACAAAGTGGCTGCAGCGCACGTGCCCTGCATTGCCTCACTTTATTGCGATGCTTATTGCTTTTTATTTCGCTGAAGACGACATTAGCATTCGCACGGCGTGTGATGATCTCAGAATATTCGGCGTAGAGCTTTAGTCAAAAATAACAATGTTACATGTTCCTCGAGCTTCATAATTTTGTGCTGTCTCGGTTGCACGACACCAACAGTGGTTTTTATCGCATCCTACCAATGAGTACGTGATCGTTTTATTTCATCCTTGACCGTTCGTTTTTTTGACGCTCCCGGTTAATATAAATTTAAATCGCGCTTCTTAAACCAAGTGAGAGACTGCTCGGCGCCCTCGCTGGCGTAACTTTTACTACGTAAACTAGGGAATGACCTAAGGTGAGATACGTCATTTGATTCGTCATTTACGCTTTGAGGCGTAATGACGTACAGCAGCAAGGAACTCCATACGTGAGTAATAAGAATACTCATTCAAGGTAATCCAATAGCAAAAACTCTGGTGTGACTGACTGCTAATAATCACTGTGTGCCTGTTACTTATCTTCGTGGACCGGTAACGGAAACAGGATTAGAGATGCACATATACGATTACCCAGCCAGATCATTATTGCAAACTTTGAATAACAGCGTTGACATGCAGCTCTAGTGGTAATCCTAGTCAATTTGCCCATAAAAGGCTAAGCAACGAGTTTGAAAAGTGGAAAAATAAAACTTCTAACACATACCGTACTAACTAGTTAGCTAATTACATTTAAATAAACAGCAAACGGCATGAGGCTACTGCGCAACTTTATGGACTAGGCAAAAACTGGTTGAAGGCACTAATGTCGCCTAATTAACGGGATAGGTGTAGCTTTCATAGGAGACCGCCCTTAAACGATCTTATCGCTTTCTAAATTGGTTGCTAATAAAGTCTTTACAGTGATATATTGATCAGAGGCTCTTATAAATTCGTTTATTAATGCTCAGTGCAGCCAATCGAATGTCTTGCTAGTTTCTAAGCTTGAACTGCACATTATTTTAATTAGGTATATTGCATTTAAAACCTGATTAGAAAAGCAAGAACATTGATTAACAGAGAATATTGATAAATAATTATAATCGTGTTTAATTACATACTTAAGCATGTACTTTATGTTTGTTTAAATTAGTACATTTATATTTGAACGGGGTTCTAAAACAATAAAGCAGTTTTGTTTGATTAGAAATCTCTTCATCATCTGCGTAGTGTTTTCCTAAGTCTACCCGCATATGAATACTAGTATTTTACATGGAGAGAGTGCCTATCTGACCTACACAATGCAGTTACTGGGTAAAACGATACCCTTTGGTACAAATGGCTGTCTGACTTTCAGCTTTCTGATTACCCATAACGACTCTCAATTATCTACGAATGGCAAGCTTGACCACCGGCTTTAAGTTCTTTCCAACGCACAGAGGGGTCTCGGTAGGTAGGTATGGAATAGTTTGTCACCCATCCACGGACAGACCTCGGCAAGCGTTTGTTAAATTTAAAGATCGAGATTCGACAGGAATACTCATAATAAGTAATTTATTGAATGAGTCGGATTTCACAAGAACAGAGAAAATGTTAGCAGATCCGCAGCAAGCTTATTATTCTAAGCGTACATAACTTTAAGTGCCAATACATGACTCCACCACAAGGATAGAATGTGTTTCCTCAAAGCTAGGGAGACATACAAAAGTAATTAATGTTACATGGAAACGTACAGTTTCCCGTGGATAGTGAGAGAGAGTAGTGGGCAAAAAAACATTAATATCTCTGTGATATCATCAATCAGGATTTAAAGATTACGAGCGACTACTAAAGGTATTTACAAGGCAGATGTAAGTGGAAAGGCCGGGAGGGGACGCCCAACACTGACCTATGGACGCTGACCTTATTGGTGATGTTCTTCAAAAAGGCCATACGCACACGTGTATGATGTAGATGTATGAACGTAAACAAAGCAAAAGGAGTATGTAAGGATCGTAGCAGATGTCGTTCTGTAGTTTCTGCCTACCTCCATGGGGAATTGGCGTAAGTTTATTTATATATGGCACTATTACTATGATTACTATGGAGTCCGGATTTGCGGCTGGTTGGTGGCGATAGGCTCGCCCCCTATCACATGAAACTTAAACATAACTGGTAAAATGTTGGGATACTAAAGGTAACTCACTAACTCTACGGGGAATACAGTCGCGGTGTTGTGTTATGGCCCCAGGGTAGTTCCCAGTGGCAGACCTCTAACAAAGATGTATTTGCAATAGATGGAAGATAATTTATAAAACTATACATTCTTATTCAACGCAGCCCAAAGTCATTGACTTTCGTAACTTTAAATTCCATGACAACGACTTAGTCACCTTCTAAGTAATATTTTACTTATTGAAATTGGGCTTGTTTTCTCATGACCGGGCAAATCGGAACGAACTTTGTACGATATTATATTGTTATGAAATTAGCTGTGGTATTATGAATCAGAAATACTCAGAAGTGGAGCTTGAGTATCAGATCACTCTTGCAAAAATCTCTTTAGGCTCATTCATCGTGACCTAATCAATCAGTTTTTGAACTGCAATTTGTGGCTGTAATAAGTACTGCCTCGTTGGTCTAACAGTCGCAAGCCCTACTGCTGATCATGGGTTCAATTCCCGGGTCGGGCGTGGTTATTGGATTTTTCCACCTGGACTTTCTCAGTAGCAGCAAGGAGTTTGGATTGTGCCCGGTTCATAGCAACACACTCTCTCTCTACAATATGAGACTCTGGCGAAATGTGGGTTTACTATAGGTGCACCACTGCCTAATCCATCTGGGAATAGAGGCGTGATGTTATGATGTTACGTTATTGTACTTACACAATTTTTATAGAATCAAACTACACCATGTAGCATGAGAGGAAGTAACAGCCAAACGGCTCGAAAGCTGGCAATCGAAAGGTCCTTGGGTCAATTGATATACATTTAAGTAACTAACTCAGTTGAACATGATCGTAGGTCGATCACATTTAACTTAGTTAAATGGACACAAGGGGTTAGTGTTGCCCAGTAACTCGGCTGTGGAGATCAGATAGGCAGTCGCTCCATGTAAAATACTGGTTACATTCAGCTGCATCCGGTTAGACTGGAAGCCGACCACAACATAGTTGGGAAAAGGTTAGGCAGATGATGAAGAAATGGACACATAGCAGATCAAAATTGAACTGGAGTTGGAAAAAAACTGTCAAAGAGATCGCTGCCTTAATAAGAAAAAAAATATGAACCATTTTCTACATAAAATTGTAATTTTTTGTTAAACTTGTTTGTAAAGGGAGTTTCCTATTACTAAAAACTGCTCCAGTTAGAAACATCCGTTTTTCCAGCGTAAGCCACTTCGTCGCACTTTTTCCCGCCAGTGATAGCTTCTACAGGGAGGGTAAGTCGATTACTCACGCCGCTTCCTGTTGTCAATTAATGCAATGACCAGCACCGCAGTGCTTGTATACAGTTATAACACTAATACTTGCCGTGCAGGGAGTCATATAACACCGTCTCTACATGCAGGCTAGCGACAACCAATAACTTAGGATCGTTCATCGGTATTATGAGCACAAAACCTATAGGAACTTCATTGTCGGTTGTCAGTATTGCAGAAAGTTTTAGTCGAAAATTGAATTTTGTTTTATGAAGTCTCAGTTTGAAAATAAATATAACTGAAAGCTTTGTATGCAAGTTTTCAATAACAACGCTACACCACAATGCAATGTTTAAATAAAAGCGCACTGTTTCCGCAATGCGCAACAGTCCAAAAAATCGTGAAAACAGGTACCTATGGTTTCATATGGTAAAATATTTATAGAGAAATAATGCAAAACATCACCTAAATTAATTATTCATAGACAAGCTGTCGGTTCGATTATATTTCCCATCGGCAAAATTGACAAACTACCATATACCGTTTCACTCATTTAGAGCCTTTAAGGGATACATTTTCGATATTCTTTCCTCAGTGCTTTTATTTGATGTATCGATAAGAATCTTTTAGTCTATTAAATTTCTAAAATAGCGGTTTAGGCCATGCGGTGTCTGTCAATAAATTAAGTGCATGAATGAATTAATATTGTTGAAGCTTATTATTAAAACTTCGGTTCTTAAAACATTCTTCATGTTACTTATATTTTCCTGTTTTAAATTCCATTATATTTTTGTACACCAATTTTACCTTTTTATCATTTGTAATTGAAGAGCGGGTCCTTCTAGCACAGGTATATCTTTTACTTAAAAGGAGATCCCTATGTAAGTTTTACTGTAAAGTTTGTACAAGTTTCAGATTTGGCATACTACTGTTAAACCCACGATGGTTTGTGTGGTATGTTTAAGTCTATAAAAAACTGTTTGTAATTCTGTGTAATGTAAAAAAAAAAAAAAAAAAAAAGATATAATTGTACTTTTGTATTTTGTATTCTGCAAATATAAATTTACCAAAGGAAGAGAATTTATCAAGGAACCCGAAAAATAGGATGACTCTGCGCTCACTCTTTCCTCGCATTTTTGTTATATCTATTTCTCACTAAATGGATATCGGAAATTAAGCTGGATCATCCCAGAATTTCGCGACGGAGTCAAAAGCATTAGAGAAATTGATTTATTCTAACAAGGCCATAATCTCCCAAGAAGAAACTTTATATTGTGTAGTTGATTTTGGCACAGTGAAAGAAGGCTTGTTCGGTTTTGGCAAAATTGTGGTGTCTATTCCACAAATACCAAATTTTAAGTAGAAGTATGTACAGATTCTTGCTCTACATGTATTAGTACCTACTTTTAATGGTGATAGTTTCCATAAAACCACCATAGCGAGCAGACATAAGCAACGCTGCAAAAACTAATTTACTGAGTAGTTTCATATGACAAACACAATGTATCTTCGTAACGGGCTAACCCATCCAATTAGTAAAATGTATCGCTTTCAAATTAGCGAGAATTATGAACAGGAACTCATTCATGACCCACTTCATTGAACTCAGCGGGTATAAAAACCAGTGGATATGAATGGCATCGGTTGAATGAATGATATCAAGGCTCCAGAGAGTGAATTTAAACATTTATTGACTAGATTTCCATGCCATTTCAAAGTAAAATTTAAAGTAACAGTCGCTCAACTCCCCTCGCTTTTTATTCGGTTTACACAACAGGAAAGTTCAGAAACCTTAAAAAACGCCGTTGACGACAACCGTAGTAGGTACCTTAAATAGAAAAATCATTACTGGGTGGCGTGATATAACCAGAAGAAGGAATAATACGAAACAAGACTACCATTATGTAACATAGATGCAATTAAATGCAGCTAACACCCACGCGAATTGTACCATTCTTATTATATTCTAACACTTGTGATCCATTTGCCTATGAAATATCGATCGATGAATATGTCCACCGTGTCGCCTTCGATTTCACATTCATATTACTACCGTTTCTCCGAACTCGCCCCTGTTTACTCAGAACTCGAGACCTAGTAGAACGTAGCATTTTAATATATCCTGCACAGCCCGGACATTCTTATTGAATATTTGAGCCGCCGTCGGTGCTTTGCACCGCGGTCGTCACGAAGCAACGTAATTTTAACATCATCCGTCTTAAATCGCATGTCTGACGCTCCTAGCCCTTCAATTTACGTACTTTGACATTTTGATTTTCAAACTGAATGTTGCATCTTAGCAAGATGTTTCTGGTACGAATTTTCGTAACGATTAGGTGATTAGGTTTTTAAATAATGATAATCAAAGAGCTAATCTGATTAGAGATTTCTACCGAATTATAAACTACCCTAAAACATTAAAGGTATCTTACCTGTGCAACATAGCGCGATGTAGTCTTTAGCCGTAGCAGCCTGTGGTAGGCTCCATGCTATCTTGAACTCGTTTCCTTCCGCAGTCCACCTCAGCGTCGCTCTCTCATTGGCACCGTATAAGTCCTTCTTTTTATCCACCTCGCTACTCAACGTCTCTTTGTCTATCGCATCTATGGCACTATCTTCTTTGGATGTGTTGGCACTTGGTTCTTCGGTATCTACTGTCATTTGGCAGTCTTCGGCATTCTCGACCACTGCTTCGCCGTTTTCGACCACTGATTCGCCGTTATCGACCACTGATTCGTCGTAATCGACCACTGGTTTGCTATCATCGACCAATGGTTCGCCGTTTGCGACCACTGCTTCGCCGTTCTCGACCACTGCTTCTTCATTTCCGATCACTTTATCGTCGTTTTCGTCAGTTTGTTTTTCGTCTTCCATGGGACAATCCACGTCATGTTCTTCAGACATGTCTCCTCAATCGCACGATTTAGTTACACATTGTTTTTGTTTATTTGAATTTTGCTATCCGTAAAAAAACTCCAATATGTTAAGACGGGAAGCTAAAGAATGGGCGAAAGTATGTCTTCAATTCGTATTCAATGAGCTCGCATAATACACTACGAAGCAGTGAAATAAAACCAATAAAACAGGACAGACAAATCGCGAGAGAAGCCAAACAAACTTCACAAAGTTACAAGATGCAGGAGCAAGAATGTAGGGGTAGTTGGTGAGAAGGGACACTGAGACTGACACGTTGGGGGGTGTGAGGGGGTAGTGAGACGAGTGCGGGGCGGGGGCAGGCGGCGACGTCGCGACGCCAGCCCGGCCGGCGCCGTTGCCGCCGTCGACCTACTGCCCACTAATGCGGCCTATTCAACTCTCAGCAAATCACTACAAGTGTAATGATTACTGATACTGTTATCATAAGGATTCTCACAGAGATTTTCCAATTATATCAGTTGTTATTCATGACTTACAGATTTGCAAATAATACAGTTAATTAATTTCATTGAGAAAGAATATCAATTAGTAACTGTTTGAAACAACATATCAGTGGTAAATTATGTCAGTAACATAATATATAAATAATTATGAGAGAAATAAAATTAGAGGCTGTATAAGTAAATGTAGTATTTTTTTTTATTTTTTTATTTTGATTTCAGACTTAGACTCAATGCAAAAAACCAAGGTAGTTTAATAATATCATAAAATTTATTATTTTAAAGTAAAAGATGACTTAGCATAAGCAGATCAATGTTCAAAAAAATTTGTCATAATGTAGAATAACATTAAGAACATGATAGTCCATAAACAAATGGGAGTTTAAATAGGTAATATTGTAAGGGGCTCATAAACTGTTGTTTGAATGTTTTATATTTTATTATCAAATTAATAAAATAATCGTGTAATAATGGTTGTAACAGATGCAATTTTGTTATTTACACACATTGCATTCTGCACATATTTAATAATAGACCGGGTAACATAAAACTGTAGGGAGGACCAAAATCAGGAATGGCTGCTTGCGGGTTGGTAGAAGAGGCAAGCAAAAGCTTCTAGAAGGGCACAACAATGTCCAAATATATCTATCGAATAATGTCTCGTCCTGTAACAGACAGGAATTATGGAATGGCAAGATCTCAAGCTAAGAAATAAAATTAAAATGCAAACAAATAAATTGTAACAAAATCAGCATATTTGTTGTTATTATGAAATGTTCAGATGAACTAAACAGTTTTAAACGATTTCACTGTGTAATGTTTTTTGAATTATTTTGTTCCATTGCAGTTATTATTTTATTACTATCAGCTAAGTAAATCAATAACTGTGCAATAAAAACAATATCCGCCACATAGATACTATGAGACACGAGAGAAGGAAAACGATATAACACCACTATACACACTTTTCTGAAAAATATTTCGTGTTTTTCACACAAAATTCACCGTCGGTAATTTTTAATAAGAGATTTTCGAAAAAAATTGGCTTTTCTCCAATGCAGGCGATACTTTCCGCAGCGGATGACATTGACATTTAAAACGTTCAGAAATTGAATACGGATATAATGGATGAAAATTATTATCAAAGCTTTTGAGAATTTTATAATTGTACCCAGTCTGATTAAGTTTATGTTTTGTTCGTTAAAGGAAGTTATACAAAAAATCTAAGATTTTCATTGTGTTCTATTGGACTATTGAGTCGTAAAACAAATAATCGAATCGCCATGGAATACAAAACGTACAAGTGACTGTCACAGATTGCGTTCCAAAAGCAGCCTTAAAGCAACTTATAATTAATAGCATTGTTTTGGTTATTTTCCTCCGACTACAACAAATAATCGTTGTGAAACAGAGATAAACAAACAACGCAAAGCTTAACTTTCTAATTTATCTACTAAGTGAACGCCAACCATCATAACATTTGAATTTCAAATCAAAGTTGTAAACTGTGCTCTGCTCATCTGCTTGTTTGTTTATAATAATACCTTTTTTTAATTTTAAATATGGCCTCAATTGCGCCTTCGGATTCAGAATCAAATGTGAGCGGTTTCTACAGATATAGTAATAAAGACGTTAAATATTTGTATACTTCCATGATAGAGGTAAGCAAGTTGCAAGTATATTTGCATAGTTTGTATTTCCGTGTAATATGCTAGTATTGTATGTTTTAATGTAACGAATATCTTTATAATGGTACCCTTTATCTACAGAACATGGAATCAATAAACCAGGACATATTACAAGTGGAAAAAAATGTTAAAAATTTGGTACAAGTAGCTGGTCCCTTGGAAGGTCAACTGTCTGTGTTGTTACAATCACTGCCAAAGCCTAACTTTATCCTTCCCATGGAAACTGATTAACATGGCACTATTTTGTTGGAGTAAGATAATAAACCTATAATAATACTCGTATACCTATAATATGGGTTGATTGGAACATGTTGGATGGCTCCTCCAAGCAACATCAAATATTATATGTAGGCTGAATTTTAGTAGAATCATATGCGTAACCCACACCAAGATTTTGTATTGTATTGTATATTGAGCCGGTGCCCGCAACTCCACATCTGAGTGGGTATTGAGCGTACGGATAAAAAAATAACAGGGTAAACTTGTTGAAAATACAGCACTCAAAATTTACTGAATCAGTTTATTCATTCATTAATTTAAGCATGCAAATAAATATTGTAATAGGTACATAATGTATTTTGAAATAAAAAAATGTTACCAACATAATTGTGTCATTTCTTATTTTGTGTTCCATTTGACCTATTGGTGCTTCTGTTTTCCACAGCATTCTTAAGTTCTAAAGTAATAGATGCACATACATTTTAGTTGTAAGTATCATAAAAAATTAAATGCATTTTCCTTTGAACTTGGCAGTGGCAACAACAACTTTTTGTATCTGAACTTTTTGAAGCAAAACCTATTAGCAAAACCTGAGCTCTTACCTAAGTTAAAAAAAAAACCGTCAACAAGACATTTTTAGAAAGTTTTATGTGAAATTTCAAACAATCAGATATTTTTATATAAGCTAACATTGCTGAACTGTTTTAAAAATGCCGGAAATCATGGTGACCACGAGGGCGCGATCGCCGAGTCGCACTGAGGCCATTACTAAAGCTCTAGTCAACCGCCCTATATATGGCAATGGTGTTCTTATAGGCAAGTATCACACAGTCAAATTATCCTAGTGCAGCAACTGATCCAATTGTGTACCGTTATTTCCTATTGGACATAATTCATAAGGTACCTACCTAACCCTACGATAGGGTAGTAAAAAAAGAAGAGGCCTGGAGAAAGTACCTACCTTAAACACTTATTTCCTGTATCACAAGACACAGTTTCTTTTATCTTTTTTGTGATTGGTCATGTTGATAAAGAATAAATGCTCAAGCACCTATTAAACAAAAATATTTTTTATTTGCTTAAATAGGTGCTTAAGCGTTTAACTCTACTACTTTGAAATATATTTCCTTTCCTTATTTTTCTTTCGTTTTCGCTGAGTACCTATGTACTAACTAATCATCTCTCTTCCCACAGCCAATTGGGTGGAAGACCGGATAGAATGTTTAAAAAACGGAGCCCTGTACTTCCCTCCAAAAGAAGAAATAGACTATGTGAAAATGAAACCAGAATCGAGGCAGCCAGACTTTAGACAAAATAAATTAAATAATACACAGGTTAGGTCCCTAAAATATTTATTTATTTAAGTCCCTCATGGGCAAGTCACTCTAGTCAGTTGCCTACCTACAAGTGGCAACTAGTCCACTAGCACTAGGCACCAGTTAGCGGCAGCCGTAGGATAGAGCGAGAAGTGCGGTCGCTCTAGGCGCTAGGTAGTAATGAGCGCCAAAATACCTAATGCGAAAATCAATTTGTAGCGTAAAAAATGATTTTAATGGCGCTGATTTTTTTAATAAATGTTTACTTTTGTAAAAGTTGGTAATTATTATTTATATAACACGAGCCGAAATACAATATATTGTGTGAAATTGTCGACCAAACGGAGCCGAAGGACAACCTCGTGCTACCTTTATTAAGGGCTAGGCGCTGGCACTAGTCATGGCAGCAGTAGTGTGTTATTAACTTTTTACACCCAATTTTAAATCGTTTTACAGAGTAATATATCATCAATAATACGGCACGATAGCCACGACTCGTGTGATAATTATGCGACAACAAACGACCTTGTGTACAACCACTTGCCGAAGCCTCTATGTGGTCCCAATCAGCGTTATTATAAAAGGGCGCAGCATCAATTCTATCCTCAACCTGACCTCATGGAATGCTTTGTAAGTAGCTTCTATCCATCCTATCTACGGTACCGACGGTAACCACAACCATCTCCAATGGTCAACAAGGTTGGTCTAGCGGTCGCAAGCGCTACACTACCGAGTCCTGTAAGTCCTGGATTTGGTTCCCAGTGGGGCTGTTTTATTGGTTATTTCTGCACTAAAGCTGTAACAGTGCCCAGTTAAGGACAAGACACTCACCCCTAGTTACATGACTAACGGAACTGTGCTATTCTACCCTGTTGGAACATACAGCCGCGATATCGTGAAACGTCATCTCGTCAGATTCCGCCGTCTGTTGCCTCTGCGTTCTGTAATAAATAAATGACAGCTTAAGAGAATAGGCAGTCTCTTCAGTCAGACAGTACCAAAGCTACGGATTAATTGTTTTGGTATATACATGGATCTTTCATCTCCTCACGCCGAGGAAATAACAATACTTTTTTACTTTACCTTTTTCAGGGTAATGTGACCGAGTGGGGTTTAAGGAATTATTTGAAATACGAGTGGAAGTGTACAGATGTGTCAGACTACATATCGAGCCTGTATGACGACACGTTTTTGCCCCCACGGCCTCACCAGTACTTGCAACGGAACGAGAGGAGGGCGCGAAACTCGTGAGTAGTTTCATAGATATTTATCACTTGGACTGGCCACCTAAAGTCGTCCATTATTTCACGTGGTGTAAGAATCAAACAAAATGTGTACAGTTTTACGTTTTTTTATTGCAGGAGTTTCACAAAAAGTTTCCGTTTTAAGATGACAAAATCAAAACAATGATAAACATCAAGAATCATTTTTCCACTTTTTGCAAAATATTATTTAGTCTTTACAATATCACATTTTGTTCGAGAATAGGACAGTGACGTCCATATAAAAATTGTTAACAATACAATAATTCTTAATGCTTTCATATCGCCAACACCTGGCACCAACACGAGATCAGCAAATACGTCTTACAAACTAAGTTTAGTCTCAAACGTTACAACTAACAATCGCTTACAACTAACATGATATAACTTAACAAAATGTTCTTAACATAATGGCAGTTCACGGAACTTTCATAAAAATGTATAAAATAAAGAGGTAAGAGCAAGACAAAAATACGTAAGAATTTAAAGAAAACAACATGTTAGAAATGTCAAGGCATTTGACCTATTGACTAGTCGTCAAGCGTCAGCGAGATGAGAAGGAATCCACCTTTGGCAGCTTTATGAGACCAGACCCGCCAGGGGTCTTGAACATACTGCTTTGTACGTATTGCTGCTGTTGTGCAAACGCGTTCGCAGACATCATGTTTTGTTGAGCAAATTGAGCCTGAGGTATGTGGACATGACCATTATACTGCATTTGTGGAAATACCGGCGAACTTATTCGGCTATAGTTTTGTGGCAATTGAAAACCATTGAAATGATGACTCATGGATGGAAATCGGTCTAAAACCATTGGTTCCCCGCAGACTGACTCTTCACGGGAAGGAGGCTGCGAGAACACGTTGCGTTGGTTCACGCTAGACGTCTGAGATTCGAAACCCGAACTTTGGCTCGAGGATCGACTCCCGTCTACATTGAATATCTGACGCTCGCCTTCGGAGCCCCAGTAGCCACCTGCCACCCAAGAAGTACCGTGACCCAGCTTGCTCGGCGATATTAGAGGCCTAGATCGAGCCATAGGCGTCGGAGCAACAAAACTGGGAGTAGCAGTAAATTTTCTCAAAGAAAAAATGGAATTCGTTTTCTTCTTTGCCTTTGTAGGACTACTTATACATAAAGAACTAATGCTTTCATCTAATTCAGAGTCTGAGTCGTCCTTCATGAGTTTCTGATATTTATTGAATGAAGGTTTAACAAAGATGGTATCTGATACCGAACTTGGACTTTTGCTTAAAACGGAATTGACACAAAATGTTGAATTTAGTTTAGGTTTTGTCCATATACTGTCAGCTCTTGGTGTAAAGGTTCTGCCATTCATCATGCTGGCATTCAACAGACCAAGATTTTCGCTAGAGGACTCTGAGAAGTTGTGCAAGCCGAATTTACTAAGTGAGACATCATCATCACTGTCTAAATGTATAGTGTCGTCGTCGTCATCAATAAGCGTACTTGCTGACGAGTTCATCAGGTTCTTCATTCGTTTCGGTGAGGTTGGAGATCTCATCTCTACTCTTCTGGTTTCTGTCTTGATTGATTTGTACACCAGTATTACTATTAAGGTACATAATGTCTGTAACAAAAGATTTATAGTGAGTTATTATTTGTATAATTTTATCAAGTTCTTTTCATTTTCTTATTGACAAAAATATTTATAGTAGAATAAAATTAGTGAGTTTTATATTTTGTTGTATTATTTCTTAGCAAAGTTAAAACACCAATTATGATCATAATTATTGTACAGTTTACACAATACATAATATAGCATGGACACGGATAAAAAAATTCAAAGTATTACTTAGATTTCAACTAAATTAGTAATGTAAGTCTTAGCAGTACCAACCTTTATCAAGCTCAAATAAATAGGTTCCACAGCCACATAGCGATGTCCTATCGTAGCAATGACAAATATCAGCCAATGCAAGTCAATTAAAATAGTATTCTTTGAACTGTTCACATTCCAAACATGTCCAATAATTTGTAAGGAGCAAACAAAACTTGCTAAAGTTTCCTGAGTAGTCATATTAAATTGGTCTATATGTATCTGTCTAAAATTAAAACTTTTTGGCATCATATTCATAATATTTATGTCGTAGAAATAATTTTCTAATGCTGGGAATGTCATAGTTGTCTTCATCTCAATGATAGAGTATATTCTTTGTAGAAGACCTAGTACTATCTCCTTTATATTAGTTATTGTACTAAGTAAATTCTTGTATCTTAACGATAAGTTTGTGTAAAGTTCAAAAGAAACCAGTATAAAAAGTATAACTGCTATAAGCATTGAGGTATTGTTTACAAGTTTTCTCAGCAGTTTGCTTTGTTTCAACTGCTTTTGATTCATCTTGTCTGATGTCCTTGTTTCTAATAATTTAGACCCCAGTAGGGTTTCTTTCTCTTTGTGCAATTTCATTTGGAGAGTTTTCCGGCAAGGGCTGCATAGCTTGTATGCTTTCTCTAACTGCAACCTAAAAATAAGAACCACTTGTCAGCAACACCATTACATACAGAAATAAATGACACGTCACAAGACAAAATTTCCTGAATATAAAATACATGAAATAATCAAATGGTAATTTAAAATTTTATTTAGTCATGTTTACCAATTCCAAATAGAAGCAGCCATAGAGCACAAAGTGAGTACGATACACAGGTAAAACCCAAGGCTTGTGGTTTGATACAAATTTTCTGTATCGGACCAGATTAAATTAAAACTGGATCAGTAAACATGACTTCTTATAGTGATTGATAACATTAATTAAACAATTAGCCGCCACTGAGATAAGTACAATGTGCTAAATAATGTGGCCTCTAAGAATTGGCCATGAGAAAAAGTGTTTACACTTCAAATTATACTTTGGGCAAATAACTGTCTCTTTAGATTTCATTTACAACAACCCAAAGAGGGTTGCATTTAGTAAATTAGTTTTTAAGCAAGAACTAAAACAAATAACTATCCAAGTAAAGGACAATCACTCTTATTTTACTTGTGGTGTTAAGAATGAAGCCTTATAAGTGTTTAATCTCCATACAGTATCTATTTCATTTATCTTGACCTTGTATAAAATAAGTACGATAGATACACGGTTCAAAATAATTTTACCTGTATGATTCTATTTCATTGTCAAACGTCTTCTCATTCATAGGAACAAAATTGGCTAGTTGTGTTACTTTCAACTGTTGGTTTATATTACACATCTTGCAGAGACCATTCTTGGGTGGACTTTTCCGGAATACCTTTGGCGTTTGGTTACCCTGCTCATTGAAAGCGGTAACTGGTTTATTGTAGTCACCATCCTAGAATTATGAAAAAACATACATTTAGATGTATTACTAAAACATTGAATGCCTTCGGTTAGTCAGGAATGAATATTCCGGACAGGTAAAAATGAAATCTTCAATAATAGTTTCCCAAAGACATGGGAGTTACATGAAGAAATCTATGGGAACTAGCAAACATATTGCTAGTTTTCCTGCTTTTTTAATACATATCAAATGACCTACAAAGCTGAAACACTGCCAATTTCTATCAAAAAGATTAGGTAAGAAAATTAAAAAGTTTTACCAGAAATCCAATTATTATAGAAGTTTTATAAGAAGATATAATGCTTATTGAACAATTTATATTATGTAACACTTAATCGTAATAGTAATATCATTCTTAATCAGTAATAACCTAACCTTGGTGAACCCATTATACTGCTCACATTTTGGGCAAGTCCAGCTGTTGCGAACTGGATATTTTACCCAAAAATCACTATTACAGAACCAACAGTTTACGCGCCACGGCAATGCTGATCTGTAATAACAAATAAAACATTTTTTACTTTCTGTCGGGCGGGAAAGCGTTATCTATAACCCCACTAACTCACCGTAGTTTATAAAGTAACTTCACAAGTAATACTGTACATAAAACAACGGCTATACTTATTAGCACTGACTCCATTTTATAAATATATTTCATTTTTGTCAAGCTTTATTTCCTAAAAATTCTTAAATTCCCTAACCTAAAAGTACACCCATTTTGTTTGCCATAGATTATTTTTGATTTTTTTTATTGGTTACGGCTAGCCATAGAGTCGAAAAGAAAATAGTAAGCCGACTCCACATACTTTTCACTTGCTGCAAAAGGTTCAAGTATTATTTTACATTAAAGCTGAAGACCAAAATATTTCCATCACAGCAATACGGGTAACACCTTATAAAACCGATAGAATGATAGATACGATTACTGTAATCCAAAAACATCACACTTAACTTAGCTTAATACTATAGAGTTGTATTGTGGAAGTTTCATCGTGTGTATTAAACAAAACTTCCGATTTTTTAAATACGGGAAAATGATGAATTTAATTAAGCTGAAAAAGATTAGAAGACTATTTTTCGCACTACAATCTAATAAAAATTTGAACAAATGACAAAAAGTCTGTTCACGCGCTCTTCATCAAATCATGTCTGCTTAAAAAATTTCGACATAATAATAAAAGTTTCCCAGAAATAGAAAAAACGACATCAGATGAAATTATGCAGCGCCTTACGAATCAGAAAAGTTACGGGTTGACTGACATTTTTGAAAATGCACCCAGCCTACGCATACAATTTCAGTTTTTTTGTAGTGAAATGACGGAAACACATTTCGAACATCAAAAGTATTAAGATCACAACAATTCTCTGACAATTTCTTGGCAAAATGGAAATGTGGCTATTTTGGAATTAAATGGAAGTGACTCCCTGTGAATTTGTGAAATTCGTAAGAAGTGCATGCATTGTGCAAGCCCACCATAAGCCAAGCCAAATGCCCTGTACATGTTTGAATTTGCAATGGTTTGGCTAGTAAATTAATGAACCTTTTTAGTTCATGTACGAATTTATAATTCCTAATGAGCTGAAAGAAAAATAAAAATAAAATAGTTAGGAACGCATTCAATATAGTGCTTGTTTGCGTCACTCACTATTACAGTTTAGCGCTGCAAAATATCGGTCCTTCGAATGAGTTGCTGGATCATTCCATTGCATTTCAGCATAAAACGCACAGATAATTAAAATTTTGCAAGTGACAGATGTAATATTTAACTTTAATAAAATTGACATCACATTGTTGTTTTGAGGTTATTATGTCAAAAACACGACATATCTGAGCAGATAAACATTGTTGAATACAGCTACTACATACACTGGTTTCTAAACTATTCGTGTAAAATTAAATACTACAATGACACCGGAAGAAATTTTACTTTTATGTAACTATGACGACCAATTAAATACAGGTAAGGTTATGGAAACGAAATAATATTCATTTATCTTATAATAAGTTAGACTTACCAAGTAAACATCCTTGACTTCCAGAAAGTGAAACTATTAAAAAACTATGGTCCGATAAATGGTCAGTCGGAGACATGGAGATATGTAAAGAACTATTAGCAACGGGTCTTGAAACAGATGCACTGAAGGATGTATTAAAAAAGTATCAGAACGATAACAACGTGATGGAAAATATTCTTCTAGTATCAGTCAGTTCATTCCTAACGTTTTGTGATCGCAATTGGAACCCACACCCAGAATCATTGAGTATAGAAGAATTCTTTGGTACAGAATGGCCTAAAGAAATTGATTCAAATGTGATGCTCCAGAGGGACTCGGAGCCTATTTATGTAAATATTCTCCATCCAGAACTGTTATACTTCTCAACACAAGTTTTCAATGTGCTGTGTAATGCTGATCAAAGTTTGGTAAGTTTACTGACTAAATAATATTATGAATCAGAAGGAATGACTTAACACGTTGACGGACAGTACTCTCTCACATGTTAGGTTGCTGAGACAGTACTATTTTTCATACATTGCCCATAGGCGTAGCGTCACAGTACAACTATTATAATAACACATGATATGACAGAACGGATATAGACGTGAACGTCATAAGGCGTTCTGTCACATAGGTTATGTATTTTTGTAGATATATGACAGTACGTTCTGAGGCGTAAACGTCTATATAAAATTTTACGTCTTATGGCGTACTGTGTTTAAACTAGTCAAAAGATCGACGTCGAAGGGCGTACTGTCGTATTACTTCTGACTGGCTTGACGCCTACAGGCAGTACTGTCCGTCAACGTGTTAACATTTAATAATTTCAAGTAAAATTGAAATTCATTAATAATCAATAATCTAAGAAGATGACATGTCTCAAAATAATCTATGAATGAACTAGCAAAAATGATAATAATGACATAGCAACTCCAGTTGCCTTACTTAGCAGTTTGTGGCTTTCCAAAATAACAGTATCAGTGGTTCTTAGGTGACATGACTAAGAAATTTGATTGTATGAAAGAGAACTTCTTTGTGTATTTAACAGTATAATAATAAACCAGAACCTTAATTTACCACTTCCTCACTGGTCTAGTGGTTGCAACAGATACTACTGAGCATGAGATCCTATCTACTATAATTCCCAGGTCTGGTAAACTGTTACTGAGTTTTTGCATCTGGAAAATTTCAGTGGCATCCCAGAATCTGGATGTGTGCCTTGCAATTGGCTCACCCCCTATTACATGAGATTTAAACATAACTGGTGTGTGGGTGTATCATAGGTACACCTCCGTCTGACCATTCAAAGAATACAGGCATGATGTTATGTTCATTTACAATTTCATATTTCAGCTACACCTATGGTGGTACTTTAGATGCAAGGCTGTTCATCAAAAAACTCTAGAAGATACCAGCGCCACATTATACTCTGAGCTGGAAATCATAATTGCCAAGCTCACAAACCTCCTGCATGTCATCAAAGACAAGCCAAGGCTTCAGATCCTGCTGTGCATGGAGATAGGGCAGGCTTATCTCTTGTATGGCAGGGTACAGAGGACTGAAGAGTATCTGAAAAGGGCTAGAGATCTTGCTGGGTTGACACTGGAGTTAACAGGTACTGGGGAACTGTTTATAGCTGTAGAATGTAACTTATGAACTAACTAGACTTGTTCAGCTCAATTTAGTTTTTGTCCATAGTAACACCAGGTTTGTATGAGACTAGCACTTTGTCCACAACTGTGTGGATCTCAACTTTTCCCTCCAAGTTTTAACATCCCCTCCACCCCAATAAAGCTTAGTTTTGAAAATAATAATCAAATAGCCTATAACACTCAGAGATAATGTAGCTTTCTACCAGAAAAAACAGGAGAAACAATTTTTAAAATTGAATTGTTCGTTCCGGAGATTAACCCCTACATACAAACATACATACAAATTTTACGTCTTTATAATATTAGTATATATTTTTTAAGTCGCCTTTCATTCACACCCTCAGCATGATTGAACGAATGAAGAATATAATTTAAAGCGCAGCTAAACAAGAAAATGTGGCCTATGTCACTTGCTGATAAGCTTTCTTTAGGTGGAAGAATTTTTGTAGCTTTTGAGCTTATCCATTACATACTAACATACAAATATATCGATACTCTTTATTGTAATATTAGTTTAGATGTGTACGCATGTAGCAATAAGTTTAGGTAGTCCCTTACTCATTGAACTAGGGTTTTAGTTTTGTAACTATTTATAGTCTAGTAGTTTTTCAAATACTGTCCAAGATGAGATGATCATTTTTATGGTAGGTTAAGGTAACTTTTAATCTAGATGTAAAACTGCCTTTATTGCCTGTAATCCTTTATTTTTGATACAGATATTAAATATTACATACTAAATGATTATTTTTCAGGTATCCTCGGTAAAAGAACAAAGTTTCAACAAACAATAATACCCCAGCTTGCCCTATCCAGTGAGTTGGACTCCAGCATAGAAAGGCCATCAGCTGAGGAAAGCCACGGTGGCTCTGAGTTGCCTCCCGACCTTGAATTACAAGACGATGTTAGGTTGAACAGGATTGCATACACTGAGACCATCAGCCAAGCTGAACTGCCAAGCTTGGAACAGATTCTTTGTTTGCTTACTGTGTGAGTAATTTACTCTTTGTAAATGTATTTTACACTTTTTAACACCTTAACTGCCAGAAAACGACACACAATAGAAAATGTATTGTTTGTGTATCACTTGGTGTTTAACATGTTAAATTTAATGGTTAAGGGATTGAAATGAAGATACATGTAAGGTATTTCTTACCCTAATGGGAAAAAGGCATTGACTTATACAGTACTAATACTTTTGAAATCATTGGAAAAATGCGTATGTTTATGTATGTGTGTTTTCTGGATATGTGCAGTTAAAATGGATTCACATTCATTTTGTTTAGCTGCTGTGTCTGCTTTATGCGAAACAGGAAAAGTGTTATATTTATTATATTTTGAGCAATGTCTTAGCTCGTAATTTGCGTATCGGCAGGAAAATACCTTATATGATCCACCCCAACTTCTCAGTGTTAAACTTATAATTGCTGATCTTTTCAGCCAATACCTAATGAAAGCTCAGCCAAGAGATGAGTTGATGAACGAAGAGCTAGCCCCCTACATCAATGCTGTCCTAACACAGAACAAAGGCGCCTGGTCTACCAGGGTAGCCGCCCTACTCATCAGGTGCAAGCTAGAGGCGAACCATAGGAGAACTGTGGAGCGAGCCATGCTGCAATGTGAGACTATTGTTAATGATAAGACTGGAGCCAGCTCCACCACAAGGTAGGTCTGAAAACAATTTTATTGTTATGCTGTTAACGATTGTTTCAATATGCATAAGACAGGTCAGCCATAAAGTTTCTGTTCATAATGTCAAAATTACAGTATTTTACTAAATGCATATGAAAATATAGTATGTACGGAACTAATACCAACCGAATCTGCTGAACCGATTTTAACGGGAATTATAAGATATAATAACTTGTCTGAAGAATAATTATTTTTCTAAAATACAAGTTAGAAAAATAATTATTCTTCTGTGATAAAAATAAAACCCATGAAATCTGCAGACGAATTTGCGAAGTTGGGCGAATTTGGTAACAGCTAATCTTTCAATATGTTTCTCTTGCATTCATTGTTAGAATATAAAACGAATCAGTTTTTTTTTCTTAAACCAGGTTATCATATCTCTGGTCTACTGGTTTGCAACCTGCATGGATGTGGAGGCAGCAGTTGGCAGACCTGTACCTCAACCTGGGATTGGTGAAGGCTGCTCTGGAAGAATACCTGAAGTTGCAGCTGTGGGAAGACGTTATTGTCTGTTATACTACACTGCAGTTGAGACATAAGGTAGGATTTTAGTGTATATGTTTCTGTAGCTTCTAAGATCTTCTATATATACTAGTTTTATTGAAAACATATTTACAGTATGATGGAGTTGTAGTAAAGTTTCTTTATTTACGTATTCTAAATGTTTTTCAGGCAGCTGAAGTGATACAACAGCAAATTGATATAAATCCAACAGTGAAATTATACTGCCTCTTTGGGGATGCTACAGGTTAGTGATTTTTAAGTATATCAAAGATCCTCTTCCTCTTGCTCAGAGTGGTCAGGAAAAGCGGGCCACTGATTGAAAATAGCAAAGTTGTTACAGGTAATAAGTCCAAAAGTTTGATAACCAGTCTTACCTTGGGGTATTGTTAGTAGTCTTACCCATTAGCTAGGTTGTGGAGGTCGGATGGGTAATAATAATTACTACCCTGCCAATTTCGGTTATAAATTCTACAATTGTTTTACCCCCCAAGTATAAAAATTGTTGTTAAAAGTTTGATGTTTTTTTTTAGAATTCTGGTTTAAAGGCTAACCACCCCTGTTAGCCTTTTAATCAAATTGCTAACAATAATGTATTACAGATGATGTCAAATACTATGAGAAGGCGTGGGACTTTTCAAATCATACGAGCAGCAGAGCCCAGAGACATTGGGGCAACTTCTTGTTCGACCACAAAGAATATGAACAGTGCATTCCACATTTCGAGAAATCAGTTGAAATTAACTCGATACAGGAGCGCGTTTGGCTTCGATTAGGGTGAGTTTAAAATAAATAAATAAATAAATATTGCTGGACAATCCGCACAGCATCATCTAGCCCCAAGCTAAGCAGAGCTTGTGTTATGGGTACTAGATGACTGATATACTTAATACAATACATTACATAGATATATATTTTTATTATACATAGAAAATACCCAGAACACCCGGAACAAATATTTGTAGATCGTACAAACATTAGTCCCGAGGCGGGAATCGAACCCGCAACCTCTTGCATCGCAGGCGGACCTTCGCCCGCCGCGCCACATCGGTCGTAAAACATATCTTTAATAACGATATCAGGCTGTTACTGCACACTGCAGGGCTTCTTCTAACACAGAGAAGGCACTAGCATTAATCACCACGCTTGCTCAAGGCGGGTTGGGAAAAACGTGAAGCGAAACCTTCGAATGCCTTTTAAGAAGCCAGATCTCACTCTCCTTTATACAATAAAAGGAGAGTGAGATCTGGCTTAGTTCAAAGTTTATTTGGAGAAGTGCAGATAGCTCAAATGGTCGAACACTAGTATAATTAACTAGCTGCATGGACCCCACGGTGCTGCCCGCCATTAAAATACACATTAAACAAATGCGCGAACCGTAAAACGCTATTAAAATAGCGCTTCGATTATCGATTTTTTGCAGTTTTCTGCGCAATCGTCTTAATTTTACATTCCTTAAAAATCTTCTAGAAAGTCAGAAAGTTCTTGAGAATTGAAAACATCGACAATCGGCTTTATTTATACCTTTGGATAATGGAGATTTTATTCTTAACTCACATGCTCTCCGAATTATTTCGCATCAATACTTCTACTTCTTTTTCTTACTTCTTCTTCTGAAAAAAACTTGAGGAAGAAGAACTCCCTCTAGTTTTTTTCATGCTAAAATATTTATAATAAATTGCTTTTTCAGTTTCGCAGCCCTTATGATGGAGAACTGGGAGGTATCAGCGAAAGCGTATCGTCGCTACACATACCTGCAACCGAACACGTTTGAAGCGTGGAACAATCTCGCCAAAGTATACGTGAAGCAGGGCGACAAAAATAGGGCTTACAGAGCTCTCATGGAGGCACTAAGGTTCAATTATGATAACTGGAAGGTTTGTTTGTATTGTATACTACTTTGCTAAGCTATCTATCTTATAACATCACATCTGCGCCCCAATTGCGTAAGTCTTTCTATCACAATCCAAAGTGTTTTTACAATTCTTCTGCTTCGACACATTTAATCTATACACAAATAAATTTGAAGTGTCTGGATTTTATGTCGAAAAATCTTTTTTTCTGTCTATCTGTTTGTTAATTGGGGTAATCTCCGAAACGGCCGGACCGATTTTGACAGGAATTCCACTGTTATAATTAGAATTCCGCGTAAAAAAATAAACCCACGAATTTCTACGCGGACAAAGTCTCGGGCACAGCTAGTAACACAATAAATGTTGTTGAATTGTCAAAAATAATTGCCATTGATATTGTGTTACGCAATAACCCACTATGCTTTAAAGACGTAGGCGTAGAAGTATTGAGTACACCGCATATTGCCAATTAGGCTCAATCTCCATGTAAATTGAAACATGGAGCAAGGGCGACCTGATACAAATATAAGTCCCGGTCTGCTATTGAGAAAAATCATAGATTAATTATATATATGTATTTTTTTATCAAATTCTTTTTTTATCGGCTCAGCATCTGTAAAAATTACTGATCCTCTTTTTCTTTCGCAGCTCTGGGAGAACGTAATTCTTGTGAGCATGGACACAGGGCATTTCGAAGACGTGATTCGTGGTTGCCATCGCATGCTCGACGTGCAGCAGAAGTTCGAAGATTTGGAGGTGCTAGGGTTTTTAGTGCAAGCTATTATACAAGACAGTAAAGATGCTGACGGGAATAGTGCTGCTAGGTGATTTTTTTTCTTTATATTGCTATTATAATAGTAAAAAATACTTTTGTTAAATCTTCATGCTCATCATCCTCCTGCCCTTACCCTTATTTATTCGGGGTCGGCGTAGTTTTCTTCTTCCATTCATCTCTATTTACCGTCATCTTAATGCTCACCTCCTTTTCAGCCATGTCATCTTTTACACAATTCATCTCTCACATAAATATTCCCTCACAACATGTTCAATTGCCTCTTAGATCATTTATTAATAACATAAACGTTTTTTAGATTGCGTAAACGAGTTTTGGAATTATTCGGAAGGATAACGTCGATCCATCAAAATAAACCCGAAATATGGCAGTTGTACTCAGATTTAAGTCCAACATATTTGTTGAAAGCGCAGCGTTTACTGAAAGCATACAAAGGCTATACACAGGTAACGACACCTAATAGCTTACTCGTTATCATTGAATAAAATGAATAGAGTATTAAGAACTAATTCGATGTGTATTATTTTTTAGAATGGCAACTGGGCTAATAGTCCAGATACATGTAAAAAAGTGATAGAAATGGCTCTGGCCCTCCTCGAACTAAGTAAAAACGCCAGGGAAGAATCGGAAGAGAAGGATATTCTACAAGCTAATCAACAACTGTCTTCTGCAAGACTTACTGGTCAGGCGGTCATAAGGGCTGCTGAAAAACAAAACTGGCCAGACACTAAAAGTGGCTTGGAAGATTTAGTAAAGTTATTTTCGAGTGTAACAGAATATATGAAATCAGTAATGTAAATGGTGTTGTTTTATTTTATTTCTCACATGATGTCCTAGTTCACACAAGGTAGGTATTCTTATATTTCCCGTGAATTCTCCCAAGATTTTAATGGAAAGAGAATTTTGGTACTCCAATCCACCCCAGATAGTTTACTTACAACAGTTTTAAAGTTAAACTTTAATAATTTGTCTACTAATTTTATTATATTTGAATAATTTATTACAAGTTATATATTTATATACTACACTTCTGGACACATCTATTGGCCCACCTTAGAGTTTAGGTTTCGATGGCCCCTACCGAAATATGATTGCTAGATTAAACAAAAACTGTTGATGCAGTTTTAAACCTGATACATTTTACCATCTTTTTCGATCGTATTGTTTTAAATTTGAATTCAGAATACCATACGACATGGAGCTACGCCTAACAAGTCGGATATGCGCCTTGTTAAAGGCAATTGATTTTTGAATAAAAAACATGTTTTATCAAATAAAGGTTTAATTTAATAACGCATGTTGCCTCCATGGGCATCTACCACAGCTCTCATACGATTAGGCATAGAGTTTATCAACCGCTCTATGAAATTTTGAGGGATCATCTCCCATTCCTCTTCTATGGCAGTTTCAACTCCTGCATCGTCTGGGCAACTGGCTGATGAGCCCTAACACGTCTTTTTAGCTCGTCCCACATGTGCTCAATGGGGTTCATGTCTGGGCTTCTGGCTGGCCAGTCCATAACTGTGATGTTCACATCCTGAAGATATTCCCTGACGATGCCAGCCGTATGGGCTCTTGCATTATCATGCATAAAAAGGAAATTTGGGCCCACATAGTCCTCGTATATATATACCTTTCAGCATTTAATGTTGGCAGCCGTGGTCCTGTAACAACCTCATGTTGAGTTTTGCCGCTCGCGGATATAGGTACCACCCCAGACAGTCCATGAGCCACCGCCATAAGCAACCCTCTCTTCAAAGCAGCATTGTGCGAAACCCTCTCCCTTACGTCGGTAGACCTTCTTCCTTCCATCATTGCCATATGTAACACAATATTTTAGACTCATCAGAAAAGAGTACACGGCTCCAATCTTGCTGTGTCCAATTTAAATGACTGCGTGCGAAATGAAGGCGCGCTGTTCGGTGGGCTCGCGTTAGTTTGGGCCCATTAGCTGGCTTGTGTGGTACCATATCGCGTTCTTTTAACCTTCTCCGAACAGTTCGAGCGCTCACAGATACTCCGTGGAAGTCGCGAAGTTTGATAAAAGAAAATGACAGTGACGTATCCATCGTTTCGTACATAATTTTGTAATCCCTCTAAAAAAAAAAATGTGTGCGTAAATTAGCTCTCGTATAACATTTTTATAGGTTTCTAAACGTTACGTAAGGTAAGTACCTTACGTAACGTTTAAAATGTATTCTCGTATTTTTTTTAAGCTAAAATAAATGAAAGATACTGAGTCAGTTAGGAAAAACTAAACGTAGCTGACAGCTGTCATAATTTGTGCGAACTTGAGGGGGTGTTACTGTTTTCTATCTCATAGAAATTATAATTAATTACGGTGCATGTATAATGGTGCATTAATTAAAGCTCTTTCACCATGGCTATGGCTAACGACGAAGAGATATTAGAGGGTTTTCTCTGTCCCATATGTAAAGCGGACTTGAAATCCGCCTCCCAACTGACGAGCCATTTCGAGAGTTTACATTCTGAAGAACAGGACGTCCTAAGATCCTTGAAGGATATCTTTGGTAAAGCAAAGAAGATAATATTGAACAATGACGATTCTGATTTGAAAGAGACGTTTGATCGTGCGTTAAAGTTTAGTTACCAGGAGCATCGTTATTTGGATGAGGAGCAAGTGATAGGTGTGTCACGTAGTTCTACGGATTATTTGAAAGGAGTGCGGTCAGCGCGGTTGGAGAGGTACGCCACAGAGACCAACAAGCTGTTGATAAGGCTGGACAAACTCGTGTGCAACATGCCTAGTGAGCCCAGTCAAAGGAAACTTCATGAACAGGAAGTAAGTTGAGCTTTGTATATGCGAATTTGATAGTGATTTGTACAAGCAGTTCATTGCTGTAGGTACTAAAATTGCTCACAAGAGACTATGTGGTTTGTTCCTGAAACATTAAATGAGTACGATAGAAAAGTCACGACCTAAACGAATCATTATTAAATAATAGAGTAAATACATTCTATTGCCTGATTTATATTTCAGGGTAGGATTAAAAAATCAGTAATGATGAGAATTCTCCTCGCTGTCAATAAATCAATATGTATAACAAAGTCTCTGCTGAGTCTGAATGCGATAAACTAAAAAACTGCAGAATCACCAATAGAAAGAGTCAATAAGGAGAAAGGTTTACAATTTGTCACGGGCGGGCTTCGCTAGTTGCTAAGTAATTAACTCATTGTTATCAAATTAATAGGATTATTAATAGCAGTAAGTTATTGGAGACTCATTGAAATATTCTTATGTAATGAAGATCTTTTTATTGTTTTCAATTTATGTTTAATTTACTTTGATAAGTTAAACTTATCAAACATTATTGGTTGTCTTAAATTGGAGCACTTAAGATGACCTAGAGGTAATAATATTATAAGTTATCAAACCTGCTTTATTGAGTAAAGAATTACATTAATTTATATTAACAAGTCCACAACTCGTAAATTCACAGAATTTAAATATTTAATGTTGGTATGATTTCTATATCTTGACGGATGGGTCCACATATCAAAATTACAATTTTATTTTATAACACTATTATCTGCGAAGTCATAGCAATTTTAGTCACATTTACTGATAAGGGAAAATGATACGAGCAGTTATGCCAAATGATGTCTTTAAAAATGTAAATCTGAAGGTATTATAATGATAACCTTCAGATTTACCACATTTTTCATTGGTTATGTGATAGCTCCATTGATTAGCAAGACCAGGGCGGGCGGGAGGAGGGTTGTGGAAATCTACAAATTGAATTCTCGGTCAAAAGAAGGCCTGTATAAAGGCTTACGAAAGTGAATGGTTTACTAGACTGGCCATGGTTTTAGTATTGTTATAAAAATTTTGTTTGTTGATTTAACTTTAATGGTTCTAGTTTATCCCACATGTAAGTGGACACACCCTTTTTACCAGGAGTCTTTGTTCATTCAGTTTTGTGCACTTATTTTGTACCTTTGCGTTTAATTTTCAATGCATGATGTATTGATTTATTTGAATGGCTTATTGGAGTATGCTAGCTGAAGATGTGAAGAGTGGGTGTTCTATGTAGAGGATAGTTTCATGTAATTTTTTACATATTCTCAAATTGCTGATTCTCAGCCTAATTTGAATAAATGATTTTTGATTTTAATGGCTGACAAATGTGATAGTGCTCAATCGTGAACCTAACATTTATATTAACAAATGTCTATCTTGTTTAATTAGGTATTCAAATTTTAATTCCAGGTGGTTCCTTGGTTAGACGGGTCCTCGGTGAAGCTATGTCCCAACTGCGCAAAGACCTTCAATCTGACGCGGCGGAAGCACCACTGTCGACTCTGTGGCTCCATCCTCTGCCATGACTGCTCACTGTTCCTAGATATGAATGTAGCTAGTTAGTATCTTTTTTATTTCATTGGATAGCTAAAATAACTTTCAACTGAATTCTTAACATGTGATTCGACCTTCCACTCTCTTGAAATCTTATTTTACTGGAGTCATCAAGTATTTCCCTCACATAGTCATTTCCTTAAAAACCTAAAGTTTGACAACCAATCTTGCCAAGCGGTATTTTATTACCATGTAGGTACTGGTGTTACGCTGGTTGCGGTTAGGCTGGAAGCTGCTTTAATACACTTATTATATTAATACATGAAATGAAAACTTTGGAGTCCTTTTAAGATTATTGTGTGCATGGAGGAGTGCCAGATTTGAGATATATAAAGTTTATAAGAAGAAGGTCGAATATCGACCACTAAGCGACACCTAGTACTGAAATGAGGCTAGGTTGGTGGCGAGTCATTTTAATAAAACCTGAAATTTAACATCAAAATCATGACTTTTGCAATGGGGGTTAAGAGACATTACAGATTACCACCTGGTACGAACCTATCATACATACTTTTATGCATATAGAGGCGCGCCGTTTGCGACTACGCACTTGGAGATTTTGAAAGACAAAAAGAAGAAAATGGTCAATCAAAGAGAGGAGTTGTCAGTCTTTCAGATTATTAACTTTTAAAATATATACCTATTACAGGAGCAATAGTAGACCCATCAGTACCGCAGCCAACAAGCCAGCCGGACTATGAGATAACGGAGAAGAATGGTCTCCGTTTGTGTGAGCACTGCTACAATCTCATAGAGCTACGGAAGCAGGTGCAGGAGACTCGTAACGCTAAGACTGTGCTGGTGACCGCTTATGAGCAGATGAGGAGCCTGATGGACAAAGCTAGGCCTGATGTGGCCATGTATGAGAAGGTATTTATTTTATGTTACACACCCAAAGTTGGGATTTTGCCTGTTGTTTAAGCTAGGTTTGTTAATATTAAGGAAAACTTTATCATACCTACCATAGTACCTACCTCTTTTCAGTCATCCGCGCAACTTTGCCCATATGTTCAGAATCTTTTAAAAATGATTTAATTAAAGTTCTTATCGCCATTAAAAGTTTTTTTTTGTATCTAAACCTTTTTGTTACGTCATTTAAATATCAGTTTTTTTTATCTTCTCTTAAGACCATGAGGTGTAATTTGTTTAGCAAATCCCGCTAAATTTGTGACTTTTAATTTGTTGGCGATCTTGCAGTGGATGAAAGTGCTCAACTTTACTATGGGACCAAAAATGAAATACAAAAAGTATACAAAGCTTACATTAAACTAATTTGTTTGTTTACAATCATCATTTACGGCAGGACCGCAAATAAGCAAGCTCCTGCTGCCAAGTAGAGAGAATGGGATCCTTTACCAGCATGCATGATTGCAAACAAACAAATTAGTTTAATGTTAAGTTTGTCAATAAATTATTGTTATATGAAAAATATTTACTTGGGACACACAGAAAATTCAATCGAGGAAAACTTAAAGACAAGTATAAAAGTAAAATTAAATAAAGGACCTGTGCGAGGCTAATAGGATTATCCAATAAGGCTTCTATCTCAGCAAAATGCTGTGATATTAAAAAAATATGTATATATTTCGCAGCCCTGATATTCAGCACAACAACAGTAGATCCTGTTGTTGTGAAATATGTTTGCATAACAATATAACATATAAGGAACAACGGATTTTTTTCACTTTGGTTGGTCTCATAGTAAAAGTTGTTAATACTCATGAATATTTACACCCCTTCAAAGATTGACTATAAATTAAAACACAATTATTCTCTTAGATGTGTCAAAGCCTCTTCGACGGTGAGACGACGTACAACCTGACGGACGTAAACAAGATGCGCGGGCGCATCGGCAAGCTGGCAGAGGGCATTGACCTGCTGAGCAAGCAGATAGTCACCTTCCCGGCCGAGCCTGGCACTCGGCAGGCGAGGCTGCAGGCAGCTATACGTCAAGCTGCCGCACATTATATAAAGGTAATTAAGTTATTTCTATGACAATAGGGTCTTGAACATAACTGGCGAAATGTTTGAGAATCTGGTATAGTTTTAAACATCAGACAGCCTAGTTGGTCTTGTGGTCGCAAATGCAACCGCTAAGCATGGGTTCGTGGATGCGATCACCATGTTCTTCTATGAAATATTAGATTTTCCAGTAAAGGTTAGTACAGGCCCCCTGGTGACTGGATTAGTACGTCGTTTATGGCAATAGGCCTTACCAGACATATACAGCTGATGTCTTTTGACAGACAGCCAACTTGATGCAACTTCTAATTTATAATCCAGTTACTTCAAGCTCAGTGAATACTGTTAAAATCAGATAGACTACAATTAACCATCATCTGCCTAGCCTTTTCCCAACTATGTTGGGGTCGGCTTCCAGTCTAACCGGATGCAGCTGCATACCAGTTTTATAATAATATATAGTTAATAAAATATTTATTTGTTGTAAATAGTTCCTTATTTAAGAACACATGTCAAGGAAACTGTCATGGAGAAAAGGAAGAATCATTAGAGAAGTAAAATGTAAAACTATATAACAAAAAAGGTTTTCACTTTAGAGTCCATATTTCATTTAACAATGACAGGCGCTGCCAAGAAAAACATACCATATACTGCCTCCTCTGAAAGTCAGTCTAATTCCCACCTTTCATCATTTTAGGAAGACCTCCTTTCGTTGCGGAAATTGCCAACTGAGGCTCAAATAGAGGAAGTACGCCGGCAACGATATGAGAGAGCGGAAAAGCAGATCCAAATGGAGAGAGAGAGGATGGAGCGACACAGAGGGAGGATGGAGGAGATGGCAGGACCTAGCGCGTCCAGGGTCGACACCAGTCAGGATGATGATGACAGCCCCCTGCTGGAGCAAATGAATATCATCAGGGAGTATATTAAGGAGGCGCGGAGGGAAATGAAGTTTGAAGAGGTTAGTATTTATGGTGTAGTTAGTAATAAGTTTAATGATTTTCTCTTATAATGGTTTTTTGGCACTTAACACTTTTGAACAATATAAATGCACATTGTGAGAGCTGGTGCCTGAAGTAGGTTTTAGAAAAATCTGTATTACAGGTCACCAGAAATCAATGAAAATCAAAATTAATTTATTCAAATAAAGTTGAGAATCAGCACTTTATGAATGTCTAAACGTCATCCGTATTCCGACTACTTGACCTGTAATACCAGGCGCATCGCAAATGCATTCTCATTGCAGAGACAAAGCTGTGATGTGTTTGCATCCTGGCACCTGGCTGTACTTCAGACGTAATCAAATGCTGCCGAAGCCAATTTTTGTTTACTGTTACTCAGGTTTCTCTTAGTCATTACCGACAACGGTGGCGGAAAACATCTCGAGAAAACCAGGATTTATAATTAATACATAGATAAACTCATGCCTTTTTCCATAGGGGTAGGCAGGAACTACAGAACGCCATCTGCTACGATCCTTAGATACTCCTTTCGCTTCGTCTACGTTCATACACGCACGCTGTTGCGAGTACTACGCACCTGTCTTTTTTGAAAATGTAGTATATAATAAAGTATGCTTAGATGGTTTGGTCACGTTGAGAGAATGAATAAAAGACGACTAACAAATGGTATTTGTAAGGCAGATGTAAGTGGAAACGCTGGAAGAAGACGCCCTAAAAAGACCTTATAGTTAATATAAGTTCGAAATCGCTAACTCTCAAGCAAGCGTGGTGATTAATGCTCGTGCCTTCTAGGTATAAGAAGAGGCTTTTGTCTTGCATTGCGACAGTCACAGGCTGGTATTTGTAATTGTGATTTCTTTTTGTTGTTCATGAATTACTTACTCCATATAATAATCATGTCTTGTATCATTTTCGCAGGTTGCCATCTTGGAAAAGAATTTGAAAGAACTGAAAAAGGAATATCACCTGCTAAAGCTCTCCAACAAGTCCTAGTCATTCCAATTGTATAGATTTATGTATAGTACCTTAACATATGTATATCACTATTTGTATTATAATTTATTTATCTTGTCAAGATACACTCTTTTGTTATATTTTGTACTTTATGACACATAAGAACAAAGTTCATAATTTATTGGCGCATTTTTTATTGAATCCTTTTATTCAAAAGCAGTGTTATGGCTGCATGAGAGCTGAATCAATCAGTGTTACGTCAGAACCTCGCCAGGGAAGCCGTAGCATGCGACATGTGGAACTAGTTACTAAAAGTCCAAATTCAAATTAAACACTGCTACCTATAGATAATCTTATTTAAAATGCGCTCCCGTCCACTCGTGTTTGAAGCCTACTGGGGCCAAGGGTCTGATTCTGAAAGGAAGACTCGGCCCTGGTACGAAAGGCAACGAAGGAACAAGAGTGGGGTTTTAGTCAGTAAAAGTCTGACACTATCTCCCGCCCCGCCCAAGAGCGGGGGATGTCATAAGATGATTTTCCACAGGAAAAAAAAAAAGAAAAAAGTCATATTGAGAATTTAGTAGAGGGGCGCCCAGTTGTAATTCATCATCAATATCATTCTGCAAAGAGAAGTCTGGACATGGGCCTCTCCCCCAAAGATTTTCACAACAATCGTTCCTGCGCCCATTCGTCGATCTATTGACTTCCTACGATCTTCACCAGATAAGAGGACCTTGGCCCGATGGGAATTGTGGATGGTGGCGACTAACGTAACAGAATAAATAATATTAGGTGCTAACAGCAATGTACCGCAGCCATTGTTTCATTTTAAGTATAAGATCTAAACACTATTTCATAATCTACCATTTGTAATAAAACCTCATTGTACTTGGCTGTCGCTATCGCCATAAACACCATATAAGTGAATTGTTAAACTGTATTCACTTGTCATATTTAACGGCAATGTCCAACAACTTCCTGAGCAAATTTCAAAGAAATTGCAAAACTTACTAGGTATTAAAACTATTGTCGTCGGTACGTAGATATCCACTGAAATTAACTGTATCTTTACTATTGCTTGTTGTATTAAAAGATAATGGTTGATGATATAGAAATAAAAGTCGCTTCTCAGGATGCTATTTCTGAAAACATAGAGCCATCAGAATATGTTATCAATGAAAATCTTTTATCACCTAGTAAGAAAGAGGTGAAGCTTGCTCCCTCTGTGATAGACAAGCGGGTCTTGTACCAGGTGATCTTCAACGATGTGGATGTCACTCCGGATCCTATCAGCGATCCGAAGTTTGTTTCTATGGATGACATGGTACCACACGCTGTTTTTGATGCTAAATTTCGAGCCAGAAGCGAAGCAGCTATTAAACTCTCGAGATCAAGGTCCAAAACGGGCGGGTTGGTATCAGATGGCACGAAAGTGTACGCCACCACCATTAACCTTGACGACATACAAATCGATCACACACTCAACACTGAAGAAGGGGTAGAACCTGGCGACGGCGATCTCTCCATAGCGCCGTCTGCATTCTATTTACCAAAAATGAATCCGGTTACCTCTTATCCACCAGAAATAGCTATCACACTCAAAGAAACTGAAACAGTCTTTTTATTTTCGTTACCAAGTTTAACTTACGATAAAGGAACGGCTGAGGGTAATATAGTTGAAGAAGAAAATACTTACTATGAGTACATAACCGTCGGGAAGGGGAGAAATCGAAAAATGGTCGGTCAAGAAACTCAAACTAAGGACACTATAAAGCAATCGAGACATACACTCGCTACGAGGCCGCAAAAGAAGAACGCTATATCATTCGCGTCGATGTGGGACATGCACGACACTTATTCGCGTATAGCTAAAGCGGAGGCCATTGAGGAGGAAGATGAGATGGTCATGTATCAATCTGCAGCACGCTATTTGTTGCGGAAGAAGAAAAAGAAAGTCGTGGAAACAACCCGAGGTAAGACTTTTGAAGAAATAGCGGAGACTCCGGAATATTTAGATGCGGTCCTTTTAACGGAACGTGTGCTCGCTTCATTAGAATATGACGCCGCCCAAAAGAAATTCCGAGGACTCGTAGCTATAGATCCACTTTCATTAGACTTGGTATATATTTACACATTAAAGCCATTGTGGACTTACGAATGTGAGGAGTCCGAGAACAAACCAATCTTGAGTATATCTTTCAATCCAAAATGTCAAAATATATGCGCAATAGCTCATGGAAAATTTGGGTACGCCGATTATTGTACAGGTGTAGTCTGTGTTTGGTGTACTAAAAATCCACGTGAACCGGAAAGAGTTTACCGCTTTGAGGATTCTGTCACGTCTGTGTGCTTTTCTGACAAGAACCCGAACTGGTTGGCGTGTGGGTTTTGTAATGGGGATGTGATAATATTAGATATTACATCGTACACTATTAAAACATTAGCCAGAAGCAAGCGCGACACAAATCCTTGCTTCGAGCCGATATGGATAATTACTTGGCGCACTATAGACAGAGACGAATACGTAATAACTACTTGTCAAGACGGAAGAATTTGCAGGCTGCAAAGTACTAAAACGCACGACTTTATAAGTGCACCCCTGATGCGCATATCTACTGTCGAGGGAAAGTTGAAGGGGCTGGAAATAGCCAAAACTTGTATAAAAGTGGATGTTCCTATCACAAGGTATCCAGCTGTGTTGTGCATGATATGGCATTCTACTATTGACCATATTTATTTGGTGGGCACTGACGAGGGATGCATACACAGATGCTCCACACACTATCTGAACCAGCACATGGACGTGTATCGCGCACACGCCGGCCCAGTCACGGATATGTGCGTCTCACCATTTATGAATTATTTGTTAGCATCTTGCGGTTCTGATAACGCTATTCGACTCTGGATAGAGGGCTTAGACGACGTCATAATGACATTGGTTTGTCCGAGTGCAGTGAATGGGATCAGTTTCTGTCCAATAAATTCTACTATTCTACTTGCAACTAGTGGGAATTCGCTGTCAGTTTGGGATCTTCGAAGGAAAATTCACATGCCATGTGCAGAATACAATTTTCCCGCCAATGTGACATTGACATATATAAGGTTTGAGGCGTCAGGGCAAAACGTATTTGTCGGGGATACGTCAGGGAGGCTGCATACGTTCCATTTAGAGGACACTCCGATACCTCCGTATGACCAGAGAAAAATGTTGGATGACGCTATAAAAAAAGCTCTGTGCACTAGACCGGACATGTTGAAGCAACTCGATAAACTTCTAAGGTTTAAAGAGCGAGAAACAACAAAGGCTAAACAATAACTGGTGGGTTTTTAAGATTGCGTAGCTAAAAAGCCTGACGTCCCATCTCAAAAAATATTTTGTATGCACACGTTGTATGGCAGTTTTTAGGGTTCCTTACTCAAAGGGTGCCAAGACAACCGTATTTAGTCCTTAGCCAGCAGCAACCTTCACAGAATAGGCACCTACGTGTAATGTAACTATGGCCTATAACAAAGGCAATTATTCGTTTAGACGGTATGGCCGGCTTTTTTTTAAGTTTACGAAAATAGTATACTTACCTACTTTATGTTTACATTAAATAATATGATTATGTAGTTTTTTTATTATATGAATTAATAAAGCGCTTGCGAATAAATAGCGAAGTTTATTTACGACTCTTTAATATCGCCCATCGGACACCATCTTCTACAAGCCAATCTATTAAAATAAGAATTACCTAGCTTTCTGCTTGACCTCACAAACCTGCGGGCGCTGCTTGAAAAAGGAGTCATTTTTTGACTTCTTTTATTCCTTTCCCAAAATAACCCACTCACATTAGACCGTAAAAACTATGTACAAGCCGACATCTTTTTACAAGCTTTTTTTCCTATTGAACGTACTCCCAGCTCGAGGTCTAAGTGTTACCACCACCGAAACGCGGTCGACTGTGCAATGGCGAGTAAGTATATGTTACAAAAATTCTTTAAACATACAATATATGTCAGCATAATGTTTCAGCATGTTATTATACTTTTCTTGGTCTCAAAAGTCGCGGGTAGGTACAGAGGCCAGCTTTATAATTTATTATTTTTATAATTTTTATAATTTATTAATGTTGTTGTATTAACCTAGTAGAAGCGTATATCTAAGTTTGCAGCTTCGAAATAGTGTGTGAGTTTAAATGTTTGTAAACGCACCCACGACACAGGAAATTCCTAGTGTGGGGTAACGTTTAATAAATGAAAAATAATCTGGGAAATTTTCACTAAGCTGGTCTTAGTGAAAATTTCGCAGATTATTTTTCATTTATTACTATTTCGGAAACGCATTCCTGAATTAAAAATAATTTACCCACACCCATCACTTTGAACGAACTATTCAACATAAAAAATAAAATCTTTCCCCCTATAAGCGTAGACAGAGCTACACTAAAAAGTTTTATTTTTTCAATATTTTATTAACCACTTTATTGGCGTGGTCAATATGTAACCTATGCCAAATAACAGCTTTCTAGTACTAATAGTCTCTATACTACGCCGGGGACGGACGTACGGACGGAAGGACATGGCGAAACTATAAGGGTTCCTAGAAGACAGACTGACGGACGGACATGGCAAACTAAGGGTTCCTCGTTTGTTCCGCCACTTCTTCATCCCAGCAAGAACACTAGGAAGTGGTGAAGGGTAGGCGTATTAGGGGACTGTCTTATGTAAACGTTTTGACGTTTAAAAGTGCTTATTCTCGGCTTAATTTTAATAAATGAATTTTGATTTTGATTTTGAGTCCTAAAAAAGGAAAAAAGTCCGCGCTGTTAATGTGTAAGTGCCTACGTACCGTACCTTTACTGTACGTATGTGTAAGATATGGGTTCCGCGGAGCATATCGCACGCCGTTCCCCGATGCCGACGACGCGCTTTGCCGAGCGTGATTCCGCTTATGGGCTGCACCCCACCGTACTTGTCTGCGGTCTTAATCACTCGCCTTGGGTCACAGTTTTGTTATTATGTGCCATTACTTTAATTGCAACAACTGTTACTTATAAACAGGCATTATGGTTGGGGCGATAATTGGAAAACTGAGAATAATTTATTTGAGCTGATTTTATTTTATAACTTAGTCATTGATTTTGTCTTCATGAAGCAGAAGGTAGATACTATAGCTGTAGAGCCTTTGGATCTGAAGTTTATGGCATGTTATGAGATAGATAAACCAGTAATTAATATTAAGAATAAGAAGAGAAAAGACCGACAGCTGTGATCTGGCTGGCGGTTTCTTTTAATTGAAAGGTAATTCTATAATTAAAGGTATAAATCCTATTTTAAATAATCACTTAAACACGCTTTTATTACTAATCCGGTAGGTACCTCAGGAACATCTAGTTTCTATAGTAGGTACCAATAAGTTTCTAATTTCGTAGTCCGCTGTCATATTGCAATCATCAGTATTAACCTGTAGAAAACTTTAAGGTTTATTTTAGGGAATTCAAAAAATAGTTAATACAAAACATACCATCGACACGGACACACCACACCATAAAAGAACAGAAAAAAGCCCTGACGTGGTTGACGATGATGCTTATCTCTATTACTGTGTCATTTCAGTGGCAGACTATTTAGAATCGACCTATAGGTACTTACAGCTACAATCTTCTATCTCAGCTAATACATATAACAAAGAGGATGGATTTGATTGTTTGTGTCTAATGGATAAACCGATTATTAAAAATCCTTTTACCGCCAGTAAGCCATATTATCAGCGAGTTACTTAGGCTACATTTTATTTTCAAAAATACGCATAAGAGGGTGGAGGGAATGTTGGGAATGAAAGATGGATAGAGTCGCGAAGTGCTAGTCTACAATAATAAATGAAAATCCAACCAGGCAAGTATGACGAAGATGATATTTACATTTCTGAGTCTCCCTAAAACAAAGAACACAAAGACTGAATCAAAAACAAAGCTTAGTCATTTGCAAATTAAACGATCGCTCCGTATCAGGAGGCCCTACATTCAGATGTAAAGTTTATCCACCCCGCGACGCTACCGGCGCCGGCGCAGCCAAGCGTGACGGTGGCCAGCTCGGCGCAGACAGCATTAGTGTCGCGGGCGCGTGCGGGGGAACACCTGGCTAAGGGGTCCCCATTCCAGTAACACACCTGTCGAACTATCACTTTCAAAAGCAAGGGTTGAGCCCGCCAGTTCATCATGAAGAGGATCTTCAACAAATTCAGAGAGAGTAAGTTGACTAAAACTAGCGTAACTTGCGTAATGTCAGTTATTTAACATTATGATATAATTGTTACATGTGAGCTAATTGATGTTGGTCAAGTAGGTGAACGCCGCGCGCCGGTGAGTCTGTTCCGGTGAACCACTGGAGCAGATTTCTTGAGATTTGATGCCTTTCTTTGTTTAATTGATGATTATGCACGGTGCTTATTCAATCTAACTTTACATTAACCGGTTTTCTGAACATAATATCCGCCTTCAAGATCCCACTAGCCCCACTCATTATAAACGTGTACTTATCAAGGTCCGACTCCATTTTTTATTCTGCAAAATCCTGCGGATACACGCATATTTACATGTCTACATAACATGAGTGGCCGTCATGTAGCGCGTAAATTAATCGTCTCCATGGCTGGTACCCGTCGCTCCCATCATCGGAAACAAAAGCATAACAAAGCTAAAGAGCAACATGGTATGCTATCAGATATCTACTAGAGTCGGTTAATTTCTACCCGCGCCGCCTACATTTCGTCGGCGCGCTGTGCCGATGAGAGCTTGCGTGCGCGTGCGTCCATCGATACAAGCTGTATCGGTAATTGCATCTCCTTTTAAGAATGTAATAATAAAACTGACCAGGCGACCCGTGGCATATGGGTATTTAGAGCATGAAGATTGTACAAACGATGAGTTATTTTTTTGTTACCTAATTGGCTAATTGATTTTAATGGCAATGTTGTTGTTCATTGTCCATCTTGTTATTTTGTAAACGTGTAATTACTAATATTACTATACTTGTAAACTCAAAACGTTTTTGGATATACCGAGCGAGTAATTTTAATGTCTTGCACACGAAAAATGCAAAAATGTTGACCATATTTCACGAAAGTAGGTGAGATCGTGCTGCAGAGCCAATAGCGAATGCAATTTCGAGATTGTTTCGCTGGCCCGCTGGGCCGTCCGCATCACCGTGACAGGACGAGTGTCCACAGGCGGCGCGGCTGCGCGGGCGCAGGCCGAGGGTCGAGAGGTCGTGCGCGCAGACGCGCTCCGCCCCCCTAATTGCCGCGCCCCACGCAAATAAATAATTTTTATCCACTGCGTCGAGATCACGCTCCTTCTTGACCTTAAATTATTGTACGTAAATTTCTTTTTTCTGAATTTTAATCGGTTTCCCGAATGCCAGTGTAGCAGGAATTCCATATGGGTGCCGAAAAGCAGCCGAGCGATGATCGCGCTTGTACGAGTATGATACCATCACTACGTCGAATTGTTAATGATACGTTATGAACTGGCCATAGATATAATAATTAAACGTTTTGCGATGCGGGTATCATATAACCTACAGTAAAAGATAATATTATGAACAGCTTTTAACAAGTATCGATTCCTGCAATAAGTTAAGACAAATGCGAGACTGTGTTTAGGCGCTGTTCAACAAATGACATCATAAACGAATCATAGACCATTGTCCGAGCTGCGTCGTCCACTTAACGTCAGTCTAAACAAATTGCATTCCCTGTTAAGATAAATTATGCGAGATTTTGTAATCCGAGAAGAATAGGAATGTGGCCAGTGAGCTAGATTGAATTGGAAGGGACTTCCTTGACCATGCCACGTCAGTGCGTATACCTTGGACACGCCAACATGTGACGGAAATGCGTCGGTTCAGCTTACCCGTTCAATACTCAATCGTAAACCTTACGCGTAGACGTTTTTTCTTGATGTATTTAAAAAAATATAAAACTTACCTGCCTAAATATAATTTTTCTTAGCGGTGCTTAAGTCCTGTAGTAAAGTAATTTCTTCCGGATCAGCTTGAGCCTCAAACCATCCACCGTTGTCGTCTTCATCATCGTCCTGCCTTTATCCGAATTTATTTGGGGTCGGCGCAGCATGTCTTCTTCTCCATACATTTCTATTTGCCGTCATCTCATAAGTCTCATCCTTCCTAGCCATGTCATCTTTCACACAATCCATCCATCGTTTATATTATATTCTTACTCAAAACTTTCCTCACAACATGATCCTCATTCCTTCGCATCACATGTCTATACAATGACAACCAATTTCCACACAACTTCTCTGTCACAGGCGCCACTTTCAGACTTCCTCTTATATACTCATTTCTTATTCTATCCATTCGCGTAACAGCACACACCCCCCTTAGCATTCTCATCTCAGCTGCATGTTTCCGCCATCGTCAACCATTAATTAAATTATCCTTCTTCCCTTCATCTTTATCTGGATTTACTTATTAGTTATTCAACCCGTCTACACCATCTTCTTGTAACAAAACCTACAGCTTTGTGCCTTTAGTCTCGCTTGTTCTGTGTTACTTGCAGTTCCATTGTAATGACCTCACAGACATTGTTGCATAATATAAATAGTCAGATTAACGTAATCATCCTCTCTATTGTGGCATACTTTTATTTATTAGTAGTATTGTTATTTTTCCTATCAAGACGTATTTTATCAAGAAGTTCGAGTATACGAGTACAATAGCTATTGTTGGGTTAGTTTCGATAGGTATACAGATACATTTTGATTGATACGTAGGTGAGTACTTACTTACCTACAATGTTGGTAGTTTGGTACTTTTATGGATTGGATAGACTCCGATAGCTCTTAGTAAATGGGATTTAAGGAGGTATTGGACGTCATGTGCAGCAGGTATGAGAGGGCTTCAAAATGCACTTACTGTGTATATTTCTGATTTCGAGTGATATCTTGTGGCTCTTTAAGAGTGTTTTAAGATAATACCGAGCGATTCTATAACATATTCAGACTAGAATGTCCTCAGTATTTTGCGTAATACGCAAATCACCATCAATTGTGATGCACTTGCTTTGGCCTGAGATGGTAATGCACGTAATAAAGGATTTAAACATAATTGCGTGTCCATTTTGTGAAGATGTCAACACCCATCGTCAGCGGTCGCAACGGGTGGGCGGGACGAATCGCGCAGCCCGTACTGTGATTACCTATTCGTTACAGTCATACTATGTTTTGCGACATTAGGAAAGCGTTCCACTACTGACATCTACGAATTTCGCTTTCTATTGTCAGTAAATTGTACATTATTTGGACGCCGAATCCTAATATTAGCAGACAAAAAAGTGCCACTTTCTTTAGCAAAAACCAGTTTGCACGCGACTAGATAAATAAGAGGATTGTTGAAGTTGGTCTACCAGATTGAGTTTGAAATAAATGCTGTTATAATTTATGGATAAGTTAAATATGTGCATAACGGATAACATCGTCCTGTTTAAGAAGATTTAAGAGCATTTACACTGCACGTTATTTCATACAAACCTACTTTACGAGTCCTTAATCTTGGAATGGAATTAACCAATTTGAAAGAAACTTGATACGCTTAGTTACGTAAGGTTATTTGATAAATTATGTAGGTTCGTATTTAAGTTTGCATAGAAACCTTAAAATCGCTATCTCTCTCTCTCACACTCAAAACGTGGAGCGTAAAGGGTCTTAAGAGCCTTTTTGTGAATCGATTTTGCGCAACATATGCGTCTACATTTTTGCCTCTGCGTATATGGGGAATATCTAGGAATACATGCAGTCATTACGGGATGCACTATGCTGCACACAATGCATGATTCGTGCAGGTGTGCGTCGTATGCGCCGGGCAGCGGTGGCCCACCACAAATGGAGATACAAAAAGCGTATTCCTTGCAAAGTTGCTGGGCTAGGAATTTGTGTATCAACAGCTCCACATGTAATAAATCAGTCCCGAATATCGGACCAGTTTTTGCTGAACTCGTATAATATTAAAATGTGACTTATGACTGAAACGCTTTAGTAAGTTTCATACAAAGATTAGATAATGGAACTTCTGTAGTTGCTTGTGATATGGCATGGCGCGCTCGGGACGCAGAATGCGCCCGCGCAGCAATTTTGCCTTTTCGCCGATTGTGGCGTGCAATGCGATGTAGGCGGTGCATAGGGGAAGTAGAGTTCGCAAAGTCACCTTATACTAATTACCTTAATATAAAAACACAATTTATTTTTTCTGTGTTCTTTTTAGTCTTCCTGGGTTCAAATTATTTAACCACTAATTAAAATTATACATACCAAAGAATGTCACTGTTAAGAACCTACCTAGAAGAAGTTTGTTATTAGGTTTATTTTATAGAGCGGTAATTAATGACTTAATATGTCAGAGTATCACTGGAATACGTCTTAATTTAGTAAATCCAACCTCTCAATTAATTACGTAAATCGCAAAATCACAGATCGATTAATAAATAATACGAATCGGTGCCAAAAAATTGCGAGACGCCAAAACTGTTACGTATGCTTCCGTCTTACTAGCAAAACACATAAATATTAAGTTTATTGCTCAACGATATCTAAAAGCTAATAATAAACATATTATTTTACTTTCACTGTTTAGAGAATTTCAAGTTGGCAATACTTTTATGCTATCGGCGCAGGCGGCGGGCGGCGGGCGCGGCGATGCGCGTTCCCACGCCGCAATTATCGGTTGCCTACACTTACCCTTAATTCTCTGCTGCCCTCCTACCAGGTCCAGTACCACCAATGATCCTTCACTGACGCGTTCACGAATTTGAGTCACGGACGCATACGCATATCATGTGATTTTAAAGGAGAATTTATTAAAGGTTTTCAAGGAGCTTCGATTCGAATTTAGAATTTGAATGAACAAGATATTTTTTTTTCCTTTTTGGAACAACAAAGATCGTGTTTAGATACTCAGGAATCTGATAGATTTGACATAATTATGTATGAGCAGTGAGCACATTATCTAAATGTCCACAGGGCTCCTCTCAGATTTTATAATGATATTCACAGCCTCATAAAGATTGAGACCTTCGATCGTTATGACTGACATAGTCAACAATAATTCAAGTTTAACTACGAAAACACAAACCATTATACTCAAGTGTCAACCAGTTAGTTATCCAAATTACCAATTAGAATTCTTTATAATTAGCTGCCACAAATTATCTCAAAACTAGTTAGCGGATACATCACAGAATCATACTAGCACGATGAACTGAATAAATTATAGAAAACTTGGCACCTTTTAATTTAAACTTATGTTACACTAGTTCTGCCCGCGACTTCGCCCACGTGGAAAGTGACAAAATTTCATGAGTTTTATTTTTATGCGCGGAACCTTAATGGTTTTCTAAAATAAAAGTAGCCTAAGTTCTTCCTTATACCATTAGCTATCTGTCTGTGAAAGTCCCTCCAAAATCAGTTCAGCCGTTTCGGAGATTACCTTAAACAAACCAACAGACAGACAAAAAATACAAAATGTGTTTTTAGTATAAGTACTTCATACACTTTTTAGTTTTTAGCTGTTATAATATTACAAACAGACACTTCAATTTTATTTATTTGTATCTATAGATAAAGATTTTGGCGAGATAAAGTTAATGTTATAAAGCTTATATCTAAAGAGGAACGTAGGCGTTTCTAAAAAATATTTCGTGGATGAACATAATGACTGAGCGATAATGATCACCATAATAACACGTTCAAACTAATGGCTAGTTCATATTGTAGTTTATATGGTGAATTTTAAATGTTATTATCGAACATCTATAATTTCTTTTGGTATAGGTAAGTAACTCACATAAATGAGCGAACGATAGGTACCTATAAAAGACATAAATGTTAAAATTATGAATGTTGGCGTAACTTAATTACGGCAAAAAGACTATTATGTCATAGTAACATAAATAATACCAGATATTTGTTATTTTTTTGTAGTAAATTCGTATGTCAATAACAATAAAATTAATTCAAAGCCGTTCAAAACATTAAAGTTGATTTAGTTTATATTGGAAATTCATAATAATACGGATGTTTATGACATAAGTATAAAATCGCGTTCAAAACTGTGACTAAGCAGTTAAAATGTAAAATATCAGAGGCCCTAGCCTGATCGCTTGATATAGGTAAACTTAACGAATTTTTTTTAACACTTTGTACCTACGAATAGGGTTTTTTTATATTTAAAGTGCGAAACGAGTATATTCGAAATTTAAAATCGTTCGATTTTTCGTTACGTTTAAGGTTTACGTCAAGCACTCGTGGAACACACACAATATTAGTTGACGCTTAAAAAAACCGCTAAAATTTTGTACCTACCTACCTACATATAACATGTCACAATAACGGATGCGCAGTAATAGCCATATAATGACTGCGCGATAATGTCCATATAACGGAAACGTCACGCTCAAATTATCGTACGGAGACCATTACCGTTTATTTTAACTCACAGCCACCAAATAAAAATGACAGCAAGTAAACAATAATAGCGAACATATTCCTTCTAAAGACTACAGCTATTTAGTACAGACGCCAGCACATCAAGCTATCCCAAACTGTCACTACGGGCTGCTACTGAGAAATTTCTAATAAAAAATCCCAAAATGACCGATGATCGACCCGGGAATCGAACTCAGGACCTCGTGCTTAGCAAGAGTCGCGTCGCGTTTAAGAGCACTAGGCAGGCAGTCAGTAAAGTTGAAAAACTATCAAATCAGTATCAAGTATCAAGCAGTCATCATCTGTTTAGTATTTTCCCGGCTATTTTGGTGTCGAGGATCTGATCTCCACAACTCAGTAACTGGGCAACAAGATACCTCTTAGTAAGACTGGTTGTCAGACTAGGGAATCTGACTAATCATAACGACTGTCAAAGATGTACGAATGACAGCCGGGACCAAAGGCTTAACGTTCTTTCCGAGGCACGGAGGAGTCTCGATATTTAATGAACGGTCACCCATCCACACTATAACCTCGGCAAACGTAGCTAAACCTAAGGTCAAGCTCCTCCAAAGAGAGGGACCACCGAGCAGGGACAAAGCCTTATTCCTTAATTTTTCAACAATATCGCGATAGTATATAATTAGGGAGTAGATACATCATCTTGATAAATGCAGGACCTTCTAGAATCCAGCCTGACTTTAAACTCTTTAATATATAATTTACTTAAATGGAACGGTTATATAATTTATTATTTATCGGTATAATATAATATTAAAAAGAATATGAACGAAAATCATCGCCTTTTTCAACTTAAATATATCAAACGGGCAGGATAAAAAAAATAGATTATAGAAGTATTAAATGCACAATTTGTTTTATGAGGTGCGTTGCTTGCTTGCGCGACGGGATGCCCGGCGGGATGCGTGTGCGCACGTTTTCGGCAGTTGTCGTGATCTGCGCGGCATTCCTCCTCATTGTGGGGACACATTCCCCACATAGCGATATGCTCGTGATTTGGGCTTAAACGCATTGTCTTCCGTTTTCACGCTTTTTAAACCACGAAAAGAATACGGAAAAAAAACAATGAAATATTTATGGAATTCTTGCCAACGGATTGCATTTTATTGTGGGATGTAGGATGTCCTTGTTTAATTAGTATGTTACAGTAAAGTCTATGGAAAGAAAGATCCCCTCTAAATAGTACCATTAACCAACATTAACCATATATTTTTCAGGGTTTAAGACAGGCATAACATTACTATGCTTCTATTAATAAGGGGGTACGAAAACATGCGAATAAACTTGCTCAGTTTTTCTTAACTCATAATAACATCCAACATATTGGTTTATTATATGTTTATTGCGTTCAGCTCAGTTTTGTGCCGACAAAAGCACCTTGTTTATTATCCTTGTATACTCTATTCTTTTCTATTCATACGGTGTCATGTCAGATCAAGAATACGATATTTTTTTAATAAAATTTAAATTACATTAGTCTTAATGGTACTGCTAACGTCCGACGATGACATGAATAAAACCCTACGACACTCAAAAGGTCCACAATCTTAACTACATAATATATATCAAGAGGGATGTGTCTTTTCAAATCAATTTTCCCATAAGTCATAAAACAATATAATACCTACTTGTGGAGCTAGTATAACACTTCAGTTATTTACTAATAAAATAGACAACGTGGGTGGCCGGCGAAGGCGTCTAATGAAAGTAATTAATTTCGTCTACTAAACGATAATAACATCAGACATAAATACGTTTTCTCGCGGAACCATACCGTCCATGCTGTGCCCAGTGAGACTATATTTTGTAACGAATTGTATAATTACGTGCGTATTTCAAGTATGTAATAACAATTATTATGTGAGAGCGGTAAAGTTATACTGGACGCAATAAAACCGTGAAATTGGCGGCGGAGGAACGTACGCGACATAGCCCCAACAAACTGTCTCACTTTCCAATTTCGTGGAATGTAAAACGCGTAAATATTATGGCTGTCGCATTTATTTTATGGTGTTCGTAAATAAAGAAAGTAATAAAATTGTCACCATCAACAAAAATCGCCAACGACGAAGCGTAGGCTGCTGTAGGTGTTTTAGTTAAGTGTGAATGACCCGTGAATAAGTACTTACTTAAAAGCCAACATTATCTCCGAAAGAAACAAAAGAGAGAAAATACATTTATTTGGTAAAAGTATACTAAATTAGAACTTAAAAAAAAATGGCATGCTTTAAAAAGTATAGTATATATAGTGTCTCTCGGCTGCGCCAAAAACGCTAATTTTTACGGTAATGTCACCCAGATGCTGTCTGGAGCTGGTTTTCTAATAAAGATTAAGATAAAGCGTCAAGCATTTTGTTAAATCATCGTCACAGAACGAAAATAAACAATTAGGTACACTACAGATTCAGGACACGCGAAATAGAAACTTGTCAAATAAAAAAACCACCTGAATTCCACCACCATCAGACACGAGGTGGATATGAAGAAATTTTGCATCCAGAATTCACTCTAAGCTTGGGTTTACATTGCCCAGGGTAAGATACAAAATTCAAATACATAAGATAAGTGGAGTTATCGACAATACCGAAATAGGCAAAAGTGGAGGGCGGCCGGTCCTGTCTGTAGAAAGACAGAGTCATTGGATCAGACGAGTCCTCGAGTGGACTTTCCCAACAAGTTGACCTGACCTCCAAAAGCGGCTGGGACAAACTAGGGAGGGGGAGAACCAGGTCTCCAGCAAGGGACTATGACAGGCTTGATTAATTAGTAAATTTTCGCTCACTGTCCACTCGGGCATAAAATGTAGGTATCCTCTGTCCTCGGAACTACGTTTCTGTATAAGCAGTTAAGGGGCTTTTTTGGGGTGGAATAAGTGATATAATTTACAGTTATAAACATCATCAGCTTTCAGTTTTACTGTTATCGCATGTCGCCAAACTAGACGAAAAATAACAACTTTTTTCTTTTGCACTACATTAATCCATCATGACTTAACGTCTTAATCGACTGCCGAGACACTTTCCTGGCAAACGATAATGACGGATTCAGCCAGCAGAAACCACCAAACAAAAAAGGAGAAAATAAATAGCAAAATATCTCCGTCGGTCGTCTAATGCGAAGAAAAGTATATCTGCATTCAACGCGGATTTACACTTGCAAATACGCATGGCGTGCATAGTTCATCTCAGAAATCCGCGATGATATATAACTTCGCACACAGAAACGCACAGTTTAAGTCCAAGTGTTGATCAGCACAATAAAGGCAAATAAGTTAGTATTATATTTTAAGCACAATATCTAAATGCACGCGGGAAAGCTTTAATTTATGATGTGCAGTATTTACGATTGTTACGTTACGGTAAGTTAAACAACGCTCAATCGTAAAGGAATATTTTGTCTATTAACGATAAAAAATACAAATCAAGCACGAGACAAGATAACGAAAGACAAACACAGGTGTTTATTCTGTACGCTTCGAAAAGCGTGAGAAGTGTTAAAACGCATGCCTTTAGAAGTTATTGTTCGACTCTTAGCACCTAACAATTAGTGGCTCGTGACTGCCGCATTTCTACAATTTCACCCGATCTCATTAGCAGTTTGAGCATAGATAGTGTATTGACTTATGCAAATGAATGTTTGATGGATGATTCTACCTCTGACTGACCGAATGTTTGCGGCGGCTGCAAATCGTGTCCCGAGGCTAATTCGACGTCTTCGACTGCGCTCGCATGAGTGCGCCCACTTTGAACTGTGAGAATGTGCCGAGATTTTTTAGAGGAGGGCGATGTCGATAGTGTATCAGCATGGGGAGCCAGTGTTGGGCGCGAAGCCGCGGACGGTGGGCGGCACGCGCATCGGGGATTTATGCCGAGAGACGAGAGCCAGTTTGGTGCCCCTGCGCACGGGAGCCGCCGGGTAGTCCGGGAGCGCGCATCCCCCCGGGAGGGCATTGTTTCGCGCACTCGCCCACTTTCATTGTTATGACTGCGACTTGATTATTTATGCCCAATAATCCGCTCAGCTGACTGTGGTATAAATCTCGTTATTAATAGTATCCGGTGAGGCATTAAGCACGGCCGATTGTGATTTTTAATCGTTTATTATTTAACTTCCAGAAATCGCGTTTAAAGAATTACCGCCACCGTATAGTGAACGAGTGAATGATTTTGATGGTATTGAAAATCAAGAATTGAACAATACGGTATGTTTCTTTGAAACAAAACATGAAAATTTTGATAACCGTGAATTGATGTTACAGTTAAAGTGACTTGTAAATTCCAGAGTAACGCACCTCCAGCATGCGAAGTCTTAGACTTGCTAGCGAACTGCAAGATATCGTCTCCAATAGATGCCCATCCCGATACCAGTGTTGAGTACGCCGAAATCAAAGATATGGGTCTGTGGCACTCCACACCTTTAGCCCATCGTCATAAATCCAAGATATCACTTACATGGGTGTTAAAAGAAAACTTAGAGAATGCGAAACTGACGAGTGATAAGTTTAAAACTGAAGATAGAATAAAAAATACTACAATAAAAAGCGAAGTGGATAAGAATCATAATCAGAAGCCAAATGAAATCGAACGTTACAGAAAGTGCAAGCCTAGAGATGTGAAAGATAGGGTCGTGGGACGTAATGAGTATTACCATAATCTTAGGTTTAGGAATGCGTGTGAAGAGTTTGCTAACGTGCAGGACACTTACTCAGACACCAGTGTTGGTACAGAGGAGTACGTGAGGAAGAAACACAGACATCGACACAGAAGAAAGAAAAGAAACCCAAGTGGGAAATTTGGATATGACATCCAAGATTTGGACAGCTTCCTTACCGAGGTGAGAAATTGATTGATTATTGATTTACAGTTAAAGCCGAATCAATCACTTTAAAGCTCGTAATTATTGATAAGAACCCTTTTAAACGAAATAATGTATCACGTAACCCAATTTAATTTGTAAAAAGTCATTCATCATTTTTGGCATTCGTTATTGCGATATTAACGGATCTTTTTTACAAAAGAATTTAAATGCACCTGTATATCTCGATCATTATTCATTTCTTGGGGTTATTATGACGTTACGATGTACACATACGGTTTTTGTGCGTTACCTCGGAGCATAAACCCGATTGTACAACGTAAGCCGCGAAATTGGCGCAAAATTGGACAACACATAAATTGCAAGTCATTTAAAAATTTCGATATCCTTTCCGAACTTTTTAATATAAATTCGGGCGAACAGTTTTCGTCTGGCAGATTGTTGGAGCAATTTTATTTCTGCGGTATGTGCTCAGGATAATGGGCCCTGAGTGAATGTTTTTTAGGGTTGTAGTAATGTAGGGTTACAAGATAATCTCGAGAGGAGAGGGCCATTCATCAATGCGGTTTATTAAAAACAGCAATATATCTTTTTGGGGGTTAAACGTTACGGTGTTAATTGCGCCAGTTCGACGGGACTGGAATACAATAACAATATTTCACGAGAGACTTTTAAAAATGGAGTCCTGAGGTCACGATAATTTGTAATTGACCTTTGTTGAATGTAAGATTAAAAGCTCTTTGGAAAATTATTACCTGTAGCGTGTGCGGTCAAAATAATGTGTAATTAATTGTTGGTTTGGACGTGTCTAGTATTGTATTGTCACGTTTTAGCTATAATGATGATATTATCGATTTTAGATCAATCTATACTGATTATTATACTGATATTTATACTTAAGGCTAAATATATTTTCGCTCTTTTATTTGAACTAGGATCTACCAGGAGATTAAAAAAAAATGCATATGTTTGCCAAATTCTTGAGGAAAGCTATAGGTTTATTAATATCACGCTACGACCCTAATGATCAGGTGAAACCACGGGGCACAGCTAGTCTGTTAAATAACTGTCTATAAGGAAACAACAATATTATGTGAGTCATGGCTGTGACTAATACTGTTGTATTGATTTTATTTCAATTATAAATGCTAAAAATCTATCTAATAATAAGTGACGAGAAAACTTTGAGCTACTCTTTGAGCATAGGTTACCGCACGGAGGGGTGTAAGAAGTTTACATGAAGGAGTCGAGTGTAGAAGAGAGTGCAAAAGCAAATACCCCGACTGCGTTGAAACAAATACTCTAAAACCAAACTGTGTAAAAAAAAACTAAAAAGTAAATCTAGTAGTCCAGAATTCAGTTTAAAGAAATGTTGAATTACTACATTTATGATTGAAATAGTTTCATGGTCCATGCATACATAAAACAAATACTTAATAAAATTCATATGCGTATAAGCTTCTTTTAGTCTGTTCAAAATTATAGATGAAAATGTCTCTGATGTCTATAGATGAAAAGAATTTTGAGTCTTTATCTGTTAATTTTTAATTGAAATAAGTTGACAGTGTATGTGTACTTTCAAATAATAATAATTACTGGTTAAAGTAATTATTATTATTTGAAAGTACACACTTCATTTCAACAGATTTCACGACCTTTGTATTACTAATTAAGATATAGGTATTTGTTAAGTTTCTCAAATTTCAGTGAACTACTTAAGCGTTATTTTTGAGTAATAAAGATTATTTAAACCAAAACATCCATACATACATAATATAATCACCGGCACGTAACTTGGCAAGAGTCGTTAGATGCGCACAAGTCGTTTTTTAGGTCTCTTTGGTAGTCAAGCGGGACGCGGGGTATGAGGTACGTCAATCCGAGCGCGCGATTGGTGCAACAGTCGACTGTTGCCTCCCGAACTCCCGATTACACTTGCGTGCACGAAAGTTTGCACCTTTGTTTTTGTTGCGTTTATGTTAAAGAGTTATTGTTATTGTTTTTAAATTTAGTTTTTGTTTCGAGTTGATATTATTGTTGTTGTTTTGAATTACAAAATTAAGGCGAAAAAAGGAATGCCTTTTTTCGCATACTTTTTGAGCATACTTTCCTCGTATGCATATTATTTATAACTCCCAATAAACTTTACGAATTCCACTCCCTTCTTCAACTTTCTTCTAATCAGATATTATTAAATATAAATGATGGCAATAACCATAAAATAATGACGACCAATAAAAGTCACCACTTTTTTGTTCCACTAAGTGCACGATGCGCGAACTTACCCCCACTACGCCAAAACCTTGCCAACTTACTTGCCGGTGACTATACATAGGCTGATAAACACAATACCCCCTTTTGCGTCAGGTAAAAACGGGAAATTCGACCACTTTTCAGATGTTAACCCCCGACGTATAAGAGAAGTATTTTGAGTCTGGCGGTATCGACATAGTCGGTCTGTGTCTGTGGCGACGTAGCTCCGCAACGGCTACTCTGATTTCATTGCGGTTTTTTCTAAGCTGGTTTAATCGGGATGGTTCCAAGCATAAGATTCATAACATTCTGTTAAGCCTTTTTGAACATAATGAATTCTAATTGGTGTAGGTATCTCTGTTTATTTTCACTCGTCTTATCAACTAGGAATTTGATACTATCACTATATTTTGTCAATACTATAATGTTATGGTAAACTTGACCTGATCCTGCTGCCAAGAAAATCTGCGGACTAACTAACTCTTCAAGACAGGTGGTACAAGAGGTTGGCCTTACTACATCCTACTTAATTTCATAAATCGCGGTCATTTTTTTATTTGCAAATTAGCTACTTTTTATCGCATCTTCGACTTTCCCTGCTTAAGCTCGCTTGCCGAGGTCAGTCTGTGGATGGGTGACCATTCGTTACATATCGAGACTCCTCCGTGCCTCGGAAAGCACGTTAAGCCTTTGGTCCCGACTGTCGTTTGTAGATCTTTGACAGTCGTTACGGGTATTCAGAAGTCCGAAAGTCTGACAACCAGTTTAACCAAGGGATATCGTGTTGCCCAGTAACAGGGTTGTGGAGGTCAGATAGGCAGTGCAGTCGCTCCATGTAAAATCTCTCCATCCGGTGAGACTGGAAGCCGACCCCAACATAGTTGGGAAAAGGCAGATGATGTTTATTCAAATCGACCAAGTCGCGTAGGCGAGAGCTTACTAATGAAATAGACATCCATACGTACATACTTTGTGTTTATACTCTAAAAGCATTTCTCTTTTGAGGCAGTCGGGTAGAAATAATCACCAGCGGGCTCGCATAAAATAACATAACGCACACCTGACGTCCTCGAACGGTTAGACAGAGGTGAGACATTAAAATACCACGTATTATGACGCGACCCTACGTCCAGGTCTTGCTCGACAAACGGTGTATAAAGTTGTTTCAAAATTATAGTTTTCCTTTTCTCCTTTCAGTCTACAATAGACCGTCCCGGCAACATTCCAGTTGTCATCGCGTACCCGAGCACTCTTTACCAAACGCAGAAGGACATCCAACAAGAGCTGCCATTACCGCTGGGTACAGTCGTGAACGCAGTGTTTAAGAACGAACAGTGGCTGTATGCGCAGACGCCGCACGGCGACGAGGGATACGTCCTGTACAGCGCGTGCTTACCGCTGGGAATACTGCCTAATAGGTAGGTTGTATGTGTTGTTGTAGTCAGAAGTCTGAAAGTCGGATAACCAGTCCTTACCGTGGTCGTATCGGTTACCCAGTCACTGAGTTGTGGAGGTCAGTCAGGCAGTCGATCTGTGCAAAAGTACTGGTATTTTGCTACATCTGATTGGACTGAAAACTGACCCCAACTTAGTTGAGAAAAGGCTGATGACCATGATGAGGTAATTTTTATGTGACTGTATCGACTTGGAAGTTATTTATGGAAAATGTAAAGAATACTTCAATCCAAATGAGAATGACCAAATAAATTGCAAATTGACAAAATAATAAACGTGGTTATAGAAAAAGTTATTATTATATAAAGCCACTTTACATACCGTAAAACGGGGTGAATAGAAACGCAGGGGTGAGTAGAAACGAAACTTTGCAGGGCATTTTCGCGTTAGTTTAACATTGTTTGTTACTTACAAGGACTCTTACTTTTTTTAAGGAATTGAAATGAATAATTTCAACACCTTGTCAGTAATTAATAATGTTGACTCAACGATTAAATCTCATTTAAAGTTTTGTTTCGATTCACCCCGGCTTTTCGATTCACCCCATTATCTAGAATTGAACAGGTTTTGTTCACTGACGGTGGAGGTTTTTTGACAAACCGTGTTATTTTTGAGTTGTGTGATAAATTATGTAATTTATTTCTGTAAGTAAATTGGTTTATACAAACACTTTTTCATATGAAACAAGCATGTTTTTTTTAACCTAATGAGGTCTGTGTTTCCCTTTGTGCCTACTCGGAAAAGAAACACTGTAACTAACTCAGAGGCCACAGTCTCTTTTAAAGTCCAGTCATTTTTATCGGATCATATGAGGCCCATGCAGATTCGTGTCTGAGATGTTCTTTTGAAAAAAGAACTACACAGATGAGTGGACCTGTCCAGTCAGTTTATGATCATAGACCAAGATTCCGATCAAACTACGGTGTGTTTATGGTAAACTTATTCCACGTCAATACTCTTTCCAGAACATCACCGCAGAAGAAGACGCCGTGTTGGGAGAGCAGCACGGACATCTACCCGCGTCCATGCGGAAACCTCACGGACAACGAGAAGGAACAGCTGCGCGGACGCACCCGCTCCGAGTGCCGATACCCCGCCCGAACCACACGACGCAAGTCCAAGAACTCGTGTGCAGAAAAAGACTTTGACAACCTATACTTAAAGACCAAATCCGTTTGTTCCGATATTGATAAGATACACGAAAAAGAAAATAGGGACTTCAAAGTGAGGAGACAGACTCTGTTAGTAGTGAATAGTGATTATACAGGTAGTGTGTTGAATAACACTTTGACAGTGGAGAAAGGAGATGTGGTAGTTTTAGTGCAAGGTGGAGGGGTAGAGACTGATGTGGACGCCGAGTGGTTCTATGTAAAGAAGAGGGATGGCAGCCAGGGCTTCATCCCGGCAGCAGTGGCTGGACATGGCTACATTTAAGTTTTAAATACAACAAAGGAAGCTTCTAGTTCCTAAGGTTGACATTTGTAAAACTGTGTGTTTGGATGAAAGGAAATAGAATATTAGTTGTTCGTTGATAGAGTTCAAATTAGTTTTTGAAGCTACTGCATTCCATTAGATGTGTAAGGAATGAGTAGAGTCATAACACACGTTATGTCGTATAAAAATAATTACTATTAATTATTTTTTACGCTTAACAATTTCCATTTAACAATAAAATTGTAAATAATAAAGTTTTGTTACATCAATCATTCATTTATTATAATAAAATCCACTTTTAGAATACAGAAAAATACTTAAATCTACTTACCTATCGAAAGTGAAGTACCTGATCTCTATAATTAAAGGTAGTACAGAGGTCTATTTCGGGGCTAGACCCAGCAATGGCCAGGACCTTGTTGGGGGTTGTTCTCAAGACTGCGGAGTACACCGTGGTTGCGGAGACGGGTAGTTCGACCTTCACTTCTCCGGAGTAGTTAAGCTGGTACAGGTGTTTGGCTGCTCCTCCTGCGAAGACGCAGTCATCGTGGAAGAACGACACGTGGATGCCGTGGTCAGGGAGGTCGAACACGGTAATGACATCCAGGAAGCGAAGGTGCCAGAGAGCAAGACGAGGACCGCCTCCGCAAACCTGACAAATATTATTAATTAGAAAAAAAAATAAGCAAGCATTCGAGTAGAGTAAGTTACAATAATATTTTTTTTTTTTTTTTTAAAACGTTGCCCCACACTAGGAATTTCTCCTGTATTGTGGGTGCGTTTACAAACATTTAAACTCACATACACAAACAGCCAGACCCGGAACAACTACCTGTAGGCCATACAAATATTTGTTCCGTGCGGGGATCGAACCCACAACACGCGGCGCAGCAGCCGATGGCTCAACCACTGCGCCAACCGTGTCGTCAAATGGGAATAATTTCGGCATAGTCGCAACCGGCGTGCGTGTATGAGATGTATAAACGTAAACGAAGAAAAACACCACGGTTGGCGCAGTGGCTGAGCGATTGGCTGCTGCGCTGCATGTCGCGGGTTCGATTCCCGCACGGAACAGATATTTGTATGCAGGTAGTTGTTCAGAGTATGTCTGTTTGTGTATGAGAGTTTAAATGTTTGTGAACGTACCCACAACACAGAAGTAATTCCTAGTCTTGAGCCACGTTTTAAAAGAACGAAAAGAAATAAAAATAGGAGTATGTATAGATTGTAGCAGGTGGCGGTCTGTAGTATCTGCCTACCTCCATGGAAAAAAAGCGTAAGTTTATGTATGTATGTATGTAATTTCAGCCATGGTAGTCAATCTCAGAGGGGACTAGGCATTGACGAGGAAGATATCAAGTGCGTATGCACAGGTTCACTCTCTCTTCCCCTTCGGACAATCCAACATGATTGGAGAGAGATCCGGCGGAGAATCAATGGCCTTACGTGATTTCTGAGGCACGGGGGCATGACAACGCTAACGTTCAAGACTCTTGGCTGCTACAAACAAATTCGTAATGGAAAAACGCAAAAGCACTATACGCGACCTGGGAATCGAACCCAGGAACCGACGCTTAGCAGTCGCCCCCACGACTCAATTGAAAGCTCAAGTTAAATGCCGGCAACTATAACTACAGAACCACGTTTGTCTCTTAAAATCATATTACTGCAGATTTATAAATTGGATAGAATACCATTATCAGTCCTTATGAGACAACTTTCACAATCTAAGTATTACAAAGAACATGGCTAAATTACAATCAATATTATCAAGACCTACTATTTATTTTAGCTAACGCAAACATCTTTAAAAGAAGGTTTATTAACACCTTGACTGCCAAACAACGAGACACAATAGAAAATGTATTGTTTGTCGGTCATTTGGCGTTCAACGTGTTAATATATTTCGCGCTACGTCGTGGAGTTGCGGAAATCGGCCCTTCTAACAATACAACAATACAAGGTTTACTGTCTACACTTTTCATAAAACGAAACGTCATAATCTTATGATTTCCGCCTTGACACATCCTCCTGCCCTTATCCCAATTTATTTGGGGTTGGTGCAGCATGTTTTCTTCTTCCATACATCTCCAAGATCCGCCTTGACATACAAAAAATATAGGAAAAGAAGTAAAAATAGTTTAATTATTTAATTCATTCAAGAAAGTTCTAGGAGAATAATAAACACGTAATAATTAGTGAATGAATATTTTAATGTTATGAACTAGTGAGAAATTTCTGGATATACTTAGGGCAGTCGCCTATACTATATTTAGCCATGTCTTTCATGCTTAGATTGGTCAGGTTTACAGTGTAAGTAAAATAAAACTCAAGTTATACTCACAATCCAGTCCTCTCCTAATGAAGCGGATCCTACCCACTTGCCAACATCGGGTCGGCTCACTTTGCTGTTTGTATGGGGCTCCACTTTATTGTGACTTTTGCCAGTACGTGTGTCCCAGAGCATGACAGACCCATCTTCACTGGCTGTGATGAGTTGCTGAGAGCTGTAATTTTATAAATGGAACAATTTTACTAACAGTCTGTAACAATATTTGATATTTTTTTTAAACTTGCCCTCACTTAAACCTTCTCATGTTTATTTTCTTTTTTGTTTACTTTAATGGGAATCATAGGTACAGATAATTAAGACAAATGTTTTACCTAGTTACAACAATCCTTATTAATATATTTTGTTTACCATCCTGTGTAATGGTGTACCTACTTCTAATATCTTGTTACACCTTACAATTGGGTGTCATGCAAACATAAAACAATAGATATAATCATAAATAATATACTTACTTTCCATGAACAGAGTGTATGAAGTCATTATGTCCTTTGAAAGAAGATACTAGTCTGCCATCCTCCAAGGTATAAACATAAACATTATTATCACCACATCCTGCATACAGTTTTGCCTCATCTTCAGACAACCATAGACTATTCACATCAGTTTGTTCCAAGGATGATGGTTGGGAAGGTATCCTAATGGTCCATGAAGGTTTGCTTAGCTTGGCACTAACCGCATTCTTCCAATCCCATCCAAAGATTTCGTTAACTGTACCTGCTATCAAAAACTTTTCTGTGCTGGCCAAGCTACAGATTTGGCGCCCCGATTCAAGAGTGTGAATGTACTTAGGCTTATTGTAATCTGATGTGAGTAGCTCAACTACGGGATTGAGGACTCGATCTAAACTGAAAAAGAAAGATTAAAATATAGTTGTTATGTGATGTGGAGGTGGTGTGAAGGGGGAGCTTATTGAAGTTGACTGCATCACTAGATGGTAATACTTAACCAGATAATTAACTAACTTGAGAAAATACAAAAAATACTCACTCAAATACAGCAATCTGACTGTAAATATTACCGGCAACCAAATATTTTCCACAGGGAGAAAGTGTTTGCGAGAGGACAGTGTTATACAGAATTTTGTCTAGCATGGTTGTAATTTATAATAATTACAATTATTATGAAAACCTTACTTTCTCCGATTTGATTTAGTTTAGTTTGGTCAACTTGGTGTGTATTTGTGTAAACAAAACATAACCTATACGCTTATCCACAGACTACCGCTTATCCCACTTAAAACGTCAAATAGTTTTTTTTTTAAACACGCACACCTGAATTGAATAATCATAAATTGATACCAAATCATTTTGGTTGAATGGGTTTCAATCATTTTTATAAAATTCAATCAATGGCCAATTAGTATTTTTAAATGGTTTTGGGATATTTGTATTATATTTTTGCATGACAATATAATTATATTGTCAACAGTATTTCATAAAAGCACTTCTGTCTGTTTCTCGAAATGGTAACTCTGTCATGTCACCAGTCATAAAGTCAATTCAACCATAAAAAAAATCAGAATCAGCCAAGATGGACGTGTATCTTATGAATAAAAATTAAAATAACGAGGTGCTTGTAAATGGTGGGCTATCTGTGTAGGTAATTGACCTAAATAACTTTGTAAGTGTGTCTACGACATCGTAGCGAACTAATTTTACTTTTGACATCTACTTTGTGATTGTCCGGTGCAGCCATACCCCTCGCACAGCATGCCATAAAATTGATTTATGATTTTTAGGTAAATAAACCGGCAAAATGTATAATGGAATTGGTTTAACGACGCCTCGAGGCTCAGGTACGAATGGCTATGTGCAAAGAAACTGGGCAGGAGTGCGGAAGACCAAAGACTCGGTGAGTTATCGCACCGAAGAAGAAATAGCCAAGTTGGACTCTGCATCAAATAAACAACCAAATAGAGAGATTCTCGACCATGAGAGGAAAAGGAAGATAGAGGTGAAGTGTGCAGAACTAGAGGACAGTCTCGAGGAGCAGGGGTGAGTACTCACATGTAACTTATGCTTATGAACCAAACTTGTTATTAATGTCTAACTTTACGTGACGTAATAGTTTATTAATTTTGAGGTAATCGGAAAAGTCATTAATACTCAGTATCTTTTTTCATGCACATTTTATCATCCATGTCATTCTTAGACAAGAATAAAGTAACTTGTTGTGTCTAAACCCAACCCCAAAGTTCTGTAAATGACTTCAATGCATTATTCATTGTATTTTGTCATCTTTTGATGATATTTATCAAATTATCATACTTACTTGATTTTAAACTTGCGTCTTGCAGTGACTTTATCTTAACTATACAACTTTGCATCAATATATATGGTATTCTTTGTTTAGAACATAGTAAGCAATCAAATAACTGTGTGTACAGTTTATAGTTTATACACAGGAATGCAAACTTTGATGATCTAAAATATCATCATCAACATAAGATGTATCCAAGTTATACCAGAGTTACACCCCTGTGTATTTATCCAATAGTGCTAGTAGTCTGATATCTTCGCAAATAGAGATTCTGAATACTATATAAATATAACATTTACCTAAATCACTTGCTGTGTGGAATATATCAGAGAATCTCAGAAACTCAGCAGCAATGATCCTTCCATTTCTATGATTGTCATAATAAGGCACTAGTGATTGCTTGTCACAGGTTTACTAGTGACAATAACAAAATGTTATAAATTAGATCAAGATCTGTGATGTGCTTGTCTAGATTTCATGGGCATCAACATAGATTTGGGGTTTTTAATTTTATTCATTTAAAATATGCTTGTGGTAGGCTATTCTCTCATAATACAACTACTACCAAGGTTTTATTTCTTAGTTTTCTTCCGTCAATCTATCAAGGATGGGTTGAATGTCATAAGGCCCGGTGCTCACTAGTGGCGCGGCACATCATGTCAAAGGATTTTTGAAATGTAGAAATTTGGAATCTTTTTAACACTGTTTACATTCACATTTCAGTGATACGTCACAGCATGCCTTAGTATCCCTTGGCACTTACCATGCCGTGGTATACTGAAAAGTGCGCTAAGTGTCATATAATAAGATCTCAAATCATTAGCACTTTCAAAAATACCTTGGAAATGCCGTGCTTCCAGTGGGCACTGGCCTTTAATAATTCAGTAATTTTAAAAGTTTTATTTCTAAAAAAAATTGTGAATTATCATTCTATGATGTGCGGAAAGGTATAGATTAATACTTGTTTCACTAACTTTGGTATCCAATGCTCTGCTCAGCGCCAAGAGTTGAAAATCAAATAGTGCAATGATATTTAGGCAGTTATTTAGGTGTTTGTGAGAACGGGCACAAGTGCCAATAATGATTAGCCTGTACTGGCCTATAGAATGCCATGCCCATAACGTCTGGAATAAAATGTATGTAAAAAGTGACTATTGCAATAATTCAGGCTTTATATTGCTCAATGCGTTGCCAATATTGAGTAAAAAGTTTAATACTTGTTGGAATCAAGCCAATGATAAAATATAGGCTTTATGGTACTAGTCAAAGATTTTTTTCCATGGTTTTTATAAGGTTAACAATAAATAGTGCATTAAATTTGTTTACACTATATTTTTAACACACCATTAACTGGATGGTGCCAGCATTTCCTAGGTCATTCTTATAACTATTATAATACAACAAATATCTGATTTCACTTGTATTTTTAGGATACTAAAATGGAATTGAAAAGGGGCTCTCAAAAAAGGCTCTTTAATTATAATAGACATTCATTAATATTTCTAGGATGTAAATTGAGGATTAATTTGGGTTTTGATTAAATATGTATAATCCTTAAGTAAGACAGAAACATTACTCCTGACCAAATAAACTTTTTGTTAATAAATCTAACACGCACCTCTCTCACATTGACCTTACTTTCGGACGAGTACTGACATCTATCTGCTATGTCTATCTGCATAGAACTCCTGATATTGATTTCCGATGTAAAATCATTTAGTTTTTCGTATTCAAGACTCCTTTTCACCAAAATTATTTTATTACTCTAGTAAAGTTATGAAATCACTAACCTTTAATAATTACGAGTAAGGGACTAACTAAATTTATTCAGCTTTGGCCATAGAAAACACCAGTTTTGTATGATATGCGTACGCGTCCTAACAGCTGAACGGAACGTACGCGTTACCATACAAAATCGTTGTTTTCTACATGACATACGCTGAATAGAGCTGAAAAAGTGTAAGTAGTCTCTAATTTGTAAGTTTACCTCCGTGTTTATTAATGAATTAATGCAAAATCCCCATCTTACAGGTGCCCATTTTAACGGCACCAATCATAAAAACTTGCAATGTATGTTTTTTTTGTATTACCAGAAATACCAATATTCTTGCGTTGTGTTTTCAAGTCACAAAATATACCAGTGAATAGAAAATTTCAGCAGTCGATTATACAAAATACATGGAATTGTTGATAAGAATAACAAATAATGCTGTATTTAATGTTAACAATATCATCGCTTACACTAAGCAGGAAAACGAATCCCGCATAGAATTGAATGGTTCTATTTTTTAATTTATTCTCCATCATGTTACGGAACTTGCATAGCATATAAATTCTCCCGTGGATGAGCGCTCCATATTTATATCTTCATCCTGCCTTTATCCCAATTTATTTGGGGTCGGCGCAGTATGTCTTCTTCCTCTATAAATCTCTATTTGCCGTCATTTCAAAAGTCACGTCCTTTCTAGCCATAAAATCTTTCGCACAATACATCCATCTTTTTTTTGGTAATCAAGCGCTCCATATTTATAAAACTCAGTTAATACTCGACTACACCAAACGCATCGTGTTCCGTGGCTGCGGCGCCAGAGTTCATAAAGAATTCAACACAGCAAGACTAGGCCCTCCCTCTATAATACAAGTCTAGAGGGTTTACCCCACCGTCGAGCTTTCCATTTCTTGCTACCGTGCAGTAATAATTGAACGTAACACGCAGACACTTGGCGCCAGCAAGCATAATGTCGTCTTTAAACCTTTTGTTTTGATTAAAAGAACTTTTCATTTTCCTTTGTAGATTTTTTTATTGTTGCTTAGAGCCTAGGAATATGTCGTTTTTTTGCGCTTATAACGCATCATAAACGCACGTATCCAATAGTACTTTTTTAAGTGAAACTAAAATAGGTTACGAAAACTATCAACTCTTGACTCCCTGGTCATCCCTGGTGAGCCCTCCCAATCATCTGTGCACAGTCGCCACTTCCTAACCTCTGTTGAAAGTCATCAACGTTAAACACCGTTTAGGGGAACACTCTTGCCTCAGTCTTCCTTTATGGGCATCCCCCGTTATTTTGTCTTTCCTCACACAAATCGCAAAGCCGTCGAATTTCGGGATTTTTCGGGCGGGTCTAAACTTCGTTAGTCCTCTATTTGATAGACGTATTTGTCTCTTATACCTGCCTGTATCTAATAAAAAAATTGCATCTAATTTAGAGTATCAATGTCCATGCTCCTTAAGTCCCTGTCTTAGAAGCTTAAAAGTAAATCGACCCTGTCGGCAGAATTGCCAACCGAGGATAAAGTTCCGTTTTTCCTTATTCAACGCGCTGACAAGAGCCAAATTATCCAAATGGCTTGTTTTTTCTTTGCCAAATCTATTTAATTTGTGGCAGCAGAAAAATATAATTATGTTAAATGTCCGAGCACTTAGTTGTTTCCTGAACACGGGAATGAAAAAATATCGATGGTAATGAACGGTAAACAAACCTCTAACCTTGGCCTTCAGTCCAAATGTTTACTCTATATTACTTATTAAGGTACGTTGGCAAACTTAATAACAGTATATGTTGAAATGTATTAAAAATGTATTTACTAGATACATAATTGCTTTTTACATTGCCATAAATTATAAGGGTTGTGAAGGCATCTCTTTCTCTCCATATGCAGTCCGAAACGTCTTAATCGAAAGGAAAAGTAATTTCCAACTAATCAAAATCTCACAAATGTCCGAACACAATTTCGAATTTGTAAAAATTGTTGGCATTTGTAATCCGAGTTATAGCAAGTTCTCAATTAGCTTTACATCCACTTGCACATGTTCACTTAGGTCACGTTGCCATATCGATTTATTACGACTTAATAAAAACCTTGTTTTATTGTGCTCAATAGAAAGTATCCCCTCCCTATAAGGCTGGCCATATGGATAAATTGCACCCTTGCTTAGGGGCGATGGCCGTTGCGCCGGAGTCTGATCAATAATTCAACAGTGCGGCACTAGGCCACCCTCCGTGTTATATATATTATTCAATAAGTAGTCCCCGTCCGCATTCAGTTAACAGTCGCGCAACGAGAACGTCTTATCGGGTTTTATTGTTTTCGAAAAGTAATTCTACGCCGTTATAGCGGCTCGGCGTATCATGCACTGGTAGGTATTACACTAAGAAATTTATTATAAGATTTCCATCTACGCTTGCCGGTACGCGGTCGCTCAGTGGGACATTCGTGAATCCATTGGCTGCAAGTAAACCGTTCACGCGCGTTCGGCGGCGCGCGCGTCTTATTGAGTTTTTCGTTTGTATTGTAATATTTACTGACACGAATAATGAGTGTGTCACTGGTATGGTTGCGTAGGTTGCCGAAGGAGGAGATCGCGGCGCGAGTGGCTGCCTTCCGGGCGAAGCTGTGCACCCCCGGCGCAGACAAGGACGTGCCTAAGGACGAGTTCGGGAGAGTTGCGTGAGTAATTTTTTAATTATTAAAAGCTTAAAGAAACACCTTTAACATTCAAATTTTTTTTTGAAGTTAATTAATTCCTGAATTTTATTTTGAAGAGGAAATATCGTAGTTTTTAAAAGAAGTAATTCATGCATTAATTCGTACTAAAATTATAATTAACTGCTTAACATAAATCGAGACGAGCAAAAACCGTCGTGCATGTAGACTAAGATCACTTGCGCACGCGCATACTGGTGTTGAAATTATAAAGTGTTTTATTACAGTTATTATAATTTAGCAAGGAGAAAAATACATAATTGTGCGATTATCGAGCATTCGATTTAACATATTACGTTTACTTTTATCGGGTTTTTATTTAAGTAAAAACGTGATTAATTTTCTCGTTCTCGACGAAAATAAGTATGAAAATATAGGTACATATATAGGACATTTATAATTTTAGTAGGTACCTATGTCGCGTATGCTTTCACAGTTGTTGGATAACAAAAGAGCTATCACTTTGGATCTTCGAGATCTATTCAATTTGTCAATTGGTGTGTCAATAAATCAAATTCTCGCCTCGTATAACATGGGAACCGGATACAGTTTTTCTTTGTGCAGTGCTTATACCGGATTTCCTCATGTCTATGGATTTACTGAGCTAAAAGTAACAGAAAGTTTAATATTTCTCACAAACGCCTAACGTTGCCAGGTAATCCAATTAGTCATAATCCAATGCATGAAATTAGCAAATTTCAGTTTCATTTCATCTTTAATGCCTAAGGAAAGTCCGGTGCGGTGGTGGGCGAAATAATCGCTATTTTAATTAATTTGATTGGCAATTTACCACCGTTAAATTAATTTTCCCTGGCTATTACTTGTTTAATTAGATAGCCGTAGCAACTGGTAACACTTTTGACATAAATATAAGTACCGCCGTGAGGTAAATGTCATATGTGAGCCCTATTTCTTATTTAAAACTTCTTTGGCTAAGTAGGTGCGAACTATTATCAAAATTCTTCGAAATATGTGGATAGATAGAATATCTAAATTATAATAATATCAGGAAGAGGAAATATTTGTTTGTTTGTACCTGATGGATACACTCAAAAACTTCCTAACCTATTTTAAAAAAATCTTTCATCAAAGAAACCTACATTATCAGTGAGTAATATAGGCTATATTTTATTTTCAAAACTAAGTTTTAAAACGGGTTGGAGGGGATGTTAAAGATCGAAGGGAAAATTACGATAGCCCACATACAGGGTAGAAGAATTGACATACTTTTAAGGAGTGTAGTCATCATGAGATAGAACCACTTTGACTATGGGGTAAACCGTAAAATCGCGAGAAAAAACTTACTACTTACTCCATTCATAACTTAAAAAATGTATGAAACACCAGAGTTTTTTATTTCGCACGCGCGATTTTGGGGTTTGTCCTATACACTCCCTTAAAGTATGTCCATCGTTCTACCTACCACCATATATACAGGGTTTCTCCGCGTTTATTTAAAAATGAACGCGGCGTAAAGTGACATCCAGTTTAATCTTCAGACTTCCAATCCTTATGTTATGGTTTACACATACTAACATTACATTATAAGTGCCAACTCTATACTATTCTATTATGCAATCCAATAAAGGCGTAAACTAATCTATCTTAATGGTCATCCAATCGATATGTTCAAGGGATCACATGCAATATAGATCACGGAACCCTGCCAGGTAAAATTAACCTCTTCCCTCCATGCATCCTACACTTATGCATTGATCGGTGTAGCAATATCCATTCAATTTACTGTATCGCTTATTTTATTAGCTGTATATATGTAAGACTATAATGTTTGTACTACTGGAAAGGCTGGAACTGAGGCGTCTCTAGAACAGAAAGTGGGCCGTTACCAACTAAGGTCCACTTCGGGGATGTCATAAATCTAAAAAAAATATTTTCCTTCCTATCTCTACATTTGCTTTTTCCATGCATTTATCTCAGTCAGTCTTCTCACTGCATAACTTCAGGTAATATGTACCTCAATACATCATAAAACGAAGACAATCTATTTGCGTTAGTCCGCCGATCTATTTCAGTTGCTCCACATCGATAACATAATTTATAACCAGTAGCATATTGTCTCGTAAACGTCAGGTAAACCTTTGTCTCATATAACTGATGGATCGACAAGATCGTAACGTGTTATGATCTGAATATTATAGTTTTACATATCCTATAAAAAAGGTGAATTTGGTGTCTCTGACAGAATGTTTTTCTTATGGAAAATTATTGTTCAAACGGAAAGGTTTTTAGGAAAATTGCTTCCGGTTGTCAAGGTCCACAGCTAACTAAAAAGGTTTAAAGAAACCTTACAATTTGACACGTTTATTATTTGTTAATGGATTAGGATTACCTAAACGGCTATACAAACTTACTATGTAATGAAATGCGTCCCTTGACACCCATTCACAGGAGTTTTCGAAAGTTTTTTTTTGTTATTTTTAGTAGCACTTAATTGCTGGACTCTTATCCTACTGAAAACTCCTAAAGAGTCAGACCAATGGTACATTTTACCGCTCAACAGAAGTAATTGGGTAAGCCAATTACCTCACTTTTCATAAAATCGTGCCCAGAATTATTCTACGAAGGTTTGATTGCATTTTCTTCGTTACCAACTCGATTAAACTGGGCTCTTTATCGGTTATCAACAGGTTAGGTTATTGATTGAATATTTCATAATATAAGAAAAAGTCAAATTGGACGAGGAAAGCCCTATTCCAAACAGATTTAGGCCCGAATCACATTTATCTCCATCGATTTGCATTTTATGAAGATATGTACGCATCAATTTTCGCTTTAAATGACTCATTATCTATATATATATAAAAAATAATCACTATTTCCCTTGGTCACGGCATCACGCGTGAACGGCTGGACCAATTTCGCTAATTATGTTTTGGTTGTGTTTGTTTTTGTAAGGAGAAGGTTCTTATGAAAGAAAAAACTAAGAAAGTAGCGCAGAACTTACGAAAATTTCAGAAAACGTCCATTCTAACTACTCGCGTTTGATTAATGTGAATTTAAACCGCGGGGCGCAGAGCTAGTACAGAATAAATACCGAATGTTAACTGCGAATGCCTTAACTGCAGTTGTACTCGTTCACAAGATAATTCGTTCGATGTTGTAAAACAAAACTGTAACAGGTCTTTGAACTTGTCAGTCGATAAGGGAAAAATATTTCAACGTGTCGCAAAATTACACTGAAGCCACACTCAAAAATACTCTCAACCTCTACTGAGGTTGAGGTTGACCGGTGATTTCTTTCTCGTCTTGAAGTATCAAGACGAGAAAGAAATCACCGGTCACAAGAATCATAACTTAAATATTTTAAACACCTATCTAAACTCGCGGACTTCTGCTCACGTAACCGATATTCTAAGCTCCTTGCATATCGATCGCGGATGACGACCGTCCCCCACGACCCACTCCTCGCCCCGGCCCGGTGTTGGGAGACAGGTCGGAGGACTTTTAATACGTTTAAATGGCACCCCACTGTGCTCTGCTCTTGTAATAACAAAGGTCAGTACTGACAGTATGTATTACAGGCTCACTTTGATTTCTTTGGTAGTCGAATTTACTCATGTATATGAACAATTTTTAGTGTGGCACTAACTAATAAGCATCGAAAATAAAACTGCTGTGTCATTCAAAAATGCATTGAATAAAAACTTTTTATCCCTATTTAAAAGTAGCTTTACTTCCATAGATCATATTTATGCAAGCTTCCAATCCTGGAAGAATGTCGAACCGATTAAATTCCGTCTGTATTTTACAGTAACTTAATCGCAGTACAACATGGCAATAACATCGCTCTGAAATCTTGTAACAGACAGAAAATAAACCCTCCAAATGAATTGTATCAATTTGTATCCAATTTTAACGTAGGCACTCGTGGCACGGATCGGCACGACATTTGAAATTGAATTTTCCACCTCGCCTGACCTAACTTGTAACGTTTCGAAATAAACTTCCCTGACCTAACTTGTGATCTAAGAATAGTACAGTTGTGTTTTCAGTACATTTTTATTACTCTGGAAATTACTCTACAGCTTTCGTTTGTTTTAGAAAGGGATTGTTGCTTCATTTCTTTTCCACAGCTAAAATAATTGGTCCTGCATTTTCTCTTTCTCGTTTTTTGAAAAACTTTGCGCTACACTAGGAATTTCTCCTGTATCGTGGGTGCGTTTACAAATATTTAAAATCACATACACAAACAGCCAGAAGTGGTTTTTTCAGGGTTTCCTAGCGAAATGGTAAAACCCTTAGGCGATTGGCACACTGCACCGCATCAAGCAGCGTAGCGCGGGATTGCGTGTTCTTCAGTTGTTTGCAAGTATCCGTGTTTGTATAGAAAACACGCGTAGTGCAACACAGAAAACTTATTCACGCGCAGTGTTCGTCGTTCGTCGCCACGCACACCGCTGCGTGATGCGGTGTAGTGTGCCAATCGCCTTATAACACTGGCTTGTCTGTCCGTCCGAATGTTACACAGTCATTTTAAACGGAGATTATTGGCAATATATCGATAAGTTTTGGAAGAAAAGTAAATTCTATGTAGGTACCGCTAAAGTATGGTATAGTGACATTATAAAGTCATTTGAAAGGAGAATTCCCTAAGCTCCTTACATGTAACAAAATGTCAGTGCTCCTAGGCTTTTAGCTAGGAAGTATCATTGGATCCCTATATAAAAAAAATATGAAGTGATTTTGTTTACTTCAATAGTCGGTGAAGGAAACCCTGGAACATACCCGCGAAAATAACTTTGTTTTCCATAAACTAAAGAAAATAATATACAAATTTATTTGTTACCGTTGATGAAATACATACGCGAAACCCTTCAACACGTACGAGGCGATTTATATTAACTTCAAAAAGTGCCTATTCTCGAGTTTTGATTTATTCGCATTTAGGTTGCTTATCATAAAGTGTGATTAGGGTAAATTACATTCATGTGATGATAATCTTAATAGACAAAACTGGTATATCTAGGTAAAAGCAAAATTCTCTAGTCTAGTTGTATTGCTATAATTATATATTCAGCGATATCTGCTTGCGTGTTCGCAGTACTTATATGAAACAATAAAATCAATAATATTACTGTGTCGTGCTCTACTAAAAATAGCTGCCTTGAGTTGGTGTTAAAATACGATAGTCCGTTTTATGGGCAGCATCGCAACATACTTCCAGCTAATAGACCATATGGAAAGATAAATTCTTGAAGTGGCGTACCAAAACACCGACAGTTTTCATTTTAAATCGTCCCAAATAACGAAGGCACCTACTGGTTTTATTTTTAAATATCAAAAAATATTAAGACGCACCGCGCGTTTTAACGCACTATAACAAAAGCTCGCGTATACAACGAACATAAGGCCCACTAATAAACATTCCAAATTATAACAAATCATAACGTGCCCGCTATAAAATCCTAGCACGTACAAAATTTTGACACATTTATTGGTCACGCGATCGCAAAACAAATGAACGTTGAGACGGACAGACGTATATCGTAATTAACGGGAGCGGCCGCGGGATAGGCATAGTGCGTGCCAGAAAACCGCGCCTCCGTGCTTATGGATAGCTAAAGATATTCGTACTCGTGATACATGGGTATTTGGCACGAGATGAGACCCGACTGCCAGGATCAACACTACGATTGGCAGTCTGGCACTGAGCGATCAGGCACAGGTGCGCTATGAACGGCTCAGTGATAATAATTCTCATTTTCGGATGCTTGAGCTCGGCTCTGACAAGAATCCGTTTTATCTTCTGTTTTGTTCCGGAAATAAGCAAACTCTGACTACTAATTAGTAGTCTATACAATTGCAAAAACTAAAACCGAACAGGTACTGTATGTTGCTTTACTGTTTTTTGCACAAAAGGGTTAAAGTTTATTTATAGACGTATACCCTAAAAAGTTATACACGTAGCTAAATAATTCAAGCATAAAACATCACTTTCCCCATCTCGATTGCGTGCGTAAAACGCTTTGGTTCATTAAAATATTTTATGTTGTTAGTTGCCACCCATAGCTAGCAAATATAATAATGATTTTAATCACAGCACGATATAAAACCTGGTTGGTAGGTCAACCTTTTCCTAATGATCCAATTATAGTTCTTTGTGTGAAACTCAATTGTTTGGCCCCATTCACGGCGAAGAATAGAGCCCACCTAAACACCACTAGACCGCCTTAAGGGTGCTCTGTTTCCCTGCCTGAATGTTGTGGATCCAGTGTTCAGATAGAACAAAGCGGTATACAAAAGTGAGTTGCCTAAATGTTTCAGGGAAGATCATTTTATTTAGTCTCTGGCGAACGCAGTATAAACATGGCAAACGCAAAGACCCGGGTTTTTTAACGCCGTGTAGATTGCAAATCGGATGTTAACGCCAGTAGAGTCTGCACTAATGCGATACTGACGCTACGTAGACTCCGTAGACACTCCATTCAAGGAAACGCGTTCCAACGCCGCGTGGACTCTGTGAGTACGCGACGCTAACGCTGAGTAGACACGATATATCGTGATACTGACGCTGCGCAGTCTCTGTACACACAGGATTGTAACGCAGCGTCAACGCAACGCTAGCGCAACGTGTCATTTGTGCAAAGTCTACTTAGTGTCAGCGCTGATGGTCAAAATACCTAGTACGCTCGCGAAAATACTCACGAGTATTTGAATATAACCGCTGCTACGGCAAGGTTAACAACAAATTGGGTCAGCGTTTACTGTAAAACATTTTTATTAAATTTGTTATCGCAACACGGGTAATAAAGTAAACTCTAACATGTGTTTTATTGTATAAACTACGTCTTGTTGATTTAATTTACTTTCTTCACAAATCTCTCGGCAGGTGCAGGTATATGCAACGTAGGTATATGTACCTACTTCAAGCATGAAGCACCAACTTTTTTACATGTCGAATTCACCTTAATATTGTAGCTCGCGATAATTTAATTAAAACATTAAACAATTTTTGATGTCATAAAATAGATAGTTCTATTGAATATTAAATCATCTTCTACCAAGCCTTTTCCCAACTTGGTTGGGGTCGGCTTCCAGTCTAACCGGATTCTGCTGAATACCAGTACTGAGTACCCGTAACGACAGTCAAAGATGTATTGAATATTAAATACAAATAATACGCACAAATCAAATCAAATGCAAAGAGATTACCAGCAAGATTGATTTACTATTAAGGTTTTAATGAGCGTGCCGATGTGTTTGGTACAACGAATTACGAAACTCATCAATTACCTACACCTCATTACTCCACGTTACAACAAATAAATTACTCTCAGGGAAACTATTCTTAATGAACAGCTGAAGAGAAAGAATTACAGAAATGTTACAATGTAAAAATAGTGCTATCGATCCAAAAATATTTAGATGTTCAGTTTATTCAATAGCGTGTGCATGCGTACTATTCAAGAATAGAACTAAAGACGCCGCGATATTTTATGTCGTCAGTAAACAGGCGCGACCGCGGATAATCCGATTTGATACATCAGTACTAATAAGATGACTTTTATATGGAACACAAGTATACAAGAATATTATTATGTATGGGATACCTTTTAAATTATCTTGTTAACAATTACTTTACTAACCGCGCAGGTTTAAATAAACATCTCAATTCTCATAATTGATAAGGTAATCAAAAACAATTTCATTTTCTTAAGAACGGCAAAAGAGGCACAAATATTTCAGCAAATGAGAGTAAATTACTTGAGGGTTGCACAAAAGGGTGTAGAGGAGAGCCCTTTGTCTGGTACAGGGGTGGCGAGAAGGCGCGTATCCGATGTTTGCGCAGGCTGCGCGCGTCGACGTGCTTCCTGTTATGGCGCCCGACGCCCCGCAGTAGCGCCGCCGGCCCGCTGCCGGCCGCTCAGAATGTAGCCTTTACGCTCCTTTGCCCAAACACAATTCACATAAGTCTTCCACGGCCCAGCCGCCATGTATTAGTCTAAGAAATAATATAATTAGGATTAAGAAAACAAGTCTTCCATTAGTTAAGTAAGTAGATTAAGATGCAAAGGGGCAGGGCTCCGCGACGCGACGCTTCGCAGAATAATAGGGTCGTGTTCGAACGGCTGTGGCGCGGCACCTTCCAAGCCGTGCTAGCGGGCGGGCGCCGCGGCCGCGCCTCCTCGCTCGAGCCCAGCACCGACGCGGCGCTGGCCAGCATGGCACCGCCACACCACCGCGCGCCTCCACCCCTCGCGCTTGAGCCCGCGCTCCGCACCATCCTCGAGGGCCTACGCAACTCATGCTGCTGCCACTGTAACTGTTACGCGGCAGATCGAAACAACTGTAACGACAATTTGCAGGTCTGTCTCTCCAACGATGAGGAGAGGAAGTCCATGCGATCCGTCATAAGGTGTGCACAGAGTTTTATCGATTACCTTATAGGCTATTGTACTTATTTGGGTCAGCACCCGTCGAGCAAGCGATATGCTTTCCACTTCACATTTAATTAAAAGTTACACATTTGCAGTACAAACAGGTATTAATTGAAATATATACACGATTTCACACGTTTTAGATATAGTATGCGTAGATCATTGATTGTATGCAATGTCAAATGTCAAGATTTATTTAATAAAAATATTGGTTTTAGTCGAGATTGTTATGCTAAAATTATACTATTTCCCTATTTTTAGCGCACTTAGGTGCTGTGCAGGTAAATATTTTAGTTGTGTTAGAAGAATTTTATTAGATTCTTATCTTACATACAAAATTGAATAGTACCTGAATATAATGATTGGTATTGGGATATTCCTGGGCTCATGAATACGGTCGGCCATATTGTATGTCGTGTTGTTTGTCAGCGTTCGCGAGACCCACGCTGTCGCGGAGGCGCAGCAAGAGAAGAACGCCCGTCTGCGGGACGCGTTTGGCATCTCCCCGCGTTTCGTGGAGGGCTCAAGCTTGGACCCAGAGCGGCGCGCACGCGACCACGCGGCTCGGTACCCACTGGTCAGGACGCCCAGCCATGAGCGCGAAGACCACCCGCCGAAGAGGAAGAAAAAGAGGAGGTGGGTTTACATTTATTTTCGTAGCATAAGATCTCCCATAAGTACAACGACAAAAAATTCCCATTAGCAAAGCGTTTCACTTATTTCTCTTTAAAACATAGGTAAGATTGTAAAGGGTACAGCCACAACAAAAAGAATTATGCTGTTCATAATCATGCTGATTTAAACTGCCTTTGACAATGGATATAGGAATAAGTCTCGCGTTACTACGGAGCCGCTCCTCTTTGGGATGGAAATAAGCCAACAGCTCCACCTATCCCGGAAGGTTCTGCCGACATGTTCAATAGATTATAAAAAGGCCTCTGACTCGTGTCATATCGGACCATGACTCATGAGAGTGCTAAAATTTGTATATAAAATAGATACAACTTGCTAATGTGTTGAAGTTTACCCGTCATAGTCCTTCGTCATCAAAGAAGTTGAGAAAGTCAGGAGAACGGTAAGTCTATCAAGATAGAGCGAGGAATGCCTCAGGGAGGCATTTTGGGCCCAATGTGGTATTGTTGACGCATTAGCCCCCACAAGCAGGGTTGTGCTTGTTAAGGGCTTGATTATGTAGTAGGATATGTAGATCCGGTAATCCCACCTGCTTTAAATGAACCGAAACTGTTCATCAGCGCTCGCGAGACGCAAGTGTTCTCGGAAGCTCAGGAGGCGAAGAACGCTCGGATGCGCGATGCTTTCGGCATCTCGCCGAGCTACGATCGGCGTGGACAGCGGCACTCACCCTCCAGGTCACCCAGTCCGGACCGCGGCGACCACTCACCCGAACGGAAGAAAAAGAGAAGGTATGAATCTCGCGGTACCTTCTTTTTTTCTTCCTTTCCTACAAACATTGTAAAAGGCAGACATTATAGACATTTCTATTTCGTTTATTTTTTTGTTGTTTCTTCTTTGTTGTTGTTGTTGTCATTGTTGTTTGGCTGTTTGTACCTCGCTTTAATGACACTATAAATGTATTTTCTTTCTTCCCTTCTTGACGGCTATACGATTTCAGTTGTTTGGCAGACATGGACAAACAGGGTACTTTTTGTCCGAGTAGTATGTTCCGCGGGATAATATAACAACTACCACGCGAAAACGAATACTTTTTTTATTTTTATCGTTATTTTTGTTATGACTGTACCATTTATTTTTATTTTCGTTTTTATTAATATTTAGATATTTGTGGTATTAGACTGATTTGCTCATGCGGTCTTATTATAACATAGAATAGAGAACACATCCTACACAAACACCAACCTTATTAATCTAGCAAAATTAGTTACCAAACGCAGGAAACTGGTTTAGCTATCAAATGTTCTTGATGACGAAGACACTGACACAAAATTAAAGGACCCAATAAACATTATTTATAAATAGAATGGGTCTTACTGTAGTTTAATCTTGAGCCATTTTTTAGTCAAGACATGGGCTATTTCATTCGTATTTCAAAAATATAATCACACATCCACAAAACTCTTTCTCATATACACACACACATATACATGTTGCTCATAAAAAATGATAAGACTGAATTTATCCACTATTGTACAAATAGAATTGGGAGAGGGCGCTGACTTTTGTAACCCAGTTCTTCACCTAGCTCAGAAGTCAGGGCTTTCGTAGGAAATTTCTCTAAGAATTTGTAAATTACGAATTGTATTTTGTTTAATATTTTTTTATGTTATGTATTTTTTTCTATGTGCCTTAGGTGCCTGAAAATATAGCAGTTGTTATTATTATTAAATAAATCATTTAATTTATTATTATTTATAATATTCAATAAATTTTCTATTTCAGTGCGTCACCAGAAGCTAAGAAGCTGAAGAAGAAAAAGTCGAAAAAGAATAAAAAGGAGAAGTAAGTTTCTGCCCTACATAATATTATATGCAAAACATTTATTTATTTATCTCTTTTTGTATAATTTTTGTAAATGTTGGCGTAAATTTCATAGATTACATTTGAACCCAGACAGGTGACGCTTCGGTTGTCAGCGAGGCAAGTATCAAAACTTTTTACTTTTTGCCTTTATAATTTTTTTTTATTTGAATTCAAGTATCAAATATGTCTGGTCATCATTTCAGTGAAAGAAAGATGTTGTGGAACTTCATGAATAGGTATGGTATAAGGTTAAATATAAACTTTTATTATTTTTTCCGGATATAAAGATTTTATTTTATTGCTCTGTTTCAGCGTATAGAGAAAGATAAAATATTGCTATGGTTTTAATACGATTTTGTTTTTACTACTCGAATGATTTTCCTTGTTATAGAATGGAAAGATATGATGTAAATCTTGAGAAATAAAACATTATTGAGTTATTCCAATATAGGGTAAAACATATGTTTTATTAACCATGCCGCTGTTGTGTAAATATGTCACCCATAGTATTCCACATTACAAACCTCATAATAATTACATTCAATTACACAGCTGTTTCCAATACGAACGTTAGGACTACTGTCTACTACATGTTGAGATATGTATGGTATTTTTATTTGTCATCAGACAAGAATCTGCTAAGAAAAAAAAGAAACGCTCCAAGTCTCCTGACACCGAGAGTTCGAGCAGCTCTGAGGGGCAGCAGGACAGCGACAGTGCCAGCTCGGAGGACGAACGCCAGAAGAAGAAAAAAAAGGTAATTAACACATGTATCTAGTCTATGTTGTCTATGCCATACTCCAGCTATTCAGATAGGACTGCTGCAGTTCAAAGATTATGTTTGGTTCGCTTAAAAGAAACCTATGCTTAAATACATGTTTACAGATTCATTTGGAACTAAACTCTTAGCTTTGACATTTTTCTTTATTGTTTTGAAACTTACAAATGTTGCCTTGTAATGGCATCCAAATTGAAATATCTGACTTTACGTTTTCTATACTAAAATGCAGTAGTGATAGCTTTGAAGCACTTATTGATCTTGGAATATTTAAAACATAATCTTTGATTCTTGAGATCTAACGTTACTACTGCGTGTGTGGGGTTTGGGGCTACAGACTTGACTATTTAGTGCCACACGATGCCTCGTTTAGATTAACTCGGGCCTCTTCCGCTGCTCAGACAATGTTCCATCTCTCAGTAAACTAGTATGATGTTATAGAGACTTCGCAACAAACGATTAGCTCGAGTAGCACATTGCTTTCTTTAATATTTTATTGATGTGTTACAAACACATTGGCCTGATACAATGAGTATGACATTCTCGGCACCTCCTTTGCATAAAATATTGGCTTCATGAATTTTGGTTTGTGTATAATTTCCTCACACGGCCCTGTCTCCATCCCTCTACTTGCATCGTTCTACTGTCAAACTAACTGTAGCAGCCACAGAGTCTACCATTACCTTATAGCCTCCGAGCTTCAGATGTGCATAGCTGGTCGTACCGCGCGACATTAGTGAGCGCTCCTCTAGCGGTCCGTGTGGGGCACACGCAACGTATTATTTAAATGTTATTGTCTTCTTACCTCATTTTATTTTATTTTCTGTAAATACAAGAAATAGCCAGTAAAAATTATCTGTTTAACTGTGCATCATTTCATAGGATAGCCATCTTTATCTGAAGAAATAACGTATACTGTAAGTATATCACAAAGCAATAACACTACGTAAGACATTATGTTAGGATACTAAAATTATGTACACCGTGATAATTTTGGCAATGCATTGTTAACTATCGCATTTGTGACTAACACCAGAGATCTTGAGATTACATACATGTGCTATCGTGAGTCCAAGTGTGCACAGTTAGCTTTTGCATGATGTGTGCCATCATGACAACATGGTGGTTTTAATTTGTTCGTGTTGCGCGACTGTGTGTGTTACAAAAGCGTGCTCTCACTGTGAACAACTCCTATGATAACACGCTTTTCTATTGTTACGAAGAACAAATAAAACGCTTGCTATTTTATTTATTTGTCTTGACAAGGCTTTGTGTCACAGTGTGTACACGACGAAACTCACTCCAAAGTCATCAACTCCGAGAGCATGTTTTCGTATCACGCAATAGTTTGTTAATATCCAGACTGTCTGATTATCAAAATGTAACTAATCCATAACATTCTCCCTCTTCTCGTTTACCCAAAACTAATTAAGGATGCTCCACATGTTTAAATGGTATACAATACCACCACCGTTTGTTAAATAAGGTACGTTACCGAAGTGTTACATATTTACATTTGATTTTTGTGTATTATTACATGTATTTATAATTGGTTATGTTGATCCGTCATGTGTTACTAACATTATTGAAATAAGCGAGTAACGCACCGGTGCCAAGTTGTCAACCGATTCAATATGTTCCGTTTTGTTCCCTATCTATCTATTATGTTTATTTATTTACTTTGAGTTCACACTTCGAGAATGTTATGGATACGCTAATATAACATTCTAAGAGATCGTCCGGAGTAATACACTTCTAAACAAATTACATGTTTCTTTATACTTGCTTCCATCAATAGCTTTAAGTATAATTTTATTTTCTACTGTTACCTTTTGTTTGATGCCTCTATTTATTACTATTCCTTATTAGAATGCATGTGTACAAGTGATATATTTTGATTATGTTTCCTTATCGAAATTCTTCAACTGGATCATTTGATGCCCCTGAAGACTTTCTCGTGTATATTTTAGTGTAAAATGTTTATTTGCCATTACCACTATAGTCTATTGTATTGGCACTGGTGTTGTATGCCCGTCTATTGGAACCATGATCTTTACGCTTGTTGTCGAATTTTTGAACAGAAAAAGTCGAGCAGCCGACGACGCGGCAGCAGTGAACCATCGAGCCGTGAGAGGTGAGAGTTTCCTAGTATCGTGAACATATTTATTTTAACTTTCAGCGTCGCAGTACTAATTCCTGTATTTTTAGTTCCCCAGTGAAATACACGAAAGAAAAGCAACGGGATCGCTCCGTCGAAGAGAGAAACAATGACGTTCAATACAGAAAATCAGAAAGGGAGCGCGAAGACCGGAACAAGAAATACGACAAGCGAGATGACACACCCGTGCGGGACACGCGACACAACGACCGGCGGCGCGAGCGCAGCGCCTCGCGCGACGCCCACGACACGCGGGACCTGCGCGACAAACGCGACATGCGCGACACGCGCGACACTCGCGACACGCGTGACACACGCGACCTGCGCGACCCCTCGCCCGAGCATCGCCAGCGTTCCTACATCACTAAGATAGAGAATAAGAAGCGCGAACCGTCAATAGAGTCAGAGAAACGCAAGAGATCTAAACGTGACCGCCAGCGCTCCTCCCCTGAGTCAGAATCTGAACCCGCCCCTAAAAACAGGCAAGATAAAAGAAATAAGAAAAATTACGCCAGAGAGTCCAGTTCCTCTCCACCCCCAGAAAAGAGGCGACGGAAGAGTTCCTCTCCTGAATATAGGAAGCGGGAAGACACCTACTACAACAGGAAAGAATTAGTAGTCAGAGAAACTACTAAAAATCATAGAGAAGATAGAGATGAACGAAGGGCTTCTAGGAGAAGCGAATCTCCGAGTTCTAGACACAGCAGGCGTGAGGGTTCACACCCTAGGAAAGAAAAAGATGCCAAATATGAAAAGAATAATAAGAATAATCATGACCGTTACGAAGAAGCTCCAGCGAAGCGAAAAGATAGGGAAACGAATGAAGAAAAGCCGCGCAGGAAGAAGGACAGAAGTGTTTCTAGAGAAAAAAGGGATACGTCTCCTGAATACAAAGAACGGTCGCCTGTCAGCAAGAGCTACAAGAACAGAGAGTCCCGGAAAGACACCGAAAAATCACATAAAAGCTCTCGATCAGAAAGAAAGTATTCGTCGTCCGAATCGGAGTCTGAACCACCGCCTAAACAGAAAATAGAGAAAAGTTCTAAAAATAAGGCTCGCTACTACAAGGAGAGAAGTGAATCTCCACCACAGAGGGAAACGCGGAAACGAAGCCCGTCTCCCGAACCCAAGAGGAAAGAATCCCCGCCGCCTAAAAGTAAAGCGGACAAATACTTAAAATCAAATCGAAAATCAGTCGAAAGCAAACGTGAGAGCAGTAAACCAAGAAGGAAGTCGCCTTCACCAGTAGAAAAGCCACGGCGTAAACCATCGCCAAGTCGGTCCAAATCTCCAACTCCACGGAAAAGCTCAAAAAAGGAGAAGCGGAAGTGTGTGACGCCAGTGAAGAAGAGCAAGAAGTCTTCGGAGCGTCGCACCGCGGAGCGCCGCACGTCTCCGGCCAAGGGTGAGCACCGGGAGCGGCCGGAGAAGGACAGGACCCACGAGCGCAAGGACGCGCACCGCTCCCGCTCCCGCTCGCAGCGCCGCAGCACGTCCAGCCTGAGCTACTCGCCGGCGCGCCGCAGCCCCGAGCGGTACCGCGACATCATTGAAAAATTACCCGAAAAAGACAAACGCAAATACATCAAGTCTCCATCAGATCTACAACCCAAAAAGAAGAAGCGCAGAGGCTTCGCTGAGAACTACAAACCTAAAGCTGTGTGCATGCGCAGCTCGTCCAGCGAACACGATGATTCAGAGGTCGAATTCTTGAGGTTAGACGATAGAGACCGACAAGAAGAGTTAGATATCAGAGAGCTCACTAGACTGAAAGAAAGACTGGCGCAACTGGCTAAAGTGTCGATGGAACGGAGACGGATCGAGGAGGAGGCCGCTCCATCCACGACCTCGACGACGTCCACCGCGGCGACGGCGGCGGCGGCGGCGACGGTGACGACGACAACGACGACGACATCGACATCATCACAGGCCCCGCGTAGTGATTCCAAGCCAAAGGAAGCCGACGTAGTAGTGGTCGAAAAACCCAAAAGGAAAAGTGTTAGTCCTGTAATAATAGAAACAGTGAAAGATAAATCTCCAACGCCTCCCATAGAAATCAGGAAAAGTCCGGAGCCAGTTAAAGAGGCCCCAGCTAAAGAGAAGAGTCCACCGGTGGTCGTAGAATCTTCCCCGGAAGCGAAGAAGGTGGAGGAAAAGGGTGCGGCCGCTGCGCCTGCGCCTGCGCCGGCTGGGGCAGCGCGGCGGCGCTGGTCGCGCTCGTCGTCGCGGCGCTCGCGCTCTGCGTGTCGGCGCACGCGCTCCCGCTCGCGCTCGCGCAACAAGTCGTCCCGCTCGCGCTCGCGCAACAAGTCATCGCGCTCACGCTCGCGGTCTCGCTCTCGCACACGATCGTCGCGTTCCAGATCACGCTCATATTCTTCATCAAGGTAAGCTTTTGGGTGTAGTATAGTCTTATTTTAATTACAGAAGTTTTATAAAGCACAATGCTGAAATATATCTCAAGCATTTAGTTCAATTGAATGTTGACTTTCCAGAAAACCTTTTTGTCTTCCTAGAGTTGTATGAGTATACTGAGGTATATCAGAACTGGGCGATACTCTCATTTAACACTTCATGTGCTTGTTTGCCGGATTTCATACCTACTTCGTGTACGTACTACGAAATATACATGTCGCTACGAAAGAATTTGAATGAGTATTTGAATCGCGCTGTAACATGTCACTTCTATATGAATTATTACTTTTTAATCTCTGTTCCGACTAACTTTTTCGTACTATACATTGTTTTATACAAAGTCCGTGGTGTTTGTTGCAGGCGCTCCCGCTCAAGTCGCTCGTCGTCGTACAGCAGCCGGAGCTCGTCCCGCTCATCTCGCAGCTCGTCCCGCTCCACCCGCTCGTCTAGGTAAACATCACCTTTGAGCTCTCCAATATATGAAGCTAAACTATAGTATCATCGCTGACGCCAAATAAGGCAGCCATATTTTTAAATTTCAGGGCTTTCTTCGTTGCAAAAACTAAAATAAAGCCTATTAATCTTAATCGACACATAGTTTGTCGGTTGGATTACTACGAAAATGTATTAAGGGAAAAGATAATGAACGTTTGTGCCACCGTATTTTGCACCTCTTGTCGTTGCCAATCAGGAGCGCGCGACATTGAACTTTAATCGCTTTGGACATAAGATTTAAATTGAAACGGTTGATGCACACTCGTGAGTAAACCAACAATAAAGTTGTGTGAGATATATTACTTTTTACTATTTCGTGATTTTTAAGTTTATTGTGAGGTAATAAAAAATGTTTTACACCACTTATAAAGTTTACTGCGTTTTTATTTATTTTTATTCTGAACTAAATCACTACAGTACTTAGAGATATGTTTTTAAATTGTGTACTCTTTTTGGTTTCTTGTTTAATGACGCTAAATACTGTGTTATTTATAAGTGGTGTAATACTTGTTCACAGAATACCCAATATTGGATTTAGAGACGTGTTTATGTATCCAAATGTACCGTTTCTCATTAAACTACAAACTTTATTGTTAGTTATTAATAATGATATTATTAGCGTGGGACAGGAGTAAAGCAAAAACCTTAAGACAGGCGCTCCCAAAATCGAATTGTCTCATCTATTACACAATCATTTTTCATAATTCGCGTTTAAAGCGAGACGTTCTAAAACACTCTATGGTTACTTCATACGCGCTCTGAAACTATTTATATCAAATTGAGCTGTTACCTTGTTTGGGTAATAGCGCTAATCGTAAATCGTTCTTGATGACAACAAGAAATCATGGCATGTCTAAAGAACAATGAAAATAAAATAAAAAAATTGTTAAGGACTGTGTCTATATTAAATCACTGAATTAGTCACGACAGTCTCTTTCTCTATTTACTTTAAATATTTTACATGTTTTACATTCGAAATGCAAGAAATGAGTTGTTTCCAACACAGATAAATTTATTAACCTTCTCAAAAGTCCATCACTTTTACTATCGAACGAAAACAAACAGAAACCACTCATTTCTCCAAAAAAATAACCAAAATATTAACATACAATTTCTCTTTCCACCAAACGAAACTCGGATTACAATCAATGCATGCGATTGGTATCGATCAGAACAATGACCGGCGTATACGCGGATTACCGTAGATCGACCGAGTCGCGTGCGCGCACGCGCTCGCGCTCGCCCTCCATACCGCGCCGAGCTGGCTCGCCCAGCTTCTTGGATAGGCGACGAATTACGAGGTATCATTGATAACAAGAACAGTGCTTTTAAAATAAGTAGCATCATGCGATGCTCACATTTGGCCTAAATATTCACACTCTTTGACTGCCACAATCACAAATATGTAGTAACGCCAAGCCAATTTGTGTCTTAACTCTGGCGTGCTGGCCACAATTTTGCTTGTCATCTATTTGTGGCGGTGGTGGTCGAAGAAAAGACAGCAAATGTGTACAAATATGTTGTCAGCTAAAAGCACTGTAATCTTGCCAAATAGGGATTTTGTAAGTGCAATCAATAATGACATTTTATTTGATAAGTAGTGAACATAACTCTTTTTTTTAATCCTGCGCAGTTGTGTTGTATTGTAAGCTTGTCAAATTAATGTCACATTTATTGCACAGTGTGTTTTAACTTGTTCCGTGTGTCGCTTTTTATCCTGATTTATAGGTGTGCTTGTTATTTTATTTTGCGTTTGTTGTGTCATATCATGGTTGCTACATAATTCATTTTAATATCATATTAATGTTTAAAGTTGATCCCATATCGATGTAACGAATCAATGTTCCATGGTACCTATTAATTTTCATGTTTTGCGAATTATCAATATTCGAAAACATTGTTTCAAACTGGGAAACAGTAAGTATACAAATAATTAGAAACATCTGTTAGGGGGATCCTTAATACCTACTAACACACGTATGTTGGTCTAAAGCACTAGTAACACCATGATATGGCATTTTTTATTATTATTTTTTCCCTATTATCTATTTTGTTTTTGTTTTCTTTATAGAAAAAAGTCGCGAAAATATAGCACGAGTTCTGAAGACACAAGTAGTAGCTCCGAGTAGTGAAGTGATTGTGCTAGTGTGAATTAGTTTAAGTAATATTATGTATTGTATTAAAATATTAAGCCCTATTTTCACTTAATATATCGCTAAAGCCTTTTATTATCTTTCTTATTATAATCTGGGTATTATATCTGTTCAGAGGCTGACTAGGTTGAAAAATCATGTATTTTAAATATTCCCATTGGCTGTGAAAGATATTTGAATACTCACTTATTGGTCAGTCTCTTTGCATCATATTATAACAACTTTAGATGTGTGCGTACTTCTAACACTGATCATGCTAACAGGGTGTGCTACTAGTTATAAGATTTTTAATACCTACTTTTACTTAAACAACATATATATCATAAAAAAGATCTCTGTCAATTTCTGAGATTTTTTAAATGGACTTTAAAAATAGTCAAATAACTGTGATAAAATTAGCGAGAGACTCCATCGACATTGGAATGAGAACATAATTAACAGTTGGTTTTTTCTCCGTAGCGCACCCATAATAGATCTTACATACCCGACAGCCAAATTCAAGTGTAGAAGAAGATAACGCGCCAATGAGATATTCACGTAACGCCAGTTTACAGTGATGCCCGCCAGGTGTAGACAGTGTGCTATTTATGTAGAACATGCTGCAAGTGTGTTTTCTGTTTCAAGATTATTCATAATGTTTTATCACATTAAAGTTTATTGTGAAATATTTGATGTTTTTTTTTATATTTTTTTTTTATTGCTGCATGGTAGAGAAGCTAGAAGCTGTACACAATTTTGAAGTCTGTTGAATTGTAGAAGAAGCTTTCGATTATGGATGTTCTTTTTTTTATTTATAATCTACTTGTAAAGAACTTTTAGAAGGTAAGTCATTATTTCCAAATTGCATCGTTCATGATAATATTTTAACAATTAAAATAATAACAGTTTGTGTAAAGAACTTTTTGAGAGATAACTGTAATTTTAATTTGTTTGAAGTTAACAAAAGATTAATTAATAATCCCATTATATTCTTTTTAAACGCTTCCAAATGTTGCATGCTTATTAAACTGTACTAACGTTCATGAGCATCCTACTAACACATTAACCGTAACAGCGCGCGCAAGCGCCCCATCCCGTACCGGAGGCCCACGCCGTCGACTCCCACGTCCACCGTCAGCAGCCGCTCGTCGCAGCACAGCTGGTCGCGCTCCCCGAGGCCCGACAACAGAGAATAACTTCTAAAGTGTTTTCACGCTCACAACACACGCTTATTTATTTTAAAAACCCTTACAAATCAAGCCCACTGACTAATTATGCACTTTAAATTATTTTTACTACAAAAAACATTCTCATCCCATATTCACACTCCAGAAACAAGGTTATGAGGTTTGAATGTAGGTCGAAATTGTAAATACGTGCCGCGTGAAAGGTTGGTAAGGCCAAATTAATTGATTTTTGATTGATGTTTTATCAAAAAAAATAGATAATGATAATATTTAATCTAGTCAAATGTGCTTAATCTAAGAATTCCTTATTGGAAACGATTACTTGATCTCTAAATTATTTATTTCGTTTTCTTTTTAACTGTTGGTAATTTTATTTAAATTAATACTCTAATTTATTTTTGGTAGGAAACGATAATACTCTAGTCAAAAATTGAGTACCTTCTTCATAGTGCAATACATTTTATTGACCTCTGATATTTACACTTACTTAATTTATTAATTTAATTTTACTAGTCATTTTACACTACTTTTTTTCTATTTATTGAAATTTTGTTGTAGAATAAGTGATAACTAAATTATTATAGCCATGTAAGCTATTGTATTGGAAACTATTGAAACTGCCTGTTTGTTTCAAATAACATAAGCAATAAATATGACGATATTCAATAATAATACTCAAGTGTAACAGTAAAAACAGTTTAATATCAAAATTTACACATAACTTATACATATTTTAGTTTGTATAGAAATATCTCTCATCCTTTAATTAAATGCACTGCGTAAGAATTGATTTTGCAGATTTGAATTTAGTGACATAGTGTTAGGCAATTCCACAAAACCATATTGTATATTCTACTAATAGTAAACACCTGGATGGATTGCTGTCAAATAAAGTTCCCTGATACAATATAACATTACTTTCTTACATTAACAAAACTTGTTACATCAATCCATATCCCTTATCCTGACAATGTTGAAAAATTTAAATGTACCTTACACAGATATATTAAATCATAAAATTATGAATATAAGATTAGATAATATTACATAACTACAGTTCATGTCAGGTAAGTGTGCCACTCAGAAACCTGCATTTCCGATGTGGATGTGCCTGCTGCTGTTTTAGGACAGATAATTACACTATATTATTGTAGTCTTTGTTGATAACTACAAGAGTACCCTGTGACAACTTACATTGACGCAAACTATAGTAATCAAATTAGAATATATAATATAATTATTGGGGAATGTTGTTAAATGCTAATTCAACTTATTAAAATTCCAATAATATGTTATTGACCAGTTTGTCTTATATTTAACATCAGCCCTTTGTGATGATCATGAGCTCTTGAGAGAAGATTCAAAACAGTATAATAATTAAGTTACATACATTATTAATTACAGGACATGTCACAGAGTGTTATAAGTATGTCAAATAGATTTTGCTTATCAGTACAATAACACTGCCCCATACATAAGAACCAACAAACAAGTTTACATTACTGAAGAGGTCATCAAACTGCCCATGAACCTTTGACACCACAAATTCACAACTGCCACTAACACTTTTATACATTAATAAAATATTTATATAAAATGTTCAACATCCATCACAGAGTTATATTAACATCCACCACCTTGTGTAGAGTATAAGTTATATTCTTCAGTTCTTTTTCTGGCTCTGTTGACGTCTCTTAGTGGCCAGGAACATTGCCCAGCCGAATCCCACAATATTCATGAATAGAACCCGCAACTGCAACAGTATATTTATTCATTTCAACCACAAGTCTAACTGGTATACTAAGACCACCACACATACATGTACAGAAATTGTAGAAGATAAAACTTGACTTAATTATGACAGCATGTTATGCATGGTAATTAGTATGCTGTGTCATTATAAGCCCCACTTACACACCAATACTCAGGGTTGAAGTAAATATTGGTGGGTAGGATAAGCATCGTAACAACTTCATTAATATAAATCACTTCAACATATTCCAACAATGAAAAAGTAAGCTCCACTTACCATAGGGGGCACAAAGGTTAAGTTGATAACTTGGAACAAGGTCAGCCACTTCCAGTTAGCTTCTAAAATAGGCCAGTACAAAGCTAGTAGCTGTTTCAGTGCAGCATTGTGGTTCTTGCCCTCAAACCTAGCCAACGTGTAGAGTGAAAATCCTTGTATGATCGGCGCAAATATTAATCTTTCAAATAAAAGTTTCTTGGCCAGTGGGAATGCAACAATTTCTTCGGCGAAAAATCTCTCAAGGAATTCGTAAAAGTAATGTGGGATGGTGCCACCAAACAATATTCTGAAAAATAAAGGGAATTAGTATGATATGATTGGGAACTACTTGTGTAAGTAACACTGACAAAGTAAATCACACAGTTTGCACCAAAGAGAGTATTTAATGCTTTTAAAATAATCATCATGATTTCGTGAGTTTTATATTATTGGACTTACAAACAATAATAAGACTTCTTACCCATAGAGACCAAAGGCTAAGATCGGATCTATCCTGATATTTTCACCAGCTACTAACTGAGATGCAATGCTGCCGGCTGTACCCACCACGCAGCTGAAATTAATTATTCATATACATATTTAGCAAGATTCTTCGTCACAGGTCAAGCAAAAAATACAATGTAAAACAAGTTCGACTTTGGAATTGAACTTTGTACAACTACTTTATCTGGACAGTAATAGGTTTATGACTCCTAATTTATGAAGTTATCTTACCTTGTAATAGCTTTGGTTTTGATGGGATGTATGTATAAGTTTTGTAAATACGAAGCCAGTAAATTCATAATTGGTTTTGATAAGGCCATTTTCGCTTAAGTCTGTTGAGACAATGTTACTTTGAAGTATCACAGAATAAACTCTTATGATCTAATTCAATTATTCTGCATGTAATTACAGCATAAAATAAACTGATAATGAAAGTATTATGTTATCGCTTATCAACAAACGTAGCAGTTATCCAAAGAGAATACAGAAAAATCCTACGTACCTAGGTAAAGTAACACTTCTGTTTTGACACCTGTCAACTGCCATACACAGATGAGACAAAGTTATATTTTAAATCATAGACTATATCCAAGTTGTTTTGAGGAGCTCGTGGCTAATTAAAAACAGCCGCACGCCTTGATCGAAGGTTAAGCTACGCTTGCGGAGGTCAGTCTATACATATCGAGACTCCTCCGTGCCTCGGAAAGCAAGTTAAGCCTTTGGTCCCGACTTTCATTTGTAGATCTTTGACAGTCGTTACGGGTATGCAGAAGTCCGAAAGTCTGACAACCAGTCTAACCAAGGGGTATCGTGTTCCCCAGTAATAGGGTTGTGGAGGTCAGATAGTCAGTGCAGTCGCTCCATGTAAAATACTGGTATTCAGCTGCATCCGGTTAGACTGGTAGCCGACCCCAACATAGTTGGGAAAAGGCTAGGCAGATGATGATATCTAAGCAATTTGAGATTTTTTCATAGGATTTAAGTTCTTTTCAGAGACTAGAAACATTGCTCGGGTTTGGATTTCTATCCCCATCCATGCTAACTGCCACCTAACCGATTATACGCTAGAGATAGTCAAACTATTTGCACTGCAGGTAGCGTTTGAATTAAGATACAGTATTCTATAGGTTCAGAATTATTCGACGACATGTGAAATCCGCAAACAAAATCGGCAAACGTAGTGTAGGACGCCCTCTGACCAGGTGGGATGACGATCTGCGAAAGACTGCAGGCAGATGCTGGATGCGGCAAGCTGAAGACAGGGCGCTATGGCGCTCATTAGGAGAGGGCTATGTCCAGCAGTGGACTAGTATAGCCTGATGATGATGATGATGATGATGTGAAATCCAGCAAAACATCACTAGGCCCGCGTGCTGGATTAAGGCCCAGTCCACCAGACTGACCCTGCTACGTTGGAAGGCAGTGCCGTCAGCTTTTTGGGTACTTTACCAGTCGACAGCGATGAGGATGCACTTTTCAAAGCCTCTGGCCAAAAAAGAAACCAGCCCTTGGGTCTGGGAAAGGGTCAACTAAACGTTTTGAAATTTACTTTAAAAGAAGATGAGAACTTGGTCCAGACTGCCCGAGAGTTTTAACGCCTAACGGTTGAAAGCATAATTAACAGCAAGGTTATCATAATTGCGCCGCCTTAGGTTCTCAGCAGGCGCAGTGGCGGCGCCAGCATAGTACGTAGATCTAGGAAATGCAAGAGTATAGACGCTAGATCTATCTAGGGTATCTTCCATGGAAATAAAAACAAATCGTCGCGTGGCAAGCCATTGGGTTCTAATACAGCCGGAATGCCTACGGTGACAAGAGCGCTTCGGATGATGTCGTTAATATTCGCGTGCCGCGCTATGTGACCCGCACTTCGGCTGCGTGATAGGCCGTGATTTCCGAGGCTGTTAACAGCTTTACCACAGTGTAAGTGATGAAGAGAACAACAAGGTGCGCCTTAGTCATAGGGAAGCACCAAGGCGGAAAGTAGCGTTTTCTAACATAGTACCTATGTTCGAAGAAGGTAGTGCATGAAACGAAAGACTCGACTCCCACAGCATGCAAGCGCACGCTCGGCAGTGGTAACAGATGTTTCAAATAAGTTTGTACTGCTCTGCAGAGCGGCTCATGCCACCGTCTCAGGGAAGATGGGGTCTTGGATGGATCTGAATTCGGCAAACTGTGCAATGTTCAAATTAGTGAATGTTCACCAAAACGCTTGCTAATATTCGCTTATAAGAATATGGACATTAATAAGAATAAGATTATATTCATATGAATCAATCACTCCCAACTTTACTTAGCAAAGTAAAGTCACAGTGCGGTCTGCTAAACTTGCCTTAACATTGCTTAGAATTAGTTTAAGTCAGACCATACAATAAGTGTTAAAAACAAGCGAGAATATTTCATATATACGTATAATCTTTATTTGTACACAAAAATGTTTACATTATGCAAATTATAATAATTAATTAGATTTATATATTACTACATACTAACTAGAAGAAGAAATTCAATTTAAACATTTTCATCACAACTCAATTTTCAGTCACGAATTTTATTTACATTGTTTTGAAAATCTGTGTTAGTAAGTATTAAATTATTGCAATATAAAATGGTGAGCGTGACGATTACATAGCGTAGCCAACCTGTAGCGCAATTTGTGGTAATTTACAATAAGGCAATTCATAAGCTGTTAATTAAATTAAAATTTCATCTAAAATAACAATATAATTGCTTTATTTACAATCTTATTCTATAAATTATTAATTTATTTTAGATTTTCCTAATGAATTCTTAATTTTCATCATAGAGTTTATCAAGCTGCTGTTGTAAATTATGTGACGTGGCTGCTGGTGTGTCTGGGACACGATTCTCTCGTTTAGCTACAGGTGTGTTAAGAAAATTCATCTGTTCCTTCATCTTCATGTACATGCTTAGAGCTCTGGTACCCATATCAGCCTTTACTGGCGTAATTGTTTCATTTGCTACATTTGGCATAGATTTACAGAAAACCTTTTTCCTCAAACACAAATTCTTTTTTGGTATCTTGTAAGATGGCGACTTTGAACATGATTTTATAACTGAACATGGTTTACTTACAACTGCTTTGCGTTCAGGACTGACTATCTCAGTTTTTATAACTTTGGGAGTGTGTTTGGTATCAGTTAAAGTTTTGTCTCCGTTCTCACAAGGCTTCTTATCTTTTATTAGTTTTCTGACATATTGCAGAGAAGTCAACTGTGACTGTTTAATTTTATTCAATGCAGTGATGCTGTTGTCTATCATCTTCAAGTTATGTTCTGTCTGCTTTTCAATCTGTAATAAATCTTCAAGCTCTGTGCTCATTTTCCCAGAGTTAGACACAGAAGCTTTGTTCAGCATATCACATAATGATACTATGACACTCTCTTCTCTGTGGGTGTTGTCTTTAATATCTGCGGGTTTCTCAAAGCTCATGATGGTGTTGTCATGGTACACGGCAGAACTTTCTAGCTCACTAGAGTGGTTGAAATATTCTTGAACATTTCTGTACTCTTTGAATGGAGTGGACACGGGTGGTGTGACTGCTGCTATGTTCTCAAGTGTTGGTTCCTCTGCTATAGCTTTTGTCTTTTCTTCTGCATCATTAATCTCTTTTTCTTTTAACAAGAAGCTGGCGTCACAGCTGGACTTCCAAGATTCATTGGACATGGGAGTGTCGGGTTGCACAGCAGGGATAAGCTTTTTCTTAATCAATGGCTTTGGAGGAGGTAACTTTTTTAAAGTATTCTGGTAGGAGACATTTTCTTTATTTGCTAGCGTCAGCCGACTTTTGATGGGCTTGTTCACAACTGGAGTTTCAGCTATGTTGTTAATGCCACTTATTCTCACATTGGTACGAGCTGAAATAAAATGCACATAAGTGATATACTTACAACATGTATTGAAAACAAGTAACTCTTAGTTAGTAACTCCAAAATAAAAACTTGCAACTACCTTGTAATAAAAATAGAGACTTCTTGGGTCTGAATTCTGGCCTTGTGAACTTAGGTGATTCAGGGGCCATTGTTGCTCTGATGTTGGACACAGGCTGTAATCATAGCAATATAACATTAAAATTATCAAAAATAAGAAAACTATGAAAAGGTACATACATCATCATCATCATACATTTATATGGAGCAACAGAACTGCCCATCTGACCTCCACAACCCAGTCACTAGGGAACACGATACCCCTTGGTAAGACTGGTTATATATTTGTACATACATCATTATTATAAATAACTTATGTAAATACTTACTTTAGGCTTGGGTTGGAAATTAAGCACTTTCCGCACAGGATTATTTTTCATCTTTCCATTGGCTGTGTGGCTCACTGTTTTGTCAACTTTAACTGATGAATTCCAATTTTTCTTTTTAGAACTTGTAGCGCCCTGTGCATGCCTTCTTGGAGACTGTACTCTTAGGGCTGAAAAGGCATTCATAAAAGTTTTAGAATATGTATAGTAGAAGTATTGAATAAACATTCAAAACAATTTGGTAATTGATAGCCGCTGAGAAAGAGAGCATAATATTGCAATGAAAAACTAGTAGCCTTGTTTTCATAGTTTATTTACTTACATAAGATGTCAGCTCTCATTTCCGCGATAGTTAAAGGCTTAATAATCTTCTCAGCAGTGCGAGTGTGTACAATTGTTTGGCGTGGCTGCTTCTTTGCAGTCAAACTTTGCATACTGTCCTTGGACAGAATACCTATAAAATAAACAATAACTATACTTCAGTCCGTTATAATAAGGAAGCTTTCTTACCTAGCTTCTAAAGTACACGAGTTCAACTGTTGTTTACATTGCATAAAACGGGTGTACGTTACTTGTGTAGTTTCACTACACTTAGCATCAGGGAGTAAACAAACTTTGACTTACCGCTAAGCCCGGGCAGCAATTCAGCCATTGACTTAGGTTTTATACTCGTCGTTGTATCCATTGTGATAGGTTTTATCACTCAGGCTCCAATTATACTTTAAAAACAATACATTTACCCATGAAAACATTCAAATATTTTTTATTGTCAACCGTATAATCTGTCAAAACGGTTTTAATTTGGCTTGAATTTAGAACTCTGTTATACGCAGAAGTTGGAAATGTTCCACATCACCATGTTACCATATTCTAAGAAAAACTAAAACATTTCACGTAAATCGGGATGGCTGCTTATATTTTACAGTGGCAATCTCGCATTTGGTCGTAGATACAAAATGTCAAGGTGTCTCTAAGGATGTCAGATATATATTTATACATAAATCAAAAGTATCGATACACATTGCAGATATATTTTAAAAATATATTGATATCGCTTGTGCGATACATAAAAACAAAATAACTTAGTTTGGGCAAGTGAGGCGAAGGAATGGGGATCATGTTGTAAGGAAAGTTTTGAGTATGAATGTGGAAGGTTACAAGAGCGGAGAGAGACTTAAGAAATGATGGATGGATTGTGCAAAAGATGATATGACTAGTAAGTAGATGACTTTTGAGATGACGGCACTTTGAAATGTAGGGTTGAAGACATGCTGCGCCGAAACCAAATAAATTCGGATAAGGGCAGGAGGATACTGCTATGTCGATGTATCTAGATATCGATATATTTATTATTTCTGTATGTTTTATTGGAGATCTGAATTACAACTTGTTGAGCCAGGTTTTTCATATATTGTTGTTTTGATATCGATTTACTGAAATATTTCTTAATATCGAATGAAAAATATCGATGAAGCGATATTTTTTCGACAAGGCAAGGATTTTTTTTTCATGTTGTCATTCTCAATGTGTTTTTATCAAAAACCTGTTATCACTTGTGTCAGTCTGTGCAACAATAATTTTGATAGTGCCGGATTGTGTTTTGTATTGAAAATGGTGACTACGGTTGAGTTGAACGGGTATGAAGAGTTTATGGAATATGCTGCAACTTTAGATCCATATGGTACTCCAGCACTTCTGTACTTCTCTGGTAAAAAGCTGCCATCAGGAGAAAGTTGGTGTTCCGATTGTGTGGGAGGTGCGTACAGACTCATAATAATTATTAATGAATACGAAATTAGTTCATTATTTAGATAAATGAGTAACTTACTCACTGTCGAAAAACGTATGCATTTTAAATATCTATGCTATATACGAAATTAAAATGGATTTATAACAATTGCTAATTTCTTGCCTAGTAATATAAATATGGAAAGCACCTACTACAGACTATGGATAAAATCTACAGATTTAATTAACTTCTTGCTATTTGTCATGGTACCGGTTGTATGATCACGAAATTGAGACCTCGCCCCTAATACGACTCACTGACCTTTAAGTGTATTCCTTTAAAAAAAAAAGTGGTAAAAGAAAACAATGGCCGCAGTTGGTGTATTTCCTGCCAGTTGGATTAGATGGTATAATAGTTCTAATGCCATAGTATGGTTGTCCAGAAATACGAATAATGTGGATCTTTCTTTTGATAACAATTGTTTTCGTTTACAGCTGAGCCTGCGGTGAAGAAATTCGTAAATGAACTAAATAAGGATATTATATTTGCTTATGTTGATGTTGGCGACAGGGCTACGTAAGTATTACATTGTGCTTTTATTTATATTAACCATTAGACTATAAAAAAAAAGTTGCCGGCATTTATCTTGAGCTCTGATTCTTAATGACTAAGCGATTTTGGACTTTACTCTTGAGACAATACGACATACGACGCTCAGATAAACTCCCACCGCTCCGCACAGAGAGCTGAAGTTAGATACCGACAACTATACTGTGACTGTGAGATAAACCATTTTTTGAATATATGACATTAACACCCAGTTTCTGGAATGATAAAAGTTACAAAATAATTAACAAAAAACCTTATCTTATGCAGTTTATTGTAAGTATTACTTTCTCGTATCTCCTGTATAATTTGATATCGCCTTACAGATGGAAAAACAAAGCTTGTCCATTTCGGACAGACCCCCGGTTGAAGCTCATGGTTATCCCCACAATCATCCGTTGGAAGGGAGTGCAGAGATTAGAGGGCTCTCAGTGTACCAAGACAGAATTACTTCGTATGCTCTTTGATGACGATTTCTAAACGCCTTCATGGTCAACATTGTGGTGGAGTTTTACAGAACTTTGTATCCATACTAATATTATAAATGTAAAAATAACTCTGTTTGTTTGTTTGTTACCTTTTACCGACTAAACGGCTGATCGGATCGTAATGAAATTTAGCAAGGAGTTATCTCCTTGCCAAATTATATCCTGGGAAAGAACGTAAGTTAGTTTTTAATCCGTGACTTCGTCAGCATCCACGATAACAGACATTCACGCAGATAAAGTCGCGGACAAAGTAGTCCAGTATCAATTTTTAAGAAAGGTGGTGTTGGTATTTATAGTTTATTAAATATTTTTAATATTAATTAAATTTAATTAATTAATTCTTTTGTAGTAGAAAAAATTGTCAACATACATTTTTGATGATTAGGTAGGTATTAGTGTAATGGGGCAAATTTATTAATATGAAAGTCATTTTATTCTTAAGGTTTAGGATAATATTAATGCTGGTGTAATCAATGTTGATTTCAACTATTATATTACATATATTACTATAATTTATACCTACTTACTGATAATGATATCATAGATTACCTATATTATAACTTATTTACTTAGTTACTGACATTATCATTAATTCTAAGCCATGAATATTCACAGTGCCTTAAAAATTAAAAATACTTCTGAAAGGTGCAATGGTTATAAATCACATAATTAGTATAAAATAATTAGGTATGTTCATATTTGCAATATTCTGTTAAAATTGAACTAGGTAATTGTTTTGTTTACTATCTCCCTTGTTTTTATTCAATTACCATGATTAATATCCAAGGAGATCCCATAACCCCACAAAGGAAAACAATAAGTTTATAAAGTAGTAGATGTTTGATACCATAATTTTGTTTGATGCAAAAAAAATTGGTTTCGGGAAGCTCCTATCAACGGGTCGGTTAGAGGGCGCACCCACTGCTTATCGCGATAATTTGCTTTATTTATGCAGATCATTTACCTACTCTAAAATTTACATTTCCTTTTTTCCTATGAATTTTCTACTATTATTGGAAACCATCACAGAAACGCTTCAATGCCTCAGATTTGTTCTAAATTTCTTATCTTTTGTTCTAATTATCCCCCCCTGTTTCAATATATGAAATAAAAAATATCGACAAATCGATAAATTAATATTTTTTGACAAACCTATCACTTTTTCAAAAAAATGATAATATTCGCGTGTCAGTCAGTGTCAGCTTAAGTCTGTTATTAAAATTCATTGATAGTGCCGTATTGGATTTCGTGTTTTGTTTTGAAAATGGTGACTAAGATTGATTTAAATGGGTACGAAGAGTTTGTGAAACATGTTGAAGCTATAGATCCTAAAGGTTCACCGGTATTTATGTACTTCTCTGGGAAAAACCTGCCATCTGGAAAAAGTTGGTGTAGCGATTGTGTTGCAGGTACATCTACATACCTAGACCTACGAACGGATGACATGACACTAGTCTAATTAACTTCGTCATACCGACTTAATACCGCCGAAAACGGGATGCTTTATAAATATTTTCCTATTGCATACGAAACAGAATATAGGTACCTACTTATAACAATCACCAGTTTCTTGACAAGTACTTACAATAAGCACATTTATATCATCATCTTCCTGCGCTCATCCCAATTTATTTAGGGTCGGTGCAGCATGTCTTCTTCCATCCATCTCTATTTGCCGTTATTTCAAAAGTCACCTCCTTTCTAGCCTTAACGTCTTTCACACAATCTTTTCTTTGCCTCCCTGTAATCTTGTAACCCTCCACATTCATCATCAAAACGAAACTAATAACTATATTTACCTACTACAGATAAAAAGTCAGATTTCATTAGGTACCTTCTTGCTTTGAATTAAAAAGGCTGTACACGAAATTGAGACCTCTTTTAAATGCCATATAATGATACTTAATTATCTGTCATATTATGCATCTGGTGAATTAGTGACAAGTATCTTTCTGTTCACTTATTAAATGAGCAAAGAAATAGAAACTCTTCAAAATTATGAACAATTTACTGAGTTTGTTGATAAACTGGCACCTAAAGGGCCTCAAGCTTATTTCCTTTTCACGGGTAAAAGAAAAGATGATGGCCGCAGTTGGTGCATTTACTGCCAAATGGGTTAGATGGTAGATCTAGTAGCATTTGTAAGATTTAAAAAAAATACCATAAAATAGATCTTTCTCGTGATATCAAAAATCTTTGTTCACAGCTGAGCCTGTAGTGCAGTCATACCTAAATGAACTAAAAAAGAATATTATTTTTACTTATGTTGATGTTGGCGATCAAAATACGTAAGTATAAAGTACCTATGTATGTTTTAAATGAACTAGCTATTAGACTACTGTCTCGTTAATCTAGTGGTCCCAATCGTGACTGCTGAGTGTGAGGTCCTGAATTCAATTCCTAGGTCGGGCAAATTGTTATTGAGTTTTTCCAATGGGAATTTTCTCATTAGCAACCTCTGCTCAGATTTGTGCTCGGTTGATGGTAATAGGCGCGAGCCTATACACAAGTACCATTTTATAGGGGCGACCCTATAAAATGGTACTTAAACATAGCTGCAACTTAAACTTTCTCGCATCTCTGGTCTACTTTAATGTAACCTTGCAGGTGGGCAGACAGAGCTAACTCATTCCGGACAGATTCCCGGCTGAGGCTCATGGTTATCCCCACAATCATCCATTGGAAGGGAGTCCAGAGATTAGAAGGCACCCAGTGCACCAAAAGAGAATTGCTTCAAATGCTATTTGAGGATGAAGACTAAAGGTGTCAGCAATCTGGTGTAGTTTTACAAAACCTTGTATATAAGTAACATACAATTTTAAGAAAGCTGGTGTTGGAGTCAATGATTTATCAAATAATTTTGCAAATTTTATTTCATTCTTTTGCTGTTGTAGAATAGTCTACCAGAGGGGGAGGGGTGATTTTCATAGGAAGGGAAGCTGACAAAAAATACTTAAGTATTAGAAATCTTATGAGTTTATGTCATTTCAATGTTATGGTGTACAATATCAATTAATGGTACTTATATAAACTTTATAAAATACTACTAACTAATACTTTATAAGTTGATGTGATGGCCCAGTGGTTTAGGCCTCGCCTCTTGTGCACGAGGTTGTGGGTTCAAACCTGGGCAAGTCCCAATGTAATTTTTCAATTCATATGTACTATCTAAGTTTATGTTGGACATCACTAACATCAGTGAAGGAAAACATAGTGAGGAAACCTGGACTTATATAATTAATATAAGTCTGAAATCGCCAACCCATCTTGAGCAAGCGCGGTGATTAATGCTCATGCCTTCTCTGTATGAGAAGAGGCCTTTGCCCTGCAGTGGGACAGTAATAGGCTGGTATTGTATAAACTTTAGTTTACCTGTTTTATTTGGCATTGGTAGACTACTGCCTGCGAGTCGCTCTTGCCCCCAAAGGGAAGCAGGTTGCAATCAATTTGTATGGGCTTTTCGCCACTGTTTTCTATATCGATTTTCAACTATTCAGTTTTAGTGTAATGGGCCTATATCCTCAATTCCAATGATCATAAAAATATTTATTTAGTTGTTCTAAAATACAAAGTACTTAAAAAAACAAAATAATGCTGATGTACAAATGTTTATTCTAATTATTACATTACGAGTACCTACTATACAATACTGGTAATTAAATCATAAATCATAATAATTATTGAGCAATCATTAAGTTGGAAAAAGGTATAGTATATTTAACACTGACATTTTTAAAATGAATAAGTGTTAACCATACCATAGAAATAAAAAGTGGTATTTTAAAACACAGTATTAATAGAAAACTTTTATATTTATATTTACAATACCACAAAACTAATTATTTTGTCAACTATAACATTTGTGGTTATCATGATTATTATTAATGGAGCAGACAGAATCCCATAAACAATAAGTAAAAAAAGTAGTATTTTCCTTTATTAAATGCTTTTTAGTCAAATGCATCAAACAAAATCAATTTTGTCGATAAGCATTGTGGAGAGCAGGTCCGTTAGAGGGCGTACCTGCTGCTTATCGCGATATTTTTTTTCTACAATATTGTGCAGGGTTTTTGTGCAGACCGTTTACTCTAACATTTAATACAGATTTGTTCTATATACATCAATACATTATATTGGAAACTATCACAGAAATGCTTCCATTTATAAAGAAGTATGTAAATGCGTCGCATTTGTTCTTAATTTCTTATCTTATTAACCATTTAACTCCCCTAAATCAGTATAAAACACTCTTTACTTAAAACCAAACTAAAAATAAGATTAAAACTTAATTGGGGCGTATAAATGTACATATCTACTACTTGCTATGTAAATATAGCTATTTAACTATAACAACAATATGTCTAAATCACCAAACCTATCAAATATGTGTAAAACAGCACCAAGTTCTTTAGATTTACTATAAAAAATACCATGACAATATTTTACTAAAGTAGTCTAAAAAGTCATGATTCTTAACATAAGTATGTAATTTTTATGGAGAAACCGGTGTGACTAAAATGAATGCCGGTTGTGCGAAACTCTGCGCAAGCGCACAATCAATGAAGGAAATTATACTTTATTTCCTGTATTGATACAAGGAAAAATAAACCTGTGGCCTATTATTTTGTAGCCACTTCAATGTTTACGCGAGCTTATAAATAATGATTTCAAGCAGGCTTTTAGAACATTTCTGATGATGATATCATGAATTTTACAACCGTAAAGCTCTGGCCACAGAGGCGCATCGCGCGCGTCGATTGTTTTAATGATTAGGAAGTCGCGCGAATATTTGAACACCTATTTACCGCGTCCCTCGCGAGACACGCCATGGGATGCGACGCCGTTTGGGATCACACGGCAGTTTTATACAGCATTTGTTTTTAGCAGTATGAACAGTAGGACGTTGACGTGTGATCTCAACGTTTTACCGTAAAATACCGTACTGATCATCTCCATGTGAATAGGGCCTTGTTTGTTGTTTAGTTAGTTTGGCCAGAGTTTTACTGAATTCAGCTCGCAATTTTCTCTGACTACGCGATGTTATTCTGTCGCTACGACGCTATGTTACTGCAAGCGGCTGCAGGCTGGAGGTCATCCGTTGGATCATCGCTGATGTTGAGGTCTCTGCTCGGCACGGATATCAGCACGTCGTAGTAAACCTTCTTGTTGCGGAGGAACGCGCTCTTGTTGTCGAAAATCACTGAATCTATTGGGAAAACATAAAAATTTAAGTCTAAAATAAAGAGGTGACTACATTTGGTATTCATGAATCAGAATGAATAACTTCTACAATGGGGTCAACTCCAAAATAGCAACAAGTAAAACGTGATGTAAATGTATGTTACAGCAGATTTGGTTTTCAGAGCAGTGACCAATTTAATTGCTTTCTGCACTTTCCACGAAATCCCAGTGTGGTCCCTCAGATCACACGCAAATTCTGAGGTTTGCGACAATGATCCGAAGCGGTTAAAATATCCAACTGTAAGGCATGTACCTCCTTGATTGGTATAAATAAAGGAGATTCTTTCGGAGTTCAAGAGCTTCAAACTTACAAGTGGCGGGTCCAGTGACGGCCATGACGCCGACGTCTGTGGGTCCCTCCGTGACCTTCCGCGGTCCGTGCACGACAGTCTCGTTGCCTTCCTCGTCGCGACGCTTTATTAGGAACTTGATATCGTGATGGTCTACTCCGCATTCCCATCTGTTATAAAATATGTAAGTGATTAGGAGATTGTAAAAGATTGTGGGTAGTTAGGATCCGGGGTAACTTAGGCAAGCCTGCCTAAGGCAAGTTGTGGGACAGTAACATGCATGACTGTAAAGAACCCACTGGCAAAATTAAATAGCTAATTAGATTGCACAACAAATACAATAAGAAGGTAGTTCGATTACTTCATGTATCTACGATTGTATGATTTGAGGTTATGGACCTGGTTAATGCCCATTGTAAGGTAAAAGAGGTACTCACTTCAAAACACTGTCATTGTCTGAACAAAGCAGGTCAATGACGTGCTTCTCCCCAGTCTTGATTGTGACTCGCTTGAACTCCTTCTCCGAGTCGAAGGTCTGGTTGCTGGAGTAGTAGCTTTTAGGAACTTTACCACCTGGCTTCACCTGCAAAGAGAAAAAAAAACCTTAGGAATTCTATTGAATTTTGGAAATAGAAATAGAAATCATTTATTTGCCATTGATGTAGGTAACAGATAACGCATTAATTTATGGACAGTCCCAATACATTTTGCCTTACGGCATGCAAAATTTTAATTTATTTAATACATTGGGTAAGTTGCTACGTTCACATTTCTATACGACTGAGCTACAATAGACTCCTTTTGCTTCATGGAGATTGTAACAGGTGGCGTTCTGTAGTTTCTGCCTATGCTTATGGGAAACAGGGTGAGTTTATGTGTGTCTAGTTAACTTACAATAAGTGCACATCTGGGGTCCCCATTTTCGTCGACCATGGAGCCCCCGTAGTGTTGAGGCAGCTGCTCTTTATCGATCATGGTGAGCACCTGCGGCTGCCACTTCTTGGCGTCCGAGCCGTAGATCTTGATCTTGGAGATCGTGTACTCGTGCATGAACTTCTTAATCACTGAGAACGCTAGGGAGAAAACTTTTGGTGCTGGAATAGAAAAAAAATATATAATGAACGTTTGTCATATTCGGACTTGTCCTTCGCATATGGGATGAGAATTGTCAAGTGATAGCTAGGTACTTGCAAGACAGGCAAAATTCCTTGACTGGAAAAATGCGAAAACTGAATATGCATTTTGTTGGAGTAAACATATTTTTTGAAACATTTAAACACACACAAACAGCCAGACCTGGAATAACTACCTGTAGGCAAGACAATATTTGTTCCGTGCCGGAGTGAGGGGTCAGTGTTTAGGTAGTTTTAATCTGGCACTTGTATAAAATACAAAAAACAGCTGCATAAACATAATATGCTTTATGTATATATTTCCACTCGAAAACAACAAGAGTTTTCTTTCTAAAATAGATTTATGCTATCATAAAAATACGTCGGCATCTGGATTTTGTTTTGATTAGAAGAGCGTGCAAGTACCAAAGTCAACCAGGTTAAAACTAGTGAATTGAAAAATAGAACACATACCATTAATAATGTAGCAGACCTTCAAGATCTCAGGGTAGTTGGCTTCGTACAGCTGCAGCAGCGTGAACACCATCTCTGCGGCCGGCTTCCACGCATACTGCTTGATGTTGAAGCCTTCCAGGTCGAACACCACCGTCACCTGGAGAGGTTAGTCATAAGATGTTGTTAGGGAAGCTTTTGGGCACACTACATATTTTCCGGACTATAATCCAAGAGCAAACCGTTTTAGGAATATGCAGTTTACTGCCCGGGAAATACCTAATACACAGTTGTGCAATGCAGCCAGCACCACAATTCCGTAACACAGTTTTTATCACAATCCGATTTTGAAGAAAATGCACTGAAAATCAACTGCTGTATACTTAGGTGTTAGAAAAAATTGTCTGTTCAATAACCTGAATAAAGAAATGAATGTTGTTGAACTGCCAAATTAAATGGCAAAATAAGTGTGTCCCGGTAAAAAATTACAGTGCCTTCCCTCGGGCTGAGTGACCAGTGGCACACCATATATTAATGTAGTTTTCAGTTTGGTTTGATTTTGCATAATAATAACATATTTCTAATGTCAATGGCCTGCACGGGTGGCCTCGTATTTGAAGCACCACTACTTCTTCCCAGCAAAAACACTAGGAAGTGCTTCAGGGTAGGCGTTTTGGGGGACTGTCTTCTGAACTTTTTGACGTTCAAAAAGTGCTGATTCTCAGCCTAATTTGAATAAATGAATTTTGATTGAAACTCCACACTGCTAGGCCAGCTCAAGGTCAAAGTGTCACCACCGACGTGCGGCCTACTGTCAGTACTACTAGTAATCTAGTAGGTAAGTATTGGTTTCTTATACATATATCCTAAGTCAATCCAGCAACAATGTCAACTGCAGTAACAGTTATTAAGTACAGGCGGACACTGGCTCGTTGGCTCCCCATTTTCCTACCTATAGGTATGTATTTTTTATTTATTTTGCTAATGCTGTGACAGAGATTAGCGTGATTACTGGCAGATTGTCATTTGTAAGTATAGAGGTACCTACTCCATTATTTTCTAGATAAGATAGTAGGTAATACCTACCAAGATAGGTACGCATTCAAATATGCTATAATATGTTTTAGAAGCTTTTAACTGTAAAGAACGATAAGCTTGTGTTATTTATTTAATTTTTATTTATTTATTTATAGTTAATTAAAACGGCACAGGTCCAATTACATTAATTAACATAGAATTATAAAAAAATAAAAACAATAACATATACAATTCATGGATAAAATTATTAATTATTATTTGATTAAATGATTAAATAAACTTAAGTAAATACATCACAAAATAACACAAACTAACATGTAACAGTGGACACCCTCGCATATTGTCTCTCACAGAAAACCAGACAAGCGCGTGTTGTTCTTCCATTTATCAGCAAACACATCACATTCAGGGTCGGCAGTCAGGAGGACGTTTAGCATCCTTAGAGTTCGACATATTGGGGATTCTGCTCTAGCAACAGATCTACATAGCGGTGGTGCGAAGAGATTGTGACGGCGGCTCTGACGGTGCCCAAGGTATTTGTCGGGGACATTTAGCCGGCAGGAAAGTCCGTGGAGCTCGGGACAGTCAATACGACCACATATAGTTTTACTGGCAACCATGAGCTGATCAAAGCCCCTTCTCACCTCTAACGAATTAGTGTGTAGTGTTAGTAACGTACCTTTAGTGCAGCCGGACCATGATCTACCGCCTGCTTCCTGCCGATAGTGAGATAGTTCTCCAGGTGCCTCAGGATCATACGGATAACGTCTGTCTTGGTCACAGAGTGCAGGAGACCCCACACGTCCAACCCCACGAACGGGACGATGATTACTGAAAACGAATAACATAATCTTACTTAAGGATCTTGGAATGGCTCATGCGGGCAGATGAACGGACAACAAAAAAAAATCAAATAAATTCAAATACAAAATTCAAAACGGTCAAACCTAATAAAGAGTGCAATAAGAGACAATCCAAAATTGTTGAAAAGGCACGCAAAATTATATGGCAAAATATCTAAATAATAATGAAATAAAAAAGTAAGACAGACAATCTTTGTATAGACTTGATAGAGAAGGAGAAAATATATGTATGTTGGTAGTTTGTGGTGCACTACATATTGAGGTACATAAAGGTACACAATACATTACTATTTGAATACATTTATCATAAATTTATAATACATAAAATAAAAAAAATACGTGTCGAATTGAGAATCTCCGCCATTTTTTTTTCGTCGGTTAAAAATAGAAAAAGTATAACAAGATGAATGAAAGATGGCAGTCGACTGCAACGTGTGCACAAACACGGGTAGGTAAAACGGCAAGAGATGTCAACGACCATAATACTAACGGTGCCACTGGAGCGAGTCCGCCACTTTTCCTGCATTAACATACAAAGCGTGTCCCTTAGAAGTCCATATATGTAAGTCGTACGTCGTGTTAGTGAGGGCTAATGTGCTATAACTTTTTCCACCTAGGAAAATTGTTTGATTTTCTTTTCTGCGTTTCTTTATATTGTAATTTCTATCATAACATAACATAAAAGTGACGCCTGTATTCTGCGAAAGGTCAGGGAAGGATGTAGGTACTTGTAGACCACCCACATTTCGCCAGTGATGTTTAGGTCCCAGTTAATAAGGCCAATAGGGGGCGAGCCTATTGCCATTAACCTGGTACAATTCCAGACCCTGGGCTACTACAAGAAAACCCAGGTGGTAAAACTAACGAAAATAGAAAATTGAACCTAATGCCCAGCAGTAGCGCTTGCTTAGTCTAGAGTCTCTAGATGACAATCTACCGTTAGCTGTGACTTAATCTTATTTCCTAAGAATTTATGTTGGAGCGTCAGGGCCAAGGTAAGCGTGTGAAGAAATCGAGGGGAAGTTCATGACGCGTAACTCCGCTGTGTGTGCGAGTGACAGTGACAATGACCTAATTGTTTCGCAACCGGCGCTGGCGCATGTAAATGTGAGAGGCCGGTCTACGTGAATCTAACGTACGAAGATATACTGCAGAATTTATGAACTATAATTAACTAAAACAGGAAAGGTTATCAAAGAGGAAGACACTTAACGCAGTAGGAGATGCAATGGAATGATATTCATTTCTGATGATACCTATCTACAGAAATCAATGTTTAGTTTTAAAAAACAGTTGCACGTCATAAAATAAAATAAATAAATTAGAAATTAATTAAACAAAAAACAAATCAAATAATCATGAATCATGTTTAGGTGGTTACAGAAGCTCGGCAACACTTAAATTACTATTTTCGAAATTATTCTGTTGGGGTAACACACACAATTTAGTCCGTGTCGTTAACACCTTGAACGCCAGGTGACCGACAAACAATACGTTTTCTATTGTGTCTGGTAGTTAAGGTGTTACAAGTTTGTTATTCAAAAACAAGTACCAATTAAAAAAAAAGATTTTTCTAAACAAGCTTCCATCCTGGAAACTTCCGCAAAAAATGTTGCATAAAATTTCTGTGCTGCTGACCGTTAAGGAGTTCTTTCTTCTGGAGCCAATTCTGGGTGTGGAATAAACCGACGCTTACTATAAAAATGTATTTCCTTTGAAACTGAATCAACCTGTAAAATTTCAATCCCATAGGGTAGGAGCAAGTGGGTCAAATATAACACCACGACAGGGGAATCTAAATAAAGGCTTGTAAAAAAAGACCAACAATAACTAGGTCTATAGTCTTTATAGTGGCCGTTGCGGTCTGGCTGCCTAGTGCGTCTATAGACGAAAAAATCTACCTATTTACGTCTTTTGAGGTAATACCATCGTAATAATTTTTGAACCGGTTGAGTCAAAACACACGGAAATACACTGTAGGAACTCGGTTTAATGGACTTTTGATGCTCTTTGACCATGAAGTTAATTAGTTGAGGAAGGTTGCTGTACTATTCAACAGCATTTTGGGAATAACACTTACAGAGACAATCACAGACTTCACACAGGCAACCAAAGACAATAAAACCTCAGGGGCTGTAAAGATGACTGTTCGCTATGTTTGATCTTTACAGCCCCAAACGTCGAACATTGTAGGTATAATTATCGGCACGGATCTTTAGCGCTGACCTTGAGTTGCGCAGTAGTCGATTTTAGTAGAAAGTGCTTACGCGCGAACTTATCTCCACGACTCCGTCCAGCGGTCAAGATCTATGCCGGTGTCTTTACTTGGCAAGCCCTTTGGCCTAGCATGAATGCGTGACTAGCGCGTAACTTAAATTTGAATGTAGGTAAAACGATAATACTATTTATTTAATTTGAAATCTTTTTCCGCATCTGGAAAGTCGCATACATTATACATAAATAAATAAATAAATAAACCAAAAAGAAAAGAAAGAGGATAGTCTTTGCATTTACGATTTAAAAAAAGGTTAGGTAGAGGGTCTTATATAAACTAATAAGTACTTATGTAATTCATTTAGCTAGGTCTGTGTACTCACTTGGTGATCCTTCTTTATCGAAGCCAGTGCTTCCACTGGGGAAGTGTTTCAACAGAACCTCTGGAGCCTGCCACGTTTGAAGAGTTGTGTCGATGCCCCATTTCTCTCGCCACTTCTGGGACTGAAAAGATTAGGGCAATATATTAGAAAGGACATTAAATGCTACCGTTATGCTCTTTCAGAGTTGAGTTAAGTACTAAAAATACAATATTTCACCCAGGAAAAAACAAAGGCGACATCGTTCTATCTTCGGCGTCACCTTCTTTTTATTCTGTGTTTTAATCATTGGAAGCCAGTTTATGTTCATCAGATTTGACACTGCCGTATGCAGACATGAAATTATTCAATTATTTAATAGATACGTATGTAAATGCAGCTGAGATGAGAATTCTTAGGGGGACGTGTGGTGTTACGCCACTGGATACAATAAGAAATGATTATATAAAAGGAAGCCTGAAAGAGGCGCCTGTGACCGAAAAGAAGTGTGGAAATGGGTTGTCATGGTCAAGAAAATGTGATGCGAAGAAATGATGTGGTTTCAAGAGTAGACCAAAGACACGACGGATTGATTGTGTGAAAGATGATATGGCTAGGAAAGAGGTGACTTCTGAGATGACTGCAAATAGAAATGTATGGAAGAAGAAGACATGCTGTGTCGACCCCAATTAAATTGGGATAAGGAGGATGATGATGTAAGTAAAGCGCCTTTTTACGGCGCTTTTTTAACGCCTTCAACAGTGTATTCAAACTTCGAACAACCATTACAAATCACTTCGAACTGATTCCTTAAGCACGTATATCTGTGGTGACAAAACCAGTAAGTATAGGCCTCGCATTCTAGTGAAACTCCGTTTAACAGTTTAACATCTCAAGGTCGAAGTGTTGCCACTGTAGGTACATGGCGTATAATAAAAATAGTAATATTTACAAAAACATTTATAAAATGCTGACTAGCTTTTCGACTTCGTCCGCGTGCATGTCGGTTATCGCGCATGCAGACAAAGTCGCCGATTAAAAACTATCCGATATCTTTCCCTAGGATATAATCTATCTCCTTGAAAAATTTTATTACAATTCGATCAGCCGTTTGTCAGTTGCGAATAAGTAACAAACAAACAGAGTTACTTTCGCATTTATAATATTAAGTAGGTAAGTATTGTCAATCATCCTAAAACATTTACACCTCTGCAGTCTAGGCAGTGGCGTTCTTACAGCGCTGACGCAGCCGCTTCTGACGAAAACGCCTGCGCGTACGCAAACAAGTACTGAATTACGTATGTACCGCATACATTTAACAGTCAGGAGAAGCCCGCCAAACTATTCCCAAACAACTGAAAACCAGAATCAACGGTGGCGACCACCAGAAAAGCGTCGAGACAATGAAGCCCGACGAGTCCCGGAGAAACGATTCAACTGTCTTGGATCCCGCAACGAAATTAATCAGAAAAGAACAGCGGAGGAGTTAGAAAAGTACATCATTTCCACACACTACACTCCGCGTGCGCGAACTGTCAAGAGGTCGCTCTTGACTAATTACGAATACATTAAACGGTCAACCACAAAATAAATAATAGTACTGCACCACAATCATCGTTGATAATCCAACAGTACGCCATAAAAACATGACGGCACGGTTGGCGCAGTGAATGAGCGGTTGACTCCTGCTCCGCGTGTCGTGTGTTCCATTCCCGCACGGAACAAATTCAAAGAAACTGGCTGTTTGTGTATGTGAGTTTGATTGTTAGTTAACGCACCAACGATACAGGAGAAATTCCTAGCGAGGGGCAACGTTTAAAAATAAAATACATGTAGGCCCTTCATACCTTTCGTAACCCACGTACTTCCCGAAGGCTTGGGTAGAGTTGTACTTATAGTACACCCACATTCGGCAAGTTAAGTATAAGTCTCATGTAGTAGAGGGCGAACTTACTGCCAATACCGGGTTCTGTGGTCTCTGCTTACCCCATGGGATAGAGGCGTGAGTTTATGTTTACGAGTATGTATGAGAAGTATTAGTGTCCCTTAGTAACTTAGATCTGTTAAATTTCGCAGTACTAAGCAACTTTGTTTGCATGGCCTTACCTAAACTTCCTACCATAAAGTCTGTAATGGTTGACCATTAAAATACTAGTGCCTAAGTTTATGTTATGTACCTCGTTGTAAACGGCAGGCCATTACATAGGTTATTACACAACACTGAGGCAGGAATAGAAAAGCTTATGTTTAAAGGCACGCGAAGTATCGTTCAACGCAGCGACTGAGTTTTTTTAAAGACAGTTATTTTGAGATAATTCTCTCTGAATGTGACAAAATTACTCTTTTGGAAATCATCATCAAGCTGATATTTTTTCTTAAAATCGTGACGCGTGTTTACAAATGCTTCTTCGTGCCAACGCTTGTAGATACGGGCTTTGTTTTAGGGCAGACAAAATGTAAATAGCAACTACGTATACTTCTTTTTAAGTAACATAGCTGTGCTGAGGCACAGAAGGAAATCCGTTGTGTTTGTAAGTTTCCAGATATTTTTAACTTTACTGGTGCTGTTCTAAAGAAGCTTTTAAACATACAATTCGTACAATCTCGTACATACAATTTGTTAGCCCAAAAATTTCTTAAGGACAACCCCATACAAGTGTTGGCTTGAAGTGGCATCTGTAAACACGCAGCGGAGATACAATCACTTTCGTTTCTAAAACTAAAACTTAAAATAATATCTAGGTACATAATCAATCATATGGATGGAGATATGTAAAAGTTAATTGAAAAAGTGACATTGGCACTTGCCCGGATTTGAACCCAAAACCTCTTGCATGAAAGGCGAGGCTTTAAACTGGACCATCAAGCCTTCACTCTTTTCTAACTGCTATTAGATAATTGAATCTATTTACAGTTTCTTATTTTGATAGCTATCATATAACCGGAATGCGTTAACCATGGCCTTGACGTGCTTATTTATGAAACGGGGTTTTATAATTTAGTGTTACGTAAGTCATTCTTAGGCTCGGGTCAAGTGTAACGATGTAGTTGGTCAACTTTAATTTGCCCACGGTTATATGTCTAGAGCAGATTTTAAGATTTTATATTATGTGCCTACCATTTTCCCAACTGTGTTGGAATCGGCTTCCAGTATAACCGGTGGCAGTTGAATACCAGTGTTAAGCCTATCTGGCGTCCACAACCAGTTACTAGGGACCACGATACCCCTTGGCAAGACTAGTTGTGAGACTTTCGAGCTTAGCTACCCATAACGACTGCCAAAGATCTACAAATAACAGCTGGGATCCCGTTGGTCTCGGCTGTCATTTGCAGATGCTGCATGCTGGTGCTTTACGTGCTATCCGAGACACGAAGGGATCTCGATATGTAAAGGGTGCCAAGTGGGTGGTCATCCATCCACGGACCGATCTCGGCAAGCGTAGCTTAACGTTATTATTTAGCCACAAGCCCCTTATATATTTTGAGGAGTGCACATTTAATTTAATACTTATCACCGTTTTTTATCTTTACCTTAATTGTGCAGTTGTTTTTCTGCAACCTTGATTTATTATAGACATGTACCTACACCTGCTTAAAAATATATCGCAGTAATGTAGTTTTTAATACGATATTCTGCATGTTGGTTATTTAAGTAGGTATGTAGGTACTTACATCTCTAAGCATTTTTTCTGCTGCCTCTGGATCCCATTGTCTAGCTGAAAACATTAATAGTGTTTAAATATTTTTGCGAAGCGACACACATAACATCACGTCTTATTCCCCTAAGGGTTGGGCAGAAGCGCACTTATAGTAACACTCACATTTCGCCAGTTATGTTTAAGTAGCCATCGTTATGTTTAAGTACACAGCAGTTATGTAATAGGGGGCGAGCCTATTGCCATTAACCGGGCAAAAATTTATATACGGAATGCTAATGTAAAAATCCCTATTGGAAAAACTCAATAACACATTTCCCGACCTGGGAGTCGAACCCAGGACCTCACGCTCAGCAGTCTTGTTTGGCACCACTAGACCATTTTGTAATATATCTTTCATCTTCTAATATATTTCCGTGTCTGTAAGACATTGTAAGAAATTTTTAGAACATCTAAATTGGGTAGAGTATGTTTGCTACGCTGTGCGTGCGTAGTGGCGTAGTGTGAGCGCTACGCAGTTTCGATCTACGCCTTTAGCGGCGGACTACCTCTACAATAAAATTGTAGTAGATATTATTCTATTTTCTTTGAGCACTACACAAGAAACACAACCACAGATTTTACGGAAAACTTAGCACTACATACACTACTAGCTCTTTGGCTTTAGGTACATAAATACGATTTTTTTCCAAAGTGTATCAATTAATTTATAATGTTCGAAATAAGTACTTGGTATTCGGGCACGGGGAACATTCGGTTCTTTATGGTCCGTATTCCCAATTATCAGGACCATTTTTCGCGCACAATTTGCAAATAAGCCAAACATTAGTATGTTTGTACCACTGCAAGATTAATAAATAACTGTGACTGTAAATGGACTGCAGTGTAGTTGATGTGCAAAAGTGTATTTAAAATGCATTCATCGTTTTAATTATTGTTTTGAACTTCAGAAAACAAATGAATGAACCTCCTTTACTAATAAACACAACTTTATCATAATTTAATGTTTCTTTAAATAGTATAAAACAGGCACAGTTTGACTCATCGAGGGTTCCTTACCTTCGACCAAAAACATTTTTCTATTTATAAAGTTACAGCATTACTTGAAAAGAGGTGTGGCGTCACGTATCATGAGTATACGTGGCGTCACGTCTAATATGTATAAACATCGATGCGCTGTCAAGTGGCAACACAAAGAGGGATTACGAAGGGACTTCCAAAGACACACAGTCTGTGTTATTCACCTTAATAAAAGTTATGTTTAACAGATTAAATTTAATTTAAGTACATATATCTAAATTTTTTATTTACTTTTTTTGTACTTACGAGTAAGCATGTCCTTTGAAAATGTATTAACAGTTTCCCAATTTTACCTATAATTAATATTTTAATTCGGTTAGCTTGCTGTGATCTCCATAAGTGAAGGAGTAAACCTACTTAATACCGTATATTGCCCTGTATTCATGTGTCATGTATTGTGTACATCTTTTGTTCGAGATCCTAAATCAATTAATTAACGTTAAGCGTCTTTTTATACAAACTTTATTTCTTATACACTGATAAAACTATTAATAGTAATAACATGAAAACAAGAAAATAAAAAATATAAAAGACCAGAGGGCTGGCTCATTCTTTGTCTAAAGAATTAGCATTGCCATCCAGCGTGGCAATGCCAGTCTTCTGGGCACGTTTCCAGATAACAGCGACGCGTAGGAGTACCTACTTTGACGCCTGAGTGTCTTGGTCGGGTTTTTATTTAGTATAACCCTAGTATAACCTTCTTATTTTCTTTCCTTTTTGTACATATGGACGTAGATAGATTTATATTGTCTTTAAATTAAGTAGGTAATTCTGTGAATATTTATACGATATTCACAGAATTACCTACATAATTAATTTTAATTTAATTTTACTTAATGTAAAAATACATTTTAAGAGGCAGACTTAATACCATAGGCATTTTAAAGAATGCAAATCCACGAAAATATTGTAAACTAATACGTAAGCATTTTTTTTAAGAAGTTTCAAGACCAAGATTGTCAAGGTCAACTTTTGCGATCATTAATACGAAGTCTCATTAGATTAAAAACTCAAAATACTTCGATAATAAATACCTATATTCGCTTCTTTTACAATAAAACTTGTTTGTATTACTTTTTGAGCATTTTAAGATCATCGTCGTCTGTCTAGCCTTTTCCCAACTATGCTAGGGTCGGTATTTTAAAACAGTTAATGGGTAATACGATACCCTTTGGTAAGACTGGTCGTCAGACTTTCGGGCTTCTGACTACCCGTAATCATGTCAAAGATCTACAATTAATGACAGTCGGGACCAACGGCGTACTGTGCTTTCCGAGACACGGATAGGTGTCGATAATTATGTACTTAATGTATGGTCACCCATCCACGGACCGACATCGGCAAGCATAGCTTAACCTTCATAAATCCGTGCGGGTGTTATTATTTAGCCACGAGCCCCTAAATATAAGTGTGATTTAAAAAAAAACTACTAAAGGTTACTTCAATCTTATAAGCAAACGTACCTACATATAGGTATCTAGATTCTATATTTATTATCCTTCTTTGCTTTACTTATTTACTTTACCTAGACCACTAGATATTTCCTTGTTTGCTATACTTCTTTCAAAGGTCTGGTGGGCATTAAGCATACATCAACATATAAGGATTTATATATTATTATCTAGTGTCAAGAGACAAACGCTTTGTTCCCAAGACCGTGCGTGAAGGTTCTATTTATTTTAATCTGTTGGTTTAACAATGGTTTTTATCGGTATATCGATACTCTCTATTGATAGGTACATCAGTTATTAGACATTTATGTATAAATCATAATATTGAGGTTTTAATATAATCAACTTACCTCTGAGCCATCGCAATAGATAATGATCATTATGTTCCGGCTTGAGAACATCTTTCACGCTCCTTCGGAACTGGAACAAAATAATAATAATATTATTAAAATGAATAAAGTAGAATCAAACACCCGGGCTCTGGTTGCGCTGACTTATACGTCATCATCATCATCATCTGCCTAGCCTTTTCCCAACTATGTTGGGCTCAGCTTCCAGTCTAACCGGATGCAGCTGGATACCAGTATTTTACATGGAGCGACTGAATATCTGACCTCCACAACCCAGTTACTGGGCAAGACGTTACCCCTTGGTGAGACTGGTTGTCAGACTTTCGGGCTTCTGACTACCCGTAACGACTGTCAAAGATCTATAAATGACAGCCGGGACCAACATGCTTTCCGAGGCACGGAGGAGTCTCGATATGTTACGAACGGTCACCCATCCACAGACTGACCTCGGCAAGCGTAGCTTAACCTTCGATCAACCCTTGCGGCTGTTTTATTTAGCCCCGACTTATAGCGCTGGCTTATACAAGAGGTTTTATTACATGTAGTAAAGAAAGTCACGTTGCCACGCGGTTGCGTGGCAACGTGTATTGATGAAATACAAGTTGTCAATGCGATCAGACGAGAGATCTTTTTGAGTCTTATTTATTTTCGTATCAATCAATTTCAATTAAAAATCATGGGAGAAGTAGATAATATATCATCGTTTAGTGCCGATGGCGGACAGGACACCGTCGGGCTGCCACGTATTGTGATGGTGACCGAAGGCTCGGACACATCGATTTCTTCGCCCTCGTCGACCTCTCCGGAAGAAGACAACTGGGCAGACCTCATCAAGTCGACAGAGATACCTCCTGAATACTGGCACATACAGAAACTCGTCAAATACATGAAGGCTGGTAACCAGACCGCTACTATGGTAGCTTTGTCCTGTCTTAAAGACCATGACCTAACAATTGAGGTAAACCAAAGAGCAATACAAGAGATCGGAGGTCTTGAGCTACTCGTCAATTTACTGGAAACCAGGGACTTGTGCTGTATTTTGGGAGGTTTGGCTGTCCTAAAAGATATCACTCCAAATATTGAAATAAGAAAAAAAGTAACGGACTTGGGAGCAATCCCATTATTGGTGGGACTATTATCGGATCCGGCAAGAGACGTTCAGATTCTGGCAGCAGAAACAATCGCTAATTTGGGGAGAATTAGAAAGAGCAGGAAGTTCTGTAGAAAATTTGGTGGCATTCCAAAGTTAATTGATTTATTGGATATTAGAGATAAGTAAGTGTACAAAATCTGAAACAAATACTTTTATTATTTCGTTTGTTTACACAATATTATCATTTTCAGGGCTTTGCAATCACCTCGTGAAGAGTTGAATCTAAATGAGCTTCAGTTTCTGGATATCGCAAGAGCAGGAGCGAAAGCGCTTTGGTCGATGTCTGCTTCCCAGAGAAACCGTGAAGCGATGAGAAAGTATGGCATGATACCGCTGATCGCCAAGACGCTGAAAACTATCCATCTTGATGTTGCCATCCCCGCAGCGGGCTTGTTGCAAATGTGCGCAAACGAAACATCATTCCAACTAGCCATTCAAACTGAAAAGATGGTGGATGACTTGATCAAACATCTAGCGAACGAAGACAAAGATTTGAAGGTATGCAAAGATTGATCGAGGTTAGATTTTATAATCCATCAAGGTATTTTGCAAGGTTTTCAATTATTTTTGCTCATAAATAATAATTATGCTTATAGCATTCAGTCCGCCTCGGCCGCTTCTATATGCATATTTGTGTGATTAAAAGGTAAATAAATATTGAATGGTGTGTAATATTTCTAGACATACTGCAGCTTAGCGATCTACAAGTGCGCAAGCGATGCTTTTACGAGGAACATGATCCGGGAAGCTGGGGGGCTGGAGTTATTGGTAAAAGCTGTATCAGACACCACCAACAGGCCAAACAAACCTTTAATGGCCGCTGCAACTGGTGCTATATGGAAATGCGCTAGTAGTGAAGCTAGCGTCCAAAGACTAGACAGCCTCGGAACCGTTCCCATTCTGGTTAGATTGTTGGATGATGAGAACGATGGAGTACTGACGAATGTAGCTGGTGCACTAGCAGAGTGCGCTAAGTTCCCTCCCAACAGAGACAAAATTAGAGCTGCTGGTGGGATTCCAATGCTGAGTAAGTAGCTTTTTGATGAAAGTAAAAAAAAAAGCAAATACATTGGAATTATGTTACCATAATATGTTGGAAGTAGCGAGTGTCACATTGATATCATATTGTATGGAGAAAAACTAGAATTCATTAATATGGTGCCTCATGCATTACAAAATCTTTTCCGGGGCGGGTAAGCTAAGCCACTTTTGCTGTAAGAAAGATGAGTACGGTAAAACGGGGTGAATAGAAACCCCGGGGTGAATCGAAACAAAACTTTAAATGAGATTTAAACGTTGATTCAACATTATTAATTACTGACAAGATGATGAAATTATTCATTTCAATTGTTTAAAACAAAATAAGAGTCCTTGTAGTACAAACAATGTTAAACTAACGTGTACATGCCCTTCAAAGTTTGGTTTCTATTCGCCCCTGCATTTCTATTCACCGCGCGTATATTTTAGCTACCTTCACAGCATTCTACTGTGGGGTAGGCATGCTGATATTGCATCCATTTTTGTTTTGCAAAAGAGAGCTGTCAGAACCATTAATAATTGACATTGCTGTGAATCTCTCAGGAACTATTAAAACAGATTAATATTATAACAGCGCCTTGCCAATTAATTTATGAAAATATTATGTGTTTACGTAAAAGAACTCTACATCTCTTTAATAATACAAGTGATAGACATAATACAAGAAATGAAGACAAAATATCTCAACCAACTTCCAGATTAACTTAAGTACCTACTCACACCTTGTAATAGGAATATTATAAATAAATGAAAGGAAATTGACACTTGTATTAGAATTTATGAAGACCTACACTTTGTAGACGAGCATGTTATACAGATTCGAAGCATTTTCATCTTATAATCCATAGGTTTATGGAAACATGTTGGTCTTGCTCAATAAGACAATCTATAGTCCAGAGAAAATCAAACTGCTTGCCAAATTAATTATAAAATTTATATTTTTGTATGATATTCATTCAACTTAAATACTGTTTTAAATTAACTTACGCGCTGATTCATTGTTTGTTAAAAGCTTAAGAATATAAATCTACGATTGCAATACCTACTTGCACAAATGTGAGCCATATATCTATTGATATAAGTAATTAATTTACTTATTCGTCATTGATTAATTTGTAATATTTTGTATGTATTTTAATACTTCTTTTTTTTTTTTTTTATATCGTTGCCCCACACTAGGAATTTCTCCTGTATCGTGGGTGCGTTAACAAACATTTAAACTCACATACACAAACAGCCAGACCCGGAACAACTACCTGTAGGTCCTACAAATATTTGTTCCGTGCGGGGATCGAACCCACAACACGCGGCGCAGCAGCCGATGGCTCAACCACTGCGCCAACCGTGTCGTCATATAGCGTCTTAGCGTCTTCACATATTGATCAGTCATATCCAATTGATGAACACAAAATTTTGTTAACCACTTATTTTCAAAGTGCTACTAGGAGTGTCTTGCCTATTCTCCTCCATACAAAAATATCTTTTGAAAGGGTCAATCCAAGAATCAATTTTCGTTTTTTTGTAAATTTTACGTTAAAAAATGCCTTTTATCTCACGTAGCGGTGAGTCACATACGAGTATTTGGTAAATATCAAATTTTGGCTGACGGACATTAAATAAATAACTATTAACCTGTTGTCTGAAGGTTTTGCTAATGGCATAACAGCAATTGTGAGGCTATTACTCATAATTTTATTGCAGTTCACCACCTCAACAACACACACAAGCCTTTGCTAGAAAACGTGCCGCTGGTTCTAATGGAGTGCGCTAAGGAACAGACCTGCATGTTTGAAATCGATGAGCTGGACGGCGTGAGACTGATCTGGTCTTTGCTGAAGAACGATTCGAAGAGGGTCCAAACGAACGCGGCTTTAGCGCTAAGCCCCTGTGTGCAGAATGCGGCAGATTCCGGCGAAATGGTCAGGTCTTTTGTAGGCGCTTTGGAACTTACGGTAGACTTACTGGATTCTGATGACCATAATGTTCTGTCTGCCGTCTGCGCCGCCATTGCAACTATCGCAAAGGATCAAGAGAATCTGGCGGTTATCTCCGATCATGGTGTAGTGGGAAAACTATCGAAACTTGGTGAGGCCATTTTTATTCATTAGGCTTTGTTTTGAAGTTTTAGAAACCTTAAAAAAATACTTCCTAATTTACTTTTCAGTAAACACGACAGATGACCATCTCCGAGCGAACCTTGGGGTTGCGATAGCGTACTGCTGCGAATGGTCGCAAAACCGTCAGGAGTTTGGCAAGCGCGGCGCCATTACGCCTCTGGTGAACTATATGACGTCACGCGACCCTAACGTGCACCGATCCACTGCGTTGGCGCTGTACCACCTCTCCTTCTACTCGCTCAACTGCGTCACCATGCATGCTGTGAGTAGAACTGTACCATATTCAAGTCTGCCCCCCACCCATAAATGAACGTATACCTCAACAAGAAAACTTTGAGCAGGTAGATAACTGCTCAATGTTTTCTTGTTCTATAAATCAGTCCGATAAGAATTCACTCTTCCGTTGTCTACACTCTTTGATGTATCTATACCTTAGAAGGAATACCATATTATTATCATCGTTTGCAACAACTTGACAAATTATTTTTAATTTAATATCGACAAAGGACTAGATAGAAGGAATCACCAGAAATGCACGGCACGACAGATTAACGACATTGTTAAGTAGGTTATTCAATAGAGCAATAAAACTATTAAGTAATAATAATAATAAGAAAAGAAAAAATAATAAACAATCACAGGGCATCGAAAAATTCATCCGTATCACTGTCAACGGGAAAAGTGCTCAGAAGGCTGGCAGCATTGCCACGTTGAACGGCAATGCTGATTCTTTGGCCAAAAAAAAGGCCAGCCCTCTGATCACTTGAAGAGTCGACCAAACGCTTTGCGATGTCCCTAAAAACTAAATGGGCACATGGACCCCATGAAGGTATCTAGGTAAGTACGTATCTACCGGACATGTCAAAGAATTGTGTTTAGCAATTTTTCTCAGGATTGAGAAACCTACACTTTTTTGTCTAACATCGTTAAAAATTACTTTTTATTTCCGAGTTCTTGTTCTGAAACAGGTTCCTAATGTTTTTACGATGCTTAATTAAATAACAACATGTTATTAATATTGTATGAAGTGTTTTCAAGGCCATCGTCTTTTTAACCTCCTTTTTATTGGTTCTTAGGGGGTAGCATAAACATTTTATTTACTGACATGCAAGGATCTCATAGACTCAAATCACTGCAAAGTATAAAACGGATTTGCATACGGTTTTCACCAAGAGAAAGAGTGAGAAACGAGAAAGGTATATCATTTGTCACGCATCAGCCAGGGTGGATCGCTAGTTAAAGATAATTTATTAATCTTCTGAATAAGCCTATAAATATAGTAGCCCCATGCATAAATATTGTATTCCTTGTATTCGTCAATACTGTCTGGGACCTGACTTAAAACCCATATACTAATAAATAACACAATACATTACATAGATAGATATTTTTTTTTTTTTTGAAAAAAAAAAAACGTTGCCCCACACTAGGAATTTCTCCTGTATCGTGGGTGCGTTTACAAACATTTAAACTCACATACACAAACAGCCACACCCGGAACAACTACCTGTAGGCCATACAAATATTTGTTCCGTGTGGGGATCGAACCCACAACACGCGGCGCAGCAGCCGATGGCTCAACCACCGCGCCAACCGTGTCGTCACATATTATACATAGCAAATACCCAGAACACCCGGAACAAATCTTTTAGATCGTAAAAAGCGGGAATCGTACCCGCCGCGCCACATCGGTCGTCAAGAAATAGTATAAATAGACTAAATAATATTATGGCTCTTAAGAACTAACTAACCAAACCTAACCTAACCATTTACTGAATCGAAAACGAAACTTCGGTCGGCCTCTTTCTACCTCTAATTCATTCAATTTGAATGACCCTTTATGCTCGGTTTGACCTTAATGTTTTTTCACATGTTGCGGATAAACAACCCGGATTCTGAATGGTTATTTTTTGTAAATTCAAGTTTGTGTAACTTTTCTGTCAGATATGTTGCTGGGGAGTTTGTTGCGCAACTTCTGCCCAGCAAAACACTAGGATAGGAAGGAAGTGGTCAACAGCGTGTTGGGAGTTTCGGGGAATGTCTTATGTCATTTTTGACGTTCAAAAACTGCTTATTCGCAACCTACTTTCAATAAATGATGTTAGATTTGATTTTGAATTTACATATAGTTTAATTTTTATTGTATTTTTATTTGGACATCGTCTTGTTAAAATATTCTTATTTTTACAAAAATCCTTCTTAGTTTATACTAATCTGGTCTTATGTAAAAGAAAACGCTTTAGCAAAACTAAAACGTTTTTTTTTTATTATAATGCGACACATTTAAGTCAGCTTGTCAAGGTTAATAAATAACTCTTGTTAAGTAAGTAGGTAAGTATGTTAATTACTTGAAAACATGCTATTAATAAATTCGAAAGGCTTTTATAATTATATTGTCAAACTTATTCAATTAAAAATATTATTCAATTAATACGTGAAGCGCCAACTTCAGATTTATTTATTCACGAAATACAAGAACAAACAATTCAACAGTTTTACTTAAAATAAATAAACAAACAAAAAATGTCATCAAACCCATACGTCTCTCGTTGGTCTCTATCACAGTAGATAAATATATTTATCTACTGTGTCTCTATGGATAGGTCTTCAAAAATGGTATTGAAATTTCTATTATAATTATTTTCTAAAGTAAATGGTTGGCGCGAGAGACACAATGTGTGTCCCCCCCCCCCCCAAAATAAGAGAATGGTAAAAATAATGAAAAATATATGATTTACCATGCAAACTTCCACCGAAAATTGGTTTGAACGAACGAGTATTTAAAACAAAGAACGTATTTAAAAAAAAAACGAGTTTTTTTAAATCCGTCATGAATCGTAAACCGCAATTTACCTTTCATTCAATCAACTCAAATATATTTAAAAAAAAAAATTAATTTCATAAACATAAACCTTATGCATAAACCGTGAACCATTATTTTCTAATAATAAAACTGTAATAGATGCCTAAGTAAATTATAATTATAAGTCGCGCGGGGCGTGGCTTGATCGGTAGTCAAAAAAATACACTATCGTTAAAACATCGATCAAAGTTACAACGAACTACAAGAACTTTATATTATGTTACTTGATGCTATGGAACCCTTCATTGGCGAGTCCGACTCGCACTTGGCCGCTTTTTAAGAATATTGCGCATATAAGTTTATATGGGCAAGAAGCCAAGAAAGCTTATATAGCTATTTATAAATATGTGGCATGGTAGACGTAGGTAGACTTGAATGTCATTCGTTTATATGCCCTACATAACCAAAAATCAGATCTCCAACAAAAGATCACGCATTTTTACTTAAAAACGTCCTTATTCCTTTCCTTATAAGGCAAAACTTGCCATACGGGGCAAGTTACTTACTTACAGTAAGTAAATGTTTAAACTTGATCTTTTGTTAACAAAGGCTCCGGGTAAACATCCTTGACTTAAGAAGTGAAGCAATAACATCATTCATTTAATGAATAAACACGTTTATTGCAATTGGATAGTGTTATTTTTCTGCCATGTGTCTTCAGAGTCACTAAGATTTTTAAAATGATTTTATGTGTTAATTAACTTTTAATTGTACATAGAACTAGGTAATTTCTAAGGATTATAATTTGATTTTCGCTGTTTTGCACTCCTCATAAGCGAAGCGTTGAGGTGATGCTCTACTCCCGATATATGAAAGTCAAGGACTTTTCGAAACTAAAAATGACCGTATTTTTCTCACAATGCACTTATAGGATAATATTATCATACACATATCAAGAAAAAACATTCAATTAAATTACAAAACTGTTCGAGGACGTCCGGATGTCTGTCCGTATGGATCTGGAACTCTTACGTCCGTCAAAATTAATGTCTCGAAGTGAAGAATTTTTTTTACAGCTTCATAATCGCAGCGCGCTGTTTGCTATTGAAAATCTCTGGGTTGTCGTTTAATTACAATTAATAAAAAACTAAAAAAAATATGAAGAAGTGAAAAATGAGATTATGAGGCGTGCACTTTTGGTTTTTCCAAATTTTCTTTACTATTGTCATTAAGAACATTGTAAATTAAAATCTTACAGTCCTCTACATATGCATTATTTGGGCTTGCAAATAATGTCCTACGCGGATATAGGCCTGCCCTCTTTAAACCACTCAAATCCGTATTTACTATTAAACATGACTATCGTGCTAGGAGATATGAAGCTGACTGTTAATCTCTTTAGTAACCTTTCCTACGACTTAACATAGAGATGCGTTATACATTTTCTTTAAAAAATAATAAAAAATAAATAATGCTGGACAATCCACACAGCATCATCTAGCCCCAAGCTAAGCAGAGCTTGTGTTATGGGTACTAGATGACTGATATACTTAATACAATACTTTACATAGATAGATATTTTTTATTATACATAGTAAATACCCAGAACACCCGAAACAAATATTTGTAGATCGTACAAACATTTGTTCCAGGGCGGGAATCGAACCCGCTCTTTGCTAGAACCATACATCAATTCAATATTATTGTCATTTGCTTCCAGGCCGGTGTGGTTCAATTCCTTCTGGAGACAATAGGAACTAAGGATCCAGTTCTTCAAGAGGCATCGGCTGGCTGTCTCTGCAACATCAGGAAACTAGCACTGGCCACCGAGAAGGTCAAATTAAAGCAGTAGACGTTTTATTTATGTGCGTTTGTAGACGGATTCACTAGTTAATGAATTAAATGTTGTGTCTTTAATGATTTTTATGTTTACACTTGAAATACTAGTTTCCTTATTGGTGGCTACACTTTGACCTTAAGATGGCTTGGCTTAGTACGGCGTTTTAAAAGGATGCGAGGTATGTATATTACTAAGGTACTAGCTTTTGCCCGCGGCTCCGTACACGTGAAATTTAGAATGGCCATATTTTAAGTTAGACCCCTAGCAATACATCGTTTTGGCTTCCGTTGCTCTAATGAAGACCCCCATATTAGTTTTTCCTCGATACATACAATGATGTGCAGACATCGGTCTGGTAAAATCTTATAAATCTGGTATAGATTTCAAAAAAACTGGCGCTGTCCTTTTTCCGTTGTTGTATCTTCTTCCTTTAGGAAAATTCTACAACTGGTTACGCAAAACAAGATGCCTTAAAACTAGTTTGTTCTATGGAAGTGTGATACTATTGATTTGTTTTTCTGGGGCTCAACAAGTTTATAATAATACCACCTGGTTACTGTAACACTGCAGGGCAATGACCTCTTCTCATACAGAGAAGGCACGGGCAATATCACCACGCTTTCTCAAGACGGGTTGGCGGTTTCAAACTTATAGTAGTGCCGCGCGCCGCGGTTTTTGTCGCCGTTTCGGATCGTAGCGTGATGGTTAATGTAGTAAAATATCACGTGTATCTATAATTCTAACCTGTACTTATTTAGAGATAATAATATTTAGTTTTTTTTGTATAGTTACTTTGTTTCCAAATAAATCACGCGATTTTGGATAGGGGTTCAGTCTAAAACCTCACTACGTGTCACCATTCAAAAAGTGAATAAAAAAACATAACGATTAATGGACGACCCCTAATAACCCGTTGGTAACAATTGACAAGTTTATGGTCTAACACAGGCTTCCTACTTGTTTATTACTATAACGATACAGCTGCCTAGTCATAATGGTCATAAAACTAAATTATATGGCTTGGAATAAAAAGTAATAACTGTTGAATAATTTACAATGGTCTCTAGTCATGAACAAAACAAAGGTCAAGATTAAACGATTCTAAATTTAGCTCATTTTTAGCTAAGCTTTGGCTAATTTGTATGCTTATTTCGCTAATAAATTTCCAAGTTATTAACACGTGGTTTGTAAACATAACCTTTCATCACGCCAGTGTCTCCCGAGAGGTTACACAGAGGTGTACCTAGTAATAGCTGGTGTGTGGGTAGGTTCCTAGTAATAATAATAAGGCTGGCCACACAGCATCATCTAGCCCCAAGCTAAGCAGAGCTTGTGTTATGGGTACTAGATGACTGATATACTTAATACAATACATTACATAGATATATATTTTTTATTATACATAGCAAATACCCAGAACACCCGGAACAAATATTTGTAGATCGTACAAACATTTGTCCGAAGGCGGGAATCGAACCCGCAACCTCTTGCGTCGCAGGCGGACCTTCGCCCGCCGCGCCACATCGGTCGTCAAAAGATGATGGAAAACCCCATCACACATTAATGTTCTAGTTAAGTTAGGTCCTGGTAAAGAGGCCGGATATGCAGCATACTCAGTTTAAGTCTGCAGTTCAGTGTGGCGCTGCTTGTCAAAGAAAAAAGAAACAGTGGAAAAGTCGGTGTATTTTATTTTATTTTATTTCCATGTTTTTCCGCTTGTTTATGTATATTGCTCGTTCTGTAGAAGACGTGAGGCATTTTGTGCACGACTGCGTATTCCATATTCAAACTCATATTTCCAATTTTAGTTATTTCCATTTAAAGAAATATCAACTTAATCTAAGTGTTTTAAGTCGATTTTACAATGAAGTACTAGTCATTGAAAAACATAGGTATTTATAATTTCAAAGTTGTAGCTCAAACTGAACTTTATCAGTGGGTGTTAAAGTGAGTATTGCAAAAACACATGTTTGTTTGCATTTTTCGAAGCTAGTTTGGAAACGTAGGATAGGTCATAAGTGTTACAAGGGATTTGGTTAATTATACCACATAATTCAAGGCGTTCACACATCAATCACGGGTTTTAAGGAAATAATTGCTGATTAACTAATCATTAATCGAATAAGTACCAGATATGGAAAATTGGCGATGCCAAATGCTTACCTAATCACGGACCAACTTACGCACGGTAGTCACATTAAATTTATTTATTTTTAGAAGATTTCACAATTCTTAGATATAGGTACGTTAATTCGCTACGGACGTAAATACTAAAAATTCATACAAAATATACTGGTCAAGTACGCCTTAGACCAAGCACAGAGTTCCGTATTCCGTATGAATATTAAGGCATGTGCAGTTTTGGTAAGTTTGTATTGATTTTTGAGTTTTAATAATAATATGAAAAAAAGTGTTAGAACTGCAGTTGTAATTTTAGAAGCTCGTAAATCTCACCTATATCTGACATAAACAATAGGAAGTCACTCAGAAACATCATATTTTTTAATTACGGAACCCAACGATACCCCTCCCTCTCACTGCACTCTTAGAGAGATAAAGTGCAGTGAGAGGTTAAACAAATGATAGAATACCAGGAAGATTCTTCAGTGCAAATGCATGAAGAAACTTTTTTCGTTTATTTTACGTATAATATTTTCGTTTATTATACCCTAATTTTGTCTTTATTATTTCAGTACTTAAATACACAATTGTTTAGCGGTACATAAAATAAACATTTCTTTAAAATTACATCGAAATAGTGCCTAGAGGCTTGAAGTAAAGTAAAATGGATGGGTATTTCATCCGGATGATCAGAAAGAACGAAATTATAACGGTTCTGTTTGCTAATTGGCTACGGAACCCCAAAACCTGTGTAACAATGTACGAAAATAGATGAGGAAACCACGCATTGTGATCACGAAGTTTGATCTTTGACATTGAGTTTTACAATTGCTGTACTGTACCTACATAATGATTGCTTCAACAAAGTATATAATGTACGTATGTAGGTACCTATACAATTTGTCGTATACGTAAACCACAGTCGAATCTTAAGTTGCTTCACACTCGCAAGTATTATTTATAGTGCCCTTTTCACCTAACTGATTGAGCTGAACTTTAAACTTGTAGCTTTTAGGTTCAGTCGTATTACGACAGCACACAGATAAGTATCGATACTTTCTACGCCTAAGTTTATTTATTTTAAATGGAGAAAGAATTGTACTACACTGTCTACTTATAGTCTAACTGCTAATTTCAATAACGTTTCATCTCAATCCGCAATCTTCAAACATACGTACCAGGCACGCATTTTTTGCATGCTTGGAAAGCTAGTTAACCACTCAAACTTATATGCATCGAATGTAGGATTTTTAAACAATAGGTAACTATGTTTTCCCCCGGTAGAGCAAAGGCCTCCGTTCCTCTCTTCACTCAACTCGATCCTGCGCCAAAATCGACCAATCTCGTCTACAGGCGGCAAGCTCGTGCCGTAATCTATGGCTCTAGGTCTTCCGCGATGCCGTTAGACGGTCTCAGGGTCCCACATTATGGTAGTCTAAGAACACAATTCAAATAAGACTGCTGATTTACGGCCGATTTCAATGACATATCCCAATCCTATTTTTTATATTTATTTAACAGACAACATGATTCAATGACATTTACGCAAACATACTTATAATAGGGAGGGTCTACTCTGATTGCATGATTGGCGCTTATTCACAACGGGTTTTTTTGGGTCAGTCCCGCCACACTATTCTCAAACCACTGCAACTCCTGAAAACCAGAATCAACAAGGGCGACCACCAAAAAAGCGCCTCGACAATAAAACCCGACGATTCCCGGAGAAGCGATTCAACTGTCTTACATCCCGCAACGAAATTAATCAGAAAAGAATAGCGAAGGCGTTAGAAAAATAAATACTTTCCACTCACAACGGTTGTGGAGGTTTTAGAGGAAAGAAAAACTTTTCTTTGGTGCACAATAACAAATATAAAAGAATAATAAAAAAAGACTGGACGAAAAGGTTCCGTCTCAGCATAGTGCTGTGATAATTACAAAAAAATAAGTATCGCATTGTTGTTATTCTGGAAGGATCTGCTGTGATACCACGGATACAACTTTGAACATATATTATAGCCCTGCAGAGAGCAGAGTTTGGAATAACTTGTCAGAAAAGTTTGCTATATGCACGAGATTGTGTTGAACGTTCAGGATTGCAGTTTCTTAATCTACTTACGCAAGTTACTAAGCAAATGTTTTAATATTTGTTAACAAAAGATCCTTATACACGTTGTGCATTTACAGAGCATTGCTTCAACGTCTAATATATGCATGGATTATGTACATAATACAAATTTGGTTAGTGTTACTGAATTTTGAAAAAAATTGTGTGTCCATTACATTGTGAAATGAGTTTACAATTACGTTTTAACGATAATAAAATAGATAGTTAGACTTATTAAAGAAACTACTACATAAAATTAATTAACAATTATCTGGTTAATTGACAGCATTTTTTATGATCTAAAAGATTACTTCGATACGTAAACGTGCTTCTGTTCGTAAATAAGAACAGCCGCACGGGCTGATCGGAGGTTAAGCTACGCTTGTCGAAGTCTGCCAGGCAATCAGAAAGCATAAAAGTCTGACAACCAGTTTTACCAAGGGGTTTAGTGTTGCCCACTAACTGGGTTGTGGAGGTCAGATAGATCGCTCCATGTAAAATACTGGTATTCAGCTGCATCCGGTTAGACTGGAAGCCGTTCTCAATATAGTTGGGAAAAGGCTAAGCAGATTATGTATATGAAAAAGCGTCAACAACTAAATTTCTGCGATACCAGCCGGCAGTGTGGTGGTAAAAGGTACTATTGCAAAATTGTTGGCTCAGTACTGCAACTTAAGTTACACATAGGTATGTTTTAAGATTCTGTCATACTTGCATAACCCCTTTATTAGTACAGGCGCAGTAAAGTTATTCCCCTCTTAAACCCCGTAACTTCTATGGTAAATCTTAACATTATACTGGTTGACACTTTTCTCTGCGATTATAAATAAAAGGGTACCTAAATATTTATAGCCCAGAGAGAAGACGTATCTGGAAACCTAACCTTTAACATTATTGACTCAGTTAATTGTTCACAGAAGTGATAACTGTGTCCACAGAAGAGATAATTGTCCACAGAAGTGACTCTTATCCTGTTCTTGACTCATTGTGAATTACACAATAACGGTTTCAATAAAATAAAACAATAATTAAACATGCTGTATGTGCACTGCAGTTTCGATTCGTAGCGCTTCAGATTATTACTTCATTCAATTTCCACTGGGAAGGTAAATGAAAGGAAGGTTGCAATGAGTGCAGTGCCAACACGTCGTTAGCGTTTAGAACTGTAGTCGTTTTACAAGGACATTGATTTAGTCATGTTTACGTCACTCTTATGCAGTCAAGTGCTTAATAGGCCTTCGCTGAGAGACGATTTTGCTATTTTGCTAAAGATGGGCCTACAGAATTCTTTTTAGATAAAATGATTCGTTATAAAAGATACTGCCCCAATCAATTTGAGGCTAGATGATCTTGCACCTTTTAATTCTAAATGCCGAACTAACAGTACCTCACGGTTGCACCCGTCCTACGACTCGTGATGTTAAATAACCTATAATATCTTCTAAGATTTCGGCAATCAAACGAAAGGAGAATTTTACCAATAGCCACCAAATTGATGTGGTTCTTTCCTCAAGATATCATCTCACACTGTAATCTGCATGCAGTGTAAACATTGAATCAAACTTGACGGCACGGTTGGAGCAGTGGCTGAGCGATTGGCCGCTGCGTTACCTGTCGCGTGTTCGATTCCTGCACGGAACAAATATTTGTATGGCGTATTGTAGGTTGTTCCTTGTCTGGCTGTTTGTGCATCTGAATTTAAATGTTTGTAAACGAAACCACGATTCAGGAGAAATTATAGGCCAGCTGATATCCACCTAATCTAGTTCTAATTTACTAAAAATTTTGTTTCCCTATAAAAGTCCTTTTTTAAACTCATTTCCAGAAGCAAATATCATTTTAAAACATTCAAATCCAACTGGTAGATTCTGAGATTAGCGCGCTCAAACAGAAAACAAACAAACTCATCAGCTTTTCAGTACATTAGTACCTATAGCTATATAAGCACTTTGCTCAGTAAGGTTATTCAGTGTTCATGTATCATTTCGTATGTACAACTAAACAAAAGCGTTGCAAAACAAAAGAAATGCGCAATGCACGGCTGGCTGATGCTGAAGATGAAGGTTTTTCCGATTCGACCTCCAACTCCAACAAGTTATAATATTCTCAATTATTTTCGTGTTTATTTGGCCGTATGAAAAAAAACGCATTTTATTTTGCATAGACATTTAGAATAGGGTCGAAAATTATAATTATGGATTGGACTTATCTGTCATTATTTAAATCAATCTTAGATGACATATAATTGTAATTCATTAGCATGGTAAGTATATTCTTCTTACAGGTAGTCAGGATCCCCAAAGTCTAACCAATGGGTATCGATCGGGTGACTTGGGTTGTGAAGGTCAAATAGGCGGTCGCTCCATGTTAAATACTGATATTCAGCTGCATCCGGTTAGGCTGGAAGCCGACCCCAATATTGTTGGGAAAAGTCAGATAATAGTTACGGATGCGAAACGATAATTTATGCGCCGTCGGATTCACACTTGGCGGTTTATTAATTAATAGTAAGACGCAAATTTTCGTTTTTTTTTTTTTTTACGCTTTACAATTTGTTTCATTTGGCAATGCAAGTAACGGTTTCTAAGATTGCTTAATTGATGGGCAGTGATAAATTATTTGGATATGAAAATTATTCAAATGATGTCCGGTCTTCCGAAGATAATTATTCATTTGTATTGTTTTGCTTGCTTCTTGCTTACAATGTTACTTTTGTTTTCTTGCCTAATTATGAAAAGGTGACTTAATTTAGATTAGATAAGGGTATTGCGTTATAATTACTGATGAACATGTCAAGATAAACTTTAATTGCATAACCTTTACGATATCAAATTACTTTGTAAAGTAGGTTAGGTAAGACATCGGCCCTGAGGCGTACAGTCTTAGCACGGCCAGGATCAAGAAACAGGACTTGGAATTTCGTAATCGCCTGATGCAATGTATGTGTGGATTTGGTGGCAAAATTCGATGCGTTGTGTAAGGATTGATATGAAAGAAAAGGTAATGATGACGTGACGGTAAACAGGGGGGGGGGGGGGGGGAAGTGAGCATAATATAAACTGACGCCTTTTTACCATGGGCTAGGCAGAAACTACAGAGCGGCACCTGCCACGATCCTTATACATATTCCTTTTGTTTCGTAAACGTTCATACATCTCGTCATACATGCACGTAAAGTTCCCGTAGAAGGGAAGATCGTTAGATTATTAGTTACAGTATAGCGTTTCCTGAGGTGCTGAAGTATATTCTTATGATACGTAGAAGATAACCGGCCGTAGCCATTTCTCAAAGAAATTATAAAACAATAAGCAAAAATGGTGCACTATAAAACTTAATATTTCGCAAACAGATCCCTTTATCCCTTTGCCCACACTCACAATATTTAACAAAAAAACCTATTCATCGACACCTCAAACTATAGAATCGACGAGAAAAATAAATCGTTGGGAAAAAAAATGTGAACATATTTTTTAAGATTTTATTTTACCAATTTGTTGACTTGATACTCGTAAATGTATGGCGAAACTATAAAGATTCCTTGTTTACAACGGAAACCTAAAAAAACGGTCATAGCGCTGGGGGTGGGTTAATAATAATAATTAATCGAACTTTTCGGATAAATTAGTTTTCATCCGATTTGTTACAGAAAAAAAATATGAATTTCGGTACGGTAATCGCTAAAAACAAATAGGGCTTATCCTAATTCCATATTTATCTATTGACGTCATGACGGGATATCTCCCAGTCTATCAGTATTTTCTGATTTAGTGAAACCTTATAAATAAATAAATAAAACTAAATCCCTTGCAACCGCTGCACACCATGGCGCTTGAGACCATGTCAATTGCGATTATCACTTGTGTTCAGTGTCAAAACCGCATATTTTGACGCTGTATCTTAGCCCAATAAAGTATCACAGGAGATATCCCATTAATGACAATTTAATTGAATGGCTCAAGGGGTTCGCGAGTCAAAATCAAAATCAAAATAAAAATTAATTTATTCAAATTAGGCTGTGAATCAGCACTTTTTAAACGTCAAAACGTTAACATAAGACAGTCCCCCAAAACGCTCACCCTTCACCACTTCCTAGTGTTTGTGTTGGGAAGAAAAAGTGAAACTGTAACCTAAGTATAGTATACCGTAAGTTATAAATTCGTATTGTTATTTCAAATAACCTTGATTTAACGCAGGCTTTCTTGACGTCAATATTTATACGTGTTTAGATTAGTCATCGGTACTTCGTCGAATCATGTCCAAATAGCAAATAAGTTAGCCAACGATTTATCGCTAACTTTTCATGGTCTTGAAAAATTGGTATTCCCAAAAGACTATATATTGAGCTACATCCTTACTCACATTATTAGATTTATTTTAAATACGTGAGGTCAAAATGAGGGGAGGAGGGGGGTGTCCCACGGTGGGACATTGAAAACGGAAAACAAACGATTCTTTTACTTTTTGATGTGTTTCATTTTGCCCACGTAAAAACCTCATATTAGGGACTCGGATTAGGGAAAGAGGAAGATCTCACCAAGAGAGAGGGAGAGGTCTAAATTCAAAGAAAAACACCTCACGTACCTATTCATGAACATCCTCTCATTTGTTGTTTGTTTGAGGCTAACCGAGCTCAGAAACAATTTATTAGTTGCACAAATTATGCAAAAATCAGATCAGATAATCGATATATCAACATTGAATACCAACTGTTATCATTACCAAACATGATAAATAAATTAGCGATTATAGAGAAAGTATTTCTTTATCACGAGAAGGACACAGGCCCCTTATTTGGACATACTTTTATGGAACTATTTTGAGGCGCCAATAATTTTACATTCAAAGTGTCAAATAAACTTTCCGTTATTTAGCGTATGAAGGAATGTTTATCATGCGTTATTTACAAATGTTAGGACAAAAATAAACCCGACGACTAATATTTAACGACACATTACTCTTGTAAAAGTCGTGAGAATTGACCTTCACCGATTTACACCTGCCTGTAGAATATTGACAGTTTAATAATAAGCTGATGGGCCTTGGAATGAACCGCGAGTTGGACATGGCTACCGAGTTCCGCACCTTAGGTTTTTAAAGTTGAGAAGATTGTTTTTAGAAGTCACTTCGGTATCCTTAAAAAGGTTTTAAAAACTAACAGGAAAACCACAGAAATGACTTCGTCAGCGATTTGTTGCGCAATGACACTGTTCGCTGAAACTGATCATCATCAACAGAGCTTTTTGTAAGTATATAGTTTATTACTTAATCGTACTCTACATCGTATATAATCCTACACACTATCTCCAATGTCCGCAGAACGTGTAAGCCAAATTTGAACAAAAGATTTTATATTTACTTTCTCGCACCTATATTCTGAGTATATACGACCCATACAAGTACCAGTACAGTACCCATTATTCAATAACAGTCATATATGTACATCAAACGCCAATTAACTTTCATTTTGATGCCCTTAGCTAACGACAGTAACTATGGGTACGATATTGCGTTCTATTACATTCTCTTTGTCCAACAAAAAATCTGTAAAAGTACCTACAATGTGCAAATGAAAAATGAAACCCAAGTATAAATGCTTTTAGATTTTTACGTAAACACTTTTACAGATAAGTGCGGAACTCTAAAAATAAAAAAAATGTCCATAAAGTTTGATAAGTACGTAGATACACTTTACTTGCGCAAGCTGTGATCATTGGGATTGCGTTCAAGTAGCGTGTGGTAGTGGATCCTGACCTTCGCCAATGAGGTTTTGCAACGTGGGGAGACTGCGAGCCGTTGTAAACAGCGGTGACACTGTGACAATGGGTTAGCATAGACAAGACACACTGTGAATGACGTGACGTCACGCTAATAGGTTCTAGGCACCTATGTAACTACCTACATACATCAATTAGCCCTTGGGTCAAATGAAGTTACTCTTTGCTGACATAATGACGCTACGCTGCAATTATGCTATATATAGTGGTACGTAATCATAAAAGTATAGTGGTATGGAAGATGTAATCTTGAAACATTGTCATTAAAAAGCGGATCTAGAGATGTTAAAGGGTCGTGGCATAGAGGTGATTGCGTAGATGCACTTCTCCACACATTCTATAGGAGCACAAAATATATCAATACAAAAACGATTTTTACAGAACTAAAGCAAGTACTTATGTCTTGTAATTCTTTTTGTACATATCGCCAAAAACTTGTCTCATCCATCATCTGCCTACATTTATCCAACTATGTTGGCTCGGCATTAACCGGATGCAGCTGAATATCAGTATTTTGCATGGAGCAGCTCCCTGTTTGACCCTCACACGAATAGCTACCGTAACTTTAAGACTTTGTTAGGGTAGTCAGAAGTCTGAAAGCCTGACAACATCTTAACAACGGCGTTACGGGTGTAACAACGGTGAAAGATCTACGCATGAAAGCCGGGACCAACTGCTTAACGTGGTCTCCAACGCAAGCAGGGGTGTGTTTGTAATAAATGGTCATCCATCCACGCAGTGGCGGACTAAGCCCGTCAGAGGCCCGGGGAGGCAAAGCTGAATGAAGCCTAAGTAATATTACATTTTTTTTAAAGCGGCTTAAAAAAAATGTAATATTACAAGCTTTTTATTCAGTTCACATTTGTATGTTTATGTTTATTTCGTTAATATCTTTCAAGTGAAATTAATTTAAAAGTACCCGCTACAAAGACGGGAATTCCCCCGGCGTATTGGACGAGTTCAGCAAAGTTAAAATAATATTAGTACCGCGTAAAAAGTCTAGATGGCTGTAGTGTTTTGAGCTTTATGAAATTATGTAGGTTAGGTACTTAGCATATTTTTAAAGACTTGTTTAGGATTTGATCAGGGGAACGCGGAGGCATTAGGGGGCCCCCCAAGACCGGAGGCCCGGGGCGGGCCACCCCTTCCGCCCCCCTGTTAGTCCGCCACTGCATCCACGGACCCTCAGCAAGCGTAACTTAACCTTCGATCCGTGCTGCAGTAAAATGATAGCCACAAGTTTTTATTACTTAAATATATACATGTATAATCAATATAACAGCTACTTGTATTTGAGTAAAAAATCTCTAACTACTTCCTGAACAGTATTTGCATGAGTCAGTGCCCATTTAGCGTAGTATTACGTATCACAGAACAGGCAGAACAAATTAGGACAGAGATTGCACATGTGCACATGCAATATAGTACAAAATATGTAGCTTCTGATATTTATAAACATAGCATACATACTTCCTATGTTACATACGGCTGCACTGTTGACAAAGACATTTCAACTAACCGCAATGGCTTTTATACGATACACAGCAGATTGGGGCTCCATAAAACATTAGGGAAGAGATGATGATAACTAGGCTTAGACTTAGGAAGAGTTAGGCTGCTATGTTCAAGTCCCATGTAATTAGGGGCGAGCCCATTGTCTTTAACGAAGCACAAATCCAGAATCCGAGCTCCTACTGAGAAATTCCAGATGGAAAAACCTAATAGCACTCGCCCGACCTGGGAATGGAAAACAGGACCTCATGTTTTTTGCGAGATGTTCGAAAGAGATACCGTGACCCCGGAACGTAAAGGGCAAATACGGAACACGGATGGGTTTTAGTCAGTAAAAGTCTGACACGTCCCGTTCCACCCAGAAAAGGAGAAGTCATTAGAAAGATTTTCCACCCTTAAAAAAAAAGATCTCCTGCTGGACAGTAGCGGGAAGGCTTGTAACAAATGCCTACTTTATATATAATCGGGGGTGAGCTTGTTACTATTATGCCCATTTAAAAAAAAATGCGGGCAACATCCAGTCTCCGAGCGGCTACTGAGATATTCCTAGTGAAAAAATCCAATAACATCAGTTAGTTCAGTCATCTGTCAGGCAGAAACTACAGAACGCCACCTGCTACGATCCTAACATACTGCTTTTGCTTCCTGCTCATACACGCACGCCGCGCGCCGTTTGCGAGTACTACGCACCTGACCTTAATGAAGAACATCACCAATAAGGTCAGTGTATGTCCTTCTAGGGCGTCCCCTCCCAGCCTTTCCACTTACATCCGCCTTTTAAATACCTTTTTATAGTCGTTTTTCATTCATCCTCTCAACGTGACCAAACCATCTGATCAAACTCTTTTCAATTTTTTAAAACAAACAAGGGATTTAAATATCATACTTACCTACACATTAGGCGAATTATTTTGCGTTATAGAATGAATAATTATTAATAATAATAATAATTAATAATAATTATTAATAACGACGACCGATGTGGCGCGGCGGGCGAAGGTCCGCCTGCGACGCAAGAGGTTGCGGGTTCGATTCCCGCCTTGGGACAAATGTTTGTACGATCTACAAATATTTGTTCCGGGTGTTCTGGGTATTTTCTATGTATAATAAAAATATCTATCTATGTAATGTATTGTATTAAGTATATCAGTCATCTAGTACCCATAACACAAGCTCTGCTTAGCTTGGGGCTAGATGATGCTGTGTGGATTGTCCAGCAATATTTATTATTTATTATTTATTATTTATGTTTATCGATACAGAAACTATTAATATATTCGAATTACTTACTTGACGTTATCATTATGCTTGTCCATCTTATCCCTATTTTGTCTTATCAACCATATTACCAAGTGTAATCAAGTATCGGATTTAAACGTTTCCCTCTAGGTTTAATCTCAGTCTTATTGTATTTATATTAGCCTCATTATATCATCCAAGTCGACAACGCTTGCCATGTTGTTTTTGTTTAATTTAGGAAAAAATATTTGCTAAAATCTTGGCCATTAATAATTTAATTGATCAAGGGCAGATTTTGCAATTTACTGTTAACTTTTATTTAAGGAATAAAAATGGCGGCTAGGCAGCTCTTTTGTATAGCAAATATCTGAAATCAAACCACCATATTTATTCGACTTAACTCAAATCCTACCAATATATTGCTTCTAAAAGTTAATATCGTTTCCAGATTGACAGTCAGACACTTACGATACATAAACTTTGATTTGCTCAGCCAAGCTTAAGGTCATATCACACATATCAACTCGGAAAGGGAAACCATGAAGTACTCTTTGTGTGAGAGTCCCTACTGCAACGCACACTAATCGGAAACGTAAAGTTATCACCTCGGCTCGGGACAAGCTCTAGGCGAAGGGCAATACGGTTACGATCCCTTACCGAGGATGCATTCTTTGACAAATCATCAGCATAGTTCAGTTTCTTGACACAGGAAGGAAGAGCCGGTGTGAGTGTACAAATAATTCATGCAGAGTCATGCAGACATCCGTGCATTAATTTATAGTTACCGATCAGTCTTGGGGCACATTCTGACACGTCATTACATAAACGAACTGATTGACATCGCATATTGCGCTTGTACTTTACGGAAACAATTTAGTTATTTACATAACTGAGATGATATCAGACTAGACATAAAGATGCAGTAACACCTTCGTTACATCGCGTGTATATACTAAACTCACATCACAAAGATCACATGTGACAGTCATACATTGTTATATATGTATGAGACAGATGCATGCTTGTGTCAATCACATTCATACATTGTATTGACAAATAGTGGTCACTCATTTTAATATCTTTCAACGTAACAACAATACTTTCTCAATTCGATCTAAATAATATGTACCTACCTAATTTAAATACCAGTGTCCTTTTCAATAAAACAAATAGTAATTACTATGTCCTTATTAATAAAACCAACAACTAAGTAAATACTACTTTTTCTGCTGTGCATGAGGTCCTGAGTTTGATTTCCAGAGACAAAGTGTTACTTATTGGGTTTTTGTACATGGAATTTGTCAGTAGCAGCCTGGAGTCTGGATTCTGGAAATAGGTTCTCACCCTATTACATGGGACTTAAACATTACTGGCGGTATGTAGGTGTAGGTACTATAGGCACAGTATAGGTACACAGCTGCTTAGCCCTTCGGAGAATACAGCCGTGATGTTATGTATGTATTTAGATTCAATAACAAAAAATATTTAAAAATATCACCTATTTAAGTATAAGTTAATTTATGTAACTATCGTTTTGTAAACGATACTTACATTACATGAATGAAAACAATTACAGAAACATTCCATGGTTAAGGATGAAAAAAACACTTAGAATGTAATTTTATTAACTCTTATTTTCAAAATTAACATCTACTAATTAAAATTTCATTTACATCACAATCATCATATTTGTAAAGAATTTCCATAAAAAGATTATTAACTACTGTGTGTGTCCGTTTTGTTCTATGCAATACTTGTTTATAATAATTGCAAAGCATTTGGTAGCCTAGTCTTGCACAAAATAGTGCAGAGCCATTCTGCAAAAAGTTACAATCGAGGTCACTTCTGTGCTGTCACTGATGTGTCACTGATGATACAGAAGTAACTGATTATTTTTTTCTGACAACACCTAGGAACGTAAAACATAAGCAATTATAAATACGTGTATTTGACCACGTTAAGTGGTTTATTTCAATACAGATGTTTTTTATTAAGTACATATGTCTGTCTATCCGTTAATTACTAGTCGCCATAGTACAGTACATCCGTACACACACGTGATGTCATTCCTAATAATTAGCTACTAAATTATAATTGAATAATTAAAATATTTGTAATTGTATTGTGTGACTTTGGACACACAATACACATGATATAATTAGTTAATTATCTTTTAAAAATAGATTTAGGTTAGAACACTTTTAACGTGTCTCTGGTTCTGTACTCAACTCCCTTTAAATTCTAGAAAATTCGAAAATGTCGTGACCAATGACCACCGTTATTCTCCAACGTAAGTAATCCTCCATCTTCAAAACGTTGCATAGGTACCTATTATGTGATACCACCTAGATCGTTTTTTAATGCATCCAACGACAATCGGGTACGTTACATGATCTATCTATGCAATGCAGTTGCAGTCATTACCGGGCTTGTGGCTTCTTTAGTTTATGCCATAATGTAAGACAAGTAATAATCTACTGTTGTTCCTCATCAACGTTACGTAGATAAATAATAACTCGCGTGATTCGCTCAAGGATATTTTAGAAATAATGCCTCAAAATTAAACAACCCTGGCCTTAATAATATGCAGTTCATGATGGCTATTAATATTGGCGGAAATAAAATATTTATGAGATGTAATTAGTTTTATTATTTGACCACCAGTTATAACAGAAAATTCTTTATCTTACCTGAAGAATGTACAATTACTTATACTAATTGGTAAAATTTTATGCTACATTAATTTGTAGTTATATCACATAGAAATTTTATTTAAGCGATTCCAAACTTACGAGGTACGACCGGGTATGTATGGATGAATATACTATATATGTAAGAGCAACACCTATCTCATCCATACGTCGTTCATCACGGTCTTATAGATTGGTTCGTAGATTTGAGAAAAAATACGTAACCACGGTCACTGTCAGTTTAGACTACACGGAACAGAACATAGAAACCCTCAGGGCTCTAGTCTTTCTCGCACCTGTCCGGTTCTTATTATTACTTTTCAAGCATTGATTGCTTCAAGTGGATAGTAAGACCTCAAAACCACTCGGATATGCACTCAAATAACTCTTTGAAAGTATGCTGAGTAAACATGTTCAATGAGATGGCACATGCTATCCACTATTTATAGTGAATGGTTGTCATTAGATAAACCATAAACGATGGCGTTACGATAGAGTAGAAAGTTATGAAAGTCGCAGCGATAGTGCACTCTCATGGCAGTATTGCGCATCTCTATACAATTACGAGTACACATCTTAGACGCCATGAATGGTGTGTATAGGTTTTTAGGGAAAACGGGCTTCATAACCTTCCGTCCGTGATTCCCAACGATTTTTCTAGAGATCTATGCAATTTGGGAATATTTTTGTTTGTGAGTTGATCCGTCGATCACGGCGGGTTTATTGGCTACACGCAATACTACTAATATGTATGTATGTAGTTTGGTTCGAAACCCTAATTGTTCGAGCCCGACTCGCTACTGGCCAGTATTTTCTGTTTTTTTGAAAGTAAAGAGAGTTAAGAAACAAACTATGAAAACAAATTATGAATATGAGTTGCAAAAGTATTATTTTTTTAATGTTTAATCACTGAAAATAGATGTCTGACGTTTTGTTTACAGTGATTAAATTTATGATACGTTTATTATACTTACTTATTGTCTGAAGTTTGGATCAACTAGATTCATCATGTGACCAGAAAATAAAATGAAAACAGCTCCCAATATGTACAGTATTTTTGCTAGAAAAATTTGCTAAAAATAGTAATTTACTTTTAATTGGCATATAATTAAGTATTCAAAATATAACTTCACTTACAAGTTCTTTGAAAACCGATGTAGGTAGTAAGAGTAGGTACGAGTATCACAAAAAAATAAAACCACACTAGTTTGCATAATACAAATCATAAGAATTCTTTTTAATTTATTTTTACTGGTGTGAGTCCAGACGTTGCACTAAAGAAATAATACTTCCTGATAGAGTTGTTATAAATTACTGCATTTAATCAAACTTATCTAACTTCTTATATAGGTACTGACAGTCCCAGACTTTCTAGAGCCATATTAAACTATCTTCAAATGAGTTGCAATTAAGTTACATTTACTTATGTTCTTTTAATTGTCAGACATATTGATCATTACCTAGTGTTTTATCTATAACCTATGATTGTTCTTAAATAGAGTGTACTGAAAATATAAATATAAATCAACCTGTGTCCACCAAGATTCCAGGATAAGACAAGCAAAACAAATGAAGTTGTGACATCGCGAAACGTTTGGTCGACTCTTCACGTGACCAGAGGGCTGGCCTTTTTTTGGCCAAAGAATCAGCATTGCCATTCAACGTGGCAATGCTGCCAGCCCTCTGGGCACTTTTCCCGTTGACACTGATGCGGTTGAATTTTTCGATGCCCTGTGATATTTTTATTTTCATGTATAAATAGTTTAATCGTTGTTGATTAAATAAATGTTTTATTTAATCTTTAAGTGGTTCTAAATCGTGAAGTTATGATCAGCAACTTAACTTGGTTATCTGTATACTAGGATTTGACTCGAAATTATCGAAACTGTAATTTTCACAAGAGAACCTTACTTATACGAGTATATTATACAGTTATAGGTAGGTACTACTTATGTATTTTAGTATGAATACAAAATATACTTACAAAACTGTAAAGAAGCGCTGTTTATCTTTTTCTAAAATTGTTAAGGTGTCACGATTAAAAAAGAACCTACATACCATTTACAAAATATTCAAAATATATACGTACATATTTTGAAAGTTTTAAGAGAATCGCCCTTCCAAGTACGCCCCCAATCCTTACAATAACAATGTTGCCATCGATAAAAACGTAAATACGTAAGTAATGTCAAAAAGAAACATTTCCTAACCGCACGCGAAAGTGAAGGTAAGAAAAAAGGTAAGTAAAGAACTGAAGTGTCGCCGTGGTCGGTAGTTGTCATTGGTGTTGACATAACGGTCACTATTCACTGCTACACGATCGCAATGCACTTTGCGTTTCCTTTAGATTATGACTCAATCACTGTATGATACGAAAATTGAGGTGTAATACTGTAGTTAGCGCACGGTAGGGATGTCGGATGTTTTAAACAGTATCGATATACAGCTAGGGTAACCTAGTTGTAAAACACAAAAAATCTGCTGCTTCATACAAAATACAAAGTTTACCTGATGAATATGTAAGAAGCGGCACCTTTTTTTTGGACTAGGTATCTGTGTTGGTCTCACTCATCGTAGAAGTTTTTTAAAATCTTGATTACTTTCACTCCCTGAAAGATTATTACTGTTTTCCAAATAAACTTCTAGGTATTTTGTATGGATATTTGTTGAACGTTCTATATATTCTAAGAAAAACATCGATCGATACTTAGATATTAATTGGGCACGCCTAGTGGTATATTATTTGTTTAGGGCCGATTTCGTTAGGTATGAATATGTTGTTCTAGATACGTTCTCGATTCTCGTTAATTTGGTGTCGATATTTTTTCTACAACCCTAGCGCACGGCTGAGAAACTTGAAGAACAGTACACGCAATTCTTACATCACTAACCACTGCAAAGCATTAAGGATGCAATTTTACTTACATCCAGTTTAACAGTACTAAATGTACAGAATGCTGCACGTCAGTGGCAACATAACCAGTATAAGCTGGCCTAGTTGTTAATTGAAACTTCTCAAGTCGGTCGACTGTACTTCCATCACACCCTACGACCATGACGTTATTTGTAGCGTCCTTGACGTGCAATAATCGGCGCTTACATATTCATACAAGAATAAAAGCCCCTAAAATAAAAGATAAAAAAAAACGTGCAATAATATTATTGATTCGCTATATTTTTTTAAGTGCCTTTAAGTTATCAAGATGTTGATGACTTATGTCCAGTGTGAGTGATATAGTGAGTCCAGAACACGATGAACTATGGACCCCTCAGTGTTGAAACTATTCGTCATTATTTTTTACGTTTTTTTCGGATGTCTACTATGAAAATCAAAGAGATATCTTATTACAAACTTTATACTAAATGTCTCTCATTAAAAACCCATTGCTTTAGGTGGAAATCATGTATTTATACAGTTAAAATTACATAAAAACTTGCAAAAATATGTAGAAATTACGAAAAACTTCAATGCTTAGGAGTCCAGAATCATTTTCGAAACTCATTATATTAGTTAGTACGTCGATGGCCCTTACACTCTGTATAACCACTGTTTTACAACCAACAGCCCCACCTTTCATGCACGAGGTGGGAAACTACAAATATGACTATTTCGATTTACACTTAGCTACATTTGAAGTTTATCTTAGACCTCACTAGCACCAGTGAAGGAAAACATTGTGAGGATACCTGGCCTTAATTAATGCAAGTTTGAAACATCCAACCTGCGTTGATTAAGCGAGGTGATTAATTCTCTGCCTATATGAGAAGAGGTTGGTACCCTGCAGTGGGACAGTAACAGGCTGGTATTCGATAAGTTATTACGGACTGGTAAATTACCGATACCTATTTTTTTTTTTTTTTTTTTTTAAACGTTGCCCCACACTAGGAATTTCTCCTGTATCGTGGGTGCGTTTACAAACATTAAAACTCACATACACAAACAGCCAGACCCGGAACAACTACCTGTAGGCCATACAAATATTTGTTCCGTGTGGGGATCGAACCCACAACACGCGGCGCAGCAGCCGATGGCTCAACCACCGCGCCAACCGTGTCGTCCGACCTATGCATTTAAGTTGACAATCTCTGTTCGACAGTTCGTGCGATATGCAAACATTCTGCAACAGTCGCTTGTATCACGCCAACTTTCTGTAACTACCGGAGCCGGGTAACAAGTTGGGAAAACGTACTTAGATTCCTACTTAGGCAGATTTCACACTGGAACACACCGAAGCGTCATCCGGGGCTGCGGTTTTAGCGTAACTTGTTTAACATTTATTATTTGTAAGTACCAAAGTTTGTATTAAAATACGCATTTATACATATATGGGCATCGTAGGCCCATTCTCACGACATCTCACCAGGGGGAGGGAGAGACCATAGAGTCGAAAAGTCGTTAAAAACGACTCACGTAATTAATGGACGCCACCTTACGGAGTCGAACGCAAACTAGTGCGGGATGCGTTCCAGTGTGATATCCGCCTTATATTTGCTTAAAATCACTCGAAAATATTTTTTTAATGTCTGCCTATTGCTCAATTACAGGGCGCGAAATTAGTAAATTGTCCCAATTCAATTTATCGGCGTTCCATTCTGAGAATTTCTTATTAACTTTATCAATTTAGTTAATTAGCATACGTATGCCAATCGCATTAAACGTCTTGCGTAAATACTGACTGCCGAGTTGGTCTAGTGGCCGAAAGCGCTATAGCTGACCGTGAGGCCTTGCGTTCGATTTTCCGGTAAGACAGTGTTAAGATTACAATCTGGAATTTCTCAGTAACAGCCCGGAGCAGACTCCGGGGTGTTACCAAACAAATTCAGAAAATTGTTTGGGCCCGGTTCATGGGAATAGGCTCCCCCCCTATTGCATGGGACTTAAACATAACTGCACCAATCCCTTTAGGGAATACAGGAGTGATGTTATGTTAAACGTAAAAAGTAACTATCAATAAATTTCAATGACGTCAAAAATTATTTATAGAGTAAGTACTAGCTGTTGCTCGAGACTTCATAAGTTTGGAAATTAACAAAATTTAATAAAATTTAAGTAACGTCAAAATCAGCCCAGCCGTTTCGGAGATTACCTCAAACGAACAGACAGACGAACAGGCAGACAAACGTTTTTAATTTGTTTTTTGGCATGACTATCGTATAAAAGTTTTTATGCATTTAGTAAAACCGTGTTATTTTACCACTACAAACAGACACTTCATTTTTATTCATTTGTTTAGGATTAGAAAAGATTTTCAATGAATAGACAATCAAAAACGAAAGTAACTAGGTGCCTTACCTAATCGAATTCGTAAATGTATTATTATGTACACTTATGTATTTTGTTTTGTTACAAGTAAGAATGCTGTATATGTTACGAAATTCTCGTTTGAATGAACCGAGAAATACGAATTGGTAACAAGCCATTTGGATAAAACTTTATCGTGTATTGGCAATTTTTATAACATTTTTCGGGTTCCGTACGTCAAAAGAGAAAAACGGAACCCTTTTAGGATCACTTCAGTGCTCGTCGGTCTGTCTGTCTGCCCGTTAGGACCTTTTTTCTCAGGAACAGTATCAAGTTGAAATTAATATCAAATACGTAGGTTTATAGTGTCTTCTCTGTCTCCTGGGAGCTCTAAGAAAATCAGCTTCCAATTAAAAAATTGGGCCATTACTGCGACTTATCTTGATACATGGAAGTAAATCAAAACCTATGGGGGTTTCAGGTGCTTCCCGTTAACCTAGAATCAAGAAATTTGGCAAGAAGCAAGGTCTCATAGCACAAGTTAAGGGGAAGTCTGAAATCAGTGTAAATTGTAGTATTAAGGCATTTTTTTTTTGATAAAAATATCTTACATTTACAGTTGGAGAATTCCGTGTAGTATGCGAGAACTTTTTTACTACACTACTAAGTTAAGTTTGTCCTTTAATCCTACTTGTTTTTGCCTGAGTAATATTAGGTGCTTTTATGGTTTATGAACTACAGTAGATAATATTAATTTATTATTTTGGTGAAGGTAGCTGTACAATTACCTAACGTACGGAACCACAGTTCTGCGAGTCAAACTCGCACTTGTCCGTTTTTTCAATGTCAAATAGGTACCTATTACGCAGTTATACTTAATAAATAAGTATTGTTTTGACGGCACGGTTGGCGCAGTGGCTGAGCGATCGACTACTGCGCCCCGTGTCGTGGGTTCGATTCCCGCACGGAACAAATATTTGTATGGCCCACAGATAGTTGTTCCGGGTCTGGCTGTTCGTGTATGTGACTTATAAATGTTTGTAAACGCACCCACGACACAGGAGAAATTCCTAGTGCGGGCAACGGTTTCTCTAAAAAAAAAATTGTTATTGTTTAAGGTCACTAAAATCATCTGCCTAGCCTTTTCCTAGGTATGTTGGGGTCGGCTTCCAGTCTAACCGGATGCAGCTGAATACCAGCACTTTACATGGAGCGACTACCTGTCTGATTTCCACAAACTACATAGGTACTGGGCAACACGATACCTCTTGGTAAGACTGGGATGACTCATAGTGGTCACTTAATTGAATAATAAAAAAAAAAATAGTCAGACACGACTCCTTTAAAAGCTAAGTTCGCATTAGTTTACCTACATCATAGTCACGTAAAATAAGGATGCTTGGTCCTTCTTCAGCAATGGTTAATAGGCATTGGGCAGTCGCCACCATGTCCTTAGCATTGTAAGGGACGTCACATAATACTAGTAAAAATCCTACTTACATCATCATCTGCGTAATCTTTTCCTATTTATGTTGGGTTGGCTTCCAGTGAATACCAGTGTTTTACATGAAGCGACTGCCAATTTGACCTACACAAAACAGTTAATAGGCAACGCGATACTCCGTGGTTAGACTTGTTGTCAGCATTTCGGGCTTTTGAATACTAGTAACAACTGTCAAAGATCTACAAATGTCACTCGGGAACAACCGTAGCGGAACCTTCGAACAACCCGAGCGAGTGCTATTAAGTACTTAGGCATACGCCCTACATTAGATACTCTACGTAATTATCGTAAAATAAAACTACCGAATTGCATTTTTGTTTGACATATACCCAAGTTTACGTAATCATCAGAGCTGCTTGGAGCGCATTCCTTTCTATTATTAAATACACTGCAACTGCATGCATTTTTAATTCAAACTAGTTTGGCTTGGATAGTATTTTATGTGACTTAGACGTGAAAAAGTAGAGCAAGGGTGTCTATTCCGTTGTGCATAAAGTAATATTTTAGGCTATTTCCATCTTTTTCTCTCTATTAAAACGAAAAAGAGACGGGCGTTAATTAATATGGATTAATAGAAGACGTTAAATAAATAATATATTAATGAATATAACTGAATATTTTTTTAAAGAAGTTTTGAAACTTATAAAAGGAAAGGCACAATAAAAAGGAAATGTTGAAATATCTCACAAAATGGCGAAATTGTAAGTTTTTAATACTGTGCGAACAAGACAGCGCCACAGAATAAATAATTAATTAGTTGTAACGTCTATGGGTGTTCCGGTCAGGGAAACACCATCCGCCCTCTTTATACGTCTATGATGAGTGCATTATAAAACGTACAATTGAATTGAGAACCTCCTCATTTTTTGAAGTCGATTAATAATAACATACCAACTTACAAGTTTGCAAATTTTAAACAAAGGCTTTGTTATAATCGAGTATAATCTTCAACTGTACAGTGTACATATCAAGTTTGCAAGTTGTTTTTGTGGACCATTATTAAGCATTTAATTTGATCATTTTAATGACAACCGAAACTGGTTTGACTGGTCATCATTATTCATAGTCGCATTAATTTATTCATTACGCATTATTTTTTTAATTATCTGCGATTTTTTAACTACTTAGGTAGTTAGGTACCTACAAGAAGATGACGCTGTAAAGTGAACTGTAAACATAGCTTACAGGAAGGTGGGTATTACCTACCCATTAGATTCAATTATATAAGTAACAAAAACAGTCAACATTGATGTGATTTGTTTTTTTTTTTTTTAATTTAAGCTTTGGTTGTTGTGTTGTAGGTAATCTATGTTAGAGTACCTATTCCCCAGCGCTCCTAAGGGTCTTGGTGTGATGTTAAATAGCTTATAACCTTCCTCAAGAATTGGCCTATTAAATACGAAAAGATTTTTTTTTAATCCGACTGACAGTTCTAGAGATTAGCAATTTATTATATATTTTATTAGATAAACAAACTCTTCGGCTTTACTATTATTATTATAATATTTAATATAAGAAGCATAGTACTTAGATAATATATAGGAGGCACACTACACTGCGAAATTCAAGTTTTCTTATGATTTTGTGCAATTAGCAGCTCAGTTATGAGACTTACGCGCTGCCTACTGCGCCACCGAGGCTTGTAGCTCAGTATTAGTTAGTATATTATTGAATAAGTTATTCGCGACTGTGACAAACTTACATTTTTCGAAATAATTGTAATCATTAAAATCATCATTACAAATCTCTGAATTAGAATTGTACTCAAACACCATGATTTCATGCAATAGTCATTCAATCGCAGAATTCTAACTTAAAATGTCGTACTTATAATGATTTCAATTATCAATACCTACTTCGTGAAATAAACATCTGTTGCAAGAACATGAGAATTTCACGGACTGCCACTACGCAACCACCTTAAGCATCCGGTAGGTAATAAGTACATTATTTATGGAATTAATTTGTAAAGTGGTAAGAAAAATAAAAAGTTTTTTTTTTCTTTTTTTAAGTTACTACCTACTTAATTGAATGAAAGTATGTGTTTTGAAGGCACAAAAACGTTGTTTAAGGTCCATATGCAGTTTGAAATCGATAGATAGTTGTAAGCCATATTTTATTGAGCTCAAAATATTAACATTACCATGTCTCTATATATATGAAACCGCAATTTTTGTAAAGAAAAATATTGACCTATTTCGCAAAAAAACAGAACATCATCCTAAATCAACAAGACAAGTTTATCGTCATGAATTGTACTTAAGGCCTTCAAAAACCGCCCTCATGCACAATAGCATATTGTGCATGGCACCTAAAATCTATAACAAATTGCCTAATTCTATTAAAGATTATAATTTATTGCAGTTTAAACGAAAATTATATAATTTATTAATCCAAAAATGCTATTATTCAATTACTGAATTTCTTTATGACAAAAATATTTAATTGACAATTTGATTATTTACTTATCTGACATTACTTTATATAGCTTCATGTACCTTGCATAATAATATAATATACTTCAGTAATAATGAACGAATTTTCTTAAAAAAGTGTAAGCCCAATGGGTAGTTTTTTGAGCACAATGTTTGTATTTTATAAGACCATGTAACCTCACCAAAAAACACACTTAATAAATGATTTGATTTGATTTGATTTGATTTGAACTGTAAGCAAAATTAGAGACCTACGTACTACATAGATTTTAATATACCTACTTACTTATAATTAGGCAAGTTTGTAGTAATTATCGCTGATTACATACCTGCGTAAGTATGCAGGTAAGTAGGTATTTATCTACTATACCTGTTTAAATACTTTGTTTTTCCATGACAGTTTTATCTCCAAATCGCTTTATGATAACAAGGAAAACGTAACATTTACATAACGTAAATGTTAAATTAAATTCCTGCAGTCATTCTCGTTATCTGTGCTGGCCGTTCGTTATTACAAGAGATCGATGAACCCGGCCGCGATGGAAACAGTGGCTGGGTTTTCATCTTTGAATGAAATAGGTACATATTATTTTTTGCAGTCTATAAAATCAATACCATGCATGCGTAAATATATATCATATCGACTAAGTAACCCTTGCGTGGGCCAACACGTACTTGGCCGGTTTTTGGTTTTTGTGGTAGCACGCATGATCTGACCTTGAGCATGTTTACGAAGTAAAACGACTTTAGTAGGGTTCCGTTATTCCGTATCCAAAGGGTGCCAACCTACCTACGTACTTACGTCTGTCTGTAAGCGGGTGGCGTTTACGCAAAATACGCGCTACGTCGTGGAGTTGCGGAAATCGCTCGTCTAAAAACAAAGCGGGTGGCGTCTGGCTGTATCTCATGAACCGTAGTTGAGCGGCAGTTAAAATTTTCACAATGTGTATAAATGAGATTTGAATTAAATAAAAAATGGATTGTGTTTTTTAGTTTAATATTTTACGATAGAACGGAAACCTTCGTGTGCGAATCCGTTTCGCACTTGGCGTGTTTTTTTGTTCATTTAAATAGCGTAACATGATATTATTTTTAATCAGGTAAGTATTTCATTATTTTAAAAATAGTCTTTGTTAATGAACACCAGCGTGTACTTATGAAAAATCAATCAATGTCTTTGTCATAAATTAGGAATATGTTTATCATGAATAAGAACGGGAACATAGTGTAAGTATATTTATATAATATAGTACCTACGTAGAGTGGTAGAGACAAATTCTGCAACCTACCTACTGTTCCCGATTCCAGCCAAAGTTGCTGACAAACAGTTTAGAACATAAACAAAATTGTTAAATTAATCTATGATAAAAACCTACTTGAAAATCTATGGCAGTTTTAACCGCGTAAACAAATAAACATCACAGATTATAATAACAACACATAAACAACCTACCTTCATCAACGCAAAACGCTGGTCATCATCAATTCCAACAACTGCATTGGAAGAAGGTGCCATTTTCACAAACTAAAACGAGTTTCCTATTGATGTTTGTAGTTGGATTAGGATTGTAGGCACTTATCGCGATTAATAAGAATGTAGAGGCGCGAGGGCGCGTGCGATACTCGCCAATGCGCGCGACCGAATGAGTTTGAGCGGAGCGATTGCATTGCTCTTTGTTTGTTTGAGTGAGGTGAGCGTATCGTATCGAATAGTGCGCTTGCGCTTATCGAAAGGTCGTTTCGTGGTAGGGAGTCTTCGTTTGCTCGTAGTAGAGGGTGAATGCAAATGCACAGAGCTACTACTATAATACTTGATTGATGCCATATGGATTATGTTTTGTTTACGATTCTTATAATCGTAAAATATAAAGATGACTCTTCTAGCGGCTCTGAATCTGGGAGGTGGGCTGGGAAGTTTAAAAATGTTGGAAAAGGCTTGATGTGAATAAAAACTGATTGCTGACAAAAATATTTTATTTTCTCATTATAAATATTAGCTACTATAAGGGCTAATTTTTCGATAGTTTGGATGGCTTTCAAATACAAGTTTCTGACTATTGAGAAATTGGCCCTTAATTACATTAATTCAATCAAACATTATCAAGACTGGCATTGATCTGGATCTTAGACTCTTCAAATCTTAGTATAGTCACCGACAAATGAGATGGCAAGATTTTGGCGTAGTGGGGGTAAGTTCGCGCATCGTACAGTTAGTGGCACAAAAAAGTGATAACTTTTGATCGTCATTATTCTATTGTTATTGCCATCATTTATATTTAATCATGTCTGTATAGAACAAAGTAAAAGAAGGGAGAGGAATTCAAGTTTATTAGGGGTTATAAATAACGTGCATTTAAAATTCAAAAAAGTTTATATAAATAAAAAAAAAAATAACTAGTCGTCGTCACTATCCGTTAATAAAACTACCCTTGGCATCATATTGAAAGTCGCAATCGCAGAACACTATGGTTGTGTTCTGCAAGTGTTTGGTCAATGCTGTATGTTTTAAATTGTTCTTTTTCCAATTTTATTAATTTGTATAACTCTGGTTTGAGCATACTTTCCTCGTATGCTATGCCTTTTCAGGAACTCTATCCTAAATTTAAAAACAATAACAACACTTAAGTTTAACACAACAAAAACAAAGGGTTCAATTTTCGTGCACTGAAATGTAATCGGGAGCGAACGGGACGAAGGCGCGGTGCGGGAGGCAAGGGTCGACTGATGCACCAATCGCGCGCTCGGATCAACGCTACCTCATACCCCGCGTCCCGCTTGACCACCAAAGAGACCTAAAAAACGACTTGTGCGCATCTAACGACTTTTGCCATCTTATTTGCCGGTGATTATACAGCAATACAACCTATGATTTGATATTTCATAAAAATGGTTTAAATAAAAAGTGTCAATCCACTATCATTTCACTAAATAATGAACTACTGCTCCTTTTTCAGGCTCTTCATCATGCACCTCCTTATCACTACCTTCAGGGTCTGATGCATCTGAGTCCTCACTATCTCCCTCTCTATATTTTCCAAAATTATTTCTATCGGCTGGCATTTCAGCCATGTGTATTTCTGCACGAGCCATTAACTTCTCGGCAGCATGATGTGCCTCTACTTCTTTCAAATGTGTGTTATATTCTTTTTGGAGCTTCAGGGACTCTCCTATAGACAAAACTTTGGCAGCACCATAGACACTTGGTGGAGGTGTTGCAGCTGTCACCTCCCAATGGAGGTGCTTTTTCCTCAATATCTCTTTCTCTGGATTATGTGCATTAGATGTTGTGGTCTGATATGGTTTGAAGTTTCCTGTGGATTTAGGCTTAGGTTTGACCTCTGTTTTATCTACTATGTACTTTATGTGGGGTGATTCACCAATTTTTAATAAATCTTCAGGGGTTATAAGGGGTTTATCTGGAGATAATACTTGTACTTGTTTCTCTAGAGCAGTTGTTTGACTGAGGATATGTAATACATCTTCTGGTTCACTATCATCATCAGAGTCAAGATATGACTCATTTTTCCCTTTTGTTTTGTTGTCCCATTCAACTTGTTGCACAATGTTTTTGTGTACTTCATTCAGTTTCAGGTTATCAAACATACTACAGGCTTGCTCCACATCTTGCTTAGCCTTAAGTTCACTCACAATTTTATCATAAAATGTCTGGATCTTCGCACCCTTATCAGGTAGCTTTGACGTAAAAGCCTTATTATTCAAGAGTTTCAATTGCCTATCTCGTAATTCAATGAGTTCTACAGTATTCTTTGATGACAAATCAGCGATCTTCCCATCGACTTCGTTTTTGGGCGGTGGCAGCAACATACCTCGAATGTTTTTATTTACAAAGTTTTCTTTTTGGTTTTCTTTTTACAGTCTCCAGACCCGATGTCATTTTGCGTCAAGTTTGACTTACGACATCAACAAGTCACTGCCTGTCAACTTGTTACTTTTATAAATACAATGTCAAAGGCTTCGAATCAACGTCTTTTTAGAAAAGCAAGTGCAATGTGACATTCTTGGTTTTGATCTCAACTTGATTGGTAAGGAAAACATTAATGGCCCATACAATATTACACAGGGGGAATGAAAGGTCCCGGTTTTTCCTGTTCTTTAACAGGAACAAAAACATATTTTTATCAGCAGGAGTCGCAGAAGGATTACTCATACAAGCTCAAACTTGATGTGGTCTAGTCTAGTAGTCATTAAAAAATCCACCAGACCATCATTGCCTCATGCTATTACTAGGATTAATAAGAGGGGTACAACTCAATGAGATGAGAGTGAGAATTTTAATGGTGGAAAGCTAACAAAAAGTTGCAACGGTCGAGAAATAGTGACCTTTTTAACAGTTTATTTGTATGTTTGTGTCTATGGCGTTCTACCAATATCATTTACATCTTTCAATCATCCAGCTGTCATTTGCTGTCATTTCTGTCAATTTGATCAACAGCGAGCATCGCGTTATTTACTGCGACGATCGTATTTCGTTTTATATACAATACTGAGTTTAATTTACGAAATTGCTTATCTGTTAAAATAGTGGTTAATTTATGATGATTTCTGTTGTGTACCGTACATATAACATTAGTTTTGGGTGTTGATCTTAGCGATTTCGAAAACAATAACCATGGAGGACGCTACGGTATGTATTTTTTTATTGATTACTTTTTCCAAGCTTGCTCTAGTTTACACTTCACTTTTTGAGCGTCATTTTATTGTACACAATTATCTATATTATAAAACACAGGGTCTTTCTAAGTTGTTGTGGTGTAAAGATCGATCAATACTTGACCTCCTTTTTCAGATGCCTTTAAATCTCGAGCCTTTTCAGCACGGCGAAGTGTCTGACAAGAGGATCTGGATAGGAAATCTTGACACCAGAGTTAATGAGTATGGTTATTTTATCTTATAAACCCATTAGAACTCTCAGCATCATTAAAAATGGCTTCTTTTCGACCATGCACTTTTAGGTTTTCTAAATCATAATACTGAAGTCTGATTAATCTGATTTCTTTCACTCTCTCTCAATCACTTACAGTGAAGCTGTTCCAAGCTAACTATAAAATTAGAATTTATTATAATTGTTTGTATCAGTAATAAACCAAGAAAAATCACATAATTACTTCCGCATCTTTCAAGTCAAGCATCTGTTATTACTAAATATTTGTTGTTATAGCATAAATGAATATTTAATTGGCAAATCAATAGAACTGACACAATAATATAAATTAATAATAAAATTTTAAAATAGGGTAGACCTTAAAATATACTTAGAGTTAGATAGTGCTAGCATGTAAACATAAGTCCTCACTTTAATTTTTTTTATTTTTTGTTTTCAACAAGGTCTATGATTATTACAACAAATGTTTACTTACCTCCTAAGCATATAAATTGTGGATTGCAATAAATTATTGAGTTATTGTATAGTTATAACATTGTTTTTAACAAATTACCTTTTCTCATTACCGGTATCAACTACTGAAAATGGTCCGTGTGTATGGCAACATCGAGAAGTTCGACATGCTGTTTCATCGGAGTGGTCCTAACACTGGACAGCCACGGGGGTTTGCCTTTGTCACATATAAGATGAGACAGGATGCTATTAAAGCCATGAACTCTCTGAACGGCCAGACTCTTGGAATAAAAAGGATGAGCGTCAAATTTGCTAAGAACACGGTGAGTAGTCATAAATCATAGTATGTTATTTGTCTACTGCAATAAAAGGATTAATCTGAATAGGTATAGAAAATAGATTTTCTTGAGGATAGTAAGCCCATGTTAACAATTATCAGTTTTATGACATAAAAGCAAATTGATGTAGCACTGTTTGTAATTGCGATTTTAACATGTATATACTTTTACTTGGATTTCTGTTTTCAGGATGAACAAGAAAAACCTAAACCAGAGCTAGGCATAGCAGTTCTAGCAGGTGCGAAACCAGAATTAAAATTAAGCAAAAAGACCGCCATCCAGTCCATCGAAGCTAAACTCAAGATGATGGAGAACAAGAAGGCAGGTGATGATTTTGTCATCAACAAATTAGCTGCAAATGAGACTCCCATCATATCACAGTATCAGACAAAGCAAAATCAAACTCAGAACAAGTCTGTGTCATCTTTCAGAAGACGACATCCATACCATAAGAAGAGATAAAATGGTATTGAGTTGAGTCAATGTTTATAATGCCTTAATTATTAATTACTCAGCAATCAGACGCTACTGTGAAGTTTAGATTTAAGGTCACAGTAATCTCAAGCTTTTGCTTACTTTATGGTCTCATTTTAAAATAACTTTAATGTTGGCTTGTCATCACCGCAAGTAAGAAAGAGATCTTCCTACATAATGTTCATACATTCTGTATGAGCCATTGCACACTGCAGGCCATTGCACTTTTTCATACTTAAATGTGCTGCACTGTGGCCTGCAGTCATGTGCCCTTAGCTTTATTGCCTTATCTATGGTATAGTATTATTGGCAAAGCTGTTTGATTGATGTGAGCAATAATTTCTCTGATAGTATCTGGTCTATCATAGTACCTATGTGATATTGGCAAATTTGTGGTGTCTTTACCACAAAAGCCATTAATGAAGAGTTGAAGTTAAACAATAATAGAACAAATTCTGATGTTACTTATTAAGTTTACTATTGTATAATTAATCAAATCATTAAATACTTATTCATTATTCATAGTTATCTATTTAGTCATGGGGAGAGGCCTTTTCCCAGCAGATGGATGACACAGACTAACAGTATCAGTTATCTATTTAAAAACTAGGGTACTTAATGATACTACTGTGCAACAATAATAGGCAAATTTTACGATTGTTTAATTGTTAAATCTCTAGCAAGTATTTTATACATATGTTTGTGCTAAATTGTAAGTTGACATAAAAAGAGAATCACAGTAGCGTCGAGTTATTTTAGTATAGTACTGTTCCTAAATTGCAGATAATGCTAGTTTCAATGGCAATGTTACATGTGATTTATTTATAAGTATTACAATATTTCAATGTTAGTTTATAAGTGAAATGTTGTCACGATAGTTTCGATACGTAGAAATGTCGTTATCATATTGAGAGTTTGTCAATCAGGTTAATAATAGAAAGGAATTGTATTTTTGTGATTTTGCTTTTGGTATTGTTGTCTTGTATAAAGATAGTTTTAAGCCTTGTACCATCAGTGTGTTCATTTATGTGTTTGTTAAGTCTATGAAAGTAATCAACGAATCGCTTTAAGTACACTATATCAAGATGGCGTGCGAAGTGCAAACTTATTAAATACTCATAGTTCAAAATATTTACTGGTTACCTTATGTGATTTGTGTGCAGGTTGTTGTGAATAAATATAGCTTTTAACACTTTAAGATTGCTTTTCTTTATTTCCCCTGAATAAAAATGGAATAGTCTAGGATAGTTCTTAACAGCCAAATAAATAAATAGACGAAATTCAATAAATATATTTTATTATGTAGTAAACTTATTAATGCATTGCAAAAAAATGTACATCAGTCGCTTAAACTATGTAAAAATATACATAACAATCAGACAAATTGTACTAGTTATAATCACCGGCAAATAAGATGGCAAAAGTCGTTAGATGCGTACAAGTCGTTTTTTAGGTCTCTTTGGTGGTCAAGCGGGACGCGGGGTATGAGGTAGCGTCGATCCGAGCGCGCGATTGGTGCATCAGTCGACCCTTGCCTCCCGCACCGCGCCTTCGTCCCGTTCGCTCCCGATTACATTTCAGTGCACGAAAATTGAACCCTTTGTTTTTGTTGTGTTAAACTTAAGTGTTGTTATTGTTTTTAAATTTAGGATAGAGTTCCTGAAAAGGCATAGCATACGAGGAAAGTATGCTCAAACCAGAGTTATACAAATTAATAAAATTGGAAAAAAAAACAATTTACAGCATTGACCAAACACTTGCAGAACACAACCATAGTGTTCTGCGATTGCGACTTTCAATATGATGCCAAGGGTAGTTTTATTAACGGATAGTGACGACGACTAGTTATTTTTTTTTTTTTTTTAATCTACACTTTTTTGAATTTTAAATGCACGTTATTTATAACTCCTAATAAACTTGAATTCCTCTCCCTTCTTTAACTTTTTTCTATACAGACATGATTAAATATAAATGATGGCAATAACAATAGAATAATGACGATCAATAAAAGTTACCACTTTTTTGTGCCACTAAGTGTACGATGCGCGAACTTACCCCCACTACGCCAAAATCTTGCCATCTTATTTGCCGGTGACTATACCAAAATATAAAATCTATTTGTATTCACTACAAAGGTTAATACAATATTTAATCATCTTTAAAAACAAAACATGTTTAAAGCAGTAACTGGTTTACGAGTGGATTTACTACGTATACGCCTAACTAACATTTTTCTTTAAATAGAATTTGGCCTATAACATAAGTAGTAGGGTGTTTTAAAAATCAGAGTAACCTATGATTAAGAAACAAATGTTAGGCCACTCTGGTGTTCATGGCCTCATATATAGGAATGGTTTTATAATAATTTAGAGATTTGTGCATGAGTTCAACAACTCAGTCTCATATACATACTGACAATTTTAATAAAGGATCTGAATCCAAATCCAGGGATAGATCATTTTATGTAACCAATCCATGGCCGAGTTTGCAAGCTGTTACCGTGAGAGGGCGAATCAGAAGCTGCAGTTTAAGATCGCGGATTGGAATACATTACTGAAATTGACAATAAGTGTTTAATAAGCAAATTAATTCATTTGTAATTATTTCATCATCATAACACAGTAAAAACAAACCTGCTTTTTGTGTCCGTCTGTCTGTACAACCGCTTAGTTTTCTAAAGTACAGAAAGTATTTCGAAGCAGTTTTCGAATTTATCGCGGAAGGTTTGTGTGTAAGACATTAATCTTTTAGTTACACCGATATAGCACATTCCTATGTGCTGATATATCGTCGTATCACTCGTGCGAATCAGGGGCGTGTCGCCTCGTGTGCTTAAATAAGCGGTTCTCCTATTGCGTCATGAAAAACTAACATAGGAATTTCCAAACTCTGTAAAGAACCAGTAGAATAAAACTGGGCAACAACTTATTAAACTACATAGTTATAACTTATAAATATAATCAGTAATTCGTCGCCTAGACTAGTAACTGGTGGAGGAGTAATATGGTTTTCCTAAATAGTAACGGTTATATAAATATATTTTCACTGGTTCTAAAACCGGGGGAGGTGCCATTAGACAGTGAGCTGGCCAACCGTTGCGTGGGACTGGCCATCACTAAGTAATCGTCGTCCTCTTCTAATTTCCTCTTCATAGACGAGTACTGGGTTTCATCATCGCCTTGCTTTTGCCAGTCTTTGTAGTCTATGCATAGTGGCCATATTATTTTACCGGATCTGCAAAAAAACAATTTATATAATACTTAAAAAAATAGCGTCGATCCTATTGTTGAAACACTAAACCAACATTTTGCAAACACTGTCTTATATGTTTTCGTTTGGTTATTTTGAAAGCAAATAACAATACGACGACGTGTAAAAGGGTTTTTTGAAACCTGTTTACAGAAATAAATATCATTTCACTGGAGGAGCTCATGGCTAAATAAAAATAGCCGCACGGGTTGATCCAAGGTTAAGCTACGCCTGCCAAGGTCAGTCTGTGGATGGGTGACCGTTCGTAACACATCGAGACTCCTCCGTGCCTCGGAAAGCACGTTAAGCCGTTAGTCCCGGCTGTCACTTGCAGATCTTAGACAGTTCGTTACGGGTAGTCAGAAGCCCGAAAGTCTGACAACCGGTCTTACCAAGGGGTATCGTGTTGCTCAGTAACTGGGTTGTGGAGGTCAGATAGGCAGTCGCTCCATGTAAAATACTGGTATTCAGCTGCATCCGGTTAGACTGGAAGACGACCCCAACATAGATGGGAAAATACTAAGCAGATGATGAGATGACCCTTGATAAAAAGTTACTCTTCTAATAATAACTTACATTGGTAAATTATACGGATCATAAGGAAACCACTCATCGTACTGCTGCACCGCCGTGGCCTGCAGCGTGTGCCTCGCGTTCTTCTCGATGATTCCCTGGCAGTACACGACCTGGTGCGACCGCGTTATTGATGAGAATGCTCGCGTCACTTGCGGTGGGCAGGTCCGGAGCGGATTTAGTGCACACGTCACTAGACGAGGTAAGTTCAGGGATTCCACGAAGTTTACGTCTGAAAAATGTAAGGAGAAATGAAAAAATCGGCCAAGTGCGTGTTGAACTACACACAGTGATGGGTCCTGTGGTGGACAGCAAAAAACTTTGTATTTCATAAAATATATTCCGAATGTAAAATGCTTTTAGTAAAAAAAAAGTCACTCGGAAACATAATCTACATAATAATGGAATCCTACAATCCAAATCCATACCCTGATGTGCATTGCTATTTACTTGGCTACCTTCAAAAGGTAATAAGTGAGTGATTATCCAAACTAGACTTGAATAGGATACTTTTAAATCAGAAAGTATTTATGAAGCAATAGAGATACAAATAGTAAATAAGAAAACATAATAAAGTTAATACTCACTTTCTTTACTAATAAACAGCAAATGATGCTTAAAAGCAACAAGGTAGAAAACTGCATGACAGATTGCATGGAACGCTCCATGGGCTTTCAAATTATCGCTCGCCGCCGTCGACTCCTGCGTCGCCGATATATAGGAATGACACCATTCAGCCATGTTCTTCAAGTACTTGATCAGTCTTGTGTTGGGTACTCGAATGCACCGGGCAAGTAATCCTGCTAAGTGGCTGGTTGCTGTCCGTCGAGTGGTCAGGGCTCCTGGACCAAGGCCTTGTAAGCCAGCTGCCACTATCCATAGGCTGTCTAAGACACGGTCAGCGCATTGCTGGTTTATTGATATTGTGTATAGTAAGAGGAACTGGACATGCCTGAAAAAAGAAAATCAGTTTAGTGACTGGTTTATAATCATAAAATCTAGTATATAGACTCCATATGAGATCGAAAATATAGTTTCTCCTATTCTGGAGAATATGTGCCAACTATTTACATTTTATCATACTTCTTATGATGATTGATGGTTTATCAGTCTCACTTATCTACCATTCATGGGGAACTCAACTAAAAATACAACCAACTTAAAAAAAAGCAAAATAACTTTAGTTTCAGAAGTTGGTGTATTGAAATTGCTGAGTATACATTTTTTAAATCTTATATTGTTTAGTGTAGATCTATTTCACTTTTTTACTCACCTAATCCCGTAAGTTGGTAGAATTATTCTGTCAAACACATTGCAGAGTATGTTCATTGTTGGGTCCCTCTCGTCCTCCAACCACTTCAGAACCTCTAGCATGCAATAGTCCAGGGTCTCGGAGACTTCATCTCGCTCGTCCATTTCCATATCAAACATTGTGTCTGATTGTGTTTTATTCTTACCACTTTCAACTATATTTACGTCCATAAGTATCATTCTGAAACAATCAGATTTTAAAAATAAAAATTGTGTTATTTACTTTGAATAAAACACAAGGCCTAACAATATTCCTAGAAATAAGTATTTCATTATTTCAATTGCAAGTTGTCATAAAAAAAATATCTTCACCACACAAGTGACAAACTTATGCAATAAATCTTATTGTTGACATAAGAATTTTTTGTTCAAAGGTAAATTAACAACCCGCCTTGAGCAAGTATGGTGTTTAATGCTCTTGCCCTCTCTGCATGAGAAGAGACCTTTGCCCTGCAGTGTGTCATATATTGTATGTATATTACTATATTAAACCAGTTAAGTCTGCTTACTTATTAATTACGGCCATCATGATTTGTTCTCGGAGAGATGGGATGTACTTGCTCATCCATATTAAATTGTATATGTACGCCCTGTTCACATAACATCCTGCTTTGTAGTACGGGAACTGTTCTATCACTATATGCATTAAAAGATCACTGGTCCTGTAAACAAGGAATATTTATGAATAACATATTGTAAGTTATCATCACCCTGACCTTATCCCAATTTACGTGCGGACGGCAACCATGTCTTTCATACATATCTATTGCCCGTCTATCTCAATAATCCTCGCCATATCATCTTTCACTCAATCCATCCATCATTTCTTTGGTCTTCTTTTACTCTTGCAACCCTCCACACCCATAACTATCATTATTCCTTCATAGTAAGTCATCATTAGATAAAATACCTGTAAAGAAAGTTTTGTAGTTTGAAAAGGTAAAACCTTTATTGAAACTGGTTCTGTAGCCAAGTCACACCCACTATTGGCAGTGGAAACCAATGAAATGTAGTACAAAGTAATGTAGACTTATTAATTTTCCTTGCTACTCTAGTTGTTTAAGATGTTTGTCTGGTGGTAGTTGTGGATGGCCAAGAGTTGCTTCTTAAAAGTAGCCCAGAGGCTAAATTTGATCACGGTAGATGCCGATAGGATCGCCCCCCCTATTACATTGGATGGATAGGTACACCTCTGCCTATCCGCTTGCGTGAATACAGGTGTGATATTATGTAAATGCGTTTAAGGTAAATCTTATGACTATGTGATATGGATCACACACTCACACCTTATTGCACCTTGTGCCAGGGACAAGTTTTATTTGTATAGTAACTATTATAAATGTAATAATATAATATTTTATGTGCTAATTGGGCCACAGGTGCCACAGATCAGTCATACTAATGGAGTAGTTCAGTACTCTCCTTCAAAGTATACACATTCTGTGCATGATTTGATGACCTATTTATCAGAAGAACCATATTTTCACCATAGCCCAGTCTTGCTAAAATAACAATCCTAGAAAATGTTAAAAATTGCATATTTTATAATATCAGTAACAACTGATAATATTGTCCCTTATCAGCTTGAACTTTATGATATATTATCTTAGTGGGTTATTTTGTTTCAAGGCTATGAATCACACTAATAGTATTGAAAGGCAGTTTATTGGGGAGCACTGTCTTACAGGACCGGGTTTAGAGCTTACAAGTGTAAATGTTTGAGCTCCGCAGATTCAATAATATTTATTTTGCAAACCTCTTTACATTAGAGTATCATTAAAACAAATCAGCTCTGCTCTAAACAAATGGTACATTCTATATTTAAAACCATTCTAAAATAACTTTAGTCTTTGAACCGACCAGAACTCATAATCATTCAGAACTAAGGTTTGCCATTGGCATATTAACTAGAGCTTAAGCTAATAGAGCTTTAAGCAATGATGCTTATAAGTCTACACACAAAATAACATTTCAACAATATCAAACTCCTTTTTACAAAAAAGTTTAGTGATTTTTCATCAACAGTTAACATATTGTTAATGTGTGTCTTTGGAAATGAACTATTCCAATTTGCTTAGAATTTGTATAAGCTTTGTGTGTGTCCAATGTATTAGCTGGTCAATTTTAGTCCAATCTTTTTCAAATTGAGCAATGTTTTGAAAAGATATTTTCTAAAACTTGTACAAATCTAAATGTACTAAGTTTTCTTACCAATGCATTTGTTTTTGTCAAATGCAGCATTCTTTCAAGTTGCATTGAATCCTTCAGAGTGTATGTTGTTGTCTCATTTTCACATCTTGTGATTGCTTTCATCAAACTGTCCAACCCACCCCCTAGAATTCAGAGAATCTTGGTGTAAACTGTGCGTTACCATTCTTTCAGTTGGCAAAACAGAAAAAAAAACTGAATTCATAACTACACAACAATACATAAATCTGTTAAATCATAAAATATGTATGTAAGGGTGCCTTCACATAGGAAGTAATTTTGTTATGCTGCATCACAGCATTACCATTGAGGGAAGGAAGCAATCTGCCGTAACAATTGAATTCACATTATTAGGCATTGTTGCACAAATTCCCATGATGGTAATCAAGGTTAAGCCAAGGTTTGTGGCTATTTCCTCAAAGTTCAAAAATGTGGAAACCAATATTTTTCATACCACAACAACAGTTTCAAACTTTGTTAATTTCAGGTACATAAGTAGACCAGCTGACATATTGCACAAGTATAATATTGTTCAATATGTCAGTAGTCAATATTTTGCACAATTCACCTGTAATCAAAGGCTTTCCCATAACATACTAGTGATACATAATTTGGCAATTAAATTGTATTTCCATGTGATCAGAGCATAGCAATGGGAAATGATTGAATAGTATCATACTTCATGACTTATTCAAATCAAAAGCTTTATGAAAATTGCTTTTCATAATATCAGTCAATGTCTTAGGCCATTTTTATAACACTGAACTCCATTGCAGGCCATCAGTTAACTCAATAAACCATATCTCTATGTCACCATGCTAAGTAGGTCAGGGACATGTCCAAACATATCAACAATATTGTTGATATTATGCAACATGTTTGACAACATAGATGATGTTTTAAACACATGAGGATGCAAAATAGATATTTGAATATCTAAATTATTAATTCAGTGTTGATAAACATTTTTGTACAATTTTTTTTCAAAACTTGTTTTATTCCTTTCAATTTCCATTCCAAAGGAGCTCTTGATTCCTATGAAAAAAACAACTATTGCTATTGTGAAATATTAAAAAAAAAACTTACATGGGCATTATGGCTACTATGTGTCCTATTATATCATGTATGTGAGACCATTTATTCAAAAGTTCTGGTGGTGGACCATCTTCCCAGTTTTCACCTTCACCTGAAAAAGAAAGCATTTCCTTTGTGTCAAGTTAAGTTACAAGTGATTGAAAAACATTGTGAAATAATGTTGTGGGCATAAGTTTCAGTTTCAGCAATATTGCACAATGTTTATCAACAAGATAATCAAATAATGTGGGTGGTTTATTTGTTTTTGGTCTTAATCAATAAGTAATTTACTATAGTCTAATCCTGGAAGCCTCAGCACAGTTGTATACAACAGCAAAGGGTCCATGGACATAACATTGCACAATGAAAGACTTGTCAATGAATTGTGCAATATTGTCAAATGCTCACCTTTGAACAGCGTGACAAGCCGCAGCATGGCGAGAGGACAGTGATAGGTGTGTGCCGTCACTAGGTCCAGCACAAATCTACGGTACAGCTCCACCAACTCCTCACTCCGGTTCAACCACTCAATATTACACACTACGTCCACAAACTGAGTCAATTCTCGTCCCAGGAGCACAACACATGACAGACTGTCATCAAACACTATCCTAAAGTTATCCTCATTTAGGGGATACTCTCGCAATACTTTAACCAACTCATGGTAAGGTCCAGTGCTTTTATTACTGACGTAATTTACTAGTATTTGCTCTACTTGGTTCTTTGTGAACCGCAGCCTCATCCGCGCCATCGCTGCCTGCCGCTCAATGGTCTTCTGCATCAACGATGCAACACTCTTCTGCGTAACTGCCATCTTTATTTCTTGAGATCCGATGATATTGATTTTAGGTATTCTACTATTTCTGGTTGCCGTAGCAGTTCGGCCTTTTTGTGGTTTAAAACTTCTCGCAATATGTTGCTGCTGTCTTCAAGTGTCGGCAAGCTTTGCGGTGGCTGTTCGTAGCTGGTACTCGGCTTGTTGTACCCGAGACTCGGGTCAGAGGCTTCAGAGGTCCTCTTGTCTTTCAGATAATTTTGCAATCGCTCCAACACCACTTTATTGTCACCTTCTTTCTTCTCCGGACTATAACCTTCTTTGGACATCGCTTAGCGTAAACTTTACATCGTAATGGGTAAACTTTAGTAATGTGAACTAAAGCTTATTGCATAAGTTATATGTTCCTGTTTCACTGGTGCTATTTATTTTCAAAATGTGTCTTTTAAAGGATAAAATTAGCCAGGGAACACGTGCACAACTACGCGGAACCAAAACTTGACAGCCGAATTGAAATGACGTTTGAAGATTTTATTTGCCGCCTGAAAGAGAAAGAAGAACTTTTTTTTTATTTACCTCTTTAGTTAGTAAGTTTTTAGTCAATCCTATTTTCAGACATTATGCCGTTACCACATATTGTATTTTTTTTTTATGAAAAATCTTAATATCAGTATACTGGGATATTGGATATGGGTGATAAATATTTGTAAATTTAATTTTGATCCTGTGTGGATCAAAATCAAATGTGGTCATTCATTTTAGCCACACATCTGCACATTTTCTAGCCATTTATTTGTGCATTTGTGTCAGTTTGTAGTGCCATGCGTGTGGATCTGGTATAAGGAACAAAGCAGAAAAAGCAAAATGATAGATAATCATTTATTATTGAATCATTTGATAGATTACAATATTTCTCATAAGTTGAAAATCACAATTAGTACAATTCTCAGAATTACTCTCAAAATGTGGTGTATCCGTAAGTCAAAATTGTTTTCAAAAATATTTTAGTTTCGTGGAACAGTGGACGTAACTGACAGCAAGTTTTGGTTTGGCTATCTGTGGTTTTTCATTTCTCAATGAGTTTGGGAGGGGTAGAATGCGTGTGTATTTCTGAATTCCGGATTTATGCTTTAATTTATTATGTATTGTCGTTAAATGGTGTGTACGTTGTGCTATTGCGAAAATGTGTGTTGAATGAACATATAACTATAGTGTAACATACTTTGCTCAGTTTCTTTCTATTCTATGGGCGTTGATAATCATGCAAAATGGCCAACGATTTGTGGTCATGTACCTGTTGTACGGAGGCTCTTACGTGTTGGTTGCGCCTAAAACTGTCGCCGGAGGAAATAGAGCAGCGATACAGGAGCAAGGAAATAGATAGAATACTAGAGAAGGAGAAACAGACACTGCGACGACAAGTAAAACTATTGTTGCTCGGCGCAGGTGAAAGCGGAAAGTCAACATTCCTGAAACAGATGAGGATAATACACAAAGTGAAGTTTGAGCCGGAACTGGTGCGAGAGTACCAGCATGTGATATACCAGAACATAGTGAAGGGGATCCAGGTGTTGGTGGACGCGAGGGATAAGCTCGCCATACCGTGGGAGAACCCGAGGAATCTGGACATAGGGCAGCAGGCATTGCACTTTAACAGCACGTCATCGCTGGATAGTCGGCTGTTCGTGCATTACGCGCCGCACATACACTCGCTGTGGTTAGACAGAGCCATAAAGAGGGCCTATGACAGGCGGAGAGAATTTCAATTGGTAAGTTACAATGTTTGCCAAGTAAACAATGGTACAAGTGGTGTCTTTGTGTGCCCACTGGGGATTCCTGTTGTGCTCAAATATGTACTTATATCCCTAATGATTAATTCACAGGTTGTGTATTACTGTGGTAGGTTATTAACCACACTGCGATAAAATAAACATGTTATTGTTTGTATTATTGATAGTTTTTCCTAAATGATAATGTGGAATATGATCAACACTGATAATAATAAAGGTAGGTTTTGTTTATTGTTGTGAAATGTTTGGTGTTCCAGATTCAAATTGCTATGTGGTCAGAGTTATATCAGCCTCAGTTGTTTTTGAAACCATAGAGATATTTTTTTCTAATTGCAGTACTACTTTAACAAATTCATAAAGTAGGTCTCATTACAGGAAATTGTTACACATCTGTACTCCTTCTTGATTTTCTTAAGTGTTTTCCTTGTTTTTGTGATAAATCTTTTTGTGTCTTGCAAACTTTGTTTATGTTTGCTGCTGCCAATTTATTTCTTGTCTGATTTCTTAGATTACTAAACAGGTTCTAGGTTTCTTTGCTTGAGCTTTTTTACTGTAGTTAAAACCGGCAAATAATCGAACTTCTTGCAATTTGCATGACAAAAACACAGGTATGTTATTAGAAGGCATGCTTAAATATGTTCCTTCTAAAAAACTACTCAACTAGCCTTCTATTTGCTGCACATAAATCTAAACAAGACAAAGCATTTATATGATTGACAGGCAAATCATAGCCTAGACCACTGAAGAAGCATGAAAACCAGAAACTTTATTTCTTACAGTGCCAAGAGCTACAATAAAGGATGTGTATAAGATTCTTTATAACTTTAACTTGTACTAAAAGTGAAAAGATACATACTGCTTTAGTAATGAGTAAAGTTTGGCACCATTCAAGTAACACATTGGGAATATCAATTACTTTGCTATCATAATGTTTGCAATTTGAATGATGTTTATTCATTAGTTTACACCTGCATATGTAACATACATGCATAATATGTTCATGTTACATTCTGTTTATCTGGAACTTGTTTTTTTAGTTTATGTTTTAAGGGGAAGTAGGTTAGTTGTTGTATTGGCATGTGGCAAGGACTTTATCTTGAAATTCTTCTGGTATTTAATGGTAAAATAGAAACCTTTATGGCACAATATTTGTCTGTCTGTTACAGCTTCTTATTTCAGTTATGCTTTCAACTTGAAATTTTGAATGGTTATACACAATGCTTGTTGAATTACATACCAAGTGAAGGAATTTAATTAAAATTGTTATTTTCATTGTGGGTCAATAAATTACATTGTTACTATTATTTATATGGGGCCATGCAAATACTACAAAGTAAAATTAAATAATTTTAACCCCCTTGTCAGCAAAAATAAGCAAAGCAAAGACCCCCACTTACATAATACTTGAATGACCCCATACTGCGTAGTTTTCAACGTAAAATACAAACTTCTTAAAAATACCAGTCCCAACAGACTCCTTAACAATATTAAGTTTATTGCAAGGTTTATTTATTAAGTATCTATTAGTAAGGCTATTAAATATTATGTGGCTCTTATGAGGTCACTGTTAGGTGAATTACAGTAATAACTAGTTATCTGATAAGACTGATGTTTGATTCATGAACGCAGCTGCTTTTAAATACGCTAACTGCCCATTAAATATGACTACTAAGAAAAACAGGAAAGGTCTTTTTTAAATTGCATACAACTGTTTTCCCCCAATATTTATAGGCGTTTCATTACCCACCAACTGCTAACTACTGTAGTCATTATGTTTCAAGTTGGAAAACATTCTTAGTAAGTTATACATTCGCTGACAGTGCACAGCCTAAACCGCTGCATCTAGAATATAAAATTTAGAACTAGAGTAGAGTTCTTTGCATAACGAAGATGAGTTTCACTACTAGTTACAAAAATTCACCCCTTAGGAGGGTTCAATAGGAGATGAAAGTTCATCCAGACATTCATTATTATTGCCGATAGGACATCCCATCTCCCACACACAGCTAGTGACAAATCGAATATGCAATAACAATGCCTGAAGGAATGCTGTCATACACCATTCAGACATTTTTTTTATCTTTGGAATCATGAAAATAATAGATATTTCTTGCATTCTGTATTTATGGTTTCTTTATTTTGACCACAATGATGCAAAAGTATAGACTTTCATTAATCTTGGCAGTGATTCACCAACCGACACCACTGTGTTTAAGTGTTATACTTTGCATGATAAAGGCTTGACTTCAAGCTAATCATAGGCACATTATTTAATTTTGTTCTGTTTCACTTTCTTTTGAGCTAAAGTAACATAATAAATACCTATATTTTTGAGTCAGTAAAAGAGGTCTTTCACCACAGGGTAAGTTATTTTCAAGTCTAGCTCAAAGAATTGATCAGAATAGACAATAATGAAGAATATAAAAACCTAAATGCTTTGATAGTGCTAGCCCCACTTTTACAACATTTTATACACTATAGAAGTACGGACAAATGAATGAATTTTATCACTTAATTAATTCAAAACTTGTTTGCTGACACATTTCGGTGGCTGTAGGTAAATTCTTGCTTCAGCGAACACCTTTGTTTGGCTTCTTTTTATTGTTACCTCCTTCGATATCATGTTTACGTCTGAATCATCTTTATTGTTTTAGTTGGTAACATTGCAGTTACGTTATAATTTATTTTCACATAATTTTAGTTTTACAAAAGACGTACCGCCACGCGTACGTTGCGCTAATGTAACGTCGACGTATATCGGAAAATACATCGTGTTGATGAGCCGAAAGCGTTTCCTAAGCGCAGTGTAAACGTCTGACGAACGCCAATGCTCAATACTAGCAGTGCTCAAGTTGAACATGAGATTACGAAATAAATAAGACCATTTTCTTAAAAATAATAGTAATGATATGAATATAATATAATCCGATCGTTGTTCCATCTACAAGGGTCAGTTCTGTGGTGAATTATGGAGATAACCTGTCACTCAATTAATGTAATTTAGTTGCGAAACCAGTTTGACTGTTCCATTTTTTGTGTTTCGGCATTCGCTCCGGAATCGATTTATGCCCTTAGGTATATTTAAAGTTTAAAGCAGGTTTTAGTCTTGGTATTGGTAACATGAAAGTTGTGCGTGCTTAGAGGGTCAAATAAGATTGCGACTAATTAGGGTTTAGTTGGCTGTTGGCGAGATTAAAAAAAACCGCTAAATATATCACTTGATAGCGTTTTGGGAAGTTATTGATGTTAGTTTTAAAGAGTATCTATAATAGTGATATCCAGTAGAATTCCACGCGTCATCATTTCATCAGGATCTCCTTTCAAACAAATAAAATATACAAGCAACGGAGTGAAGCCTCATAAAAAAGATAAATAAAACACATCCGCGGTACCTGACCCTTTATCCGGAAGTATGAAATATCGGTGAGTTCACTTTAACTTCCGGCCGCCAGCCAGACATTTTCGCAGATCCTCAACAGATTATCTCGCATCATAATGTCACCGAAGTAAAGGCGAAAGGTCTAAAGAAAATATAACTTTTCATATTCCCTATTGAAAAATTCCAATAACTCCTATCAATATTTGCTGGGGATTTTGAACCGGCTTCCCCGATGATAACTTTCACTCCTCGCCACTAGTCCGGACTCATAAGTTAGATATAGGCTTCTTACAAAGCGCAGTCCATATTGCCCTAAGTGCTCGGGTTAATGAACTCAAAGACAGCATTTTCGCACCTGCCTTGCCCCTCACTCGCTCAGTTATTAAGATTGGCAATTTAACTTAGTAATTCTACTCTCTCCTATGTGGGCGGTGCATGTCCTGCTTAATTTCTGACCGCCACATCCCAGTTACCAGGCAACACGATACCTTTTGATTAAGACTGCTTGTCAGACTTTCGGGCTTCTGACTACCCGTAACGATTATCAAAGATCTACAAATGACACCCAAGGACCAACGGCTTAGCGTACTTTCCGAGGCACGGAGGAGTTTCAATAAGTTTTCCAATTGTTAAATCCATTGTTAAAAACATTATTATGCAATGTTACTAAACTTGAACAGTAAAAAGTAATAGTAATAGTAAAGTAGTAGTAAAGCATACGATACTAAGTTTTTATTTCTAGGGGGCAAAGATCATAATTACTATAAAGTGTGTGACCACGACAATTAACTCTACGAACAAGTAAATATCTCATTATGCCATAAATATAATACTGTTCGATATATCATTCCAGTCTAGTTGACCATCTGAAGAACGAATTTATTCCTTTAGAGTCTTGGGTCGGGCATAAATAAAATAATTGTAATTGCATTCCTTATCTCATTTGATTAGTCACACTGCAGTTGCGTCATGCCTTCTGTGGCAACGCTTTAGGTGTTCTTCACATGCGTTCAAAACTAATCTATAATGCGTTTATATTAATTGAAATTGTTTTTACTAGGAAGCCCTGCGATCATCCATCGCTTATAACATTAGGTCTATTGAATTCATCAGTCAGTTTAACTTATGATTATACTAGCCTGGATTTTCTTTCTGCAGGGCGAATACCTCTTCTCTCTTTCCAACTCACTCTATGCCACACTGCCACCAGTAAAAGTTTCATTTTTCTGTTTGACACCAGTTTTTGTCGAAGGAGTCCACCTCATCCGAATACTTACTGATTTGTGTTTAATTTTATAGTAACTTTAATGTACTACTACTACTTTTATTGTGGAGTTATCGTCCACTTTCACGATTGTAACTAGGTACTCTAAATTGATTGTAAATAAAACATACACTTGTTTTCTATACTGGATAAAACTACGCTTCCATTTTTACAAATATATATTTTAGAATAGACTATTTCCATAACACGGTTTCCATTCTAAAATGCAGAAAAGCTACCAAATTCGGGTCACTAGTTCAATAATATCTTATTCACGAATATTTTCCTTCCAAGCATAAAAATGTATCTACACCAATCGCTCGATTATTGGTCTAGAAAAAGTCCAACTAACGCTGTAGGACCATATAATTAATACCGAATATGATGGAACATAGTAATTGAATTCGTCCTGAGTTCACGAGGGGCGTGACCTAATTCCTAACTGCTCATTATCACGCAACTTCTTGGAATCGATCGACGCTGTTATCGTTTAACTTTCCCTTTTTGAATGCGGATATTATGAATATCTTAGCATCTCCAAGGTCCATTGGATTGAGCATGAATCTAAATGAAGAACCACCAAGTTTATATGTACACCTCTTTAAGAATCTGTGCTTTCCCAAAGGAAGCTAACTTGTTCGAACCCTTAATATCTAACGTCTTTCTTAACCTTAATATCTATTGGCTTCGTCTCACCTGCCAAATGCAGTATTACTTCTTTTTTACAATAGCAGTTTGTTATGTGTATTATTTTTGTCCGATAAGTGGCCACGCCAGTCGTGTTGTCTGTGGCCTTGTTGAGGTGTTCAAAGTGCAGTTGTACGGGCACTTGGGGCACTGTTTATGTAAGTAAGAATGTGGCACAGTTCTTAATTGAGGTCCTTAATTGTTCTTTCCCTAGAGAGTTGTCTGTTATAGTCTTCCAATTGTTAACAATAAGTAACAGCTCTCCGGGTTACAAAATGCAGCAGCTCAAGTCTTCTGGGTTGTCCTAGGCTTATAACAATAGGTCACTTCATTTGTAGCGGTAGCTTCGCTTTCGTAAGGGTTTCATTTTGTCACCTAAACTTACATTGCAAGTTGAAACCCGGCAGCAGCAACTAACAATAACTTTAACATCACAGCTAAACGAATTAGCATTGCCACTTTCATTCGTCTCACCTCTTTATTCACAAATACAGCGTGAATCCATAAATAAATGAGAATAGTTTAACAATAATTAAGTAATCCCGACCATTACATCCTGGTTTTGCTTTCCCTGTCATTGGCGTCATTTTCGCATTCACAGCGTAACTGACAACGCATCGCTTGTCGACCTACATACCAGTACACCTACCATAAACTGTTCGGTGTCGCATATTGCGAAAACGTTGACTATCTAAACATATTTTCTTGGTTCAACTTAGTTTACTTAACACCTGTTGTATTTGGAATAGCTTAATTTAAACAAGTTTAGACTGTTTTAAGGCTTACAACCTGTAATGAATATCAAACTCCCAAACGTCTACTAGAAACAGCTCTTGTTATTTGCAGGTTAATTACTCAGCGTCCGTATCGCTAATCCTCAGGGATTACATTAACATTTCCAGTAATTAGGCCGAGACTAGAAGCATTAAGTCGCTTAAGTAATTAATGTCCTATTATCTCACGCAGTTACGGTATAGTTACGAGATAGTCATGCAGGTGGTCCGGTCGAACTAGGACGCAGGAAGGTTCTTGCTTATCATCTAATACTGACTGACTGATTTCTAAGTTGCTTTTTTAAGTTTCTTGATACTTTTCACTGTATTTAGAGTGGGTACAGAAGACGTTTAAAAATTGCCTGATCTGAACTTCCAAATTATCCGGGACATAGCAAAGCTTTTGATTGTCCTCTAAGTCTTCGTTTTAAAACGGAAGATTTCGTTTCCTAGTCTGGATACACGATGTTTCAGTTCGTCGGTCGTTTAACGATGATTGAAACTGACTTGTTAATGTGTCTGCTCGAGTATTTAGCTGCGTGATCGATGCGAATTTAAAGTGACCGCATATGGCCGCTTTTGGCAACTGCCGGCCATACAGCTGTTTCTAAATCATCTCTGACTGGCGTCTACCACGTAAACATACATATAATACTTTTATAAATTGACCTAAGGAAGTAAGCAAAGATTTCAGTAGTTCTAATCCATATTGAAGTGTATCGGCCGGTAAAAGTACGAGTACATCGAATCTTATGATTTGCGCGAAATAGCAAGCAACTGATGTAATAACACTTTTTTCTCACAACATTGGAATTTATATTGTAAACGTCTAGTTTATTATTGTTTTTTGCTCTGACCACCATAAGAAATTCAATTATAATAAGCGTCAAGGTGTTCTTCGATAACCATAATATTTCAACTGAGTCCGTTTTTTTTACATACATCTACTTACCATCGAAAGGTATCCGTATGCGAACAAAGGTTTTCTTCTTACCGCAGAACCGTCTTTTGGGTAACCCCATCAACGTATTTGTTTTTTATGGAAACACCCTCTTCCACTGCTAGATTGATATCCATCGATTTTGGTTTTCCTAGATCCTAATTCATATTTCCGCCCCGTTAACCAAAGGTCAAATCCTGGGTCAAGAAATCTCGTACCTCATACTGTGTTACTGTGCATCACCCATTGGTATTGCTTCCTAAAGCCATTTTTTAAGTTTTCCACCCAAGTCATATAGGGTTACAATGTTTAATCAGCTGGTTGGCTTCAAGTAATGTTGAACAATAATTGGTCAAAATTACATTCGTAAGCTACTACTTAGGTATAATATGTTCTGGCTAATTTGAACAAGGACTTAAAATGTGATTCACAGCACATCTGTGATTGTAAAAAAGGCAATTGATGCTGACTCTGACACACGGAGCATAGCGCAGACGTCATTCTTTTTTTATTTGTTTTTTTTTTCACAACACGCTATGAATCAGTATGCAAGGCGTAGTAAAACTATTTGCTAACACAACTGTTTTCATAATCGGTTGCGATAAATTGATTTCATTTACGTGATAGCCTTTATCTTGATCGGCCAGTGCCTTGGTATCAAGTGTATTTCCTTTTTGTTCTCTATGGTGTGAAATAGTAAAACCTTTGTGGGTACAAAGGGTTTAATTATCGGTATTGGTTCACACCACAATAGCCTCGGACTAATAAACACTAAGTAAACTGTTCCCGTTTCGTTAATGATATACTTTTGACTTTTCTGCTGCGTGCATCATGTCTTACAAAAGGAACAAGAGCTTAATTTTGTTTCACTTGTGTAAAAGTCTTTAAATATCAGTTGAGAATTTTTTGATCACGATTTCGATACTCACATCCCGTGACTTTTGCAATAAGTAGTCACACTTGCCTGTAGCAATTTACAAGTATATGATTGAGTGACATCACAACTGACAAGTTAATATTACTTTTCAGATAACTGTCAAGTTGTAACTTGATTGCTGGCAATGAATAAAGAAAAATGTATAAAATTAAAGACTACATTTTTTGTTAGATTCTGACCTTTGTTTCGTACAATTCGAGTCCCAGGAAATTGGAAACACGTCATTTGTAAAGTCTCATGTGGGTTATTGAAACGCCGGCGCCGTCTGATTCATGTCTGATTAAAATATGTTCTAGAATGTTATTATTACGTGCATCCACACCTAACTTTTAATAATCACAAGATTTTCCACTAGTCCATTAATTCTCGAGCCAGATATTTGTTTAATAAACAAGATCAGCTCCGGAAGACTTCTGCGAAGTAGAGTGAAAAAAATGCATATTTGCTAGCTTAGAATTATAATTTTATATTATCAAACGTTCATATCTGAAGTAGAATATTACAGTCTTTGTTATATGTCGTTGACCATAGAACATACAGTTTCATTCATGGCAGACTGACCTGATACGCTTATCGTGAAATAAGTTTCCAGCCATTTTGCAGCTAAGCATGTATAATTTTGCACCGTAGCCGTAGATTTGTGGTGTTTCTGGAGTGATGTATTGAGTATGCGTATGCGCAGGTGGAATTAAACAGTTTTAGAACTAGATCGAGTTTGTATTCTTAGGTTATTAATCCCGCAAGTAGAATTTTGGTGCACTGTTGTGATATTTAAAATTTTCGTTTTCTGTGTGGTAGAAGCTGGCACATACTTGAATTGGTATTTAAAAGTGTCCAATCTGATAAGTAAAGTATTCAAAACCTGCATCAGTATTTTTTGGGTGTTTTTCATGCTGAATAATGGATTGATAAAAAATAAAGAAATGGTGAAGCCGTATGAACTGCAAAACTGCCCAAGTTACTGCAGGATTTTTCTTCCAATTCAACTCAATGCTTTTGATACCGATGGGATCACCTCCACATTTCATCGTAGATTCAATTGGAACTCGTAACCTTTAGGTACAGTTTCGGTATTTTTTTATAAATCAACAAAGCGAAGCGTGTTATTGAATTTGTTATTGGGTATCGAAATTAAAGTGGAAAATCACAGAAAATGTGGAACATCGTATTGCCTGTGGGCCGGAGGCGTTTTCATGACAATCTATTTAACCTCTCTACGACAAAAGATTTCTTTTTAATTTGAAGCTTACTCCTCACCTCAAAAAAAAGTTTTACCAACCAATTTTCTTCTGTCTGAACCTGAAGTTTATAAACAATTGGGCGTAGCCATAGACGTAATCTTCCTTCTAAAACGTTAGTAACCGGACCTAGTCCCGAGTTCCCGACTCTCTCACATTTTGTGAGGCTTCTTGGAGACTAACGCGTATTAATATAACGTAGCAAGTAAGCTGATCTAAGTTATTTAGAGTTTACATCGATTTTCCGGTTGGTCTGGCAACACTTTTTTTGCGAAACGTTCACATAAAATGTATTGAAGTGATGTGTACGGCACGCATTCTTGCGCCGGCAATGCGGCCAGATGCGGCATGGCTTAGCTTTACAGAAATTTTATTAATGTACTAGTATGTGGTCACTGGGAGGGTATAAGTAGGTCCCAACGTATATTGTATGACACTAATGTATCCGGCATATGACATACAAATATGAGAACGAAATGATCCGATAGTTTTTGCAGCCGGCCACCTAGCACAGCGCCTAATCACAGACATACATAATTCTGTGCAATTATGGGCTCAGCTTTTTATCCAACCTGTACCTTACGTCATATTGCATTCTTTGTACGACATAAATACTTAGTTCCGGGAAACGTTAAGTTTGAATAGAATATTGTACTTAATTTGTATTGCATAATGCTCGTACGATCTCCTTTCTCTCACTAGTTATTACCGTGAAGGTGAATTCAATCGATAATGGATAAAACAATTATAATAAAAATGGAAAATCGCAATTCGTTCGTAGCGTGCGTGAATTAATACTTTTTATTGTAGGTCATCTAGATTTTGACGATTATTTGGCAAAATGACGCCTTACTTTTGGTGTTATTGCTAAAAAAGTAAGCCGTAACCTATTTTTATAACTCTTTGAACTCTATAAACTGTTGAGTTTAACGCGCAGTTTTTTTTTGTGGATTTCTGTCTAGAATAATCCTAAATATTTAATCATTCCTGTCTGGCACAGGTAATAGTATCTTGCATGTTACGGGATGGTATCTTGCATGTTATACAGTTTATTACTCATATTAATAGACTTCGGAAGTCGCTGGCTTTGGTTTTGTTTGCTTTTTGTGTATTGCGTAATTGATATCAAAATTATTTTTTACTTCTCTTTTTATATTTTGTAAAAAGTTTTATTTAACACTGTTTAGTTGTAGTGACCCACAAACTCACGTACCGCTACATAATACGTGAAGATAACATCATCAACAAAGGTGTACTGTATGACGCTAACTCAAACACAATTGATATGGAACAACCGCTTCGATGTCCTCTCGTGTAAATGGACCCACTAATCATTGAAAAACTGTTTCAACATATTAATAAGAACCCGTCGAATTCATATTCCTCTCCGTTTTTTAGTCGGTTAAAAAGATTACAGTCCAAATCTCAGTCTTTACAACTAGATAAGCACTTCACTTATTCATTGTTATTAAGATTTGTCGACCCCCTTTATGTTTGACGCCGTGATATTGAGTACAAGTGAAATACTAACTCTGGTTCACTTGCTGTGTTTAGTAATTCATGTTACCTACAGTAGCTAACATCTAAAATTCGCCAGAACAAAGTGTATTGTACAATATTCTCGGAGGAGTATAACTACGAACGTGGTTCCACGTCTCGTTTCAAGAACTGCCCCTATTTGCTACTTTGTTAAGTAATAAATAGTTTTGGTAAATTCCACAGTAATCGTGTCACCTTCTCATTGTGTACGTTTATATTTACCGCAGATTGTCGGCGTGACGTGCCCACGTCTATGACCCACCTGTTAAATAAATACCGTTATTATATTTGTACTTATTTACCTTACATTTTAAACGTATATAGCTATTGGCAAACAGATTTATTTATTTTGTAACATACAACATTGCGGCTTCCTGTGCTGTTCCGGGCGAAAATAGGTCACAGTTTCTGTTGTGGATATTGTAAGAGGCGACTAAATTGTGTCGGGTGAATGAGCATCATCCACCTGGATGACAGTGATACTTACTTGTTTTCTAGACACACAAAAGGCTTTACTACTTTTTCCTTGTGAGTTTTGCTAAATGTGGTGGCTAAGGGGACTGCCATCGTTTTTGTTTATACAGTGATTAGAAGTTCGATTTCCCATTTTCTTTTTATGACCACTTATTCTACCTATCTACTAAAAAGAAAAAGCTCTCCAGTATTACGAATCAACGCATCAGACTCTTATTAGGAATTAAAAAGATTAGCGTCATACACGTTCTACGAAGAACAGGAAAAGTATCCCAAGAAAGCAAGTCATGAGGAAAAGATTACTTTATATTTTACCGACTATCGTGACTATGTGTTTTACGTAAATATGTATTAACGTAAACTTTTTTCAATTTCAGAGCGACTCGGTGAGCTACTTCTTCGACGAGCTCGAACGCATTGCGAGACCTGACTACGTGCCCTCCCACCAAGATATCCTGCACTGCCGGAAGGCCACCAAAGGCATCACGGAATGCACCATCAACATCAACAATGTGCCATTTGTATTCGTCGACGTGGGGGGCCAGCGGACGCAGCGGCAGAAATGGACGCAGTGCTTCGATTCTGTCACGTCCATACTCTTCCTCGTCTCCTCTTCAGAGTTCGACCAGGTCTTGTCGGAAGACAGGTAGGTGTTTAAATTGCCTAGAAGAAAGTGAGCGACTTTTGGACTCTATTTTCTATTTAGATAACACATTATATACACATTATATTCGTTTTTAACATAATTTTAACAATGAGTACCTAATGAGCGTGTTCTTGTTTTGAAAAGTCAATAAAGTAAAATTAATTTTACTTTCGACCATATATCGTTAAAACTTTTTTGTATTATTATAATCTGAAAACACTGGTATAAAAAATAATTAATCGCAATAATCCAAATAGATCGAACACATTTTTCGAAATTTATTCAAATTCTACGACTTTTAACATTCTTTCTTTATGCAATTTTTTTCAAACTACCAACAACGTCGTCAGATGGTAACATTATTTTGCTTAACACCATAAACGCCAGGTGACCGACCAACAATAAGTTTTCAATTGTGTCTCGTTGATTGGTAGTTACGGTGTTAAAACTGTCAAATTACTGAATACTATTAAAAGTCTCTAGTCCAATAATAGTTCTTAATTCCTTAATTAAAAGGATTCTTAAGCTGGTTCTGTTTTTCTTACTTAACACCTTAAACGCCAAATGACAACAAACAATACATTTTCTATTGTGTCTCGTTGTTTGGCAGTTAAGGCGTTAATGAATGAACCCAGCCGCGTACGCGACTGATTACTGTACTATTCATACCTAGGAGTCTTCGTAACCCACCTTCCGCATTCAATCAACTCTTGTCTGATCATTACATATTCTAAAATGCATATTCATATATTAAGTAATCAACTGATAAAATGCGAAAGGTAATTAGAAGTACTGCGGTGTCGTCATAAAGAATTTAATATTCAAATTGCAATACAAGCCTTCGCCCACACAGCCGTACCATAAAACAGTCATATTGCAAATAGCATGTGTAAATTCGAAAATAATTATCGTGTACGAAAACTGAGGGGGAAAAACAACAAAAAAACGCAGAGCTATTTTCTATACGTACGAACAAAACCGATTAGTTACGGACGTCATTCAGGCGGACTGAAGCTTTCCTGAAACGAAATTTCTTTTGAAATCTTTTGCCAAGTACCTGATTCATAACACCTGGATATAAGACTGTAAACAAAACCTAAACAGGAGTGATTTAATCTTATCTATGATATAGAACCCGTAATACATCGTTTCGTAATTTTCTTGCATAGCAGGCAAAACGTTGTCTATCTACGAGTAAATAAATAAAGTGTTACGTCAGTAGTGAGTCACGCGTCATGATGGAATCAGCGGGTGATCGCTGTGACGAGAAAATCACATTTGATGACAGCACCCATGGGGCACGTAGGTATTATTAAGATATGTAGTCATTGACGGAAACGTTCTTTGTTTGGGTTTGTAGTGAATGAATAATGTTACTGGCCAGTTGTATACTGAGGTTAAACAGAAATCGGAATTGAGCTCGAAAGAGACCAATAGACACTAAAAAAAGTAGCTACTATGCCCGGAAAATTGTAGAAAAAAATAGGCCTGGGATTTTTTTTGATGCAAGAATCGGATCGACCGATGTTAAGCGACGCTTGGTTGAGGTCTTTCCGTCGACGGTCACCATTACTAGTCCACCATCCAGTTCCGGCTGTCATTCGTTGATTTTTGACTGTAGGGAAGCCAGAAGCCCGAAAGTCTGGCAAACAGTCTCACCAGGGGTTATGGAATACCCAGCAACTGAGTTGGGAGGTCAGAAAGGCAGCCGCTCCACATAAAGTACTAGTATTCAGCTGCATCTGGTTATACTGGAAGATGGCAAGTAGATGGTGATGATGAGGAAATATCGTTATAAATCTGCAGTATCCTTCTGGGATGACGCATTAATTAATTCAAAACAAGAATTAAACAAGGTAAAAGTCTTTTTGCATACAGAAAGAAATAACCATTGACCACCACTCTTGCTCATCCCATGTTTCCCAACTTCAGGGTTTTTTTGAGACCAGTGTCACACAACTCATCAGACTTTCCATTTCATATGAACATCACCACCAATCAAATAACGTTCATTTGTATGTGACATCGATGATTTTGCTGCGATGAATCACGCCGGGTAATAAAAATTTGCCGCAGCGTAGAAGCCTTTTTTACTGCATGCAAATTTATCACCACCTTAGGTATCATAAAAACTGTCATCCATAAATGTTAAAATAGCTAACAAGAATGTGATGTTTGAATGTAATTTACAGAACTATATACATACGTATGTTTTCTCGCACATTTTCCCACAAAAGATAAGAGCTAATCTTCATTAATTGTTAACACTTCTGTGTTAATGTGAGGTGCCTTATATGGCAGGGTTCAAAGTATCGAGGTGGTAGGCGATGACAGGTCATTCAACCATGACTAATGCTGTTGCAATTATTTGTGATCACTCTGTGCTTAACTAAATAGGAAGTAAATGCCGGTTTTTTTTCTTTCAAAAACGTTGCCCCACACTAGGAATTTCTCCTGTATCGTGTGTGCGTTTACCAACATTTAAACGCGGAACAGCCAGACTAAGAACAAGTACCTGTATGCCAAACAAATATGAACCCGCGACACGCAGCGCAGCAGCCAATCATGCCGTCTTGCTTTCCGCGTAACGTTTCACGACCTGCCTAGCCTTTTCCCAACATGGTTCGGCTTCCAGTTTATCCGTATGCAGTTGAATACCAGTATTTTAAATGGAGCGACTGTCTATGTGACTTCTAAAGGTAAGGACTTCTCCCTTCAACTAGGTAATACGAAACCCTTGGTAAAAATTTCGGGATTCAGATTATCCTGAAGCCTGTTTACCAACGTAACGACTTACAAAGATCTACAAATGCCAGCTGGGGCTAACACCATTAGTGGTTGTTGACGGATATAACGATATAATTTTGCTGTCCATTCTGTTATTAAGTAAAATCCAATAATATTCAAATTACGCTGAGAATCAGCAATTTTCAAACGACAAGAATTACATAAGGCAGTCCCCTAAAGCCTGCCCTTCACCACTCTCTAGTGTTTTTGCTGGGAAGTAGAAGTGGCGAAACGGAAGAGAAAGTGGTATTTACGGCGGATGGCTGCCCTTCCTGAAATACTGCAAATAGACATTGTGCCTAGAACTGTGAAAGTCGCGTACGGTTGTAATATAAAATGTGCGTTACAGTGTGTAACTTCATGTCTCCAAAACAAGATATTTAAAATGTGTTGGTGACCCGAATCGGGTTGCGTGTTTACCACAACCTACTTTGGTGTATCAAATAGGGCACATCGGAATAATTTTGCGTTTATTGATTAAGATTTGTTACTTTTTTGTAAGGCCGGCAATGTATATGCTCTTTCTGGGTCATTAACAGGAAGTAACCTCTTATGACCAAAGAGAGAGAGGGAGCGGCAAAGCACGGCAATGCTTTGTCTCTCTCTCGCCTGCTCCTCGTCACTTACGTAAGTGAGCGATGACGCGTAAGATCCTAATTAATTAAGGGCGATATTAGAATCTATGGAAAGAGGAAAACGTAGCCAACGGTTCTTTCGTTAACTCATCTAACATAGATACTAAATTTTACCGTTACGGGAGTACTAAAAATATAATAATTTTATTTATGTCGACTCGCTACCCTATTCATAACGTTTATATCGTAAAACATTCGATGCCAATAAAATGTATAATTACACATTTTCATACAAATAGGCTTGGTGTAAAAAGATGTGCGTGCCTTTGCGGTTTTACGTGCGTGCGCGTTTAATTGCACGAAATTCTGTAATAATAATAATTTGAAAATGTATGTTCGTTTGCTAAATATTATCCGCACATTGGGCCGTGGGTGGGCGACGATCTATTACACATTGGGACTAACGTTCCTTGAAAAGCACGTTAATACCGTTGGTTCCGGCTGTCATTCGTAGATCTTTAAACAGTCGTTTCGGGTACAGAATCATGTATCACTAGTGCGTCGATGTCCCCTCCACGGTGGAAGGGACATTATTTCATATACCGTAAAACGGGGTGAATAGAAACTAAACTTCGAAGGGCATTTTCGCGTTAGTTTAACATTGTTTGTTACTACAAGGATTCTTATTTTTTTTAAAGAATTGAAATGATTAATTTCAACACCTTGTCAGTAATTAATAATGTTTAATCAACGATTAAATCTCATTTAAAGTTTTGTTTCGATTCACCACGGCTTTTCGATTCACCCCGTTTTACTGTAAGTACTTATATAAAAAGATGATGAATACTGATTTCATTGTGTCAGACAAGAATTAAGGTTTCACACGCAATTCGCTCGCATAACTCACACAGCCACAAACAATCCTAACCAAAAGTTAAATTTAGAACTCTATTTCGAAATCAAAAGGTACCCGAGGGATCACAAACTCAATTTCAACATTTCTAACGCGAGGGAACCGCAGCCAAAGGCTAGTTTTGTTAATAATGTTTTTACTGCGGCCCTAAAATATTTGCTTAACATATCTTTGGTTCGCCCAGATGTATTCCTTTGATGTTGCTGGTTAGATTTTTGCGTGGCTACGTAAACGTGTGTCAGACTGGCGCTCCGTGAGAGTAATTTAATATCTAGGTCGTTTTCGCTGTTAGGAGAATGTACTGTGAGATGATTTAATAATCGTAATTTCTATTTTTGTATTAACTTGTAGGTAGGTATTGTTACACTCATTACGTCTGACTTGTAGAACGTGAAGAAAAGAAAATCTATACAGTGTCTCGTTATTAATAGGCAATCTTTCAAGGGTTGTAAGTACTCTTGAATATGAAAAACTGTGTATATGGAATCAACGCTAAAATAGTAGGGTACAGCAGATTTTATTTTAGAAAGCAAGTGAGTAAAATGCGTTTATTGGCATTGAAGCAAAATAAGTAGCACTTTATACAGTACAAAACAAATATTATAATGCCAAAATGGCCGATCGGTTGATCGGCTGGTCGGTGTTGGCCATCTCGTCAATAGGTGGCGGCAAATAGAGATGTATAGAAGAAGAATAGATATAGGCAGGAGAATGAAGATTTCAGGGTTGGTCCCCTAATTCATGAGAAGTTTCGTTTCACCCTCTGAAGGGTTGCCAGTGAATTTAAAATCACCGTCTATTAATAGGGATTGCATGTACATGCACATTGCACTGCGTGTAGGGACACGCAGTCCCTCCTCATCCCTCCGCATCCCTCCCCATCAAGGCGGGATGTGGATAAGTGTCAGTATCCTTATTTGATTATATCTTTTTCCTTATTAAATAAACCAAAACGAACAATCAAAAACTGATGATTAAAATAGCGACTGATAACAGCCACCACCACAAACTGCTGAGTGATAATCATTCGATAGATTCTCCGTAATGCTATGTGCACAACATCCGCATGTCGAGATCAAGGTCGCGATTATGCATTACCAGTGTCATTGAAAACATATAATTATGTGCATTATTACTTATGTCGTAACGTCCATTACATATTTATTAAATACTCTGCTGAAGTAGTCACGGATGCGAAGCGTTCTACCTTCGATTATGCGGGGTAAAGTACTACTATACTTGATCCTCGAAACAGATCCCTGAACGGCATTATTAATACGGGTGTTTTACACCGCCACATACGAACTAGAACTGATTTATCCTGCATCGCCATATCAGAGTTATTCCCGCGATTGTTATATACAAAATACCGACATTCTTTATTCAAACCTGTGTAAAAATAATATCAGCGTTTGTCAGTAATAATAAATGTTACTAAATCACATTTGATAACTCGCCCCGTCCTTTATGTATGCTCGCGAATAAAATATTAATCTAAGCGGAAAAAATAACAAAATCAATTTATTCAAGTTGCTAATTGTATCCTTCTCTGATTCCAGGAAAACGAACCGCCTAGAAGAGGCGCTTAATATCTTCGACACGATCGTGAACAACGTCAACTTCAAGGGTATCTCCATCATCTTGTTCCTCAACAAGTCCGACCTCCTCGCGCGGAAGGTCGCCAGCAAAGAGACCGACATACGCTGGTTCTACCCGCAGTTCGCTGGCGACCCCCACAATCTTAGAGACGTGCAAATGTACCTGCTCGACATGTTTGCCAACGTCCGCAGGGAGCCCAAGACCACCCTGTACCACCACTTCACCACCGCTATAGACACGCACAACATCGAAGTGGTATTCAACTCCGTCAAAGACACAATCCTCAATCGTAACCTGGAATCGCTCATGCTGCAGTGACGTCCCAAACAGAACTGTACCAACGGAATTGTTCAATTGTGATATTTGCTGGCAATATTCTAATTTCGTGATGTTTCCATTATTGTGTTTTTATATAACTTGCTGAACAGCGTAATAGTGTAAAAGCACATCTGAAAAGACAAAGAATGTGATTTTGTTGATGATGGCCTAACGGTCGGGAGAGTGGATCTTGTATAAATGTAATATGACATGTATTTATTTACCAAACGTATGGGATTTGGTAAAACTATGTACCTTAGTCTAACGTATTGTAATTATAAAATTTGTATATCAGTATATTTATGACCAAAAATGTAGATTTTGCACGTGATGGACATTATTATGATCACTGAGAATATTATCACGCGTTGTTTGTCCGTGAAGGATCGAACACGCCGTAGCGCTGTACGGAACACGCATACATACACATAAGTGCGCAATATTATAAAATAGCGGATTAGATAAATTACGGTACGCTAGGGGGATTTTATAAACTTATGGCCGTTTTCTATAACGTTTTCTCAATGATTGTAGATTTCTTTTTATATTGATTACCTGCTTGATTCCCTTGCGATCATATTATAGTAATGGAATTGACGATTTTACTGGAGAGAAATGAAAAAAAAATGCCATGTAACCTTTATTTATCTTAGTCCTAGTAAGTACTCTATTTTCTCAAAATTTCACGTGTAGTTGTATCACAGCTTGACGCCACATGTATAAATAATATTAGAATAATTGGTATGTATTTAACGATAATATTTCCTTCAGTACAGTCGTCAGTTTCGTTGATATCGCAAGTGTATTTGGTTCTCAAGGTAGCAGTGCCAAGTCGTATCGCTGGTCATGTTCGTGACGACTGCCGCTGTACCATATAGATGTAGTTACAATGAGATTGCTCTTATAGGGTGCCACGAAGCAAAGGAACACCTTTGCGTTGGGAAGACTTTATATAGATCCCTCCCGGGAGTAAAAATGTATATAAATAACCATTGTTAGAAAAATCGTTTATAATCTGTGATTAAAAGTGTAAAAAGTATTAGGCTGTAAACAGCAACGAAATGTAAGTGTCTCTTGCAACAAAAAAACAATGCTTTTTGACGTTTGACACGGTTGAAAAAAACACGCTCAAATTTTTTGATTCATTGCGCTGATGTTGGTATCTTTAGAGTCGGGTGTTCTTATCTTACGAGTATTCCGTCCCTTGGCACAATTTAATGCAAAGACGTGTAATCTCACTATAGCTTCTACCACGTATTTTTAATTATAAAATTGTTTGTACAATATACAAAATAATTATATTATTAAAGGCGGGGGCACAAAGGTGTACAACCTTTTTGATAATTTTAATGTGATTTTTTATCTGCACTTGCTTTTGTGTGAGAAGGAATGATCTGATTTTAAATATTATTTTAAGTACAACGCATAATTTTCGATCATAATAATTATACTCATTTAGTTCTAAGTCTCATAAGCTTTAGCATATTTATTTTGAGATCGTCTACAAAATATTGTTTATTTACGTGAAAGATTTAGATAGAAGTTATCTATTTATTATGTGTACATTTTTATGGATGGTTTACTGAGGCTAAATGTGTAAATACCTCTTAACTTTACTCTGTATATCGTTTCTTAGTATTTTAGTTTTTAAATAATTTTGGTTAATGTAATGGTCTGATCGGTTAGAAATGAATTACGGATTCTATTTCCAAATGTCAGTGATAAATTTTGCATTTAGTAGTGCCATTGTGTGGTGCAAACAGTGTTGCCACTGGAAAAAGAACATGCCTAACAATATAATGTCAACACTGCCGCGTTCAAGTCGTTGAACTTTTTTTAATAAATTTAATCTAATATCGGCTCAGAAATGATTATGAATAATGTAATAATAATCTCTATGTAACAGTGCTATTTTACTAGAATCCATAGCTTTCGCCGTTTTAGTACAGTTTGACTATTTAGACTGGTTTATAATCAATTAACTTTTATTGATGCCAAAGGTTGACTAACATCTTGACGCGAAGATAAAACGATAATCTTTGTATACAATTGTTAGGTGCTCGGTATCTGAAATAGAGAATGATATTATAAAAGTCCTGGCTTTTACGACAAAAATGCGGTCTTGATACTTTTGTTGTGCCTCACTTTATAACATACCTACATGAATAATGTGTCCATGGTGTTGATTATATACATAGTCCATTAAAGTAACTTTTGTTGATATTTATTTTATTTTGGTATGATAAAATTATGGTATGACAAAAAATATAAGGTTGGCGCTTAAATCATCGCAATTTGAACCTTTATGTGCTGCGATTAAAGTCGTATTTTGCGTCATCCTAAAATGCATTAGCTATCCGAAAGTTGTATCCCCTATGAGTTAACTTATGTTACGTCACATATTAAGAAATAGCAGTTTCAAGTGCAATAGTTTTCTTTCATATTTAAGTCGAAAATGTCAGGCCTTTTATGATTTATGCCTATTATGCCTTTTACGATGGTAAACTACAATCCTGATGACTGTTGTATCAATGTGTAGACAGCTGCATTAATTGCTCACCACTTGTGAGTCGAGCTCAATCAATTCAAGGCGTCTGTACAGTCACGTGCAAAAATATGTATACGCTTACCAAAATTCACAAAAAGTTACGATTTAAATGTTGATATATGATATTGAATACGGTTCAAAAATTTCCTATGAGAGAGCTGTTGAATATATAACTAAGCGTCTAAATATGATTGCACACGACTCCACGTTTGATTAATTCACAAAGATGAACTGATGTTTATATGAAATCGGGAAATGTATTAGTGAGGTGGATGTGGGTCTCAAATTGGTAGCGACTAAGTCGAGGTGTGATTTATACAATGCTGTTGTAGTTACTGTCGTGTGGAACATTTATTTGTTATTATATTTCGATGAAATAATGGTTTTGAAATGTCGCCATGATCAATATTATTGAAATGTGTGGTAAAACCTTGTAACTTATCTGATATTGCGACGACGTTATTTTATCGCTCGTTTATGTTAGTCTGACTGGATTTATGATCGTTTACAGTTTACGCTATGTACATTTCTTGTCTAGCTAGATCGCGGACAAGGCGATCCTCGATTTGCCAGAATGATCAGCTCAATTTTTGAATAGCTTGACTAATCACTTGTAACAAATTCTTGCCGACTTTTTTTTATGGAAGCTCAATTTTGAATAGTCATATCTCTATCTCTATATAATCTCTCATATCATCGCAATTTAATTCATGAATTACTGAAGGTTTTCCCATGTGTATTAGCATCAAAGTTAAGTGACGAGAAGCGTTGAGAATGTTAAGATCTGATAAAATACTTACGTGATATCGCTATGATCTGAAGTTTTTTTTATATATTAAACCTAATTTTGATTAATAATCTAGTATTTGAACTTGATTTGCAAGGTGCGGAAGCATATTTAACTAGATATGTACCAATTGGCTATGCTGCAGATAACCGTACGCATCCAATGCACTGTTGGAGTTACCACTGTCGGTGTTGATCCGAACGTTCTCTAAATAGAAGTGCAGTGTTGGATTTTCAACCCTCTGCTCAGCGCCGACAGTTGAAACTTGTCATGTCATACGCGACGTTGAAAATGTGACGTATTAGATGTCGGGAAAACGAGGTGAATCAAAACAAAACAAAACTAAAATATTATTTGTATTGACAAAGTGTCTAAATTATTAATTTAAATAAGTCAAGTGTTTTTTTTTGTAATTACTCGAATCATTTATTAGCTTTTTTATGTACATGAAAAGAAAAAGTAGAAATCGTAGGACATCGAAAAATTTATCAAAAATCCTTGTTTGTATGTAACATGAAAATCCCCTTCAAAGTTTTGTTTCTATTCACCCCTACGTTTCTACTGACCCCGTTACATGGTACATCCATTAACAAGTGACGAGCTTGATGTGACACAGTCCAAAAGTGATCAACGTGGTCTTTAGGCGCTCATTTGCAAAAAATCGTATTACATTGTATATTAGATTAATTACATCCAATCACAAATGATCTGTTATTACCTTCATCAAACGACATAGAATGTTCCACGCGACAGGGGTAGTTGTAAGCTAAGGGTGCCAATCGTATTGCTCGAAATATCCGCGAATGTAAGTTGTAATCATAGCATCTTTAGGCCTATGGATAATTTTGGTAGTGAACGAAGCCCTGAGCAAGTGGTTGCTAAGTTAGTTGTATTTTATGAATTTTAAAACATATGATACGTTTTACACTCATGTTAATGTATGCTAGAGTGTTGACAATATCTTTTGGAATTCCTCTATATTTTGTATACAGCCCAATATTTATTGTACAGTGTAATAAAACACCATGCATGTATACTCTGTGGTTTTATTTTAATTACTCTCTATGTTAGTTCATGGTTAAAAAAAAGGTTTATTGCAGACACTTGTACAACTTTTACAGTTAATCTGACATAGGGACCTCCTTTTAAGTACAAGATATACCTGTGCGAGGAGAAGTGTCATGTTGCAACACTAAACAAATATTATAATGGAATAGTACAGCTGTGCAGACAAGAAACTTAAAATTCATCTTGTATTCTTGAATTGAAAATTTCAAACTGAAATGCGTACTGTCTAATTTAATAATTTTAAATATGAATGCTACTATTGGCTTCCGACAAGACAATACATTCTTTTAAATTATGATGTTAGAAAATCCGGTCTCATGAGATGAGTTTTGGGGAGCCCTGTCCTGTGCCCCTTGGGTGTATAAAAGTGAAATGTATAGTATCCTCATTTCTCCTCGGAATTGTATCACCCAGGTGATATCACCTAGGTGAAGTCAATCGACATAATTGGTGTAATTTGTTCGCCTTGGTGATAGGAGTAACTTTTTTCATTACGTTTGTATACTTTTATCATCTACATACAAGACGCTGAAACTTTAAAATCGACTGAGAAAAAACTGAAGGCATTGAATTTAGGTGGCGATAAGTATAATCGACCATGTGTACTGTGTGTACAAATATTAAGCAATTTACTATATTAAATATTTGGTCAATATGGCGAGAGCGCCACCGAACGACAAACTTTTAGAAGGGTGGCAACACGAACTTAATGCGTCAGTTGTTGTAGAAATAATACGAAATAACTACATTTATTAAATTAGTGCTTTGAGAAAAGACGTATCATTTAGTGCGTAGTCCGTACGCACTTTTAATTTCCGCGCGGAAGAAATGAAACTTCGTAACTCGCTCTGTCCCTTTCTATTTTTTTATTATCTTCATATTCCCCAGGAGTATTGAACGTTTAACGCAACAGTGCTTTCATACCCCCTCCATGGTAGCGTTAAACGTTTAACGCAACCTTGTTGGAAGTCGCACTTCAAAAAGATCAAATATTGATAATGGCGAGTGTTCGTCCTCGTCAAATCTTACCCCTGCAATAGTTAGCCACGCTACACACTGTAGGTACTCAAAAGTTATTGTACTGTTCCGTGTGTGTGTGCTTTGTTGACTATATCGAGACTCCTCCGCGCCTCGACAAACACTTTAAGCCCTTAGTCCCAGCTGGGTATTGGTTGATCTTTGACAGCCGTTATCTGTAGTCAGAAGCCCGAAAACCTGAAAACACGATGAAATGTGTTGCACATTTATTGGGCTGTGGAGGTTAGATAGGCAGTCGCTCCATTTAAAATAGTGGTATTAGGCAGCATCTAGTTAGACTGGAAACCGAACCAAACATAGTTGGGAAAAGGCTAAGCCGATGATGTCTATGTGCTTTATTTAGCTACCTATACGTGTTGATAAGGTAGTTAAATAATTATGCGGATAGCATCATGATATCATATACCCTTACCTATGCAGCGGCGCCCTAGAGTAGTGCGAGACGTGCGGTCGGTCTAGTGCCAGGTGGCAAGAGGCACCAAAATGCCAAATGTGTTAAACAACAACAACAACAATTACGACACATAACATCAGGCCTGTATTTCTTCAAAGGGATGGGCAGAGGTGTACCTACAGTACGTCCACATTTCACCAGTTATTTTTTTAAAGTCCCATGTGATAGGGGGTGACCCTATTGCCGTCAACCGAGCACACATTCAGATTCCGGGCTGCTAAGAAATTCTTAGTGAAAAATTTCAATATCACATTGCTCGACACAAGAATGGAACACAGGACCTCATGCTTCAGCAGTCACGTTACCGACCACTAGAACAACGACGCAGTCAAACAATTTCGAATGTAACATGGCGCTGATTTTTAAAATAAAAGGTATTCCACTTAAATAATTTTCCGGAAAGGTCATAAAAGATCGGAATTATTTGTCCTCAGTTAATGACAATAAGCTTGCTCGCTACATTAATGACGGCACCATTTACATATGGATTATTTACACCCAAAAATGTGAACATATATGTGTTACTGGTAAAATAAGTATGACTTGCATTCGTATTATTGTGGCTACATTTGTTTAATTAATATTTGTTTAAATAGTAATATCGATATTGCGTCAGCTTAGAGTAAAAAACTCGTACCCCTATGCGAAAGACGTTACCTTTCAGGAAGAAGAAAAATCTGCGACTTGTCAAATTTTACTACCACAGCTTAACCACACTCGCGAGTTTTAACGAGGTTCTCATCCCGTTAGGGTATATATTATGTTCTGTGGTTCCCATTAACCATCATAAATAGCACTACAGGTTACTAAACATTTATATGTGAAAGCATGCGTCCTGAGGTTTTCGTTCCAAAATTGTAATAAAACAAGAAAGAACAAAATTCCCGAGCTTGTCGGCGACGTTTTAGAAAATGGAACATGGATTTGAATATGGAATAATTATGTAAGCTAGCTGGCCATTCCTGCCCATCCTCTTGTTACGTATATAGGTCATTCTTGGCTCTGAATATTACTAAATTCTTAAAAAAGTTGTTTTAAGAACAACTTTATTTCTCATAAGAATTACATAGTTAATTCACTTACTGAGAAACACACTAAAAAAATAATACTTAAGATAGGTACCTACAGGCTAGAAATAAGCGAAAGCGTAGTTTCCAGGCGCAGTGAAACGACTTTTTCCTTTATAAATTTATTACAATTGTCGGATATTAATAACGGAGGATTTTGCTCCAGATGTTTCGTATTCATTAGGGAGGGTAATCTCAACCTTTTCACTTAGCGAGTAATAAATTAGTGCGCTATTATTCTTCTCAAGTCGTTAAACTTAATGACACTAGTGCTTTCTAGCCGTTTTTGTTATTGTGTCTAGGTAAGTACCTACTCTGTGATTGCAATTAGACTACGATTTGTACACAATCCATCAAATAAGTTTGCTATTCATGTAAAGTAGTGGATGTCGTATACCATACTACCTTTTGCCCGCGGTTTCGCTTGCGTTAGGTAGCGGGGGGTTATGTCACTCTCCATGCCTTCAACTATCTCCACTTAAAAAATCACGTCAATTCGTCGCTCCGTTTTGCCATGAAAGACGGACAAATAGACAAACACACTTTCACATTTATAATATTAGTATGGATTTTGATGGAATGTGTCCGAAACGAGGCTTTCCGAGATCCACTTTTGAGTGATGATTTTGGAACTTGCAATAGTGCACTTGGGAATCCGCTGTCGGACCGAGCAATGGCACTTTATAGCTCATTTAAAAATTGTAGTAGAATAAAGTCACTTAATCGCTTGAGTGATTGAAAGGGACGTTAGCCACTTGTAACAATTGTTTTTGAAGTGAAACTTCTGTATAGACGGGGGTATTAGGATATTTTCTGTCACCGTTAAACCGTTACGGGTGCGTGGAGGCGATAGACGATACATCGCGTGGTGAGAGGCGGCAGCGGCCTGTTCTGGTACTTACGTTCCTATTAAGAATTGAAATTTAAAGAATGACGATGGATAAAATATTTGTGACCGGTTGATTTGCTGACCCTCTTTCTGAGAAAATCCTCATGGATGTTCCTCGCCTTAGAGTGGACACATGGGTACCTACGTCAAATTATTATGATCTAAAATAGCCCCTTATTAATAAACACGGTTTAGAGTGACAACCAGTAGTATGATCTCCAGACTTACAATTTTTGAGGTTTCAGTTTGACATAACTTTACCGACTTCGCGACTGTTAAAATAGGCGACGGTCTTAGAATAATAACGTCTAAGGTGACGGTGTTCTACTAACTTTGGCCGGGGCACTGGAAGACTTACACAGTTCGTCACGCTCCCTGGGCTAGAAGATCGCAGGGAAGTACGTACGGCTGCAGTTCCTCTTGACAGGCGCGCAAGGAAACCAGCGTACCTCCGACTCTGGCCTGTCTGCTCAGGCGTCAGACTGGCAGCTAACCCCTTTTTACATTTCATGAAATGTTGGTGTATCTAAATCTCAGCTTACCCGCTTATCCCTTCGTGGTAGACAGGCGTGATCAATAAACAATACCTACTCTATGTAGTCCATGACTGCTATTCCCCTTTTGCTTTATTAAGTAGGTTCAATGACTTTAGAAAGCCGATTTCGTTTCTTACTTAACTACAATTTAGTAGAGCTTACCTATTTATATTTAAATAGCAGACAAAGTCTCAGTGTACGTCCTACTTAATACCTGGAAAAGCTTCGTTAAGTTTTCCATACGGGGCGCAGTGTATCTGCTACATACTCATATTTAGGGGAGTTTTGGAGACTTAGATTGTAACCCGCTCGTTGCTGGGGACTGTATGTTAAGGCAAGGTATAAAACAAAGTTGACAATCGTAAACTTGATTTTACATGAAATTTTTAAAATCAATGTATACAGTTTAAATTGTATAACGGAAATAGAGTCATAATAAGGCAAACGCATAAATCATATTTACTCAATTTAAATTCAGCATAATCGCGAAGTTAAATCTCATTTTAAAGCATTTTTGATTCTAATATGCCAATGATGTCTTTAGCCTCCAGTCTACATTCACTTAGTCCACCTCTTTTGTAGGCAAATTGTAGAATAAAATAATGTTAATTAATTATATTGATATAAAGATCTAACATTAAATATATTCAAAAAGAGGCTAACATCACTACTTATAGATAAGTGTTATTATTCAATACAAGATTTTTTGAATGACAAGAGTCTGTAATGTTATATTTTTTAATTTATATTGAATTACAATTTATCATGTAATAAGAATAATGTAATTATTGATTTCTTTAATACGAGTATGTTTGTTTGTAATACCTAATTAATTTTCTCTTTTGCATGCCGTAAGGTTGAGTATGTTGGAACTCTTATTTACAATGTTTGCACCTTATTTTGTACCTATATTCTTTGCAAAATAAACGATTTAATTTGATTTGATATATAGCTGAGGGCTTTGATTGTAAATTTAATGAAATTCCTTCTATTTTTGGTTTTATTACGATAAGTCGCTTTCATCACTTATCACGTTTTTATTCCGAAGAAGAAGTAAGCAATCTTAGAAATACTAAAAGTAAAGTTTTTAAATGTAAATTCACTCTTAAGTCTTATTTTTGGTACAAAATACTCGTGCTTAAAGTATATTTGTGGTATTCTAATACAATGGTTAGCACTCTAATGTTTGTTTCCAAGGGAATTAGCTGTGGTGTTTAAAGAATTGTTTGAATGGAATAAAATAGAGATTTGGATGGAAATTCCCCTTTTGTTGTAGGTATCCGTACCTATATAACACTCGTATGTTATTTTTATATTATTAAAATAATTACGTTTGTATCCAGCACTATTTTGAAGACCACTCGCACTAATCAATAAAAAACAGAGCCCTTATGTATGCAGCTGTTTACCCGAGGGAATTTTGTAAAGAATACTAAGAAATAGATTATCAAAAAGGTTGACTCGTGAAGGATTTGAACCTCCGCCCTCCGATGGCCAAGATTTGAATTATATCGGTGCTCTAACCTACTGAGCTAACGAGTCTTGTTCCAAAGCGCTGAAAACAGTGTTCACTATCTACTAAATGACGTCATGACTACTCATATATCTTCGTATCTCTATGATTAAATACTTATTGCTTCCCAATCTCTCTGTACACGTCCAATTTACAGGATGTAAATTGATACTGATTGAGAACTACCTCGTGTGAGAGATATTGTTACTGCAGCCTCTGCTCATGTCCACTAAATTAAGACGCTGGCGCACAGTTACAACTTGAAATGCCAAGACTCAAGAGGAATATTATCGAAGAACATCAACTTAGTTAGTTTTATAACACGAGAACGGCTGGACGGATTTTTTGGTCTTTGATTAAATGGATTTTTCTCCGCCCTAAATAGCATGCAGCAACTATTAGAAAATTGGAAAGTTGCAGAAAGTCGCCGGGTCCGCTTGTTGCATATATTTTTGACCCTAAAGGGAAATTGGTGGCAAAGATTTTTTAAACTTTAATGACTTCGAAATGATATACGAAGAAGTAATGTAAATATCCGTATAAATTCATTTTATTCGCTTTTGGTGGCTTGGTGCATAGTCATGACGGTCTAAATCTATAGGTGAACACATTCTTGATAACGGATTATTTGTAACATTGGTCACAGTATTTTTTTTTTTTTTTAATTAAACGTTGCCCCACACTAGGAATTTCTCCTGTATCGTGGGTGCGTTTACAAACATTTAAACTCACATACACAAACAGCCAGACCCGGAACAACTACCTGTAGGTCATACAAATATTTGTTCCGTGCGGGGATCGAACCCACAACACGCGGCGCAGCAGCCGATGGCTCAACCACTGCGCCAACCGTGTCGTCAAAGATTCGTCAAAGAGTCGTTAGTTGCCAGATAATCACCTAAAGGAGTTATCTACATGAATCTGATTTTAAGATGACTCGACGTGGACTGTGACGTTGCAGGTGGCGTTTTGTTGTTTCTTTCTACCCCCATGGTAAAAAGGCGTGAGAATGTATAGGTATGTGTCAACGTGGACTATACAGTATACTGCAATCCCGACTGTCAGAGCTAGGCAGTATTAGTAAGTACTGTATACCGGGTTCTTTAAGTGTTACAAAATAATAGGGCTTCGCTGATTTAATTGTATTTATAAACTTTATCCAATCGCTTTACAATCCAAAATCTTCCCATAGGCAAGCGGCATATCTAATCTTCTAAACTATTCTAATCTTTTTGGAGTGGTTGAAACCATATAGAACTAATGTTATACCAGCCTGTATACAATAAGGTCTGTATTGCATAAAACCTCTACAGTACCTACAAATAATTATGTCGTGGTGATCGAAATATCATTAGGACGACGACTAAATAATTGGTCACTATTAAGGTAAGTGCATTATTGGGAAAATTACAAGTGGGTATACTACTGCTCTCCTGGGGTACACTACTGCTCTCATATGATGAGTACCTAAATGATTTCTGAGTTATGTAAGACATTAGCCAGCAATAAAACCCCCGGCTTTTGGATAACGTTCAAAATATCATTTCTGTGCTCGATGATAGCGAAACAGTTGTTGTATCTATAAATTATTAATCGCATTTACTTACACTATGAAAAATCCCAAATATTACTTAGTAAACGATTTTAATATCAAAAATAGACTTGTAATTTTACCCGCATGGAAAACGTAACAAAATAACGAGTTTTCTAATTCGAATAAAACTATTAGCCAACTAGAGCTTTGGTAGCCCGCACTACAATAACAAATGTTTAGATGGATGAGCTATAATCGAAAATTCATGATGTCCTTGCCTTGCAAAATAAAAAAAAAGGTTGACTCGTGAAGGATTTGAACCTCCGCCCTCCGATGGTCAAGATTTGAATTATATCGGTGCTCTAACCTACTGAGCTAACGAGTCTTGTTCCTACGCGGCGAAAACTACGTTCACTATCTACTAAATGACGTCATGATTACTCGTTCCTACGTAGAAAACCAACCTTATTTTAAAGTTACAGTCCATTATTACGGTGACGTGTCCCTTCTAGGTATAATATCTACCCAATTTCAAAACGATTTATCGAATACTGCTAAAGAGTTCTCTAGTGCAGAGAAAATCCTGACTGCACCGTGTCATCCCTGCAAGAGCTAAATAGATTGAGATCGGGATGCAACCAGGATGCAAAGATTGTTAGAACAAGAGAAAAAAAAAAGGAAAAACTTGAGACAAATAAAAAACTGTTTGCAAAAAGGTCGACTCGTGAAGGATTTGAACCTCCGCCCTCCGATGGTCAAGATTTGAATTATATCGGTGCTCTAACCTACTGAGCTAACGAGTCTTGTGCAATCGTGTCGAAATAGCGTTGACTATCCCCGAAATGACGTCATGCTTACTCATCCGTGCTCACTATGCTCAAGGACAGACGAGGTGAGTCACTACGCCGCGAATTAAAAAACATGGCAATGCACCGCATTCCGAGCGAGTGAGATTATAAATAGTGTTCATGACGTACACAGGATGCTTTTTGTATTAGAATGTAGATTATTTGTATTTTTCGACAAGTTCATGGCCAATAAATATATAAGTAGTCAGCTGTTACAAGCTAACAACTTATTTTCATTATGTGACTTATAATACAGCGGGCAAAATGTGAGTGTTGGTAGGTATTATACCGTTCTGCCAGCCCTTGCGGGAAATAGGTACACTTGTGATGATATAAGATTAGGACACTAAACTGATACACAATACAATGTAAGTCTTTCCTTAATATTTTCAAGTGTATTGTTTATTAATATACGTTTATCAGGAAACAACAGGCCGATAAAGTTGATAAAACGAATACTCATGTTCACTAACAGTAGGTGTGCGTCAACTGAGTAATATGAGTAAAAATTAAGCAGTTCGTAAATAAATAATCAAGTAAATAAATAAATAATGCCGAACAAACCACACAGCATCATCTAGCCCCAAGCTAAGCAGAGCTTGTGTTATGGGTACTAGATGACTGATATACTTAATACAATACATTACATAGAAATATATTTTTTTATTATACATAGCAAATACCCAGAACACTCGGAACAAATCTTTGTAGATCGTACAAACATTTGTCCCAACTCGGGAATCGAACCCGCAACCTACTGCGTCGCAGGCGGACCTTCGCCTGCCGCGCCACATCGGTCGTAAAGCAAAATAACTTATCGCTTTCACTAGCCGATGACTATAATAAAACCATTTCTCCGATGCGTAGTTAGACAACTCTAAAAGGTTGCCTCATCGTCTTTGACAGACACCGAAGTTGCACACGCCTGTTTAAAGTCAACTTTGGTGTCTGTATTTTTGTGTTGATGTTTTTGACGTCTTGTGTGTCGTCAAAAACCAAGTCAAAATATCAAGATTTACTATAAAAACAAATGGTGAAACGTTTTGGTCGCTTATGAAACTGCTAACGTTTGGAAGTACTTACATTAGAACTAGACGTTAATAATTATGACTATTATAATTGGTTACGGCTGGCGCAGTTGCTGAGCGATTGACTGCTGTCGTGGGTTCGAATCCCGCACGGAACAAATATTTGTATGGGCTGCAGGTACTTGTTCCGGGTCTGGCTGTTTGTATATGTGTGTTAAAATGTTTGTAAAACACACCCACAATACAGGTGCATATATAGATTCCTAGTGTGTCCAACGTTAAAAAAAAAGAGAAGAAAGAAGACTGTACCATAAGGTTTTATCATATAAGTCCATGGATTTAGTAATTGGCTCTGTATCTATTAAACCTAATCGAAAATTACATTCAAAATGGCAACAATGTTTGCTTCGAAAACACTCGGTAAGTTTCCAGCATCCCCTAACAAGGATCGCAATTTCCGGCACGTCATAACGCAAGATACTCGCAGCTACATCGTTAAACTTTTATTAAAACTTTTCATGTAATTAACTTTTCGTGGCCTCTTTATTTGCCGCCATAAAATAAGTCTGCGTTGCCAGCTTCAAGGAAGCGTCATGTGGCGCATGTAGCTTTTATGTCGAATTAAAAGCTTCTTAAAACGTAATGTGTGATGATGTGATAAGACAACGTTGTGGTTTTAAAGAAGATGTACCTACTCGTACTTAGTGACAAAAATTGAAAAGAGAATGCTCACATTGTTTGGTCACGTTGAGAGGATTAATTAATGTCGACGAATAAATGATAACGTAAAGTTTAGAAGATGTACTTACATCTTCTAAAATTACTTACATTTACGTTACCGCCGGAAACGTCCCGGGAAAGGACGTCCTAGAAAGACAGGGACTGGGTGTCACGGACTGACAGGTGATGTTCTTCAGATAGGTGTGGTGTGTAGTTCTTGCAACCGCCGTAGCGTGCGTATATGACCTGATGTATGAACGTAAACGAAACAAAATGAGTATCTAAGTATCGCACTAGGTTTACTCGTATCTTAATATAGATCGGGGCAGGGTAGCTTTCTTAGTTTCTATCTACCCCCATGGGAAAAAGTATCTCCAACACAAAAAAATAACTTATAAAAGAGCCGATGATCCTCAAACGCCTGAATAAATCTTCATAAATTACAGCTAAGAACCATAACGACCACGTCAGGTCAGGTTCAAAAAATCGAAGGCGCATCAAAATTGGTCCATTCGTTTAAAGGTTAGTGTTCCCGCAAGCGCCTACAGAAATTCACGCATCGTAATGTTGAGGCTACGTGGATTCTGGCTAATCGGTTTAATTTTTAATGTTTCTCGACCGCCTACCTACATCCTACGCCTACACACTTTATACTTATAACTCCCTTTTTTCGTTGGGGGTAAAATGTAATGTTATTTGGCTGAACACAGGGTAGCTTCTACTAAGTTTTCAGCACCTACCAATTAAACGATTATCTTGATAAAAACTAGGGACAATATTGACCGCAAGGATCTTGAAGGCTTTACGCAGTAGTGGAGGTAAGTTCGCGCATATGCATTTTCTACTAACATGGACTACTGCGTAATTTAAGAAAGAAAGAAAGAAAAATCATTTATTAAGCACAAACTCAGGTACACAATCATGCCACTACCAAACTACTACTAAATATCGAAAACAAAGAAAGAAGTAATAATAATTATGATAAAATATACAAATATATATTGATTAATTATATGTCTTACAGCTGCACCAAATGGGCCCAGTTCAGCAAAAAGGCCAGACATCTAGTGTCTAAACTGTTTTTTTTTTAATTTGTAAATCCTGGTGTTGGATTAATAGATTATTGATTTTGAAAATAACGACAATCGTACTATCTTTTTCAGGTTTTTCTTTCCTAGAAACGGATCTTACAGGGCTATTAACTACAAATACTCGAAACTCGATATTTTCATCTTCTTTACATTAAAACGCTAAAGTTAATTTAACGTTTCTGTAGGTTACCAAGTTCGGAAATGTTATCTGTTGGTATTTTCTTTATGGCTTCTTCCAGGAAGCTCCTTGAACATTTCCTGTTATTTATCGTAGCTTTAATAATACCTATTAAAAGTAAAATGTAAATCAGTTGGATGGTTAGAAATACGTGCTTGTAAAATGTGGTTCTATATTATTAACATTACAAACATACATAAAGTCACGCCTCATTCCCATGGGGTAAAGCTGAAAATATAGAACGCCACCTGCTACTCGTAAGATCCTTACATACTTCTTTTGCTTTGCTTTACATCAATGATAATTTATTTTGTTGACTGGATTGTGTGGTGGGGTTCGTGGCTAAGTAAAAACAGCCGCATGTCGAGGTTAAGCAATGGGACGGGAGGCCATTATACACCGAGACACATCCGTGTTCGTTGGTCCCTGTCATTTGTAGATCTTTGTCAGTCGTTACGGGTAGTCAGAATCCCGAAATTCTGACAACCAGCCTTACTTAGAGGTATTGTGCTAACAGTATCTAGATAATGGAGGTCAGATAGGCAGTCGCTCCATGTAAAAAACTGGTTATACCCAATCCGGTTAGACTGGAAGTCGACACAAACATGAATGATCATGGATTGTGTGAAAGATGATATGGCTAGGAATAAAGTGACTATTGAGATGACGGCAAATATTCATCTCGTATAGAAGATGAAGACATGCTACGTCGAGTTCATATAAATTATTTTGCTCAGACAATAATCCTCTCGCCACTGCCATGTTGGTCTAGTAAAGTACTGGGGTCCGATTCCCGGGTCGAGAAAAGTGTTATTGGTTTCACCACCTGGATTTTTTCAGTAGCAGCTCGGAGTATGGAATTGTGCCCGGTTGTCGGCAATAGGATCGCTCCATAATCTGTTACATGTGACTTAAACATAACTGACGAAATGTAGGTAGGTATACTATAGGTGCACCTCTGCCTAATCCTCTAGGAAATACATGCATGATGGTTTGAATTTTGTTATTGAACAATCCAGAGGTTACTTATAAAAAACTTAACTTAAAAAAGAGGTATATAATAGGCTTATAATAGTACTTTTAGCTGGCCTCGTGAAGTATGGAGTTTCACAACAGAATGCGAAGCAAACTTTTGCTGGTTATGATGCCACTGACGAGCGCGCCTACTGAACTAATTATAGTAGTAATTTGTATAAAATAATAACAATGGAAACCTATCGTCATGAATCTAGACCAATGATCTTGGACAAAATTGTAGAAGAAGATATTAGCTTATCGTACAATTTGTTGCAGTTATTAAGAAACTTTTGAGGTTACTCCTAGATATTTTTGTTTGTTTCCATTTGTGGTTTCCATAAATTATTAATTCATTCTAGTTATCGTTAGTCTCATTCGAAGACATTCGTCGAAGGGTCGGAGTAAGCACTTTGGTATTATAAGGCGCTAATGGTTGTCAAAGTGTTTGTCAAGCTTTTAACTTAAGGGTCTGCATCACGCCGTTGACCTTGGCCATATTTATGCGTGTCGGGCTCTTTCCGATCAGAGACCATTTTTTTTATTTTCAAAACGTGAAAAGTATTAGAGGTTCAAATTGAGAAAACCACTCATCAGTTCACAGAGCACTGTTTGATTAAAAACCGTGGTTGTGATTTATATTCATCCAACGCTCGGAGGTAAAATAGTCGTTAAGTTTTCTGATATTTTCCAATTTTCTGCGCAAGTGTCTTAATTTTTCTTTCTGTAAGAACCTTCATCAAAGTATAAGGAAACATAAAACAAGATGAATATAATCGGTAAAGTCGTTTTCAAATTACGGCGTGACCAAGGGACTCAGGAAACCATTTTTATATATGTATATAGATTGTGGGCTTATTTACAGGTTGACGCAATTTAGAGAGGAAAATGGTTTCAATCATTAAACAGATCACACTTTGTACTGCTGTTTCATACACACACGCACACTTAAACCGCTTTGCAAATCATGGGTTCTCTGCTGTGTATAACAAAATTATGATATACATACTCGTATGTATTTCTTAGGGATTTATTGCAATAAAAGTATAGGGACATCTATCTTCTCACATAGGAACCTAATCTGACGTATCCTACTTCGCGATATTATAGTTATCCGAGTGGATGATCATATGCATATACAAGAACCCGACAGCAAACGTCGGTCAGAAGCCCACCAGACACAACACCCGTCTGGTCAGAGGATCCTCGATTTTCAATGGTGAATGAGGATCGTTACACCCTGTTCGGAACAGGGTGTCAAGTTCCTCAGTTTTGGGGTATGAGGAACAGGCTGTTCCTTATACCCCAAAATAGCAACAAAATAAAAAACGGTTGTACTTAAATATAAGAAAAATTTCGGCTTCTTCCCGAATTCAGCCCCTTAAATAATCGCATTAACATAGAAAGCAAACTCAACTTGCCTCTCTTTAACGTCTCCAATAAACGTACTTAGTTAGTCTTAAGTTAAATTAGCACTACTATTGCTAAGTAATTACTGAACAGCTTTAACGTTAACAAGGAGTACTTGAACCAAGTTTGCGAACAAAATCAATAGTGCGTACCGAAGTACCATACGGTAGGTACAACTGAGTAGGGTTGACGCTCAAGCAGTATCAGAAACAAAACAATGTGCGAGAATGTATTTTATTACGTCTGAAAAGCTTTTTCATTAAATTTGGAAACAAAAAATATTGTTTGCCAGTATGATCAATTGCTCGTATTTTTTTGTCGTGAAATTAGCACGAAATAGGTAGTTACTGAATACTTAATTATAAGTACTAGCGACCCGCCCCGGCTTCGGGCAGGTTTAAACTTTTTTTTTGTTTTTTTTATGCACAAATACCATCCAAACCGAGTTTTCTGGTGGATTTTCCAAAAAATTACTTCCGTACAAACCATGTCCTAAAAAATCTGAATCTGAGCCGATCTCAAGTGATAATCTTTCATACATGCGGCAGTTGTTTTTTATTTTAAAGATATATAGATTCAATGAACACTCAGTCTTCACATTTTGTCATCAATTAACTATCAGAATAATGATCGAATGACCGCACGATGGTGCTATAAAAGCAAAGCACAACTTATTGGCAAGCCTAGGAAGTCGCGTTCGGGAACAATAGAGCAATATTGAAATAAAAAAACTAACTAAATACTAAAATGTTCTGTCAAGTGCATTATCAGTAACCACCACCATCTATAGTGAAGAAAACTGTAGGATGAATAGCATCCATCACCATCAAGAAGTGGGTGACTTCTTGAAACCCCAGATCCCCGTACCTAAATAATGTGAGTTCTAGTAATAGAACCTAATGTGAGTTCGTTGACCTTGCCCAGAAATTTTGAGGATATAATTAACGTCACTGACGCTGCTACTAACGTAGTCGCCCACTGAGCACAGGTTATCTAAAAACTCCGTTGACTCGGTGAGAAGAAGACTCGATAAGTCCAAAAGTTGAATGTTAAAAGAAATTACGACCATAAGAAATATATATCAACCGGAGTATAATCATAGCCTAGAATTGGCCTCAAACGTCAAATGTTAGTAAAATGTTAATAATTCCGCCAATTTGAACTTAAAGAGAATTATTGTCCTCGAAAGTCATGATTCTACGAAATAGTCATTAAATCGGTTGCTATGCGTATTTTGACAACCGTATACATATAAAAGTGTCATGAGACACAGCAGCCTTCTGCAGATAAACAAAAACAAACATGTTGCAGTAAACAATTAAAAATATCTATAATTCATACAAAAAAGATGGCAGCAATAATTCAACAAATGCGTACGAACCTACGCCCCACGGTCCTGTGAAACTCGTTACACAAAGTCCTCCACAAATAATTCGCTGTTGGGCGGCGGCTCGCAAAATTGCTACAGTCGATACATTCGAATAAATGTTTGCGCCAAAATTCAGTAATCCCATACTGGGTCGGAGTAAATTAGTTTTCCTTTAAGTCACTGGATGAAAGCCAATTTGTGCAATCTTCGTGCTATTTCGCCATTTGCGGCCCATTTCGGACGTCGAGTGCGCCACGATGCGGCCCGGTGCCACTGTGATTACTTCAATTGGATTAAAGAGACTAGGCATTGTGAATGGTTTTGGAAATTCTGTTTAGACGCTGTCTACTTATGTAACATGTTCATAATGTTTAAGACTTATCTATCTATAGCCTATATAATATAACCTCTTTGATTCTTTATTTCTGATTGAAGTATGTCATCAAATAAAAAATATGAATATTGTGTATGAATCTAAACGAAACGTGACTTTCTTCTGACTTAATTGTTTTCAGGATTTAGTATCTGCCAAGTCGTTGAAGAACAGACAACTTACCGAATATAATAAAAGTCCCGACAAACCGTCTTATGATCTGTACACAGAAAAATACTAGCTTAAAAGTGCTAGGGACTACTCTAGCTAAGTTGTTAACTTCACTAAAAGGATACATTTTTATGCTTCGTGTAAGATCAAATCCACGGACATTCTCCACACATGTTTTGTGAGTTATTCACAGAATTTCCTCTATGGTACAAACTTCCTCTTACTTTTGTAATATCAAACATTTATGAAGACTTATTTTTCAAGACTTTCGTCAAAGCTACAGGCAGTGTGTGTAATGAAGTCCCAGTATAAAGACCACGTGGAATAATAAAGTACCTACTACAAAGACAAAAAATAAGTAAAAAATTGTGGCCGTCAGAAGGCGCTTTTGAGTTAACACTTGTATTAATTTCACTCCTATCGATTCGATCGAAATCGATTTCTATGGAGTTGTTGTAGAGAACTCCAATAAAGACAGTCATTTTTACCTTCTAAAATTATTTGTGACAGGAAGTTGCCAGTTGTCTTTGCATCATAATTTAACCAAGGAGGTAAAGGAGGTTTCTTACTCAGCCTTCTTCATAGCAGTCAAGAAGTTTTCAGAATCGTAGTCCGTCATCTGTCAGCATTTGTGGTTAAAATTATACAATTAATTATTATTATATTTTACATAATTTTGTCCGATTTGCAAACGCGCCCTTAACAGGAAAAAAACATTGCATTGATTAAAAAACTTTGTGTTTATTTAAATTCAACCTAAAAATCATGACCGTAACTATTTTATGAATACCAGTGGAACTAATTAATTTGTTCATTGGACACCGAAACCGGAAATAAGACCGTTGTAAATTAATTATGATACTGATATTTTCATGTTTTGGGCCCACATTGGTTTTATATTCGGACAATTTATTTCAACAGTATTCCGCATTTATAAATCGCCCCCGGACGCATTAATCGGAAATTTTATCGTTTTATATTGTACTGGGTTTATTACGTGAAAACTGAAAATCTCTACAGACATTTATGCCAACGAAATGTTTGTTTATACAATCATAATTATTGTTTTACACTGCATCGTTGGTCTCAAGCGCTACTGCTGAGCTTGACGTCCTGGGTTTAATTCACGGTTTAGATTAAGTGATTTTGGGTTATCCATCTGGATTCTTTTAGTAATAGGCCGGAGTCGTACATGAGTATTACATCGGACTTAGAAATAACAGGCAAAAAGTAGGCGTCCTATAGATACACCTCTGCATTACCCTTTGGGGATACAGGCATGATGTTATGTGTATTGTTTTAAACTGTTTGTACCTACGATAAGTTTATCAACATTACCATTCGATTCACAGTTTATGAAAGTGTAAAAAGGTCGGTGTTCAAGTGGCTCTCAACCACCGCACGTTGGACGTTCCATGTTTGAATTTAATTTTACTTGTGCCATAGTGTCACCTACTTTCTTTTTCATGTGCGTATTTTATTTTATATTACCTATTGGCACAATTTCGGAAAATTATGTGTATATATCGTGATTATTTGTTTTTATTATTTAAGTATGCTTTGTGGTTAATATATCTCATCTTTTTATGTCCATCTATTTTGCTTCTGACTTTGATATTCCTTTAAATTCAGCGATTCAAGCTAAGGCGCTTTAAATTGTAACCAGACCCCGCTACCCACTGCCGTCTGCATAGACCAGGTACGTGACTGACACTCAATTACCATTGTTTCCTTATCAAACTTGCAGATACCTAGAAACTAGTCAGTATAGGTATGGACGATATGGAACAGCCAATTTTGCAATCTTGACTGACAGTATAAGCCGGGATTAAGGTTTAAATTCGTGATCGAGGCTTGTGAGAACCGGACAAGACCTAAACCAAGCACTTAGTATTAGTAGAAAGTGATTTATTTTGAGTTAGGTTAAGGAGTTAGGTAGTGACAACTTAGTTCAGAGTTCGTCATCGCACATAGGACCATGTGTTGATATTTAGTTGACAGTTAGTTGTAGTGAACAGCAAGACATATTGTCGCCACACAGTGAAAGCCTAGTATATGCGAAAAAGGTTACTTTTCAGGAGGAAGAAAAATCTGCGACATGTATAATTTTATAACCAACAGTATTCTCAGCGTTTTCGCAGATCGGTGGGACTCCCCGATGTTGCGGAGGTGGATGCGGCTCCATGCTGAATTTTAATTGTATATTTTCATGTCTGTAACCTACTAACACTAGAACTTAAGTAAAATTGTTACTAACCCTATGGACTCCGGTCTGAAATAAAAACTTACTATTCTATTCTATTCTATAACCACAGCTTATTCACACTCGCGAGTTTTAACGAGGATCCGAGGATAAAGCCACGCTTGCTATCTAATGGGTACCTCTAATCAAATAGTCAAATTTAATTGTTTTAAATCAAATTTAATTTAATTTAATTTTTAAAATCTAATCTATTTTTATTAATTTTAACTTAATTTTGTGTGTTAAGTATCTAATTTAGATTTTATTTTTTGTAATCAATTCAGCTTTAATTTAACTTTTCTGCTAATGTATTATTTATTCAAAATCGATTAATTATTTTAATACCCGCGCATAATATTATAGTGCATGCTGTGCTTCTCTATAAGTAATGGGGCACTTAGAATTAAGTTTGAAATGTACAAATTATATAGTATAGTGTACTCATTGTTGAGAAGCCTATAATAAATAAATAAATAAATAAATAAATAACGAAATCATACATAGTTCCTACGCATATCCTTTGAATTCTTTCCACACATTCAATTACCGCAGAACTCATAAAAAATGTAATTAAATATCGTTTGTCACAGCCCACCGCAACGCGGCCCGATGAAACACCGTCTCACTGTCGACGGTAACCGATGATATTCGCAGTTGACGCATTGATTGCAGAAATAAATCATTCTTTGAACGAAAGCTCGAAAATGGCGCGAATTAAACGTTGGCCTAGAATTGCTTTTTCGAGATTAATTCGGTAAAGGTATTCCGGTAATTATTGGGCGGTTTGATGTGTGATTAAAACGATGGTTCGCTGGTTCTAACGAGAATGTGAGTGATACATTTCCTGCGGGCGAATGATTTGTGTTGTTTGTACAAAGCGTGTATCGAAAGTTTTGTTTTAGCTGTTTTATTTATTTATTTTTCCCTTAATAAGCTCTACCTACTTACTTAGATGTTTAGCCTGCCGTTTTCATCTTTTAAGATTTCAAATGAAATAATTTACTTATGAATTTAGCGAAGGCAAAAATACTATACTGATTTCATAACCGTATTATAGTGAAAAAGGTATGGGTTGGTTCGCTACAAACCTTATTGGTTAAAGCGCTTAAAGGCGTATTTATATCAAGTATAGGATTAATTCCTAGAAATGGCTATTTTACTTTTATAAGACATGCCAAACACCCAACAAACAACAAATAGCCAACGGTTGTCTGATCACTTCTAAATATTATTTAGTTTTTGTTGTAACTCATAAAAAAACGTACCATAAATTTATGAATGTCCATGCTGATTTGAAGACTCAACAGTACCTAAGTATCGATTCTAGTATAATTAAACGGTTACTAAGTAATTTAGTGAGGAAGTAAACATAGTAGGTAGGTAGTCCACTGATTTGCTGAATTCCGCCTATGGTAATATTACGTACCAATTGACATAACTACCAAATACCCACTTTCGAGGCAATTTATGATAATAACCCTGACCTAAAAACTACTGAGATATTAAAATTGACCGCATTTCTAAACAAAATGTAAAAATTGTTTATGAAAAAAATATAGTTTTCAAAATGGCCGCTATCCAGCTTAGTCTATATTTTGCTGTTATTTGAGTTGAGCAAGCGCTCTTCAATTAAGCACAAGTTGAGTTTGAGACCATTAGAGCAAACTCCCGGCTTGATAACAGGACAGCTCGTTAAAAATATTCCGAATCGTATCGGGACGCATTGCACCATTTCGTTTTACTTTTTCGAGGCTAAGGGGTTGACACTTCGTTAACGGAAAGGGTAAGAAATCTACGAATATATTATGTGTAAGAATTTACATATGTTCCCACGGTGTATATACCCGTTTTCACTAACACTAGGCTGTAATATCTAAATGTAAGCTTTTTTTTTGCTCTCCACAACAGAGCAAATAAAAGGCGATACATAAGGAAACGCATTGCTATTTCGTTGTGCAGTGGTTTAGGCCTCACCTATTGCGCACTTGGTTGTGGGTTCGAACCTGGTCAAGTACGACAAAACCTAAGAAATGTTTTCAACGCTGAGGAGTCCAGAATCATGTTCTAAACTCATGGTATCAGTTAATGAGTCGATCAAGGGATCGACTCATTAACTGATACCATGAGTACCACTCTGCATAATAAATTTATATTAGATTTGGATTTAACGAATTAATGGATATCGAACACACACAAAGTTCCACCGAAATAATTGAAGCCACATTATATCCTCACATAATAAGTAATAATGTCGCACGAGTACATCAATCAGGGTACATTGTGGGCCTCGCATGCATACGTAATGGAAACGCAATGAAAATCAATTTTAAACTCAATTCCGATGCAATTGATCCGGCCGAATAAGTTAAAACTCGATTGGGATGCGGCGAGATTTACTATGTACCGAGTGAATTTCGAGTTTTTAGTGGAAAGTTTAAGTTATTCGTAGTTTTTGAGTTTTACTGCAAAACAGAATTTTGAAATAAATCTAGCTTTCTTGAAGGTGCTTACAGACAGCGTTCGCAATTTATTATTTATTTATTTATTTAATACCCCTTGGTAAGACTGGTTGTCAGACTTTCGGGCTTCTGACCCGTAACGACTCAACGACATAACGTAATGTCCGAAGCGCGGAGGAGTCACGATATGTTACGAACGGTCATCCATCCGCAAACTGACCTCGGCAAGCGTAACTTAACCTTGAATCAACCTACCGGCTGTTTTTATTTAGCCACGAGCTCCTTGTCAATCGAAAATTTTATATTAAAATTAAAATTAAAATTAAAATTTTCATTAAAATGTTCAAGGAAAATTCTCGCGCACTGATCGACACATCGCGTGACCAGAGGGCTGGCTCGTTCTCTGCCCTAACAATTAGCATTACCATCCAACGTGGCAATGCTGCCAGTCTTCTGGGCACATTTCCAGATGACAGCGATGCGGAGGAGTACATAAAAACCCGACCAAGATCACTCAGGCGTCAAAACGCCTGAGTGATCTTGGTCGGGTTTTTATTTAGTATTCCTACCTTCTTATTTTATTTTGGTTTTGCAAATAATGTAGGAAGTACTAATAATGTGTGTGTAATGTATGTATGTGTGTGTGTATGAGTGTATGAATATATTGTACTTAATTAGATTAAGTAATTCTATAAATATTGTAATAGGTCTTTACCTATGAAATTGCCGTTTTGTATGAAAAAATTTAAATGAATTTTTTTCATGTATTTTTTATTTGTATTAATCGAAGTAATCACCCATGCAATCAATGCATCTTTGCCAACGCAGTGGCAGTTTATTGATGCCCTTCTTAAAGAAATCAGCTGGACGGGAGGCAACAAATTCTTCAAAGGCATTTTGTACTGCCTCTCGGGTATTGAATTTTTTTCCCGCCAAGAAGTTATCCAAATTCTGGAAAAAGTAGTAGTCTGTAGGCGCAAGGTCTGGTTAGTAGGGCGGATGACGGAGAGCTTCCAACCCCAGTTCTTGCAACTTGGAGACCGTCTGCTGTGCAGTATGAGGTCGCGCGTTGTCGTGCAGGAGCAGCGGAGACGAGCGATTGACCAATGCTGGTTGGAGATGTGCCAGCTTCTCCATCATTGTGTTCAATTCTTCACAGTACACATCTGCAGTAATGCTCACCCCGTTTGGTAAGAAGCTGTGTTGAATCACACCGGCGCTAGACCACCAAACAGTGACCATCACTTTTCTTGGGGTGAGTTTTCGTTTAGGGCATTGTTTAGGTGCTGAACCAGGATCCAACCAACTTGCTGAGCGCTTGCGGTTATCAAACAGAATCCATTTTTCATCGCAGGTAACAATGCGGTTCAAAATTCCTTCATTTGTGTGTCTTTTGAGCAGTGCAAGGCACGTCTCGACGCGTACTTCGCGCTGGCGATCATTGAGTTCGTGGGGCACCCATTTGTCAAGCTTTTTTACCTTGCCAATTTGACGCAAATGGACCAATATTGTTTTGACGCTAACGTCGAAAGCTGCTGCTAATTCAGCCGTAGATTGTGTATCATCAGCTTCCACAATCGCCTTTAATTCGTCATTGTCGACCAAAGTCTTCGGACGACCGCGAGGTTCATTTTTCAGGTCGAAATTTCCAGAACGGAAGCGAGCAAACCAATAACAGGTAGTGCGTTGGTTTGTAGTGTTAGCTCCGTAAACGTCGTTGATGTTGCGTGCCGCTTGTGCCGCGTTGCTGCCACGACGGTACTCATATTCCATAATTACTCGAATTTTTAACGTATCCATGATGACGAAAAAGATTTAAATGCGATGAAAATGTAACACTAATCAATAAACAAATGACTACCTACTTTTGGAAAAAAAATCCATGTTTTTAAAATAAAATTAATTTGAAATTAGAATTCTTAGCCAAACAAAAAATATTTTGATTTGAAATGGCCAGTACTGCAGAACGGCAATTTCATAGGTAAAGACCTAATATAATAAAACCTGGTGTTGAAACTAAAAAAATATATTTTAATAAGAGTTTAGCGTTGATTCTACCATTATTTGAGATGATGTTTTGAGATCCTGTGTTAGAACTAACTCACATAGACGTTCTCCAGCAGAATTTCCGACCCTAGAGGTACGCAGACGTAATATATTATACAAAGAAAATAAAGACGTAATCGTTCGTCAGCACAAAATACATATATTGAGTTTTACTTTGATGTTTCACATTGTCAGGCGACTGATCCGTGCAAGTCAGTATATACAGGTGTTCTCATAAAAATATTGCTCTCTCCACATATCCCTGAGCTCCGTGAAAAATTCATACTCAGCGACTGTGGAGTGCTTTGATTGGTGGAGCAGTGAAATTGAAGTTCTCGTTGGTAACGGTTGGTATCGTCGCTTCTTTTTAAAACGGTACAAATGAAATTACTTGCAAGTCAATGAAAATGGTGTTATTGAATGTTGTTCTGTGTTTTGTTGCTTTGAATACAATTTTTTTTTTGTATTTTATTGCTATTGTGAAGTCGTGAATTTGTGATGCGTAACACATCTACTAAACGACTGAAAATAGTAGTGTTTTATTTCTATATGAATTATTAGGACTTCGTCTACGTGGATCCCACGCTTTAAAGGGGGTTCTTTAAAGGGTAGTTTTAACAATAATAATAGCCTATAGCACTCAGGAATAATGTAGCTTTCTAACAGTGAAAGTTTTTAGAATTGTATCATTCGTTCCGGAGATTACCCCCTACATTCAAACTTACAAACAAATTTTACCTCTTTATAATATAAGTATAGATTATTAAACAGGTCTTTTTGTTTTGGTTCATGATTGTTGTTTTCCTTCAGTTGAAATAAATCTCTTTTAATAAACTTTTCTTGATACCAAAAATATTTTTTCAATGGTCTTTAAATTGATATCCAAAATACAGGTTTGGGTAGTTTGGGGCCAATGTCAAATTGTGTAATATTTACTTAGTATTAAAAAATATATTTTCTCAAACATGACGCTTATTCAGCGCTTTTCCTTCCGCAAAATATTGATTGCTTTCACATACTCAGCCTAACACCCGATCAAGCAAACTACTAATCAAGCAAATTCGCGGGTAGTTTGTGAGGCGCGACCACGTATGCCTCTCAGTCGACACTGGCAGTTACTAATGATCAGACGTCTCACGATTAATGAATGTACTCAGCGCTATTAGTTATACCATCTGTGATATCGTCCTGTTTGCCCATAGCTCACGAACTTGGGGCCTGTTTGACCCCCGTCTTTTGTACTTCGGAGTTAAGTTTCGGGGATTGTTACACGAAATAATTTCAAAGGGTTGGGTTAGTTAATAATAATATAATATAATAATAATAACATTTATTTCAGACCATAAGTCCATAGAAAAACACACATTACAATATTATACTCAAAACATAATAATACATACATGAAAACACAATACCCTAAACATCTTATTTTAAATAATTGAATGACGCACGATGACTGGTCATCCATTGCCACATCATTGGACTATCCATCCTGTCGGCTACTATAGCCACCAAGCTGTTAGAGCTGTCACGCACTCGCCGCATCAGGGATGCTATCCGTGTCCGCATCAGTGCGTAAAAATCTGGTACGCCATTCTCCGCAAACATCCCCGATGCACTGCAAAAGCGTGGCAGCCCCAACATCACTCTGAAGGCGTTATTGTATTGGACTCGCAGAGCATTGTACGAGCTTTTTGTATAGCTGACCCATAGGGCACACGTGTACATAGATTGGCAATACGCTCTAAAGAGTGTAATTTTTACCTCCCTAGTACAACTAGTTAAGTTTAGATTGTTAGGGTAGTCTATTAAGTTACGTTTTTTGTGTTGCCTATATTTAGTAGAGTACTAACATAAAAAAGTGATACTATCTGGTAGTCCTGGGTTCGATTGCCAGGTTGTGCAAAGTTTTACTGGGATTTCTGTTTGGAATTTCTCAGTAGCAGCCCGGAGTCTGGATTTGTGCCTGGTTAATGGCTATAGGTTCGCCCCTTATTACATGTGGTCTGAATGCATAATTGCCTAACCCTTTGGGGAATAAAGGCGTATTTTTTAATGTTAAAATATTATGATTAATTAAAAAAATAAGCTTGATGCGTAAGAAAGTAACAATAATGGCAATAATGGCAATAATAATGGTAATAACAATAATGGAAAGTAATAATAATAATTGGCCTTCAAAGTTAAAGTGCGTGAGCATGTTCGTAAGAAGTTGGCAGTGGTTTCATCACAGCGCTAATGTTTTCTCATTAACTGTTCTTATTGTTCATGTATGTGTTTGTGTATATATATGTTTATTTGTGTATATGTTCTATGTAGGTATTATATTTATAGTTTATAATAATATATATATTTCTTTTCACTTTTCTTTTAAGAAATTGCACCTGCCACTGTTTGTCTCTGCATCACCCAAAGGTTGACTGGTAGAAAATGCCTATGGCATTAAGTCCGCCTCTGTACATTTGTGTGCTTAAAGTATTAAATAAATAAATAAATAAATAATGACTTTTTCACAACGAGATGGGCACGAGAACGCGTAGCTGTCGTTGCCTTCACTTAAACGCGCCCGCTATGGCGTAGCAATACAATTTGATACTCATTTATCACCCTGTTATTATTAGACATTTTGCAGTCGTGTAGTGTATAACCTTGAGTTATTTCAGAAATCAGTCTATTTTTGCATTACAAAATGAACTGTCTCTGTCATAACCTTGTTATAAGTAGAACTTAGCTGTTTTTCTTTCTTACCGGATGTTTGCTCCCTCCAAGACCGAGAAAACTTCTAAATTAGTCCAGTTTCTACGTAGTGTTTCCTTTCAAACTAGACAAAATAACCTTCTATGTTAGATTTATGCCGGATTACTCTCGGGGCGGTTGCTCTTATTATATCTATACAGTTGTGAGTGTTTGTGTGCGTATTGTTTTGAGTTCAATACAGACCACAGCTGATATAACAATAGCATAGGACAATATTATGCTCATTTGTGTACTAACATCAATAAACACTTTCAGCACCCATGCTTTAAAACCTATTTGAAATGAAGCATTACGTACGTACATATATAAACTCACGCCTTTTCCCCGTGAGGGTAGGCAAAAACTATAGCAGACGTGCTGTCTTTATTAAGGATCGTAGAACGTGACGACCTGCACTTCCCGACCCTTTGCTCAAGCCAGCCCGCGTAGATAAGCCAATAGTAGTTTAAATAAGTCCCTAAATAATATATCTATTAGGTCCAGCCCGACCCTTGCTGCCCTCTCCCGGCGACGTCCTAAGCCGAGGCTCGTACTGCAGGGGGTGCCCTTAACGATTGGTCGCTTAGCTTTTAAGTTTTTACGCCCTGGCTGAGGGCTTAATTTCTAATGAAGTCCCCACAGGAAAGTTCGGTTAAGCAGTAGATATCCACATATGCGTATGTCCATCTAGGGGCCCCATTGATAACACCTGCCTTGTGCCTCAACCTGACCAACTACTTTAAAAAAGAAATGTTTATTATGACTCCAAATATTGCATTACCATGTAAAATTGTCTCACCTTTCCCAGACGATCTTATAAATTTATGTCAGGAAAATTTTTTTCATTCTTATTTTATTCAATTCATAAAAATAATTAAGCAAACGGCAATATCCAAACACTTACGATTTACAACATCGTCAACACATCGGCACTACAGCTAATCGCGAACGTGCAATATCCTTCTGCCATCAAAGGGCTATAATTGGCGCGAACGCGATCATCAAATACGTCACGACGTTATTACGTCACAAATAAAATCCTGACGACGCCATCTTGTAAACCGTGCCGTCCAGTTTGACGTGAGCTTTCAATCGGAGTAAATGGCGCGGGACGATCAGCTGTCGGGGCTCTAGTTTAAGTGGTCACATTGTAATGACACACTGGGATTGGTATCAAGGATGGATTGTGGAAGGACTGGATAAGAAACTTCATTATTTTGTATGTTTGGAGGAGATTAATGTTTCAGTTTTAATTCAGTTCAGTTTTAATTGAATTTGATGATTATTGCAAGATCTACTTGCAATAATTCATAATAACGATATCTGTCAACGTCAATGTGTTTATTCAGCCCTGAATCTGTATTAAAAAATATAAAGTTAAATTTAACAAATCGTTTCTCGTGGCAAGGGTGAGTAACGGAGTCATGTGTGTGGATGTTTATAATAGTTGAGGAAGACCAAAGAAACAAGTTACTTAGAATTTATTGTTAAGTTTTGACATGTATAATCAATGCACTTTCATTTTCAATTTTCAACGGCCAGATTAGTATCGTTAATTGAATGTTACATATCCAGTACTGTTCATTCCAGAAGTGTAGTGAGTTGATGAGGGTGTAAAAGCTATTCAGCCGGAAAGCTGATAGCAAATATGGCAATAACACGACCGTCTTGTATCTACGTATGTTTGTCTTATTTATCTCAATGTTAGAAGTATTTACATTAGTATTACGCCCAGTCAATGTCTTACGTAATGGTAGGACTTACTTACTGTAGGATTATAGAAAACCTTTTATTATTTTGGCTTCTAGATATTGTCACTATACTAAACCAATTTGACACAACAAAAAGACCAAGAATGAAAATGGTTTTCTGATGAAAATGCTAGTGGTAGTCAACATATAAAAGGTGCTGTTTATAGAGACATGTAACTTGCGATTTAAATAAAACACAGAGAAACGTTTTAAATATGAGTGAAATATATTTTTAGGACAGATAATTTTATGTCATTATTGTTTGAAAATGATATTGGGCCGCCGCGGCTGACGCGTTTTTATACACGCGTTCAATTTTCACACTCTTCGCAGTGAATAAGGCTGTTTTTTGTCAATGACGCGTCGAATATTAGGTAAATATAATTAAAATTAAAATTCAATGAATTAGGATTATTTCTTGTTTTTTTTTAAAGTATCATGACTGAAATTATAAAGATAATTATTAAATAAAACACAAATGTAATATATCCATCCTGTGTTAATTAGTTTCATATCCATCATTATGCCAATTAGTTTTTATTAAATTAGTCCTTAGTTTGCTACTCAAAGGTTTGGATTATTTTTTAAGTTTAAAAATGATTTCATATACATATGTGAAATCATTGTAATTTATGGTTGAGAAAAAAAATCTCTAACCATACTATTAGCTTCTTACTGTTCAATTGTTTCTAATACAATCTTTTAAAAAGAAAAAAAATGATTGAGCACAGTCTCAGGCTCATAATACTAAAGAAAGTTAAAAGTAGTTTACTTTAAAAATAAAAAATAAAACCACGAGCCTCACTCACGGTTGTGCTAATTAGGTCTGCATATCGTAAGTTTAAATATTATAATCAATTAATTATCAAAGAAAACGAAGCTTTGGCAGCGTAATTAATTTATTACATATTTGAACACAAAACCATTCTGAGGTGCGGGTGCCATTTTGTTTTCACATAAAAACGACTGTACTTTGTTTTCGTACATAAAGAGGTGGCATAACAATATTGTTTTATTTTTATTAACAACTAATAATGCACTCATCAGTTGTGATCATAATCACAGACACATTATTTATCCACATTAAACCAATTAAATTACAGTGAACATGAACTTGTATACATAATGGAAAAGGGTATTAAGAGCTTCGCTTTAAGCTCATAAAACATGTTTATTTTAATCCTTTCAATTGATATTTATCGCCTACCCTTTCACATTTGGGAGTGACTCGAGTATATGTTAACTTTATTTTAAAAGCACTGTAATTGAGCCATTTTGTTTATTAAATGTAATTGAGAGAGATATGTAAAGATTTATTCTATAATTGTCATTGGGTGTTAGATAAAAGATAAAGTGGAAACTAAAATAAAATAAACTAAAATATCAATATCCTCCTAGCCTATTTTGGTGTCGCTTCCAGTCTAACCGGATGCAGCTGAATACCGGTATTTTACATGGAGCGACTGCCTATCTGACCTCCACAACCCAACTGGGTTAAAAGTAACTACTGGGCAACACGATACCCCTGGTATGACTGGTTGTCAGACTTTCGGGCTTCTGACTACCCGTAACGATTGTCAAAGATCTACAAATGGCAGCCGGGACCAACAGCTTAGCGTGCTTTCCGAGGCTTTACGAACGGTCAACCATTTACAGACTGCCTTCGATCAACCCGTGCGGCTGTTTTTACTTAGCCTCAAGCTCTTCAACAAATAAAAATACTTACTTAATAAGTACAAACTAAAATAATAATTAAATAATATTAGCCTGTTACTGTTCCGCTACTGGTCACAGAAAAACTTCGTTGGATTCGTATCAGCATTTGCATCAAAATTCGAGCCCAAAACTTGTCTAGAAATCGATAAGACAAAACATAACTTCTTCCACGCCATGTAACCTACATTTTAGATTGATTCACAAAAATAAAAATCCCACCACACATAGCTACCTCAATCGTATCATATGCTCACGTACACGTTGTCTAGCTCAAATAACCCGTTTCAGAAACATTAGGTTATCAATAGTGAAGTTGCTAACTCAACTGCTATTTGTGAAATAGAGGTAAAAGTACTGTAGGTGTCAAGTTTTGAATAAGAAAAGGATACGATCACGCGACGACTCGCTCGATCTGCTTGAATGAGTTCGGACGTGACCGACTTACAAAACCGATCCTTTTACTTACCGCCATTTTTACGCTCTGCAGGCTTAGTATGAATGTGCGGCGTGAACGTAGATAAGGTACATTATAATGTTTAAAAAAAAAACTCATACATAGGTACATACATACCTGCATTAACTCACTTCTATCTTACCTGCCTTCAGCAAAATATTTGAAAAATTAATACTCAAGCAGTTGCTAAGACACTTCAATTTAAATAGCCTCCTCCATACCGAACAGTATGGCTTTACGAAAGGTCGTTCAACTACTGATGCGGGTGTCGCTTTGTTGAAACACGTATTTAATGCATGGGAGAACTCGCAAAATGCAATAGGGGTTTTCTGTGATCTCTCAAAAGCTTTTGATTGCGTACTTCATGACACACTTAAGCGTAAACTAGTTCATTACGGTGTCCAAAACGAAGCTCTTAACGTAATAGATTCATATTTACTTAATAGACTTCAATGTGTAGATGTAAATGGTGTGAAATCTTCCGGGCTACAGGTTCTATTAGGTGTACCTCAAGGTTCAATACTGGGTCCATTCTTATTTTTGGTCTATATTAACGACTTGCCATTCTATTTAAACGGTATCTGTGATGTTGTGTTGTTTGCAGATGATACCTCTCTCATATTTAAAGTAGAACGGAATAGACAAGATTTTGATAATGTTAACTTTGCACTTTCAATGGTCACGGATTGGTTTACGACAAATAACCTAGTTCTTAATGCCAAGAAAACGAAATGTATAAAGTTCGCCTTACCTAATGTTAGAAATCTTGGACCGAATATAAGCATTGGTGGTGTGGTGCTTGATACGGTGGACTCTGCAGTCTTTTTGGGCATAACAGTGGATGCCAAACTGCAGTGGGGCCCTCATATATCAACCTTAGCAGGGAGACTCAGCTCTGCCGCCTACGCTGTCAGGAAAGTGAGACAATACACTGACGTGGACACAGCTCGGTTAGTCTATTTTAGTTATTTTCACAGCGTAATGTCTTACGGTATGCTGTTATGGGGCAAAGCTGCAGATATTCAAAATATATTTGTGCTACAAAAACGAGCTGTTCGTGCAATATACCAATTAGGGCCCAGAGTCTCCTTAAGAGATCTATTTAAAGAGATTGGTATTCTCACAGTGGCTTCTCAATTTATTTTTGCCAACATAATATACATTAGGCAAAATATACATATGTACACTAAAAACAGTGACATCCACAATTTTAATACCAGAAATAAGCACAAACTGTACGCTCCTTTCCACCGGCTTCATAAGGTCCAGAGCTCATTTGTGGGGCTCGGTATCCGCTTTTATAACATGCTACCTCATTCTTTCCTGGATTTACCTTTTAACGCGTTTAAAGCTAAAGTTAAATCAAACCTTTGTTCTAAAGCATATTATTCGATCAACGACTATTTAGAAGACAAGAATAGTTGGTCGCTTTGTTGAACGCAGGACAATGTTGCTATGTTCTTTTACTGTTTAATAGTTCTTTATTTTTGTGTATGTTTCTTCTACTATCCATATTTTTATGTTATTGACATGATCCTCTCATTACATTGTGTGAATGAGTTGTATTGATATAATTCAGCATTGCACATGTCAGCGGGCACGCCCTTGGACTGCCTTGGAGGCTTTTTATGTATTCAGTTTAGCAGGCTTTGCTTGAGTTAATTGTCGATTTTGGTATATATAACTTTTTATTTATTTATTTTGGCATATTGGTGTGTGCTAGCTAACATGTAGCAAATTATTTAATTGAATGACGTATAAAGATGATTGACATAATTATTATTTTTGACATAATGTGTTGTATAGCTTCAGGTTCTTCAAACCTATCAGACAGACGTGTTGCTGGGGAGTTTGTTCCTCCACTTCTTCTTCCCAGCAAAAACACTAGGAAGTGGTGAAGGGTGGGCGTTTTGGGGGACTGTCTTATGTAAACGTCTTTGACGTTCAAAAAGTGCTGATTCTCAGCCTAATTTGAATAAATGAATTTTGATTTTGATTTTGATTTTGATTTTTGATTTCACGTATTTTTCCCATAGGGGTAGGCAGAAAATATAGAACGCCACCTGCTACGATCCTTACAAACTCCTTCGGCGTCGTTGAAAATACTCATTTTGCACATAATACATACATACATACATAAAACCACGCCTGTATTCCCTGTGTTAGGTTAGGCAGAGGAATACCTATAGTATACACACAGTAATAGCACATTATATTTGTTTGATTTTAAGACTTTATTTATAGGATACTAGCGGACCGAACAGACGTTGTCCTGCCCGTACAGCGCCACCTACCGGGTCCAATTGTAAATCTAAACCATTCTCGAATCTCCACGAACACACACAAAAAAATTCATCAAAATTGGTCCAGTCGTTTAGGAGGAGTTCAGTCATACACACGCACACAAGAAATATATATATTAAGATATATATAAATAAGTTGGGGTCGGCATTCAGTCTAACCAGATGCAGGTGAATACCAGTATTTTTATATATCTAAATACTGTTTCTATTATAATTGATAGGAATTGTACTTGTATAAATTGTGTAATAAAAATTGTTCGAATATGCGTCACGGTTAAGCCGCGCGTTCGTGTTAGGACTTCTGATATTTTTCGATGTACATGCTCCGTTACCTTACGAGTTCAACTGTTAATACAAGCATTTCTGCTTCGTTGGTGTAGTGGTCGCAAGCGCTTCTGCTGAGCATGAGATCCTGGGTTTGATTCTCAGGTCGGGACAACTGCTATTGGATTTTCCGTCTCGAAGTTCTTAGCAACAGCCCGGAGTCTAGTTATGTTTTTTGTGTTTGAGATTTGTGACTTTGGTTGGTGGCAATGAAATAGCCCCCTATTACATGGGACGTTAACATAACTGGTGAAATGTGGGTGTTACCTACTATAGGTGCAGCTGTACCCGTTAGGGAATACAAGCGTGATGTTATGCTATTCGTATCTGATCCAACTATCTATAAGATAGTTGTAACTTTAATTAAAAAAAACCGCTTAAATTCACGTAACGTTTGCGCGGCGCGTTCGTGCAAGGCCTCCGACCATTTACAATGTACACCGTCCATTACGTTACGTGTTCAGCTGTTAATACAATCATGTATCCTGTAAACAGCATCGGTGGTTCAACTGTATAATATTCGCCAATATTTTACGAGTATTACAAAGTGGACGTTCATCTCTACGTGTCAGTTTCTCAGACAATATCGTTTATGTCGACAACAATCCTCTTTGTAACTGAAGTACACGATAAATAAATATAAAGTGGCTTTTCGTCAAATTAAATATTGACGCTACGTTGGAAATATGAAACAATTTTTTCGATGTTTCCCCTAAAATGGCGTAAGGCGGGCTTATTTAACTTATAGCGGTATAAAGGGTACTCTGTCAGCGTAAAATCGTTGTCTCGCTAAGAAATGTCGTCGACGACGCCCTTATTTTTCACTTAGAAAGAGGAATTTTGTGGAGAAAGGCAGGTGTTGATACTACGTGTTGAAAATGGTTCATTTAAGAGAGACGCTTTGTACTGCCAGGCTAAGACAATATAATACAGCGCTGACGAAGCACTTGTGGACGATACGAAACTAACTTCATTACGTCTTCAAAGAGATGCCTAATGAGTGTTTGTAGATGAAGGCGATGTTTGCAAAGTCTTTTGTACACTAGTTTTCGTAGTCCACTTTACGACTGTGTAGGTACATGTATTTGTAGAGCATACCGTATGTCTACTATTCTCAGTTAATTAAGTTTATTTATTTATTTATTAATATTTATACCTTTACAACTATCATTACAGACGTGTAGTGTGGTATTTATATAGTTACAATTTTAAATTAACCTAATAAGGAACTACTATTTCTACCTACTAAATTATACTAACCTAACCTAAATTATACAAAACTCATACATCAAAATAATACAGAACAAATATTATATGACTTTTTAATACTTAATACTAACTATTTTTAAACGATACAAAAACATATTTTGACTAGCCTATCACAATTTATGTGTAGCATAATATAAAAGTTATCTTGTGGGGTCAGTGTTTATGGCCTCGCGATTCAGGCACGACGTTGTGAGTTCAAATCTCGGCAAGTACCAATGTGACTTTTTCAATTCATTAATCATAATTAATAATCAAAAAAATCATCAAAATCAAAAAAATCGGCACCATAGTGCCGATTATCTTGTTGACAAACTCACCCTAATTAAGACCAGCTTCCATCTCTTTCTCTCTCATAAAACGAGAAAGGGACGAACCCCCTTGTAAGAGCCGTCAATTTTAATTGAACTGAAACTTTCAAACAAACATATTTGACATTTAAATGGCATCATGGTCAAGTTCAAAGCATAAACTAATTTGACATCTCTAACTTAGTACAAAACTGTCGCCGTCCTTTTCTCAAGTTATCTGTCAGAAAGAGATGACAATTTTCTAATTTAAGCGTAGTTTGTGAACAAGGGGATCCAATGTGGAGTGAAAATGTGTTCTTTCTAAGCTTATCTATACAATACTTCTTTAGGATATTATTTGCATTACTCGTGTATGCCACCTTCTGTAACCTAGTTTATACAATTTAAACTTGAGCTCCTCAGCTCCTGTTGCAATAAAACTAATATTGTTTTAACTTTTTCGTTTGTAATAAATATGTGCATGCATAATGTAAAACTATTCCAAATTTAGAGTTGCTTAGTAATTTTTGAAGTAAGCGGCTGTGACAGACAGACGAAGTCGTGACCATAACGGTTCGTTTGAAACTATAGTGGTACCGGTTCCTTAAAAAAAAACAACAAACTAAACTTTGAATATTTAAACACCCTTTTTTAATAACATTAACAAGACCAGTAATAATATTCCAGCAGCCCACGAAATCATTGAAAGCTGTTTTTGTGCTCTGCCTGGAAATTTAGTTTGAAGCACTTTCAATAACACTTCTGAAAAAGGCTTGATGTGATGTAATTTAATATTGTCTTAAAGTCTATATTTGAATTCCTGAGACGCTGTATAATGTAAACATACAATTCTTAAACATGCCCAACATTTTTTAAATAGGAAGAATGAAATGTGTCAAAAATGCTAATAATAGGTCTTTACCTATGAAATTGCCGTTTTGTATGAAAAAATTTAAATGAATTTTTTTCATGTATTTTTTATTTGTATTAATCGAAGTAATCACCCATGCAATCAATGCATCTTTGCCAACGCAGTGGCAGTTTATTGATGCCCTTCTTAAAGAAATCAGCTGGACGGGAGGCAACAAATTCTTCAAAGGCATTTTGTACTGCCTCTCGGGTATTGAATTTTTTTCCCGCCAAGAAGTTATCCAAATTCTGGAAAAAGTAGTAGTCTGTAGGCGCAAGGTCTGGTGAGTAGGGCGGATGACGGAGAGCTTCCAACCCCAGTTCTTGCAACTTGGAGACCGTCTGCTGTGCAGTATGAGGACGCGCGTTGTCGTGCAGGAGCAGCGGAGACGAGCGATTGACCAATGCTGGTTGGAGATGTGCCAGCTTCTCCATCATTGTGTTCAATTCTTCACAGTACACATCTGCAGTAATGCTCACCCCGTTTGGTAAGAAGCTGTGTTGAATCACACCGGCGCTAGACCACCAAACAGTGACCATCACTTTTCTTGGGGTAAGTTTTCGTTTAGGGCATTGTTTAGGTGCTGAACCAGGATCCAACCAACTTGCTGAGCGCTTGCGGTCACCAAACAGAATCCATTTTTCATCGCAGGTAACAATGCGGTTCAAAATTCCTTCATTTGTGTGTCTGTTGAGCAGTGCAAGGCACGTCTCGACGCGTACTTCGCGCTGGCGATCATTGAGTTCGTGGGGCACCCATTTGTCAAGCTTTTTTACCTTGCCAATTTGACGCAAATGGACCAATATTGTTTTGACGCTAACGTCGAAAGCTGCTGCTAATTCAGCCGTAGATTGTGTATCATCAGCTTCCACAATCGCCTTTAATTTGTCATTGTCGACCAAAGTCTTCGGACGACCGCGAGGTTCATTTTTCAGGTCGAAATTTCCAGAACGGAAGCGAGCAAACCAATAACAGGTAGTGCGTTGGTTTGTAGTGTTAGCTCCGTAAACGTCGTTGATGTTGCGTGCCGCTTGTGCCGCGTTGCTGCCACGACGGTACTCATATTCCATAATTACTCGAATTTTTAACGTATCCATGATGACGAAAAAGATTTAAATGCGATGAAAATGTAACACTAATCAATAAACAAATGACTACTTTTGGAAAAAAAAATCCATGTTTTTAAAATAAAATTAATTTGAAATTAGAATTCTTAGCCAAACAAAAAATATTTTGATTTGAAATGGCCAGTACTGCAGAACGGCAATTTCATAGGTAAAGACCTAATATAATGTATCGGATTTTTTAACAGACAAATTTGACATTATTTTGACAGTACATGTAAATGTCTTGTAATGTAATGTAATTTGCTTCTTTGAATTTATTGTCATCACAAATCATAATGAATTATTTAAATCAAAATTATTTTGTCTTAACAAGTTATTTTGACTTTTTTTTCATATAGTAATGAAATAATACAATCATTTATGTAGTTAATTTGTAGTTTATTACGAGTAAGCTCTTTATTTGCATGTAAAAATTGTAATTAATTCTTTTTGTATGCCTATAATAGGCTGATCATAGCGCACATTTACCTAAAACATGTCCAACCACTGTACCTATGTATCACAAATAAAATATTTCTAAGGTTTGTTCAGGATAATATTGTTAACGCTATATATATTCTATAAAAAGTCATGATCATAGTTTTTATTCATACTTACGACCCGACAGGGTCCAGAATAATCATATTTTTGTAAAACCTACCACATTTATTAAGTTCACATGTGGTAATGAATAATATTATTACTTGTATTTTTATATTCAAGTAGCACTCCTACACAATTTTTAATTAACTGCGCAGACAAAAAGGACAAATCATAATGAAATGTGATTAGATATTACAATACAAATACACAGTACCCATTCTACTGTCACCGTCGACTGTAGGTGACGTGCAAGTCACAGCAGCGTCTGACGTACGGTCAGTCAAGCCTGTCAGCTGTCACCGTCAGCACGCTCTTCGAGCTGCCGCGCACCAAGGACGCGCTAACTTACGCATCGTTGTTAAAAAGCAGACGATATCAAAATCAAAATAAAACTTTAAACTATTCGACATTTTATTGTTTACTGGATAATAGGCGGTACAGTTAATCCTGTCAAAGCTGTCGACAATTTATAGCAATATTAATATCGCTTATCTCGCCAACCATATCCTCGTGATAACATTTATTCGGGAAATCCAAGCGTTTTGTGCAACTGAAATATAAATATAAAACTGCGATGCGACACCCCTGTCGATAAGCTGACGACTTAATCCGTTCGCGGGTGATTTAGATGGGAAAGCGGAATGTTTGTTGTAAAACCTTGTTCATTTATGTTGTTAGTTTAGAGTGGTTTAAAGGAGGGATACCTATAGTATTTCTATGTACGTGGTTATGCGTAGTTTTTGCACTAAGGTATTTGTGTCCAAGTAAACATAGGTACTGTAGAGTATTACATTAGTTTATGACATGTTAGTTAGTAGTATAGTTATGAGAAAGTTTCTAACTTTCTATTTATCGTATGCTGAATTAAGGCTCAGAAAATACTTGTATTCAGTGGCATTAGACTGGAAGCAGACCCCATCATAGTTGGGAATAGGCACATTGGTACTAGCCGAATTTTGAACCCTGAACATGCATGAGAGACGAGATTTAGATCTTCGTTTGAATCGGAGAGCGGAATTGTCACGTATCCTAAGTCATTTAGATATGTGTTTTCCCTCAGACACAGAATCATCACCATCATCGCCTAGCCTTTCCCAACCATGTTAGGGTCGGCTTCCAGCCTAACCAGATGCAGCAGAATACCAGTATTTTTCATGAAGCCACTGCCCTCCGCAACCCAGTAACTGGGCAACACGATATCTCTTTTCTTACTGATTGTCTGATTTTCGGGCTTCTGACTACCCGTAACGACTGTCAAAGATCTACAAATGACAGCTGGGACGGGTTGTCAGAATAGTTTCGAAATGGTTACTTATCTACAGAACGGCGAGCGTAGCTTAACCATCGAACGACCTGTGCGGCTGTTTATCTAGAAAACAAACCCCACATTACTATGTTCTAAATCTAAAAGTTCGACGCAATAAACCTTCGTGTATTCGGACTTTAGCTGTGGGTAGGTGGATCGCAGCACGGACCGGCACGTTTAATATAGAGAATGTAATGCGCTATGACCGCTCGTGACGTCTTCTAGTGTCCATTGTCCAGTGCATCGGAGCCAAGACGTTTAATTAAAATGTACAACTTAATGGCGGGATGTTCTAGGGTATTGTTTAAGATGGCGGAATCTTAGGATAGGTGTGTGATTCTGGGTTTATGTTTGGTGATTATTTTCAAGAGTTTAGAAAATATTATTGAAATAGATTATAAACTAAAAAGGGCTCGTTGAAGTAACATAACAACACGCCTGTATTAAGGGTAAGGCAGAAGTGTATAGTTCGCCCACATTACGCCAGATATGTATATATAAGTCCCATGTAATAGTGTACGAGCCACCAACCGGATACAAAACAAGTCTCATCATCATCAGGCTATACTAGTCCACTGCTGGACATAGCCCTCTCCTAATGAGCGCCATAGCGCCCTGTCTTCAGCTTCCCGCATCCAGCATCTGCCAGTCTTTCGCAAAACAAGTCTCCGGACTGCTAATGAGGAACTCCAGATGGAAAAATATCTCAACAGCATTTTTCCCAACCCGAGAATAGAATCCAAGATCTCATGATCAGCAGAAGCGCTGGCCATCACTAGACCAACGACGCTATCAATGGATAACTTTTGCTACGGAACCAAAAATGAAATGGCGAAAATAAAATCTGCTGCCCCATAGTATTTATATTCGCGTATGCTGTAGCTGATTTTTTTGTTGTTCTTTATGATGAGAACAAAGACCCTTTTTTAGGTTTTTGGTTATTTCAATTACACCTCGCAGTAACAGTGAAAATTTTTAAAAGGGTTGATGTGTGGTGATGGTTTTGGTCATGCCTTTTTTTGGGACAATATACTATTCCTAAACCACTGCAACTCCTGAAAACCAGAATCAACAGTGGCGACCACCAGAAAAGCGTCGAGACAATGAAGCCCGATGAGTCCCGGAAAAACGATTATTTCTTGGATCCCGCAACGAAATTAATCAGAAAAGAACAGCGGAGGAGTTACAAAAACTTAGAAAAAAATTGTCATGTTTGTGTGCCAAACCTTTTTCTTTCATTTATTTATTTACCTCAATCAACTTTGAATCATCATCATCATCATCATCAGGCTATACTAGTCCACTGCTGGACATAGCCTTCTCCTAATGAACGCCATAGCGCCCTGTCTTCAGCTTGCCGCATCCAACATCTGCCTGCAGTCTTTCACAGATCGTCATCCCACCTGGTCAGAGGGCGTCCTACACTACGTTTGCCAAGTCGCGGTCTCCACTCAAGAACAATTTCGAGAAGGAGGCCAAGAGGAGGATCCAGCTGGGCTGGGCAGCGTTTGGGAAACTGCGCCGAGTCTTCTCGTCATCCATACTTACATGCATGCTTAAAAACGAAAGTTTTTAATCAGTGCGTCCTACCCGTCATGACCTACGGAGCCGAGACATGGACACTCACGGTAAGGTTGGTCCACCAATTCAAAGTCGCTCAGCGAGCTATGGAGAGAGCTATGCTCGGAGTTTCTCTGAAGGATAGGATTCGAAACGAATACATCCGACAGAGAACCAAAGTCACCGACATAGCTCAAAGAATTAGCAAGTTGAAGTGGCAGTGGGCTGGCCATATCTCGCGAAGAACCGACAACCGCTGGGGTAAACGGGTAAACACCTTGAGTGGAGACCGCGACTTTGAATCATATCTACAATTAAAGTGAATTAAAAAAAAAGATTAATACAGTTTCATTCAATTCATCTGAATTATCTACATAAATTAGATCTATTCGCAAACCCGGTGCCTAGCGTTAAAACCAACTTTTGTTTAACATTTATAATGAAAAGCTAACGAAATGTAAAGTTTTCTCTTTTCAGTAGAATCTTCGGATTTCTGTTCGAAATTATTATTTTTTATAACACTTCATAAATCTTAAGCGTTTAAAACACATTTTGGCGACATTGATAAAATAAAACATTATATCTGACGCTATAAACTTAAGGGGAAGATCTATAAGACATTGATTAGACCTGCTGATTTGTATGGATCGGAATGTTGGGCCACAAAAAGGATAAATAAAATGCAGTTAACGTTGCCCCACACTAGGAATTTCTCCTGTATCGTGGGTGCGTTTACAAACATTTAAACTCACATACACAAACAGCCAGACCCGGAACAACTACCTGTAGGTCATACAAATATTTGTTCCGTGCGGGGATCGAACCCACAACACGCGACGCAGCAGCCGAAGTCTCAACCACTGCGCCAGCCGTGTCGTCAAAATATGGTATGGTAGGTATGGTCACGTAATGCGAAGGAATGTGGAACATGTTGTGAGGAAAGTTTTGAGGATTAATGTAGGGGGTTACAAGACTAGAGGGAGACTAAAAAGAAGATTGTGTGAAAGATGATATCGCTAGGAAGGAGCTGACTTCTGAGATGACGGCAAATAGAAATGTATAGAAGAAGAAGACATACTGCGCCGACCCCAAATAAATTGGGATTAGGGCAAGAGGTATCATGATGGCCCAGTGGTTTAGGCTTCGCCTCTTGTGCACGAGGTTGTGGGTTCAAACCTGGGCAAGTACCAATGTGAGTTTTTCAATTCATATGTACTTTCTAAGTATATCTTGGACATCACTGACATCGGTGAAGAAAAACATCGTGAGGAAACCTGGAATTATATAGTTAATATAAGTCTGAAATCGCCAACCCGTCTTGAGCAAGCGTGGTGATTAATGCTCGTGCCTTCTCTGTATGAGAAGAGGCCTTTGCCCTGCAGTGGGACATTAATAGGCTGGTACTACTACTAGGGCAAGAGGATGATAATGACATCTAACGCTATAGAAATCTTTTAAACCACACGCACAGTTATTCACACGATTTACTGAATATACATACTATGTTTACAGAAACCCCCCAGCAACCTTCGGGTGACGGTAGCTCACCAGACACAATTCCCGTCTTGTCCGAGGATCTTTCTTCAGGATCAGCATCAGAAACTTCGTACCATGCTCTTCATACCTTTAAACTAGTGACACCGAATTGATCGTTAGTGCAGTCTTCATGTGGCAACTTCATCGTGACTTTATCTTCAATTTAATGATGTATAATTTAATTTTGATTCACTTAATTTAATGATAATGAATTATTGAACTGGATTTTTATATTAACTAACAAAGTTTTTAGGTAAACATTGTTAGTAACCCTTATATGAGGGAAAACTTGAAATAAAATTATTTAGGATATCACACGGAAACCTTTCACTAGCCCTGCAAGGATCACAAAATTTAATATTATTATAGACGACTCATCCTGCTATCGACCTCCAGACTCGGGCAGGGAGTGATGTGTCACCATTAGTAACGCCACATGGAATTATTACGCAATACATCTGACGTCACACAAATTTTACATCGCGCTAACTGAGTTATCCGCACGATTAACATTAAATACAGGAATCCGACAACAATTGTCAAGTACTAGCCCACCGGACACAACACCCGTCTGGTCGGGTGATCCACCCTTTTCAAAGGAGTATGTCGTACTTCCACCCCTGTTCCTCATACCTCTAAAAATCAGCATTATCATTATCATGTCTGTATCCAAAACTTTATTGGGGTCGGCTTCAAGTCTTACCCAATGCAGCTGAATGTCAGTATTTTACATGGAGCGACTGCCTATATGACATTCACAACCAAGTTCCAGGGTAAAACTATACTATTTGCTAAGACTAGTTATCAGACTTTCAGGCTTCAGACTACTATAAAGATCCACAAATGTCAGCCGGGACCATCTCTCGGGTATGTAAAAATCAGCATAACGAAGAACATATATTTAACTTCGTCTGACCCGTATCCGCAGGTCTTGATATAAACCCTGGAATTCACTGTGGCGGCAAACAAACAAAAAAACACTTTCCATTTGGCTAGTAGTCTCGCGTGACACAAAAATCCTTCCCCAACCACACACAATTACGTCTACGAACTTTTCTGCCCTAACTTCTTAAACTTTACGGGGTCCCTCGAGCGCCCTTGGACACTTTAACTATATAATTAAGGAGTATATACATATGTTTGTATATAACGTGACGAACGTAAAGCGGCAGTTAAGAAAACGACCGCTGTACTATAATCGCGGGGCTAAAGTGTCGTATTAGGAAACATTGTCTCACATAACTTACTGGATATAGTTTGGGAGACAGTGTTTTAGGCACAGTAGAAACCCTTGAAATTTCTTTTGATATTATATTTATATGAAATAAATTTTGATGCCTATTACAGAGTAGAGAGTTGCAATTTCGTTTGTTTGCCAGCAGGCTTAGGTCTTATGAATTGTAAAAAGTAAACCCTTGAAATTTTCATATGGGTATTACTATTGCCGCTAACAACAAATAATGAAAATAAAATTAAAATGCAAAGATTAAGTGCTTTTTTTTTAAATCTTGTGAACGGTGGTTGTTCTTCGTGTGAGAGCCGAAATCGCACTTGGCTGCTTTTAGATAAACTAGGAAAGGATTTGCATGGTATTTCATGGGCTATAAAAGACGCAACTTTTTAGAGGTTTTGTCTCAAAATAACACCTAAGTAACCAATCCAAATCATCAAAGAAACTCTTAAGAGAATCGCAAATAAACTCATTTTCCACATAATAGCGTCCGGAAGAGTAGCTTAACCAAGGTACTTCATCCTCCAACACAACATAACATGTAATCTACTTCCAGAATTCCTCACTCCAAAATCACATCTGTCTCCTGGCCTAATATGGATGGCACAATTTGTAGCATAATGATGATAGCTGTGCGGGTCCTTAGCGGGCTTTACTGCGGCGTTTGCTGTTCAAGATATGTGGTATTATAATATTCATGTGTGTGCGCAGATGGGAGGCAGCCCTATTCGCCTTGCATTAGCCCATTATTGCATGTTCGCGGGATTAGATTAGTTGACTGTCTTGTGACGTCACAGGGTCGTCAATGTTATTAATGCTGTTTGTGTTGTGGCGTTGAGTGTTGTGGTGTTATGAGTGTGTGTTTGTAGTGGATACGAATGAGGATGCAGGCGATGCAGCAAAGTTTTTTAATGAGATTCTTAAGACGGTTTGGTAGCCCATCACGTCTTTTGTATATCGTAGAAAAAACATACTTATTTTATTTTAAAATATCTGAAATTAATATTAGTATGTATAATAGTAGAATGTTGCCTTACATCACACATTTTAAATCTTATTTTTATTATTCCGCATAGTTTTTGACTTCTGACGAAAACGATCGTTAAAAATGTACCTAATTGACGGAGAATTATGTACATCACCATTATCTCATGGGAGATCATGTACTGTAAATCATACGAAAAAAAAACCGTTCTCTCCAACTAGCTCAGTTTTGTAGTCATCATCGTATCAGCGAAATTCCTCTTCAAACTTTAGCTACGCAGCAGCAAAACATAAAGTAAAATTTCAAAAATGGAAATATACCCTGCCAAGTTGCGGAAACCTCGGCGAGCGAGTCTTTACTTGCTCTTTGTTGGTTTTTTTTTAACATCGTGTTAGTCACAGCCTACCTTTATTTTTTTTATTCGAGGTGGAAAATCCTCATGGATGTCTTCCGCCCTGGGGGGGCAAAGGGGTCTGTCAGACTCTTATTGACTAAAAACCACCCCGGTGTTCCATCTAACACCTACGCCGGGGGTCGCGGGATCGTACGATCCTTCCGCAACCCCCGGCTAGTTCCGGTCCGCCTCTGCAGGCCTCCTCAGGTAACAGCCAAAAAATTTTTTTTTTGATTCGGTGTGGAAAATCCTCATGGATGTCCTCCGCCCTGGGGGTCGAAGGGGTCTGTCAGACTCCTACTGACTATAGCAACGTTTCAACAGTAGTTTCGTTTAAAAACACGCTTAATTATCTACTCCCCAGACATTTCGGCGCCATGATTAGTTTTAGTCGGAACAGGATCAAAGCTACGTGTTTTCATTAACTTCAGCTGTGAGATTGCTATTCAATACATTTACTATGCATTGGTTTTATACCCGTAGTTCATCGTTCACTGCGATTTTACTGTGGGTGAGTTAAATAGTTCTTTCAAGCGAATTGATTTAGTTATTCGGTGTGGTTCTTTTGTTAGCTACTTAAATGGCATTTCGGCATCATGGTTATTTGTTTGACTGGATGGATGGATTGTGTGAAAGAGGATATGGCAAGAAAAGAGGTGACCCATGAGATGACGGCAAATAGAGATGTATGGAAGAAGAAAACATGCTGCGCCGACCCCAAATAAATTGGGATAAGGGCAGGAGGATGATGATGGTTATTTGTTTGACTAAAATGCTTTTAGAGTATCAAATGTTTTAATGAGAGGGACCTTATTAGTGATGTTTTTCAGAAAGGTCAGATGCGTAGTGTGCAGAAATGACCATGTGTATGGAATCTAAAGCAAAAGGAGGTATCCTTCTGCATACACCCATGGAAAAAAGGCGTGAGAATATGTATTTACGTATAGAAGCATCTAACGCTGTTGTCGATTATCACTAACACAAGAAAAAGTTTTAAACCCTTTTAAAAAAGAGCGCTTTAACTTTTTTTTTCTTCTTTTTAAATCGTTGCCCCACACTAGGTATTTCTCCTATGTCGCGGTATGTATGCACATACAGCCATCCGGAACAACTACCAACCATACAAATATTTGTTCCGTGCGGGAATTGAACCCACGACACGTGGCGCAGCAGTCGAACGCTCAGCCACTGCGCCAACCGTGTAACTTTAACACTAAAATGCACAGTGTTAGTGAAAATGGTCATGTAAAAAGTATAAAGACAAGAAGGTAACATCAGAGCCCAGCTGTGACTCATTCTTGTATTTACAAGAAAAGCCTGACCTATAAAACGTACTCAAAAAAACTTGTTAGCAATCTATCTCATGTAATACCGAGATGGGTTGTCAAGAAACTTTCCCCGGCGCTTATGTCCTCAAGATTTCTGAGCAAAGATCCAATCTAAGTAATGGGTGGATCGAACTAGTCATATGTCACACGACAGATGTTGGCCGAGTCTATATTATAGTGTTGCATGCTCCCAAGTGACACTCCAATCAAGTTTTATAGCTTTGTAATTGATTAAAAGTTATATTTGAGAGTAAAGTGTGAAGGCTTAAGTGATTGGATAACGTAGACATGGTTATTTTAGTCCAAGTAAGAATTTCACGTGTAGTTTATTTATTTTTATTATTTATTAAAAACAAAGAAAACAAAAATCATAACTTAAAAAATTGAGAGCTGTCAAAGGCGCCTGGCAGATATGAAACATCGAAATTATTGTATACACGTAATATGCATAGAAGAACAGATTACATCATCATCATCATCATCCTCTTGCCCTTATCCCAACTTCATTTGGGGTCGGCGCAACATGTCTTCTTCTTCCATACATCTCTATTTCCCGTCATCTCTGAAGTCACCTCCTTCTTAGCCATATCAACTTTCACACAATCCATCCATCGTTTTCTGGGTCTCCCTCTACTCTTGTAACCCTCTACATTCATACTCAAAACTTTCCTCACAACATGATCCTCATTCCTTCGCATCACGTGTCCATACCATGATAGCCGATTTCCACACAACTTCTCTGTCACAGGCGCCACTTTCAGACTTCCTCTTATATACTCATTTCTTATTCTATCCATTCGCGTAACACCACACATCCCCCTTAGCATTCTCATCTCAGCTGCATGCAACTGCCTTTCATTCATTCCTTTTGTGGCTCACTCTGATCCATACAATTATTACGACAGTAACTAAATATGGCTTAGTGAAAAAATAAAACATTACTAATTTTCCTGAAAATAAATGATTATTAAATTAATTATTTTAATTAAAAAAAAAAAAGTATTTGCAAATGCGAAAACTCAACTGTTTTAATCAGTGACTTCAGTAATAGTTGTATTCGATGTTGCCTCTGACGGTGGCGACGCATCGCCACGGCATGCGTCGCCACGCCTACAAACGCTGCTTTAGATGTTTCACATCAAAAACTTTACCCCACAAAATCGTTTTTTTGTTTTTTCCGTCGGAACAAAACAAACAGTATTAAAAATAAGGTTTATTAGTGCGGACAGTTCATTTGAAAAAGGAACCAATAAAACAAAACTACTCATTCGTTTTGGTTGGTTATTTTCACTTGTGAGGGGTTAGGCAGAGGTGTAGCTATAGTACACTCCCATTGGCGAAATGGGAGTGGTGAGTAATGTTTAAGTCCCATGTCGAGCCTATTGCCATCAATCCGGCACAAATCCGGGATTAATTCCCGGAAAGTGGTTGTCACCATCTACGTGTACCTTTAACGTTAATGGTATGTCAATGCGATGACCTTAGTGGTAAGGTCGAAATATTTGTGTTCATAAGATAGTACTTAACCTCACCTGCCCTTGACATGGGTAGGGGTATTTACTGTAACATGTGTGCATGCTTGGCGGCGGAAATATACACACTGATATTTTAAAAGTTGTTTTACCGCTGCGAACAAATTTTGTCTTGGCAGTAAGAAAGAAAGGAAAACATTTATTCAGCAAAGGCTCAGGCACACAACGACACAATACTAAACATGGAAAGCATGTAAAGAAACAAAAAAGAAAAAATATATGGAAGTATTATTAAGGACATGCCTTACGGCTGGGTCCAGTTCAGCAAAAACGCCAGACAACTAGTGTCTCACGTTGGGTTTCAACTGGACCTGGGGTTGTGAGATTTCACGGACGTAAATGAGTTGTGTGGTATGATATGAGTATGTGAAATAAATATTGATTTTGATTAATTAAATATGATGTAATTAATTTACATAGGTTACAATCTATTTATAATATAGAAATAGATTGCGACTTATCATAGGCCTTGCATTGTGTATTGTTTTAAATATTATTTCTTTATAATGCTATTTGTGATAACCGGGCATTACCCGTTGTCCACATATCTAAATTTACCTGGCAAGGCTATTTTTTCTTCCCGTGGTACACCTGTATTTTGGATATATACGAACTATTTTGTTCTTATATGTCTTTCGTACTGATAACGTCATCATAACGACATCACGAAAAGGGGCCAGAATTCAGTTCGTGAATTTATTTATTTATAGTTAATTAACACGGCATAGCACCAATTACATTAATTAACATAGAAACAAAACAAAAACTATACAATGCAGACAATACAATCAAAAACAACTATTCTCTACTTACTAACATGGAACAGTAGACACCCTTGCATACTGTCTCTCACAGAACATCAGACATACGCGCTTAATTTTACTCCATTCGTCCGCAAACACATCACATTCCGGGTTGGCCGTCAGGAGAGTATTGAGCATCCTCAAGGTACGACACACTGGCGATTCAGCTCTGGCGACGGTTCTGCAAGGCAGTTGCGCGAACAGATTGTGTCGGCGGCTTTGGCGGTGACAGATGTATTTGTCCGGTACGAATAGTTGACAGAAGAGGTCATGGAGCTCAGGGCAGTCGATGCGACCGTTAAGGGTCTTACAAGCTACCGTGAGCTGGTCAAGACCTCTTCTTACCTCCAACGAGTTGAAACCCAAAGTCCCTAGGATATAGTTGGTGGGGTACATGTAAGGGTAGAAATTGTAGGTTCTTTTAAAAAGATACCGAAGAAAAGTTTTCTGCACTTTCTCGAGCATTAGTGTTTGAGCCGTAGTATAGGGATGCCAGACACAACTACTAGACTCCAGCTTACTGCGAACTAGGGTGGTGTACCTACAGTAGTTTAACAGTGACAGTAACAGTTAGTGAAATAATTATTCATTAAAAGACGATGACTATCATTGGCCTTAATATCATTTTGACGACCTATGTGGCGCAGCGGGCGTAGGTCCGCCTGCGACGCAGGAGGTTGCGCGTTCGATTCCCGCCTTGGGACAAATGTTTGTACGATCTACAAAGCTTTGTTCCGGGTGTTCTGGGTATGCTATTTAAAATAAAAAATATCTATCTGTGTAATTTACCGTATTTTTTTTTTTTTTTTTTTTTTGGGGAATTTTCACCTTTATTACATTTTTTTTTTCTTAACTTCTTTTTGGTCCACAGCATAGACGGGTTTGCGTTCGCAAAATGAGCACACGATTTTAAAAGTAAAAATCTTGGATTCGCCGGAAGGGAACTACCGTTTTCGTTGAAACCGCATTTTCAAAAGGAACAAGCTTATTCCGTCTAGGATTATTATTAAAAAAAAAGCAGTGAAAACAAGTAACTTGTTATCTCGGATCTCGTTAGTATACAAAAGTAAAACATTTTCCAGTCTCGAAAAATAGCTACTGCTACAATTTTCAGTAAACCAGAAAATTCTAAGAAACCAATTACGAAAATCCACGTGAGGCAAATTAATTTCCCAAAATGGCGAATTGAAAACCGCGATGTATTTAAAAACAAAAAGAGTCTAAATGTCGTGTTTCGGAGTCGCATCACGTCCAAGCCCATGTGGCCGCCACCGGGTTCCGTCGCTTTAGAAAAATGTATACGACGAACGTGACAACCCTACGATGGAAACGGTTCTATTTTTGAACGCCATCAAAATATGTTTTGGTTTGTTTATGGTTTTCTGAATTGTTTATGATTTGTGCGTAAGGAGGTTTGATAACGTTGGGGATGAACCATTCTGTAAATATTAGAGATAACCGTCTGGAATCCAAAATGTGGTGTAATATATATAAAGAATCCCAGCATTAATATTTTAAAAGTATCAAGTTATAGAAGCAAATTAAAATTTAGGACTTTTTATCTATTGCTAATATTTTCCATATTTCATACATAAACTCACGCCTTTTTCTTTGGGGGTAGGGAGAAACTACAAAACGCCACATACTACGATCCTTACATACTCCTTTTGCCTTGTTAACGCTCCTACTTCTAACGTTCTGGTCTTACACGTCGGAATTTACGTTTTCCAGCACTTAAGATAAAAGTTCAACTACTTCTGCTTAATTTACCAAACAAAATATGTAAAAGAACCTCCAAATCTTCGGGATTTTCATTAAAACCGAATTTTCCGGATGCACCGTGGTAATTTACGTACGTATCTACATAACTATCTCCTTCTTAACAATGTTGCTTTGCATAGCAAGTGAACCACGCTCAGTTGGTACTAAACCGGGCATGTTTCCGATACATTGACTGCGGAATCTTAGAGGTTGCATCCAAGGAAGTCGATATACGTAGCTCATAGGAGGGACTGCAAGCTACATTGCTGCAATTCTGTTGTACAGCTACTGTTTTAGTACAGTAATATCTATTAGGTAGATTTACTGAAGATTTCTGTAAATGAGATTTGCATTTGCAGTGGTTCAGTAGTTTTGGTAAGAGACCTTTAAATCTATATAAGTATGCTTGTTAAACTAGTGAGTTTCGATAAGAACTTTAATAGCAGGCTTATGTTTGCTAAGTACAATTGGACATAGATCTGCCATAATGTAGGTTGTACCAACTATATTGCCATGTTTTAGAGCCGTTATGAGTTTAAAGTTGTGATTGTTCTTGATATCCACTAACCAAATGTTATTGTTGTAAATACAAGTTTACAAACCTCATTTTAGAGCCTGATGCACGTGAAGTTAAATAAACAATTGAAATGCGGCTTTATTTCCTTGGCCGATCCTTGAGGCTGGACAGTGTGAGGTCGGCCCTTGATGGTAATTGCCTCATATATGTATACATTAATAGTTGTATTTTAGATTGGTAAGTGTATATGAGTTTAAATGTTTGTAAACGCAACCACAATACACGACAAATTCCTAGTGGGGTAACGTTTTAATAAAAAGAAAAATAAATATCTTTAAATCGTTTGAATTTACGTTATCTAGTGTTGAGTGTTCTGCTCGTTCTATAAGAGATAAATTTTATAAAGTATTTCAGTCGACACATTTTCGCAAAGTCCTAGAATACGATCGCTTCTTTTCTTTACAAAACCGCTTCATTTCTCAATACTTCCCAACGTATTCGCCCGCTTGCTCCAAGTTAGCGATACAATCAAAGCAAACTAAGTAAAAGTTCTAAAGTGTATCGCGATTTATGAATATTGGGAGAACGCCGACGGGACCACAACGTACCGCTGTCCATTTTTAGTTTGTCCGGGCAGTCAGCCGCGAAATCAAGGGTTTTAGATCCGCCAAAGTACATTTGCACCCCAAGAAAGAAATATTCAACCTTGCTGCGGTAATCATAGAGTTTACAGTGTGGTTACCTACCTGTAAAATAATTTGTAACGGATTTTTCTTATAAATTATGATACAAACTAGAAGACTGTAAAATAATGCTTCGGGAAAAATCTTTATATTATCTGTTGTGGTTGCTAGTTGGGGGATTTCCTTGACTGATTTTAATAATAAACTTGAGTGGAACACAAAAATGATGGCTTCAGAGGGCTTTCTTTGGCGGTGATTTTACGTCTACATTTTTCACGATGATGGCTAAATAGGTATTTTAAAATCGTAAAAAATATATTTTTATTAGTAGAAAATATTTTATATATACGAAAAATCAGATGCTATTAATGATTGTACATTTGTTTCTACTCTTAAAAACAATTAAACATTCAAAATGAGTAAATATAACTAATTTATAGGATTTACCTGTCTGTAGCTTTGACTGTTGTATATTTGTACTTAAAACAGAAAAAAATATTGGAATGAAAATGCTGGCATTCAAAAATTAAGCAACTTTCACAAAAGGAATTCATATCGCTTCGTACGTCAAACTCAGCATTATTTCTGGTCGGAATGATGAAATGTTAACAAGACTTAGTTACCAATTGTCCAGTTTAAAAACTTCCCAACAGTTAACAATACAGCTCACGACACCCTGTATCAGATAACGGCTAGAAGCAACAGCGCCTTGTCTCCCAACAAAACTTGTAAAAGTAAACAAAGAGGGACAGGACAGCGCCACCTTGAAATGGAACAAACGACGGTCACGTTGATACGTTCATTGGAAAAGAAACTTGAAGGGTCGTACTCTTCAAACCATATCAATTTATTGTAACTTTGATTAGTTTACACCTTGTATAGTGCGCTCTCCTGATGAATAAGCTTGATGTCATAAAAAATACTTTAAGATACAATACTTTAAAAAAATATTATGTACATAAAAAGAAAAAAGAAATCATAGAGCATAGAAAAATTGTCCAATTGCAAATTCAGCATTGCCACGTCGAATGGCAATGCTGCTAATTTTATCTTTGCCCAGCAGTGGGACAGTAACAGGCTGGTATTATTATTATTATATTTTTTTATTTAGTAAATACATAGTTGATCACGATTCTACTCTAACCAATGTTATTACGTTCTGTGAAAAGTTTAACGGAGCTACATATCTACGAGCCTTCGTTGATAAATCGAACTACGGACATACGCCTTTTTTGGTGCAATCAATCTTCCCCTAACAATGACGATAAATTGAAAAGTTCACGTCCAAAATACGTTATAGGTCATGTCATGCGAGAAAGCCTAATCGTTCCGCCTAATGTTACAAGGCCTTTTAGAAAAAGGTATGTTTTCAATCATGGTCTCTTACAACCATCAAAAGCACATTGAAAATGGAAAATTACTTCCTTAATCCTTGATTCCGAAGTAGGAATTAATATAATTTTGATACCTAATCCTCAAACTTTAACTATTTTAAGATGGGGCGTCAATATATTATGGTCGGTCACCCATTCACGATCCGTGCGGATTTTCTTTCTTCGCAACAAGCTTCTTCGAAAATAATTGGGACATAATTTAAAAATCAGTGTAAAAATCAAACGGATGCTGTCAAAGATTGCTAGTGGCGTTTGTTATCTGTGCATTTCCATTCGTCTTCGAGTAATACTTATAATACGTGTTGTGGACATATCCAAACGCTACTGGAGCGAAACAAAATGTAGACCTATTCTTTTCCAAAAAAAACACCAGAGATAAAAAATAGACAAAAAAAAACACAGAATCCCTCTATCCGGCCCCGGATGACGTGTTGTATTGTGTAGATACCCCCGGGACACCCCGGGATTCTTCACATTGTTACACATACGACCTTATGTAAATGCGAGGGATTCCACAACTTTTTGTGTCAATCGGAACAATCGGAGATACTTCGAACATTGTTCGAATGCATTTGGTATGCGAAACAAAAAGTCGGGAACACAATAGAGTGCTTTAGTAAAATTCCATTCATTGACGTTTTCTTTGTTGATAGAAGCGTTTCACAATACTTCATCATCTGCCCAGCCTTTTCCCAACTATGTTGGGATTTCGTTCCAGTCTAATCAGATGCAGCTGTACCTAATACATATACACAGGCAAACACAGAGGATAAATTTCGGATAATTGACGAGCCTGGACAAAGTCCGGACGGAAAGCTGGGCAAATGCATAAGGATGGTAACCCTACTACCGAAGGTATTTTGATGGGATGTACAGCTTTTACATTCCAATAGGAAAACGTTGCGTGGATTTTTCTAATTATTCCTTGAACGTTTTTAAAACATGATGATTGCATTGATACGATTTATGTATATGTAGTCTTAATCACAGTTATCCCCTCAGCCACGAAATTATCTTAAATTAATATTTACGGCATGACGTTTTGCCTTGGAAGATTGGTAGGCCTTTGGTGTGGGACGCAACTTGTGTTGACCCTTGCGATATCTCATGTTTCGAGCACGGCGGCTGTTGAGGCCTTCAAACGGCGCAAATCCTGTAACTTTATTGGTAACTACAGTTTTAAGCCGTTTGGGGTTGATTGCACGTCTCCTTTACAAGATTTCTCGACTGATCGACACTTCGCTTGAACAGAGGGCTAGTTCATCCTTTGCCCAAAGAATTAGTATTGCCATCCAACGTGGCAATACTGCCAGACTTTTGGGCACGATTCCAAATATAACGTTATTTATATTATTTAAACATGGAATTTCCACTGTGTTCTTTACACACACACACACACACATAGAGCACGCACACACACACACATACAGCGACTGCCCTATCTGACTTCCACAACCCAGAACAAGTACACAGTACCTTTTAGTGAGACTCGTTGTTATACGGGACGTTGGTTGTCGGGCTTTTGATTACCCATAACGGCCGTTAAAGATCTAAAAATGACAGCCGGGAACCACTGATTTTAGTGCTTACCGAAACACGAAGGGGTCTCGATCTGTAATGGATGATCACCCATCCACTGACCGACCTCGTGAAGAGAAGCTTAGCCGTTGATCGATCCGTACGGGTGTTACTAATTAGCATTTTACAATACTTATGTAGAATAAATATTAATAATACCAGCCTATTATCTATAATTATTTATTTATTTATTCTTCCACAGGGCAAAGGCTTCTTCTCACACAGAGAAGGCATGAGCATTAACCGCGACGATTGCTCAACGCGGGATTTCAGACTTATATTAATTATAAGTCCAGGTTTCCTCACATTTAGGTACAGACGCCAGCACATCTTAACAAAAATCTTAACAAAAAGTTGAAAAGGAACCTTATGTTTTTGTAATAAAATTGAAAAACTATCAAAGAAATTTGACCGGTTTTCTTTTAAGTTTTGTTCACTCTAGCAGTTTGACAGACTAGATTTTTTTTAAGGATTTTGCGACAGATTTAAAACGTTGATACGTACATACATCTTGGCCGAACTAACTTTATCTTTTTTACACATAGGCGTAAGTAATGCTACAAGGCATTTTCTCCAAGCTTAACAAGCTGAGTAAATGCTTTCAATAGCAACAATGATAGTAACTGCGATTCTATACGTAATATGGACTGTAAACTTGTACTGTGTTATTTTTTTTATCCATTACAAAACAACAACCGAATAATTATCTAGATAATGTAACATTGTATTCTTAAATAAGTAAGTAGTTTAATTAGACTAAGTACTAACGTAATTTTAAGAGAATTACTAACTAAAATGTACGTATAAATTTAGACCTAACCGTTTTGTTTTGCTCATTTCATATGAACGCGTAAGTACCAACTAGTGTTTCTCATTCTAAGTGGATTAATTGTTGTGTTTTTGATAAATAAATGTCATAAACATGTCTTAAAAAACATTATGTTTAACAAATAATACTTAAAATATTTCTGCTAATAGTGACATTATTACATAATGTGGAATATGAATAAAACAATTATAGTGCCGGTAATCGTATCAGTTAATGGTTTTATAGCGAAGAGTTTCGACCAACGTCTAGATAAACTATCTCTAAACAGCTGGGTCAAGAGTCAGATGCATAAGGCGGTCGTCTTGGATACGGCACACATTGTAAGGAGTTTTGTGACTCTCTATCCCTAATCACTGTTACCTTGGGTCTTACTACCCGGTCGCGGGCGCAGCACTATTACAAACTTACATATTTTTTCGAAAATTTAATCCCCCTATCACAATTTATTTGGGTTAAGCGCAGCATGTCTTCTTCTTCCATACATTTCTATTTGCCGTCATCTCAGAAGTCACCTCCTTCCTAACCGTATCATCTTTCACACAGTCCATCAATCGTTTCTTTGGTCTCCCTCTTCTCTTGTAACCCTCCACATTCATACTCAAAACTTTCCTCACAACATGATCCCCAATTATTTTTTCAAAAAAAATATTGTAATTTCTTTTATTTTTGTTAAAATTGTATGCTACTACTTGATTTGCACTTGACTTTTTATTTGACTTTTAAAAGTCAAATAAAAAGTCAAGTGCAAATCAAGAATATTATAATATAATACCGAACAACGAAAACCGTTAAGTTTTAGAGACAGACTTCAAAGTAAAAAGGGTTGAACAATACGGACATTCATAGCTAGTCAGCCGTCGCGATTAAGACCGATTGGGCAACCAAATTAGTTATGTAAAAACAGTTTTCTGAATAGTATCGTATTTTCAATATAGGGGTTACAGGTTGGAACAACACACGCAGGTCGTGAAAGGTACGTATTGTCGGCCACAAGCCTATAGCCTACCCACTTTGTATGGAGAAGGCCTTACTAACTGTATACAAGGTGATTAATTCATTGGCAATCTTTCAGGGAGTAAAAGACTTAATCTAATTTCACTTCATATCATTTCGGTTCATTCCATTTCATTTCGATTAATTTCATTTTGTTTATTATACGAGTATATATGTGACAATTTATATCTAGGAGTACCCGAACTATCAACATATTGGTTTTCCTTCTCTATCAAGTCCATCTAAAGGTTTTCTGTTAGAGATCGCTTTTAGTGATAAGGCCGCCCATTGTAACAATGTACAGCTCTAAAACCATTATTTGTAAGTTTTCAATGTGTTCAATACAGAGTATTCTAATCTATCCTAGTAGATTTCAAGGAGTAAACCTGCTAGAACAGAATAGAATACTCTTTATTGTCAACTTACAAGAGATTGATCTTGTAAGTTGGTTTGCTACTCATAAATACATACACTTCTTACTAAGGGATCTACTCTGAAATAGAGGGGCATGAAAAAAAACAGCTGTTCAGTACAATATAATAAATAAAGAAATAAATTGGCCTTGGGACAAATGCTTGTAGATCGTACAAACATTTGTCCCAAGGCGGGAATCTAACCCGAAACCTCCTGCGTCGCAGGCGGACCTTCGCCCGCCGCTCCACATCGGTCGTCGTATGTTCACATAACTCAACAAAATGTAGGAACCAGTCCCGTAGTAAAAGTTGTTCATATTCATGCGCCACCCTGTACCAAGATAATTGAATTACGAACCGAAAGCAAATTATTTAATTAGTCAAATGTGTTGTGGCCATGTTGTGAATACATCGTTAATTACAGGATTGATTGGAAATCATTACGTAGCTGTTGACATGAAGTTACAACATGTGAATGTGTTTTCAACAAAGAGCGGAATTACTGGGGGGCGTGTATTGTGGACAAATAGTTTTTTTTATTTAATAAACAGACCATTAAAGTATCGGTACTTGACTGACTTACTTGGTTTATTTTTTACTATTTATTTATTTAATACTTTAAGCACACAAATGTACAGAGGCGGACTTAATGCCATAGGCATTTTCTACCAGTCAACCTTTGGGTGATGCAGAGACAAATAGTGGCAGGTGCAATTTTTTAAAAGAAAAGGGGAAAGAAATATAATAACAGATAAAAAATAAGAAAAAAATATATAATGAATAATAATGACTTTTACACAAGAAACCAGGAAAAATTCCCTCACAGTGAACATACATTACAATTAATAATGGGTCATTTTCAAAATTTTTGTACATTCTGTTGTGTGAAAACGTCTACGTGAATATTACCCAAGAAAAATGCATTGAAGTGATCAAACTAGTATTATTATCCTTGAGCAACGTTTTTCCCAGGTGGGTTCCAACATTTTGGATCAAAATAATTGGTAATTTAAAAAAAAAACGATGTTTTCTTCTTCGGTCTCATAATATTTTCATACAGCAACCTCGTGTCTCTAAGCACATGCGCGTAACAAAAAAACACATAAAAAGGAAACTACTTACATATTTACATGTTCTAGTGGCACAATATCTTTATGACTCTAATTATGTTGCAAATGATATAAAATATAAATAAATAACCTAATGCATAATAATAATAACATTGTTTCAATGGATGTCTACCATTTCGTTCATTTTTGTTATTCTTTTTTGTAACAGCAATATTAGTAGATATATGGGGTTTTCAACTGGAAACATTCTCCATTTAAAACCGTCCAATCAGATGATAACAGAACGTCTGTTCACCAGTTTGATAGCTGGTGCCACCAACAAGAAAAGTGTATTTGTTCCTGTGAAGTGTTTTTTCAAGAATAAATCTTTCATTTTTGTTGTTCAGCTATAAAAATAACGGTAAGACTATCTCTTGTTATTTTTGCGTATTATTAAAGAATAATATTGACCAACTACTGAAAAGAAGCTGGATAAATCCTAAAAGATTATTTCTAACCACCTAATGTTTGAATTCATAATTCAATTGGATTCGGATTTGTTTTTTTTTTAATTTAAGTATTTGTTTCGTTTGTTAAGTTTATTTACACATTATTTTTAAATACCTATTTAAAAATAAAAATAGGTAATAAAATGTAGAAAATAGTAGCCCACTAACATTAGGAATACGTACAACATCAAAAATCGACTTAAAAGATGTAAAAGATCAATCTACAGTATTTAGTATGGTATTATAATTTAGTACGAAAATTCATAGTAATTAAAGTATAAAGTACAGAATAAAAGTATTTTTATAGTAAATTAATAATGAATACTAAGTAGCGAAAAGTACTTGGATAAGTATTATGAATATTATTATATTTAATTATAATATTTAATTTATGAGATGGAATTTTGTACAGGAATGCCGATGACTCCCGCAGAAAGACAACGCAAGTACAGAGAAAGACTTAAGTTAAACATCATCATCATCCTCTTGCCCTTATCCCAATTTTTCATTTGGGGTCGGCGCAGCATGTCCTCTTCTTCCATACATCTCTATTTCCCGTCATCTCAGAAGTCACCTCCTTCTTAGCCATATCAACTTAAGTTAAACAATCCTGAAAACTATCAGGGAATAAATCAAAAGAACTTGGATAGGATCAAAAGTAAAGACAAGTAGTGTAAGCCACAGTTGATTATTTTTCCCTAATTAATGAGTGGAGTATGTGTTACAGAATACTGTTTTTTATTTGATTGATTGCTAGCCTTGAAAAATAATTTGTGAGACTGATTTTATGACTGTAATTCAAAATACTGATTATATTATTAATAAATGATTAAAATGCGATTTCGTTGTTTTAATTATCTTCTGTGAAATAGCCCTAATATTTCCATTCTGTTATTTTTTTGTGACATTGTTCATTTTTGTAACGGTATTCGTTTTTGTTTCATTTTTGTAAATGTACAAAAATTTTGAAAATCACCCTAATACATTACAAGGCAAAACTATAATAATCCATATACATATATTCTGTAAGATAATTTAATAACGATCCAATGACATAACTTGTAGACCTAGACACGTCGTTATCACCCGGGACCACCAAGAATCACTGCCACAGGCGGCACTTTGATGCATAATGCACATAAAAAAAATGCTATCAAAACACATCAAAAACCAACAAAACAACAATAAAATAGGGGTACTAGGAACAGTGTGTAAAATGTGTTATTCACCATTGAAAAAAGAGGATCCTCCGGGTGTTACGTTTGGCGGGCTACTGACCTACGTTGTTGTCGAGTTCTTGTTTCTACGTTCAATCGCGCGGATAATTTTGATATCGCGATGTAGGATACGTCAGATTTAGTTTAATCAAAATCCTAGCACACGTTGTTGTTGCACACGAAACTAAAAATCCTTATACTATTGCATACTTGCATTATAGTGTACTACTAGACTTATGTCATGTACAAATATTGTTACAACGTACTATCTTTAATGATGGTATTTATCCAGACATGAACTTATGTCCAATTCTAATGCAGCGTCGACCCTAATGTTGGGCTCAAAGTTATCACACATTGTTTTTAAAACGTTGCCCCACTCTAGGAATTTCTCCTGTGTCGTGGCCCGTGGGTGCGTTTACAAAAATTTACACTGACATACATTAAAAGCCAGACCAGGAACAACTACCAGGCCATACAAATATTTGTTCCGTGTAGGAATCGAACCCACGACACGCAGTGAAGCAGCCCACCATTCAGCCACTGGGCCAAGCGTGCCTTCAAATATTGTCACAACGTACTATCACGGACATTCTTCTGTAAACATTACACTAGTTATTTATCTAGACATGAACTTACGTCCAATTCAAATGCGGCTTCGATCATTGTGTTGGGCTCAAAATTATCACATTAACCAAGTAGCAGGGATAAATGCTGTAGGAATGCGTTCCTTGTAAAATAGGTAAACACCTATTTTACAATAAACTTCACTACACACGTAGTGAAGTCTGAATGATAGATTGAAGGATTCTGTAATAGAAGAACGTAATGATTGAAAAAAAAATGTAGTAATAAAATTGAAAACAGAATGCTTAGATGGTTTGGTCATGGTAAGACGATGAATGAAATGCGAATAACAAAAGGTGTTATACAAGGCGTATATAAATGAAAACTAGAGACACCCGGAAAGACATACACTGACCTTATTGGTGATGTTCTTCTTGAAGAACTTCACCAATAAGGTCAGTGTATGTCTGGCACCTGCTTCTCTTGAGAAGCAGGTGCCTAGTACAGTATAATATGCAAGTATGTAAGGACCGTAGCAGGTGGCGTTCTGTCGTTTCTGCCTACCCCTTTGGGAAGAGAAGAAGGCGTGAGTTTATGTATGTACATTGTAGGTATTGTTATTATATAAGTAAGAAATCTAACGCCGAGTAATATGGATCTAGTAAATCAGAACCATCTGAAGCGTACTCAAATGGTATTAATTGTTTGAGGTGCCTTAAGCCTCCATAATGCGAAACGGTATCGGATCCCAAGTCGTGTGAAGGTCTTCGTGGCATCTAAGATGTAAAACACAATAATATAAATGTATGGAATATAAAGCAGAAATCTGTTTTGGGCGTTCTTCTAAGAATACGTTTACGTACGACAAATTTATGGAATAGTAGCTGTGTGAGAGATCATTTTAATTTTTCGATGACTGCACGCCTCTGCTAAACATTTTTCTTTAACTCTTTTGTAGATATATTTTTAATTCAAGTTTTTGATACACAGTGCACGGAATTACAGAGCCTTATTTTTTTTTTGGTATGGGTATCTCGCAGTTTATCCTTCAGGGATATCTACTGCTTAACCGAACTTTGTTGTGGGGACTTAATTAGAAATGAAGGCCTAAAAATGATTAAAAGCTAAGCGACCCTAAAAGCACCCTGCGGGGTACGAGCCTCGGCTTAGGACATCGCTGGGAGAGGATAGCATAGGGAGGGGCTGGATTCAGATCCAGCCCCTCCCTATGCTATCATAAATAACATCTCTATCAGTAGAGATGTTATTTAAGGGACTTAGTTTAAACAAGTACTGGCTCAGCTACATGAGGCCGTACATATAATTCGTGGCCGCGATAGCACGTTGATTCAATTAGATACAGCCTGTTCCTTTGTTGTTCTCGCGCTCTAAGCCGAGGGCCCTACCCCGCAGGGGTAGCGTCTAGTCGCTTACCTTGTAAGTTTTTTTTAAGTTTAAGTTCCGAGAGGAAAGTTCAGTTGCAGCAGTAAGTAGGCAATAAGTAACCCTGTTAAACGGCAAGATGACCATAACAATAAAAAATCGACGATGCCACCTTTAGCAGGCCGCTGCTAGAGGTGCCATCAGTTTTTTTTTGTAAGCTACTTCCGTGCTCTGTGGTCGACAATACCAAGGTTTCTCACAAATTATAGTTAAGTTGCTATATCTAATAACTGGGGGAAAAGAGTTTGTTCGACAAGGGACGAGCTAAAAATAAACATAAATAAAACAAACCTAAACTAAGCAACTATTCAATGAAAAATATTTTGGTTTCGGTGGTAATTTCACAATAGCCCAAAATGTCTAAGCTTACAGTTTATAAAGTAAAAAAAAAAACAAAATAATATTACTTAAGTAAAAATTAGAAAAACCATCGAATATTTTAAGGCGATAATTTTTTAATTTAAATCAGAATCATGGTAGCAGGTTGTGCGTCGATTTCCCTACCAGGAAATTAGTACAATAGTACAGTTTAATAAATATTCTAGTATATCGTGTAAATATTATTACATAATAATATATAATATTTTATAGGTATGCCATGACAAGATAGTGAAAAATAGAATGGTTAATGTGTCATGAAAGCGACAGTCAGGTTTACACAAGACTTAAGGCCTCTGCACACAGCCGGCGTGGGGTGGCGACGCTCCGCTAACGCGGCGGCAGCGGTCACACTGCGGAAGCGATCACGTCCCTTCCCGCCGCGTCAAGTTCATTTTTAAGAAGTGTTTTTATATTGCTTATGGACTAAATCGTGCAGACATACGCCCGCTGTGTGCAGAGACCTTTACTTACATTAGAAATGACACGCTAGAAAATTAAAAGTCCCATATGAGGTTGCTTCTTCCTATTAAAAGTTTTATTTAATCGCTGTCACCGCGATATACAACATAAGAAACAAACATGTCTCCGCTGAAGTGTTTCAACAAGTTATTATTAATAGAGAAATTCTTCGGAATATACAGAAATTATTGTACCCAGACGAAACCTAAGAAATTTTTTATTCTGTTAATAATATTCGTCCAGATTGTGTTCCACACTATGATAGTTATTTATGAACTAAGTTTGTTGCTAGGAGAAGTTGGTAACAATCAGATCAATTTAATTTTTGCTGGTTTCTCAACATCCGTATATTTATCATCAATGATAGCCATCACGACCGGCGTCTGTTACAGCCAGGCCTTTACGTCGTATTCTAGAAGTATCAATCGTGTCTCTGAAACTTTTAAAGATGACAGGAAACTTATCAACTCTATAAAGAAAACATACTGGTTCAGTTTTGTTTTTATTTTATATTCTATCGCCTTTGCTGTCTTCAGGTCGTTGGACACTTTTTTTAAATTCTCTGAGCTAAGTCCGTTTATTTTGGGTCCCATTCTGGTATCACATACAATGACAAGAATTATAATTTCACTTCAGCACTTATTGCTGTGCGTCGTTATTATGATAGTGGTTCATTCATTTAAATGCTTGACTTCGTTGGTAACAGTCATTCAAGAGAGATTACGGAGTTGTGATATACGTTCATATGAGCAATGTGATATTACAAGGGAGCAGATTCAAGGATGGGTTGAATTGTATCAGGATCTAGCAAACTGCTGTGACAAAGTGATGACTTGCTTTGGACGTCAGGTACATGTATTTTGAACATACTATTGGAACCTCTATGTCCTAAATTAGTTAAATATTAACCTGTCAATTGTTATACAAATATAACAATTGACAGGTTAATATTTAACTAATTTACTTATATAAATGATATACAAGCAACCAATCATACGAAGCTACCACCAGATACAGAAACCTCATCACAATGCGAGACGTATTTAATTGCAATGCCTTCTGAATTAGGCCCTTTATCCAGCCGTCTATCGAAAGCCGACGCGAGAGGTGATCTTTAGGGCCATTAACAGTAACAACAATCAGCGCAACAAGAGTCTTAATCCCAAATGAAAATGTGACATGAAAAAAAGACAGCCACATGTTTTAAGTTAACATTTTTGATCTTTAACAGCTTGCACGATGTCCGCGGGAAGGTAACAACGGCTATTATTGCGCAGCGCGCCAATCAATCTATCAACACTACATCAGGCTTTTTGAATTTGTTTTGCTTTTGTTTATTATTATTAATGGTATTCGTATGTTTCAGTTTTTTTCTATGATAATTTGGTCAATATTACACTTCGTTTTGATGTCATATTATATTTTGTACAAGAACGTTGTGAATGTAAGTATGTACTGAAATCTTACGTGTACAACGACTGTCTTTTCCTGATAAAGCACATTTTTCTAATCTCTTCCGACTTGTAGGTTCTAGTGGATGGAACTCGTCAAGCCTTTGAAGAAAGAGATCCACAGTTCTGCAATAAAGTATAGTCTACACGGTGCACCTGCACCTACATATAATTTCTACTTCTCTTCACTTTGTAAAGTCTATGCAAAGATTGTCTGTAAAATTAATTTCGCTAAAAAGAAAGTTCTTATTTATTTTGTAATTGGTTGTGGTGCACAGTAAAGAGTACACGAGTTCAGTATTATATATAATGTTTATCTCTGTCCCACTTTATTTGAAAAAACTTAAGTAGTTTCATTATTTGCCTAGCCTTTTACCTTACAATGTGTTCAGGTCGGCTTCCAGTCTAGTCGGAGAAGTTGAATATAAGTATTTTACATAGAAGGACTGAGTCAGTCTCTTAAAAAATAATATGTTTGTCATTCACAGCTTGGGAACACCGAAGAGTATACGAGAGTTGTGATTGTTATAATTGGGTACGTATCAATGATGATGATGCCGTTAGTTGCTGGACAAATAGTGAAGAACCAAGGTGGAAGGTTCCACCGGGTGCTGGTTCGACTGAACAATACAATGATAATTGGTAAAACAATTGTTATCAATGATTTTGCGGAGGAGACAGAAGATAACCCTTGTTAAAACCACTTAAATTTTGTTAAAGATTCAAGTGCAGCTGAAGCGAAATCCATAAAAGATTTTATACGTCTGCTTAAGAAAAATCCAATAGAGGTCAAGCTATTGACCAAGATTCCTGCTGGGATGTACATGCTGCCAGTTATACTCACGCTGACTGTCAACTATATCATTGTTATGTTACAGTTTAATCATATTATTTAGTTTCATTCCGGACATGTTTTATTACTTCGTTTGTGTGTTTATTAGTGAAAATGTCTTGTGATATGCTTAAACCTGAACATGGACTAACAAACCACAATGATGGCGGATTTTAGTTACTGTGTTGTCTCTTTTTCGTTACTAAATTATATTTGTTTCATTTTTTTGTAATTTAAGTTTATTAAATCATTTAATTATAAGGTTGTAAATATTTTTATTATTTGCTGAAAAAAATTATGGATCCGTTGCTCTTGACGAAATAAAACCAGCCGCACGGGTTGATACAAGGTTAAGCTACGCTTGCCAAGGTCAGTCTGTGGATGGGTGACCATTCGTAACGTATCGAGACTCCTCCGTGCCTCGGAAAGCACGTTAAGTCGTTGGTCCCGGCTGTCATTTGTAGATCTTTGTCAGTCGTTACGTGTAGTCAGAAGCCCGAAAGTCTGACAACCAGTCTTACCAAGGGGTATTGTGTTACCCAGTAACTGGGTTGTGGAGGTCAGATAGGCAGTAACTCCATGTAAAATACTGGTATTCAGCTGCATCCGGTTAGACTGGAAGCCAACCCCTAACCTAGTTGTGAAAAGGATAGGCAGATGATGAGTTATGAATCCGTTAAAACCCGGTGTCGTGGTCGTGAAGTAAGTAGTCAGTTCCGTATCATAAAATTAAAAGCTTCATAATAGATTGCAATATGTACTGACAGTTCAAAAGCTGGAAAGTACAGACGCCAGCACATCTAGCTACCCGCGGTCCTCACGCCCCAACCGCCGCCGGGACCCCGATCCCGATTACCGGCCACCGTAGGCGCGGGCTTGCGGACGGCGAGCAATCAGTGGCTCGTCGTCCGACCGTCCGGTAACTATCCGGACCGAGCCCAAGTCGTCAACGGCGCGAATTGTTCCACGCACGCCTCAAGGAGATGTCAGCAACTGTAGGGGCCCACCAGGGTCGAAACCTACTGGGGCCAAGGGTCTGATTCTGAAAGGAAGACTCGGCCCTGGTACGAAAGGCAACGAAGGAACAGGAGTAGGTTTTTAGTCAGTAAAAGTCTGACACTATCTCCCGCCCCCAAGAGCGGGGGATGTCATAAGATGATTTTTCCACACACAAAAAAAAAGCTACCCCAAACTGTCCCCAAATTTTCCCGATTGAACATGAACCTAATACTTATGTTATAAAGTTGCAAAACCATCAAAGGAATTTGACAGATTAGGGTAGCTAGATGTTCTGGCCTCTGTACATATGTCAACACCTCCTTATTGTTGTATACAGTAGTAGTTGCATTCAAATAACTTAAAATTACAATAGATACGAGTAAGATTTGGCGCTGAGAGCGATTATGGTTGGTCAGTTAATTTATGATTCCGAACCACGCTGCACGTAGCAGTGCTGCCGCAGCAGTGCTGCCACTAAGGTGCTGCCCAGCAGTGCTGCCTGCCGCGCTGATTCCGAGCAACGCGGCAGTGTCGCTCTGTTCGTGGTGATGCGTTGTTGTGTATTCGTTAGTTTACTTTGAGTTGACAAGATGTCGATTGATGACCAACTTTTATTTATACTGTTGGAAGAGGAAGAAGATGACGATGATTTGTTGTTGCTTTATGTCAATAGTAAAAGAAAAGCAACAGACTCGTTTTATAAAAGCAGACAACGGGAAGGATGTTACAAGACGCTGATTAAAAACCATTTAATAAGTGATGAAGAAAAATTTTGAGAGTACTATCGTTTAAATAAAAAACAGTTCAGTTGTCAATTTACGTGTCAACATTCAAGTAGGTACTCTTGCTGCGGCGGCATACGCGTCACTACTGGTCTGTCGCGGCGGTAGGGCGACACTGACGCGCAGCAGTGCTGGCGCTACATTGCTGCCGCGACATTATTTTTTTTTTTTTTTTTTTTTTTTTTAAAAAACGTTGCCCCACACTAGGAATTTCTCCTGTGTCGTGGGTGCGTTTACAAACATTCAAAGTCACATACACAAACAGCCAGACCCGGAACAACTACCTGTCGGCTAAACAAATATTTGTTCCGTGCGGGAATCGAACCCACGACACGCAGCGCAGCAGTCAATCGCTCAGCCACTGCGCCAACCGTGCCGTCAACATTGCTGCCTAGCTCGGAATATAATCTCATATAAGCCAATAGAAATTGTACCGGGACCAGTAGTGTCGCGGCAGCACTGCTGCGGCAGCACTGCTGCGTGCAGCGTGGTTCGGAATCATACCTTTAGTATCGGTGCTTCGTAAATTAAAGACATAAAAATTAAAGATCTTCGCTATCATGGGAGTGGCAGTAGTTAATAAAGATTTTACAAAAAATCTAGTAGCTGTGCAAGCTCCAGATATAAGTATCTCGGATAGTTTGGGTTGTTTTTAGACTATTAACACCGAAATAAGAGTTACTTTGTCGCCTTATACGGCAAAGATTTAGAATTTAGAATGCAAGAACGACCGAAGGGAACTCGGGCTTCGCCTCTAATAGATTCAATAAAGACATAGAAGTTACATTAAATAAATAATAAACATAAAATAAATAATGCTGGACAATCCACACAGCATCATCTAGCCCCAAGCTAAGCAGAGCTTGTGTTATGGGTACTAGATGACTGATATACTTAATACAATACATTACATAGATAGATATTTTTTTATTATACATAGCAAATACCCAGAACACCCGAAACAAATATTTGTAGATCGTACAAACATTTGTCCCAGGGCGGGAATCGAACCCGCAACCTCCTGCGTCGCAGGCGGACCTTAGCCCGCCGCGCCACATCGGTCGTCAAAATCATTGTCAACTATGTCTAAGAATGTCTACTATGTATGTCTATGAACTAAGAATGCTAGAGCTTGAAAATTTAGCACAGAGAAAACAGTTGTTCGAGCCCCCTTGTTTGAAGTAAATATTCAAATAAATAAAACTAAAGTGACTGTCATTTAAAAAAATAACAGCTTTTCAACGAATTGCTTAGTAACATTTGCAAAACAAAAAAACATTTTTTTTCAAGTTTTTCTGATTGTTCCGGCTAAACTCCGAAACGGCTTTTCATTTAGTAAGATAATAAAATAACGTTCCATGAAAAAAATATTGTGAACGTAATCCGATTCAAAAAAAATAAATTATTGTTAAATTCCACGCAGACGAAGTCGCAGGCAACAACAGCTGGTTTATTACAAACGAACACTCATAATAATATTGTGTTAATATGACGGATATCATTAACTAATTGACCAAGTTCTGCTTAGTGTCTACTACTTTACTTAATATTGCTGACTTATTTATACAAAAACGTGATCTATATCGTCGGCAAAGACGCTCGTGACTTTGCAAACAGAAATGTCTGCAATGAAGTGGTTGAGTACTTTATTGTTTATAGAGAATCTATTAGGCATATACAGGAATTTCTGTAGCCAGAACAAGATGAAGAAATGTTTAATTATTTTACAAATTCTGATGCAATCGATGTCACATGTTATTATAATGATTCTTGAAACACATTATTTGCTAAGAGGGGGTGACTATTCTCAATTAAGATTATTATTTTGCTGTTTTTCTGCTACAGCTTGTGTAAACTCTGTGTCTTCGGTCGTTACTGGCATCTGTTACAGCCAGGCCTTCATATCATGTTATAGAAGCATCAGTCGTGTCTCAGAATGGTATAAAGATGATCAGAAACTAATTTATAATCTCAAGAAAATGTTCTGGTTCAGCCTGACTCTTATTTTATTATCTACTTCGATTGCTGTCTACAGATCTGTGGAAGGTTTGATAGAAACCTCACAGTCTGTCTCCTTAATGCCATTGTTTCCTGTTGTGGTATCAATAGCACTTATAAGAATTACTGTTGTATTTCAGTATATCATGTTTTTTTTTGTCATTATGATGGTGTTTAAGTTTTTCGAAAGCTTGACGGCGTTGATACCAGTTGCTCTGGAGAGACTAAGGTGTTCTGAAATTAGTTCAGATGAGCAACGCGACATCACAAGGGAGGAAATTCATGGATGGGTTGAACGGTATCAGGATATTGCAAACTGTTGTGAAAAAGTGACTCTATGCTTTGGACGCCAGGTATTTCGTAATTAGTAGTATCACTCCTGGGTGTCCTAGATTGTGTTTTTATTCGATACATACACAATATTGTGTATTATAATGTTTGTTGTTGTTCCAGTTTTTCTTTTCACTAATACTGTCAATATCACATTACATTTTGATGATGTACCAAATTGTTTACCTGAAGTTGTTTAAAGTAAGTATATGTGTCACGACATTTCTACTTCCTTTGTAATGATTAATATTATGACTTAGTAAAACAAGTGTCTTGCAAAACATCTAATTAAATATTTTGCTTTACTTGTGCTGTGCGATCTTGCTTCTTCCCAAATTTCATGATTCTAGACCAACGCGATGTACAAAAAAACATATCAACGTACCTGTTAAATTCTTTGAGGTACCTTACCTCAAAAAACCATAGCCATTTGTTAATTATGGGTCTCCCTTGTTTTACCGAAAAGAAATTGCCAAATTATCACTTCCCAAACAAATTTTTGCATAATTTCATTTGCCAAATTATTACTTACCAAAAAATCTCTTTACAAATAATTGTTACGAAAACCTATGTTTGGCAAGTGAACGTTTGAACAATAACTTGTTCACCAACTAGTACTTTTTTTGTTAAATTTGATGTAAAATGCGTATTTCTTTGTAAGCTTATTTATGTGCTTGAATTTGTCTGAAACAAGTCAAATTTATGGTTACTAGACATTAGGTTATTTATGGAACTAGTTATAGTAGGTTAATAGTAATAATAATAAGGTTAAGGTAATAATAATGTTATTATAATTATATTATTTCTCTCGATAGCCTCCTAAAAATAATCTCTTTTTTCCATATTTTTTTCTATATAATCTAGTCGTTTCTGGTCGCGTAGGTGGTCACAGTTTTAACCTAACCTAACCTAACCATTTTTTAAATATTAATAACCTACTGTAACTAGTTCCATAAATAACCTAATGTCTAGTAACCATAAATTTGACTTGTTTCAGACAAATTCAAGCACATTAGCTTACAAAGCTCATTTGCGTATTTCTTTGTAAGCTTATAAGCTTGCAATTTGATTTTTTGGTTTTTTGATAAGATTTTTTGGTAAGTAATAATTTAGCAAACGAAATTATGCGAAAATTTGTTTGGGTAATGAAAATTTGGCAAAATCTTTTCGGTAGAACGGCAGGATCCCGTTAATTATTTATGAAATTACAGTTTGAAGACACCAGTGAGTTCAAGAGACTCTTGATAATCTTGTTTACTTACAAATCACTGATGATGATGCCACTAGTTGCTGGACAGAAGGCGAGAAACCAAGGAGTGAAGTTCCACCGAGTGGTGGTTCGACTGTACAATACTATGATTATTGGTAGGAAATAGTCTTATTTCAATATTTTTTTTGAATACTATATTTAACATAAAATCTGATTTAAAAGACCATCGACCTTTCATTACAGATTCAAGTGAAACTGAAACAAAATTGATAAAAGACTTCATACGTCTGATAAAGAAGAATCCAATAGAGATCAAGTTATCTACCAGGATTCCAGCCGGGATGTACATGCTACCAGTGATGCTCGCGTTGGCTGTCAACTATATCATAGTTATGTTACAATTTAACCACGTAATTTAATATAAAAAAGTGAATTATGTTTTAATAGTTGCGCCCCGCGGCTCAAAAGATGATTCGTAAATACCCACAGGAATACTTCACTTTTTCGGGGTAAAAGCTAGCTTATATCAAAATTAAAGCATCATAACAATCGTCATCCGAATGCATTCAGCCTTTTCAGCGTGAACAAGTAACAGAAACGTTCCAAATAAGTCGCATTTTTTTTTTTGGTTTGGGCATTTCGCAGTTTATCCTTTAGGGATTTCTACTGCTTAACCGAATTTTCCTGTGGGGGGCTTAATTAAAATTAAGGCCTCCAGCCAGTCATAAAAACTTAAAAACTAAGCGACCAATCGCTAAGGGCACCCCCTGCGGGGTACGAACCTCGGCTTAGGACGTCGCTGAGAGAGGACAACAAGGGACAGGCTGGATCAATCAGATATATTATTTAGGGACTTTTTAAACATTTACCGGCTCAGCTTCGCGAGCGGGCTCTAGCGAAGGGTCGGAGGGAGGGGAATAAGTCGCATTTATATTATACTAGCTGTCTCGGCGAAATTCGTACCGCATCAAAAGATAAGTGCCATCCCTTACCCCGTACCCTGCCATCTGTTAGAAATGTATGGAACTTATTATAGGAAAATATATAACATGCAATAAAAAAAATTGAGGTCAATAATAGATATAAAAACTGTCCTATCTTACGTTATTGTCAACTGTCTTGTCTTATTTACGTTTGACCTAAACATACACTATGTGCACAATTTTTTTTTATTAAAATCGGTTATGTAGTTTAGGAGTCTAAAGCGGACAAACAACGTGACACGTGATTTGTATATATTAAGATTATTCTTTATTTCCGGACAGCAAAGATCCAGTGTTAGTAAACAATATACTTATTACTAGTGCTAGTAGTTAACATGAAATTGAGAAAAACATAGAATAAATAGCATTGTGAGACCTCCCCAAATTAATGTTTGGTGATTGTCCTTCTCACATAATTTGTGAGTCAATACTCTCAGCCAAAGTTCTTAGCGGTTATAATATAAGTGCGATTTTACTAAGAAATAATATCATTACCTACACTTACAATAACTTGGTTTCATGTCGGATTTTATTAACATAAGTGTAGGCAGGACTATATTTAACTGTAAGAGTTCATTTAGTTTAATTTGGTGTAATTAGATTAGAATCTCATTTCACTAATTAAATCACACTTACCTGCTTTTTGCTAAGATGATATATGTGATTTAAGGTGTAAATTCACGATACATTTAAGTTTAAGGATTTAATATAATCCTAACTTTCATTTAGATTACACGAAGTGTTAGGTAGAACGAGGGACATACTTTAAAGGTGTATAGTACTCATGAAAATGAACAACTTTTACACTGGAACAATTCTTAAAATCGCGAAAAAATAATCAGCTACTCCATACATTTTGTGAAAGTGTTTGTAAAAACCTGATTACAAAAATAAATATAATTAACCATTTAATAAAACATCATTTTAACAATTAAAGCGACATATCAAACATAAACCTACATTTCTCCCTAAAAATACCCGCTTCGTTTGACCTAGCAATCAATCTCAAAAATCCACGCTCGTGATCTCATCTGGCCAATCACGTGGAACCTGTAGCAATCAGTAACAAACCACTAGTTACGCGAACACGGATTAAGTTATCCAATGTAATCGAATTCATAAAACCTGTGTGGGCCGTCTCGTCACGTTTTATTGGTCTGCTCTATTTCGGGCACGTGGCCAATTGATTAACTACGCAAACAATAGGTTTTAATAAATTGTGCAGACATAAAACAGTCGTTCTTGAAATTGATTGAATACACATAACATCACGCCTCTACTTCCCGTAGGTTTAGGCAGAGTTTCAACTATATTACACCCACATTTCACTAGTTATGTCTAAGTCCCAAGTAATAGGGGGTGAGCCTAATGCCATCAACCGGGCACACATCCAGACTCCGGGCTGCTACTGAGAAATTGCTAATGAAAAATCCCAATAACATATTGCTCGACCAGGGAATCGAACCCAGGACCTCATGCTTAGCAGTCGAGCAACGAGGCTATATATAACATTGGCTGTAAAAGTATGTGCTAAAGATCTACTTGCAAAAATAAATATCGTTACATACTTTTTTATGACATTAATATTAAAGACTGATTATTTTAACTCACATGCCTTTTGTGCAGGGTGGAATAATAAATATAATAAAAAATAAATATATTGACGCATATCCTGAAACCATGTGTTCAGTACCTACATGATTCCCCCCCCCCCCCTCAGCGCTGAAATTTTCGTCGGTTTTTTCTAATTCTTACGATGTTTTTTGATTTTTTTGAAAACGTACAAAATGATTCGGGTGAGACTTTCTGTACGTTATAAAATAAAAGAGATTAAAAAAAGGAGTAAATTATTCGCTTTTTAATGATTAATTTCAATGGGTTGGATATACCTAAATCATGATCTGCTCTTGATTATTTGCAATTTGAAGTAAAAAAAATACATAAAAAATTGTAAAAAAAATTCACTCCGGGGAGTCCAGAATCGTGTATTGAACTCATGGTGTTAGGATGTGCGTCGCTGTCCCTTACAACCTTGTATCATCGTCATCTGCCTAGCCTTTTCCCAACTATGTTGGATTTGGCTTCCACTGACCGGATGCTGCTAAATATTAGTATTTCACATGGAGCGACTGCTTATCTGACCTCCACTACCAAGTACAAGGCAACCCGATACCCTTTGGCAAGACTGTTTTTCAGACTTTCGGGATTCTGACTACCCGGAACGACCAAAAGATTTAACATGCTTTCCGAGGCACGGACGAGTCTCGATATGTTACGAACTTTCAGCTGTTTTTATCTTACCACGGGCTCTTCTTCCACAGTCCCTGTTTACATCGAATAATAATTTACGTTTGGAATATTAGTAAATATGTGATGAAACCAGGTCAATCCCAATCAACATAACAATTTGCCTATCTGCTATCTTGCTTGATTTGTAATATTTTATGTCTATTTTGATCATCATCATCATTCTAATGCTGCCATCCCAATTTTGGTATAAACTTTTTTGTCCAGGTACATTATCTTCACATATAATTAATGAATATAAATAGTTCGTTCCATTTACCTATAAAATACTCGTGGAGATAATCGTTGATTAATTACGGAAATGAAAAACCTCTACATTATCTACTGAGTAATTTGCCAATATACATAAATGAGGCCGATCCCCGCCAACATTGGCCACCAACATTAGCAACCAATGTTTGTGTCCTCCAAAATGTTTTAATTTGTATTTCTTCCATGTTCTTTGCACTTTAAGGGCTCTCTGAAAAGGAGGAGAAATGGAATAAATCGCGATAGGGAACGAAATACATTTTTTCAGCTTCATTGAACTTGAATTTTTCCCTTGATATTTATTTATAAGAGATATTTATGCTTATAATACTCGTAAAAAATGTTGAAAAGAATTTATTTACGGTTCGAAATAAAATTTGTTTGGGGGAAAAGAAAATATTTTAAATGGTTTTTTGTGAAATTTATCAAAAAAAGCGTACTAGAGCAATAAGTAAATGTAAAGAATTTACATTGTTTGAACGATAGTGTTAAGTGTTGTTTTTGTAGTTTATCCATTAAATAAATTACGAGTACTGCTATGACCATGTTGTGAGGAAAGTTTCGAGTATGAATTTCCAGGGTTACAAGAGAAGAGGGAGACCAAAGAAAAGATGGATGGATTGTGTGAAAGATGGCATGGCTCGAAAGGAGGTGACTTTTGAGATGACGGCAAATAGAGATATGTTTATGCAAGAAGAAGACATGCTGCGTCGAACCCAAATATATTAGGATAAGGGCAGGAGGATGATGATCAGTACTGCTACGGTGCGTACATAGTACGTAGTCGGCGTAGAGCTACTTCATCCGCGCTGCATTGAAAATGGAGTAAAAGTGTGTCTGGCAAGTGTTTCGGTCGTACTGGCCCTAGCACCCACCGGTGATCGCAGGTACGACCTGCGACCAAAAGCCTGCAGAGAACCAATGGACACAAAATTATAAGATTGTATACTGTTTCTAAAATAAAAGTAGTCCAGTTACTCTTTATAACATCAGCTATCTGCCAGCAAAAGTCCCAACAAATTCGGCCCAGATGTTTCGGAAATTAATTGGAACTTACAGCCCGACGGACGTTTTTTTGAATTAGACCAGATTATACTAAATAAAAGTGAATGTAGACATAGATTTTTCTTTATCTAGAATCTTCATTTTTTTATTGCACACAAAAAAACAGTTTTTCGCGATTATCTAGGCTGAGTGCATGAAAAAATGTGTCAAACAAAATTGGTCAAAAATTTTATGCTCTTCAATTTTATTTTTGATGATCTTCGGAGCAATAGAAACCGAGATAAAAATGAAAAACTGTTTTTATTACCTTTATCCTAGAAGAACTTACGACGCAGACACGAGATTTTATGAGACTTTATTATGTTAAAGTGACTGGACTACTGTGTCCTGGAACTGGAACCTGGCGAATATATTTGGGACAAGATACGGCAGATGATGGTGGTGATGGTTATATTTACGCCCTTATCGATTCAATAAACAATTAAAACGTTAAAATATTTCCTTATCGTTTTATTCATTTTGACGACATAATATTGGCACGCAAAGGCTTGTGTCGAAAACCAATTATATATAAATATAAGTTGCTCTATCAATCAATAAACCCATTTGTGAGCCACAAATTTCACTATAATTAACCCAAATCCCCTTGGATTACCCTACATACTAAATATGACCACGTGATCAGTAGCAAGAACTAGGTAGGTACTGAAGTGACAGATAATTCTCAGATAAGATTACTGGGATATTTGATGAACTCAATTAAAATAGGTCTATGTGCTTTACACACAAGTATTGGGAATTGGTGGAATTTCACAGATTTGTAAGGAGATTGTAATCCAATTGCTTTGAGTAGATAAGGTAGGTTTTGCAATGGTTGATAGATTGAAAACTTGTTCACCAATTAATTTAATACAATTCCCTTAATTGTTCAACAGACTATGAAGTACTATTCATTAAATGTGTAAAAAGTCGTGAAAACAAAGATATTGAAGATACTATACGAAATGCTTAAATAAATAATGAACTACTCACTAGTAATTTAGTGAAATAAATTAACAGTTTATTTTGTTACCTGTCATCGTTTTTACTATTATTTTATAGTCGTTGCCATCGATACACAACATTACAAACCTAATGTCTCCCTTAAAGTGGTTGAACCATTTATTGTTTATGGAGAATCTCTTAGGGTTATACCGGAATTCTTGTAGGCAGAAGAGCATTAGGAAGTATTTGATTAAATTGCAAATATTCGTCCAGATTGTTCTGCATGCTTTAATCGCAATATATCACGTATATTTGTTGCTGCAAAGTGATGAACATAGTCAAATAAAATTAATGTATGTGATTTTTTCTCCTTTAGTTTGTGTAAATTACGTGTCATGCATCTTGACCGGCATCTGTAACAGTCGCGCCTTCATGTCTTATTTTACAAGCTTGAGTCGTGTCTCTGAATGTTTTAAAAACGAGAAGCATTTGATAAATTCTATTAATAAAGTACTCTGCATCGGCGTAACTTTTAACATCATTTCTTTCGCCGTTGCTATATTCAGAATAATCTCAGCCTTACCTATTCTATTGCCATCAGATCTGAAACTAAATTTGGTTCCCATTTTGGTATCACAAACACTTATAAGATTTACTTTGACATTTCAGCATCTAATGTTGTTTGTTGTGGTTATGATAGTGGTGAGTTTGTTCAAATGCTTGACTTCCTTGATATCGGCCCTTCAGGAGAGTGTAGGGAGTTGTAATATTAGTTTGGATGAGCAATGTGCTATCACAACGGAGCAAATTCAAAGATGGGTTGAACTGTATCGGGATATAAAAAACTGCAGTGAGAAAGTGTCACTTTGCTTTGGAGCTCAGGTACCTGTTTTTGTTTAGAAACAAATAATATGTAACTTAGATGTCATTTACGGCAAAAAACGGGATGCAGCAATGAGTGAGACGGGGGCGTGGTCTTCTACGGTGGGGAGAACGACAAAGAATATGCAGATTCCCCAATTCAGCGTAAAGTCCACGTGCCACGTTGGCGAACAGAAAGAAAACCGTCAGTGATACTACCTGAGGTTCTCGACACGGCGGCACCCAGTTCTATGCTTTTCGGTACGATCACAAAGTGCGAGAGTGGACGTCTCTGACCATGCGTTGCCCACGGCGTGCAGTCTAGGGTTTTAAGAGGGTAACAAAAACACTCTCCACAGAATGAAATGGAAATGGGGCTCGCCACATGGCAGGAATTCGCGGCTGATACCACTAAGTGCAGTCCCTTCGAAGGAAATGGACACCTAACTTCTCCAGCCCTAAAGGCAGCCTTCGGGATCGTCCTCGCTTGTTCTGGGACATCGTTGCCACGTGCATTCGGTGGCAAGGGAACCGTTACATGTTTTGGGGCTCGAAAAATTGTGCCTGATCCGCATCGTATAAGCTTAAAAACAGTTTCCCTGTTGCTGGAAGGAAGCTGGGTTGATTTTGGTGATCTCTCTACATACCATCATTTGATTTGACGTGTGTGTTCCACGACATTTTCAAGCTATTTGAAAGAATCTTTGTCGAAGGGAATACCGGTCGCGTGTTCTGTCCTGTCTGCTCAGTGTCAGTACTGATACCTTTTCTATTTATGAAAATACAATAATATTTTTTAAATTTATATTTCAGTATTCCTTTTCGCTATTCATATCAGTATCGCAGTACATTTTATTGACTTACAATATGTTATACTCAGTTCTTACTGATGTAAGTATGCCCTGACCTTTGGTTTATTATTTTTTCTAACAAAATACGATTAAAATGTGTAAGTAATTAAACAGGACCAAGTAGTCTGATAGAAATATTTATATTTAATTTACTTTTGTTTTATTACAATGTATCAGTATATTTTTTTGCCAGTTGTATTTAAATAGAAGGATAAGGTTAGCACCGCCATTGTATTGCAGTTTGGAGAAAGTTTCAAGTATACGAGAATGGCAATTATTTCATTTAGTTACATATCTGTGATAATGATGCCGCTAGTTGCTGGACAGAAGGCGAGGAACCAAGGAGTGAAGTTCCGCCGGGTGTTGGTTCGACTGTACAATTCTATGATTACTTTTGGTAAGATTTTAAGATTGGTGGATTGGATTCATTATTCTAAAATCAAAATAGTCTTATCCATTTTGTTTTAGATACAGGTGAAACTGAAGCGAAATTGTTGAAAGACTTTATACGTCTGACAAAGAAACATCCAATAGAGATCAAGTTGCTGTCCAAGATTCCCGTTGGGATGTACATACTGCCGGTTGTACTCACGTTGGCTGTCAACTACATCATTGTGATGCTGCAGTTTAATCATGTCATTTAATGTAATTTTATACAAACTCGTTTGATATCGAATTTTGTATAGTTCAGTGATTAATTGCAATTGTAAGTAGGATTGCGTTTTGTTTGAAAAGAAGAATAACCTCACTTATATACTTGAGTAAAATAACGTTGCACAGATTTTGTTAGTTATTATTAAAATGCTTGGTTAAAAATTGTAGATAAGAGGTACAATTGATTGAACTATAACTCAAAACTAGGTATAGTAATAGACCTTGACCTTGTTGTAGTGTACCAGTTGGAGTACAATGGATAAAAGATAAAACATCAAAATGTGGAACGGTTTTCTTTAATTGGTAAAATAAGACCATCATCATCTGCCTAGCCTTTTTCCCAACTATGTTGGGGTCGGCTTCCAGTCTAACGGAATGCAGCTGAATATGAGTATTTTACATGGAGCTACTGCCTATCTAACCTCCACAACCCAGTTACGGGGCAACTCGAAACACCTTGGTAAGTCTGGTTGTCAGATTTTCGGGCTTCTGACTACCCGTAACGACTGTCGCAAGAACCTACATATGACAGCCGGGACCAGAGGCTTAACGTGCTTTCCGAGGCATGGAGGAGTTTCGATATGTTACGAACGATCACCCATCCACAGACTGACCTAGGCAAGCGTAGCTTAACCTTCGATCAACCCGATTTTTATTAAGCCACGACCTCCTCAATAAGATCAATACTATTAGTAAAACTGTAATATTACTCACATTGCTTAATATATAACTTTTAAGTACAGTGCTATTAGAGTTTATGGAGGAACTAAGTTCATAGACGACGAATTGTTTGAGTGCGAGTGGAGAATTAAATTAAATAAGAAATAGTTTCTGACTTTCTTTTCTTTCGTAGTCTTCCGAACATTTTTTTAGGAGTAAATTGTTATACTAGTACTTTTTTTTTACCTAGCCCCATGTTTTCCCACTCCTGGGCAATGGCCTTCTTCCCCCCATTACTGCCAATGGTTTCCTCTCTATGGTTTGCTTCTTCTCACCAATTCGCGAGGAAGTCATCGAAGGCGTTCTGATGTACTTTAAAAACTAAGATTGTGACCTGAATGCAACTTTTCACTACCTATTTGGTCTATCTGCAAGTAGGCCATAATAATTTATGGTCATTCCCTTAATCAAAATCAAAATTCATTTATTCAAATAAGGCTGAGAATCAGCACTTTTTGAACGTCAAAATCGTTTACATAAGACAGTCTCCCAAAACGCCCACCCTTCACCACTTCCTAGTGTTTTTGCTGGGAAGAAGAAGTGGAGGCACAAACTCCCCAGCAACACGTCTGTCTGATAGGTTTGAAGAACTTGAAGCTATACAACATATTATGTCAAAAAATAATAATTAAGTCAATCATCTTTATACATCATTCAATTAAATAATTTGCTACATGTTAGCTAGCACACACCAATATGCCAAAATAAATAAATAAAAAGTTATATATACCAAAATCGACAATTAACTCAAGCAAAGCCTGCTAAACTGAATACATAAAAAGCCTCCAAGGCAGTCCAAGGGCGTGCCCGCTGATATGTGCAATGCTGAATTATATCAATACAACTCATTCATACAATGTAATGAGAGGATCATGTCAATAAAATAAAAATAAGGATAGTAGAAGAAACATACACAAAAATAAAGAACTATTAAACAGTAAAAGAACAAGTAACATTGTCCTGCGTTCAACAAAGCGACCAACTATTCTTGTCTTCTAAATAGTCGTTGATCGAATAATATGCTTTAGTACAAAGGTTTGATTTAACTTTAGCTTTAAACGCGTTAAAAGGTAAATCCAGCAAATAATGAGGTAGCATGTTATAAAAGCGGATACCGAGCCCCACAAATGAGCTCTGGACCTTATGAAGCCGGTGGAAAGGAGCGTATAGTTTGTGCTTATTTCTGGTATTTAATAGGTAATTGCTTGAAAGTCTATGAACGACTATTTGTTAAACCTTTTTTTTTGTATGTCGTGACGTCGAAGACACTCAAGATATTAAACTTAAATAAACAATGAACTACTTACTCGTAATTTAGTGAATTAAAATAACAGTTTATTTTGCCTCCTGTCAACCATTTTGTTATAATCTTATAGTCGTCGCTATCGATACACAACATTACAAACAAAATGTCTCCCTTAAAGTGGTTGAACTATTTGTTGTTTATAGAGAATTTCTTAGGGATATACAGGAATTATTGTAGCCAGAAGAAAATTCGGAAATATTTTATTACATTCCAAATATTCGTGCAGATTGTGTTGCATACTACATTCGTAATATATGAAGCATATGTGTTGATGCAACGTGATGAGCGTACTCAAAAACTATTATTTTTTGTGATTTCAATTAATTTAGTTTATGTAGACTATATAGTAGGCGTCTTAAGCAGCATCTGTTACAGTCGCGCCTTCATGTCATATTGGACGAGCTTGAAACGTGTCTCTGAGTGTTTTAAAAACGAGAAGCGGCGAATAAATTCCATGAAGAAATTAATCTGCGTTGGTGTTGCTTTCAACATAATTTCTTTCGCCTTTACTATTTTCAGAATAGGGACAGGTTTATTTAAATTCTCACCATTAGACTCGTTACTAAATTTGTTTCCAATATTTATATCACAAGCACTTTTAAGGTGTATTTTAATATTTCAACACCTAATGTTGTTTGTTGTTGTTATGATAGTGGTTCAATTGATCAAATGCTTGACTGCGTTGATGTCGGCCGTTCAGGAGCCTGTAGGGCGTTGTGACAATAGTCCGGATGAGCATTGTGATATCACAACGGAGCAAATTCAAGGATGGGTGGAACTGTATCGGGATTTAGCAAACTGCTGTGAAAAAGTATCACTTTGCTTTGGAGCCCAGGTATCTACTTCTATTTGTAAATAACTATAAAGTACCCATGTGCCATTTATAGGAAAAATGCTTTGCGGGATAAAGCAATGACTAAACCGGAGGCTGGATCACTATGGAGGCAAGACAGGCACGGAATATGAAGCGTCCGCGTTGTGGCGCTGGTGCACCACATGCCACGTTGGCGTCGTCCGATTCTGCAGAGTAAGAGTAAAAACAACCAGTGACCACAAAACAGCCAATGACTATAAACTATGTAGGGTGCCGCGGCGGCTATTACTTCTTGCTAAGGAAGGGATCATAAACTCGGTAAGGTTAAGTATGTCCATCCGTCATCCACTTGCTTCTCTGGGACACGTCAAGTTCTGATATATGTATATAGCATATCACAAGACGCATCCCAAATACCTGAACGCTTACGTGATTAAACCATGCGGTCCAGGACTTAAGCCGTAATGTAGCAATGCACAGGACAAGTGTGGTTGTCTGAGGCTCACAACACAAAGTGCGACAGTAGTCATCGCCGACCATAGAAACTCCACAATGTGCAGGTGTGGGTCATTACCGGCTAACTGCAAGAAATGCACTCCTCACTGCAAACGGGGTTCGCCACATCATCACAAGGATTCGCGCTGGTACCACTGGTGCAGTCCCTTTTGAAGGAAATCTACCTCACCTTTCCAGCCCTAAATTATTATTGTGCAATCTGAACCGCTGCATCAAAGCGGTTGGATGATTATTCGATTCGATAGTAGCAGAACCCTGCGGCCCAGGATGCACTTCGGGATTATCCCCGCTGGTTTCAGAACACCGTTGCCACGTGCTTTCAGTGACTGGGGAATCTTTTTTGGAGCTCCTATGGGCGAGATCTGCTGTTACCCGCAAGGTGGCGGCACATTAATAAAAATAAAGGGAAATCATCAGAACTCCAACTACCAAAACAATATGACACCGGTCTCTCTTTATCAACTCAAGTGAAATATATGACTGTCATCCTTGACAACAACTTGAACCGAGCGAGTCATCGAGGATACTACAAAGAGGGCATGTGTAATTTCTAATCAATGTACAAGGTTAGTAACTGTTGTTAAAAGATGGGGTTGTACGCCCATTGTCTCTTACACAATCACTTATTTACCATAGCTTAACAGGCAGCTGTTTATGCCGAGAATGCATGGAGGCAGAAACGCCATAGCACGTGGTCACTGAATGCAGGAACCTGGCCAATGAACGGACATGGATTTTCCAAGCACCGACACCACTCCCAGAAGCCTGCAGCAGTCTGAAGAGGTTGTAGCGACGTCTATCTCGCCCCATTATCTACAAAGCTGCTAACATTCAGGGATGTCCTGGGCTGGTTGGAGTAAGAAGACAACAAAAATTCATAAAATGGCCCAATCAAGACGCTAAGTGCGGATACAGCCCCTGTCCAACGAAACCAAATCTAACCATGGTGTCGGGATGGAGAGTAGGCGGAATTACGGTTTTTGACTGTTTAACGTTTTAAGGAGAGACGAAAGTTGCGTGCCTTAGGTCCTGATGCTAGTATCGGTGCATTCGTCTCTAAAAGCAGCTTAGAGGTACGGAGGATGAAACAGCCAGAGCCTAAAGAGAAAATGCTAAGTCAAGTTCTTGGAGAAACATTATTGAGGGGCTGGAAAGGGAACCACTATGAAAACCTAAGGTTCTCCTTATGACGGAAACCATGGATCTAGGTCTGCTGGAGATAGTCGTAAGCAGGATCTTTCCAGTAATAAGAGCAGTCTATTGCCCCTCTGATATCTTCGGACTGATCCAACGAGTCTTGATAACACCGGATGCCACCATAGTTTCCGGCAGTAATGTTTTTTAGTGAATGCGATCCAACGGGTCTGTTTGCTGTCAGAGCGACGTTCCATGGTGGAATAGTGTGTGGTAATTTTGCATATCGTCAACGCCTTGCTACGCAAAGTCTCGTGTTTGCGAAAACGGTGGCACAGTGGTTACGTGGTGCCGTGTACGTCCTGGGTTCCAGGAGGTCTTTTAAGAGGGCACAGTGCCTCCAAACGTTTGCTAATGGAGTCACCATTAACAAATGTAAGGGACATCTCCTGGTGTCCCTTACATTTGTATCATTTTACCTCATAAAAGCATCCTTGCTTTTATGAGGTAAGCATCCAACACGGGGATGGTTAGATTTATACCAGAAAATAAAAAGTGCCATTAATAGAATTTTGGGTTAAACCTCCGGGGTCTCTTATCTCTTCTATTTATGTAAAAATCATAATAGTAACTTTAAAATTATATATTTCAGTATTCTTTTTCGCTGTTCACATCGGTATCACAGTACATTTTATTGACGTACAATATACTATACACGATTGTTACTAATGTAAGTATGTCCTGACATTTTGATTTGTTTTCTCGAGCAAAGTACGATTAAATTGTATAAGTAACTAAATAGGACCAAGTAATCTGTCAGAAATGTGTAAATTTAGTGTAGATTTGGTTTATTGTAATGAATCAACACATAGTGAATAATTAAAAGTTTTGTTTGTCATATTTGTAAATGAGGATAAAGGTTAGCACCTCCATTTATTTAATTGCAGTTTGCAGAAAGTGTCAAGTACACGAGAATAGTAATTATTGTATTTAGTTACATGTCAGTGATAATGATGCCGCTAGTTGCTGGACAGAAGGCGAGGAACCAAGGAGTGAAATTCCGCCAGGTGTTGGTTCGACTGTACAATTCCATGATAATTATTGGTAAGATTTTAAGATTGGTATTTAGTCATAATTCTGAAATCAAAATAGTCGTATACAAACCACAGACATTTTGTTCAAGATTCAAGAGAACCCGAAGCGAAATTATTGAAAGACTTTATACGTCTGATAAAGAGACATCCAATAGAGATCAAGTTGCTGTCCAAGATTCCCGTTGGGATGTACATACTGCCGGTTGTACTCACGTTGGCTGTCAACTACATCATTGTGATGCTGCAGTTTAATCATGTCATTTAATGTAATTTCATACAACCTCGTGTGATGTAGAATTTTGTGTAGTTCAGTGTTTTATCGCACTTGTACATAGGATTCCGTTTGCTACATTTATTAGCCACATTATATTAAGAAAATAGGATAATGTTGCACAGATGCTATTAGTTAACGAAATTGTAGATTAGAGGCACAGTTGATTGAACTAAAGAAGAAAGGAAAGAGCTTATTGATTGTAATGTACCAGTAGAACTACGAAAGATAAAAGATAAGACATCCAAACGTGGAACGGTTTCTTGTAATCGGTTAAACAAGATCTATTAGCCAAAATGTAATATAACTAAAATTACATAATATTTTAATTGTATATTTTCATGTCTGTAACCTACTAACACTAGAACTTAAGTAAAATTGTTACTAACCCTATGGACTCCGGTCTGAAATAAAAACTTTCTATTCTATAATACTCGTATATTGTTTCTTATTAGAGTGCTACTAGTGTTTATGGTGGAACTGAGTTGAAAGAGGACGAAGTTTTTGAGTGACAGTGGAGAATAAAAAAAACATACGGGTTTTTTTTTCGAAAAATAATAGGAGTATGTAACTTCTTATCCGACTTATTTAATTTAAAGAGTGATTCTCTACCCATTTAAACTATTTGCATCTAGCCCATAGTTTTCGAACTATCACATTTTTTGATATCTAAATAAAAGTACAGGGTTTTCTTTCATTGATTTAGTTTATCTCAAGAATACCGAATTTAAAAGCTATTTGCTACTTTTTATCGTAAGAACTCTGTACAAGCGAGCTAAACTGTAGTTGTGCCAGAACGTCACCAAGTACGTACATGTTATTCATCTTATATCTGTTCTAAAATACATTTTTAGAATTATTTAGAAATATACAACTATAACATAAAACTAACTATATACATTTATAAAAAAACAAAATAAAATAAAAAGCCGACCAAGACACTCAGGCATCAAAGTACGGCGTCAGGCGTAAAATACTGGCAGCATTGCCACATTGGATGACAATACTAATTCTTTGGGCAAAGAATTAGCCAGCCCCCTGGTCACGAGAAGTATCGATCAGTCGTCGAGAATTACGTCCGTTCTTACATATATGCACGTGAAGTTTTTTTGATGTTAGGTAGAAAAAATACGAGTTGAGTTGAATTAAAATTTGCTTCTTCTGTAAAATCTTACATATCTTTGTATCTTCCGTATAGTCTATGAATGTTTTAAAGATGATAAAAAGTTAATTTATTATTTGGAATAAATGTCATGCTTCGAATTTTCTTTCATTATATTTTTATCTTCTTTCCCGTCTTCTGCCCGCCGACATACGGAAACATGAACAGCTCTTTTACCCTCAGATCCATTAGCATTCCAGGTTTTAATGTGACCACGTAATAACTCCTAAGGAACTCGAAGTATCTGAACAAATAACAATTTCTGTCCAAATCAATTACAATAGGAGTACAACGGCACATAGAGGCCTTACGTTAAAATATTGGAAAATAGTTCACATCGATTTGCGAGGAAACTGTAATCGAATTAATTCATGATCAGTACTTACTGATCATGAATGTCTTCCTTACCAACGTACTTACGTTGGTAAGGTAGACTGCGACGTTGGTTCAGTCAGTGGTCGAAAGCACTATTTTACTGAGCAAGAGGTCTTTGGTACGATTCCCTGGTAGGGAAGTGTTAATGGAATGTTCTATTTAAAATTTGACAGTCGCAGCCCGGAGTTTGGATGAGTGCCTGGTTGATAGGCTCGCCCCTATTACATGAGACTTAAAACCTAACTGGCGGTATGTGGCCTACGCCTCTGCCTAATACTTCATGCAGTACAAGAGTGATGATATGTTTATGATAGGTAAGGTAAGTTTTCAAAAGTCGTCAGAGTGTCAACAACTTTACCGATTAATATGTGGTCATTCCCTTAATTATTTCATAGATTATGAACGACTATTAGTTAATCGTGTTTATTATGTCGTGACAGCGAGGATATTGAGGTCATTATAGTTAAATGAACAATAAAGTACTTACTAGTAATTTAGTGAATTGAGATGATAGTTTACTTTGCCTCCTATCAACTATTTTTTAGTGTCGTCGCCATCGATACACAACATTACAAACAAAATGTCTCCCATAAAGTGGTTAAACTATTTGCTGTTTATAGAGAACTTTTTAGGGATATACAGAAATTATTGTAGCCAGAAGAACATCCGAAAACATTTGATTACTTTCCAAATATTCGTCCAAATCGTGCTGCATACTATATTTGTAATATATGAAGTATATTTGTTGTTTGAAAGTGATGACCATGTTCAGATAAAATATTTTTTTGTGATTTCTAGTGCTTTAGTTTATGTAAACTATATAGTAGGCGTCTTAACCGGCTTATGTTACAGCCGCGTCTTCATGTCATATTTTACAAGCTTGAAACGTGTCTCTGAACGTTTCAAAAACGATAAGCAACGAAAATATCCTAATAAGAAATTAATCTGCGTCGGTGTTGCTATCAACATAATTTCTTTCGCCTTTACTATTTTCAGAATAGGGACAGGTTTATTTAAATTCTCACCATTAGACTCGTTACTAAATTTGTTTCCAATATTTATATCACAAGCACTTTTAAGATGTGTTTTAATATTTCAACACCTAATGTTGTTTGTTGTTGTTATGATAGTGGTTCAATTGATCAAATGCTTGACTGCGTTGATGTCGGCCGTTCAGGAGAATATAGAGAGGTGTGGGATTAGTCCGGATGAGCATTGTGATATCACAACGGAGCAAATTCAAGGATGGGTGGAACTGTATCGGGATTTGGCAAACTGCTGTGAAAAAGTATCACTTTGCTTTGGAGCCCAGGTATCTACTTCTATTTGTAAATAAGTATAAATTACCCATGTGCCATTTATAGGAAAAATGCTTTGCGGGATAAAGCAATGACTAAACCGGAGGCTGGATCACTATGGAGGCAAGACAGGCACGGAATATGAAGCGTCCGCGTTGTGGCGCTGGTGCACCACATGCCACGTTGGCGTCGTCCGATTCTGCAGAGTAAGAGTAAAAACAACCAGTGACCACAAAACAGCCAATGACTATAAACTATGTAGGGTGCCGCGGCGGCTATTACTTCTGGCTAAGGAAGGGATCATAAACTCGGTAAGGTTAAGTATGTTCATCCGTCATCCACTTGCTTCTCTGGGACACGTCAAGTTCTGATATATGTATATAGAATATCACAAGACGCATCCCAAATACCTGAACGCTTACGCCTGATTAAACCATGCGGTCCAGGACTTAAGCCGTAATGTAGCAATGCACAGGACAAGTGTGGTTGTCTGAGGCTCACAACACAAAGTGCGACAGTAGTCATCGCCGACCATAGAATGTCCACAATGTGCAGGTGAGGGTCATTACCGGCTAAATGCAAGAAATGCACTCCTCACTGCAAACGGGGTTCGCCACATCATCACAAGGATTCGCGCTGGTACCACTGGTGCAGTCCCTTTTGAAGGAAATCTACCTCACCTTTCCAGCCCTAAAATATTATTGTGCAATCTGAACCGCTGCATCAAAGCGGTAGGATGATTATTCGATTCGATAGTAGCAGAACCCTGCGGCCCAGGATGCACTTCGGGATTATTCCCGCTGGTTTCAGAACACCGTTGCTACGTGCTTTCAGTGACTGGGGAATCTTTTTTGGAGCTCTTATGGGCGAGATCTGCTGTTACCCGCAAGGTGGCGGCACATTCATAAAAATAAAGGGAAATCATCAGAACTCCAACTACCAAAACAATATGACACCGGTCTCTCTTTATCAACTCAAGTGAAATATATGACTGTCATCCTTGACAACAACTTGAACCGAGCGAGTCATCGAGGATACTACAAAGAGGGCATGTGTAATTTCTAATCAATGTACAAGGTTAGTAACTGTTGTTAAAAGATGGGGTTGTACGCCCATTGTCTCTTACACAATCACTTATTTACCATAGCTTAACAGGCAGCTGTTTATGCCGAGAATGCATGGAGGCAGAAACGCCATAGCACGTGGTCACTGAATGCAGGAACCTGGCCGATGAACGGACATGGATTTTCCAAGCACCGACACCACTCCCAGAAGCCTGCAGCAGTCTGAAGAGGTTGTAGCGACGTCTATCTCGCCCCATTATCTACAAAGCTGCTAACATTCAGGGATGTCCTGGGCTGGTTGGAGTAAGAAGACAACAAAAATTCATAAAATGGCCCAATCAAGACGCTAAGTGCGGATACAGCCCCTGTCCAACGAAACCAAATCTAACCATGGTGTCGGGATGGAGAGTAGGCGGAATTACGGTTTTTGACTGTTTAACGTTTTAAGGAGAGACGAAAGTTGCGTGCCTTAGGTCCTGATGCCAGTATCGGTGCATTCGTCTCTAAAAGCAGCTTAGAGGTACGGAGGATGAAACAGCCAGAGCCTAAAGAGAAAATGCTAAGTCAAGTTCTTGGAGAAACATTATTGAGGGATATACTACGAAAACCTGAGGTTCTCCTTATGACGGAAACCATGGATCTAGGTCTGCTGGAGATAGTCGTAAGCAGGATCTTTCCAGTAATAAGAGCAGTCTATTGCCCCTCTGATATCTTAGGACTGATCCAACGAGTCTTGATAACACCGGATGCCACCATAGTTTCCGGCAGTAATGTTTTTTAGTGAATGCGATCCAACGGGTCTGTTTGCTGTCAGAACGACGTTCCATGGTGGAATAGTGTGTGGTAATTTTGCATATCGTCAACGCCTTGCTACGCAAAGTCTCGTGTTTGCGAAAACGGTGGCACAGTGGTTACGTGGTGCCGTGTACGTCCTGGGTTCCAGGAGGTCTTTTAAGAGGGCACAGTGCCTCCAAACGTTTGCTAATGGAGTCACCATTAACAAATGTAAGGGACACCTCCTGGTGTCCCTTACATTCAAGTATCATTTTACCTCATAAAAGCATCCTTGCTTTTATGAGGTAAGCATCCAACACGGGGATGGTTAGATTTATACCAGAAAATAAAAAGTGCCATTAATAGAATTTTGGGTTAAACCTCCGGGGTCTCTTATGTAATATCGGAATAACTTTTCTATTTATGTAAAAATCATAATAGTAACTTCAAAATTTTATATTTCAGTATTCCTTTTCGCTATTCACATCGGTATCACAGTACATTTTATTGACGTACAATATACTATACACGATTGTTACTAATGTAAGTATGTCCTGATATTTTGATTTGTTTTCTCGAGCAAAGTACGATTAAATTGTATAAGTAACTAAATAGGACCAAGTAATCTGTCAGAAATGTGTAAATTTAGTGTAGATTTGGTTTATTGTAATGAATCAACACATAGTGAATAATTAAAAGTTTTGTTTGTCATATTTGTATATGAGGATAAAGGTTAGCACCTCTATTATTAAATTGCAGTTTGGAGAAAGTGTCAAGTACACGAGAATAGTAATTATTGTATTTAGTTACATGTCAGTGATAATGATGCCGCTAGTTGCTGGACAGAAGGCGAGGAACCAAGGAGTGAAATTCCGCCAGGTGTTGGTTCGACTGTACAATTCCATGATAATTATTGGTAAGATTTTAAGATTGGTATTTAGTCATAATTCTGAAATCAAAATAGTCGTATACAAACCACAGACATTTTGTTCAAGATTCAAGAGAACCCGAAGCGAAATTATTGAAAGACTTTATACGTCTGATAAAGAGACATCCAATAGAGATCAAGTTGCTGTCCAAGATTCCCGTTGGGATGTACATACTGCCGGTTGTACTCACGTTGGCTGTCAACTACATCATTGTGATGCTGCAGTTTAATCATGTCATTTAATGTAATTTCATACAACCTCGTGTGATGTAGAATTTTGTGTAGTTCAGTGTTTTATCGCACTTGTACATAGGATTCCGTTTGCTACATTTATTAGCCACATTATATTAAGAAAATAGGATAATGTTGCACAGATGCTATTAGTTAACGAAATTGTAGATTAGAGGCACAGTTGATTGAACTAAAGAAGAAAGGAAAGAGCTTATTGATTGTAATGTACCAGTAGAACTACGAAAGATATAAGATAAGACATCCAAACGTGGAACGGTTTCTTGTAATCGGTTAAACAAGATCTATTAGCCAAAATGTAATATAACTAAAATTACAAAATATTTTAATTGTATATTTTCATGTCTGTAACCTACTAACACTAGAACTTAAGTAAAATTGTTACTAACCCTATGGACTCCGGTCTGAAATAAAAACTTTCTATTCTATAATACTCGTATCTTGTTTCTTATTAGAGTGCTACTAGTGTTTATGGTGGAACTGAGTTGAAAGAGGACGAAGTTTTTGAGTGACAGTGGAGAATAAAAAAAAACATACGGGTTTTTTTTTCGAAAAATAATAGGAGTATGTAACTTCTTATCCGACTTATTTAATTTAAAGAGTGATTCTCTACCCATTTAAACTATTTGCATCTAGGCCATAGTTTTCGAACTATCACATTTTTTGATATCTAAATAAAAGTACAGGGTTTTCTTTCATTGATTTAGTTTATCTCAAGAATACCGAATTTAAAAGCTATTTGCTACTTTTCATCGTAAGAACTCTGTACAAGCGTGCTAAACTGTAGTTGTGCCAGAACGTCACCAAGTACGTACATGTTATTCATCTTATATCTGTTCTAAAATACATTTTTAGAATTATTTAGAAATATACAACTATAACATAAAACTAACTATATACATTTATAAAAAAACAAAATAAAATAAAAAGCCGACCAAGACACTCAGGCGTCAAAGTACGGCGTCAGGCGTAAAATACTGGCAGCATTGCCACATTGGATGACAATACTAATTCTTTGGGCAAAGAATTAGCCAGCCCCCTGGTCACGAGAAGTATCGATCAGTCGTCGAGAATTACGTCCGTTCTTACATATATGCACGTGAAATTTTTTTTGATGTTAGGTAGAAATAATACGAGTTGAGTTAAATTAAAATTTGCTTCTTCTGTAAAATCTTACATATCTTTGTATCTTCCGTATAGTCTATGAATGTTTTAAAGATGATAAAAAGTTAATTTATTATTTGGAATAAATGTCATGCTTCGAATTTTCTTTCATTATATTTTTATCTTCTTTCCCGTCTTCTGCCCGCCGACATACGGAAACATGAACAGCTCTTTTACCCTCAGATCCATTAGCATTCCAGGTTTTAATGTGACCACGTAATAACTCCTAAGGAACTCGAAGTATCTGAACAAATAACAATTTCTGTCCAAATCAATTACAATAGGAGTACAACGGCACATAGAGGCCTTACGTTAAAATATTGGAAAATAGTTCACATCGATTTGCGAGGAAACTGTAATCGAATTAATTCATGATCAGTACTTACTGATCATGAATGTCTTCCTTACCAACGTACTTACGTTGGTAAGGTAGACTGCGACGTTGGTTCAGTCAGTGGTCGAAAGCACTATTTTACTGAGCAAGAGGTCTTTGGTACGATTCCCTGGTAGGGAAGTGTTAATGGAATGTTCTATTTAAAATTTGACAGTCGCAGCCCGGAGTTTGGATGAGTGCCTGGTTGATAGGCTCGCCCCTATTACATGAGACTTAAAACCTAACTGGCGGTATGTGGCCTACGCCTCTGCCTAATACTTCATGCAGTACAAGAGTGATGATATGTTTATGATAGGTAAAGTAAGTTTTCAAAGGTCGTCAGAGTGTCAACTACTTTACCGATTAATATGTGGTCATTCCCTTAATTATTTCATAGAGTATGAACGACTATTAGTTAATCGTGTTTATTATGTCGTGACAGCGAGGATATTGAGGTCATTATAGTTAAATGAACAATAAAGTACTTACTAGTAATTTAGTGAATTGAGATGACAGTTTACTTTGCCTCCTATCAACTATTTTTTAGTGTCGTCGCCATCGATACACATCATTACAAACAAAATGTCTCCCATAAAGTGGTTAAACTATTTGCTGTTTATAGAGAACTTTTTAGGGATATACAGAAATTATTGTAGCCAGAAGAACATCCGAAAACATTTGATTACTTTCCAAATATTCGTCCAAATCGTGCTGCATACTATATTTGTAATATATGAAGTATATTTGTTGTTTGAAAGTGATGACCATGTTCAGATAAAATTATTTTTTGTGATTTCTAGTGCTTTAGTTTATGTAAACTATATAGTAGGCGTCTTAACCGGCTTATGTTACAGCCGCGTCTTCATGTCATATTTTACAAGCTTGAAACGTGTCTCTGAACGTTTCAAAAACGATAAGCAACGAAAAAATCCTAATAAGAAATTAATCTGCGTCGGTGTTGCTATCAACGCAATTTCTCTGGGCTTAACTATTTTCAGAATAGCGACAGGTTTAATTAAATTCTCACCATCATATCGTATACTAAGTTTGGTTCCCATTTTGATAGCACAAACACTTTTAAGATGTATTTTAATATTTCAACACCTAATGTTGTTTGTTGTTGTTATGATAGTGGTTCAATTGTTTCAATGCTTGACTGCGTTGATGTCGGCCGTTCAGGAGCCTGTAGGGCGTTGTGACAATAGTCCGGATGAGCATTGTGATATCACAACGGAGCAAATTCAAGGATGGGTTGAACTGTATCGGGATTTAGCAAACTGCTGTGAAAAAGTATCACTTTGCTTTGGAGCCCAGGTACTACTTCTGATTGTAAATAATTATAAATTACATAGGTGCCTAGTTTACAGGAAAAAGGCTTGATCACCAAAGTGGGGGGATAGGCATAAAATATGAAGACCCCCCATTCCAGCGCACTTCTGAAGTGTAGGTAGGAGTAAAAACAATAAGTGACTTCAAAACAGCCAGTACTTGACTATAAACTACAAAGGGTTGCCATGGCGGCTTTTATGTTTTGTCTAAGGCCACGGCTGGCTGTAATCATCAGTCAAACTCGGTGAGGCTAAGTCTGTCTATCCGCCGTCCACTTGCTTCTCTAGAATACGTCTAGTTCCGTGGCCAACGGATGGTGGTGATGGTACCACGTGGTGGTGGTAAAGAAGCTGATGAAGAGCATATCACAAAACGCATCCTCAATACCTGAACGTTTAAGCCTGATCAAGCAACATGCGGTTCAGGAATCAAGCCGTAATGTAGTAATTCACAGGACTAGTGCGTTTGTCTGAAGCTCACGAAGTGCAACTTTCGCTAAATCATGCAGTGTCCACAGTGCAGACCAGGGTCGTTTTCGGCTAAGGGCAAGAAATTTCCAACTGGAAACGGGCCTCGCCACATCGCAAGGAAATGGATAACTTACTTTTCCAGTGCAGCCCTTTTCTCTTGTGCCATCTGAACCGCTGCCACTAAGCGCTGGGATGCTTTTTCTATTGCAGAATAATGAATTGCCTTCGCTATGGTAGAAATGGATGGATATACAACTTACTGTTGAACCGAAAGATAGGTCTGTGAAATCATCAATTAAATTGGTGGGTGACGTCCTGCCGTGTGCGTCCTGGGTTCCGAGTGGTCTCTTATGAGAAAATGGTGCCTTCTTCCTTATGTTTATGGGGTCATATGCACGTGGAAGTGGCACCCGGCTGGTTTTGTGAGGTTAGAATCCTTCACGGGGACTGGTGGATTTATCCCATAAAAGAAAAGGTGCGATTAATGGAATCTCGGGGTCTCGGAATACCCTTTTGTTTTTATGAAAGAAAGGTTTTTTTTTCAGTATTCCTTTTCGCTGTTCACATCGGTAACGCAGTACATTTTATTGACGTACAATATGTTGTACTCGATTGTTATTCACGTAAGTATGTCCTGACCTTTTGTTTATATTTTCTCGTGCAAACTACGATTCCCGCTTAAGTAACTAAAGAAGACCATGTAGTCTATCAGAAATATTAATACCTGATTTAATTTAGTTGTACAATGTATTAATAAATAATTAATTCCTTAAATTTTTGCCAGTTATATTTGTATAGGAGGATTCAGGTTACTACCGCCATATTTTATATTGCAGTTTGGAGAAAGTTCCAAGTATACAAGACTAGTAATTATTCTATGTACTTACATATCTGTGATAATGATGCCACTAGTTGCTGGACAGAAGGCGAGGAACCAAGGAGTGAAGTTCCGTCGGGTGTTGGTTCGACTGTACAATTCAATGATAATTTATGGTAAGATTTCAAGATTGGTACTCGTTATTCATAATTCTGAAATCAAAATATTCGTATAAAAACCACAGACATTTTGTTTTAGATTCAAGTGAAGCTGAAGCGAAATTATTGAAAGACTTTATACGTCTGACAAAGAAACATCCAATAGAGATCAAGTTGCTGTCCAAGATTCCCGTTGGGATGTACATACTGCCGGTTGTACTCACGTTGGCTGTCAACTACATCATTGTGATGCTGCAGTTTAATCATGTCATTTAATGTAATTTCATACAACCTCGTTTGATGGCGAATTTTGTATAGTTCAGTGTTTTATCGCACCTATGAATATGATTCCGTTTGCTATATTTGCTAGTCACAGTCTCTTTGGAAAGTAGTATAACCTTACTTAAATGCTTTAGTAGATTAACGTTGCTGAGATTCTGTAAGTTATCAAAATACTTGAATATTGATGATGAGAGGCAAAATCATCATCCTCCTGCCCTTATCCCATGATGATGAGAGGCAAAATATTAAACTAAAATTCAACACTAGATATACGTAATTTTCTAACGAGCTTGTTGATTGTAATTTACCAGTACATATTTTTTAAAGCATTAAAAGTGAAATATCAAAGATAAAAGATAGCTATCTTTTACATTTTATCTTGTATTTGGTGTCGTGGCCTGTTTTGTACAATTATTTAGGATGGACCCGTTTGTTTGCCATTTTAAACGACTGTTAAGACAACGCATGCAAATCATTTTGTTTCTAGAGGTTTTTCTTTCCAACTTGCTAGAAGAGATCGTGATAGCTCGGCTGATAAGCATTTACAGTTTATAGCACTCCAGAATAAAATAGCTTTCTAACGGTGAAACATTTTTTCAATTGAATCATCATTAGGTCCGTTGATTACCTCTTACATACAAACTTTAAAACATACAGACAATTATTAACTCTATTATGTATGTATTTAAATACCTACTATTACTTTTAGGTACAGTGCTATTAGCATTTTTGGTGGAGCTCAGTTCACAGACGATACATTTTTTTGAGTTCGAGTGGAAAATTAAAATAGAATAAAGACAGATGTTTTTTGTTTTTTTTTCCGGAGTAACTTGTAATTCGAGTTATTCATTTTAAAAAGTAATATTGTGACTGGAATGACACTTTTCTCTACCTAGTTGATCAATCTGCAGGTGAACCATAATATACAAAGAAACGTAATTTTTATTTTAGATTATTGTTACTTTGACACTACGTATATATGGGTTTGCCTGAATTCAAGTAAATTATTATTATTATCTCCTTTATTCATTTCCATTCTTATTACTTATTTTTATAAATATTAAAATACGTAACATATACTGACATTGCTTATGATGTTGATGATGACCTTGATAAAAGTGATTAATATAAAGTTAGATAGTGATGATGCGATTGATATGGACCTCGGAGTGGTTAACGATAAAACCGTTGATGTTTTGTCATCTACATAATACTTTATTATTGTTTTTGATCTAGTTATCATAATTAGTCCCACGAGCTAGGCACTAATAGAGTCGACCTCAGCAGAGCTCTGCATTCGCTGCGGAAAGGGTAAGTAAAACTGGAAGTCCCCTATAATCCTAGCGAAAATCTACAATATTATTAACGAAAAAGCATTTTAGATGACCTTTTTAATACGACCACGTAATAACTGGAAAACCACCTGAATATAATTAGAACACAGATCACATTTTTTCTGTCAACTTAATTAAAATGGGCTAAAACGTAACTTGAACACTTGAACATAGAGGCTTTATGTTCAAGTGTTGGAAAATAGTCAACTTCATGCGGATTTGCGAGGAAATTGAAACTAAATTAATTAATTAACAGGCTAAATAATAAGGGAGACTGCCTCGATAGTCTTGTGGCCGAAAACATTATTTTATTGAGCATGAAGGCCTGGTTTCGCTTCCGGGGTCGGGCACTGGTAAACAAATTTCATAGTAGTTGCCTGGAGTCTGGATTTGTACCAGGTTGATAGCTGTAGGGTCGTCCCCTATTACGTGAGACTAAAATCATAATTGGCGAAATGTAGCGTACTATAAGCACACCTCTGCTTAACCCTTCGGAAAATACAGGCGTTATGTGGTGTTTATGTTAGACAAGGTATGTTTGTTCTGTGTGGTCACGGACTAAGAATATGACCACCCCATTTCATCCCGTGGGTGTCGTATGAGGCGGCTAAGGGAGATTTTCAGACCTGGTGCAAAATGTTAAGCACTCTAGGTCACTCGCACGGTGGCGGGTATACCACCAACGATAGCATTCACAAGGAGGGTTGGTGTCAGGCAGGCGGCCGACTATAAAAACTATGCCAAAACAACAAGCAGCATGAATAGTACAAAAGATATGTTGCATGATAGGGCTAGGGCGTACCCCACAGGCGACGCGCAGGAGCAGCACCCGGCCTCTGTGGGAAATGGACAAGGGTTGTCGCACCAAAATGGGCGGGTGCGACGTAAGATGTAAGCTTGTAGAGAAAGAGAAGTAAGGCTGAGGTATGCAAGTTTGAATGTAGGTATGATGACTGGAAGAGGAAGAGAGTTAGCAGATGTTCTTAAAAGGCGACAGATGAATATAGCGTGTCTGCAAGAAACAAAGTGGAAGGGGGCGAAAGCTAGAGAGATAGGAGAAGGATATAAGTTTTACTACTGTGGAAGCGATGGCAAGTGAAATGGTGTGGGTATAGTTCTGGATAGCGAGCTAAAAGAATGTGTGGTAGATGTAAATAGAATGAGTGATAGAGTAATTGCTGTCAAAGTGATTGTGAAGGGTCTGGTATTAAAGGTAGTGAGCGTGTATGCACCCCAGTCAGGATGTGAGGATAGTATAAAAGATAAATTTTGGGAGGACTTTGACTGTGTGATGAGAGATGTGCAAGAGAGTGAAGAAGTGTACGTAGGGGGTGATTTATCGGGCATGTTGGAAAACTGAACGTTGGGTATGAGAGAGTGCATGGTGGTTGGGGGTATGGAAACCGTAACAATGACGGTGAGGCACTACTACAAGCTGCTACTGCATTCTACCTGGCAATAACCAACACGTGGTTTGAGAAGAAAGACGAGCACCTGATCACATATAAAAGTGGCCACCACGCGACACAAATCGACTACTTCCTAGTAAAAAGGAATAGTCTGATTTGTGTCAAAAACTGTAAAGTGCTGCCAGGCGAAGCATTAGTCTCACAACAGAGGTTGGTAGTTATGCAGGTTAAAGTAAGTGTGTACGCCAAAAATAACAAAGAACGGCCCCCACCAAAAACTAGATGGTGTATGTTAGAAAATGAGGAGTGTGCAGGTTTGTTTAAAAATCAAGTTATGGATAAAATGATTGATATGAAGGATATGGAGGGAAAATCTGTGAACGAATGTTGGAATGAGATGGCAGATTGTATAAGAAGAGTAGCAAAAGACGTATTGGATATTCGGAGAATCGAAAGGGAAAGGTATAATAGATAAGGATACATGGTGGTGGAATGAAGAAGTGCAAAAGTTACTTAAACAGAAAAAAGTTGCGTTCAAAGAATGGCAGGGTGATGGAAAAGCTATGGGCCCAGATGATATACCAGTAGAAGTATGGAAGGTATTAAAAGAAGATGGATGTACGTGGCTGACATTATTCCTCAATAAGTTGTTGCACGAGGAAGTGGTCCCACAAGATTGGTGCAATAGTTCACTAGTGCCCATCTTCAAGAATAAAGGGGACGTACAGGACTGCAACAACTATCGAGGGATAAAGCTCCTGTCACATAGTACGAAAGTATGGGAGAAGGTGATAGAGAAAAGATTGCGAGAGGAGAGTGAAATTACCCCAAGTCAATTTGGGTTTATGCCAGGTCGAGGAACAATGGACGCCACCTTTGCACCCCGTCAGCTGTGTGAGAAATACAGACGTGCACATAAGAACTTGCATATGGTGTTCATTGATCTGGAGAAAGCGTATGATAGGGTGCCCCGGGAGATGTTGTGGTGGGCCGTGAAAGAGAAAGGTGTGCCTGGGAAGTATGTGGAGTTAATTCGTGCAATGTACAGCCGGTCTAAGACGTATGTCCGGTCGTCTGCTGGCAACGCCGACAAGTTCAGTGTGGCTGTAGGACTGCACCAAGGGTCGGCATTAAGTCCTTGGCATTAAGGCTTGAAAATCAGCAGAACCAAAACTGAATATATGTTCTGTAGTTTCAGCAGTGTCTCCAGTCCTGAAGCAATGTCGCTTAACAGCGTGCTTCTCCCGGTCTGTTCCGACTTTCAGTATCTCGGTTCACTCGTGCAAAGTGACGGAGAAATAGATCGGGCTGTTAAGCACCGAATTAACATAGGATGGATGAAATGGCGGCAGGTAACGGGAACAACTTGTGACCCCCATATTCCCCTTAAACTTAAGGGGAAGATTTACAAAAAAATGGTAAGACATGCTGTCTTGTATGGATCAGAATGTTGGGCCGCAAAAAGCATGAATGAAAGGCAGTTACATGCAGCTGAGATGAGAATGTTGAGGGGGATGTGTGGTGTTACGCGAATGGATAGAATAAGAAATGAGTATGTAAGAGGAAGTCTGAAAGTGGCGCCAGTGACCGAGAAGTTGTGTGGAAATCGGTTGTCATGGTATGGGCATGTGATGCGAAGGAATGAGGATCATGTTGTGAGGAAAGTTTTGAGTATGAAGGTGCAGGGTTATATGAGTAGAGGAAGACCAACGAAAAGATGGATGGATTGTGTGAACGAGGATATGGCAAGAAAAGAGGTGAACCTTGAGATGACGGCAAATAGAGATGTATGGAATAAGAAAACATGCTGCGCCGACCCCAAATAAATTGGGATAAGGGCAGGTGGATGATGATGAGTAACTAAAGAGGACCCCGTAGTCTGTCAGTAATATAATTACTTAATATAGTTTTGTTCTATTACAATGTATCAATAAATACTGAGTTCCTTAAATTTTTGCCAGTTAGGTATAAAGGAGGATAAAGGTTAGCCACGCCATTTTTTTATTTTGCAGTTTGAAGAAAGTTTCAACTTTACGAGAGTAGCAGTTGTTTTATTTAGTTACATATCTGTGATAATGATGCCGCTTGTTGCTGGACAGAAGGCGAGGAACCAAGGGGTGAAGTTCCGCCGGGTGTAGGTTCGACTTTACAATTGTATGATAATTTATGGTAAGATTTTAAAATTAGTTCACACATAATTCTGAAATCAAAACAGTCTTATGAAGCTGAAGCGAAATTGTTGAAAGACTTTATACGTCTGACAAAGAGACATCCAAAAGAGATCAAGTTGCTGTCCAAGATTCCCGTTGGGATGTACATACTGCCGGTTGTTCTTACGTTGGCTGTCAACTACATCATTGTGATGTTGCAATTTAATCATGTCATTTAATGTAATAACACACAACAGATGTTTTATCGCACCCATAAATAGGATTCCGTTCGCTATATTTGTAAGCCATATTATCTTTAGAAAGTAGAATATTATTTCACAGACGCTGTAAGTTACCGAAATTATTGAAAGTTGTAGATTAGATGCGCAATATTTGATTGTACTAAAATTCAACATTAGGTATAGCAATTGAGTTGAAAAGCTTGTTGATTGTAATGTACCAGTAGAAGTACGAAAGATAAAAGGTAAGACATCCAAACGTGGAACGGTTTCCTGTAATTGGTTTGACAAGATCAATACTATTAGTCAAAGTATAATATTACTGAAATTACTAAATTTATTATCTTTAAGTCGAGTGAGTGGTACTAGCGTTTTTGGTGGAACTAAGTTCATAGAGGACAACGTTTTTAAGTGAGAGTAGAGAATTTAAATAAAATATGAAATATTTTTGTGGTAGTACCAGCCTATTACTGTCCCACTGCAGGGCAAAGGCCTCTTCTCATACAGAGAAGGCATGAGCATTAATCACCACGCTTGCTCAAGACGGGTTGGCGACTTCAGACTTATATTAATTATATAAGTCCAGGTTTCCTCACGATGTTTTCCTTCACCGATGTCAGTGACGTCCATGATAAACTTAGAAAGTACATATGAATTGAAAAAACTCACATTGGTACTTGCCCAGGTTTGAACCCACAACCTCGTGCACAAGAGGCGAGGCCCAAACCACTGAGCCATCATGACATGAAATATTTTTGTGGAATAACTTGTAATCCGACTTCCTTTTTTTAAACAATAATATTGTGACTTTATTGAAACTTTTCAATACCCGTCTCGTCTATCTGGAGTTAGGCCATAGTTTTCAAGGATTAACTTTTTTTTTTTTTTTTGTAAATACCAGTTTTGAATTCCGGAATGTCACCAGGTGGACACATGTGCTTCGCTTTCATGTCGTGTGAAGTTTTGTAAGTAGGAAAAAATGATAAGAATTAAATGAAATAAATGTTTGATCCGTCTTGTGACTAAACCTACATGAGCACTAAATTTGCAGCTTCCATCGTACAGTATATGTTAACGACATGATTTTTTATCATACAGGTGTTAAAACAGCGTGTATGATTTAAGGATGATAAGAAATACAGTAATTGTCTGAGATACATATTCTGTTATGGATTTTTTTTACCTTCAGATTTAACGAAACTTTAAATGCATTTTCACCCTCGGATACATTGGTACTTTTGATTCCCATTATTGGGTTACAGTCAATTATAAGAGTAACAACACCTTTTTGTTTTTCTTTAAGTTTTGTGATATTTTGGACTAAAATACATTGCCAATGACTGCCAAGGCGTTGCTCGGGTTCGATTCCCGGGTCACGAGAACAATTAGATAGCGTGTTTATATGTAACCTTTTCGCACGCCCTAAGACCAGATACAGATGCGATTCTACGGAATAAAGACGATTCATCATGACGTAAGCCACGGATCTGATAGAAATAGTACTCATCGAAAATATTGTGAATCTACGCTTAAGTCCATTTATGAACGAACATCCAATATGACTAAAACGATGTTACTTGAACGTCTATTCATACAAAACACGCTGCATAATATTGTATATAGCTAAAGCAAAAAGTTGGACTAAGAAATTTAAAGAAAATAGTGCGTACATCAGCAATACTGCAATCATAACAAAGATATTGAGTACACTACATCCCAAGTACACATCTCTTCTTCAAGCTTGGATGCTACTTGATTCGAAGAAACAAACAATAACCAACTTGATAGTTTGCTTATTAGCAGAGCAACCCGCCTTGAGCACGCGTGGTGTTTAATACTCGTGCGTTCGCTATATGAGAAGCTTGTTGCAAATTAAAAACAGCCGCACAGTTCGTTCCAAGAATAAGCTACGCTTTTTGAGGCAAGTCAGTGGATAGGTGACCGTTCATTACATATCGAGACTCCTCCGTGCCTCGGAAAGCACGTTAAGCCGTTGGTCCCGGCTGTCATTTATAGATCTTTGACAGTCGTTACGGATAGTCGAAGCTCGACAATCTGACAACCAAGGGGTATCCTCGTTATGTTATCCATGTTGCCCAGTAACTGAGTTGCGGAGGTCAGATAGGCAGCTGCATCCGGTAAGACTGGAAGCTGCCCCAACATTGTTGGGAAAAGGCTCTTCATGGGCTTTGCACTGCAGTGGTACTGCATAGTAACAGGTTGGTATTGTTGTACTGCTCTAGTTTATTTTTTACACCGTGATTGTTATGAGATGAACAGTCTGAACTGAAGCACGTGGACGCCCGTTCACGAGCTCAACCATTTTGAAGGGAACCGAATGATCCAATGAGAACGGAAGATCCGACACATTTTAACATAAAACATGATTAACTTTAATAAACGAAAGATTTTAATTAAACCAGATTAAAATTTATCGTCGTTCGTATTACGCAGTCAGTATAAAAATGTAATTTCTTCTGCCAAGTTATCCTTTTTAATTTTGTTTCAAGTTAGGAAGCGAGGCATCTAATTCGATTTAGTAAGTGCGTTAAATTACTTTATTAACTTTACTGAGTTACTTTAAGTTAGGTGTTCCCGTGGCTTTGCTGGCAAGTTTTAAGGATAATGTTTTTCTGGGGAGAAACTACATATATCCCACATCATTTTACAGATGTTTAGTTAGGAGTCGGTCAATAACAACATTTCCCGTGTCTTCCTTTTATGCATGTTTTTCTTTGTGATAATAATATTAGTTTATTGTACAACAACAGATGTCCACCAAATTTCTTCATGATTATAAGCTTTTTTTTTAAAAAAAAAAAAAACGTTGCCCCACACTAGGAATTTCTCTGGATGGGTGCGTTTACAAACATTTAAACTCACATACACAAACAGCCAGACCCGGAACAACTACCTGTAGGTCATACAAATATTTGTTCCGTGCGGGGATCGAACCCACAACACGCGGCGCAGCAGCCGATGGCTCAACCACTGCGCCAACCGTGTCGTCGCTATTGAGCTTCATGTTATCATCATCTATCAGCACTTTCCCGACTAATTTGGGGTAGGCTATCAGTCAACCAAGATGCATCTGAATGCCATTATTTCACATAGGGCGCCTATCTGATCTCCATAACCCAGTCACTGGTTAACACGAAACCCGTTGGTAAGACTGGTTGTCAGACTTACGGGCTTCTGACTACTCATAATGACTGTCAAAGATTTATAAATGACAGCCGATACTAATGGCTTAGTGTGTTTTCCGTGGCTCTGGAATTTCAATATATAATAGATCACTCATCCACACACTGACCTCGGCAGATATAGCTTACCCTTCAACCCTCGCGGCTGTTTTTATTTAGCCACAAGCTTCTCTACGAGGTAATTGGCCACATGTAGATGGTATAATGACACCAGTACAGACACAGTACCAGTGACTGAAATCATGTGTCCCATTCATAGTTAGTTTGATTACCTACCTAGCAGTCTTAGCAGCATTAGTTGGACTTTGATTACAATAGGCCCGCCCCCTACTATAATATGGGACTTAAAAATATCGGACGAAATGTGGTTGTACTATAGAAGTCCTCTTACGTCCTTACCCTTCACAAAATACAGGCAGGATATATGTTTCATGTTTTTCCTAGCACCCCACACGCAAATATTTTTAATCCCAACTTCATCTATTTTATAAATACATTTTACATTTTCTCAAAGCATACAAGCCTTCTTAATCAGGTCTTGGAAGTCGTAACTCCGCCCGGTACGATCCGTGAGAGAAATTTTGATTCAGTCTCATTTATCGGACCGAGCAACTTGCTACCGACCAAATTAATGTGTACGGGGACTCCATAAATTAAGGGGTATTGATCAAAGGTCCTCTTGTAAGGCTCTTGATTAAGTAGCTCTTGAATATATTTGATTTTATTTCATGTTCGGTTGTCAAGTTGAGTCTTGGACGAATCAAAGTTGATTTTCGTCGAAATTAAAGCGTTATAATTAGGTTCTTCAGTTTACGGAAGAAGAAATACAAAATGGCGGTCACATCAAACATATAATTTTGGTCCAATTACAATATTTTTCATCTCAATAACTACTTATCTATTTATAAATTATATATCAATAAAAATTATATTTAAATTACCTAATGTATGTGTATTTTCACACATTGTTTTTGGCACATAACAATGAATCTGCCACGTTATCTTACCATTTGGTTGACTAGTAGAAAATGCCTAAAGGTGCGTCCAGACTATATAACATAACATGTTATAAAACAAAGTTATATAACGTTTTGCAATTAGCACACATACAAAACATGTTACATAACTATGTCATGTAACATGTTTTATGCTATTAACAGAACATGTATGTAGTTTGGACGCACCTGTAGGCATTAAGTCCACCACTTATCTTTTATACAATACACGCCATAAAAATAAAAAGCCACGGGACTGTGCTGCGCACAGTTAATCTTGATCACTGGAAGTCTGTCCTCCAATACGGCATTTCTGTCTGTAGCAGAGCAGTTAAAACCGCATTTATCGAGCACAAAGAGCCGTCGTCAAATTGATGCTATGCTCAAGATGGCTTTTCTGTCCCCACCCGACAACCTCTACAAAGACTTCCCGGTCTTCTGTGTTCGACAGCTATTTATTCTTAGCTCCACAGTTTACATGCAAAGAAAATTAAAACCCATGCCTGGCCAAGAGATCATCTCAAAATGTGATTTTAGAATACCCTACCCTCATAACTCCATTATGGCAAGACGATCCCCAGACTACTTCGGTCTACACATTTACAATAAAGCCTCAAAGTATTGCAACATACGAGATCTCAAAATATCCCTATGCTAACAAAGAAATGGCTTTAAGGATTATCTTATGACCAAATAGAAAATATAATTTATACTCGTACGTAGGCAATTATTTAATATGCAAATTGAAATAGGCTTAGCATTTTACTCTTTTGCACAACACGAATATTCTGCACTACACTTACCACACTATTACTTCATTTGATTTTATTATTTTTACTATATGAAAGTTGTTATTTTTTATGAAAAATGATATTTTTTATTAAACTTCTTACTTTTTTTAATCACATTATTATTTATTGATTTTTATGAAGACGGTATCTGTATAAGTAGTTTTAATGCACCAAGTTTTAGAATAAGTGTTTCATTTTGGTTTATACAGTTATACGCTCCTTTTTAGGGTTCCGTATCTCAAAAGGTAAAAAAGGAACCCTTATAAGATACCTCAAAAGGTAAAAAAGGAACACTCTCCGTGTGTCCCCACCGATTTTCTCAGAACTGGGTGGGGACCTAGCAAGTTTAAATTTATACCAGATACTGAGGTCTATAGTCCCTATTAGGTGTATAAAAATAAAGATCTCGAGTCAACACGATAAAAAGATATGGGTATATTTAGATTTTCGCGAAAACTTGTAAGTACCGTAATTTCTTTCACTTACCTTGCTTTTAACCAACATTGACTAGGTCTACCAAAGTAACCTATGTTTGCTTATAACCGTATAGGTTTTGGTTCGAAAACCGGTAGTTCGCGTTGATCTAGAATCACGATATTTATCACAAATAAAGGAAACATTCAAAAAAATAAAGTAAAATTAAAAATAATGAGTAGGTAAGTAACCCTTGGCGCATGAGTTCGACTCGCCCTCTAACCAACACAAAAATACGCCGCGCCGCCTACGCCTTGTTTGGGGGTCACCGTCTAAACTGATCCTGTTTATGTAATTAACAATTTAGTTCATAAAGGAGACGGGGACTTCTGGGCCCAATTGTAATAAGTTGAGATATGGCTTAAAAAAAAGGTAGTTTTTTTCTATTTCGAACTGTGAAAAATCAATTCACTTTACAATCTGGGAAATGAGAAATCCAATAATTAAGTTAGTGTTACGAAGTAATTAGAAAATCGATTCAATTTGAATCCAGTTTGAGAAATAATTATGTACAGACTTTTACAGCAAAACATATCCAGGATATGATGTCCTTAAAAGAAGTTGTAAATTCAGGATTACTTCATTTTGAGAGTATAGATGATATGGAAGACCATGTCGTTCACACATGGATAGGGTTAAGCAAAGCACAGTTCCATCAAATGTTTAACGAAGTCCCTCAGTTATTAGAAATACCCAGAGCGTCCCTAGCTTTAGCAGCATATTTAATTAAGCTTAGAACTGGGGATTCTAATGAGAGGTTGTCAACTCTATTAACAATCTCTAGGCGAACTCTAGAAAAGTGGTTGCACCAAGTGAGAGATTTGCTTTATGAGTATTTTGTACCTAGACACCTAGGTTTACATCACATTAATAGGCAGCAAATTGTGCAAAGAAACCTTTCCATACCTAAAACATTGTTTGGTAACTTTGAGGGAGTTGATAGGCCCATAGTAATATTTGATGGAACATATTGTTACATTGAAAAGAGTTCGAATTATTCATACCAAAAAATAACATATAGCTTGCACAAATATCGCAATCTAATGAAACCATTTTTAATGGTATGTACAGACGGCCATATAATTGATGTGCTGGGCCCCTATCCAGCCACCACTTCAGACGCTGATATAATGAAAAACGAATTTTCAAATGGAAAACCATTAAGAGAATACTTCCATCGAGGTGATGCTTTTATTCTGGATAGGGGCTTTCGTGATTCATTGCCCTTATTGCATCAATGTGGATATAGGACTTATGTGCCTGCTTCATTAGAGGAGGGTGAGACACAGCTTTCCACAAGTGAAGCAAATAAGTCGAGAGCAGTCACCATATGTCGTTGGGTTGTGGAGGTAGTAAATGGCAGATTTAAAAGAGATTTTAAATTATTACGGCAAAACTATTTTAATGTAGCGAGTAAAAATTTTGTAAAAGATTTTGAAGTGGCTGCTGCTCTTTTAAACAGTTTTCACCCTCCTATTGTTGATCGTGAAGATACTGGGGAAATATTAGAGCAAATAAATATTCATATGAATGAAGAAAATGAATTAGCAGAATTTATTGTAAGAAACAATTATAATAGGCGTAGGGCTAATTTTCATACAATAACTGTACAAAATGATAACCTTAATGATTTTCCCCAGCTTACTGATAATGAGCTCATACTGATATCATTAGGCACGTATCAAATAAAGCAGGCACGTTCCTATTTTGGTGAACATGTAAGGGGCAATGATGGCTATGTAATAGAAGTGTGCAGGGAGGTCAACAGCAGCCTACTTCGAGAGCTGTCGGCTTCAAATTCCTCATGGCTACTAAGGGGCCGCATTCAATCCAGACATATAAGTCGCAAAACATATTTTGTTTATATTTTAGTTGACAGCTCTCGCAGAGGTAGGGAAGCAATATTAAAATATTATTGTAACTGCATCGTAGGCAAACGGACTGTAGGCTGCTGCGCCCATGTTATGTCAATAATATGGTACCTTAGTTGGGCCAGGTACCAAGAAAATATTGTACCACCTGCACAATTCTTAGATGACGTTCTTGTAATAATTGAAGAAGAATAAAAAATATTAATAAAATACGATTTTTATTTATAAACTCCTCCCACTCTGTCCTTTTCCATCCCACTCACAAAATATGTTTCATCATTATCTTGTCTAAATTATAAGAAAAAGTAATTAAAATAATCATAAACCTTGACTGCTAAGCGAACTAAAAAGACGTAGGTAAACAAGAAGTAAATTATGCTGTGCAGTCGAAGGATACATCTTGAAATCCCCTCTTGAAAACTTTTTTTTTTGATTACCCACACGATCGGTTTAGAAGAAAAAAAATGAGCCCCCCCAAAATCCTATGGTGTCGAAAAGCCGCCATTTTTTCCATTTTAATGTGGCCAGTGACACCTGCAAGATTAAGACGAATAGATTGACGTGAGAATCATCAAAATCGGCTTACGCGTTTGTTCTCTAGAACCATTTATAGGAACAAACATAAATATATAGAAATATGCATACGTATACTGATAAAACCAAACTTCAGGAATCGGGTAAAAAATGACAACCGCACTTCAAAAATCGGCTATTTTGTATAGATTGTTACGTAACCTCACTTTTCTTTAATCTCTTATATCTCGGCTCTCAGATTGCCAAAATCTGCAAAATTTTCAGCGATTGTTTGTTAATATAGTAGCTATCAATTGACACCAGTTTCGTCTTTTTACATCTAGGCCCAAAATTGTATGAAAGCGTATCCGTCTCCTTTGATTTGATTTGAAACCTTTTAAAATTTGATACATGCATGTATACTTGTTCCTTCATATCTTCCACAAATTCGAGTCAAAATGGTAAATGTAGGTATCAGTAGTCATAAAGACAGCGTGGCCTGTTAAAAAGAAAAAGTCAATAGCTTTGACAATCATGTATGTTGTAAAAACAGACAGCAGATTGCCTACTCCTTACCAAGCCACGGCAAAGGAAAACGTAAATTTCCATTTACAAAATACAAAAATAAAAAACAAGAACCAACCCTAGTCAATCTAGCAGTGACACCGAAGACAGGAAGCTTGCGTAACGGAAATTTGAATCTGTTTACCCCTCAGGGTATACCCTAAAGGATAGAATGAAATATGACTGCTTTGTACTCAATCACAACACAAAGGATCAATGCGGTCTATGTGAAGCAGAGACAACGCAAGTAGTGGTTGTATGATGACTATCTATACTTGTTTGTTAGTGTGGATTTTTTAGAGATTCAATGATTGTGTAGAGCGTATGTCAGTACCAAAGCGTCACATCCCAATCTTATCTCGCTCGGATTATACACATAATTGCCTTGCATAAAGCTAGACGTTGCCTGACATGATTCTCACACTAAAATGTATATTGTTACAATAGTTTTTGAATGAGATTTCTCGTCTCTTTGCATGAAATAAGAAAGAACGGATTTCAAAATGCTAGACGTTGCATTATGACATGATTCTTAACATAACACCATACAAATATTGCAACAAGCACTGTTAAAATGCCTGCCTTGCCGTGTCTTGCGCGACTCTTAATTAAATGACAAGTAAAAGTAGTTCCTGTATGTTCTGTGCCTTATGAAGCTAGACCTATGTATATTCTATATTAACTTAATAAATGTTAACTGTACATACCCACAATACATTTGCGTGAACGTTTTTGACCATGTTACCAACAAGAAATATTTCATCCCGTCTGTTTTGTATTAGTTTTTTAATAGAAAAGTTAGAATCCTCGTAAATCTACGTTTCACTTGTTATACAAACTGCTTGTCGAAGGCAGAAGTCGCTGTTTAGATGGCTTTACTTTTGTATTTTACCAACTTACTACTTCCTACTTCCACAACTCTTATAACTGAGTATATAAGGTTCAAGATTCTTTACTTGTTTGTTTCATGGTTTTGTAGTGTTCTGGTCTTTCAATTTTATCACGTTTTTACGCGTCTCGTTTCCGGCGTGCCTGACAAGAACGTTTTAATGAAAATAACATGTAAATATCGTAGTTTTTACATCGTCTTAGCATGTGCTAGCTATCATACAATGGTAAAATGTGAATAATATAATATTTTCATCATACTTCTGCTGAATTTATATCAAAATAGCTTTGTTATTTAATTTTCTCTGACGGAAAACCTTGTTTGTCTTGCGTTTCAGTCATATAAGCCCAATTAAGCAGGGTTTTTTTGTGAAATGATTAGGTATTGATAAGCTTTGTAATCAATGCGATCTGTTGTTTCCTACTTCACTGCTAGTAAACTGTTGTAAAACAATGTAGGATATTTAATATCCTACAGAAGTACTTTACACAGATGTACGATACATTTTATCCTACATCTCTCTAGAGGCTCGCAAGAAGCAACACAATGGGCGGCGACATGACTTGCAAGTCCTTTACCGTGTTTGAAGGACAGGTCTCAACCATAAGCCTGGGCTAATAAAAATAAGTCTTATACTTGGTTATACATATGTAGCCTAACTTGCCTAGTTGTTTAGGGGTATGAGGAACAGGATCGAAAGTTCCTCATCCTCCATTGAAAAGGAAATATCTTAAGACCAGACGGATGTTGTGTCTGTTGGGCTACTGCCTCACGGTTGTTGTTGGAATTCTGTTTGAACGAGCACGCGGAGATTGTGATCAAAGAAACGTCAGTTGTTATTCTTATGCGGCGTTACAGTAGCCACGTGAGCGAATATGAGCGGTAGGTATGTAAAACAGCTGTGCACCTTGAGCCCTATGACGGATTTCTTGCGACAAGTTCACCAACCAAAAACGTCAAATTACCTAGTTATTATCCAACGAAATTAGTTTAACGTAGGTACGTAATGTTGAGGCGCTGTTTCAACCTTAGTACAAATTGTGTTTTAATCGGAGTACATACAAATTGTGGACGTTTTCGGATGGTGAACTTCTCGTAAGAAATTCGTCATAGGGCTCAAGGTGCACAGCCGTTTTACATACCTACCGCTCATATTCGCTCACTCTCTTACCCGATCCTTATACTTCCGTATCCAAAAATCATAACAAGCGTCGAACGTGATGATCAAATTACATTCAAGTAAAGTCCCCTTCCGATCCCAATTGAAACTCCTTCAACATAACTCAAGCTTCTTCAAAACATAATTTGTACTGAACTCAATTTTATACACATCCGAGTTACCAAGAAGGTTTTAAACAAAATTTAACTCGAGTGAAGTTTTGCCTCGTCAAGTTTAGGGGTATTAGCAACTCTGTACCTTGCCATGTTTGTACTAAGTACCCAGCCTCGGTTCTAGAAATTGAGTGTGGGTAAGTGTGATATAAAGAGAATATTAAATTATACACTGGTGTGATAGCCTAGTGAGACCACGTCTCTCATGCACGTTTGAGGTTTTGGGTACGGCAAGGCAAGTATCAATGTGACTTTTTCAATAGGGTAGTGTCCTTAAAAATTCTGTTTGGTTCGAAAGTTGTACTAAGTTCTCAAAAATACTGGACACGTATTTTTTCTTTTGTCAGGTAAACCAAAAATGACGACGATATAGTGCATTGAAATTACGCGTGATATCACGCCGTGCTTATTATGTAAAAGTGACGTCACAAACTACTTCTCCTGAACTTCGATGTGCTATATCTTTGTCACCTTTAATTGATTTGAGGAAGCCAAAATTACTTGCCCAATATTCCTTGGTAATCTAACTGACGGACCAAATAGACGTATTATATTTTTACCTAGGACACATCCCTATTCATATGTACTTTTTCAGTTTATCTTAGACATCACAGACATCGTTGAAGGAAAATATAGTAAGGAATCTGGCCTTATAATGAGTACAAGTCTCAAATCGCCAACCCACCTTGAGCAAGCGTGGTGATTGATGCTCGTGCCTTATCTGTATGAGAAGAGGCTTTAACCCAGTAGTAGGACAGTAACAGGCAATTTTGATATAAAACAGGTACCTAAGTATTTAGTGGTTCGTAATATTTTTGACAGAGTACGCAATAAAGACTCTTAGTTCTCTCGATATTGGCGTAGATCTTCTTATTCATAAACTAATCTAAAATCAAAGAATTGACATCTCTTACTGATTTAGAGCACTAGAAAGGACAGAGACTGACGGTGACAGATTTAAGATAGAATTTACAGAATGATGTTAAATTAGTTTGATTGTTTTTGGTCGATGAGTTTGAAATTTCAACTATGCTTTAAATAATAATATCAAGGCTCTCGAAGTTGTCGACATTTGAGTTGTGGACTCAGCAATCTTTGTACCGATAGTCGTGTGAGCCAATGCTGTGCTTAATCGCTAATAGCCTAGAACAACACCTAAGGAGGCTCTCGTTAGGAAGCTGGATCAAGGGCTTGATTTAGAAAACAGTTTTTCTGGACACGGCGAGTATTGTTAGGCGATTTCTCTCTCTGGAGCCCTGACCGCCGTCAGCTTGGACCCAGTTCCCGATACCAGTGGGCTACAATAATTTATATTTTTAAATGTTTTTTACGTTTTTCTTTAATATTGAAATATTTGAAAATTTAATTATTAAGTAAGTTAAGTGAATAAAGAAGATAATAATAATACTAGCCTGTTACTGTCCCACTGCAGGGCAAAGGCATCTTCTCATACAGAGAAGGCTCGAGCAAACTACCGAACTATGCTTTAGTTCAACTAAAAGTAACAGTTCTTTTAAAACATGTCTGCCCCTTTTTTGATTTATAAGAGAGAAATAGCCTGAATTGAGTATAGTTTTTTAACTAGGTATCATTATACTATAAATAATTCTCTGCCTCCTAAAGCCTCATACTAATTGCCTGACTGGTTAAACTACCAGACGACTAATTGACGACCGATGTGGCGCGGCGGGCGAAGGTCCGCCTGCGACGCATGAGGTTGCGGGTTCGATTCCCGCCTTGGGACAAATGTTTGTACGATCTACAAATATTTGTTCCAGGTGTTCTGGGTATTTGCTATGTATAATAAAAAATATCTATCTATGTAATGTATTGTATTAAGTATATCAGTCATCTAGTACCCATAACACAAGCTCTGCTTAGCTTGGGGCTAGATGATGCTGTGTGGATTTTCCAGCATTATTTATTTATTTATTTATTTTATAATTAGTCTTTAGTTCGAGCCGCTTATTGTCACCGACTAAACAGTTACTAAGATTAGTTATGTATACAAAAGGCACATTTATTTTCGTATATCCCAGGATCACATTAAAACATTATACATTATTAACTTTATAAAACAAACCAAAACGTCTGTGTTTAATTTTGTAAGAACTTTTTAGCTCATGAATTCTTGACAGTACATAGAATACTGGTCAAGTGCGTGTCGGACACACACAGCAAAGGGTTCCGAAGTCCGGATGAATATATATGCACGCATATTCGATTTTCAAGGCTACTTTTTGTACATTTTTTTAACAACGATAAAACTATTAAAACATGAAAAAATAAAATATAATAAATAATCACAGGGCATTGAAGAATTCATTCGCATCACTGTCAACGGCTTTGGTTGTCTTTGGCCAAAAAAAGGCCAGCTCTCTGGTCACGTGAAGAGTCGACCGAACGTTTCGCGATGTCTCGAAAAACTTAATAAAAATATTGATTTAATCAACTGCAAAAATAGTTTATATTTCTGAAAAGAAACCGTAAATAACAAAGTCTGCGGTTGTAACTTATACTTATACTTGCAATATCACAAAAATTACGATTTTATAATAGACGGATTTTATTTAAAACATTGTAATTTAAATTAAAGTGTCAACGTTTGACAGTGCCAATAGTTTACGAGTAATAGGCTGTGATAAGAGCTCCATTTTAGTTTCACGTACGGGACCCTAAATAGGGTGTTTACGTGCTCAGTAATGAAAAAAGTTTACAATATGAAACAGCTTTTCACGTGAACCAGACTCGTCTGACAAAATATTTATTCTAAGGTTTATTTTGTTCTGCGGTAGTTGATATTAAATTAATAATTTTGCGTTCGAAATATTGTAAAGGAAAGCATAAGTGTGTGTGGTATGTTGGGGAAATTTTTTCTTTGAATTAGGATCTCTTTGAGATTAGTTCCTATCCATTAAATATGAGAAGCTCGTGGCTAAGTAATAACAGTTGGAAGGGCCGAAGGTTAAGCTAAGTTCGCCGTTTTTTTCGTGGATGTGTGACCATACATTACAAATATCGACATCCCTCCATGATTCGAAAAGCGCATTCATAATGGTTTTCTTCTGTACAATTAAAACCGGAGAGTTTTTTTAAGAACTCTGTTGGACAGTACCCAAAACAAACAAACAAGTTTAAAGTCCCGTTTAATAGGCGGAGAGCCTATAACCAACAACCGGGCACACATTCAGACAACGGGATTTTCCTGATGGAAAAATCCAACAACACTTTGCCCGACCCAGAAATCAATCTCCTGACGTCATATTCCCTTTTTTTGCGTACGTTGCCCTACACTAGGAATTTCTCCTGTGTCGTGGGTACGTTTACAAACACTTAAAGTCACATACACGAACAGCCAGACCCGGAACAATTACCTGTAGGCCATACAAATTTTTGTTCCGTGCGGGAATCGAACCCACGACATGCGGCGCAGCGGTCGATCGCTCAGCCACTGCGCCAACCGTGTCGTCGGGCTTACAAGGCAGTCAATACACATTTAATAGCGCTCACGTGCTCTACCTAGACGTTACATAAAAGAGAAACATACAATTAACTCACCTACATGATTGCACATTAAAATCTCGATGGGTTTCTTATGGAATGTTCGGGAAGTCTGCCAGCTTCTCGCATTATTGGTTCCAGTTCGAGTGTTTTACGACAATTCTGTGGAAATTAAATCGGTATTATAAATCAGGAAGATTGCTTTACTGTTGTGATAGCGGTTGGTAATTCCCTGCCGTGCTGTGAAAGACAATTATTTTTATTTACACTATCACATCGCAGGTCAGGTCATACAACACAGGTCATGATGGTCCAGTGGTTTGGACATCACTGGCATTAATGCTCGTGCCTTCTTTGTATGAGAAGAGGCCTTTGCCCTGCAGTGGGACATTAATACTTCACTAAACTTCTTTTTCCCAGAAAAAACACTAGGAAGTGGTGAAGGGTGGGCGTTTTGGGGGACTGTCTTTTGTAAACGTTTTGACGTTCAAAAAGTGCTGATTCTCAGCCTAATTTGAATGAATGAATTTTGATTTTGATTTTGAATATGCTGGTTACACACTATCACATGAGATGAGCTTATGTCGTACAGCTGATACGAGTGGGCGAGTTGGCGAATAGAGAACGGGCCATGCATTATTTTTCTCCGTCGGGAATTTATACAGGCTGGAAAATTTATTGTTATATAAATTGTTCTTACGCTGTGGTTTAAACGATGATATCGTAGACAACAATTGAATAGAATATGCTCAGATCTGAGCGTTTGGTTACTTTGGGAGCATGCATGAAAGACGACTAACAAAAGGTATTTATATTGCAGTAAGCGGAAACGCCGTGACGACCAAGAAGGACAAACACTGACCTAATTGGTAGTGTACTTCAAAAAGGTCAGGTCCGTAGTTCTCGGAACCGGCGTGCATTTAAGGCCAGATGCATGAACGTAAACAAAGCAAAAGGAGTATGTAAGGATCATAGCAGGTGGCGTTCTGTTCAGTTTCTGCCTACCCCATGGGCAAAATGCGTGATTTTACATATGTAAGTACATATGTAATTTAAGTTGAAAACCAGTTATGAAAGCTGTATTTGCATTTCCATGACTTTATTTCGTTACTAGCCGTGCACCATGGTTTCACCCACTCATAAGGGACGTAGCGTAATGTTTTGTAGCATATTACCTCCCTCCAGAATGCGGTTCTCAAATGAAAAAGATTTTGTCAAATGCGCGACTTATAGTTCGAGATATTAGCGCATTCAAACATAAAAACAAACTAAGTCTTCAGCTTTATTTTACAGGACCTTACGTAGTCTCCACCTTATCAGGAAAAAAACTATTTAAACATACATTCAGCTCATAATAAAGGAAACAGTAAAATGAACTCGCAATTCGACGTTTCTTTTATTATACAGTAAACACCCATTTGAAAAGCTTCCGTAGCAACTAGAAAATATTTTCCTGAACAAAACTGTTATAAACAACCGATTGCCGGTTTCATATGTCTCGCGTAACGACGCATGTGCATAGGAAAAAAAAAGAAACAAAAAAAAGGTTTTATCGCGTCGGGTGTCACGGACATATTCTAGATACGAGGATTTTACGTATCAAAAAGTTTTACGTACCGAGAAGGTTTGGGCTGAATGTAGTGCAAAAAGCTGTGAAATAAACGCTTGCCCACCCGCTGTAAATCTGTATTTTGACAACGGTTAGGCCAAAAAAAACAAAGAGAGTAGGTAGTTGACTTTTAGATGTGGGGCCGAATAAAAAAATTGACGTTTGTTTGTCACATATGCCTATATAATACCAGCCTATTCCAATGGTTTGATGTGGAGTTTTTAGGTGCGGATTCAAAATCACTATGTAGATTTGTCTATTATTATGAATGGATTTTTATTTTGCTTTGTGCGCTAGAAAAGTGAAGTATTCTACGTTACATTGTTTATACATTCTACTGATTTACATAATTAATATACACGATATAATAGATGTTTGTTCCGCTAACTATACGTAACCAAAATAACTACAAGAATAAAAAATAAAAAAGTTCCTGACACTTACCAGCAATCTTATATCCGAAATGCGACAACGTTGGACAAGAGCTGCCATAAAACAGACATCTCGTCGTTATTTGCCAAAATGTCACTCCATTACAACTTACATTTATTTTTATATTCCGAGCAAAGATAATACGCTTTTCATCCTGTGCAAATGTGGTGCGGCGAATGCACTTATATGAATAACTAAATGTGTACGAACGCGACGCGGCGGCGGGAGAAACAACGCCTTATTACAAGTGTTCCATTTTTGAATTATTTTGAATTTTTCTTTTTTGTATAGATGTTAGAAAGTTCGATGTATTTTTATTTAGAAATATGTTTCTGAAGCTTTGTTTTACTTTAAATATTTAATTTTTGTTTTGCTCTATGGTTTGCCATCATAGCCATATCGGAATAACAAAAACTTTTTGGTATGTAGAACTTACTAACAATAGTCTGTTATTCTCAGTTTAACAGGAACCTCGTTTATCATGGTTGACGGATTTAATAGGCACGAGCGTCTCCTCTAAGTACTAACGAGTGTAACCAGGGAATAGGGCCCCATTCCCTGGTACTTTGCCGAGAGAACACATCACTAAAACCATAAATATTTTGTAGTTATATATAGTTGAATTCAACCTTTTTGGTGAAAATGATAAGACAGTTTAAGCTCCCAATCCAAGAAAGGAGGTCTTATGCGAATACATGCTGTGATGATAAGATAATGTTAATGATTCTAAAAGTGCCCCTTTAATAAATACACGCATCAAAAGTGTCTACGTATCAAACACGTTTGATGTTCTTATTATTCATTATCGTTGACTGATCCTTGTAAATTTGACAAAGGACTCTTATGGTGTGTACCTACTCGTGTGGTACCTACGAGTTTATGATAGAAATACAGACCATTGGTTGGTTGTTCGGTTTAAGAAATAAAAGACAAAGTTTTATTTTTATACATTTATGGCTTTTGATACCGGCTTCAAAAGTTGGAGAATGAGATAGGAGAGAGATTTTTTTATTATTATGTCAGTACCTTTTAACCTAGAAAGCTTATATTTTCCAAAATTTCAAACAAATCTTAAGTAAGGGAGAGCTTCGTAATTCTGGGCGTAAGAAAACATTCCGCTTAACCAATTTTTCTTAAGTTTATAGGTTAAAAATCTCAGTAAAAATCGGTCGAAATCAAGATGCTTTCAATACGCCTCAATCCTCACCTGTACGAGTCAATCCACTGACAAGAACTCCGGTAAATATAATACATCCAACACAGCCAAATAGAAATAACCGCGTCGTAATCCAAGAGGGCGTCAATCATAATTTTAATAAAACGCCTGTATTTTGTATTTCCCTAAAGTAGCTATATTTATACGTGTTTTCTGTGAGCAAAGCCGGGCTCAACGAGATCTCAATTTGTAAAGACAAAGCCCCTATCCATCATCCGAAGGGAGAGAACTAAAAGAAAACCCGCCTCACCAATTTTTAGGGCAGGAAAAAAAATATGGTTCCGTATAGTCTCAAGTAGCAAACTAATGGAATCGGAGTACGTAACAGAATACTTGTGGCTAAATCATCACAAACGGACTGGTTGATCGTAGGTTAAGCTATGTTTGTTGATGTCGGCTTATGGATAGGTAACCATCCTGTACATACCAAGGCTCTTCTGTTCCTTGGAAAGCATGTAAAGCAGTTAATCCCGGCTGTCATTCTTAAATTTTTGACAGTCGTTACGGGTAGCCAGAAGCCCGAAAGTTCGTTAATTTTTAAGCATATTGCGCGCATGGTAGAGTCTGAGATTTGACATAGATAAGTGTAAATTAAGAAGGAGTGCACAAAGTTTTAAATCTCATATCGACCCCAGGGAGACCCCTAGTCACAATTAAAACAGATAGCATAAAATTAAGTATCTCATTATCCGAAGAACCTTGTCCAAGATACGCATTTACAAGAAAATTTGTAAGCAATTACGAATATAAAGTATGTAAGTCCTGATATCCTCGTGCCTCCAAGTTAAAGTCGTGCCCTGAATAACTTATGCGACGCTAGCGGACGTGGGTAACTGAATACGACTGCTTCTAACAATCAGATAGCCATTTTGAAGAATAATATTTATGTGTTCTTTTAAAAGCTTAGTCCTTATTATAGTTTAGTTGTGATATTTAGTTGTCCTACTGAAATAGCTTAAAGAGCTAGATTGATGGCCATTTTTTGAAAGAGAATTTGCTGTTGCGCTATTCTTATTTTTTTCAAACATTTTGGGACGAATTACTCTAATGTTTCACTTTAAATAACTCCTTGTGTAGACGTAGACAAACTAAACTGCAATAAAAACTCCATGGTGATAGACATCAGGCATTAAGGTTTGATCTTTCTTTTCACTGTACAAAAAACATAAATACATACATGAGTTGATTCGTTCTATCGACTACCACCCCGTTTAGGCTTGTTTGTACGCTAGGATTCAAAAATTAAAAACAGTCTAGCCCAATTTCACCCTCCACAAACAATTTCAACACGAAATTAAAATAGCAACATTCCCAAAAAGAAAACAAAACTCGTAATTAAATATTCTACGCAAGTCAGAGCCATTAATTACCACGGAACCCTGGAGAAAAAACAAAAGGTCGTGTTTCGGACGGGCCGAAGATTATCACCGGATAAGTTTGATCAATACCTCGGCAGCCGGCATTGGGGAACTGCCGAAATATTGAACTAAGCCGAGGCCAAGAGTAAGCTCTGTTTTTTCAAGTATTATTTTTCTTTTGATTTCCGATTGTTTGTCAAATGTGTTGATTGATTCGTTAGAAGGGATATTCTGTTATTATTAGATTAAATGATTATAGGATTTCGTAAGAAAGGGACATGGTCTTGTGTCTGTTTGTCTGTCTTTCTGACACAGGTTCATATTTCAGGAACTGCTTATGCTATCGAGTTGAATTTTGGAACAGTTATAAACAATGCTAGTGAATAAATGTTATTTTCATTGCAATAAAGCCAAAATTACAATAATTATAAAAGGCGACGACCGGTGTGGCGCGGCGGGCGAAGGTCCGCCTGCGACGGAAGAGGTTGCGGGTTCGTATCTACAAATATTTGTTCCGGGTGTTCTGGGTATTTGCTAATAAAAATATCTATCTATGTAATGTATTGTAAGTATATTAGTCATCTAGTACCCATAACACAAGCTCTGCTTAGCTTGGGCTAGATGATGCTGTGTGGATTGTCCAGCATTATTTATTTATTTTATTTAAGGAGTTCTTTGACGCCTATTGGTATGTATGAACGTAAACGAAGCTAAGGAGAATGTAAAGATCATAGCAGGTTTCTGGGCGTTCTGTAGTTTATGCTTACTACCCCCATGGGAAAATAGCGTGAATTTATCTATGTATGTTAGTGTTCCTCCCTTTTATATTTGAAGTACTTTGTTTTTGTTTATATTATGGAAGTAGTTAGTTGTAGTATGTTTAGTGAAATGATTTTGATTGCTCATTATAAATCATATATTTATTTGGATTTATGGCATTTATCTGTGTCTCCGATTTCGAGTCGTTATGGGTAGTCAGAAGATCGAAAATCTGACAACCAGTATTTCTAAGGGGTATCGTGTTGCCCAGTAACTGGGTTGTGGAGATAGAGAGATAGGCAGTCACTCCATGTAAAATACTGATATTCAGCTGCATCCGATAGACTGGAAGCCGACCCTAACGTAGTTGGGAAAAGCAGAGAGATCTGTGATTTACGTCTCCGATTTTTGATGGTGTACGAAAAAATAACCATATCTTATATCCCGCTCCACACAGGCGAAAAATCAATAAAAGTTGGCATAAACTAAAAATTCAAAAGTGTCATTGAACGTGTTCTGATTGGTGTATCGTACCTCACAATAGAAGGGTCTAGCTACCTGCGCCCGCGCCGGCCTGCTACGAGTATCCAAACCGACGCCATCTTAGTTCATAGTTTGAATTGTTGAACAGTAACAGTGTTTTAACTTAATTTCGGTGATTTTTCAAGTGACTTAATAAAAGGTTTAAGTAATTTAATTGGAGTTTCGACAATGGATTCTCTTCCTGGAGGTAAGCATCATTATTTTTTGTGTATAACAAACATATAGTTTAGGAATTACATTAGTTATGTATCGATTAGAAAAATTAGTTTTTTTTTTGGAAAATAAAAACTTCTTCTAGAGTCAAAACTAAATTTCTTGTCGTATCATTCCTTAAAATAGCATTCGATGCATGCTTTATTTACTGCTTAATCAATACAAGAAAGTTTTAAAGGCGACCGATCCAGACGCTTTAACAAAATATTCATTTATGTACATATACTCATAAAGGTATCATTAATACTTTATTTTTTTGGAGTAATTTAACTAACTTGTTTTCTAATTATTCTTTTATTTTTATATAGTAAATCTATTTAATAAATCAAAATACAGTTTATACATGGTCAAAACACAAATACCTAATACAAAAATGTATAAGTGAACTTTTTTTTTGTCTTTCTAGGGTCTAACAATGACGAAATATGTATCAGTAGAATAATTCTTGTGAGTTATTACCGAGAGTGTAACTCTAAGAAGGATGCTGACAGAATGAAGTACCTGTGTAACAAGGTTGCTGATGCCCTCAGAGTGCCAGAGCTTTCAAGTGATGTGAAGAGTGTTTTAAGCAAGCTAGTTTATACTTACAAACAAAAGCTTCAAATATCACACAACAATTTTATGCGTTGCAAAAACTCAAACAAAAATTGGTTTGACGCATATATTACATTTCCTGTACCCCACATAGGGCAAAAAAGAAGTAGTAGCTATGGTGGTCGTCCTGTTAAAGATTTCGAAGACTGTGCTGAACGTACGAAGCGGAAAAGAACCGAAGATATTCGGAAAAGTTTGGCACCTGCTGAATTAGCTTTTGCTGCACAGATGCAATACCGAGCAATAGGAGAAGTTAATAAGTCAAAATTGATAAAGGATATAGCCTTGAGTGCCACGTCAAAACCAGTTGCTGAGTCACATGCAAGCTACACTCCAGATAAAGCTTTATCTTTAGTCATAGAAAGCAACTTGACCAAACACCAGTACAATTTACTACGTAAATCGGCTATAGAATTAAATTGTCATATTTACCCTAATTACGAGTCGATAACAGAAGCAAAAAAGAAGTGTTACCCTGAAGGTATTATATGTACAGAGACGAAAGCTGAAGTGTCTCTTCAGAACCTATTGAATGGGTAGCAGGCCGGCGCGGGCGCAGGTAGCTAGACCCTTCTATTGTGAGGTACGATACACCAATCAGAACACGTTCAATGACACTTTTGAATTTTTAGTTTATGCCAACTTTTATTGATTTTTCGCCTGTGTGGAGCGGGATATAAGATATGGTTATTTTTTCGTACACCATCAAAAATCGGAGACGTAAATCACAGATCTCTCTGCTTTTCCCAACTACGTTAGGGTCGGCTTCCAGTCTATCGGATGCAGCTGAATATCAGTATTTTACATGGAGTGACTGCCTATCTCTCTATCTCCACAACCCAGTTACTGAGCAACACGATACCCCTTAGAAATACTGGTTGTCAGATTTTCGATCTTCTGACTACCCATAACGACTCGAAATCGGAGACACAGATAAATGCCATAAATCCAAATAAATATATGATTTATAATGAGCAATCAAAATCATTTCACTAAACATACTACAACTAACTACTTCCATAATATAAACAAAAACAAAGTACTTCAAATATAAAAGGGAGGAACACTAACATACATAGATAAATTCACGCTATTTTCCCATGGGGGTAGTAAGCATAAACTACAGAACGCCCAGAAACCTGCTATGATCTTTACATTCTCCTTAGCTTCGTTTACGTTCATACATACCAATAGGCGTCAAAGAACTCCTTAAATAAAATAAATAAATAATGCTGGACAATCCACACAGCATCATCTAGCCCAAGCTAAGCAGAGCTTGTGTTATGGGTACTAGATGACTAATATACTTACAATACATTACATAGATAGATATTTTTATTAGCAAATACCCAGAACACCCGGAACAAATATTTGTAGATACGAACCCGCAACCTCTTCCGTCGCAGGCGGACCTTCGCCCGCCGCGCCACACCGGTCGTCGCCTTTTATAATTATTGTAATGTTGGCTTTATTGCAATGAAAATAACATTTATTCACTAGCATTGTTTATAACTGTTCCAAAATTCAACTCGATAGCATAAGCAGTTCCTGAAATATGAACCTGTGTCAGAAAGACAGACAAACAGACACAAGACTATGTCCCTTTCTTACGAAATCCTATAATCATTTAATCTAATAATAACAGAATATCCCTTCTAACGAATCAATCAACACATTTGACAAACAATCGGAAATCAAAAGAAAAATAATACTTGAAAAAACAGAGCTTACTCTTGGCCTCGGCTTAGTTCAATATTTCGGCAGTTCCCCAATGCCGGCTGCCGAGGTATTGATCAAACTTATCCGGTGATAATCTTCGGCCCGTCCGAAACACGACCTTTTGTTTTTTCTCCAGGGTTCCGTGGTAATTAATGGCTCTGACTTGCGTAGAATATTTAATTACGAGTTTTGTTTTCTTTTTGGGAATGTTGCTATTTTAATTTCGTGTTGAAATTGTTTGTGGAGGGTGAAATTGGGCTAGACTGTTTTTAATTTTTGAATCCTAGCGTACAAACAAGCCTAAACGGGGTGGTAGTCGATAGAACGAATCAACTCATGTATGTATTTATGTTTTTTGTACAGTGAAAAGAAAGATCAAACCTTAATGCCTGATGTCTATCACCATGGAGTTTTTATTGCAGTTTAGTTTGTCTACGTCTACACAAGGAGTTATTTAAAGTGAAACATTAGAGTAATTCGTCCCAAAATGTTTGAAAAAAATAAGAATAGCGCAACAGCAAATTCTCTTTCAAAAAATGGCCATCAATCTAGCTCTTTAAGCTATTTCAGTAGGACAACTAAATATCACAACTAAACTATAATTAGGACTAAGCTTTTAAAAGAACACATAAATATTATTCTTCAAAATGGCTAACTGATTGTTAGAAGCAGTCGTATTCAGTTACCCACGTCCGCTAGCGTCGCATAAGTTATTCAGGGCACGACCACACGTATCGGCACTACTGACGTAATCATCATGTTTTCATCCGAACAATCTTTTTCTTCGAATTTCTGTTTATATTGCGAATGACCACCAGCTGAGCCGTCACATCCATACTTTGAGATAAGACATAGGTCTTGCCTTTGATTTGGACTTAAATGCAATATTACATCTTCTCATCCATCATCATCCTCTTGCCCTTATCCCAATTTTTCATTTGGGGTCGGCGCAGCATGTCTTCTTCTTCCATACATCTCTATTTCCCGTCATCTCAGAAGTCACCTCCTTCTTAGCCATATCAACTTTCACACAATCCATCCATCGTTTCCTGGGTCTCCCTCTACTCTTGTAACCCTCTACATTCATACTCAAAACTTTCCTCACAACATGATCCTCATTCCTTCGCATCACATGCCCATACCATGACAGCCGATTTCCACACAACTTCTCTGTCACAGGCGCCACTTTCAGACTTCCTCTTATATACTCATTTCTTATTCTATCCATTCGCGTAACACCACACATCCCCCTTAGCATTCTCATCTCAGCTGCATGCAACTGCCTTTCATTCAGTCCTTTTGTGGCCCAACATTCTGATCCATACAAGACGGCAGGTCTTATCATTGACTTATAGATCTTCCCTTTAAGTTTAAGGGGAACGTGGGAATCGCAAGTTGTTCCCGTTACCTGCCGCCATTTCATCCACCCTGTGTTTATTCTGTGCTTGACAGTCCGATCTATTCCTCCGTCACTTTGCACTAGTGAACCGAGATACCGAAAGTCGGAGCAGATCGGAAGGAGCACGCAATCAAGCGCAATGGCTTCAGGGCTGGAGAGACCGCCGAAATCGCAGAACATATATTCTGTCTTGGTTCTGCTGATTTTCAAGCCTACACTCTCCAGCTTCTGTTGCCATTTCTCCAATCTACCCTGGATCTCAGGTCCATCTTCACTGACAAGGACAATGTCGTCGGCAAATAGCATGCACCAGGGTGCCTCTTCCTGTATTTCCGACGTCAGTGCGTCCATTATTAACAGGAAGAGGTAAGGGCTTAAGGCCGACCCTTGGTGCAATCCTACAGCCACACTGAACTTGTCAGTGTTACCTGCAGACGACCGGACATAGGTACTAGATCGGCTGTACATCGCACGAATCAACTCAACATACTTCCCAGGCACACCTTTCTCCTTCAAGGCCCACCACAACACTTCCCGAGGCACCCTATCATACGCTTTTTCTAGGTCAATGAACACCATGTGCAAGTTTTTATGTGCACATCTATACTTCTCGCACAACTGGCGGAGTGCAAAGGTGGCGTCCATTGTTCCTCTACCTTGCATAAACCCGAACTGATTTTGGGAAATCTCACTCTCTTCTCGTAATCTTTTCTCTATCACCTTCTCCCATACTTTCATACTATGCGACAGGAGCTTTATCCCTCGATAGTTGTTGCAGTCCTGTACATCCCCTTTATTTTTAAAGATGGGCACTAGTGAACTATTGCACCACTCTTGTGGGATCACTTCCTCATGCAACAACTTATTGAAGAATAAAGTCAGCCACGTACATCCATCTTCTTTTAGTTCCTTCCATACTTCTACTGGTATATCATCTGGGCCCATGGCCTTTCCATTTTTCATACTTCTTACTGCTTGCCTTACTTCATCCATGCTAACTTGTCTTACCAAACCCTCATTTACTGGTGCCTCATGTACCATACCATTCCATTCATTCGGCCTTCTTCACCACGCTACTGTCGCCCTCTGAGGCTTCAGATGTCTCGAGAAACATCAGAGCTTTCGAAGGAAGAAGCAGGAAATATAAAAAATGAAATAGCAAATTGTTTGCCCACTAAACATGCAGAATGGTGCATAAAACATGAGCTGAAAGCGACCATGTTAGACGGTAAAATGATAAATGCGTTAACTGATACTAGTTCCGCGATGCGCTGTTACCTCTGTGGTACTACTTCTAAAGATTTCAATAAATTAAGCATTTGTATCAAGAAAGAAGTAAAAGCAGAAAATTTACAATATGGGATTTCCTCACTTCACGCCTGGATTCGGTGCGCAGAATGCATATTGCATTTGGCTTATAAATTAAAACTTGCTAAGTGGCAAGCCAGAGGGCCAACAGAAAAAGAGATCGTCGCTGCTGAAAAGCAGAGAATCCAGAAAGAATTTTTGGAAAAACTTGGGCTTCATGTGGACAAGCCAAGACAAGGTGGAGGGACATCAACCGATGGCAATACAGCTCGGGTAATTTTCCAGCATGCAGAAGAAGTGTCCCAAATTACTGGGGTTCAGTTTAATATTATTAACAGACTACATACAATTTTAAAACTTTTATCAAGTGGATATAAAATACGGACACAAAAATTTAAATTTTTTTGCCTTCAAACAGCGTCTTCATTTGTATTTAACTACCCATGGTTTAATATGCCTACAAGCCTACACAAAATATTGATACATGGGCATCAGATTATTGATAATATGGGTATAGCTATAGGACTGTTAAGTGAAGATGCGCAAGAAAGTCGCAACAAAGATGTTAGACACTACCGAGAACATTTTTCGCGAAAATTTTCGAGAAAAATGGCTATGGAAGATACATACCTCAGGCTAATGGCATCTTCAGATCCGTATATTACCGGTCTTAGGAAACTAGTGCCAAAAAAAATGTCTTCATTATCTACATTAGAATTAAGTTTAATAGATGAAGATTTTTGATAATTGGAATAAATTTTTTTAACAAATTTTCCCGAATTTTATTAAAATATATTATTTCCCGACTCATCTGATATAATTAAGGTGTAACAATGAGACAGACAAACAATTATACCAAGTTAAACGAATTTGAGGTTTATGCCAAGTTTTATGGATTTTTCGCCTGTGTGCGCTCCCTTCCTCCATAATTTATAAGCGGAAAATTTTAAATAAATCTAGAAGACAGTGGTATATGTTAATATAACAGGTAAAATAAACGATGTCTCTGACTATCCCAGTTTTATAGAAATTAACTTTGTTTGCATTCATGTTCTTCCCATTTCCAACTAAAGTACTAACTATAAAGGTTTTACTTTTTTGGAATTGGTATCTCGCAGTTTAACCTTCAGGGTTATTAACTGCTTAACCGAACTTTCCTGTGGAGTCTTAATAAAAATTAAGGCCTCCAGCCAGAGCGTAAAAAATTTAAAGCTAAGCGACTGCAAAGGTTGTATGCAATAGTGATTCTTATTAATAATATAATAATAATAATAATAAATGCGCTATGTAAGACGGGCGTTCTTGGGGACTGATATCAGCCCTCGAGACTATATGTCCCGTGTTACAGAGTGCATCGACTTCCTGAAGCAGAAGGTGTATGCATGGGCAAGCCGTATTCGTAGGTACAAACGGCGAGTGGAGCGATACACTCAAAATCGCACTTTCCAGAGCAATGAGAGGTGGGTGTATAGAGCTTGGGAGCGACCGGTCCAAGGTGTGACTGATACGCACCTACCGGATGATGACGTCATGTGTTCTTTCTGGCGTAACATTTGGTCGGTGCCTGTCAGTCACACAGAGGGTGATTGGACTCGAGAGGTCGAACGAGCGTGCGATCCAATACCGCAAATGGGGGCAATAACCATCAGCCCCCAAGATGTAGCTCGTGCAGTCCGTCCGTTGCCGAACTGGAAATCGCCAGGGCCGGATGGGCTGCACAATTTTTGGATAAAATGGCTACAAAAGTCGCACGCTCGTTTGGCATCTCAGTTCCAGTCGGCCTTAGAGACTGGATCGCTACCCCAGTTCCTTACGACTGGAATTACCCACCTGCTCCACAAATCTGGTAGTACTGCGGAACCCAAAAATTATAGACCGATCACTTGCTTACCAACGGTCTATAAGGTTCTTACATCCATTTTGAGAGTTAAAATTAACAACCATATCGACAGCAATTCGATCATGTCGGCCTCTCAAAATGGATGTAGGAATGGGTCTCGCGGTACTAAGGAGCTCCTCCTCATTGATACTGCCATAAGCCAACAGGTTCGTCGTTCAAGAAAGGATCTGTCGACATGCTGGATAGATTACAAGAAGGCGTATGACTCGGTACCACATACATGGCTCAAGAGGGTGCTGGAGTTGTATAAAGTAGATGCAACTCTGCGCACCTTCCTGACGTCGTGTATGGGGCAATGGAGAACCGTACTTCGCTATCCAGGATGTCGACAAATTCAGAGGAATAGCGAACCAATAAGAATTGAGCGAGGCATATTCCAGGGTGACAGTTTGAGTCCACTTTGGTTCTGCTTAGCCTTGAATCCTCTAAGTACATTACTGGAGGATTCGGGTCTAGGCTATCGGTTGAAGAGAGGTGGTCAGGTTGTATCTCACCTTCTTTACATGGATGACCTAAAGCTCTTTGCCCCCAGTGATTTGCAACTGATGGAGCTACTGACGGTAACAAAAACCTTTAGTAGCGCCATCAGGATGGAATTTGGTGTGGACAAATGTGCGGTCATGCATGTAAAGCGAGGGAAGATTGTGGAATCCGTGGGAACCCAAGTCCCGGATTTCATAAACTTTAGAGCCCTCTCTCCAATCGAAACCTATAAGTATTTGGGTATGTCGGAAGCATTGGGCATTAATGCTGCTGACATGAAGCAATCGTTGAAGGAGCGCTTCTTTGGCCGCCTGAAGAAAGTATGTAATAGTCTTTTGTCAGGCGGTAACAAGGTGCGTGCCTTCAACGGTTGGGTCATGCCAGTCTTGATGTACTCTTTCGGCATACTCAAATGGACTCAAACAGAACTTGACGCCCTGGATAGGAGAGTCCGTACATTCCTGACGGCATCTCGAATGCATCACCCACGTTCATCGGTTATGAGACTGTATATCCCGCGAAAGTGTGGGGGTCGAGGCTTTTTAAATGCTAAGACCCTCCATAATCGCGAGATATGTAGTCTTAGGGATTATTTCCTAGAAACCGACGTGGGGATGCATCGAGATGTAGTCGCGGTGGACCAGGGCCTCACCCCGCTCTCGTTGGCGAAAGAGAACTGGCGCAAACCTGTAGTACTTGACACTAACGATCGCAAGGAAGTATGGCAGAGTAAGGAGCTTCACGGACGCTTTTTCCAGGCCCTACATGGGCCTGATGTAGATCAGTTAGCGTCCGTATCTTGGCTGCGTTTCGGTGACCTCTTTGGGGAAACCGAAGGTTTTGTCTGTGCAATTATGGACGAAGTTATCATGACGAATAACTAGCTATCGGAGATTTATTGTGAAGGATGGTACGGTTGACATCTGTCGGGCATGCCACCGTCCAGGCGAATCAATCCGCCACATTATCTCTGGTTGTTCTCGTCTTGCTAACGAAGAGTATTTGCATAGACACAACCTAGTAGCCAGGATTATCCATCAGCAACTTGCTCTAAAATACAGTCTTGTAGAATCGGAAGTGCCATACTACAAGTATGTGCCCGACCCAGTTCTTGAAAATGGCAGTGTCACTTTGTATTGGGACCGATCCATCATCACTGACAGGACTATTGTAGCCAATAAGCCTGATATAGTGGTGATGGATCGAATCGAGAGGCGCGCAACGATTATTGATGTAACGGTCCCGCATGACGGGAACCTCGTGAAAGCCGAGAAAGATAAACAAATCAAGTATCTTGACTTGGCTCGCGAGGTTGTCGACATGTGGGATGTGGACTCAGCAATCGTTGTACCGATAGTCGTGTCAGCCAATGGCTTAATAGCTAAGAGCCTTGACCAACATCTAAGGAGGCTCGCGTTAGGCAGCTGGATCAAGGGCTTGATTCAGAAAGCAGTTCTTCTGGACACGGCGCGTATAGTTAGGCGATTCCTCTCTCTGGAGCCCTGACCGCCGGTAGCTTGGACCCTGTTCCCGATACCGGTGGGCCACTATTTTTTATATTTTTAAATGTTTTTTTTTTGTATTAATATTGAAATATTTAAAAATATAATTTATAAGAAAGATTTTAAATAAAGGGGATAATAATAATAATAATAATCGTTTATTTATAAAAAGGGCACATTTACAATAAGTTTCTTAACAATTAAAATAGAACCCAAATTCTTATTTGCCTGAACTAGGTTGAACCTGTGCTTCAGGCTAGGAAGTGCATAAATACTTAATGTAATAAATTAACAATGAGTATAAAGTGAAAAACTAAATCTAATTTAGGTTAGTAACAGTAAAATTGCATGTAAGCGTTTCTATTTGCAGACAACAAGTAGCTCTTCTGTCTGTGCATAGGCGATGGTTAGTAAATATTTAAGTATAATTTTTTTACAGCTAAAATAATTCAATTTATAGATACTTAGTTTTCTATTTAATCTATTGTACAGAAATGGGCCTAAGAATGTAAAAAATCTTTCCACAAAGCCATGTTTTGAAGTAAAATTTGATGCGCATACTAAATATTACTACTAATACTATTGCATACAGGCTGGTTTCAATAACTCAAGATAAGTCAGAATTGGTTGGAAGATAGAACGTGTCACTTCTAGTACAAGGATTCTTGATTGTGAAGTAAGATTCTTGATGGTACATTACTTAAGGGACCCAGGTGACAGTTTTTCTATACTTTTTACACTTTAAAAACCATAATTTGATCTAATACCTTTCTGCCTAATAGGATGTCCAATCCAATAAACCCAGTTATGCTCCTAAATACAAATATTGAATGTCACTAAATTACTGCTCTTTATCGAAGTAAAAAATAAAATAATATAAGCCTTTATTGCTGCTATTTTTTAAGCTACGTGGCAACATCAGGATGTGCGTCGATGACGTTTCCACCCTGTATACATATATATATCGAAGTAACAATATCGTTATTCCCATATTATTTATAAGCATGAGTAATGGTTAATTGGCGAATAATATGTTCCAGGAAACTGGATGATGGTATTTCCGTTCGAAGCTTTTACACACAAATGGAAATAATTGTGTAGGTAGTAACTTTTACCCGCGGTCTCGCTTCCGTTGTGTTTCTAATTGAGACCATTATTTTTTCGGTATATACATATTATTACGCTTGTAATCCCTCACGGCAGAGGCGTACACCCACATTTCGCCTGTTATTTTTAAGACCCATGTAATAGGGGCGAGCCTAATGCCACCAACCGGGCACAAATCAAGACTTCGGGCTGCTACTGAGAAATTCCAGCTTTCGGTATAAAAGTTGCAGTATGATAGTCGAGGTTAGTGTATTTAGCTTTCTACCAGTGAAAGATGTTTTCTAAATGGATCTAAAATGTCAGTACTTATCTTTGATAAACATATTTACCTCTTGTTTCTAAAATTATGGTTTATTAGTAGTCATCTCCATCTAGCCTACTTCCAACTATGTTTGGGTCGTCTGCCAGTCTAACCAGATGCAGCTAAGTACCAGTATTTTACCTTCACAACCCAATAACTGGGGAACACGATAAGACTAGTTGTTACACTTTCGGGCTTTTGAGTACCCGCAACGAGTGTCAAAAATGAATACTGGGAACAACTGCTTAACGTGCTTTCTGAGGCGTGGAAGGTACTCGGTATATGATAATATCTCATGCCTGTTATGACAGCGGCCACCCATACCTTCTAAACCAAACGCAAGCATACAATGATGATTTTGAAATACGACCTATTTTATGGAATTTAAAAATTAATGTTAGGTATGTACTATTGAATGAAAATGAATAATTGAGTTTAGAATAATTGTAATAATATTAATTGCATGATAATAATTACATAAATAGACATAAGTAAATAATTTGCACGCTTGCTTGCAGGCAGAATACAAAGACTTTTAGGACGTAAGATCTATCCTTGAATTTGTATGTATTTTCTAGCAAATAAACATTTTTGATTTGATTTGATTTGATTTGACCACTAAAGATGGTTAAAAAAACTAAATCAAAATATGTTCATCCGGGGAGCCACAATACCACAGACAGATTTGGGTTCGCGCAGGCTCGCAGCATGTCTTCTTCTTCCATACATCTCTATTTGCCGTCATCTCAGAAGTCACCTCCTCCTTAGCCATATCATCTTCCACACAATCCATCCATCGTTTCCTAGGTCTCCCTCTACTCTTGTAACCCTCGACATTCATACTCAAAACTTTCCTCACAACATGATCTTCATTCCTTCGCATCACGTGTCCATGACAACCGATTTCCACACAACTTCTCTGGTACAGGCGCCACGTTCAGACTTCCTTTTATACACTCATTTCTTATTCTATCCATTCGCGTAACACCACACATCCCCCTTAGCATTCTCATCTCAGCTGCATGCAACTGTCTTTCATTTATCCTTTTGTGACCCGACATTCTGATCCATAAAAGACAGGTCTAATCATTGTCTTTAAGATCTTCCCTTTGAGTTTAAGGGTAACGTGACGCCACAGACAGAACTTATAACGCCGTGTTTGCATGCGGGGGTTAACATAGTCGTCAGCTACTGCAGAAGCTGGAAACGACACATCGTGTTCTACAATCAGAGATAAGTAAAGCACACATTTTCTCAAGACAGACGTTATTTTTTTTTAATTCTACTGGAGCGCTGAAACCTAATTAGCGAACTGATTTATTGCTGAGCGTGGCATGGACTGCTTAACTTAACGATTTTTTTCTCGTTTTCACTAAATAAAAGCATTTTTGAAGTCAACTCTCAACTGGAACAAAGCAATCATATTTAGACATTTGTACATGAACACGAATTTAAGATTTAGATGAAACTAAAAAAAAATGTTTGTCAAAAATTTCTCCGAGTAGTAAGGCAGGTATTTATTCCATTTTTTGACGTCTAAAAGTGATTTTCAAACCTATTTAAATAAAGAAATATAAGAGATTATCATCACTATAAGAGGTTATCTCAAAATCTCTTATTTGCTCAATCAAAACTATAATAGATGTTAAAAGTTAAATCAAAACTATTCTTCTCTTCTTCTATTTGGTTATTTTATTATGATAAATGAATTGTAATAATTTGTATAAATGAGTCAACTTAAATATTTTGTTAAGAAACAACAATGGAATAATATGGGTTATGATTACCTGAAATAAATGTATTTTTTTTTTATTTTTTTTTATTTAAAACATCATGTTTGCCTTATACAATAACACTCAAATATTCTTAAAGAAAATTATTCAACATGTTATTGCATCATTGCATTAATTTACTTATTTTCAACCATTCAATAAGTAATGAGAGGCATCATCATCCTCGTGCCCTTACCCCAATTTATTTGGGGTCGGCGCAGCAATTCTTCTTCTTCCATACATCCCTATTTGCCGTCATCTCAAAGACACCTCCTTTCTAGCTATACCATCAATCACACAATCCATCCATCTTTTCTTTAGTCTCCCTCTATTCTTGTAACCCTCTAAATTCATACTTAAAACTAACTAAATAAGTAAAAAGAGTACTATCTTAAATCCTTTCCTTTCCTTTTTTATAAACGTTGCCCACACTAGGAATTTCTCCTGAATCGTGGGTGCGTTTACAAACATTTAAAATCGAACAGCCAGACCCGGAACAACTACCTGTAGACCATACAAATATTTTTTCCGTGCGGGAATCGAACCCACGACACGCGGCGCAGCAGTCAATTGCTCAACCACTGCGCTAACCGTGCCGTCAAATTTTGAAATTCTATTCTATTAGAGAGAGAGAGTCTCGATTAAAAATCTCATTGCTGTAGAATAACGTATGTCAAAACCATTAGTAATAAATTATAAACAATTGTAATGTACGCATTACATTTTGTTTAATATGAACTCTGATGGATTGCAGTGTCTGTCACGTACGCCACAAATTATAATTATGAGCAGCCATATTCATAATATGAGTACTAAATTGTGTTACTCACACAAATCATAATTTGAAGGTGTTTATGAAATGAATAATTTATTATTAGTCGTGAACGATGTATGTTTACATCAAAACTTAATATTATGTTCGTCCATAAGTAACTTATTAAAGGCTTGATTGGATAACGTGCTGTTTTAAATATTATAAGAGATGTATTATTTAAGAATGTGCCTTCTGTGTACGAAAAACTTTTATTTTGTCCTACTGACAGACAGTAACAGGCTGGTATCATTTAAGAAATAAATACTATCAAGTGTTAAGCAAAATAAAAAAGGAAACAGAAAATTGTGAAAAAAAACACCAAATATTTTTCTTTCTTTATTTTATTTTTCGATATTTAAATATTTAAGCCGGCATTCCACTGTCGCTGTCACTAAAACGTATTTATTTATCGGAAATATAATAAAATCGTGACCACGCCACTCTCTCAATAAATAAGCCTAAATCTAATAGCGAGATCTCGTTCGTAATAAATTTCATAAATAAAGTGTGAAGCAACGGTAATTTTGTTTGATTCACAGCAATTCCGCACGGAAGAGAATCGAAACAGGAGGAATATTATAAAGACATTTTAACATCTTTTCTTTGACGTATTATGTTCTACACTGTAAACACTATTTGTTATTACTATTTTACATAATAATGTGTATTTTTAACGCTAACGGTTATTTAGTCAATCTTTCAAATCTGAAATAAGCTAACTGTTATACATATCGTCTATAATATTTAGAACTTATTCAATAGTTATTAGGTAGATTTGTACATTATTATATTTAAATACTTTTCAATTATTAGCTTGCGTTAGGTACACGTAATAAAATCATTCAGTTCAATATGTTTTATACTTACTTAAGTGAAATTTCATATAAGTATTTATTCTCCAATGTAAACATAATAACTTATGAAAGAAAAATACCGTCCTATCATTCAGACTATTCCAAAAAATTCCAGCAAAAAGTATGTTCAAACATGAAAAGGTCAATATGACCCAGTGACCTTTGGTATAGTCTGGAGGCGTCTTTTGTAACAATATCACATGTGGACATAAAAGAGGCGATAACATGGCACACGGCTACGTGAAAAGAATTTAGTCTTTTGATTGTCCCTGATAGTTTTTAGACAAGAAGGTACTACGTGTTTTTTGAGAAAAGTTAGAATAGTTGGTTTAGATTTTTAATAGACTTAAGACTGAATTTGCAATAGTCATATAACTTTCTTTTGAGGACTTAGAATATACGGTTTGACAGTTTTTGTTTATAAAATATGTCAAACCGCCATTTTTATTCTTGATATAAAACTTATCCAACTATTGATAAATCAGCCCTTATTTGATTGCGACTGCCTAAACGTGAGGCCTTGGGTGCGACTAAATTTCTTTGGGTTTTTCTATCTGTATAGCAATAGGTTTGCCCTCTATCATATGGGATTTAAACATAACAGGCGAAATGTGGAGGCAAAATTGTAAGATTGACGTATTTCTGATCAGGAAAACGACTAAGATGTACTTATAAGTATCCGTGGCTTAGAATTGAAAGCGTTCAGCAACCAAAACAACACCATCTTTTTTATGTCCCACTAAAAAGCAAACTCCTCTTCTCTTACAGATAAGGCACGAGCATTAATCGCCACGCTTGATGATGGCGGGTTAGCGATGACAGACTTTTATCAAAATTAATAATGCATAATTATAAAGAGGATAGATTTAATTGTAAGTATGTTTGAAAAAAAAATCTCCTATAGCAAACTATATTATCATTAAGTGACATAGGCTATATTTTATTTCCGAAACTACGTTTTAAAGGGAGTGGAAGGGATGTTAAAGTTCGAAGGAAAAAGTACGATACCCACGCAGACATAATCACGGGCGAAGTGCTAATCAAATATAAGTTCAGATGTCCACACAATGTTTTCTTCACCGATTTTTATCACGTATAAAATAAACTAAGAAAGTATCTACATATGAAAAGTCAGATTATAACCTACGCTTATTAAAACCCTCGACAATGAGATAAACCAAAAAAAATGTGAGCCGTCGCCAGGCAGATATGAAACATTGAAATTATTTTGTAGAAGTACCTAAAATGCATAAAAGAGCAGATTACGACTGGAACTAATGTCTAAATGAAAAAAAAAAATATTACTGAAAATGATGTATGTATGTTTATTTAGTACTTAATCATTTATTTTCATTAAATAGAAAAGATACAAAAAAAAATCCCATTGCTACAACTCGATTGTCTTAATCAGTGACTTCAGTAATAGTTATATTCGTTGTTGCCTCTGACAGTGTCACGACGCGTCGCCACGGTTTGTTTCGCCACGCTAACAATCGGTTGTACATAGATTTAATATATGAGAGGTTTTTATAGATGTTTCACATCAAAAACTCAAAAAAATTATGCAAAAAATTAAAAACTGTTTTCTTTACGCAGCAGTTTTATTTTTTGTATATTTTTTGGAATTGGATTATTAGTTCCGGAGGTTACCCCCTACATACAAACTTACATACAAATTTCACCTCTTTATAATATTTTTATTTATTATTTATATTATATTTTTAAATTAAAACTGCTTCCTTTACAGATAGTAGGGGCCACATAGTTGTCATTCAGGAATATACAGAGCAATGGGCAATAAGCACAGGTGTTACGAATATTCAATTTAGATAAGAGAACAGTTTTTGAAAGTCTCCGTCGGAATACGATGAAGTGAATGGGCCATTGGCACCGTCTATGCCACTCAGCCACCCGCTTAAGGCCGTAGTAAAATGCATGTTTGCCGCTCGTGTTGAATCGGCAAAGTTCGGAAATTGAACACTGAGCAGTTGATTACGGGTGGTGTTTGTTTTTAATTTGTTTACTTTGTGCAATGTTGATTTTTTCAATGAAACTGTACTCTACTCGTTCACGAGAAGGTCTCCTCTTTTGACATAGAACCAGCCTTGAGAAAGGGTATTGTGTTACCCAGTTTCTGGGCTGTGGAGGTTGGATAGATAGTCGCTTTATGTAGAACACGAGTATTCATCTTCACCCGGCTCGACTGGAAGCCGACCCAAACATAGTTGGTAAAAGACTAGGCAGATGATGTGGTGATTAATTATTATTAAACCAAGGTGTTTTCATTCACCGGTGTCAGTAATGTCTGAGATACATTTAATTCAAATTCAAAGTTCTACAAATGACAGCTGGGATCAACGGTCTAACGCGCTTTCCGAGGCACGGAGGAGTCTCGATATGTTACAAACGGTGACACATCCACAGACTGACATCGGCAAGCGCAGCTTAACCTTCGATCAACCTGTGTGGATGTTTCTATTTGGCCACCAACTCCTCAAGGAAAGGGGTGTTATGAAGCGTAATAATACGAGTACCTAAAAACTTAAAACAAATACTAAGAAGCACCTTTGACATTTTGTTCACAAGAGGATCTCCATTTCACAAAGAGAATAATATCGGTCAACAAATGTTGTCGTAAAATCGTGCACTGCATTTATATCCTACGTGGCCATCCCCTTGAGAAATGGACGCGATTTTCTAACAAAAGAGCAAGATATTATGTCATATGACTGCCTGAAGTTAGCTCTCTAAGCCTACCTAGTCCCGGCCAGCTCACACTGGCCCTTCCAATCTTCATAATTCAATTGGAATGGACCAGTTTTGGGAGTCTTAAGTAAAATGGTGACTTAACTACAGAATGGCCATCGATATATGAAATGGTGATGAAATAGGGACGGGTTTCTTATGAAAATATTAGGTCTTTACCTATGAAATTGCCGTTCTGCAGTACTGGCCATTTCAAATCAAAATATTTTTTGTTTGGCTAAGAATTCTAATTTCAAATTAATTTTATTTTAAAAACATGGATTTTTTTTTCCAAAAGTAGTCATTTGTTTATTGATTAGTGTTACATTTTCATCGCATTTAAATCTTTTTCGTCATCATGGATACGTTAAAAATTCGAGTAATTATGGAATATGAGTACCGTCGTGGCAGCAACGCGGCACAAGCGGCACGCAACATCAACGACGTTTACGGAGCTAACACTACAAACCAACGCACTACCTGTTATTGGTTTGCTCGCTTCCGTTCTGGAAATTTCGACCTGAAAAATGAACCTCGCGGTCGTCCGAAGACTTTGGTCGACAATGACGAATTAAAGGCGATTGTGGAAGCTGATGATACACAATCTACGGCTGAATTAGCAGCAGCTTTCGACGTTAGCGTCAAAACAATATTGGTCCATTTGCGTCAAATTGGCAAGGTAAAAAAGCTTGACAAATGGGTGCCCCACGAACTCAATGATCGCCAGCGCGAAGTACGCGTCGAGACGTGCCTTGCACTGCTCAACAGACACACAAATGAAGGAATTTTGAACCGCATTGTTACCTGCGATGAAAAATGGATTCTGTTTGATAACCGCAAGCGCTCAGCAAGTTGGTTGGATCCTGGTTCAGCACCTAAACAATGCCCTAAACGAAAACTTACCCCAAGAAAAGTGATGGTCACTGTTTGGTGGTCTAGCGCCGGTGTGATTCAACACAGCTTCTTACCAAACGGGGTGAGCATTACTGCAGATGTGTACTGTGAAGAATTGAACACAATGATGGAGAAGCTGGCACATCTCCAACCAGCATTGGTCAATCGCTCGTCTCCGCTGCTCCTGCACGACAACGCGCGACCTCATACTGCACAGCAGACGGTCTCCAAGTTGCAAGAACTGGGGTTGGAAGCTCTCCGTCATCCGCCCTACTCACCAGACCTTGCGCCTACAGACTACTACTTTTTCCAGAATTTGGATAACTTCTTGGCGGGAAAAAAATTCAATACCCGAGAGGCAGTACAAAATGCCTTTGAAGAATTTGTTGCCTCCCGTCCAGCTGATTTCTTTAAGAAGGGCATCAATAAACTGCCACTGCGTTGGCAAAGATGCATTGATTGCATGGGTGATTACTTCGATTAATACAAATAAAAAATACATGAAAAAAAATCATTTAAATTTTTTCATACAAAACGGCAATTTCATAGGTAAAGACCTATTATAAAGGACTTAGGTTTTGAGAGGGTATCAAGACTAGGTTTTATTTAAGGACTTGACCTCATGAGATACTATACGTTAAAGACTGCTGTGGTCGTAGTATTTTGGGGACCAAATATGACGAACACATTTTTGAAGTGAAAACTACTTTAGAATACATACATAAAGTCACGCCTTTTTTCCCATGGGGGTTGGTAGAAACCACAGAACTTAACCCGCTACGATCCTTACATACTCCATTTGCTTGGCTTACATTCATACATCTGGTCATACATGCACGCTGGCTGCGAGTACTACGTACCTGACTTATTTGAAGAACATCAGCAATAAGGTCAGTGTGTATGTCCTTCTAGGGCATCCCCTCCCGGTGTTTCCGCCTACATCTGCTTTATAAATACCTTTTGTTAGTCGTCTTTCATTCATCCTCTCAACTTGACCAAAGCATCTGAGAATCATAATCATCTTTAGAATAGAATTATTTTAATTCAAGTATCAAATGACTCAAAAATGATTAGTAAGATTAACAATTATATTAGTAAGAGACAAACAAATATTTACAAAACAAACAAATAGTTTTAATCACCGTTGTGGCGACTCGTGTGGCGACCCACGAGAAACAGTCTAGGCGACTTGAAATTATTCTTAGGATACTGCCGCTGCAGATGCTTTATCTTTACCCGCGTTAAACGATGTTTGTAGGGGCATAACTTAACTATCAATGTGACGTGTGTCAAAAACACCGTTTTTTTAAAGTTACCCCACGATGGGAATTTCTCCTGTATTGTGGGTGCGTTTACAAACTTTTACAACACAGCCAGACCCGGAACAACTACCTGTAGGCCACACAAATATTTTCTCCGTCCGGGAAACGAACCTAGCGCAGCAGCCAATAGCTCAGCCACTGCGCCAACTGTGATGTCACATTATTCCAAGGTTTTAAGTTTTAACTTCAATCGGCAGACCCCATGACTGTCTATTTCTTTATTGATAAAAAACAAATGATGCCGAGCATTTTTTACATTTTTCAAAGGCTTGTTTACACACACAATACGCCTTGCCTTTCATGTTCCAAGTAAACAATTTTCTATTGGTACAGGCATATATGTTACATTGTAAGTACCTAATATTCTTTCAATTTAACAGATCAAAGGTTGAAATAATACATAGGAAGGTACACGTGTTCTCCAGCCATTGAACCGAGTTCAAAGTTAACTCTTACCTATTTAGAGTACCTTAGATGTTTATTTCCTGTGTAATTAACTTTATAGACCACTACGTTAAACACAAAGCAGTAAATTAATTAATTAAAAGAGTTTTTACGCTTTAATATTTTAAGAACGTTTTCTTGTATTTGTTGATTGAGTGTACTACCTATAGAATTAAGAATAATTTATTTATAAAAGTATTACAAAAATGTACATTCATGTGCAGTAGTGTTATTTCTAAAACAATGGTATAATTAATGCATAATAGTAAACTATAATTTAAAATATATTTAACAGTTGCAAGAAACGATAATGTGGAATTCACAAATGTTTGCTAGCGACCTATGTCTTAGAACAAAGATAAGATTAACTTTAGATTTAAAGTCATTAAAAGACAAATCCAGCAAATAAAGCAGTAACTTAGTAGTAGCTCGTTGTCTATATAACCAATTCTTTTAGTTCACATTTTAAAGTCCCCAGAACTACGTCATTTTAGCGATGCTGACAATTTAACATAGGTTAGTAAGGTATTTTGGTGACTTTAGTAGGTGCGATACTGTAGAGGTTTTATGTAATAACAGACCTTAATGTATACAGGCTGGTAGAAAATTAGTTCTCCATAGTTTTTCTCTATGGTTTAAAGATTAGAATAGTTTAGAAGATGAAATATGTCGCCGGTCTAAGGGAAGATTCTTGATTGTTAACGATTGGATAAAGTTAATAAATATATTAAAATAAAGTAATAAAGTTAATAATTAAATCAGCCATGCCCTAGTATTTTATAACAGTAAAATAACCTGGTCTACAGTACCTGCTATCTGTAGGACCCCGTTGTCAATGAGCTAGTATCCATATTTTATTAACAACATCGTCTACTTATATCACTATACATACGTCTCCTACCTCATCTTAGACAAACACTTCAAGAAAAAGTAGATGAGAGCCGTCACTAATTTCATCATCTCATAGTTAGTTTTTATCTGTCACTGTTCTTCTCTCGAGGTGTTTGTCAGAAAGAGATGGAAATTCTCCAATTTTAGTTTAGACAGGTGACAGGTAAGATCTAAGTGGGAGATGGTAAAATTAGGGTATGGCTTCAACTCGGTACTTAGATGCATTCTGAAATGTCAACTATGTTTGTATGGAAGTTGTATTTCAACTAAAATTGACAGCTCTTGTATGTCTCTTCCTCTCTTGTTTTATAAAAGAGAAAAAGATGGAAATAGCCGAAATTTAGATGAGCTTGTCAACATGGGAATCGGCGCGAGTGTATGTATAATGTGTGCCTTTTGTAAATGCAGTCTTTGAGGACAAACACATTTTGTTCATAGCAGTGTTTGTTTAGGTTGTACCACAGAATAAGAATATAGAAGCGAATCTACTCGTACTTCGCCAATGGCATTCTAAATGCCTTTAGTCTCTAGGCGTAAGAAACGTAGTCGGGGTGTTCTTTTTTTAAAACGTTTCCCCGCACTAGGAATTTCTCCTGTATCTTTGGTGCGTATACAAATATGGCTACTACGCGCAAGAATACAATACTGTATGTGTACATACACAAACAGCCAGACCCGAAACAACTACCTGTAGGCCATACAAATATTCATTACGTGCGTAACCACTGCGCCAACCGTCCTGTCAATTGGATTGTAGCGTCGCTTGCTGAGCCTTTGATCATTGTAAATATTGTCTTCTTTGTTTTGGTTTGGAAGCAGTACCTACGAGATTATGTAGTAGCAGGTATTATAAATAATAATATGCCATTGGGAGAGATTTTTTATAGCCTGCCAACATTCGTATCAGGAGCACAAAGATGTATGCATTGTGAACAAACTACTTACTTACTATACTGTAAATATTAATAATTTATTATTCGATATTTTTATTGCTGAGTTTTATTGCTTGCTATTTTGCAATTGTGTTTAATATCTACGTCTTACATCGTTTTGGAGTAGTCCGTAAGATGCTGTAGTTATTGTTATGAATAAATAAAATCTCGGTGACATCGGCGTACGCACAAAGACAAGTACGAGTATGTAGTGAAGTGTCTCTTCCGTGTACGATTTGCTTGTTCTGTGGTATTACCTACTGCTTATTCTATTCTTTAGACGAACCCACAATCATGGTGACATTGTTTCAAAGAATGTAAACTGTAAATTTTGTAACATACCTAACTAATTTTTCAAGATAAGGTAAAACTAAGGAAGCTAGTATTACAATGGTGACGCACGGAAGAGACGCTAAGCAATGGTGCTTAAGATATTTCAGTAACAAAATTCGAGAATTAGGCCACAGATGAAATTAGGCTTTGAAGAGTTACAGGAAAAGCAGATGGTTCAGACTGTGTGGTTTGTTAAATATTCATACTAGCAGTCAGCCGTGACTTCGTCTACGTATGTATGTGTGTATAATGAAAGTGCGTATGTGTTATTCTGAAGTATAAGCAATAGTACTGTAAAGTTTAAGCAAAATCCGTTCAATTTGAAGAAGTAACAAACAAATCTACCAACCAACTTTACTTTTTTAATATGACATAACATCACACCTGTATTCCCCAAAGGTCTAAGCAGAGCACCTATAGTAACACCCACATTTCGCCAGTTATGTTTAAGTCCTATGTAATAGGGTGCGAGCTTATTGCCATATACCGGGCACACATCCAGACTCCAGGCTGTTCATGACTAAAGTTCCTGTCAGAAAAACTCAATAAGACTCTGCCCAACCTGGGAATCAAAACCAAGACGACACTCCTGATGAACTTACGTAGGAGTAAGATTAAAAGAGCAGGGTATTTGTTTAATTAGATTTATAGACAGGGGATCAAAACAAGCTTTTTTTATACAGTTGTAGCCCAGCCAGGGCTACAACTATAATTAGATTTAAACGACCGCTTACTAAGGGCTCCCATAAAACCACCAAGTTTCTGAAACCTAATTTTTTTTTTTTTTTTTAATAAAATTAGAATAGTTTTTATTAATCTCTGTCAAACGGACAACAAATATTTAATTTCAGAAATCCAACAGTTCAAGGTATCTACAAAGTCAAGATTTTTCCCTGACGCAGATCAAAAACAGGCACTTAAGAGAAAAAGGTTTTTAACATCGCAACCCTTAGCACGAACCCTTAAATCATTCTTAAATTCATTTTCATTAAAAATTTTCATCTCGTAGTTTTTCAATATTTTTTTACTAACAAAAATATTCAATTTTCGTCGGGACTTGGTTTCAAGACTTTCTAGTAGTCCCAAGATGATAGTTAAAAGAGAAATTATTGTTTTTCTGTGAACAAATACGCTACGATTTCATGAAAAATATAATGTTATCCTTGGTTATCATCAGCAATTTATCTTAGACGCCACTGCTGAACATAGTCTTCTCCAATTTAACGCCATACAGAGCACGTGATCGCCACTGACTAGAGATCTCATCACCCCTGTATTCCTCGAAGGGTTAGGCAGACTTATAAGTCTATAGTACATCCACATTTTGCCAGTCATGTTTAAGGCCCATCATCCCATGCAATAGGGGGCAAGCCTATTGCAGTCAACCGGGCACAAAACCATACTCCAGGCTGCTATAGCATTGGTTTTTCCACCTGGACTTGTGAGAAATTCCAGGTGGGAAAATCCCATAACACTTAACCTGACCCGGGAATTGATCCCAGGACCTCATTTTTAGCAGAAGCACATGTGACTACTAGACCAGTGAGAGGCGCCATTACTAATAATATTCGTGGTGCAGTTGTAAGCGAAAAGACTCACTCTATATTTTATCACATTAGATAAGACAAAAGCCTCGCCCTGGCAACTGGCAGACATAATGCCATTACACATTATGAAGAATAATTTTATTCGATGTTAATGCGTGTAACGGGCTGCCGACAATGATTATTCTATTCTGGAATGTTCCACGTTGATTTGATAACATATCTTCGCGCTCGCTTCCCGGTGAGTATGACATTAAACTGACGTGTTAATGAATGAATGAACGAATGTTCTCACAGTGCCTTCGGTTACCTACGTAGATACCGCTGTATCAGGGTTGGGTTTTTTACTGAAATGGTAAAAAAGGATTTCCTATGGTATGATTTTATCTGTCTGGTGCAGATGTTTGTTTTACGAGCCGAAAAAGCGACTTCAAAGATCAGAAGATCGATAAACTTAGAGAAATTAAGAAAGAACGTAAAAAAATAACGAGTGAATTTTTTTTCAATTTTGCATGCCTGAATTGATGCAACACAGTGGACTGCGCATTCACTTGACATCTGGAAATGTATATTTGAATTTGAAGAAATATTATTATCCATTGCAACAGTAGTAGTCGTAGAAATAGTCATTTGCACATTAAAAATCACTTTTTTATTTTCACTTACGCCGTAAGTACAGTTTTTGAATATACATATATATGTATATTATATATAGTTTATGAAATACGTCCGTGTCCTCCCCCCTCTCCCCAGTTATCTACGAAGTGCAAACAAACTTAGTTATTCGGTTGCATAACATTAAACTTTCCCACCAAACGTAGGAGAAACCGGGGCTGGTAGACTAACTTTACACTTATTGTTCTATACCTCTTGTCTTTTTAATATTTACCTGTGTAAAAAGACTATTTGAAAATTACACTGTTAGTTGTAGCCTAACAAAACAATTAATTTCCATAATAATATCACAATTCATAACAGTAATTGTTATTTACTGGTTTTTGTGGAACAAGAAATATTACTAAGTTACTAAGGCAGGTTGACTAAGTAAACAATAATTAAATAAGTGTATAAAAGGAGTTTAATCTTGAAATGATGGGTGAGTTTGACTCATTATTTGCATATTTATTTTTATGAAGTTAAGAAATATTTTAACTACGAAACCATCGGACAGGCGTCCAATAAGGTGTGTTTTGTTGTTAATCATTTTTGACTGAGTTTTATTCTAAATTTCATACCGAATGTAATAGTTAGGTTGGTTATAGGTATAGTTTTCACATCACACACATCATCAGGCTATATTAGTCCACTGCTGGACACAGCCCTCTCCTAATGAGCGCCATAGCGCCCTGTCTTCAGCATCCAGCATCTGCCTGCAGTCTTTCACAGATCGTCATCCCACCTGATCAGAGGGCGTCCTATACTACGTTTGCGGGGAAAAAGAGTATTCTATTCTATAATATACAGTTATAATTAACCCGTAAAAAGCATACATTTTATTTTCGATGACAATATGCTAAATAAATATAGAACAATTTGATGAGAACAGAAATATTTACGAAATCCTACCCAAGTCTTCAGGGAGCATAGTTCGCACAAAAACAGCTTTTCATAGCAAATAACAATAGATTTATAATCGTATTACAAAACAGCCTCCAACAAAACCCAATGAATACAATGCCACCCAAAATCTTCATTCAAATAACGTATTCGTCTAAATATAACGAACGTGTACACTGGGCACAAAGACAATACCTTTAAAATCCTTCGCAAGGATTCCTCATTCCTCTGGATAAGAGGAATTCCTCTTTTATGCTAAAATTGAATATTTTTGCGAATAAAAGCGTGTTGTAATTAGCTAACGTTGTGTATTTGAACAAAGGGCAGACTGCGGCCTCTGATTCACACACTTTCCCAGAGTTCTGGGTGACACATGGTAACAATCTGTGGAAAGCCAGCATGTACAAGAATATGTTGGTGTGTTATTAAAAATGCTTACGGATTACATTGTTGCAAATCTTATTAATTGATTAGACATTTCAGCGTTTCGTTTGTTCCACTAACCTCACGGAGAGACGCCACATCGGAGGTCTGATACCTTCGATGCGGCGTCTTATCACAGACCTTCCATCTTGGGTCATATCACCCGTGTTGATGATGCTGCACTATGTGCCAAACATATTTAAACTTTCTGATCATTGATAGACTAAGAAGAAGAATGACCTCTCAAAGAAAAATACTACTGTTATTTTGATTAGAAAAAATAATGATTCTGTATTATCATCATCCCTTATTGAATGTTCCTTTATATAGTTTTTTGTTTTGACCTACTGACATCATTTAGTTAAAAACATAACATAGTTATAACGCCTGTATTGACCGAAGGCTTAGGCAGAGGTACACCTATAGCAACACCCACTTTTTGCCAGTTTTGTAATAGGGGGCGTGCCTATTAGCATCAATCGGGCACTAATGCAGACTACGGGCGTCTGATGAGAAAATTCCTATTGGAAAAACTTAATTACACTTTGCCCGACCTGGGGATTGAACCCAGGACCACACGATCAGCAGTCGCGCTTTGGGCCACTAGACCAACGAGGCTGTCAAAGTAAAATGTTGTGGGTTCGATCCCCGCACGGAACAAATATTTGTGTATGTGAGTTTAAATGTTTGTAAACGCACCCACGATACAGGAGAAATTCCTAGTGTGGGGCAACGTTTTTAAAAAAAGAAAAAAGAAAAGAAAGAAAGAAAATATCAACTAAAACTATAATTAGACATTTCCAGTACCTATTAAATCTTTTACAATCTTTATATGCGGCTTTTGTAGAAAATAAACAAAAATGATCTTCATTTCTTTCTTTCTTGCCGACTGCAATATGTAATACTTCAGCAGAGCAGCATAGCATCTTCTTCAGCCGTGTGTAACACTGTTACAGAAGCGCCTATCGCTCCAGGTACCATTCGAGTTTCTCTTTAATCCCGTTTTTATCAAAACGAACATTAAACGCTCCGAGAGTCGTTACATTACGCTGAGTTCCGCGAAATCTTATTATCTATAACATTATAGTGATAAGGGAACTCGGGGATGAGGTGTATAATATTGCCGTTTTATGTAGTTGCGTTTTACCTGGAGTAAGCATTAAGATAGACATAAGCTTACGTTTAGATTGAATGGTCGCATTAATGGTTGCCTACTGGCTTATAATAATAATATTAATGACGTTTATTTACTTCTCTTACTTCGTACTAAGTTTACAGTTTTTAAACTAAGTTTCTTTAACACGTTGAACGCCAAATAACCGACAAACAATACATTTTCTATTGGGTCTCGTTGTTTGGCAGTTAAGGTGTTACGTTTGTCTGCCTAGTTGGTCTAGTGGTTGGAAGCGCTACAGCTTAGCACGAGGTCCTAGGTTAGAGTCCCGGGTTGAGCATAATGCTGTTCGGTATTTCCTCCTGGAATTTCTCAGAAGCAGCTCGGATGGCAATAGGGTCACCCCTAATACACGGAACTTAGACATAAATGGTGAAATGTGGTTATACTATAGGTACTGCCTAACCTTTCAGGGATAACTGATGTTATGTTAGTGCCTGAAATAGCTTTGAAAAAAAGTGTATCACAGGTCACCAGGCCCACAATAGTGCCTTTATTTAAATTTGGTCTGTGACCATGATAAGTGGCATGAATTTGTACTTATCAATAAAAAAGGAGGATAAAGCTCTATAAAATAAATAATAAAAACAAACAAAAAGTGAATAACAAATAAAGGAAGCAAAACAAATCTTGTAAAATATAACGCATCAAAAACGGTGCGTAAAAATTATGAGGACCCTCCGTGCCTCAAAAAGCACGTTAAAAAGTAAGTCCCGACTGCCATTTGTCGACAATCTGTTAAAAAGTCTGACAATCAGTCGTACCAAGGGTCATCGTATGACCCAGATATTGGGTCGTGGAGGTTAGATAGGCTGTCACTCCATTTAAAGCAAAGGTTTTATCTACTTCCCGTCAGACTGGAAGCCGAAGTTTGTGTCCTGCGGAAGGCCTATGGAGGGAAGTCAAATTATGTATTTTTCTAACTCTTTTGCTGTTCTTCTCTGAACAATCTCGTTGCGGGATGAATAGTTGAATCGTTTCTCCGGGACTCGTTGGGCTTAATTGTCCCGACGCTTTTATGGTGGTCGCCACTGATGATTCTGGTTTTCAGGACTTGCATTGGTTTGGGAACAGTATGGCGAGCTGGTCCCATTAAAAAAAATGACTGAAAGCTGATTGAGAGCCAGATAGATTATAACATCGCGATAGTATAGGATGCAATATAAACCAAGCACAAATTGATCCCAATTTTATTATACATCAAATAAAAGATTTTTATTAATCTTCCACCACTTCGCGTAACAATTTGTATCGCAGTCGACATCAAAGAGGTTGTGTCATGTGCCTACATGTCCCACGGGTACAATATGTTGTTGTTTTGATATTTCCCAAAAAACTGGTCAGGTGCGAGTTGGCCCGCACGCGAAGGGCTCAGTACCATCGGCCAGAATTTAAAAAAAAATCGGCGAAAAAATTTGGTGTTATATTAGCGGTAATAGAAATATGTACAGACTCTGTGAACATACCAACTGTCTACCTGTCACGGTTCATGAGATACAGCTCGCTGACAGACCATCGTCTGTTTGTCAGCGAACGGCACAAACGGACAGCTGATTCTTAGTAATAGGGTACCGTTGAGTCCCTTTATGTACGGAACCCTAAAACCACGATCACTTCCTGTTTCGCTCAGCATGTCCAATTTAAAATTTGCCATTGTTCCCTGTAAATGTATGTTTGTGACTGTTGCTGAGCTTCGCGACCGGTGTACATTCACAATTGGTTTTATTTAGGATGAAAACGTAATCGTACGAAAAGCAACGTTAGTATTTTTGGGTTACGGTTTCTGTTAAATTACACGATAGTAATACCGCACCGGATTTATAAATAAATAAATAATGCTACACAATCCACACAGCATCATCTAGCCCCAAACTAAGCAGTGCTTGTGTTATGGGTACTAGATGACTGATATACTTAATACAATACATTACATAGCTATAGATGTTTTTTTTTATTATACACTCGAGAGCAATGAATCCGGGTCACTTAAAGAATGTTAAAAATCTCGGAAACTAAAAATGATAGGTTAATGCAATAAATTGTATTTAATAGACAATGTAATACTCCTTAAATGAAAGTAAAAAAAATATGAGTCACCATACATTTTATTAACACAAAATTACATAAAGAAAAAAACTGCTGATCTCTCCTTAAAACAAAAATAGGAAACATGAAATTTTTGAACTTTATTACGATTTTCTTGAATTTTAATACTTCGTATTGCCTCCTCGTGCTTCCATTACTGCGTTTACGCGGTTTGGCATGCTGTACACCAAGTTCCTTATACGATTTTGGGGAATTTTCTAAGGGGTTTTCAGTTAGATTCAGCAAGCCGACGTCTTACTGTCCATGCACTTGGGTTACTTCCTCCGAGGCGTCGAAACTGATTTGTGAGTTCAGTTCCTGTGAGAAAGCGATTTCGAAGCATGGTGCTCACCAAGTATCGGTCTTCTCGTGCTGTGGTACACCTGGTTCTGCCCGTTCCTGGTCTGCGTAGGTTAGAACCAGTTTCTTCGTAACGTCGGAGAACTCTTTGTACTGTTGACAGCGACGCACCGACAGTCCTGGCTGTATCGCGCTGACTCCGGCCGGTTTCCAGCATTGTAAGTATTCTGGTGCATTCTTCAGGCGTAAGCGACATAATTTCAGCTTGAATAATGAATATAGAGCACTATCAACATGGTTTATGTACCCACATAAATGACAGATTACAAACAAAAGCAAAACCAAATGCTGTAATTTCGTAGTTCCATCTTCGAAAGTGGCCCTTTTTCATAACTTTACAATAACTAAGAAGTTTTAATACCTTCATTTAAGGAGTATTACATTGTCTATTAAATACAATTTATTGCATTAACCTATCATTTTTAGTTTCCGAGATTTTTAACATTCTTTAAGTGACCCGGATTCATTGCTCTCGAGTGTATATAGCAAATACCCAGTACACCCGGAACAAATCTCTGTAGATCGTACAAACATTTGTCCCAAGGCGGGAATCGAACCCGCAACCTCCTGCGTCGCAGGCGGACCTTCGCCCGCCGCGCCACATAGGTCGTCAAGTTATGTGTTCACAATTCCGTTTATGCTATCATTTTTTTAATTTACAAGCGTTTATTTTATTTTCAAAGTGTTTTGTCGAACTTCACAAGGTTAGTTATACAGTCCAGAATTGGAATTCTCTGTTGGTGTCTGTGTTTTCCGACAGATAGATAAATGATAAATTATATTAATTTCTGTTAATAGATTTTAGGAAAATAATACTTGTAAGTAGGTACTTGGGGAGCAGTAACACAAAAAAAAATAGGTTTTAAGAACACTTTTACAAGCCATAAAAGAAAATAAATAATCATTTATAGATTATTATTAGATCGATGTTTTCTAGCTAACTAATCTGACACGAAACTAAATCTACTAGAAACCGTTTGCTTCACAGGTCATTAGAAATGAGTCAATTATGTTATGTATCGGTTCACAGGCGTAGCCATTGGCGCTTAATAATAACCTTATAGCGAATAACTCAAAAAAATAATACCACCATCCAATTACCGACCCAAGACAGCCACAAAAACGATTTAAACGGATATATTCAGAAACAAAACAGCAGTACACACGTCAATAATAGCGTCTGGATCACCGCATACAGCTGTCCGGTGTCCGACCCTCGTCCGACCGGTCGGGCGGCCGTCCGATTGGACGCGACCAGATCTGTCAGTAGCGCGCAAACTATACGTTTCAGAAAGTAATCATGTGTCCGCGGTCGTAACTGACTGATGGTTATTTTTGTTGAGTGTTACTCTTTTTCTTGTTTTTCTGTCTTTTGTGGGTTTTGGTGTAGTCATGAAAGAATTATTCTTTAACATTATACAGATCATTAAAAAGAGTACGCTTAGATGATTTGGTCACGTTGAGAAGATGAATGAAAGACTACTCACAAAAGATTTAAGTGGGAGATCCGGAAGAGCACGCTCTAGAAAGACATTCAGTGACTGTATTGGTGACGTTCTTCGGAAAGGTAAGGGTATGTGAGTAATATTAATCCTGACCACGGAACCTCTCACTGTGTGTGGTCCAACACGCAATTTACTCATTTTTCCCATATTATTATGGGTAGATTGCGTACTGAAACTTGTCAAGTTGATGTCTTTTCATAAGCACTCCGTAAAAGGACCAAAAAATACATTCAAAATAATATCCAGTGGATATAGTTTTAGGGAGAAAAATTTTGTCTAAAAGGTCACGGTCAAGATTTTTGACTTGAGTTTTGAAGTTAACTGTGGAGTCACAATTTCTCCCTAGGGCCTAGCTACAAGATAACGTTTCGTTCAAGATGTTTATACAAAGTAAGAATTTTAGAATTCAACAGAGAAAAACTTTGTGGCTGAATAAATATAATAATTTTGATTTTCTAAGGTCAATTTACTTTTATTACTTTTTGAGGTTAGATATAATAAATGTTGGGATGTTCAAGAAGAAAGTTGTGCTGAATTCGTAATGATATTATTTTGAATCCGGGGCTTCATTGTGGATACGTGGCGGAATTCCGCTCATGACTTATAAGTCATAATATGTATTAATATATAACCGCAAAAATGTCTGCCCGTTCTTCTTTTTCATTTTAGAGAGAAAAAGCAAAATATAAAAACATATATATATAGAATTGGTCTAATAAAAAAAAAAATAGGCTTAAAAACTAATAAAAGCGTACTAAAAACATGATAATTCTATTAGAAGATACTAAATTTAGTTGTATTGATCATTTATTTCTTCAATAAAGTAATAAAACTATTAATACTCTTATATGAAAAGAAAAATCACAAAGAATCACAGAGTCAAGTAAACGCTTCGCGATGTCCCGAAAAACTAAATGGGCACACGGACCCCATGGCCCTAATGTTTCAACCCCAAACGGCTCATACCTGATACGGAGTTATATATTAACTCCGTATCAGGTTGTTATATTTTCGCCGTTTGAGGTTTTGTTTTGTTGTATTAACTGATTAAATAATATAATTTATATTATTGAATCTATCAATATAATACCGAGCTTAATGAAGTAGGCCGAATGATGCACGACAAATTAACAACTTTTGATTTTCGGCTGGCAAACAGCCGAAAAGGAAAATATGCCGAATTATGTTTTTTTGGCCGAAAATGGCTTTGACTACTGGATACTTTGTATCCAGTATTTTTGAGTAGTCCAACTACTCAAACGGACTCAAACGGACTACTCAAAAATACTGGATACTTTGTATCCAGTATTTTTGAGTAGTCCAACTATCGGACCAAACATATTTTTTAAGGACACTACCCTATAGTTAATACGTATTTTATTTCATTCACGTCTATAATAAACTCAAGAATAACATAAAATAAAAGTGTAATTGTATTATTCTGATTCAATGACGAAAATACACTCAGTTGGTGTGAACGGTTGTAATAGAATTTTCTTTTTAAATTTTCTTTTGTCACGTAGGTAAACCATAAATGACGACGATAAAGTGCGTTGAAATTTCACATGACGTCATGCCGTGTTAAACTTTTTACGTAAACGTGGCATCACAAGCCCTTCTCCTGAACTTTGATGTGCTATATCTTTGTCACTTTTTATTGATTTGAGTACCTAAGCAAAAAATAGGTGTCTAATATTTTTTGGTAATCTAACTGACGGACCAAATAGACTTATTACATTTTTACCTACGACACATACCTATTGGCCCTGGGATCTTCAATGGCATTTTTTAAATAAAAAAAATAAATTACGCTAAGACCTGGACTATCTACAGAAAAATACATAAGCTGGCTGTCAACAAGCAACAAGCGGAGATGAGGTAGTGAGATTAATTCTCACGTTTCCCCACAATTTGGCAACATGTTTCAGTTGTATTTTTACGGCAGACATTTTATCTTTGCGGTTTATTTATTACCGGTGTTTGGTGTTTTCGAGACAGTATCGTTTAAAACTGTTTTGTTAACTTAGACGTATATTGTACCTAATAAGACACACATAATATTGTTGTTTTTTGTAGTAGCAGGACAAAATGATTTCTTTCGCCGATGAGAAAACATTGTCATTTCTATTCCATATGTACAGACGCCAGCATATCAAGCTACCCTAATCTGTCAAATTTCTTTGATTTTTTTTTTAATTTTATGACAAAAGAATAATGTTTATGTTCAATTGGGAAAATTTCGTCAGTTTGGGATAGGTTGATGTGGTGGCGTCCGTACATACGTAAACTCACGCCTTTTTTCATGGGGGTAGACAGGAACTACAGAACGCCATCTGCTACGATCCTTACATATTCCTTTTGCTTCCTTTACGTTCATACATCTGGTTATACACGCACGCCGGTTGCGCCGATTTTTACGCACCTGTACCTACTAATCTCATTAGAAAAACCTTCAAAACTTGTTTTTCATTGATAATCTTGGCAAAGCATAGAAATAACTGAAAGCAAATTTAATACTTAAAATGCTCAACCTTTTCTTTCTTTGACTGCACATATAAACTTGACATTTGCTACTTTAGACTACTGCAAAGATTTATGTACTGTGACGTCACATGCCATGAATTTGATTCGCCCAGTATTGGAATAGTTGGGACATCGCTCCAACTATGTGTAATTTGAACCGCAGTTAATGCCGAGCGTCCACGAATTAACAAACTATTGTTTGTGATCGGTATTCGGTTATGAAATGACGGTACTGTAATCAAATTGATGACGCATTGGATAATTGTTATCGTGAAATATCATAGGATACCGTGTTATGTGTGGTATTCGTGGAAGACATTTTAATCTCTAGTGTTTGACATGTAGCCACAAAAAGTTTGCCATGTAGAAAACTGCTGCAGAGCCATAAGCTACATGGCAAACTTTCGGATAGCCTTTGGTAAGTTTTGCTCTTACCAAAGGCTATACGAGTTACCCAGTAACTGATTTGTGGTGGTCAGATAGGCAGTCGCTCTATGTTTTCATCTGCACCCGATTAGATAGGAAGACGACCCCAACAAATTTCGGAAAAGCAGATGGTAATGATGAAGCATATTTCTGAGCGTTAAAATCATTATGATTGATTTCTACTGCTATATCTGTTGCTACTTATATACTAGGTAATAATTCATTAAGCTGTAGCAGCCAGATAGATAACCAGAAATGTTTGTGTGATGCTTTTATCAGAGTTCAGATGTTTAAGCAGTCAGTAAACGAAATAAATATTGGCCTAAATCCATCTTGATATCTCTTAAAAATATAAAACGAAGACGGACATTTTTCTAAAAGAGCTTTAGTTTTAGATTTTTGTCGAACTAAAGCGTCGCGCGGCGTACTATACGTACCCTTCTGCCTCACCTATCTGGTAATACTGGCGTGATGTTGTATAGATAAACCTCTTTCTTTTGGAATAATCGTGGCAAGAATTATTAACGGCAAAATCGAAATTGCTTTAATTTTGGAAGGGCCCATGCGATTCGGATTTCATGTTATATAACAGGCTCGCACCCTATTACATATATGTAATAACACCAACTTCAACATAAAGGCGAAACTTGGGTGTTGTATACGTACACTTCTGCCCAACCCTTCAGGAAATACGGTCGTGAAGTTATCATCTTTAGAACAAAAGAAAGCCACTAAAAGAAAAGAAAATAATCGCCGCTACAATGTTTTACTCCTATAAAGAGCAGGCAGGATATTACCTTTATCCATCTATTTGAGCACTAGACGAGAACATAAGTTATCCCTGCGTACGAGCGAGCACGACGCACATCTTGTCTGGAAGTACCCTTAACCCAATATTCTGTGATGTCTGGTCTTGTATATGACAAGACCTCTACGATATTTTATGTATTTTTATTTGTGACAACGAATTTTCTTTTGGATGTGTGCGATACTCTTTTCTCGGCATATACCTAGTGTGTGTTCTGAATTTTTGTCACGTACGCTAATACCTACTTACTGTGATTTGGAAAAATATACAATCAATTATGTTGGGATGAGGGTAAAAATAGTTAGATTTCTTGTTTCATTTATTTTTGGTTTAACATAACATCATGCCTGTATAACCCGAAGAGTAGGGTAGTCGTGTACCTCTATATATATAAAGAATAGTAGGTACTCCCACATTTCGCCAGTTATGCGTAAGTCGAAATCGAACCCAGAACCTCATGCTCAGCTGTTAAATTATTTTTGGTAATTCTATTGAAAACTTAATACAACTTTAATATCAATTAGATCACTGCGTATATCATCGCAGTTATTTCTAATTCCTACTTTAATGATAGAATTTTCAACGATACCTTTATTTCCTCACTTTAACGCTTTGAAAGGATCGCAGACAAGGTATTTAACGTCACTCTGTACACAAAGCCGACAGGTTCGCACCCTTAAAACAGATGACGTAGACGCCAGTGTTGTCACTAATCGTTCAGTAATGCCAGCCACTGAGATAGGGGTGCGCGTGCAAATTTGTTAATCGCAATTTAAGTAGCTTTTAGAGGATCCCCTTATCGTGCAAACTTGCTTACCACCCGACCCCCTTAGGCTGTCTCTCCATCGGAGATGTGCGAGCTAACTCAGCGGTGAAGCTATGCTATGAGACTATGTGTCTATTTCTACCAAAGAGAAGTGCTGAAGCGGAGTTCTAAAGATACTAAAAGGAACTGCGCTTTGAACCCTTTTCCAAAAGAGCTAAGAAAATTGGCGCTGTGAATGAAGTGATATGGTTTTGGTATTTATAAACAAGTTTCCATCAGGTTACAGAATGCCCTAAGAGTATATTACCAAGGTGGGAAATCTTAGGAACAGACATAGCAAACGAAGAGTAGCTTGCGGACATTTCTGATTGTATTCTGCAAGGCAACGGGAAGATTTGCAACGGCGCTGAATGGCCCATAAAAAGACAACAAAATGGGGAACTGGGCAAAATAATCCACTACAGAAAGGCTGATCTCGTCCGGCATCCGTCAGTGTCCCCGAAGCTACATAAGATAATGGTTGATACCACACACATCCATTGCTGCGCAGCTTAGCATGTCTTTGGTGGAAGGAAGCCTTAGGCAGATTAGGGGCAGAGAGATAAGATTTTCGAAATTATGAGAGTCATCCGCGGTGGGCTGCGTATTGTAAATATGCTGGAGGGATGACAGGAGTTTCTTTGTGGCCTTTTAAATTGATACTTTTTATTTATCTTAGAGACAGAACTGTTAGAGAACTTGCTTAATTTAGTTTATATTGTGGCGTTTTGAATTTTCTATACCTAATGGATACGGTTGGAACGAAGGTTAAGCTACGCTTGTCTTATTCGGGTTGCGTATGGGTGATACTTGATGAATCCTTTACATACCGAGACCCCTCTGTGGAAGCACGTTCAGTTGTTGGTCCCGGCTGTTGTTCGACAATCGATCTTTGACAATCGTTACGGGTAGTCAGAAACCCGAAAGAATGACAGCCAGTCTTACTAAGTGTGCCCAGGAACCAGGACCTCCACAACCCAGTTATGTGGAGGTTAGATGGGCAGTCGCTTGATGTAAATGCTGATATTTCGCTGAATATGATTAGACTGGAAGCCTAGGCAGGTAGACGATGATGATGAGCTGCGATCAGATACTAGACTAACGTCGAAGTCATTCACTGAAGCTTGGAACATTTCATTGGTTACTTTTTCTTAAAGTTGAATGCCTGCCGTGTTTGTTGTTTCACCAGCTTTGGGTGTTACTAGGAAAAGCCACAGTGACTTACGTCTTATTACAAAACGAGTTTTAGTCCAACCCCAACTGACTTCAAGCTTGGGCTTGATGTCAGTTTTAGTAATGAGAACTTTAACTTTATAGGAAAAATGTGGGAAATTAAAAAAAATGGCTCTCTCGTGAATCGATCGAACCTATGTCTAAAGATAAACCTTGGTTTGTAATAAAACTGTACGGAAATACCTCCTATCGAACACATACAATGAAAAGAAACATTAGGGCGGACGATGTTATTTTATCATGACATTTGAACCTAACAGTCATCAGCGTTAAGTTCAAATGGCAACAACAAAATCAATCGGCGACTGATTATGCCTTTTGCGTGGCTGAGGCCTTATCTTCAACAACGTTTCGTTTCCCATCCTTTTTTTTTGTTATTAATACTACATGCCATTAAAATAACATCAGGAGCATGACAAGGGTGACATAAATAACTATTAGACTTATTAGTCGCAGTCTCGCAACAAAGCTGTGAGCTGTGTGGTTCCGTATCTCAGAGATCATTAACGTAAACTTTGTCACCCTGAAGCGACATGCGTCTAATTTACGGCCCCAAGTGTAATTTGTCATTTACTGTCAGCGATATCAATGAGGAGTTTGCTGTTTAAAACAATAGATAGTGTAGTATGTTTAGAGGAGTATTATGTCCTTATAACAGGGTGTAATACATACATACATAAGCTCACGCCTTTTTAAGTGTTCAGAATCTACAGAACGCCTGCTACGATCCTTACTTCTTTTGCTTCGTTTACGTTCATAAATCTGCTCATACACGCACGCCGGTTGCTATTACTACGCGGTGAGAAGCGAAAAATTCAGATCCCTTTTTAAGAAGTTCGTGTGCATGAAGGAGAGTGGGATGTGTCAGTTTATACGGAGTAGGAGAGCATAATGCTTAAACGGTCGAGTAGACCAATGATATTAGTAGAATAAAAACCGGCAAAGAGCGAGTCGAACTCGCCCACCGTGGATTTTTTAAACCGACGAAAAAAGCAGGAGGTTCTCAATTCGTTTTTATTTCCTTATTTATGTGTACAATAACCCATGCATAACCATCCCTAGGTGAAGAACATAGGTGCAGGGCATACAAACTTATAAAATAAGCATCTCTGTCGTGCACCTACTGTGGGGATGGTGGTATAGTATGGATTTCGGTTTAGAGCGTCGCTAGTAGGACAGGCTGGATCGGATCAAGATTATGTAGGAACGAATTTAAAGAAACGGACTGGCTTGAGCAAGCCTAGGGGAGGGTGAATGTGTTGTTTAAACTATTTAATAAACTTTTTAAAACTATATTTTGGGTCTTAGTTTTTTTCAGTCACTGCGGCATTTATCCCGTTACCCTACCTAAGACGTAATTAATTAATCTTACTATGCCCCTGTAACGTTAGCCTGGCACGACGCTAACCAGGTAACAAGTCCTTTTAATTAAAATGAATGTCTCACTTCATTGTAATCCTACAACCAAGCCATTTTAAATGTTCCTATTTTCAAGAAAAAGATCTAAGATTACACTGTCGGTGCTACTTTGGTTTAATTGTTGGCAATACAAGGTGTGTGTCGGAGTCAGACATATTGGTGTTTTGCACCAATATAATTATCACACAAATTCACAGCAATAAGCAATATCAGAATAATGTTGAAGAAGAGCATAAAAAAATACCTGACTTCAACTCAGGGTGTTCAAGAAGGGGTCGTCCATTAGCAGTACAACAGTTTTTATACACAAAAGTACGGCCAAACTTTACCGCCAATCAGAATGATATAAATCAAGCGGATCTGTCAACACAGATCATTAGTACCAACATTGAAAATAAATAAATTAATCATTTTTACATCAAAATAAAAGGTTAAAATAGATTAAACCGCAAATACGTAAATATTAATTTAATTAATAACATGGAAGTCAGATTAAAAACAGAATAATCAAACCAAACTTTAAAATTTAAATCAAATAATGGTTTGGCGCCGATATGTACGGTGTTGATAACTGGTTTATCTACAAAAGCTAATTACTTTTTAATTTTTAATTTTAAGAAGGCTTGCAGACATAGTAACAATGAACCATAGCCATTTTGCAAATACCAAGCCTCCACATACATATAGATACAACAATCGATTTAGCTAAAATGATTCGATGGCAATACAGTTTGAATAATTTCAAAGTTTAGTTCCATGGACAAATAATAATAATTTATATTGAAATATTTAAAAATGTAATTAGTAAGTAAGTTAATGTTATAAAGGAGAATAAGAATAATATATTTATTTAAGTAGACAACATTTGGTCCACTGGTTAGTAAAAACACAAACTTATCAACTAGGGGTTCAAATAACTTAAGAGCTAGTGCTAGTTAGCAGGTGCTTCATGGAAAAAATATGGCTTCGCATAAAGCTTTTTCCTGTACTTGCCAGGATGCAGCATAGGTAACAAGAAATTTCGAGCAGTTCTTAAAAGTAAGCATTACGCCGATAATAAGTACAAGAAGTGGTCGCTGTCGCAATTCAATCTGGTGAGAGTGCTTAACTATTTTAGATTACGACAGTATGTAGTAGTCACAGTACTTACAGCAGGCATTAGACTCGCCCGTGTTAAATGGGTTTTAGATATAGCGAAATGTAAGTATACCTACCTCTTTCTTCGAGGAATATAGGCGTAAAGTTTTGATATGAAATTTGGAAAGTCGTTCTACAGATGTGATGATGGCCTTCAATATATCTACAAATATACAGAGGCGAACTTAAACGATGTTTCCTTGTAACACTTTAAACAGGTATTATCCGAATTCATGGATAAAGTTGAGTCAGAAACTTGCATCGCAGTTTTTTAGGGAGTTTGTTTCGCCATCGCCAATTCTTTTTCTCAGCAAAAGCACTAGGAAGTGTTGAAGAGCGGGTGTTTTGGGCGACTATCTTATGTATATTTTGACGTTCAAAAAGTGCTGATAATCAACCTAATTTAACCTATAACCTAACATCTGCCACATTACCTTCTGCATTGCCCGTAGTTAAAAACACACAAAGGGCAGCCCTGGCCTTTATAAGGGTCGATTCCATTAACGTCCCTGGTCCAACGTGTCACCTAATTGAATTCCTTGCACGGGCTATTGCGGCCTTAGCTGTGATTAAGACGTGCCGGTTTTAGGCGTAAATTGCTTGTTTATTCACCTATTGTCGGACTTAGGGTCGCCCGGGTTGATTGATGTTTTTGCTATAATTACACTAACTTATTTACCCGTGCTCTAAATACATTGTAACAAGGTTATGGGTTCGAAGTTTCTTTGTCGTATTCTTTGTCTATTTGTATAAAAGTAGTTTGAAATTGCGTTATTATTCACAAGCATTTAGGTACTCAAATTAGGCGAATCAAAAATTACATTATACAAGTATAGTTCCCCAAAACGCCCACCTTTTACCACTTCTAAGTGTTTTGTCCGGGAAGAAGAACATACTCTCCAGTAACATATCTGCCAGATAAGTTGGAAGAGCTAATTTATTTGCCACATGTCAGCTGGCACACTCCAAAACACAAAAAAAAATGTTGACATGCCATATTAAATAATCATGTGGGGCTAAATTTAAATTAAAATTCTTTCATAACCCATATTGAGAAAAAAACAATTTTATTATTCAATAATAAATACAAAATCATACATAAATTTTACACATTTAACGAACGGTCAACCATCCACAGAGTGATTTCGGCAAGCGTAGTTCCCGTGCGGCGATTTTTATTTAGCCACGAGCTCCTCAATAAAACAAACATAAGACATACAAACGAACAAATCTCTCCTCTTCATAATATTAGTGTATATTGAAGCTGTACAACACACAACAACGATCATAATCCTGTACATTTCAAATATACCAATATGTTCCTAACCAAAGCGAATATGTTACATTTGATATTCCCAGAATATTCTGGTTTTATATTAAACTAGCTCCCACCTGTCGCCCTAGGCAAACGTTTTTCTCATCTTCCGAAATGAACGAACTGTACTGTTCTATTTTAGATCTACCAAGTGACTTGTCGTATTTCAATCAAACAAGCTCTTTTTTTAGGGTTACGTAATAAAATGGTGAAAGGGAAATTTTATGGTTTTACGACGGGTGTCTGCCTGTCTGTAGAGCTACCTATTTCAGGAACTACGAATACACATTGAAATTTGAAATGGTTTTAAATAATCTTTAGCCACTAAAAGTAAAGTAAATATTGTTAATTTCATCGCAATAGGAGCAGAAATAGAGGGTTGAAATTTCAAAGTAGACGAATTAGGTCACATTGAATATCATATAGAAGAGCTTTATTTGCACATTATACATTTATTTTTATTCATAGTTTCCGATTTGTGACGAAAAGCATCTTTCTCCTATCTCGGAAAGTACTTTGAGCATTTTCCTATAGGGGCTAGGCTTATGAACCACAGAAAGAAAATCTGTTGTATTGTAAGTATTGTATAGTATTATATGTTTAATAAAGATAGGGAGCAAGTCTTCGGGCTGCTACTGAAAAATTCCAGATGGAAAAAATAATAACACTTTGTCTGACCTGGAAAGCGAAGCCAAAACCTCCTCCTCAGCGATAGCGCTTAGAACCAGTGCATCAACGTGTCAGTCAATCGATTACATTATATACACACGCCTTTTTCCTATGGGGGTAGGCAGAAACTACAGTAGGCCTCCTGCTACGATCCTTACAAACTCCTTTTGATTCGTTTACGTTCATACAGTTGGTCATATACTCACGCCGGTGGCGAGTACTACGCACCTGACCTTTTTGAAGAACATCTATTAGTGCAGAGCAAACGGACTCTTTATAACATCAGTAAGTTGAACTTTAATCGGTACTAGTTCCTGGTTGTATTTGTGAACCAACTAGTTTAGAGTTCGTGATTCCCGGACATACAGTTGTTAACTTGGGTATTGGAGTTATTTTACATTGAGGTTTATCAGAAATGGGGTAAGTTAGTCTTACAGTTTACAAGCAATATTAATATTGAGGATACGAACTTTCCATTGGAGTGCCCGATATCCTGTGTTATTTGAAATGACATTGGTATTCAAATTTGACTGAGGTTGTGGACCAATCCAAGCAACAAAAAGTCACGTTTTTACTTTTTCAATTCACTTACAATGTACTTTTGTTTATCTTGTGCATCACTGACATCGGTGATAGAAATATCGTGAAGAAACATGCAGTTATAAATAATATGAGTCTAAAATCGTCAACATACTTTGAGCAAGCTTGTTGACTAATGCTCTGCAATGCCTACTTTGTGTGGGAAGAGTCCTTTGACCTACAGTGGGACAGTAATATACTGGTATTTTTTTTAAAATAATATATACATGTACTCATACTTTTTTCCCATGGCCATTCCAAATAATACAGAACGCCACCTACTCTTCATACCTCCTTACATACTTCTTTTGCTTCAATCACGTTCATACAGTTGGTCATTGTGTTGCATTGTATTTAATCATTATAAATATTGCTCGCCCAAAGATTCCGAAGTGTCCCCCCGACCCTTTGCTATCCCCCGACCCTTTGCTCTCCCCCCAACCCTTTTCACGAGCCAGCCCGCGTACCTGAGTCAGTAAATGATTAAATTAGTCCCTAAATAATATATCTATTAGATCCAGCCCTTCCCGTGCTGTCCTCTCCCAGCGACGTCCTAAGCCGAGGCTCGTTCCCCGCAGGGGGTGCCCTTAGCGATTGGTCACTTAGCTTCTAAGTTTTTACGCCCTGGCTGGAGGCCTTAATTTGTAATTAAGTCCCACAGGAAAGTTCGGTTAAGCAGTAGATATCCCTGAAGGATAAACCAAAAAAAAACATGTGTGCAATTCACATGTGGTAGAAGTGAAACCTTCAAAAATTTTGGCTTCAAGATAATGAGACGAATGTAATATTTTGGGAAGAGGATAATTGTAGGTTTTAGAAATGATCATATTGATACAAAGTTTGATAATTATTTTATAAAATTTCCACGACAGCGACATAAGAAACACTGTATAATGCTTCCTATCTCATTATCTCCCACGTTAAATCTTATGAATTTATGTGTCTGTCCCTTTTTACTGTTGCTTTTTCATTTCATAAATTTTCAAATCACAACGATACTAAAGAAGTTTTCACTTCAAAAAGATTCGGAAGGTCTGTTCCTAATCTTAGCTCTGTAAAACCAAACCAAGAATCAATAAACAAAACCCAAATGCAAATCTGTCTGTTTGTCTTTCTTTGCCTACCTCAAAATTTGCCAAAAAATTTAGCATACCTACTACTTGAAACCGTGTCGCATGTGCGAGTTGTCTTGGCAGCGGGTCACAAGTTTGAAGGTAAGCCTGCACTGGATGTTGGCTCGCCAACTTTGTCCACCACAATTAACTGACGAGAATTCGTGATCTCTTTGGTTCTTACTATGGGAGAAAGTTCGTGTCGAGTTGGTGGTGGGCATTTTGGACACAAATTATGAATTACACTTTGATAGAGCAATGGTATTAAATTGTGTTTACCGACGATAAAAAAAGTGGAGGTTCTCAATTCGACATGCATATTTTTTTTGTATTTTTCAGTATAGTCCGATTTCAATGATTCTCATTCCATAGGGAAAGAAGGCCCTATTTAAAAAAGAACACTTCTAAGTGTAGAAAAATTAAACAGAAAACAACCAAAGCTTCAGACTTCCAAAATTAAAGTTATTTTTCTAAAGTAAAGAACAAATACGATTCAAAATAATATATTTTATCTAAATTTAGTTGATTGTTAGTTAAAATTATAATTATTTATCCATCCTGTGTACAATATTGTAAATAAAAAAAGTTGTTTTTATTAAGTATATATTGTTAGCTACTATACTTAGTAGCTATTCAAATAAAAAATGTTAACAATATATACTTAATAAAAACAACTAAAATAAAAAAATATGAAAATATGGTTCCCTGTTCTCGAACTACTGTTCGAGAACAGGGAACCATATTTTATAGGAAGTAAATCAAGTTATAGTCAGTCAAGGTCAAGTCAATTACAATTAATGTCGATAGTATTTCTGGATACAAATAAATAGTAACATGCGCTGTTCATCTTATAGGTACGACTAAAATGCATTGCATTGCAGTTCTGTTTAAACGAGAAAAACAAGTAAAAACTACAAGCCACTAAGTTCCAATTCACGTTCGTAAAAATATAGAGCGCAAAGCGAGTTCAGCACGAGATAAACTGGTAAAATCTGATAGTAGTTTTTTGGCGTCCGGCCAAAGTAAGTTCTCGGTGGGCGAGAGGTGCATTCCAACCTGGGCACCACTAATGGCACCGGTTTAGGAGAATCGTACACTATGCGGTGCAGACCGCGCCGCTTTAAATTGCAATAGGTGTTTGTCTTGAATGGTCAGTTAGGCAACTATCTAACTAATACCAAGGAAAATAATAAAGCGCTCTTCCTCTCTCCGATTATTTAAAATTTGCTGTGCCCGACAGGGTCCATAATTGTTTCTACACATTTTAATTTTTACCACCTGTAAGCGTACATTATGGATTGCAATAAACGGTTTGATTTGATTTGGTTTGCAATATACCATTTGTAAGAGACGGGTATGGCCACCATTGCTAACTAAGGTGTTCGGTGAAAAGACTGAACATATTCCGGGCCACGAAAGACAGGGAGGCTAAGATGAAACAATGTTAGTAAAATAAAAGAAAATTTTACAGTTTGGGATAGCTTGCTTGTCTGTCCATCTGGTTCACTTATTAATAGAGAATATTCCAAATTAAATTAAATTTTCTCAACAATGAAAATCTCCTTCACCTAACTTATTTCAAGAGTACAATATACATATTATAATGATATTGACTTTTACTTATGTATAATTTCGCGTTTAATGTTACCAATAATTAGACAAAAGATATCTTCTCATGCAGAGACGGTGTGAGCATTAATCACCAATATAATTAGAGTCGGCGCAGCATCCATCTTCATATTTATCTTCATCTTCTTTTGCGCTCATCTTAATAGTCACCTCCTTCCTATCCAGTGGTTATTATTTCTCAAATTGTTCTTTTTTTGTTTTTCCATCTGAAATTTTTAGTAGCAGCCCGCTGTCTCTTCTTGGACTTTATCATAACTTACAAAATTTGGGTGTTACATAAATAGCCTATTTTAGGTTAGGCAGAGGCCTAACCCTTAGTTAGGGGATTATAGATGTGATATAATGTTCTATGATGACGCTGTCTGTACACGAATGCTAAGCTTTTATAACAAAAACAATACTTGATTTTAATCTTCTAATTCATATTTCAACCTCAAAATTTACTACCATTAAATAGTCACAAATCTCTAGCCACCAATAAAATAGTTTGAATAACCAAAAAGTGCTGTAACTCACTTCAAAACACCGCTGTAAAATGAGGCCAAACTTGCCTACTTAATATTCAAACAAAGTCAGATGTTATTGAAAGTTTTCATAGCAAATTCGTAATGGCCGCGGAAATTAGTAGGCGGACACAGTAAATACATAAAACAGTAGAAGAACTTTAATAGCTGGCATAATCATCGGAAGCTTTATACTTACTCCTTTGTGGTATCAGTAACTACAACCAAACGTTGAGTAAAGAGATGTTCAGAATAGACACTTCAAAAGATGCGAAATTGGCCCCTTATTGTGGGCAAAGCTGGCACAAAATGCGCAAGAGTGGAGGCGTTGTGTGCATCGATAGGTCAATGCCTTTGAAGAGAGAAGAAGGTCACGCTTAGATGATAAACGTTATGACCTTACAACTAGGCTACCTGAAAGTATAACTTACCATACAGTCAATGGTGTTCTGACATGTCCGCTCTGTGCTCGGAGTTTTTCGGCTAAAGTTGGATATGCTAGCCTCATGAGAGCACATCAAAGAGCAGCACACCAAAGCCCTCAATAACCACCCTAGGAAGCCGTGGAATGCAGTCGCTGCGGCCGAAGTCGGCTAGATAACATCATCAAAGAGATAGGTACGTACTGTAAAGGTCGTATACAAAAGTGAACCTTATTGCATACAGGCTGGTTTTAATCACTCGGATGTTAATACAATTGTTTAGAATGTAAGAGTAAGAGTACCAGCCTATTACTGTCCCACTGCAGGGCAAAGGCCTCTTCTCATACAGAGAAGGCACAAGCATTAATCACCACGCTTGCTCAAGACGGGTTGGCGATGTCAGACAAGTATATTAATTATATTATAAGTCCAGGTTTCCTCACGATGTTTTCCTTCACCGATGTCAGTGATGTCCAAGATAAACTTAGAACGTACATATGAATTGAAAAACTCACATTGGTACTTGCCCAGGTTTGAACCCACAACCTCGTGCACAAGAGGCGAGGCCTAAACCCCTGGGCCATCATGACAGTGCTAAACCCCTGGGCCATCATGACAGTCTATTTGATTAGATTGTTTAGAATATTGAACGTGATTCTTCGATGATATGTGTCAATGTAAAGACCTACCCCTAATAATATGTTTAAACAGCGGGGCGGATTATTTTGTAACAATACGCTATATCCAGCTTCTACAGTACCTACCTGAGTTGACCTCTAAACCATCACTGTGCTGAAGGCCCCCCACGGTACAGCATTCCGCAGAGTTGTTTCCGCCTCTTTGCCACAGTCAAGACGCGCGTGCAGCTGCCGACAATCATCTGTGTTATACATTTAGTTTGTTTATTTTTCGTTTTCTTCACTAACATAATTTATTTAAAATGTATACACGTTTTCCTTGTATTAACTTTTTTTACGGACTTTTTGGACGTAAGTAAGATGAACTTAATATGTTCCAGTCGTCGCCATAGCCGTCTCTCATTCATTTAAACGACACATTTGTTTTGCTCCAGTTATATGACATAGCACCGAGTCTGTGTGAAATATATTAAGTTAATAGTACTCTTAGTAGTAACAGTGTTTTCTCCTTATTTATTTATTTATTTATTTATTTATTATGGCACTCCAACGACAAAGTCACAAAAACATTCGTACATACAGGATTTCTTAAATAATACTATAGTGACTTTGTCACTTAAAGTGACTCTATTAAGTCCGTGGTTGTCTGAAAAATATCACTTTTAGCTATTACGCCGTCCACTGTAGCACCATATGTAGCACTTAAAGTTATTATTTGTATATTTTCATGAATCTAAATGTCATTAAATAAAATAAACTTCTCATCTCACCTAAAATGCTAAACGCAAACGCCAGATTGCTTCTCACATATTCGATCGTCATACAGCCCGCCTGTTTCAACATCACAGCCTCACTCTCCAACCAAGCGAAAATAATTCACAAATACAGTCTAGTTACGCTACTGTTTTCCACACTGTACTTCGGCCCACTTACAATCTCTTTATCGAGTTCCTGCCGCAGGATGTAATCGGTTTAACCCCCCCTAAAAAAATAGTACACAGAAGGTCGGCTTTATACAACAAGTGAAGACAGGCGCACACACACAGAGATACTTGCGTACGATCTCTGTCGAAAGCCACTCGTTACATGTGAAGTGTGTATTCGTTCATGAAGCGACGCGTCCATGGAATGTGGTGAACCAAACCAACCAAAGGGTAGTTAAGAGACAACGTGGCAGCTACATTGTTATATATATATATATATAATATAAATAAAATAGGTATAAAAGTATTTAAATATAAATTAAACACAGTTTCAAAAACCTGTTCATGTTGTAGTGTGTTGCCAAATGAAATAACCAGTATTACTGGCAACATGCATGCATGCATGGTATACAAAAGAACACCGCGCCACATCACATATTTTGGGAAATATTGTTGCATGATATCTTCTTTTCTTTTTTTTTTTTTATTAGAAAACGTTGCCCCATACTAGGAATATCTCCTGTATCGTGGGTGCGTTTACAAACATTTAAACTCACATACACAAACAGCCAGACCCGGAACAATTACCTGTAGGTCATACAAATATTTGTTCCGTGCGGGGATCGAACCCACAACACGCGGCGCAGCAGCCGATGGCTCAACCACTGCGCCAACCGTGTCGTCATTTTCCCAACATTGCTTGGTGTTTACTGGGCTTGATATGAAACCGCCCTTCTGTACTTGTGTAGTTAATGCCTTCGCTGCGGACGGTACAAGCGACAAAACTTTGAGTCATTTGCTTCATTGCAGGCGGAATTTTGCAGATTTAATTATGTTGTTAGCGTATTTTTGTCTGCGGACGTTGTTGACTTTACTTTTGACAGGTCCTGTCTCAATTTGATTTTAGTGTTCGTTTGAGTACGAGTTTACTACGAATGCTTAAGACAAACTCTGATGGTGAACCATTATCATCAACATCTGCTAGCCTTTTCCCAATTATGTTGGTTTCTGCTTCCAGTCCAACCGGTTGCAGATGAATACCAGTACTTTACATGGAGCGACTGCCTATCTGACCAGTTACTGGGTAACACGATACGCCATGGTAAGACTGGTTATCAGACTTTCATCCTTCTGATTACCCGCAACGACTGTCATAAAAGACAGCTGCAGCAACATCTATGAATGGCAGCCGGGACCAACGGCTAAGCGTGCTTTCCGAGGCACGGAAGAGTCTTGATATGTGATCAAACTCATTAGGTAAATAAGTTAGTTACTTAATTTTATAATAATGGTGAAGCAATATGATATAACTAATTATGCAACATAGAACTCGAACATAACCTCGCGACAAATTTATGACTTATTCAAGTATACATAAGTTGCTGCCAGCCTTTTAGGCACTTTTCCCGTTGATGAATTTTTCGATGCGCTGTACTTTTATTTTTCTTTTCATGTGCATAAATGTTATTGCTTTATTGAATAAAATACGTACTTTGAACATTTTCTTAGAGACTTTCTAAGTTTATTTTAGACACCATTGATATCGGTGAAGGAGAAAATCGTAAGGAAACCTGGACTCACAATTAATTCAGGTCTGAAATCGTGTCAATCAAGTACCAAAAAAACGATTAAAAAATTAGACGGCACGGTTGGCGCAGTGGCTGACCGATTGGCTGCTGCGCTGTGTGTCGTGGTTATTTGTATGGCTGTTTAAATGTTTGTTAACGCACCCACGATACAGGAGACAATCCTAGTGTGAGGCAATGTTTTATATTAAAACGATGTTGTATTGACGAATGTTTTATTGACGACACGGGTGGCGCAGTGGCTGAGCGAACGACAGCTGCGCTGCGTGTCGTGGGTTCGATTGCCGCACGGAATAATTATTTGTATGGCCTACAGGTAGTTGTTCCGGGTCTGGCTGTTCATGTATGTGACTTTAAATGTTTGTAAACGCACTCACGACACAGGAGAAATTCCTAGTGTGGGGCAACGTTTTTTATAAAAAAAAACATTATTAAACGAGAAAAGGTTTAAACCTAGTAGCAGTTTTACAAGTACTTCATTCCCTGCGCTTCTGACTGCAGTTACTTACAACTAACAGAACTGGAAGTTTTATGTTCAGCGCGGCACGCAAAACTACGGTTGTTTCACGTTTATGAACGCTTCATAGCCGTTTATCATATTATTCCTCTCTTTGTGAGGCAAAACGGTGGAATAATAGCTACTTGAAAAGTAGCGCAATAAACGGTAGTTTGTAGAACAGTTAAGTTATTTGTTAAGTAATACTTAGTATCGGCGTGTGCCCAATTATTAGTTGTCAATGTAAATAAAGGTTGGCTGGTAGAACGATGGAAATAATTTAAGGGCTTTCTCTTAGTTGTCGTGACATTTAACAACTTTGACTCTGGGACAAAACCTAAAATCGTGATCAAATATCAGACCTACCATACATTTATGCTTTTTTACACCAACATTTTTCACACAATCATGTGCTGATATTAGTTTGTTCTAGAGGACTATCTTATGTAATTTCGACGTTCAAAAATTGCTGATTATCCGCCAAGTTTTGTTTTAAGACTTGCCTAATACTAGGATTTTTTCCTGTACCGTGGATGCGTTTACAACCATTGAAACTCACACACACAAACAGCCAGACCCGGAACAACGGACTGTGTTTTGGCAATAGGGATGATGTGTGTCAGCTATTTTATCAAAACAATATTGGGCACGTATTATTGTATAAAATCAAAAGATTACGTCAATACATTAAGTTAAAAGGTTGCATGACGTCAGATTGTTCCTTGAAAGAGTTCACAAAAAATGCATTCTTTGTGATTAGTTACAAAATTTAATATTGTTATTGTGTACACTATCGCATTAGCTAACCCTGTAAATATCGTGGTCGTAAGATACAGAACAATCAATTAAAAAAAAATATAGGTACAAACTTGTGACGTAGCGGCCCAAACTTTAATGCGTTTTATCTAAGTCATTTTTTATTGATAAGATAAAGCAGAAAATACGTGTCTAATATATTTTATTGTCTGACTGACGGACTAAATAATATAGCTATCACTTTTATTTACTCAGGCATCCACCCACGACCATTAAACTTATGTTTAAACACTATATTTTAAACAAATCTACTCACAAGAAAATGATGTTTACACATTTTCATAAGTAAGATAAATTAAAAGTTGGTGATGGGTACGTCAGGCTGCGCGTAGGTAGAAATAAAACCAGTACAACCTGGCCTCTTATTTGATTTAAACTCCGTACTACGGTAGGCTAGCTCAAGATGGTGTTACCACCACCGTGACGCCTCCTGTACTCACGTCTGGAAAGTTTATTATAATCTGTAGTTGTTATTATTTTAGTTTGATATAAAGAGGCTCTGATTTGTTTGTTTGTAAACCGACCTAATAATAAAAAGATAAATTAATTGGAAACCTAACTCAATTACGCCTTTCCATATTAAACACTTGCTCAAATAGTAAAAACGTTCCCAACCTATACAAATACTTAGCGTCCCTAATCCCGGAAAATACCGACATTAAATAAAAGTACAAAGACACAAAATTTAATTACTGTTCCACCATAATTAATTTTATCGTCACCAATTTAATTAGACGGGAAAAAACGGGAAAACTCAATTACTTGCAGTACATTCACACACAAAGGCGACAGTGTACCAAAAACGTAATAATTCGCACTAGGTTGGAATATCTGCATTTCTTCGGTACAGTGGTGAACAATGCGCCGGCGGGCGGCACGTGATCCGGATTAAACCGGTAAATTGCGTTAAACCCCCCACTGTTCGACGCCGATAGAGAGCTATGAGTGCCATTGCTTTTGAGCTCAAATTGCGCACTTTACTGCGCGATTGTACTGTCAGGTTCAAAAGCACGTTACATAGAGCTTCAGTTCAGAAAAGTCATCGAGCACGTGAGGTGTCCTGTGCGGTTGTATGTAATGAGATTGATATTCTCAGCACCATATTTTACCTGTGTTAAGTACATTGCGTGCTACCGTAATTGGCTATTTTTATTACTGAAAATTAAAATAGTTTTTCAGCAATTACATTTCTGTACAAACTTCCCCAATTTGCTAAATTTCTTTGATAGTTTTTGTTGTTGAGAGTTTGGGATAGTTTGATGTGCTGGCGTCTGTAAAATGTTACTTAGTTTGATGTAATGAATGCGAAGATGACAACTTCATGATGGGTTTTCTTCATCCTGTATTTATCATCACAGGATTTTACTAACAGCCAAATATTCTCAGATTGCTTAGACCCTTAATAAATAGTAATTGATATCATTAGGTAACAATTCGCATTTGGAGCGGATATTTTGAATTAAACTTGATTTCATTCAGTCCTATTAATTTACTTGAAGATTTATTTGAAGTAACTCCGGATTTATTCTAATTACTTAGTTTGTTGTTAACATGTTTTATTTGTTTTTGAAGCATCATTGGCCTTATTAATGAGTTATTTTGTATGTTATGTTATAAATGAAATAAATAATAGCACTATATTACTGTCCCACTGCAGGGCAAAGGCCTCTTCTCATACAGAGAAGGCACGACCGCTAATCACCACGCTTATAAAAGGCAATCTGGTAATTTCAGACATGTATTTATTATAAGACCAAGCTTCCTCACGATTTCACCGATGTCTAAGATAAACTAGAAAGTAGATAAGTCATCATCATCCTCTTGCCCTTATCCCAATTTCATTTGGGGTCGGCGCAGCATGTCTTCTTCTTCCATACATCTTTATTTCCCGTCATCTCAGAAGTCACCTCCTTCTTAGCCATATCAACTTTCACACAATCCATCCATCGTTTCCTGGGTCTCCCTCTACTCTTGTAACCCTCTACATTCATACTCAAAACTTTCCTCACAACATGATCCTCATTCCTTCGCATCACGTGTCCATACCATGAAAGCCGATTTCCACACAACTTCTCTGTCACAGGCGCCACTTTCAGACTTCCTCTTATATACTCATTTCTTATTCTATCCATTCGCGTAACACCGCACATCCCCCTTAGCATTCTCATCTCAGCTGCATGCAACTGCCTTTCATTCATTCCTTTTAGTAGAAAGTAGATAAGTATGAATTAAAATACTTTGCTGCTTACGCGGATTTGATTCCACGACCTCGTGTATGTGAGGTGAGGCCCTAGCTTCTAGGCCATCACGACACTGATGACTTTTTTTATCCTTGATAGACTTGCCCCGACGATAACTGATAACGATGCTGAGGTCTAGGATCGAACGGGCTTGCCTAGAAAAATTCTATGCAATAGTTTAGAGTATCGGTGAAAAATCATCGCGTATTGTATTTGAATTATATGTATTATATTATTATTACATGGCATTAACTCCGCCTCTGTACATTTGTGTGCTTAAAGTTTTAAATAAATAAATACATAAGACCCTTACCAATAACATAAATTGACGTACAAACGGGGAAAAAAATGCAAAGCTATGAGCAGATGGCGCTGCTTGTCGTTTGACTCACAACATCAGACTGTCAGTTTTATTTCTGGGTATATTTTTTTGGCAAATGCCGTCTATGATTTTTTGTGAACAAGTTTTGTGTGATAGTTTATTTTTCCGTGAGTCAATAGATACTAGTGACACTTTGGCAAAAGTTGACACTTTTCTTTTCTTTGAAAACGCATGTTTTATAGGGAATATGTAGTCTTCATCAATGCTCAACTCATCGTACTGACTTAATTCACCGTTCTTTCTTCGTCCAATCTACTTTTCTGTGGAATGCACTCCCCCAGGTAATCTAGTTTGCAGTATCGTCACAATGCTAATGTTATCTCATTAACGGTTGATATTGTTTAAATTTATTCGTATTGTATTTACAGTTTATAATATTTATAAACATTGTTTTAGAGATTAAATAAAATAATTAGAGACTATCTTCGTCAATTGAAGTTTGACAAGTAGAAAATGCCTATGGAACTAAGTTCGTCTCTGTACATTTGTGTGCTTACAGTATTTAAAAAAAAATTCCTAAGACGTACTAGACAATATCTAGCTTATAGCTGATGTAACCAGAAGTACCCTCCGTACTTGAAATGTCACACAATGCAAAGTGGCCGCGGCCGCGTGTGCCAGGCTGACGCCATGACAGTCTGATCTATTGTGTGTTAGTGACTACCTTACCGACGCGGTACAGTCAGCGACAAACACGCTCAGAAGCTCGACACCTACATAATAGACAATGGCGGTCCAGCAGGTCTATTCTGTAAAAATCTCCCCGCAAAAAGTTAGCTGAAATGAGCGTGGAGTGCACTGTCAATTATAATTACAGCGCTGCGGTTTTTGTTGTTGTAAATATCGGAGCATTATGCTGTTTTGGCCTCGCACAGGTATTATTTTAATTTACTAGCAACTGTTAGAAAGAAAGGTCAATTCTCTAATTTAAGTGAAGTTTGTGAACTAGGGAATCGACGCCATTGTTAACTTTTTGAAATGTCAGAGACGAATTTTTCCATGAAAAAATATTATTTTGCTGGACAATTACTAAACATAAGTCTAAAAGAGATCCTTCAAATAAAAGCCCGGATTTCAATAAAACAACACATCCACAAAACACAATTTCCAAACACGCCATTTCGCACAACTTTATTTTCCAAAAGTATGATCAGATTAATGGTTTCAGGAAGAGTCCCGTTTGTTTTTTCAGGGACTGCCGGCCCCTTTTATACGGACGTGACTACCTCCATGGGTAATATATCAAATGGATCGATACAAGCCAAAAGGGCCGATGAATTGGATTTGTTCTCTAATTCATAGATAGTTTAGTTTGTCTGAGTGAGAGAGTCGGGTAGAATATTAATGTAGGCGTGGGGTACAAATAGATTAGCTACTCTGTGATTATCTAAGGACGACTCTGGTTTCTATACGGCTGATTATAATGATTAAGATTTAAGTCTCTCAAAACTCACATTAGCAGTTTTAATTGGTTGGCAGAATGATCAAAAGCGAATTAAACGCGAAACTGAAGATTTTGAACCGAATGGCAATTGGAATTTTAATTATTAGTTTTCAAATATGTTTGCTGATGTACTGTGTTTTATGAATATGTCAAATTCCTTTGATAGCTTTTCAATTATATTATCTACAGAAGAAAGAATAAAGTTCATGTTTAATTGTTTTTTTTTTACAGTTTGGGATAGCTTGATGTGCTGGCGTCTTTGCCTATGCAAGATGGAATACATCGACGCACAACCTGATACCTTTGAACTATATAATTTACTTCATTCATTAAAAATATCATTGGTTTGGATAGAAATCTTAATTTTGTAGAATTGAATATTAAAAAACACAATAGCAGAAATTGTAAAAAATAGAAATAAGACGACGAAAAATTTCAACACTGGAGGGTCCAAAGCCATGTACTGAGCTCAAGGTATCAGGTACAAGGAAAGGTATATTTTTGCGTCAATGTCCTATCACCTTTGTATTCAGTTTTAATGTGTAAACCGACCACAGGGACAAAAATCCTTTGCATTTGAAATTACAGTTCTACGTTCACATTACCAAAAAACAAATAATAGATAAACTTACTCCCTTACCATAAGCACTACATCCCTGAACCAAAATTGCACCATCACAGAACAATTTACCCATCCATCCCACCCAATCTCTGCCATACAAACTAACTACACACGTCCAAAACTGGCCACTTTCAATGGTCTACCTTATTAACACCATCATCAGCCAGCTAATGGGATCGAGCCCTAATTTCCTCTCGTGCGAACCCGGCGAAGCGTGGTCAGAAGATAGTGTGACCCTACCCTTTACATTTCAATTGTTTCTTGCTGACCAACCGTCCGCGGCATTTGTTCGTAAATTATTATACTGTGGCGTTTTAGGAATGGCCTTTTTTTGGGTGGGTAGTGTTCAAAATTGACTTTTTGTTTGGAAGATATAGGGGATCTTGTCTGTATTTTAGTAGGGAATGGAGGCTCTGTAAGTTTTTGTAACTTATGTACTTTTAGAAGAACTATTGTTAGGTTAGGCAATACATGCGTAACGCTAGAAGAGTTAATAGAGATACTCGTATCTCATGAGTCATTAAAAATAAGTTTGACTGAAGGTCAGCCAAGCAAAAAAGAAAACTCGTAGTCAACACGCCGCGTACCACCCTCGTAACTCGTAGCGCGTAGCTCGTAGCACGTAGCGCTTACGCGTAGCCCCACGTCACGACTCACAGAGATTAGCGGTCCGTTTTTATTACGTACGAAAAGTTCAAAATTCCCTTTAAAGAAGCGTATCCACTGGCCCGTTCCGGTTTTAAAACGTGCCGGTTTTATGTTGCATCTCACGTCCTTCTGGCAGCCGGTGTCGCTAAGTTTAAAACTTGGTTACTTTTTAAAGTACCAGAGTTTCATTGTAGACAACCTGTGATTTTATTACCGGGAAAGTGTCGTGCGAACGAGTCTTCTCGAAGTTGCCCAAGGACATTTGGATGTTAATTGTGAGCTCCTGGGCTGTGACGATAGCGGTACGATATCGTTTATACAGGGATCAGTTTAAGTTAAATTATACCATGATATAATGATTGTTGTTAAAGTAATTATGCTCGTAAAATGGAAAATCATTATAATTAATACGTGCAGCGAAAACTTTGAATCCCTTTTTGAGAATATTGCGTGCTCGTTTTAAATATGGAGATGGAGTGCAGAATCTTAAAACGAGTGTTGATATAGGGTTACTTATTAAAAAATAAAACAAGATAGAAACGTAGATTTTCAAGTCAGTTAGGTCATATGTCATATTTTGTATAACATGTCAAGCTTTTTTCAAGAGACCACCTCTTGAAGAAAGCACCACATATATTTTAGGAGACATGTCTAGACAGTCCACGGTTAACTTTGACAACGGGATGTAGGCTACTTCAGTTTAGTTCCTATGTGGTGGTACAGATGTCGCCGTAGGTTTTTCTCCTCATAATATTATTTCAACAAACTTTCTAACAATATTCTCATATTACTCCCGTTACAAAAGATTATGAATTATATTAAAAAAGAAAAAGTTTCAAAGAAAAATAAGAAGTTCTTTATGTTTCCACGGGCATCCGACAGAAGCTAATCAAGTGTAAAAGTTCCTTAAGATCTTGGATTTCTTTATTGGTGGTTTATTCCCGACCGACTTGCTGCCACGTGCATATGCTCCTTTAGCATGACACGCGGCAGTCGTTAAAAGTATCTAAAAGGATAATGTTCTGAAGTAGAACAGCACTATTGAGTGAGCAAATAACTATGTAAAGAGCCCAGAGAGAGAGAGAGAGAGAGTATGTAAAGAGAGACATGTACCAGTACCAAACCAGGGCACAGGCCTCTTTTCATACAGAGAAGGCACGAGCATTAATCACCACGATTGCTCAAGACGGGTTGGCGATTTCAGACTTATATTAATTATATAAGTCCAGGTTTCCTCACGATGTTTTCCTTCACCGATGTCAATGATGTCCAAGATAAACTTAGAAAGTACATATGAATTGAATAAGATGAATTGAATATCCCAGATGTAAAAACACTTTGCCCAAACTGGTAAGCGTACCCAGTATCTCTCGTTAAGCAGTAGAGCTTGCAACTACTACACCAACGAAGGAGTCATAAAACCCAAGTTTCCCATTTAACAAAAAGTCAACCAAAAACACTTAAGACCAAGTAAATTACCAAAGTAGATAATGTAAATCAGTCCTTATCAGTTTAACACCGGTTCGTTAAAACTTAATGTTCTACACAGTATACTTAAAAGTACTTTGAAATCACAGTGGGTAATAATTATGCGGGTCCATTAATTACTTTACACAAAAACCCTACCCTAATATATCGTAGCGTAGCGCGTAGATATCTCGCGTCTTTGCACCACAGAGTAAAATAATAGTGCCCTTTTACGTAGACTGTTAGTATTACCCACGTACTATGTCAATGGACATACTGCTAGTAACTGTGAATTAAGTTAACGTTCATTATATTCTTCATTCGTTCAATCGTGTTGAGGGTGTGAATGAAAGGCGACTGACAAAATCTATACTAATATTATAAAGAGGTAAAATTTGTTTGTAAGTTTGTATGTAGGGGGTAATCTCCGGAACGAACGATTTAATTTTAAAAATTGTTTCACTGTTAGAAAGCTACATTATCTCTGAGTGTTATAGGCTATTTGATTATTATTTTCAAAACTAAGCTTTATTGGGGTGGAGGGGATGTTAAAGTTCGAAGGGGAAGTACTAAATCCACGCGGACGAAGTCGCGGGCGAAATGCTAGTGTTTTTATAAGGCTAAGGTTTTGATTTGATTGGTGATGTTCTTCAGAAAGATCAGATTCGTATTGTGTATGACCAGATGTATGACCAGATGTATGACCAGATGTATGACCAGATGTATGACCAGATGTATGACCAGATGTATGACCAGATGTATGACCAGATGTATGACCAGATGTATGACCAGATGTATGACCAGATGTATGACCTGATGTATGTAAGGATGTCATAGCTGGCGTGATGTAATTTCTGCCTATCCTATATATGCATAATTATAAGTGTAAGAAGACGCTTAATGGAGTCTGGAGTCACTTGTACTTAATTTCACTGTGAGATTTTTTGTACCTGTTAACCTCAGGCGGGTCTCATCTCCTTCATCTTCAACATCTCTTAAATCAGGATTAAGGAAATGTTGAAAATGGCGAAGTTCCAATATTATTACAAAAACAGGATGCTCCTAAATCTGTGTATCGTTGCTTGCACCCACGGTTTTTGCGTGCGTTACATTGCATGTTACTGTAAACAGTGATTTTCGAAACCATAAATAACATTTTTGGACCCATGCATGTAGGAATGCTCAGAAGACGGGTTTTTTGCCTTTATACACCCTGTATGTTTTGGTCCATTCTGACTGAACAAGGCATTCTTACTACGCACCTGATCGTAAAAGAAAAAGATATACTACTGACGAGTCATATTGACGGCTGAGCGATCGCCTGCTGCGCCGCGTGTCGTGGGTTCGATTCACGCACGGAACAAATATTTACAGGTAGATAGTCCGGGTCTGGCTGTTTGTATGTGAGTTTGAATGTTTGTAAATGCACCTACGAGCTACGATATAAGAGAAATTATTAGTGTGGGGCAACATTTACTTATTAAAAAAAAATGCGTTTAACTGTAATGACCTTCGAGCCGGATAGCAAGCATCCTCAGGATGATGTCACATGAAAAATACCATGCCACTTGTCATGGCGACCGACGGTGGCGGCGGCACACTCCGCATTTGTCAATGTAATTATGTAGGTACCTCAGTAGCCAAAATGTATGGGATTTGTGTGTAGGGATGGCCCTTGAAATATGTTCACATTTATGAGCCCGAGTCCGTTTTATAACGATTAGTGATGTACGGTATTCACGGTGTCGATGATAAATATTATAACATTATAAATCACGCCTATATTCTAGGAACGGTAGGGTAGGGGTGTACCCATAGTATACAAAAACTCTTAAGTGTCGCTTAAGTGGTGTGTAGTAAGGGGCGAGCCTATTGCCATCGACCGGGCTCAAATCTTGACTCTAGGCTGCAACTGAGCAATTCTAGATGGAAAAATCTAATAACACTTTTTTCGACTTGGAAATTAAACCCAGGACCAACAGTAGCCCTTGCAACTAGACCAAGACCAAATATCCCAGTCGGTACTGGGATACCCCTTAGTCAGACTGGTTATCAGACTTTTGGGCTTCTATTTGAAGCAGGGAAGTGTCCCGGTATGTAAGGAATAGTCATCCATCCGCGAACGAAAGGAAAGAGTTGCTTAACCTTGATGATCGACCCGTAACTACAGCTGTTATTACTTTGCCACGAGCCCTTCATTAGTACTTAACACTTGAAAGTATCGATAAAAAAATATAGATAATTGATATGTTCGTATCCCTTCATAACGATATAAAGAGAAAAGTCGACGAAGTATGAAACAGCGGTGCTATTCTGCAAAAAAACCTCAGTGTGAACTTGGGTGAAAGGTGTTAAATAAATAATAAAAATAGGTTGAAGTTGGTGGCATAAAACGAAGCAACCAAAGCCACAGAATTTTAAAACAATTTTATATTATTTGTTAGTTAAAATATATTAGAAAAAAAATTGTATTTAGTATGCTAAATTTCAAATCTTTTTTTGCATAATGTCCATAATGTCTTGTCATCAAAGTCTCAGTTCAATTTTACCCAAGATTTCACGGGGAAATATTTACAGAATGGACCCGGCAAGTCGCGTTTCGACCTTTGACGCAAAAAAATATTCTTAACGAGATTATACGTTCGAATTTTTGGAATGAAAATTAAACCGTGCTTAATGTAATTACTTCTGTCAATTTTAATCACGTGATTGCTTTAGTTTATTGGTCCTGATGAGATTAATAAGGGCCACTCTTAATTAGGAGTTTTTGTAATGAGATTTTTTTTTCATAAATATTTGTTTTTATTGGCATAATTTTTAGAGTTCCCTAGTTAACAAGGTAGTTACGCAATGTCCCTAGATTAGCTCAGATAAGTTTTATGCTAGAAAACTGTAATTTGGCTTGGATTTACCTACATAATATTAGTCACGCGGACAGAGCGGTAAAATACACTATGGTTGAATTATGTTTCTTTTCTTGTCCATTCCATGGTGGGGAGACCTTGTAAAAAACATATTGTGTTTTTATTTCTTAACTTTTAACACATGAAAAAATAAAATCAAATAAAATATCACAGGGCATCGAAAAATTGTCAACGGAAAATGTGCCCAGAAGGCTGGAAGCATTGCCACGTTGAATGGCAATGCTGATTCTGTGGCCAAAAAGAAGGCCAGCCCTCTCTGGTCACGTATAGAGTCGACCGAACGTTTCGCAATGCCATAATGTGTTTAAACCATTTTTAGATTTAGCGATCCGTTCGGCCACTATACTGATGATATTTCATTCAAACTGCGATAGTGACGAGAATTTGTCTTTTCAAAGTATTTAATTTATTTACGTACAGCCGAATTGATATTTAAAATTTGTTCACAATGCATCCTGTTTGTTTTATAAACAAAATACAATTTGATTAACCTCCTACATGATGGAAAAATCTATGAGCTATGTAAATAAACTAAATACATATTTTGATTCCAATATCCGGGATACTGGATATTGGTTCACTGATTTAACAACATAACATCACGCCTGTGTTTCCCCGAAGGGCTGTGCAGGGGTGTGCCTTAATACACCCACATTTCACAGTCATGTTTTTCAGTCCAGTGTAATAGGGGGTGAGCCTATTGCCATCAACCTGAATCCAGATTCCGGGCTGCTACTGAGAAATTCGTAATGAAAAATCTTAGGAACACATTGCTCTACCCGGGAATCGAACTGAGGACCTCATGCTTAGCAGTCACGTTTACGGCCAGTAGACCAACGAGGCAGTCACTGATTAAAATACACAAAGAAGTACAGCAGTAGGCCGTCTCTGTACATTCGTGTGCTTAAGCTATTAAATAAATAAAGATTGGTAGATGGGTATAGCTCTAAGGAGATGATAACTTAGACCATTTAGAACATATTGATATAAATTTCTTATAGACGAAGTTTGTTTCTTTTTTGCTATCGCTACTTTCAGGTATACCACTATCCCAATTATCTTTCAATTAATTGCTAATGGTTTTCATTTCAATCAGATTAAAGTCAAACCCTTAAAAGTTAGACCTTAATATTTAGGTTAACATTGTTAGGAATTTTTGCAGTTTATAACAATCTTTTCTACTCAAAAATTCTTGTTTAACTTTCTCCAAAAAAATCTTTAACAGTTGTAACCTTAAAAAACCCTCTAATAAATGATAAAATCCCCTGAAAATACGGAAAAAATCCCTTAGATGAAAACACTGTTAAAAACAAACCCCATTCAAATAGATGCGCTTTAAGCTAAAACAAAAGTCACTCCACTTCAAGTCTAGGGATGGCACGATAGACAAACATCGCGTGCGCTCCCGTAATGAAATTCTACATTCAATTGTTGTGCAAACACGGAATCGAGGACAGCACTGTTCTGCGATTGTACAACCCTATTGTGTCTGTATTTTCTTTGCACGATGTTCTTATCTAAGATGGAGTGTTTAGTTTGTGGGCTGTAGTACGAGGCATAACAGAGACAATGTTATGAGTAGAACTACTACTTAGAATAGACCTAATGGGGCATACATATCAACATATGTACATTATTTTACTTACATTTGTTTTAGTTCCCTTAGATATCACTGCTAGTAGTAGGGGTCTAGTTACCCTCTTACCTCAAATATGGTAAGGGGGGTAATGGCTGATCTTTGCATTATGCTCGTGAACGGGTGCTGCTTGTGTTGACTGATCGTCTTGCTCGCCATTATTATTATAAGCATTATCTGTTTATCGATTTAACTTCGACGGGCCTAGATTATCATTTTTTGATTTCTAGTAACAGCCCTATTGATTTGATCCAGCACGCCCTTATTTCTGGAGGCTATTTTTATTCAGTTTTTCAAATACAAATATTTATTGGAACAAAAACATAGTTAGAATTTTTGTTTTTGTTTATACTGCGTTAGTTGAATAGTTGTGTCGCAGTTTTTGTTGGCTTTTGTTCGAATATAATAGAATAGAATAGGTCTTTCTTTGCTTAGAAAATAGGTACATTAAAATGAAATGTCAATTTACATAATAGGATCCATCAAGTTATAATATTTGTATTGCAATACCGGAGTGTGCTAGATAACGTGGCAAATAATGTAATACATTCAAATTCTTATCACTAATTAGGAGCAACAAGAGAGAGAGAGAGAGAGAGAGAGATTTATGTTAGGTTCATTTTCCCTTTCTAAGTTTTAGGTTGCAAGTCATATTTTATTATTTCAATCATTTTATAAGACATTGCGTTTATTAATGTATTATCATATTCAGCCTAGCCTTTACATACATATGTTGGGGTCGGGTTACAGTCTAAGCGTATGGAGCGTACTACCAGTATTTTGCATGGAGCGAGTGCATATCTGACCTACACATCCCAGGTACTGGGTAACTCGATACCCTTTTGTCAGACTTTCGGGCTTCTGACTACCTGTAGCAATTGTCAAAGATCTACGAATGGCATCCGGGACCAATGGATGAGGGATGGAAGGATTTTGGAATGTAACGGATGGTCACCCATCCAACAGCCGACTTCGTCAAGCGTTGCTTTACTTTGAAGGTCGGCTCTTGTGGCTGTTATTACTTAGCCACTAGTCCCTCACAACTACTTGAAGGAGCAAATTGACAGGGCCACCGTAAACCGAGTTGATTGTAAAAATGTTCTGCTCGTAAAATAAATCCTTATTACCGACACCTGGTGTCTGTTGCAAGGACATTATATTTATGAAGCTACTTATGTACTTACACGTTGTTAGGGCTTAGTAACATTGCCCAGATGTGTGGGAAGTGGGGTTGGTTCTCATATTATTAGAGTGCTTGTTTTGATTGTTATCTACACCGTGTGTATTTTTTTTTATTAAAAAAAAACGTTGCCCCACACTAGGAACTTCTCCTGTATTGTTGGTGCGTTTACAAACATTTAAAGCGACATATACGAACAGAACTCGGAACAACTACCTCTAGGCCATAGAAATATTTGTTCCGTGCGGGAATTGAACCCACGACACGCGGAGCAGCAGTCGATCGCTCAGTCAATTCGCCAACCATGCCGTGAAAATGCAGGACAGAAAGGTAAATGAATTCGTTTCTTATGCTCTGGCTGGTTATGGCACCCGACAAATACTTGTGTTGCATTACTATAGTCTTTCTGGGAAAATAAGGTGTGTTAAGGCTGCGCGTGCTGTTTTCCTATTCCATACAAACGTAAAGAAAAGGTGATCACTTCACTATTTGTCATTAGACGCTCAAAATTAAGCAAGATATCGATTTGTGTCGTTAAAATCTAGGCGAAGCAGCACAATTGAGAAATTGTTTATCTGGATATTTTAGTCCTCGAAAGATCCATATTGAATAGTCAAATTTAACCTGACTTTGCTTTTTTAATGTTGCTGATGTGTTTTTCTTCAAATGACGTTATTTTGAGATTTTTTATAAAACCCTTTTTACAAAAGATTACTCGTATTTAATATTTTTACTCGGTCATTTTCGGTAAGAATCAACGTGTTTCCCACCTCCCTCGCGAGTGTGCGTGCTCTACTTTTTGAACTGCTTATTACTAGGGCTATTTCTTACTCACATCATGATTGGTAAAACAGTCGACCTTAGAAGTTGGTCCTAGTGGCATGCGCACTCTTAAGATTTCAGTACTACCTTTAAATTATGTATAGGTATTTGTATAAATTGTATTTCTGGTGAAAGGCTTGTATGAAGCTTTCTCTGGAAAATTCCTCCATTTATTTACTCAACAGTATTTGCGAAGGACTGACATAAAGACAAATAACTGAGGCCCTTTTTACGTCTATTAAGCCATCTACTACAGTTCATATAATCAATATTATACTAAAACACTTCTCAAAAAGGGGGAACGTGGGGGACTAAGAGGAATTGAGAGAAACGAACACTTTTCACATCTCTCTTGTTAGCTAAGTGGTCCAACCGTTTAGTGGCCATTGTGACATATTTTTAATCAAAACAATCGTTCGGAAATGTCGCTATTTTTCACGAAGCGAAGATTTTCTTTTCAATCGTTTTGCTCTTAAAATTGGACAATGGATTGGGTCTGTTGTTATTAAATGAAGATATTTTGTTGCTTTGTTTTGTCTTTTTAAATTAAAATAGTAAAATTCTCACAATTCCGTAAAGGTTCTATAAGCTTGTTTTCTTTTGTGTTTGGAAGTTAAATTTCTAGCCTTTGAGCTTTGAAGTAAACAGTATTTATTTAATTCTACTTTCTAGGATTAAACATTTACGTTTACAGTTCAATTTTTCATACCAATATTAAAATAAGGCACGGGCAGATATTTGTTAGCTGTTCAGAGGTCGATGCCCTTCATAAAGTTGGTGCTCACGACCTGTGCAATGGAGACCATTTCTCAACTTACCAGGGTAGTAAAGTATGCCAGTTTACGACTACCGTTTGATAATTTCAGTTGCTTGTTTGGTTATTACAGGGTATAAAGGACATCGACGACCAGACACTTAGCATAAGTTACAAAAAAACATATTTTATATCTAACCTAATAAGATTTTTAATTGGAAGGTAAAAATAAATAAATAAATAAATATTGCTGGACAATCCACACAGCATCATCTAGCCCCAAGCTAAGCAGAGCTTGTGTTATGGGTACTAGATGACTGATATACTTAATACAATACATAGATAGATATTTTTATTATATATAGCAAATACCCAGAACACCCGGAACAAATATTTGTAGATCGTACAAACATTTGTCCCAAGGCGGGAATCGAACCCGCAACCTCTTGCGTCGCAGGCGGACCTTCGCCCGCCGCGCCACATCGGTCGTCAAAGATGTTCACTTATTTCATTAAAAATGTCATTGAGATAAGCAGAAAGCATTGTAGTTTTATCTGTATAGAGCTCTAGTTTAATTCTGGCAACTATCTATTTATTTCCTTTAGTTATGGCATCACACGTGAACTCTTTTTTTGTTGCGTTTGTTATTGTGAGGTGAAGGTTGTTACGGAAAGCAAAATTAAGAAAATCGAGCACAAAAATGGAAAATTTCCGAAAACTCAACGATTTTAACTTTGACAGTTCGTGCCAGGTCAACGTCTATCAGGTCAGCTAGTACTTGATATACATGTACTTTACAACTCGCCTGTAACCCTATAGGGTAAGCAGCTACTTGATAAGTTTTTTATTTTAATTCTCATTACATATCATTTATTTGTTGTCCTTAGGTATTTTTCCTCCTGAAATGTATCATCAAATACAATGGATGGATTGTGTGAAAGATGTTATGGCTAGAAAAGAGTTCTGTTGAGATGACAGCAAGTAGAGATGTAAGGATGAAGAGGCCGGAGGAAGTCATATCATCTGCCTAGCCTTTCCTAACTTCGTTGCGTTGGCTTCCAGTCTAACCGGATGCTGCTGAATAACGGTATTTAACATGGAGCGACTGCCTATCTAACCTCAACAACCCCGTTACAAGGCGACACGACACCCCTTAGTAAGACTGGTTGTCGAACTTTTGAACCAACGACTTAACGTGCTTTCCGAGGCGCGGAGGAGTCCCGATATGTAATGAACTGTCACACATCCACAGAATAGCAAGCGTGGCTTGTTGGCTGTTTTTATTTAGTCAGAAATTGATTGATGATGATTTATCATAAAATAACGATTACCCAAAAAAGCCAATAAAGCATGTTTGAACGTAAAGGAGATAGGGTCCCGACAAGTATCAAGCATTGACCAGAATAAAAAACAGCTAACGAAGCAATTTGTTCACAACCTTTTCCTGAAGACGATTTTCCTTTAAAAATATGTATCAACAACAATCGTGCAACATAAGAATAAAAATCCTACGACCCGTAATGCCAACGTTGCGGAAAAGAAAGGTCCAAGATATTGTACCTATAACTTGCAATCAGAATTGGATGGGTCCTTAGTAATTGAAGCTGTTTCGATTTCGTTGTCAACAATTTTTGGCACGATTGTTACAATAGATATGGGTAGGTATCAACACAAAATCATCCGTTTTAAGTGCCATGTATTAGGTGCGAGCCTATTGCCATAACCAGGCACTAATCCGGAGTCCGAGCTACTAATGAGAAATTCCATATGGAAGACTCCAATAACATCTTAACTGCCAAAAAACGGGACACAATAGAAAATGTATTGTTTGTCGGTCACAATTTTATTTTTTAAACTCTAGTTATTTCTCTCGTAACGCGGGTGCGTTTACAAACATTCAAATTCACACACACAAACAGCCAGTCCCGGAACAACTACCAAAAAACGTCACGCAAACATTCCTCGACGAATAAGACAATGGTGCACATAGGCAGGCCTGTTGCAGCCCATTCCCTCACACAGATCCTCTTTGTGAAAGAGTGCTGCATTGGGAATGTTATAGGCTGCACCCATAGTATACCGTAATACGGTATTCCTGGAAACGCAGCACCCCTATGAAGGGTATTTCACGATGGTAAACCAACGTGAAAAGTAAAGTAAAGAATGTTTAATATTGTTTGAGTGTACCACATCTGTTTTCAATTATAATTTATTTCCCTCGAAAGTTTTTTTTTTTTTTTTTTTGTTAAACATTGCCCCACACTAGGAATTTCTCCTGTATCGTGGGTGCGTTTACAAACATTTAAACTCACATACACAAACAGCCAGACCCGAAACAACTACCTGTAGGTCATACAAATATTTGTTCCGTGTGGGGATCGAACCCACAACACGCGGCGCAGCAGTCGATGGCTCACCGCGCCAACCGTGTCGTCGTCGTTTTAAGTTAGGCACCTAAAATACTACCCAATCTCTGAATAAAACATGCTAATATATAAAAAAAACACTATTCCTGTATTCCCTGAAGGCTTAGGCAAAGGTGTTTAGTTAATTGATGATACGCCCATTGACCATTTCCCTGGACTAATTAGCTCCGTCAATCAAGGAACTGATTGTCGTAAGTTCAACAGTACATCTCTGAATATTCCAAAGGTTTAATCATGCAGTGTCTCTCATTGTTCACGTGAATTAGAAATGAAGCGTAAAGGCGAACAATATTGCAATGTGCGTCACTGATTCATTGGTCTAGTTTGTAAGTGCTACTGCTGAGCATAAGGTCCTGGATTCAGAGAAGAAAACTGGGCAAAGTATTAACACGTTAAACGCGAATCGACGGCATAGTTGGTGCATAGATTGATTGACTGCTGCGCTGCGTGTCGTGGGTTCGATTCCCGCACGGATCAAATATTTGTAGGGCCTACAGGTAGTTGTTCCGGGTCTGGCTGTTCGTGTATGTGACTTTAAATGTTTGTAAAGAACCCACGATACAGAAGAAATTCCTAGTGTGGGGCAAGGTCTATAATAAAAAAAAAATCTTATCAGTAATGTCCATACAATCATACACGTTGCCATATAAATCGAATAAAAACATTATCTCCCAAATGATGCGTCTGTCGTATGCGTTTTGTAGCTTGTACCTCCTTAGATGATCTCTGTAAGATAAGTAAGTCCGAAAACAAAAGAAATGCATGCCTTTCAAAAACTTAGTTTGAACTTTTTCAATTGCTTCAGAGTATAAATCATAGAAGTGATTCCATACCGGTATAGCATATTCCAACTGAGACCTGATCAATGTTTTGTAAATAAACAAGTACAGTATTTTGCCTACAGTACACAAATCCACGTTTCCTTTGTTTAGAAATCAATTGAAGTCTCCTGCCCAGAAACAGCTCATTAGTATGCCCAGCGTACACTATTGTTGAATATTCCAATAAAGCTACATTTACTACAGTATCCCGGAGTCTACCCGAACCCTTCTGTTAACAAGAAGACAATAGTAAAGCCTAACCTTAATGTGGCCAAACTTGGGCCATCAATCATGATCAAGGACCTTAAACTTAGGGCTATTGTGGCGCCCCCTACCGGCGCGATTATCCCGTTTATTATTTGGACTCCTTTGTTAAGTTTTTCTTGAGATTTTATCGTGACCGTCTAAGAAAAGACGTGATGTCTTTGATGCTGTTACTTTCGCAGTTTTTCAAGCATTTACAAACGGTTTCTTTTTCTTCCGGTTCTAATATTGAGATTACAAGATATTGTCACGCCTGTTTTTCTGTAAGGGATAGGTAGACGTGTACCTTTATAACACCCACATTTCGTCAGTAATTTTTAAGGCGATTGTAATAGGGGACGAGCTTATTGACTTTAATAGTGCCTGATTAGGGTTAAATTTAAGTAACTGGATTACCAAACTTTGCTCGGATAAAATGACGTTTTCTAAAAATGAAACTTAGCTAGATCGATTTATCGCCCCCGAAACACCCTGCATACTAAATTTCTTGAAAATCAATGGAGCCGTTTCCGAGATTCACATTAAATTGTTCCTAGTTTTGACGACACAGTTGGCGCAGTGGCTGAGCGATTGGCTGCTGCGCTGCGTGTCGCTGGTACGATACCCGCACGGAACAAATATGTATTTGTGTGGACCACTTTGACCGTCGTTATGAGTAGTTGGAAGCCCGAAAGTCTGACGAACAGTCTTACCAAGGGATATCGTGTTGCCCAGTAACTTGGATGTGGAGGTCAGATAGGCAGTCGCTCCATGTAAAATACTGGTATTCAGCTGCATCAGTTAGACTGGTAGTCGACCTCAATATAGTTGGGAAAAAGCTAGGCAGATGACGTATGTTCCCACTTTTTCTCTGGAAATCGGATTTCACAAACAACCGTTCCAACTGAAATGCGGCTGTACATTTTTTACACACAATTTTAAACTCGCTTTCCTCTGCATATTTGTTTTGCTTTTGGCGCACGTAACATTCAAATTTAACCGAATATTGCAAACGCGTATTTTTTTGGTGGTGAACTAGTGCTTGAACGCAGACTGGTGAGGATAAAATGATAAAAATGTAAAAGAGTAAGTTTACCTAACTATCAAAAATAATTGTGGCTCTTTTTATTCTTTTTGTAGTATTTTTTGAATTTCGAAGTTTTATTAATTTATTTATTTAAGGACAAACAAACAGTAGCACAATAAGAGATAGACATATTACCTTAAATATAAATTACAATTAAAAGTATTTAAAACTAAATAAATAAATAAATATTGCTGGACAATCCACGCAGCATCATCTAGTCCCAAGCTAAGCAGAGCTTGTGTTATGGGTACTAGATGACTAATATACTTAATAGAATACATTACATAGATATATATTTTTAATTATACATAGGAAATACCCAGAACACCCGGAACAAATATTTGTAGATCGTACAAACATTTGTCCCAAGGCGGGAATCGAACCCGCAACCTCTTGCGTCGCAGGCGGACCTTCGCCCGCCGCGCCACATAGGTCGTCAATAGCTAGTAACATAGATACAATACCTATAGAAGTATCCTAGAAATCTGGATCTGAATTGTTTTGACAGCATATCCTATTTTTCTTTTGCATACAAAAAAACTGTTATTCAGCTGCATCCTGTTAGACTGGAAGACTACTCCAACATAGTGTGGTGTGGTTTAATTCTTTATTTTGTGAGTCAACGTTAGAACATAGTTATCGGGTAATACCATCGTCATATCAATAACAAACAAATTCATAAAACTAAAAACTATTTTAGACAATCTTTGAAGGTTAAAGCGCCTTTTATTTTAATTATTAACTATACAAAATTATCATAAGCTTCGTGAGGTAAAATACAAAAATTATAAACCTAGTTTTTACATTTTCAAAAGTTGTAACCAACCTGACCTACCTACTAAAACAAAAAAGGTAAAGTAAAGTACCAGCTTATTACTATCCCACTGCAGGGCAAAGGCCTCTTCTCTTACAGAGAAGGCATGAGCATTAATCACCACGCTTACTCAAGACGGGTTGGCGATTTCAGACTTATATTAACTTTATAAGTCCAGGTTCCCTTACGATGTTTTCCTTCACCGATGTCAGTGATGTCCAAGATAAACTTAGAAAGTACATATTAATTAAAAAACTCACATTGGTACTTGCCCAGGTTTGAACCCACAACCACGTGCACAAGAGGCGAGGCCTAAACCACTGGGCCATCATGACTTCACTGGGCCTACCTACCCTACCCACCTACCTACTATACAATAGAAAATAGAAGTGGCCTTCAAGGTTCTTATAAGATCTTAAGGCATATTGTGATGCCACTGACCATTGTCAAACGTTACTTGCAAGTAGCTTACATTTGAATTCAGAATCCGAGATACTTAGCAAGTTTTGGAAACACAAACTCAATGTCATACAATACTAAGTTCAAATTCAATTGTAACTAAACTTTTTAAGGATCTTTTTATTACAAATCGTAACTCAAAATCAACTTAGAACGCATTTGACGCTAAAGTACTAGATAGTTGATTTAAGCCCGAAATCTATAGTTGTAATGGATCTCAATCCTAATCTCTAGATCGATCTTTATTTATAACCAATCAATGGCAAGTTTGAAATTTGGAACTTTCAGTGGGTGAATCACAAACCGCATTTGAAGATCACGGATTGACATTGGGATTCGAGATACATTATTGCTATCGGCCGTAAGAGGTATTTCTATGCAAAGTATCTGTGATTATGAATTCAAAATCTTTTTTCAAGGCCAGTCCTGTTCATATGCAGATCGAATGCACACACTTCCAAAGCACTACAGATTTAATGGTAGATACGTTCATATTAGATTTGAAGTGTGATCAATGATTCTATTCGTCTTCTTCCACCATGCCCTCCAGGATCTGCTTCCGGTCAGCGGCTGCTGGACCCTGAGATGGCATCGTTGTACGCCTCAGCTGATTAAAAAAACATAGTAATTATAATCCATACAACGTTTTCAACCGCACATACGATGACGACTGTGTTTAGGCAGAGGAGTAAGTACCTATAGCACACCCATATTTCGCCAGTTATTTTTAAATTCCATGTAATCATCAAAAAGGCAAAAATCCAGACTCTAGGCTGCCAATGAGAAATTTCAGATGGAAAAACGTACACAAACTCTTTGCCAGACATGGGAATCGAAGCCAGGAACTCAAGCTCGGTACCTAGTAGCGCTTAAAACCACTAGACCAACGAGGTAGATAACATTTTTTGCAGAGTTTTAAATTATTCAGTTTATCGCAATCCATTATGCTGGATCATTATATTGCAGTCTGTGCATTCTAGGATAAGCTGTGGTCTGGCGTCAGGTAGTTAGAAAAACAGTATGTCCTTTAAGTCAGTAAAAACCCTCACTTAACACCTTAAACGCCAGGTGACCGACATTTCATTACATTTTCTATTGTGTCTCGTTTTCTGGCAGTTAAGGTGTTAAGAAAAATAAAGAGAAATTACTTGGGTGTAAAGACAACTTACAACAGTCTGTCGCCTTATACTCTTTCTCAATTTCAGCAATTCCTCTCTCCTTTTACGGCGTAGGAAACCAATCTGAAAAAAAAAGCAAATGAAAAAAATTACTTTAGGCATGAAGAAATGATTCCCGTTCAGCATCTGAGTTTTCATGTAAGTTTTCTGACCCCGGTTTGCTGGATATGCAGAGCTAAAGGCCCAAAGTATGGTGGTCTGGGCTGTCGGCTCTTTTTCCACCTCACTAACTAGGTAATATAATAATAATATTGATGTATAGCCCTCCTGTGTGTGCCATTGTATCCTGATGTCTCGCCTCTTATGCGCGATCGCACAATCACATCGACTTTTTTAATCCACATTTACTAAGTTAATCTTAACCATGTCCGACATTGGTGAAGGAACCTGGACTTTTATTTTAATATAAGTTTGAAATCTCCAACCTGTCTAGGACAAGCGTGGTGATTATCAAGAAATAATAAAAGAAAGAAAAAATATTTATTCAGCACATTCTCAGGCACACAACGACACAATACTAAACATAAAAAAAAAATATATAAATATGATAACAGAAGTAATGAAAAAATATAATTGTCTGCCTTACGGCTGCGCCAAATGGGTACAATTCAGCAATTTTTGTAATAATATCTCAACCCCAATCTAGAGGTCGATCTTTGTTTGTAACCAACCTATACTTATCATCTTAAGCATAAATAAAATAACAATCGTGTACTAAAATAATATCTAAAAACATGTTTGTAAAGGCGATAATAGCCTGTGTAACACAATTAAGATTTGCTTGTAATTAGACTAAGATCACAAGCAGAAATGTAGAACGTATGTATGTAATAAAGACGTTGAAAAATTAATATCAATCAATAGCCGAGTTTGCAATCTGTAACCTTTAGAGGCGAATCAGAAGCGGCAGTTTAAGATCGTGAATTGAGTTTGGGATAGAGATATGTTATTGAAATTGTCACATATACGATAGAAATGTTGATTAAAATGATTACTTACCCTGTACAGTATCAATGCGATGATGATTAAGATGCAGAGTGCAACAATGACAGATATTAATATCGTCTCTATTGGTACCGCTGCCGCTTGAAACGATATGGTTGTGGTAATGCTGAAAAAAAAGACATTTCAGCTTGTATTTATTTTTACACAGTACACAGCATCATCTAGACCCAACCTAAGCAGAGCTTGTGTTATGGGTACTAGATGACAGATATACTTAATAATACATTACATAGATAGATATTTTTTTATACACAGCAAATACCCAGGACACCCGGAACAAATGTTTGTAGATCGTACAAACATTGCGGGAATCGAACCCGCAACCTCCTGCGTCGCAGGCGGACCTTCACCCGCCGCGCCACATTGGTCGTATTGACAACGCAACGAAAAAAAAAAGTATTTATATCAATTTTTTATTTATTCATATTATTTAATTACCTTTGACTTCTAAACTCGTCATCGATAAGTTGCATCTTAATAGAAGACATCACCGTGACGTTTTTGTCTGTATCAAGAAGTCCTTCTGCAAAGTAAATATGGAAAATATCATCAGCATTGCTGTTGCAGTTTATTTATTTATTATTATTATTTCATTTATTTCTCTATATACATATTAATTACATTTTTAAATATTTAAAAATTAAAAAAAAACAAAAAACATTTAAAAATATAAAAAATAGTACCCCACCGGCATTGGGAACAGGGTCCAAGCTACCGGTGGTCAGGGCTCTTGAGAAAGGAATCTCCTGACGATACGCGCCGTGTCCAGGAGTACCGCTTTCTGTATCAAGCCCTTGATCCAGCTGCCTAACGAGAGCCTCCTTAGGTGTTGGTCGAGGCTCTTGGCTATTATACCATTGGCCGTCACAACTATCGGCACAATGACTGCTGTATTTACATCCCACATGTCGACCACCTCATTTATTATTATTATTATTACAAAATAGTGCTTAACCTTAGTGTAATATATAGGTCCACAAAACTGTTCTAAACAGTTTGTCTGTGGATTCAGGTGAGTCTTTTAAGTTTTAGGTTGGGAATTTAATAATATAGTATGTGATTATGCATAATTTACTATGTATACTATAGTTCATGGTGTGTGTATACTATCCAATAGGTGTACCTTTAATAATCTTTTAAACCTGCTTTTATTAGTTTCTCTTCTGATGTCCACAGGCAAGCTATTTAACAAATATGGTAAACGTTTTCTTAATGTCCTATCTCCATAATAATTATTAACTCTAGGTACATCATACTTACTGTTAGCTATCGACCTGGTACTGTGAGTATGCGATACAAGTGATGAATTGTGCTCGTAATTGCCATGTTGATTTGCTAATAATAAGTATTTATATTTTAAAGTAACTGGGAGAATTTTACAAATTTTAAATAGTTTTTTGTAATTATCTTTACAACTGTTCTTATTTTTATTGTTTACTAATAATTTTAGGAATCTAATTTGTAAAGTTTCGATTTTGTCTATATAAGTTTTAAAAGTCGATCCATAGCAATCAAGAGCATACGATATAATAGATTCCACTAGTGATTTATGTAAACATTTAAATGTAGTAGTTGGTACTTTAAAACTTAGGTGATAAAATTTCCCTAGTAATATTCTAAGCTTATTACAAATGTAATCTAGTTGTTTGGAAGAGGACCACACTTTGAAGCCCTAATGCCCCAGATGCAATGGCGAGGCTGGAATCGGTTAGCACGCCGAATGACCTCAGGGGAGACGATGGCATAGTAATCACGTACCACCGTGCACAGTGAGGTTCAAGGGAGACTTCTATAACGTCTCCTCAGGGATGTGACCTAACAGGCGTTTGCACAGAAGGTGTCCCGGAGTGGACTCTTAAGAGGTAACGGGGCCAATTCCATGTGCTGATGGTGATCACCGGGGTGGTTTTATTGAGGTAAGAATCCCACACTCCCTAAGTCCAGGCGCCTTTTGAAGGTTTCCCCATAAACAAAAAAAAATATAGACTAAAATAAACAAAGCCTGGATCTTTAACGCAACACCATTCTTTTTGGAAATACAGAGATAAGGTCCTTGACTCGCTGTGGGATGTATTGAATACTGTTAAGGTCCACGGCATAAGTGAGATTTCTTTTAAAAAAATAGGTTAACTGGATACGTTTCATTTGCTCTGTATTTGTTGATTCATCTTTCCGATTTTTGGAGCTGGTGTACTAGGAGAATTATTCTTGAATGGTAATCGAATGAAATATTAACTAAATTTGTTCGTACGATAATTTACCCCTGCCTAACCCTTATCCCGATTCTTACCAAGAGTTCCAGGCACAACATCCATCGGAATGAGGATCTTGGCAAATTCCACCTTTTTCACCAAACTGTCTACCAGGCAGACATAAGTAATTGTCATCTTATCTTTTGATGTAAGTGCGCAGGGCATATATACATTCGTTATTGAGTAGTATACCTGAAAATAGAAAATTCACACGATACATTATGGCAATACTAACGGTTTATTATATTTGGATGAAGCAATATAATCCATCTTGCATTGACAGACAAACAGTCAGATATTGGGTGGATGAACCACAAACAATCACGAGTAAGACACGCACAGGCCAGAGAAGCATAGCATAAAAAGAAGGAGGTAACTACTCAGCAGTGAAAGAATGAATTTTAAAACCCGCCTTGAGCAAGCGTGGTGATTAATCCTCATACCTTCTTCGTATGGAAAGAGGTCTTTACCCTGCAGTGGGACGGTTTCAGTCTAATTATTCAATAGGCTTTTTATATTATTAGGCAAATACCCAGAACATCCGGAACAAATCTTTGTAGATCGTACAAACATTTGTCCCAGGGCGGGAAACGACCCGGAACCTCCTGCGTCGTAGGCGGACCTTCGCCCGCCACGCCACATCAGGCCTCAAGTCGTCTTTTTTAATAAAAGTGTTTTTTTTTTAATCATGTATTAGTTGCTCTTAAATGAATATGTTTTAGATGGTTCCGCACCTAAAGAAGAAAAGACTACCTATGTGATGTAGGTAATGTTATAACTTACTGTGACTGCAGGATCCTGGTAGCTGATGTGTGGATACTTCCGCAAAGTCACTTGAACTTGAAGCCCCACCCAGTTGGTGGGACCATTGTTCGAGATCTGCAATAAAACATACCATTAAATCAACAGGTTTAAACAGTAATACATTTTGACTTATATTTATAACTAACGGATCCGACAGAAGTAGTCCTGCCCGGACAACGCCACCTAAAAATGTATTATTCTTTGTTTTGTTTTTACTACAGGAGTTTGACCCATACCTCATGGGCCATACGTAATATTTGTCAGCACGTTTACCCAGTGGCGGACTAACAGGGGGGCGGAAGGGGCGGCCCTACATAAACCTACATAATTTCATCAAGATCAAAACACGACAGCCATCTAGACTTTTTACGCGGTACTAATATTCTTTTAACTTTGCTGAACCTGTCCAATACGCTGGGGGAATTCCCGTCTTTGTAGAGGGTACTTTGAAATTAATTTCACTTGCCAGATATTAACGAAATAAACATAAACACTACATGCAAATGTGAACTGAATAAAAAGCTTGTAAAACTACATTTTTTTAAAGCTCATTAAGCCTCATTCAGCTTTGCCGCCCCGGGCCTCTGACGGGCTTAGTCCGCCGATGCGTTTACCTCATAGCTCGCCACTTCTACCGGGTACAAAAAATAGTTATGTCTTACCGTATAAATTTGTTTTAACTTTTTGCCGTTCTTTTTTATGTCCTCTTCCGTCATGGTGACTTTGGTACCGATGTCAGTCTCACTGTAAGATAAATCAAATGTAGAGTAATTTTATTGTTATATCTAGTGGTTGCCCAGTTATCAGAATTCAACCGATTTATTTCTTCTGCACTCATTCTTCATGTAAATGCTAACTTTGCGATATCCCACACTTTCTCCCTCACCCAAGCATGCAGTGTGCTTAAAAAGGGGAGCAAAGTTTTCTCTTAACTTGAAAATTCATATAATCAAATTAGGCTGAGAATCAGCACTTTTGAACGTTAGAACGTTTACATAGGACATTCTATTTTATTGACCAGTTAAAAAACCAAATACAAGTTCATCAAAAACATATTAGCTTTGTTTTCTTTCATTAATTTTTTGCCACTGAATTCTGAAACTTTGGTTATTTTATAACTTTTAGTGTATGTTTTAAATCGGTTTATTTTTTTTGTAGCACACCCACCAATTCACTTGTTTTTTTTTAAACATGATAAAGTAATGATTATAGATTTAATAATGACTATACATCATCAACAAATTCGAAGCAGATAAAATATGTATTATTGAGGATAACTCAGAATCCAATCTTCCAAACTGCGGATTAATATTCTATGGGACAAACCTCACACAACATCATTATCAATTATAAATAAATCGAAATCGGTCCACAATTGGAAAGACATCAGCGAGCATACACAAAAAAATATACAAACTGTTGAACATAGAACCTCCTCCTTTTTTGAAAGCAGTTATTTTTCAAAGTCGTATACGCAAACAGACAGATCCGTAAAAAACTACCTGTAGGCCATGATAATTGTTCCGTGTTGGAAACGAACCCACGACTTTGACGTCGTATCATCTTTAATATAAATTATTAAAACTTCTTGATTTAAAAATGAAAATGCAACTAACCCTTTAGCGACAATCCCATTAGGATCAGCGATCACAGGAATCGAAATTGTTTTGTTGAAGTTGCTGACATCAATACAGCGATTATGCAGAGACATGGTGATGTTGACCGTCTTGTGCTGGTTTGTAAGAAGGTTCATCTCCAGTTCAATTTTTCCGGTGGTCTGTGAATATTACATAAGACAACGTTACGCCTGCATTCACAAAAAGTAAAAACAAAGGTTACACACGCACACACACACCCGAAACCGTAGGTGAAGCCAGACGAAAGAGTCGCGGACGAGGACGCGTCGCAGATATGGCGTAGACGGACACGGACAAGTATTTTCAAATTATATAGAAGAAACGAGACGCGAAAAAGATTACGCATTTGACGCGACATCACGGACGTCAGCGCCGCGTCGTATGCACCTCGCGTCATACTCCCCCTATGTCTGTGTCCTGTCCCCCCTGTGTGTTTTGCAATTGGACAAAGACGACAAAGCATTGCGTCTGCGCCCCGTCCTCTCTGTATGTTTTGCATTACGAGACTTCTATAAATTTAATATGGAAGTCCAATTAGAAGACACCACGTCCTCGCCCCGTACACGACTTATGTCTTTTCTGTCTGGCCTACGCTTTGCATGCCTTGCTTAGTCAGCACACAGATGGACGGATGGACAGTACAGTCGGTTTGTAGTGCAAAAATTAAGCGTAATTACCCATGTTTTATCCTTCCAAAGTGGCTTGGACGGCTCGCATTTAATCTTATTTCCTTCTGCCGTGGGTTCGTACACACAGCCGCCCGGCTTGAGCACGTTAGCACCGACTATGTGCACGCGCACGCACGATTCATATGCCACCTCCCCTTTGTTGCTTACGGCGATCTGCATAGTTTCCTTGTTAGTCGAGCCAATTATGTACGGGTGGGTGTCATTCCTGCAATCACGGAATTAGTTTAATTATAATTATAAATAATATCCTTTTCCCAACCATCTTGGGGTCGACTTCTAGTCTAACCGAATAAAGCTGAATAAAATACTGGATTTTATATGGAACGACTGCCTATATGACCTCCACAACCCAGTAAGTACTACTAGACTGGTTGCCAGAATTTTGTGTTTCTGACTACCTTTAACGACTGTCAAAGATCTACTAATGACAGCCGGGACCAACTGCTTAACATGCTTGCAGGCACGGAAAAGTCTCGAGATGTAGTGAACGGTCACCCATCCACAGACTGACCCCGGCAAGCATACTCAGGTGAACCCTCAACGCCATTTTGAGATGTACCAACACCACACCACAGTGGTACTTAACCTCGGATCACCAGGGTTTTTGGTCAATGAAGTCACGACACAGTTGAAGGTCTAAAATGTGTTTTGATTACTTTATGTTATTTAGAGCTAGGAAAAATATGATTTCAATCCAGGGCCAATGTGGTTCACTGGTCATTGGTGTATCTTTGAACTTCTTTTCCATACTTACTGGAAACTGATATGTGGCGTCAGGGTTAATTCCGGTACACAGGTCTTGTTCCCAGCACACTCGGCTGCCCACAAGGAATCCTCGACTTTTAAGATACTGTGGTCACTTAGGATAACACGGGAACTATCAAAACCTTCGAGTGTCCTGGGATCGTCCTGCAGCACCGACGATATCTTGTAGCCTACTTCCGTCTGGTATTTGCCATCCTTTGAACAAAGTATTTTATGTGTTTTATAATATGTTCGCATAATCCTAGTCTAATCTTAACAACATTCCCTTTTTTCCAGGAAAGGGTAGTGAAAATGAGTTCAAAGAAAGAGAAAGAGAGAGTGAGAGTTATGGATTCATCAACTTATTAATTTACCTTTCTGCTGCATTGCGTAATTTGCTATACTTAGTAACCAGTTTAATACAGTGGTTTTTATTATCAGGTACACATCTTCACATAATATAGTAATCCGAGTAAATAATGTTTACAAAATAATTTAGTTTCTTACCTATTAATTCTTGTTCATAGGAAACTTTTGGAAGGGGCAACTATAATATTATTTGTTTCACTTTACTTTTAAAATTGACATTAAAAGATACCTTATTTAATGGTTAATTGTAATTAATATTATGTCTTAAAAAAAACCCACAAAAATGTCTAAAAAGGAAAAAAAACTCGCGTTGGGGAATCGCTAGGTTAATAAAATAAACTGCCGTAAACGATTCCCCATTTTTTTTCAAGTGCAATAAAAAAACAAAGTGTTAACCACTAAATAAGGCATCTTTTAATGTCAATTTTAAAAGAAAAGTAATTTAATTTTTATTTCATGCTTCTTAAACTAAATATATATATATATCTAGCAGTAGGCACGCTTCAATCGACAATCTATCGAAACACGTAATTATGACACGTTATATTGCGAAAAAAACCAGATTCAAAGAGTAAACTACGGATAACTTTTGAACGGCTACACCGATTTTCATCAAACTTTACGCACAGAGTCGTAGAGTTGCGGTTATCGGCCCGTCAAACAATACAATACACTCCCGACTAATTTACCTTTCAAACAAAAACAAACGAAATCATAATCGGTTCATCCGTTCGGGAAGTACGATGCCACAGACAGACACACACACAGACACACACACACAGAGACGTCAAACTATAACACGGTTAAAAATAAAAGTACTTACCGGAGGCAAACTAAATGGTATATCTTTGCAGTAATCTAGTTTCTTATGGTCCAGGGACGTGTTGAATGAAATGCGGCCCTTGCTGTCAGTCTTGAGCAGCTTGGCGTGGTCGTGTATCATCTCCACAGTTGTTGTCAAAACTGACATAAAAAAAGACACGTAACGTAAAAACACGCATATATTCTCCCGAAGGGGTAGGCAGATCCGTGCCTATAGTACGGGTGTACCGCCGCTCTGCCTGGTGAAATTTGGGTACATGTCACCAGTTATTCTTAAGCCCCATGCAATAAGAAGAGAGCCTAATGCTATCAATCGGGCACTAATCCAGTCTCTGGGCTCCTATTGAGCAAGTAGCACCATCTCAGACACTTAATAGGCATGGTCCTCACATGATCTGACCAAGATAATGTCTGAACATTAAAAGAGACTGTGACCTCCAAGTTTCTTTCGCTGTTTTTTGTCAGATTAGGCAGACAGAGAAACACCGACCTAGTTTAAAAAAATATTTTACTTGTTGACGTTGAAAAGTGTTTGTAGAAACCTATTTACAGAAACAAATATAATTACGATCGAGATATCCATTTTCGTATTAGGCCTAGTACTTTTACTATTAATTATTTATAACCATGTAGCAAAGTATAAAAAAGATCAACCTTTAAGTAGATTTAAAACGTACCTTAAAGAATGCTTCTTCAAAAATGTTATTGTTCTGTATCATATTTTTAAATGATAATAATATGAAAAGTCAATGTAGTCTACAATGTCATAATATTAATTAACAAAGTAGTAAATAGAATAAGCAAATAATTATAATAATTATTTCATTAATTATTTAACTAATTAAATAATTAATTAATTAATTATTTAATTAATTAATTAATTATTTAATTAATTAATTAATTATTTAATTAATTAATTAATTAATTATTACGTAATAATACGTAATTGTAGCATAAGTTAATAGAATTTTGCATGCCATGAGGCTATAGACATATATTTATGTAAGGATCAAAAATATTGTAAAACCTAATTGTACTAATTACCTACATTCTAAGCAAATAAATAAATCTATCTATCTATCTAATTGTCAGAAAATCAATATTTCCAATATACAGAAAAATCGACTGAAACAACATTTAAAAGCAGAGTAACAGAGAAACTAAAGAAAAATGTGTTTGAGAAAATTATGAAGTTTCGTGTGATATCTAAGTTGAACAGAGTGATTGACACTGCATTTCTTTTATCAAAAGCAAAAACTTCATTTTTTCGTTTTTTGTTTCCTGCCGAGAATATGTTAATAATGACGAATTCGGTTTAAATTTTCGGCCGTAAAATAAATCCGTATTTTAGCATAATTATACTGACAACATCTTTGAGGTAGATAAGTAGGTATACTCACGCGCAGTGATTTTGACCGGCAACCTCGGATATCGGACTGATAAACATAATTTAAATTCAAATTCAGTTTGTCCAGAAATAGTGCGGCCCTGAAAATAAACAAGTCGATTAATGGAGTCGTGTAAAAAAATAATAAACGAAACAACACGCCTGTAATCTTTGAAGAGTTAGGCAGAGGCGTACCTATAGTACACCCACATTACGAGTATGTGTATATTAAGTCCCATGTAACAGGGGGTAAGCCTATTGGCACCAACCGGGCACAGATCCAGCTCCGGGCTGATAATGAATGCCTATTGGAAAAACTCAATAACACCATGCACGACCTGGGAATCGAACGCAGGACCTCAAGCTCAGCAGTCGCGCTCGGAACCACTAGACTAAAGAAAAACACTAGTTTTTTTTTTACTTTTTGAGGTATTTATAAGGCAGATATGAGTGGAAATGCCAGAAAGGGGAAGAAGAAGAGAAGTATATTCACGATTCTGGTGATGTTCTTCAGAAAGGTAAGGTGTGCAGTATTATATTATATAATTATTTGTCTACAATAAGTAGTCACTCTTTATTAAATCAGCTATCTGCCAGTGAAAATCCCGTCAAAATCGACCCAGTCGTTTCGGAGATTAACTCAAACAAAAAAATAGACAGATATACAAATAATTTTAAATTGGTTTTTGGAATTACCTACTACCGTTAAATTTTTATAATTATGCATTTAGTAAAAATCTATTATTTTGATATTACAAACAGACACTTCAATTGTATATATATTTTATAGAAGATAAACAATAGCACGTGGCCTTCTCAAGTTTATACTTTATCCACATGGGAAAAATTCATGAGTTTAGGTATGTAGTATGTATGTGCATGTTTTTATTTCGAAATGGGCATAACGCAGTTTATCCTTCATGGAAATTTACTGCTTAACCGATCTTTCCAGTGGGGACTTAATTAGATATTAAGGCCTCCAGCCAGGGCGTAAAAAACTTGAAAGCTAAGCGACCAATCGCTAAGGGTACTCCCTGCGGGGTACGAGCCCCGGCTTAGGACGTCGCTGGGAGAGGACAGCAAGGGACGGGTTGGATCCAATAGATATATTATTTAGAGATTAATTTAAACAACTACTGGCTCAGCTTCACGGGCTGGCTCGAGCAAAGGGTCGGGTGGAGTATGTGCATGTATATACTTTCAGAATATTATTTACCTGTACATTGGGGAATGTCAGAACTGTTTTCACAACTACAGATGCCATGCACCTAAGGAGCAATACTGTGTCTGTGTAAGGCGATCCAATTGCTATTTCTATAAGAAAATAAAAACAATAGAAAATCAATAAAATGTATGTGTGTTGCAGTATGTTCAGACACAGAAAAAACCGCGCGGATTCCGTGAGGTTATTATGCAATATGGGAGGGACGGCGATGCACAACCTTGAGCCTGATACCTTGAGTTCAGTGCATCTTTTGGACCCCCCAGCGTTGATATTTTGCCGTTTTTTTCTCCTGATTTTAAGGGATTTTTTTCTCATGTTTCTGTTACTTTAAACTGTAAAAAATCATGTTTCATGTTTAACCCAACGAGGTTTTATTAATATGTTTGAAAAGAGTAAACATAATTTAAATTAAGAAATGCTTCCGATTTTTTTTAACGCTGGGTGGTTCAGAATTGTGATGGGCACCTAAATAATTGTACAACCATGATTCGTAGAGATGTATCATATAGCTCTCTTATAATTATAGAATGCACCTAAAATACTCGTCTTAAAGTTATAATTAGTTATGGTATCTGCCGTTACAGACACGTCTCAATTTACAGAAATTTAGGTAAATTTATCATCATCTGCCTAACCTTTTCCCAATTATGTTGGAGTCGGCTTACAGCCTGATCTTTTTCCAGTATTTTACATAGAGCGACTGCCTATCTGACCTCTACAATCCAGTTACTGGGCAACATGCCCCTTGGTAAGACTGGTGGTCAGACTATCGGGCTTCTACCGATGGACTGTTCGTAGCGACTGTCACAGCCAGGACCATCGGCTTTAAGAGCTGTCCAAGGCACGGAGGAGTGGTGATATGTAATGAACAGTCACCCATCCACAGACCGATCTCGACAAGCGTAGCTTAACCTTCGATCGATGCGTACTGCTATTTTGATTAAGACATTTGATATTGTTAGCTACAAGATGATGTTCCCACCTTTACATCCATTGTCATCGTAGTCTAGCAGTGGCGTGAGACTCATGCCGAAAGACTTGCCGTAACTGGCTTCTGGCTCGATCTTCTGCAGTGGCTTTACGATTGTCTTCTTACTGACCAAGTCAGAACCACTATACAAATATACTGCACCATGGTCTTTTTCAAATGGAGCGCCAATTGCTATTTCTGTAAAGAAAAGGGATACATTTTGCGTCGATTATCATCCTCTTGCCCTTATCCCAATTCATTTGTTTCATCTTTTCTTCGGTCTTATTTCATATTTTTACATAGACCAAAAGAAAATATGTATAAGACTTCAGTAAGTTTTTTTTCGTATGTTATTTAGATTTATTTCATGTTAACATAGTTACTTAATCCAATTTATTACGGGTGTTTATAGCCAATTCGCAGATGACTGGTTCATAATTTTTATATACGAGTAAAAATTGATATTTTAATATTTGATTTTTGTTTGTTTCAAGGCTAATGACCATCCACAATCCACTTGCTCACAAAAAATATTGTATTACCATGTTTTCTGTCGCCGTTTAAGTCACCCACGCTTATAATTGCACTACCAAACATTCCTCCAGACACTTCACCAACAATTCTCCTTTTATATTCTGGAGGTTTCTGAAAAAAATAGACATATTTATTTAGTCAAATTTTTGATAGCCAGCATTCGTTGACAAATAGTTGTAGTGTACAAGGTTCGTAGACTTATTGGCGTTGACAATATTAACAGACTTTATACTAACTTTAAGCGATTGGGCAAGATAAACATAAACAGCTCCTTGATTATAGGATTCTTTGGTGGCATAAGCAGGTGCTCCCACGAGCAGGTCGGCCCTTTTCCCGAATATCTTGGCAGCGCACAGCACCGATCCAAACATGGACCCAACTACTCGAGTGTCCACCGTCTTCACCAATTTGCGTTGATAAGTTTTGCTTTTGTAGAATAATACCTGCAAAAGAGAATGATGATTAAAATAATGTCATTTCTACTTAAGATTACATTGCATGCGATATGTATACCTCTCCATAGCCATTAGTTCCGTACGTCGAACCCACGGCATACGATATAAAGCTATTGATAAACGCGCCAGAGGCGACGGCGTAGCCTGAAATGAGAATTTAATTATGAAATTATAACGCACAAAACCATAACTAAAAAATGGGTGTCTGTAAAGTCGGTTTACGGACGATAATTTTACGTGATAACGCCATAAGAGATAGATGCGTCACAAGCTGAACGCTTAGGCCGATCGGGACTCTCTATCGCTTGCTCCGCGGTCTCGCTTGCACGCTCGACTCAGGCGGAACGTGACAGAGAGTCATGCATTATCGTGCGTGCAGCCGGCGTTCATCGATTTTTAACACGTTATTACGTCAGAAGATGAAAAAGAAGAAACACTAGTAGGTACATAACGCGACACAATACTTGCACAAGTATGGTGAGGTTTTTCAGCGTCGTCCGTGCATACAGTATGTAAGCGCCAGCGCACAAAGAAGGCGGGTGGCATTAATAGTAGTTTGACAGTGGATAATGGAAACCCAAGACTGGAATAAAAGATATTTAAAAAAGATCTTACCAAAATTAAATTCAGGAGTCATTCTTTCGTGTCGGATAAGATCGGGAAGTGAATAAACTTCTGGCCGGTTATAAATCATCGCTCGACCTAAGAATTTACAGAACCAAGTATTAATATAATATGAAAGGAACATCTTGGTACGAGTAGCATTACATATTATGTAGGTACTCGTAGTAGAAAAAAAAAACAGTAAGTGTAAATACTCGTCAAAAACTTTATTAAACGCTAACTAAATTTTCGGGATTCGGTGGAATGGAAAAATAAATCAAATGAAACAACTAAAGCCATCAGCTATTGATATTGTATGTTTTAGTATGCAAAAGTTATATCTTAATAATTAAATTAGTCAAACGATTTTATTCGTAACTTCCGGTTGAATGTTCCGGGTGGATCATTTTAAATTAACATCCGTTTCCGACAAAATGTTACTTTGAGTGTAAAGATACTTTAGTAGTCTTGATCTCTCCGTGCTACAAGTCAGACATATAATTTTCCTTTCCTCCTTTCCCTTCCTAGCCTTTTGAAATGATAGTTATTTTACAGCGTAATAATAAAACAAAGTGTTGCCAGCTCGCGCCACAGCTCGCACTCCTCCGTCGAGAATCGATGATCAGCTCGCATACGTAGCAGCGCTCACGCCGCGTGCCCCCCGCACGACGCTAGACTAGGTACATGAGTTACTGAATTTTAGAATGCGCGTGCGCGGCGTGATAATCAGATCCAGCCTGTCCCTTGCTGTCCTCTTCAGCGACGTCCTAAGCCGAGGTTCGTACCCCGCAGGGGGTGCCCTTAGCGATAGTCGCTTAGCTTATAAGTTTTTATGCCTGGCTGGAGGCCTTAATTTTAATTAAGCCCCCCACAGGAAAGTTCGGTTGAGCAGTAAATATCCCTGAAGGATAAACTGCGAGATGCCCATTCCAGAAAAAAAAAAAAGTGCGCGGCGTGAGCCGAATGTTCGTAGTATCGACTGTCTTGGATTTTTGAATCATAGTATATTGTGTCCGCGTACGTTTTTTACTACGAATATACTCGCACGTGTTTAAAACCGTAGTTTCCTTGCACAAATCCTATACATTTACAAATACTCAGTAGGGCAAAATCAATCATTCTCTATATTTTCTTGTTTAAAATTTAAATGGCACCAACTTCAACGTATATAGGAATCGAACTACTTACACAGTTAAAATGTAAGCGATATCAAACATAAAAAAAATTATCTGTAGTAGTTTTAGTGTCGGATTGAGAACCTCTCCCTTTTTTCGCTGTTTAAAAAGACCTCCGTCTGGCCTATCTTCCAGCGTGTTTTCGCTCCCATATGACCCTACCCTAACACTTACCATGGAACATGCCGGGACCGCCAACTATTACGGAGTCATCATCGGCGACGTCAATGCTCCAACCAAATGAATCCATCGTTGCCTCTGTAAAACACACAATGACGATTTTTAATAAAAACTTACAAAATTGACGTTTTTAAATCCTCAAGACTTCGTAACAGCCCTTTTTGGTGAATGTGGGCAACGCAGCTGGAGGGCACCACAATGTTCCTTTACAAACAAATCTAGATTTTCTCATTTTTTTAACCTGGATTTGTGCCCGGTAGATGGCAATAGGCTCGCCCCCTATTATATCACTCTCGAAGCTTCATGGCCCGTACTAACGGTCAAAGATTGACGAATGACAGCCGGGATCAACGGCTTAAAGTGCTTTCCGAGGCACGGAGGGTTTCAGTAAGTACCTAAAGGATGGTCACCCATCCAATTATCGACCTTGGCCAGTGGTGCTTTACCTCAACGACTGACCTTTGTGGTTGTAATTAGTTAACCACTAGCCTCATAATTTATTTTCTTTTAATTATTTCCTTTCTTTCTGCTTGCTTTAGGAAAAGGCAAATAATTACCCATTGGTGATGGAGAATCCTCCTGTCTAATGTCATCAGCTATAATTCTTCTTGGGTTTAGTTCACCGTTAGCGTGTGTATAGCATCTGCCTTGTGTTACATAACTGTCGAAACCTATAAAATATAATAAAACCGGTTAATTGAACTGAGATAAATATCAATATCAGATTGAGGGTCTGTTTCACCATCAAACTTCAGTTAACTTACCTGACTGACAGATTATATTTCTTTAACAATTTCTACTGTTTTTTATTTTTATTTCACGGCAGTTATCGGCTATTTTGACATCGTGAAACAAGCCTTAAGGGCTTCTTAATTTAGTTTACTAAAATTGGCGGTTTTAGGTTATCTTGACAGTTACTTATTATTTGAATTAAGTTGTTTGCGAAACATTATATTTCACTAGCAATAAACGATTAAATAAATAACCATTCTCAAGAATTGGCCTCAAAAAATCAAAACATTTTTTTTATTTGACTGCTCGATCGAGTTTTGGAGTTTAAAAAGCGTTCAAATAAAAAAAAAACATACAAACAAACAATCTCTGCCGATTTGTCATTTTGTTAGTATAAATGTATTATTTAGAGACTTTCTGTCTTTTTAAATTGTAGCGTATTCTAAGCGTAGGGTTTAGTATTTTTTAAATGAATAATAAGCAAATCTTCAAGGTATTATAAAATCCTGGAGGCCCAGTGGTAAGCCTTTGTTTCTCATGCATGAGGTTGTGAGTTCAAATACGGGCAGTTACCCAAATGACGTTTTGAATTCATATTATGTACTTTCTAAGTTTATGGAAATCGGTTGTTATGGTATGGGCATGTAATGCGAAGGAATGAGGACCATTTTATGAGGAAAGTTTTGAGTATGAAGAATGTGCAGGGTTACAAGAATAGATGGATGGATGGAGACCAAAGAATAGATGGATGGATTGTGTGAAAGATGATATGGCTAGAAAAGAGGTGACTATTGAGATGACGGCAATTAGAGATGTATGGAAGAACAAAACATGGACTTATAACGATTATAAAATCTGAAATCTCATATTGAGCAAGCGTGGCGATTAATGCTCATGCCTTCTCTGTATGAGAAGTGGCCTTTGCCCTGCAGTGGGACAGTAATAGGCTGATATTATTAAGGTATTAAGAATTTAAAAGCAAAAATAAGCATGTTAATAGTACTTCCCCTGACGAGTCCCGTCACATCGAGTTCTGCGTCGTCACCAATCTATGTCCTCAAAAAAGAAATAGTACAACTAACCTTCTTCATCTGACTTACGAAAAGTATGCTCCGTGTATCTTGGTGCACACATCTGAAATAACAACGGAATATTACCATCATTCAGCATTATGCTGAGACAGAAGCGTTTTTGGCCTCGCAGACTGCAGACAGATGCTGGGTGCGGCAAGCTGAAGACAGGGCGCTATGGCGCTTATTAGGAGAGCGCTATGCCCAGCAGTGGACTAATATAGCCTGATGATGTGGCCTCCCATAAGTACTTTTTAATTTTCACTTTTAAAGGCACTCACTTGTTAGTTTTCACGTGTTCCAAATAAATATGTTTCTTTCTTTGCTTATTTGTCATAACAACGGTCCCATTTTTTATTTATACATTTTATCAGAATTATTTAATTTAATTTTTATTTCATCATTAATCAATTCACCCTTATTTAAAACATTTTAGACCTTAATTGGCTACTAAGAATTTCTAAAACCCAGTAACGATCTGACCATCAGGTCTAAGATCCTGTGGGGCTCAAAAGGATTGATTCATATATACGTGGGCGTCTCCGCTTTTCTAGACTGTCAATTGAATTCTGATATGACTGTCAATGTCAAGAACGAATACCGAGCACTGGTGAGGCAGCCATCTTGGCTAAGTGCACGTGCAACCACATGCTCGGTGGACGTTATATTTTGGATGCATCTCTCTTAATCTTACCGGTCTATAGTTATTTTGTGAAGTGTTTAATTAAATTATCGATAATCATAAGTAACGTGATTGTAACAAGTGTTATTTTATTGAAATACTGCCTTCCTAGCCGATAATCCACGCCTACCTGAACATGAAGAACACATTGAATGCAACTCAAACCACTTTATAAATAATAATTATAGGTATGAACGTTTAATTTTATTCGATAGAATGACTAGGTAATTGAATAAGCTATAGATCTAGGTACTACAAAATTTATTTTTAATAAGTTTATCATACATTTATACCCTATAATAATATTATAAACTAGGTGATACCAATTCCCGCGCTTTACCCTAATTCCTTTTTTATATAAATGCAACCTTAGTTACTTCTTATAACATCAGCTATCTGCCAGTCAAAGTATAGAAGTGTTTTCTTGGTACAATTACCGTACAAAGAGACACTTCAATTTAATTTATTTGTATATATTAAACGCTTTGTGAAATATAAAAAGCAATTTCCGACTTTGATGCAGCGTTCGCTAGCGTTGGTCGCAGCTCTAACCTCAACCTTACCTAATTTGTTTGGAGTACCCTTATCTCTGCACTAGGACCTATTCCATTGTAGCCCTCGTCGGCCACTGCCGCATATGGTGTTTGATTAAAGGGAATTAATTTTCTATGATGTTAGACGAGGTTCGAGTATGTGGATGCTAACTAAATTATACGAATTGCTGGGATAAATCTTGAATTAATTGTGTCTCTTGAACGTCATAGTTTTCCTAACCTTTTCTCAACTAAGTTGGGGTTGGCTTCAGGTTTAATCAGAACCAACTGAATATCAGTAATTTACATGGAGCGATTGCCTATCTGACCTCCACTACCCAGCTACACGGCAACACGATACCTCTTGGTAAATCTGGTTGTCAGACTTCCGGGCTTCTGACTGCCCGTAACGACTGTCAAATATCTACAAATGACAGCCGAGAACAACTTTGGCATCGGCTTGACATGCTTTCCGAGGCGCGGAGGAGCCTCAATATGTAACGACTGAACCGAACGGTCACCCATTCATAGACTGACCTCGGCAAGCGTAGCTTAACTTTTTATCAACCCGAGCAGCCGTTTTTATCTAGCCTCAAGCTGCCTGTTGGTCGAGTACTTATGAGTCCAAGAAAAAAACAATTGCAATTTAATCGAATTCTTATTCTTCATAAAAAAAGTAATTTAAACGAATCCCTATGATTATATCATACGTTTTATTTTTAGGACATAGTCCCATTTACCTGATCAGCACCAGAACACAAGAGACACCCTAAGAACTCTCGTAATGATCTAGGCCATTGAAGACCAAGAAACTTACCATGACGAAGTCCCGCCCGGCCTTGACTGTTGCTCCAAACCAGTAGTCATGATCATACTTATCTGAAACTGAAATATAACATTCTATTAACTAAACTGTATATATGTATCGTTATTTGATTAAGGACGTTAAATTCACATAAAGAAATTTCCATTTCACTTCATGAGAACAAATTCTTTTTTTCTTTTCTTTTAATAAACTTTGCCCCACACTATGAATTTCTCCTGTGCCGTGGGTGTATTTACAAGCATTCAAACTCATTAACTTAAACGGCCAGACCCAGAACAACTACCTGTAGTCCATATAAATACATTACGTGTTACGTGTACGGTTACGTGTGTGAATTGCAATCGCTCAGCCACTGCGCCAACCGTGCCGTCGTTGATATATAAAAACTGATTGAAATGTGAAAACCTCCCGACCCTTTGGTCAAGCTCAAGCTTTGTTTACATTCGTCCCTAAATAATATATCTATTAGATCCAGCCCGTCCCTTGCTGTCTTCTCCCAGCGACGTCCTAAGTCGAGGCTCGTGCCCTTAGCGATTGGTCGCTTAGCTAAGTTAGCTAAGTTTTTTAAAAAACTTAAAAACTTTCCTGTGGGGACTTAATTGGAAATTAAGGCCTGGAGGCCTTAATTTCCAATTCACAGGAAAGTTCGGTTAAGCAGTAGATATCCCTGAAGGATAAACTGCCAAAAGCCCATTCCAAAAAAAAAGAAAGAAATATAACTACTAATCACTGTCCTTCAACACTCGGACTTACAATTAACCTAACGTATTTAAATAGGTACTTATTTGTACACTAGTATTATAAATTAATTAAACTTGTGGGTACTCCTTAATATGGTTGTCAATGCCTACTCCATACCACAGAACAACAGGAGGAAAACACTTTAGTTATTTATTTATTAAATACTTTAAGTACACAAGAGGCCAGAGTCCAGACTTCAGAAGTTGGCATTTTCTGTCGATTAACCTTTTGTTTTATTTTTTCTTATTATGCTATACAAGAGGTTATGGGTTAAAAACTGGGCAAGTACCTATGTGACTTTTTCAATTCATATGTACTTTCTAAGTTTATCTAAGACATCATTGACATCGGTGAAGGAAAACAACATGAGGAAACCTGGAGTTATAATTAATATAAGTCTGATATCGCCAACCCGTCTTGAGCAAGAATGGTGATTAATGCTCGTGCCTTCTTTATATGAGTAGAGGCTCTGCAGTGGAACAGTAACAGGCTGGTATCCTTATTTATTATATTATTTGAATAAAATGTTTATTTTTTAATTACTATTTTATATACCTATTCGAGGCTTGGTCTGGAATTTTTCAGAATTGAAAAGTCACATTGGTACTTGCCCAGGTTTAAGCCCACAACCTCGTGCACAACAGGCAAGAGACTTAAGCCATATTTGGGCCATCATAAAATTTTATTTGAAAGCGCGAGAATCATTTTAACTCTACGTTTCGATAGTATTACTAAGGGCAAATCATTCTTCTGAAAACAAACAACCAATTTAATTACACGCTGTATGGCGTCGCCAACGTACATCATCCGCCTAGCCTTTTCCCAAATAAATTGCTGTCGGCTTCCAGTCTAACCGGATGAAGCTGAATACCAGCATTTTACATGGACCGATTGCCTAGCTGACCTCCATTTACTGGGCAACACGATACCTCTTGGTAAAGCTGGTTGTCAGACTTTCGGGCTTCTGACTACCCGTAACGTAACGACTCTCAAAGATTTATAAATGACGGCCGGCACCGCCAACGTACCTGCCGTCCTATTCTGAAAAACGTCTCCCCATAAACACTTAGACGAAGTGAAGGCGGAGTGAGCTGTCATCCTATAGTAATACTAGGCATTGATATTTCACTTCAAGCTCACTTCTTGGAGCATTGTTACAGAATAGATAAGCTGCTTTAAATTAATTTAGTGGTATTTGTGGAGGGTAAAAGAGCCGTACTTTTACCCTCCACAAGAAAACCACACGGTTGACGCAGAGCTCTGAAGGCCGATTCCGGTTATTAAAAACTTTCAAAATCTAGTCGCAATCTTATTTCAACGACAATTAATGTCAAAAATATGTCAAAAAAGTAAGTATTTTTGACGTGTCTTTGACAGATTGAGACACTGTTGAATGTGAGCGTTCTTATAAATACGGGAATCGCCCCTCTGATTTGCTGCTTGAATTCCTGGACGGAACAAAAATGATGGATGGCTTAGATTGTTGTTGCATGTCGTGCTTGTAAACTCTTCCAAGAATCCGTTATTTTTAGTAAAAAAAAGTCTTACTTCTGGTTATATTCCTCGGTATTGCGGTGCAGGTTTGGTTGGCTATATTGCAATCATACACTTGTCCAATATTATCTGCCCTCGGCGCGCTTATGACTAGTCTGGAATGACCAAAATAGATTTTCCTTAAATTGTGTTATTGTGTAAATGTTACAGAATTAGTAGCTATTGTCTCTCACAATAGGTTTGTCATCGTTGTAATTTTAAATGCGGATTAAACCTTCCATTAACTTAACATGCCATAAAGGCATTGTAAGGTGGGCTTTACATTTTGCTAGGTACCTACTGCAAAACGGGGTCACGCAGACGAGTATAGAAACTAGACTTTGAAGGGATTTTTGGGTTAGATAAACATTGTTTGTTACATACAAGGACACTATCCTAACTAATATTATAAAATGCGAAAGTAAGTTTGTTTGTTTCCCTTCTACCCCTATCACTCCTAAACCACTGAACCGATAATCCTGAAATTGTCACATATTTAGTCAGGTGTACAGATACGAACATAGGGTACCTTTCATTCCGAAAAAAGGTAGTGTTCAATACCGTTAAGAAAAACAGCAATATGTAACGTTGTTATGATAATAAATGGCGCCCTGTGTCTTTCGAATTATGTTTGAGTTATATTATTAAAACAGTAACATTCTAAAGTAAAGGCGACCAAAGTCGCTTGCGAAAGCTAGTTTTTTGGTAATTTATAAGCCTTATTATTAAGAAATCATATTTAATAAACGTGTAAATTCCCTGACCCCTGCGTTTCTATTCGCCCCGTTTTACCGGTATGTTACATTTAAGAACACAAAGAAACAGAGGTGAAATTCGAAAGGTATTTTTTACCATAAGTATTAATGGTAGGAAACATCGGTTTATGTATCTAGAACAGTCTCAATAACGTAATATAATAATAGTAACCTGGGCATCCTAAATGCTCCGTCCATAGCTAACTAAATATAAGTAATAAATAAATAATGCTGGACAATCCACACATCATCATCTAGCAGAGCTTGTGTTATGGTTACTAGATGACTGATAATTATACTTAATACAATACATTACATAGATAGATTTTTTTTAATGTACATAGCAAATACCCAGAACACCCGGAACAAATTTGTCTCAAGGCTCGAATCGAACCCGCAACCTTCTGCGTCGCAGGCGGTCTTACACCCGCCGCGCCGCATTGGTCGTCGAATTAATTTGCTTCAGAGGATTCTCCCCATTGGAAATAGAATAAGTTATTTAAGTTGATGCAATAAACATTTTTTGTTGTATCGGGATGGTAGTATACGGGATATTAGTATGTAGGTTTAGGTTTGAATCATGGGTAGTTATTTATTTAAGTGATTTAAAAAAGGTATTTTAATAAACTGCCTATTTTATATGAATAGTTTTTTTAGTTAGATATTAGAAAAATATGAAAACTACGCAAGACAAGACATTTATTTGTAGAAACATGAGCATACATAGAAGGCATGCAGGGTATTTATAAACAAAAAGGATCTATCATCTTCGGCCTTTTCTGACGTACAAATACATAAGTAGGAAAAGTCATTACAACAAATAGAGCTAAAAACCTCATTAACACGTTAAGTGACTGAAAAACATTAAATTTTCTATTTTGTCTCGTTTTCTGGCAGTTAAGGTGATTGTCACACAAACTAAAATGAAATTTAAACAATAAATTATAATCTTGAATTCAATTTTCCTGTAATCGAATGATAAATTATCAAAATTATAAAATGCCAGTAAATAATTCTTGAATTCGTAATATTAAACATAGGTACACTGTTTATACACTTAGTATGCTTGCCCAACTAAACACAATTTTAACCGCTTTTTTAGCATGTATAAGGAGGTACGTATTTGACGCTAGGTTCATAATCGTGACCAAAAAGCTGGCATTATTTGACCAACGAATTAGTATTGCCAATAAACATGGCATTGCTGACAGTCTTTTGGGCACTTTTCCTATTGATTGCGATTTTTTGGAAGCGTTATGATTCCCTTCTCTCTTTTTCACATGTAGATAACTTAATTTTAATAAAGCAATATTTATCTCTCTAAACTGGATAGATAAGTAATTATTGCTGGGGAATTTGTGCCGCCACTTCTTCCCAGCAAAAATACTAGGAAGTGGCGAAAGGTGGGCGTTTTTTTAAAAAGTGCTGATTCTCAGCCTAATTTGAATAAATAAATTTTGATTTTGAATTTGAATTGATTTTTTTAAATTAATCTTACACAGAATAAATAATATCTACTTAAGTACTTACCTTTTATAAAATTCATCATAAGTGATGCTGTAGCCGAAATACGAATCGTTGCGAAGACCTGGTGGCGCTCGAAACACTTCCTTCAGTTTTGTAAAGTAGAGTGCAAAAACGCTTGGCCACGCTGCCAGAAGTAGGCATACCGAAAACAGTGCTAGAAAAAAAAAGTCCAATTTAATTGGGCAATACTTTTATGGATCCGCGTCACTGACGTGGTGCGCAAAAACACAGTTATTCCAAAGTTTTAAGCTTTGCTTCTGTCAGCTCCGTGGCTGTCTATTATTTTGTATTATGTACACACATACATACATAAACACACCCTTTTCCCATGGGGGTAGGCAGAAACTACTGAACTCCATCTGCTACGATCTTTAAATACTTCTTTCGCTTCGTCCACATTCATACATCTGGTCTTACACGCACGACGGTTGCGAGTACTACACAACCGATCTTTTTGATGAACATAACCAATAAGGTCAGTGCATGTCTTTCTAGAACGTCCCCAGCGTTTCCGCTTATATCTGCCTTAAAATATATTACACAATCTTTTTTGTGATGTCTGTGTAGACAATAGTATTGTTATTAGATTAAATTAAATAAATATTATGTCGACCCAAGTATCCCGCGTTAGGCATCAGGCGTCATCATATTCACCAATCTCTTATTTTACTCCATACATCTTTATCTTTTATATATATAATTCTACTGTACGTGTGTATGTTACTGATCTCCTCCTAAACAGCTGGACCGATTTGAATGTTTTTTTTGGGCGCCCTGGATGGTTTAGATTTACAAGTTCAAAAATACACCCACTTGACACAGTCCACTGCCCCAATAAGATTATATGTATAAGGCTGCGTTTCCATTGAGGCGGAGCTGTGCGGAGCTGAGTTTATGGTGCGTGCATTAACCAATCGCATTTCTCGAAATCTCCGCTCCGATTCAGTGTAGACATTGTGGTTGGTTAACTCATGCAACGCTAAGCTCCGTTCCGCACAGCTCCGTTTCAGTGGAAACGCAGCCTAAGCATATCCTATAGCAAGGCACTGCCCAAAAGATACAGACCTAGCCTAGTTTAGGTTTTGAACGTATAGTACTTACTCGTATCTATCTAATACTAAGAACTGTAATCTGTATACACACAGTGCAACGTACTTGAAATTTGTGGTAATAAACTACTTTATTTATTTTTTATTTCCTCCCTTTCGTGCGCACCCCTAACAGGAGTCATCCCGCCATGCTTAACGGGTCCCATCATCAAATGCGGCTGATCACATGACCTAACATCCTGTCATATACCTACGCTTTGTGCTCATCGGATGTGGGTAATAATAACGCAAAACAATTGCGGGAGATCATCCAGATGTCGAAAATTTTGCACCCAAAAAAACTTTGAAGTCGGTTGATATTTTTTTGCGAAAAAGTTTTACAGTTTTCGCTTTTTTTTATGTTACAATATCCTTATCACAATTACTCATCACCTTTCACAAAAATTCAGTTGCTGAAAATAAATCTCCCCTATTTCCTACACTTGGGGTTATTGAAAATTTATTTTTTCAAATTTCAATAGGACAAAGTTTGAGGTATAGGTAAATTATCCAGAAAAAAAATCGGAGTCAGTGGCTTTAGTGGGTATAACAAAACATCATGCCTGAATTCTCCGAAGAGCTAGGCTGTACATATGGACAAATATAAACGCACGGCATATATATTTCAATCTAGATTTATGATTCGAAAAAAAACAGGCCAAGAGCGAGTCGAACTGGCACAAGTAGGGTACCGTACCATGTCAAGCAAAAAACACCAACAAATCATGTTCTACTATGAGAGCACCGAATATAATTGCTTATGAAAAAATAAGTATGAGATCTCTTGACTTTTTTATTTTTTAAATCTTCATACGCCACGGTCAATTCACTGCAAATGTAAATTTGTAACTATATTTTATTTATCATATGACAAAACTAAAAATCAACGACTTTCGGACTTTTTCCTTTGTTTAAGCTGTAAGACCTTGCTTCTTGCCAAATTTAATGATTCTAGGTCAACGGAAAGTACCCGAAATGTTTTGATTTGTTTGCGAGTTTCAAAATATGTCTCATTAATGACCGTATTTTATTATTGTGTTGACTTAGAAACTTGGTTTTTTAGGGTTCGTAAACCTAAGTACTTGTTATTCATTTCAACCTGATACCGCTACATGATCCTTAGAAAAAGGATTTTGACAGACAGACATACAGACAATAAAGTGATGATCCTATAAGGGTTCCGTGTTTTCCTTACGTACGAAACCCTATAAAGACAATCTACCATATATTCACATATACTGTATGTTAGCTAGAATTTATGCGACAAGCATATAATATGAAATAAAGCCTTCAAAATTAATAAATGTTATGTACGAAATGAGTGATTTCAATTAAAAATCCTTACGAATTTACGTTACGTGAAAGAGGTGAATATTGTGAATTGGGATGTTGTACTAGGTAATCTCCGAAACAACTCTTCCGATTCCAATAAAAATAAAAATTCCAATAAAAAAAGTCGTTCACTAATGAAAAGTTAAATCAGACCTCCAAAAATGTAATAAATTCATCTCTGAAGGTAATTTGCAGGCAGTTGCAACAAGAGTTCAAACTCAACTCCACGTCTGTTAAAAAGAGGATTACTAAATAGTAATCCTCTTTTTAACAGACGTGGAGTTGAGTTTCCTTTTTAAAGAAAACTCAGCAAAATTAAAGGTATCACAGTTTTACAATGAATATTAACATAGCGTACCGTGCTTCGAAAATACACCACAAATAAAAAAAAACAAAAAACACGACGGTCTTAAAACAAAACACCAACAAAAAAAAACTCACAATTCATGGTTCCTTTTAACAAGCACTGGTCCACATACTTACGGGTCGCAATCCTGATAGATACTAATAAATCCAAAGGTAAGTACTATGAACTGTTAGAGAATTATCCTCGTTATACTCGTACAGTGAGGTCACAAAGGGCATATAAATAGCTCACAGTGCATGTCGAATACAGGAAAATCTCTCAACTTGCACCTGCAGACATACTATTCGTTTAGTCTCGCTTCTTTTCCATGACAAAAACATCACGCAAGAACAGAACGTTATCCACCATGATTAGTACTTACTCCTCTTGCTTCGTATCCAGTCCAGGCCCTTGAAACGTTACGATACTCGCAAGATATGATACGGCTGAGCTCGTAGCTAAATGAAAACAGCCGCACGGGTTGATCCAAGGCTAAGCTACTTTTGCCGAAGTCAGTCTGTGGATGGGTGATCGCTCGTAGCATATTGAGACTCCTCCGTGCCTCGGAAAGTACGTTAAGCCGCTGGCCGCAGCTGTGTTTTGTAGATCTTTGACAGTTACCGGTAGTCAGTAGCCTGAAGTCTGACAACCAGCCTGACCAAGGGTTTAGTGTTGCCCAGTAATTGGGTTGTGGCCTATCAGACGACAGGCAGTTGCTTAGACTGAAAGCCGACCCCAACATAGTTGGGAAAAGGCTAGGCAGATGATGACTCGCCAACGCCAGATATGATACTTCAGCCGTATACCGTACAATACTTGTTCACTACACGAGGTTCGTATATTACGCTACTGAAAACAAAGACAATTTCATCCAGTGATTCCAGCGACGAAGAAGAACTTGCAGTGTATTTTTATTCAGAAACAAAAGAAAACTGGATTCTCAACACTTTTTAACCGTCGTCAAAAAAGGAGCAGGTTCTCCATTCGGTTGTAATTTTGTTTTGTATTTGTTACCTCATAACTCCGCCATTTATGAATCGATTTTCAAAAGTTATTTTTTCTTTTGAAAGGATATCCTTTTCGATTGGTCACATGGACATTTCATGGAAATCGCTTCAGTAGTTTAGTTTTCAAATCAAAATAGCTGGAAATAATAATATTATTTGCTGCCATTTTGAAGGACATATTATGTCCTTCAAAATGGCAGCGATGTCGAACGCTGTCGCCTACAACATAAATCAGCTCCGCAATAATGATATTGCGAAGCTGATTACCTAATGAAATATTAGCCTAATGAAAGTATCTAAAAAAATATGAATTTTTTTAGATAGTTTCATTAGGCTTTCATAGTTTCTAATAAGTTAAGTAGTGAAAGTGACCCCCGATAAACAAGTGTCATTGTTATTCAGTGATTATGTTCACAAACTTAAAAGTTATAATCAGTTTTGTAATGGATAAACTCAAAATCAACATATTTCTTTAAAAAAAGTATTTCACATATGGAAAAGTACATTACCAGCGAGTAACATTGGTTCTATTCTATTTTCAAAACTAAGCTGTAAAGTTCGAAGGGAAACGAAATCCACGCGGATGAAGTCGCAGACGAAATGAACCTGTAGGGAACCATAAAGGTTAAATTTTAACATATTATTCATTGTTATCATAATCACTATATTCACGGACCATTTTGTTATCTGGTATTTATATTGTCTGTTTCCTTAAGTTTTCCTGGTCTGTCTAAGTAATCACATTGCTGGTTAAAATAACATATTATTTTACGTTCGTTTGGTGATAACACAGCAATTATTAGGATATAGTCAAAATAATAATCAGACCAATATTTTATTATAAATAATCTAAAATTTTAGTCCAATAAATAAAATTATTTACTTAATACTCACAACGATACATAAAACAAATGAAGGAAGATAAATATTCACACAAACATTGCTTACAAATTAGAGAGAATAATGTGGTGAATAAAATAGATAAAAACTAATTACGAACTAAGTCTCAAGTAGGCTAGTAGTAGTAATAATGTCTAGCATAGAGGTCAGCATATCAAGCTACTCCAATCTGTCAAATTCATTTTCAACTTTATTACAAAAGAATAAATAAAATAAATAATAAAATAAATAATGCTGGACAATCCACACAGCATCATCTAGCCCCAAGCTAAGCAGAGCTTGTGTTAAGGGTACTAGATGACTGATATACTTAATACAATACATTACGTAGATAGATATTTTTTATTATACATAGCAAATACCCAGAACACCTGGGACAAATCTTTGCAGATCCGACAAACATTTGTCCCAAGGCGGGAATCGAACCCGCAACCTCCTGCGCCGCAGGCGGACCTTTGCCCGCTGAGCCACATAGGTCGTCATTATATATATTACAATAAGGTTCAAGTTCATTGGGAAATTCGAAAGTTTGGTATAGCTTGATGTGTTAACCTATCTGTTAATAAACATTAATAGTACGAGGTGATACATGTCATGTAACAAGCATTAGTGGATTTTACAGGGTGGTAAGGTAGGGTAGTAGGGTTCCACTCTGTATAAGGACCGTCAACTCTATCAGATATCTTGTTCAGAACTTTTGTAGGACTGGCCATGACTCGTGCCACCATTGATGCTACGCGCTTGCGCATCGTGATACGTAAACATAATCTAAATGTGCTACAAATAATAATGATGCTCTACGTCGCCATGGCAACCAGCAGTTTGCAAAACTCTTTATTAAATTGAATACGAAGGGCTCCATACTTATAACGATTGTTTAATTTATACAAATTAACAAAATGAAATATCTGTTTGTAATGTCGTAATAACAGCTTATTACCAAACGCGTAATGAAAAGATTATAAGTCATACCAAAAAATGATTTATTTTTATGTGCCCATCTGTCTGTTGTTTGAGGTAATCTCCGATACGGCGGGGCCGGTTTTTCGCATAAAAAAAAATCCTTAAATTTTGTTAAATTTGTCACGGGTGAAGTGGGCAACACCTATTTTTTATAATAATTTAGAAGATTTCTGTCCACCAGAGCCTATACAGGGAAGTGTCAAAATAGTTACAGCGCCATCTTCTTTTCGTATAGGCGTAATGTTACTTTTGACACGTCATCTGAAGCGCCCCCCATGCTAAGTTAAATTTGACGCTTGCATCCCTACAAGTCCGGGAAGGTTAGTAGTTCGTTATTTTTAAGTCTTGAGTCTTATCATTGTAAATCTTCTTCTTGCAAATCCTCCAGAATTTGTCTCTGGTCTTCGTCTTGCGTAGCCTGCGACGGCATAATTGAACGCCTCAGCTGATCATAAAGAAAATGAGTATTAGCATCCCACGTTTTTGTATCACTATGAAGATTTGGATGGCCTACAGTAGTAGTTGTTCCGGGTCTGGTTGTTTGTGTATGTGAATTTAAATATTTGTAAACACACACGATACAAGAGAAGTTCTTTGTTGCGAGTTGTTTAGTTTTTTAAAAAGAATCTCATCAAATGTTAAGATTAATGCAGCGAAAAACTTATTGTTTTGGACCACTTGTGCAAACGCGCAAAAAAACTCAATCTTCGTTGAGTCAAGCTGAAGTGCAAAAAAAAGCTGTGAAAATTATCACTGTATTATTATATTTAGCCATCATTATGGAATATAAAAATATGAAGAGTAAAGAAAGCGATATAGAGAGAGAAGATAAATACTTACAACACTCTGACGCCCAATACGTTCTTTTAATTCTTTCAATTCGTCTCTCTTCTTGCGGCGTAAGAAACCAACCTTAAAGAAATAAATAATTAATTAGATAAATACACTTCTTGCAAGAAACAAAAAAGCACTGGTCCAACGCTTGGGGAAGGACATAGGCTGTTTGTAATCCTGAATATTTATGACAATATTGTTCACAACGCTATTTTTATTTATTTTTATAAAAAGTTGCCCCACACTAGGAATTTCTCCTGTGTCGTGGGTGCGTTTACAATCATTTAAAGTCACATACACGTACAACCAGACCCGGAACAATTACCTGTAGGCCATACAAATATTTGTTCCGTGCGGGAATCGAACCCACGACACGCGGTGCAGCAGTCGATCGCTCAGCCACTGCGCCAACCGTGTCGTCGGTCGAAGGCAGCAGCTAAAGTTAAAGTAAGTAAATTAATTTACTAATCACATCATACATAACATCACGCCTGTAATAACTGAAGGGTTAGGCAGAGGCGTACCTATTCTACATCCACATTTCGCCAGTTAAGTCCCATGTAATAGAGGGCGCACCTATTGCCATCAACCGGTCACAAATCCAGGCTGCTACTGATAAAAACACAGTGACACTTTGCCCGAACCGGGAATCGAACCCAGGACCTCGTGCTCAGCAGTAGGGCTTCCAACCACTAGACCTGTCTAACTAATCAATGTCTTATTAATAACACTTACCGAGTACAGTATCAACGCGATGATTATTATGATGCAAAGCCCGACAATAACTGCTATTATTATCCACTCTATCGGTACCGTCACATCAAGTAGCGTTATGGTTGTGGTTATGCTGTAAGAGAAATCGGTTACTGCAGTTTATTTTACCAGCACGTCTGTCCGTCTGTCACGTCCGTCAAGTAAGTATACTTGACAAATCACCTTTTCCTAATGGTATTGGAATCGGCTTCCAGTCTAACTGGATGAAGCTAAATACTACTATTTTACATGGAGCCACTACTTATCTAACCTCCACAACCTAGTAACTGGGAAATACGATATCCTATCCAAACCCGAATAAAAAAAAAAAAGGTTGTGGAGGTTAAGTTGGGGGTTAGTTGTTAAATAAGTGTTTTATGTTTTCTAGACGTCTCTTACTGAGGATATTTTCATTATTTATTTACCGTTCAAGTTTGTAGTCGGCGTCAGGTAACAGGAGTTTAACAGAAGACATTATCGTTACATTGTTGTTTTTATCAAGAATTCCAACTGAAAGTAAATAAGCACAGCATATAAATATGTGGGCGTCTACACTTTTCTAGACTGTCAAATGAGTTCTTATACGACTGCCAATGTCAAGAACGAACACCGAGCACTGGTGAGGCAGCCATCTTGTAAATCGAACAGTTGACTTTGGATCATGGTGAAGTGTGCGTGCAACCACGTGCTTGGTGGACGTTATAATATTTTGAATGCATCTCTCTTAATCTAGTCGGTCTATAATTATTTTGTGAAGTGTTTCATTAAATTGACGACCGATGTGGCGCGGCGGGCGCGTGTCCGCCTGCGACGCAGGAGGTTGCGCGTTCGATTCCTGCCTTGGGACAAATGTTTTTACGATCTACAAAGATTTGTCCCGGATGTTCTGGGTATTTGCTATGTATAATAAAAAAATCTATCTATATAATGTATTGTATTAAGTATATCAGTCATCAAGCACCCACAACACAAGCTCTGCTTAGCTTGGGGCTAGATGATGCTGTGGTATAAAAAATAAAATAGAATCATAAGTGATGTGAGTGTACCAAGTGTTACTTTATTGAAATACTGCCTTCCTATCCAATTATCAATGCCTATTTGAACACGGAGAACACATTGATTGCAACTCGATTCACTTTAAATATATGTGTAGATTATTTTGTTTGATGTGTTTAAACAAACGAACGGTTCGAACTAAAGGGATGTCGGCGGGCTTCGCCGACACGGTTAATCACTCTGTATAGTTCGGCCCATTCTCCAGAAAGAGTAAACGTTGAAGAGGATTCTTACCTAGAGTTCCGGGCACAATATATATCGGTACGAGGATCTTTGCAAATTCCACATTTTTCATCAAACTTTTTACCAGGCAGCGGTAGGTCATCGAAGTTTCATTTTTGGATACTAATGGGCATGATGGATATAAATTTGATTTGGAAAAGTATACCTGAAAGTTTATAAAATCAAAATGATCATAATCGTTATTCCGTTATTTATATACCTACTTATCAATATTTCGAATTACAGTCAAATATTTCGATATATTTGGCAAGCTCAATCTTTAGTTTATAATGTTATAGTTATAAGAGATACAATAAAATCTTTTTTGATTTCATTTTATGACATGGTGAGTTACTCACTGTTACTGGAGTATCTTCATATTCTATGTACGGTTGCGACTGCAAAGTTACTAGAACTCGAAGCCCCTTCCAGTTCGTAGGACCCTTATTTCTGATCTGTTATAGAAAACAAAGTTTAAACAAAATCAGTAAACACTACATGGATGGTGGTCATCGTTTTAACAATAATGTATTGATGTTCAATTCCAGTTCAACGTAATAAGGTAGTGTCCTTAAAAAATCTGATTGGTCCGAAAGTTGTGTTACTTAAAAATACTTGACACGTAGTTTTTCCAAAACCAAAAATGACGACGATATAGTGAGATGAAATTACGCGTGACGCCACGTCGTGCTACACTTTTAACGTAAAAGTGACGTCACAAGCCCCTTCCCCTGAGCTTGGATGTGCTATATCATTGTCACTTTTAATTGATTTGATTAAGCAAACCAAAAAAATACTTGTCCAAAAATTCCATATGAATGATTTTTCTGACAAAAAAGTCCGAACGTTTATAACGTCCAGAGGCAATCCACACTCGAGTACGTCTTGTATCCGGCCTTATACCGAATCGAGATTCATCGGAAAACCAGACAATGCCAGTATTTTTCCTTCCAATTTCTGTATTCGCGAGCCCATTGCAGACGCGCTCTACTAGTGCGGGGTAGTCTCAGTAGCCTTCAAGAACGCAGACCTTGCTTAGACTTTACCTTACGTTGATGATTTTTTTCAGTTCCGACTCAGAAATTGAAATGGTTTTTGTAAAAACGCTATTACACACTTTTATAGAAGTCCTAGTTGACAGTTGATTTTCTATTTGTAATCAAAATTTAAATAAGTAAGTAAGTATTGTAGTAATGAAATTCACTGAAAAGATTCAATAACAATCCAAAAAAGTTAAAATAATAATCACCAATTGCGGCGATACTTTAGAGTACGCGTAATCGAGTTTATAAGCGTAATCGCGAACTTGATCCCGTAAATAATCTTGGTATAGATTCTTAATAAGACCCAAGTAAAGAGTAGTAACAAACAGTGAACGAGATACGCTTTCTCACCGTATAAATGTGTTGCAATCTTTTGCCATTTTTGTCGATGTCCTCTTTCGTCATTTTGACAATGGTCCCGATGTTAGTCTCTCTGAAGAAAGAAAAAAGCAAATTAATTAATTAAACTATTTTAAAATGAAGATTTTAGTCATGAAATCATGCAAGTATGTTGGAAGATGAAGATATTGAAAAAGGCAATGAGACAGACCCTTTGGCAATAATTCCACGAGGATCAGCCTTTACAGGAATCGAAATCGAGATGTTTTTGGAGGTGACATTTTCGCAGCGATTAAAAAGAAGCATGGTGATGGTTATGCTCTTGTCCAGGTTTGTGAGATACGTCATCTCCATTACGATTTGACCAGTGATCTGAGAACATAACACATAGCAACATGCAACATTACACCTTCATTTAAAGTTATAAACATGACGTCTGATAAATGTTCTGATTGTAAAATAAAGTCCCTGTTCCGTAATTGGGTTGTGGAAGGTGATATAAAAGTCGCTCCATGTAAATGATTAATATATTAGTCAGCCGCATTTCCAAGGCTAGTTATGGTCCGAAAAAGGCAAAGCGGACACAATTGTAAATAAATTGATTTGTGTAGCAACGCGATCTCGAGACAATAATAAGGAATACGTACCCAATCTGTATTGTTACGGATGGGCTTTGGCGACTCGCACTTAATTCTGTTTTCACCAGTCGCGCCTTCCTGCACGCAGTCGGAGGGGTAAGTGAGCACGTTAGCACCAACAGTGCGCACGCGCACGCACGAGTCATACGCAACATCCCCTAAGTTTTGCACAGTCATGACTAAAGTTTCTTCGGCAGTCGAGCCTATGGTGTAGAAATCGTCATCATGTCTGAAAAAGGGTGCAGGAAATAACGTATACTACATTTAGTTCTAAAGAAAACCCAGGGAAGGAGAGACGATTGTTGATGATTCTTTTAAGTTAAGGTTACTTACAGGAAACTGATATTGGGTGTTAACATCAAGTCCGGCACACAGGTCTGGTTCTCAGCTCCAGCACACTCGGCTGCCCAAACCTTATTATGGATATCCAAGCGACTGCGGTTGCTTAGGGTCACACTGGAGCTATTAAATTCTGGGAGTGTTTCGGGATCGATTAGCAGCTTCGTTGATATTGAGTAGCTTATTTCTGTCTCGTATTTGCCGTACTGCAAAGTATTGTAAGTAACAATATTTAACACGTCAAATGCCAAGTTATCCACAAGCAATATTTTTTTCTATTGTGTCTCGTTTTCTTGCAACTAAGGCGTTGAAGGGTTCATGTTTACGATCGATTTTTACTCAGTAGGTAACATTATGTACAAAATATGTAATACAAATATCGAAAAAAAAAACTGTACTCACCAAAGGCAAAGTAAACGAAACATTTGTACAGTACTCTGCTTCCTTATTGTCTAGAGACGTGTTGAATATGAATTGGCCCAGGCTATTGGTGTCGGTCAGCTTGGCGTAAGCGTGGTTCATCTTTACCGTGGTTATCAGTACTACCATAAAAAGAAACCAATTAGAAATCTTAGATAAACCCTAAATATAAAGCTATATGTTATATTAGAATATAAAGCTATATATTAGAATCCTTCTTTTTCTTCTTTCACCTTACGATTGTCAATCCCAAGTATACTTACCCGCTGTGATTTCATTTGGTAAACTCGGATACTTGACTGATAAACAGGCTTCGAACTCAAAGTCTGTTTTATTGCCACTAGTGCGACCCTGTAAAACAATAAATGAAGAATTGTAACTAATTGTTCTAAAAGCGAATCTAAGAATATCTTTTGAATACTATTGCCGAAAATAAGTATTAAGCTCCATTGTTTCATAAAGTTGCACTGTCTGGAAAGTGAGCCATGTCTTAAGGTGTGTACTTTAAGAATTTTATTTACCTGTAAATTGGGAAATTTTACGAATGTCACTACATCCACTGCTGCAATACACCGTAGAAGCACAACTGTATTTGTGTAAGGCGACCCGATCGCTAATTCTATTTGACAAAACACAGTAGAATATCAGTGAAATTGCGTTCGTAAAACATGCACGTACTTACTAATTAAACCTAGCCATTTTAATTGTATTTCGCGATAATAATAGGTTTCTGTACCCACCTTTGCATCCATTCTCGTCATAATCTTGCAATGGCGTGAGAGTCATGCCGAAAGACTCGCCGTAATTTATTTCTGGCTCAATTCTTTGCAGACATTTTACGTCTAACTCTTTACTGATGAGGTCAGCTCCACTATATACGTAAACAATCCCGTGACCGTCTTTTTCAAAAGGAGCACTTATTGCTATTTCTGTGGCCAAAGTAAAATAATTAATTAAATCTTAAAACGGTACAGGACCTAGCAATAAACCTCGAAGAACGCCCATTTCAGACACTAATAAGTTTAGGTTGTTTATTGGCCCTGTTACCTGTCTGTCTTTTACGATCTGCTTTTCCAAGGATTAGTTGATCCTTGAACATTATCATTTAGATGATCTAAGTAAATCAAACCCAATATTCCTAATCACATATCACACACACACGTTTACACAATCGAACGCCTTTGTGAGGTCTTGCTAATTACCTAGATGTTGAGAATGCTATGTTATTAACGAAAGCGTTAGTTTCACAACTCTTTTTGGTGTCGAAGAATAACGAGAAGAAGTTAGAAATAGTCCCACCTTAAGGTCGAGCCCAACTATTTCAACCTTTACTTGGTAGCCCGTAGATATTTTGGTTAAGTGTTAAACGAGTAACTGGTTTTATAATGAATATCAATGTTAACAATTTCTATTTACTTTTTGCTTTGACCCTGGCGATACATAAAAAAGGGTCTTACCATGTTTATCGTCACCGTTTAAGTCGCCTACGTTTACAATTGCACTACCAAACATTGATCCAGATACTTGGCTAACAATTTTTCTTTCAAACATTGGCACTTCCTGCAAGAAATAATAAGCAGTATGTACTTTTATAATATGTATTATTGATAGTCTGTTGCATTCATTGATGAATAAGAAGATGAAGTTAAGGCATTGATATGTCATTGCATAGATAACAAAACAATTTGAAGATAAAAACAATTTCATTTTTTACTGTAAGTATTCTGGTCAAACACTTGTAACTTCTTGTAATGTCAATTCAAACATACTGGTCTCGTTCATTATACAATTTTGTTAATTTGCGTCGTAATCGTAACTTATGCCTCGGAGTACAGACGTCATAAAATATTACTTACAACAGTACAGTACGAGCCTATTACTGTCCCACTGCAGGGCAAAGGCCTCTTCTCATACAGAGAAGGCACGAGCATTAATCACTACGCTTGCTCAAGACGGGTTGGCGATTTCAGACTCATATTAATTATATAAGTCCAGGTTTCCTCACGATGTTTTCCTTCACCGATGTCAGTGATGTACAAGATAAACTTAGAAAGTACATATGAATTGAAAAACTCACATTGGTACTTGCCCAGGTTTGAACCCACAACCTCGTGCACAAGAGGCGAGGCCTAAACCACTGGGCATATCCACTGGGCCATCATGACATATAAAAAATATTACTTGATCCGGATTATTCATAAGCATGTAATTACTAGCGGGTGATTCACTTTAATTATTTAATAAACGCAGTGTGATGTCTAAATTCTAACGGCATAAATCCAACAATAATTTCATATAAAAAAAATATTACTTACCCCGAGCTCACGGGCAAGATAAACATAAACAGCTCCAAGATTGTATTTATTATTCATGGCATAAGCTGGTGCTCCTACGAGCAGGTCAGTCCTATTGCCAAACAAACTGGCAGCACACAACACCGCTCCAAACATCGAACCTACTTCTGAAATGTTTAATTTGGCTAATGTTGCGTCTACGCCTTTGTAGAATGCTACCTGCAAGGATTGTGATGTTTTAATATCATTCTTAACGTTTATACTCCGATATATGTATCTATGAGTATCATCGAATACAGTAAGGGGGGATCGAAATGCCTCGTATCCTCAAAAATCGTTTATAGGAACTGACGTAAGTTTTATCTATAAATTGAATATTAGTGTTAGGAAGTGTTAGGAGGTTACTTTTGCTACCAAAATATTACAGAATACGGTGCACTGATTTTTTACAGCTGTTGAGAATCGTCATCAGCCTTGCAATTCTTTGAAGTGTGTATTTTATCATGCGAACAGCAAGACGATAAGTTTTTTACAAGTAAAAGTTGAAATTTAACGTCATCGTCGTCAATTTAGCCTCCTGTTCTAATATAAATTTATTTGGGGTTGACGCAGTACGTCTAAGCTTTCTCTACCAAACATATTTATGTAATCGTCATTTTAGACTCTTCTTTTGGTTCGAGATAAGATTTGAGTTATGTACTAACAAAAATAGCATGTCTGTTTACCTCTCCATAACCATTCGTACCATAAGTCGAACTCACGGCATACGACAATTCATTGTCGATAAACATGCCAGAGGCAACGGCGTATCCTAAAATAAAAAATACAATCAAAAATTTGTAGAAATATAAAAAAGAAACTCTTATTGTCCTAGCCAACTGGCTTAATGAGCCTTCCAGAAGGACACCACCGCGTCCCAGGCCTCTTCGCTGCCAACGACACGACGACACGACGGCCGGCAACAACGGGTCCCTGCCTACAGTAGCCGAACATGGTAAGCCTTTTTTTTTGATACCAGGTGGAAAATCCTCATGGATATCCTCCGACCTGGGGGGGGGGGGGGTACATCACAGTGGGGGATGGAGGAGTTGAATACTATAATATGATTTGACGACACGGTTGGCGCAGTGCCTGAGCGATCGACTGCTGCGCCGAGTGTCGTGGGTTCGATTCCTGCACGGAACAAATATTTGTTTAGCCTACCGGTATTTGTTCCGGGTCTGGCTGTTAGTGTATGTGACTTTCAATGTTTGTAAGCGCACCCACGACACAGGAGAAATTCCTAGTGTGGGGCAACGTTTTTTTTTTAAAAGAAAAAAAAAGAATACGTTGATGAGTATCTATCTTAACCGTTCAGGCCCCGCTTACGTCAGTTTGACGTTGATAGTGTATACCGTGTCAGTATACAATGACCGTGGGTCGCAACCGGTGAAATAGTCTCTCAATAGTCCAGGCAAGACAAAACATATATGCTGCAAGACGCACTGAAAACGCTTGGAAGAGCTATTGGGCCACTAAAGACATTACGAAGGGAATTTGACGACACGGTTGGCTCAGTGGTTGAGCCATCGGCTGCTGCGCCGCGTGTTGTGGGTTCGATCCCCGCACGGAACAAATATTTGTATGACCTACAGGTAGTTGTTCCGGGTCTGGCTGTTTGTGTATGTGAGTTTAAATGTTTGTAAACGCACCCACGATACAGCAGAAATTCCTAGTGTGGGGCAAAGTTTAAAAAAAAAAAAAAACTTTCTCCGTCCTATAAGCATTCTTCAAATCCTCCACATGGTCTGGTTCTTTCCATGGTCTCTAACTATTCAGCAGAGGTCCAAGTTCGAGGTTTAGCAGAGACCTATCGAACTGACTATTCGGGGTATAAAACTTACTGAAAAAAATGTTGATGGTACACGAGAAACTGCGACGCTAAAACGTAATTAAGATGCGTCTGCTGTTTATCAGATGATCAGTAGGCCAAACGCACGACCCAGTGGTGTCCTTTACAAGGCAAGCGACATCGCAGCCTGTACAGGTGGATAAGGTGGGATGAACTGGATTCTTTCGATAAAGACTGTTCCCAAATAGCTCTAGGGATAGAGGGTGCAGGTTTAGGCCTTGTTGTGCAAAAATCCAAGGGCTAGTAGGTAATATAATAAATAATAATAATAAATAATTCTGGACAATCTACACAGCATCATCTAGCCCCAAGCTAAGCGGAGCTTGTGTTATGGGTACTAGATGACTTATATACTTAATACAATACATTACATAGATAGATATTTTTTTATACATAGCAAATACCCAGAACACCCGGAACAAATGTTAGTAGATCGTACAAACATTTGTCCCAAGGCGGGCATCGAACCCGCAACCTGCTGCGGTATATAATATTTACAATATATAGGTTACATGTATGGTAAAAAATAATTTCTGAATGGATTACATCGGCCTTTAATGTGTCATTGCTGGTATTCCAATGGGATAAAATATGGCACCTACCTAAGAAATTAGAAACATAGACATAACAAAAATCACTGAATCGTAAAATAACATCCACCGAAAACTTGCAATAGACTTAACGCACAAGGTGTGCGATCATTTATTGCCCAGAAACTTAGTCAAGCACACACTATGGAAGCAATAATTCTGATATTGAACGCTGTGTGCGTTGCTGCATCTAATCACATTAGTTCAATTTTTGAGGACTGTCCCCATACTATTGTCCAGTCCGGTCTCTCCGCGTCCTCGGTTATTGGGGGGTCTTTTTGTACGGGGTACTTTAAGTCTTTTGTGTGCGTTATTCGATATAATTTATATGGGATCCTCATTGATGGATAAATAATAACCATGTGTATTAGTCAAAAAGATCTTACCAAAATTGAATTCAGGAGTACCATCATTTGTCAGTATAAGCTTCGGAACTTCGTCAATTCCTGGCTGCTCGTAAATCATTGCACGTCCTTTAAAAATCAGAGTAATGTTTTGATATTAATTAAAGTATACATTTTAGTGGGATTTCACATATACCTAGAAGGAAATAAAGTTGAGTATTCCCGCTGCGATATATCCTTCCCTGACCATAAACTTACCATGGTACATACCGGGACCGCCAACTATTATTGAGTCCTTTTGAGTGATGTCAATACTCCAACCAAAAGAATCCATAGACTTTTCTGTAAAACACAGTTACTTTTTTATTATAAACTTTATCAAGGCGAGGTACTCTTCATGTACTAATCGGCCATAGTCGTTATAGGCAATATACAATTCAAGAGGAGGCGGTCTTGAGGCAGGCAAATCAACGGATACAAGGATCATTACTTCTGGAGACCGTGCGCATTGCTAAGTTTCTTTCTCTATGAACCCTATTCTCGATTAAGTTTTTGACGATGCCCAGTCAGTTGTATGATCAGTGTAGTTGAGAGTCAAACATATAAGAAAATCAAGTTCTAAGTCAAACTTAAATGGTTTGCTCAAATTACTTTGGTTTTAATTTTATTTTAACTCTTTGGAAAGGGCTCTAGAAAATAAATAGTTACCAATAATATTTTTTTTTGACAAATTGTAAAGTCTTTCCTTTTCTTCAATAATTTTTCTTTCTTTTAAAACACCATCCTCGTATGAGTAGCATTTTCCGTGTGTTACAGCTGAATCGAGAACTGTAAAAAATAGCGTAAATAAAGCGTTGGTTAAATTTGCTTAACCTACTGTTGAACCTACAACCTACACCAGCGAAGTGTTGATATGAATTCACACGCCGTGGGTAGGCACTTGAGAAATAAATATATTTTGCCAATCTCTCAGGCCACAAAACTAAGTTTGACAAAACATTTCCGAGAAGAAGGGTTAGGTATGGTGTTAGTACTTGTTTTCTTTACCAAAGTTTAATAAATTAATTTGAGACTTTCCATTGTTTTATGACTTACAGGTTTCCGTATATCTTGGTGCGCACATCTGAAAAAAAACAAAGTTGGTTAGGCAGAGATACCCTCAGTTACACCCAGGTTTTAAATAATAAGTGTAATCTGCAAGAGTCGCAAGTTAAGCTACGTATCACGGCTGATCTGTGGCTCAGTAAGAAAGAAAATAATAATAATAAATCCGTAATAACAAGTCCGAAAGTCTGATAACTAGTCTTACCAAAGCTATCCTGTTACGTGCCATAGTTACGGGTTTCGATAGATTGTCGATTGAAGCGTGCCTACTACTAGATATATTATATGTATGTAGTTTAAAAAGCATGAAACTAAAATTAAATTAAAAATTTAAAAAACAATAACAAAAAATATATATATGTATAAAGCTAGATATAAAAGAATAAATTTTATTTTATTTTATTTTATTTCTGTGTTGAAGGGAAACCAGAAATAGATTTTATTTATTATATAAGATTAAATAAATATTAGAAATTAGACTAGAGATACCAATCAATTACCATTGATTGGGTGAAGTACCGGAGTTCAGACTGCATTAGATAATTTTAAGAACCCTTCAATAATCTGGGATCTCGATGCACATGAGGGAACGTAAAAATAAGATTTGGAGGTAGGTGAAATATAAATTGAGGCTAATCAACATCTAATAGCGGTCATAGAAACTGCAAAGGGCAAAATAAATGTAAAATATGCCTTTTGCAGGAATACAATTCAAAACGCTAAAGAAAAGGTTCAAGGTTTAAGGTTTTAGGTTCAAGGTTTTATGTACTAATACTAGTTTGTAAGTTGTGTATGTCTTTACTAACCATATGGATTGTTTTATCTGAATAAATAAGTTGATTGATTGATTGATTAAGGATGTATGTAGGTTCAATCGTAACAAACGTACCTACGTTAAGGTATTTATGAGGCAGATGCAAGCAGAAACGCTGGGACGGGACGCCCTAGATGGACATACACTGACCTTATTGGCGATGTTCTTCAAAAAGAAAAGGTGCGTAGTACTCGCAACCGGCGTACGTGTATGACAAGATGTATGAACGTAGACGAAGCAAAAGGAGTATGTAAGGATTGTAGCAGATGGCGTTCTGTAGTCTCTACCTAGTCTCATGGGAATAAGGGTGTGAGTTTATGCATGTGTAAAGTTAAAACTAGTTTTGTTACGAGATTTAGGAATTTGCAATCGATTTACAAACTCACCATCACGAAGTTTGGCCCGCCCTTGACGGTTGCTCCAAACCAGTAGCCATGTGTATAATTAGCATAAACTGAAAAAATCGAAAAAAATCAAGAATGTGAGTCAAGAAGTCCATGTCATGTAGAGACAAATCCATGATACTGAAGATACTCTTTATGTGGTATTTTGTTACCTCCTTAGAAACTTGTATTGTTATGTTCACTATGTTACTGGTGAAAAAATTTTTATAAAAACATTTTGAATCTATGTATGTATACTTTTATGGAATCACTGGTCCCCAAGTCACAGGCTATTAAACTAGTTTGGGAGCCAGGAGATAATACCCAATGCACTTTATGTTGTACCATACTACTGTACTTGTAACATATGTACACATTTTTTATGGGAAATAAACATTAAACATTAAAAAGAAATAGTATGTAAGTTTTTTTTGCTTTTTTATGTTCCCCGATTTCTCCGTCTATTGAGAACCGATTTTTTTATTGAAAGGTTCTCGGGGTGGTCCGATTGTCACCAAATTAGGATCTGATGATGGGTTCCTGGAGAAATCGAGGAAACCCTTCAAAGGTTAGAAGCACATATAAAGCGGTTTAGGTATATTTATAGTAACTCGTACATTTGCTCTCGGAAAGCACTATTTGGTGAAGTAGAAATGATGACGAAGACCACAGATGGCCACCGAAACTATTAAATAATAAGCATTTTACCCTAGGAATTTGTGCTCGTTACAATGCATATGGTAAAGTTGAGCTGATGGTGGAGGACCAGAAGAACTCCTCAACAATTAATGTCCCTGCATCGAGGAAAACTATTATAACAATAGTTTGAAAAAAGTGACGAGCAGTTGCCTTTAGGTTATTATTTTTTACCTCGTTTAAATCAACTACTAATAATCGAGAAATGAAAAGTTTTTAATTGTAAAAGAAAGTCTTACCTCTTTGTATATTATGAACAATTGGTGTGCAGGTTTGGTTTTCTATATTGCAATTGTATACTTCACCGATGTTGTTTTCGTTTGGTGCACTTATAAGTAATCTGCAATTATTAATTAATAAAATAGATTTCCCTTAAAACATAGTTTCAGAAATAGTTAATAGAAATACTGATTGCTCGGTCTGGGTATGACATCATAATTTTTTGATGTGACACAGATGTGTCACATCAAAAAAATAATCACAAACAATCGGTTTTACCAGCGGCTATAGATATAGCGGTTAGTTAGCGTAGTAGTTGGCGAGAGTCAGAGGCAACATTGAAATTACTATTACTGAAGCCATTGACTAAAACAATTGATATTTTTTTTGGATGGATGACCAGTCCTCACTCATCCAATCCTTCGAGAAGTAGGTACTGTTAACAGTACTTGGTCTCGATATCCATAGAGGTTGCCCATGACGCTTGTCACGAGTAACATAATTCGATATTCGAAACGTCAGACGAGAACCACTTCAATCCTTAGGAATGCCTATTAAAACTATAAAACTTACGTTTGGTTCGATTCATCGTAAGTGATGCTGTAGCCAAAATATGAATCGTTGCAAAGATGGCGGTCTGTTGGCGGTCGAAAGACTTCCTTTACTTTTGTGTAGTACATTGCGTACGCGCTTGGCCATGTTACCAGAGCCAGGCACGTCCAAATAAGTACTAGAAAAAACATGAAGATTATGAAGCCAGCTACCTAATTGCTTATCAAACCACTAAAGTGTATTGAAATAACTCAACTCTCTACTTAAACTAACCCAGAAATTACGAACTTTTTGTTAAAATGCTTATGCATTTTCTGGATTAAACTTATATATATTTTCAACTTATATAGATATATATATACTTATAAGAAATAATAATTTCTTAAAAATATTGAAATGTTTTTATATTTTGTTTCTTTCGAATTTTTATTTTAAAATAAAAATTGTGTGATGTGAAATGAATAAAAGAATAATAGTATTTTTTTCGGACAATATCTTTGTATATTTAAAGTAACAAATTTCATGATTTATAATATGTTTGTAAATGGAGCGTAACTTAAAGTGAATAATAAGTATACCTACTGTTTACAAATTCCCAATAACAATCTCACCCACTCTGTCTATATGGGATAGGCATTCATTGAATCCCTCATAATTTGCAAAAACCGGTTGATGCTACCGCGCAAACTGTTTAGTATATTTATGATTTTATCATTAAAAAATAAACTTACAATTCATGATTCCTTTGGTGAAGCACTCACTAATCCACACACATATATGACACAAAACCGACAGAATGATAAGTGCAGACAAATATCCAAACTAGATTAAATCGAATTTAGGAAACAATTACAGCTTGCTCCTGTTTATCTCGCTGTCGAATTTATGTAATGATGTTTCAAAATTGATACTGGACTTTATTATAATTGGAATAAAATATGTGTTTGCGGTTGGGGATTTAGAGTGTTTCCTTAAATTCTGGGCAAAAGTGCGTATTATTAACAATACTATTCATGTTGCCATGCAATATGGGTTTATCCTTCCAGAACGCGATATTTTTTTTTGGGACAAGCCAACTACACTATTCCCAAACCACTGCAATTCCTGAAAACCAGAATCAACAGTGGTGACCACCAGAAAAGCGTCGAGGCAATGAAGCCCGAAGAGTCCCGGAGAAGCAATTCAACCGTCTTGGATCCCGCAATGAAATTAATATGAAAAGAATAGCGGAGGAGTTAGAAATATACGCAATTTCCACTTCCTTCCATATTAAGTAGGAGACAGAACAGACCTGAGCCAATTGGCATAAAGGGACGTTAGCGACTGGGTTAGGCCCAGCTCCACGGTTTAAAATTAACACATCAGTATCAACTATCATCTGCCTAGCCTACTAATGGGTCCTAAATGCAACATGCAGACTATCTAACATAATCTTGCGATCATTCTGCCAAAGAGTTATACTCCCATAAGACATGATAAGTAGATTGTTCGTATTCACAGTCTGATGTACAACATTGACACGAAGGTGATGGAACAAGCTTCAAAGAAAATTATTATTTATTTTTAAAGTTGCTATGGCCTGTGAGAAATTGGGTTACCCAGTGATATACATACCTTCAGCCATGTTCTATCCTGGAAGGAACTTTTAGAGGTCCCTTGATATTCGTAGAATTTTCCCACCTACATTGCCATTCGTAGTGATTCTTGAAACTGGTAAAAGACGTTTATCTTGACGGCCTATGTGGCGCAGCGGGCAAAGGTCCGCCCGCGACGCAGGAGGTTGCGGGTTCGATTCCCGCTTTGGGAATAATGTTTGTACGATCTATAAAGATTTGTTCCCAGTGTTCTGGGTATTTGCTACGTATAATAAAAAACATCTATCTATGTAATGTATTGTATTAAGTATGTCAGTTATCTAGTACCCATAACACAAGCTCTGCTTAGCTTGAGGCTAGATGTCGTGTCGATTGTCCAGCATTATTTATTTATTTATTATTTATCTTGCTTTTTCAAATGCACTTTCGGATAGGTCATGTGTATATTTGTCAGTATCCCTGTGACATTGCTTTTCCAAATTGGAATTTGGGTTACCCATAGTGATGGATTTTAATATTTTAAAATTATTTTGTAAATGCATGGAAGAAAAGGCTCTTTTATTTTTATTTTACTTTATTTTATTTATTTCAGTATAGTGATAGTGGTCAGTTGCCTTATTTGGACATAACGTTAAACAGAAAATATGAATAAAATGAGCAATACTTAATATTTTTGGAATATCGTACGCGCTGAATAAATAAATAAATATAGCTCAGTTCTGTTCCAGCTTTATAATAGGTATAGACTGCCATCAATAGGCTAAAAATAAGAAGGCAATCCATTATCCATATCAACACACTTTATTTATTGATTCTGTAATCATTTTGATCGTTTTAGTTTTTAATATTTTCATTTTTTCATCTCCTCCTTGCAAACCCTCCAGAATTTGTCTCCGGTCTTCGGCTTGCTGAGCTTGCAACGGCATAATTGAACGCCGCAACTGCTGATTATAAAAAAAGTATTAGCATCGCACGTTTTCTGTATCTAGTTATCAACTCCAGCTCTCTAGCTAACACCTACTATGGTATCAGTAGAGTATACTTCATCACATATTCTAAAGAATGCAGCAAATCGTACACTTATTTTTATGGAACATTTGTGCAAATGCGCCATCACTCAAGATCTTTGAGATGAGATGCAATATAAATATAAAGTTGTGAAATATCGATAAAATAATTATATTTATATATTGGACACTAATAAGGTATATGAACAAATTAAGAAAACTTACAACAATCTGACGCCTTACGCATTTTTTTAATTGTTTCAATTCATGTCTCTTGCGGCGTAAGAAACCCACCTGAAAGAAATTGGTAAGTAAATAAAGAAACTTCTGACAGATGAAATATTAAAAACGAAGATGCATTTGACGGCAACAGAAAAATTAATCAATTAACAAACTAATGACGTCTTAGTAATAAAACCTACCCAGTACAGTATCAACGCGATTATCATTAAGATGCCAAACCCGACAACAACTGCTATTATTATCCACTCTATCGGGACCGTCGCATCAAGTAGCGTTATGGTTGTGGTTATGCTGCAAAAGAAAACGGTTATTTCAGCTTGCTTCATCAGCTCATCTCACTTTCTTGACAAATCATCATCTGAGGAGCTTTTTTCCAACTATATTGGAGTTGTCGTCCAGTCTAACCGGATACAGCTGAATACCACGTTTTTACATGGAGCACCTGCTTATTTAGATAGGCAGTTGCTCCACAACCTAGTACCTGTGATACACGATATCCATTGATCTTTTATCTTTTCTAGTCTCTGAGGATATTATTATTTTTACTGTATATTTACCGTTCAATTTTGTAAGCGTCGTCAGTCAGTTGAAGTTTAACAGAAGACATTATCTTTAAATTTTTATCTTTCTCGAGAATTCCATCTGAAAGTAAATAAGCGCGATAAATAAATATAACAACTCAACCTAATCTAAAATTATTTTCTGTTTGTACAACAAAGGAACAGCACGAGTTAAAGCGATACCAATCTGAGGCTGCCGGCGAGGCTGACATGGTATATCGCCGTGTATAGTTCGAGCCCATTTTCGAGATGGAGGATACGTGCGGCACGGTTGGCGCAGTGGCTGAGCGATTGGCTGCTGCGCTGCGTGTTGTGGGTTCGATTTCCGCACGGTACAAATATTTGTAAGGCATACAGTTAGTTGTTCCGGGTCTGGCTATTTGTGTATGTATATTTGAATGTTTGTAAACGCACCCACGACACAGGAGAAATTCGTAGTATGAGGATTCTTACCAAGTCTTCCGGGAATTATGTACATTGGTATGAGAATCTTGGCCAATTCCACCTTTTTCATCAAACTTTCTACCAGGCAGTGAAAAGTCATCGAAGTTCCATTTTTAGATATTAATGGGCATGGAGGATGTAAATTTGATGAGGAAAAGTATACCTGAAAGTTAATACATAAAGTAAGTTGCTGGTCATATGAGAAATTTCACACTCGCGTTGCACTAATATTACAGGGTTCTAGTATGCTAATTAACTGTGTAAATATTACTTATAGTGTTACTTATCAAGTAATCATATTTATTTCTGTAAGTAGGTACGGGATGATGAAGATAGTCATTTTGTAGCTGACTGATCCCAGAGAAGAAATGCCTAAAAAATCTCAGATGCCATGATCTCTTTTAGGGTCCAAACATCACATTATATTGAAATATTATGTGGGCTTAATGATGCAGGGCAAACTCAAGAAAGGCTTTTTGAAGACAGAGCTATTGCAGATTTTAATTAAACAAACAAATGGTGCACAATATGTGTTTGTATAATGTAGAAATTGTAGTAAGTTTTATTGTTATTTTACTAGAACATTAGTCTGTACGTGGTGCTGTACAACTTTTGGGAAATCAAATATATTTATTTATAATTATTTATTATTAACTCACTGTGACTGGAGTATCACCGTATTCTATATGCGGTTGTGACTCCAAAGTTACTAAAACTCGAAGATCCTTCCAATTCGTAGGACCTTTATTTGTGATCTGTAAAACCAAACCAGATAAAACAAAATCGATGGAGATCGATCGTTTTAACAATGTGTCGATATTCAATTTCAATAAAACGAAATATCAAGACGAAAAGAGTAAATCTTAAATAATTCCGTCGTACCTATGTTCTGGCTGCAACGTTTGGTTTTATTTTACATCTCTAAATACCTTTGTTGATTTGCTGCCTTGAACCTACTTTCTATAGTCGTCATCAGACCAAGCGGTCTGAGAAACACTACTCTAGGGCATGGGTATTTGGAGATGTTATACACATCAACTGATAGCTAGGAGATGTATTCGGCCTTTCTTTTCGTCTGGCTTAATTATTTTCTACCATCCATCAGTATTTTCCTCTCAAATCGTTATAAAGTCAGATAAGAAAAGTCGTCACTTCGATTAATTAAAAGGCCTCGGTATAGATTGAGACAAAGTAAAGTGCCTAGTAATATACAGGGGAAGTGAATGTCTGATCTTGACAGAAAGGCACGGGGTCGTCGTTTCGGCCTTAACAAAAACCGGCAAAAGATTTTCTCACCGTATAAATGTGTTGCAATTTTATGCCATTGTTTGCGATGTCCTCTTTCGTCATGTTGACAGTGGTACCGATGTCAGTCTCTCTGAAGACGAAGAAAACAGACAAAGATAAAGTTATAAACTGTATTATTTTAAAATAAAAGTTTTAGTCGAAGACATGCACGCAAGGTGGAAGATGAAATGGAAATGGCGATGAAACGGACCCTTTGGCGATAATTCCACTAGGATCAGCCTTTACAGGAATTGCAATCGAGATGTTTTCGGTGGCGAAATCCTCGCATCGATTAAATAGAAGCATGGTGATGATTATGTTCTTGTCCAGGTTTGTGAGATGCTCCATATCCAGTGCGAGTGGACCGGTGTTCTGCAAATAATACACAAAATTTAATAAAGTTTAATAATAATGAAAAAATACTAATAAATAAAATATCTGTCCCGTAATTGGGTTGTGGAGGTCAAATCTAAGACGGTGTATTTTGGTTAATGATCAATGGGATAAGGGCAAGAGGATGATGATGATCAATATTCAGCCAAATCTGTCAATGCTTGTTTTATGGTCCGAAAAAGGCAAAGCAGACACAATTGCATAAAAATTGCCTAATATCGTAATGTGATATCGGGATCTTGTCTTGTTTTGAGAGAATAATGAAGGATACGTACCCAAACTGTATTGTTCCAAATGGGCTTCGGAGGCTCGCACTTAAGTCTGTTTTCACCAGTCGCGCCCTCGTGCACACAGTCGGAGGGGGACGTGAGTACATTAGCACCAACAGTGCGCACGCGCACGCACGGGTCATACGCCACATCCCCATAGTTTTGCACAGTCATGCGCATAGTTTCTTTGGAACTTGAGCCTATTGTGTATAGGTCTTTATCGTGTCTGTAAACAGGAATAGGAAACGTCGTATTGCCTTATTTGGTTTCAAAGTCGACCCAGGGAGAGATAGGCGATTGTTGATGTTTCTTCTAAGTTAAGGTAACTTACAGAAAACTGATATTGGGTGTTAACATCAAGTCTGGCACACAGATCTGGTTCTCAGCCCCAGCACACTCGGCTGCCCACACCGTACCACGGATATCCAAGAGACTGCGGTCGCTTAGGATCACATGGGAGCTATTAAATTCTGGGAGTGTTCCGGGATCGATTAGAAGCTTCGATGATATTGAGTAACTTATTTTTGTGTCGTATTTGCCGTCCTGCAGAGAAAGTATAGTAAATAACAACATAATTTTAAGAGCTCCTGTCTACGACCGATTCTTACCCAGTAGGAAACATAATAAGCAAAATAAAACAAATGTTGTAAAAAACTGTACTTACTAAAGGCAAAATAAACGAAACATTTGTACAGTACTCTGGTTTCTTATCGTCTAGAGACGTGTTGAAAATAAATTGGCCCAGGATATTGGTTTCGGTGAGCTCGGCGTAATCGTGGTCCATCTCCACCGTTGTTGACACAACTGACATAAGAAGAGAAATGTTAGAACTTTTATAACAGTATCCCCAGGCGTTACTTATTTTGACATTATTGAACTTCAAAAAGTAACTGTTGCACTAGAATGAGCAAGAGGGAGACAGTGACAAACGCTTTATTTAGTTAACCGATAAAAAGCCCAAGTCTGATTTATACGACAAATATGTTCCATGCCGCCAGTATTTATATACTAAAAACTTTTGTGTGTCCAATTTGATTGTTAGGGTCTACTGTACAGTCTACCCAAATATAGCTCATTTTGGACAAGATGATAAATGTACTGGCGATCCATAAGCTGGGCGCAGGGGGCAAAATGGGCTGGGGGTTAAATTCCTTTACTTGATGTTCCATTATTATTTTTAAAAAATGTATGAACGTGTATGATAAGAGAGGTGAAGGAATAAGTAATTAGATGCACTTTTAATTTGAAGTTAATATCCTCCTTATCTTTATCTTTTTTCCCCTTAAAATTGACAACGTAGTAGTAAATAACTAAACTCACCCGCTGTTATTAATTTCGGTAACCTCAGATAACTGACTGATAAACAGATTTCGAACTCAAAGTCTGTTTCATTTGAACCAGTGCGATCCTGAGAATAATAAAAAATATCAATAAATAAAGAGTGAAATGCAAAATTTCTAAAGACGACCCGCTGTCATTCTGAATACGCCTTTTAGGGAACAATTACAACCATTACATAAAATAAAATAAATAAAAAATAAATAATGCTGGACAATCCACACAGCATCATCTAGCCCCAAGCTAAGCAGAGCTTGTGTTATGGGTACTAGATGACTGATATACTTAATACAATATATTACATAGATATATATTTTTATTATACATAGGAAATACCCAGAACACCCGGAACAAATATTTGTAGATCGTACAAACATTTGTCCCAAGGCGGGAATCGAACCCGCAACCTCTTGCGTCGCAGGCGGACCTTCGCCCGCCGCGCCACAACGGTCGTTAAACACATACTTTATCGGATTAAAACTAAACTAATGTTTATTAGTGGAATCATAACGAAACGAGGTGAAAACGCTTGAGAAATAAGAACTATTATTGGATTTGACGAATTGATTACTAACTTGAAGTCTTCATTGTTTAAATGAGAAAAGTTATAAAAACAATGTAAATAAGGTAGATACGAGTATAAAGAGAGCTATTTGTACAAAGAAAGATAAAACAATTGAAATCCATAATAAAATGAATTGCTGTTTCTGGAAAATGAGCCTTGTATCTAGTGTACTTTAAGAATATTATTTACCTGTAAATTTGGGAATTTCTCTGCTGTAAGTACAACTATTGCTGCCATGCACCGTAGGAGCACAACTGTGTCTGTGTAGGGCGAGCCGATTGCTAATTCTATTTAAAAAAAATAAGTATCAGTGAACAAAGTTTTGGGATTGGGCAGTGAAACTTTCACTCACGAGATAATGAAACATAAAATAAACTCCTGGGAGCCATTATAAGATTATTTGAGCATTAATAATACGAAGATGTACCCACCTTGGCATCCATTCCCGTCATAATCTAGCAATGGAGTGAGACTCATGCCGAAAGACTTGCCGTAACTTGTTTCGGGCTCGATCCTTTGCAGGTATTTTAAGTCCCTCTCTTTACTGATGAGGTCGGCTCCACTATAAAGGTAGACAACGCCGTTGCCATCTTTTTCAAAAGGAGCACTGATTGCTATTTCTGTAGTCAAAGTCAAATTATTCATTTAAAGTAGAAATAGGCATGGACAAAATAATATACCTTGAGGAACGCCCACTTCGGAGACGAATGAGTTGAGAAATAGAATCGTTTATTTGTACTTTTCCCTATCTGTCGTTTAGAATCAGATTAACCTTTATGAACTAAATACATCAAACCTGATGATTATAATCCCACTTTGTTTCAGTTATGTTATCTGTAGAAGTGTCTCGTAGTTTGCACAATCTAACGCCTCTGTGAGATCGTGTTAACATAGTGCCTTTGGTGACGAAGAAGAACGAGAATAAGTTAGAAATAGTTGGTACTATTTTTTATTCTAACTCGATCTCAACAAACATACTTTTAGTCGTTAGCCTGTTGATTCAACCAATTACTTCATTTCATCTCGTTCAACAGCGTTGAATGAGATGAAAACTTAACTAGCTGTGTCCCGCAGTGAAATCGTTCCTGACATTTTTTTAATTTTTTATTTGTTATTCAGCTATTCGGGACGAAGACCAATCCAACAAATTAAAGATCATAATAAAAGGTCCAGCCGTTCTTGAGTTATAAATAGTGTAACTAACTCGACTTTGTTTTACATATATTTATTTATAGATATAGGTATTCACTGGTTTTACTCTGACGGTGGAGATACTTAAACAAATCTTACCATGTTTCTCGTCCCCGTTTAAGTCGCCCACACTTATAATTGCACTACCAAACATTGATCCAGACACTTGGCCAATGATTTTTCTTTCAAACACTGGCACTTTCTGAAAGAAATTATAAGTAGTACTTTAGTAATATTATTGATAGCTTGTTAGATTAATTGATGAATAAGAAGATGAACAAGGTAAGGCATTATGTGTTGATTTTTTTTTAAATAACTATCTCTGTTGAAATAACTATCCTTGTGAAAACTTTTTACATTGAGTAAATGGTCATGTTAACAAGATAATTAAGTTAACTTGCGTCGTATGCCAAACATAAAGGTATATTAAAAATTTGGTTCAGCGAAACTAGAAGAATTTAATAATAATTATCAAGTAGGAGTTGGGAAAGTAGTAAACTAAGCAATAATATTATGTTAAACCATACGTTAGTACAAACCAGACATAAAAACATGAATGACCACACGCAAACATGCTGTGTTGCCTTGGAGTACAGACGTCACAACACTGTACGATTCGTATTATATAAATCCATTTCCTTGCCTTCATTGTATTAAAACAAATATGCCTAATACTAACTTTGAGATTGCGGGCAAGATAAACATAAACAGCTCCCAGATTATAAGTATTTTCCGTGGCATAAGCAGGTGCTCCTACGAGCAGGTCAGTCCTTCTGCCAAGCAAACTGGCAGCACACAACACCGCTCCAAACATCGAGCCTACTTGTGAAATGTCGGTTTTTAACTTCAGTAATATTAGATTCCGTCCTTTGTAGAATAATACCTGCAGGGATTGTGATGATTTTATATATTTTCTCACATTTACACCCGAACATCTGTAAGTATCAATGAACACAGTAACGGGGATGGTGGACGGACGAACCTCGTAGGTTCGTCAGTCAAATAGTAGTCTTAAGACCATACGTAAGACTAATCCATAGATATCAATATTGAGAAACTTCTGCTGCTAAAATATTGCGGAATACGTTGCTCCGATATGTTACTGCTGTTGAGACCTGTCAGCAATACAATGCAATACCTAATACTCAATACTTTATTGCATTCCATATTATGTACATATAGGTGGTATAAATATTGTCAAGATCAATATGGACCCTGTCGGGCACAGCAAAGTTAGGAGAGAGGACGAAGACTCAGTAATAATTCATGGAATTAATTAATTATTAATTAATTACATGGAAATAATATTATTAATTAATTACTTCAATGTAGTGTGTATTTATGTACGTGAACGACGACAAGAAAGGTACTCGTATTTTACAAGTAGTAGTTATTTAAGGTCATAAGCTTCCTCCCATCATCCCAATCTGTTTGGGGTAGCCGTCGTTTTAGAAGTCACCCATTTCTTACTCGAAATAAGATTTGAGGTTATTTACTAACAAAAATCAGATTTCTGTTTACCTCTCCATAACCATTCGTACCATAAGGCGAACCCACGGCATACGATATTGTGTTTTTGATAAACATGCCAGAGGCGACGGCGTAGCCTGAAATAAAAAAGGACAATCACAAGATAATTATAATAATAAGTGTGGACCTATCCACATATTGGTGATGTGAAGCGAACTTTACACCGGAGTAAAACAAGGTTATAGTGCGCTGAGTTTTGGAACACATATTTTTAATAATACCCATTAGATTCTTCGCTGGGGAGTCCAGCATCATATTCTGAACTTATGGTATCAATTTTCCACCTTGTATAGTTTCGTAAAATTCGCCCAGAAAAAAAAAAACAATAATACGGCCTTGAATTCGTATAAGAGAAGAAATTCGTAGGAAAGGAAGAGTCAAACCAGCCGATGCAGAAAAAAAATGTAATACAATTCATGATTCAAAGTAGTTTATTTTCTAGATCCCACAAAATCGATTTCAGCCTCGATGTGCTCATATATGTATATATTTTTCATCCATTGATTAGCTCGCTTATTATCAGTGGCCACAGTTGTCCATCGAACCTTCAGTTTGCCTAAAGGTAGACCAAATGCGAACAAGAGTAAGAGTTACACCACTTTTTCATGATACGGCAGAGAGTGCCGAAATAATACTCTTTCTCTGTATACACAAAGCCAATTCAATAAACTCGTAGTGAGGAGCGAACCTCTAGAACTAACCAATTAAATTGTTGGACACCATTTGCATTCACCTTTCATAAAATATTTAGAGTAGCAGTACTGCAGTCATTAAAATTAGTTTGACAAGAGGAGCTTTTCCGATTCATAAAAATTCAAACAAGAAGAACGTAAGTAGGCTCGGCAAAGTAGGGATTCAATTATGGTCGAACGTAATACATTATTCGATCTTCGTATTATCGACGATATGGTCCTTTTTGTCTCTACAGCCCCTGAGATGACTCAGATGCTAGACAATCCGTCAAGCCGAGGTCGGATTTCAGATGAATTTGTTGAAGACCAAGGTGATGAAGAACAGCAGTAACATATTGAAGAATATCAGGAATATTTCGATGAGTAACTCTAATTTTGTCAAATAGTGTATTTTCATTCCAAAAATTACTGATGCCATACATAAAACTTGGAATAAGTGGAATTAGGCTGGACGCATCCGACAGTCAGTAGACCAGACGTAACACCCAATGGGTCCCTTTGCTTCGCAAGCAGAGCACATCGCAGCGGGTCCAGGTGGAAATGGCGGGGTAAAGACTTGTCCAAAATAGCTATAATAAATAGAAATTAGTGGATTGAAGGGATGGGGGAGGCCGTTACCCTGTAGTAAGAAAATCCAAGCTAGATAATATGAACTTATGACTGAATTGGTTAGTTCTAACTATTGTGTCAGTGCTGGTATTCCACCGGGTAAAACACGGGACCTGCATATGAAATTGGAAACATATGTCATACAAAAAGTATTCAAATTATTTCAAATACTTAGATCTTACCGAAATTGAATTCAGGAGTATGGCCAATTTCTAGGAGCTTTGGAACTCTATACAATTCTGGGCGCTCGTACATCATTGTGCGACCTTTAAAACAACAGGGTAAAAGTTTCAACATTGATTAAACCAGTTTTTGTAAGAAATAATCTTGCGTGTTGTCGTTGCGATATATATACAGGGCGTTAGGTAGGACGAGGGACATACTTTAAACGCGTATAGTACTCATGAAAATGAACAACTTTGACAATGGAACAATACCTAAAATCGCGAAAAAAATATCAGCTACTCCGTACATTTAGGTTGGCATAACTTAATAAAATGTGAGAAACAGCTATTTTTTTAATGCGTTTTCAGTGTCGATCCCATAGTTAAATTGGTTCGTTTTGATGACTACTAGCTTCCCTTGAAGTATGTCCCTCGTTCTGGCTAACACCCTGTATAAATATTCTTCCCTGACCATACACTTACCACGGTACATGCCGGGGCCGCCAACTATTATGGAGTCATCGCGAGCGATGTCAATACTCCAACCGAACGAATCCATAGATAGTTCTGTAAAACACACAATTGCGGTTTTTATGATAAACTTTATCAATGCGAGGTTTTGATTGGTTACTCATGTATTGTGTCGATAGTACGACTTTGAACTAAACTGAAAATATGACCAACTGGGCTTTGCCAAAAACTTTTATCGGAAACATAGTTCAGATAGAGAAACCTCCTAGCAATACGCACGGTCTCCAGAAGTATCGATCCCTGTATCAAGCTCTTGGTACATCTGCCGTACGACAATCTTCTCCGGTGTCGGGAGAGGCTTCTTAATTGTATATTTGTTACGCCTAATAGCCGAAGTGCGGCTACACCTAGTTTCATCCGGCTAAAACTACGTGCACCCGGTTACTTACTTACCCGGTAACGGATATATTTTACTTATCTTCGGTTGGAACTGGGTTCAGCCATCATCATAGCGGCTAGAACCAGGCGCACCCACACACTGGTGGTTAAACTTAGGTTAGCCTATTTATCATGTTGCGGAAGGATCGTACGTTCCCGCGACCCCCGGCGTAGGTGTGAGATGGAACACCGGGTTAGTTTTTAGTCAGTAAGAGTCTGACAGACCCCTTCGCCCCCCCAGGGTGGAGGACATCTATGAGGATGTTCCACCCCGAATCAAAAAAAAAAGCCTGTTTATCATCGGCTAGAACTAGGTTTTCAGTGCAATTAAGCATTTTGTTTTTGTTTTGAGATTCTTATCTTGCGTTTCCAGATTAACCGGCTGAAACTTGGTGTAGGCACTTTGGCTATTAGGTGTAACAAATATAAAATTAAAGAGCCTCTCCAGACACCGGAGAAGATTTGTCGTAAGGCAACCAAGGGACCAAGGGCTTGATACAGGTTTCCTGGAGGTCCAGATCCTGAAGACCTTGCGTTTTGTGAGGTTTCTCTCTCTGAACTCGGTTTCCGATAAGAAGTTTTTGGCCAAAGCCAAGTTGGTCTTATTTTCAGTGTAGTACCAAGTCGTACTTTTCTTTTATTTGAACAAACTGCTCAAACATTTTATTTTGATAATTAATAGTTACCAATAGCATAATATTCCGGTAAAGCATGAATTCTTTCATCATATGCTATACTCCTTTTTTCGCTGAGAACACCATTCGCGTATGAGTAGCATTTGCCGTGTGTTAAAACAGCTGAATCCCAAACTATAAAAAATAGGGTAAATCTGGATAAAGGTTTTAAACAATAAATGATATTTATTTCTGTAAGACACAAACACTTTTACACGTCAACAAGAAAAATATATATTGTCAAAAATATATATAACATAGTCTTGTTTTAAGTCCAGACATTATCTTGATTAGATCATGTGAGGACCATGCAGATTAGTGTCCGTGATGTACGTAATTTTTATTTAAATTATGATATTAGTTAAAACCGGTTTGTGCCAGTGTGGATTCTGGAAAGGTGAATTAATGTTTTTTTCGCATTCACTTATTCCTCGCTTATAGCCTAGTCAAGAAGTTCAAAGAGGTGTTGATTCTTGACACAGCTCCTAAAAATATGAGCGATAGCTTATTGGATGCGGAACGATGTCTAGAAAAATATATCTCGAGGATGCATAAGCACGTGGCGGTTACAATTGTCATTAAATAATTAAGAAAAAATTATAGTTTAAAAAAACTAAAAAAACACGCTTTTAACGCATAAATTTGGATTATATTTGGAGCATAGTGTTTATATTGAAGAATACACGCCGATACATGGAGCCCACTGTGAATGACAGTAACCATGGAAAAATAGAAAATGTTTATAACTATTGACACTATGCACCCCACACTTTTCTTAATCCAAATTTATCAAATTTTATTTTCAATTTTTTTGTTGGATTTTCTATAAAAGCGTGTTTTTTTAGTTTTTTTAAACTATAATTTTTTCTTAATTATTTAATGACAATTGTAACCGCCACGTGCTTATGCATCCTCGAGATATATTTTTCTAGACATCGTTCCGCGTCCAATAAGCTATCGCTCATATTTCATTGTCAGCGGTCTTTGACAGGTGTGCAAAATTTGAATGAAATCTGACCGTTTAAAGTGGGATAAAATAGCGTCCAAAGAATTAATACCTTTTGAACTATGTTGGCTTGGCTATTAGGTAGGTATTAAAACACCCGTGAAGTACGGAGTCGTACTAACGATCTCCGTACTTCAGAAAGTAAAGTATTGTTCCATTTTTTCAGTCCACAGCTCTAATATTGATGCAACATTTCCGAGAAGCAAGAATTGGTATGGTGTTAGGATTTGAACTTTTTATCAAAGTTTAGAAATAAATTGGAAATTATCCCTTGTTTTTTCACTTACAACATCGCTCACAACGCTCCGTATATCTTGGTGCACACATCTGAAAAAACAATTGACCATCATTAGGCAGGCACGTGTAATGAGGTACCTTCTTTTTTTTTAGAGGAAACCTTCAAAAGGCGCCTGAAACGTAAATTATAACAGCCATTTATTGAGTACAGATCAGGACTAAGAATATATAGAATTTTAAACATCCTACAATAATAACCTGGGATCTTATTGCACTTCAGGGAATGTAAAAAATGGATTTTGAAGGTACATCAAATATGCATACTACTAAATTTATAGTGCTTCGTTGGTGTTGGTGTGGTCCTGGGTTCGATTCCCGGGTCGAGTATAGTGATATTGGGATTTTTCATTAGGAATTTCTCAATAGTAATCGCAATCAAGATGTGTGCCCAGTTGATGGCAATAGGCTCACACCTACATGGAACTTAAACATAACTGGTGACATGTGGGTGTACTTTGTGTTTACCTCTGTCCAACCCTACAGAGAATACAGGCGTGATGGTATCAAAATATGATAGCATCCATAAAACATTAAAATTATCCGCCATCAGGGCTCTCAAACTATGTATAACATAACTACGGAGTATGTATATACTTTCGCAGAAATACAGTTCAAAACGCGATAAAAGGGCTCGAAGACTTGACTAAAAAAAGTAAAAACAACAAATTTTGCAATGAGGTTAAGGAATTTGAAATCGGTTAAATACAAGTTAAATTATTGTATATATTACATCACACAAACTCACCATCACAAAGTCTGGCCCGGCTTTGACGGTTGCTCCAAACCAGTAGTCATGTGTATAATGGGGTAGTTCTGAAAGAATGTGAGTCAATAAATTCATGCCGTGGAGAGACATACATACTCATGGAAAAAAAAAAAAAATCGGTTGTCTGTAAAATCGGTTTCCTGACGATAGTTGAACGTGACAACGTCATAAGAAAATACTGATGGAATGGTTGTATTTTTCAAAAGAAAATTTTAATTTTATTTGTTTGATAGATATTTTGTGTGATGTATTATTGTATAGCAGCTGTCCACGCGGACGCATCGCTCACTCAAGTAGGAGCGAGACAGATGTCGAACGCTGCCGAACGCGGAGGCCGATTGTGCCTCTTTGTCGCTCGTTTCGCGCTCTCGCTTACATTTCAAGCCTTAAATGGAACGCCTCAGAGCAAGGTAACGCCGCATGCGTCATGTATTTTCGTGCGTGCAGCGAGCTTCATCGAATTATAAGACGTTGTCACGTCAAAATAAATTGAAATAAAATAAATGTTGATAATTGTCTCCAGTAATATAGCTAGTAGTAGTAGTACAGTCACGAGCATAAATACCTTACATTAACTGAGAATTTAAAAGCGTTCTTGCTATTAAAGTATTGATATAAGTATAAAGTGTTATGAACACAGTATTCTCGAAACCATACTATTATGAAATAGGGCTTTCCTCAAAATTTTAATCGTTATTGCAAGAGGAAATCGGTTTTGAATTTTGTGTCAGGGTAAGATATTTATGCTCGTGATTGTACATATGACGGCATGGTTGGCGCAGTGGCTGAGCGATTGGCTGCTGCGCTGCATGCCGCGGATTCGATCCCCACACGGAACAAATATTTGAATGGCTTACAGGTAGTTATTCTGGGTTTGGCTGTCTGTTTATATGAAGTTAAATGTTTGTTAACACACTCACGAAACAGGAGAAATTCCTAGTGTGGGGACTTTTTATTTTTCTACAACTTTGCCTAACTAACCTTTTACTTCCGGTATCATAGATCTGTATCTATGATACCGGAAGAAAAAGGTTTAAGCATCAGCATTATTCTCGGGTACCCTCGAGGGTAGCCAAGCGCGGGTTTACTGCTCAAATCCTTGACTCCTGTTTACAAAGAAGAGGAAAAAGGAATCATTTGAACAACAAGTTCTAAATACAAAGAGATCATATATTGAAAGTAATTATTTTCAGTCTGTATTTATAAAATCACGAAAAAAGACGAACAAATATTTGAAGTGGCAAGTTTTGTTTTTATTAGTAGAATAAAGTCTTACCTCTTTGTATATTATGAACAATTGGTGTGCAGGTTTTATTTTCTATATTGCAATTGTATACTTCACCGATGTTGTTTTCCTTTGGTGCACTTATAACTAATCTGCAATTTTTAATAAGTAAAATATATTTCCCTTTAAACATAGTTTTAGAAATCGTTAAAGAGTACAGATGGCTCTGTTTGTGGATGTCTTAATATTTAAATGTATTTTTATTGAAAATGTAATAAAATCTTTTTTCATTTATTTTCGTTTCTGAATGGATTTTAAACTGATGACGATGATTGAGGAGAGCCTCAATCATCGAATCCTTCGGGAAGTAGGTATGTTAACAGTGTTTGATCTCGGTTTCCACAGTAGTATATATCGGTATTCAAAAAGTCAGACGAGAAACACTTATATTCCTATAATAGGAATCTCTCAGCAGTAACCTGTGTACATTTTTACAAGGTCGCAGGGACATCAACAGAAAAAACCGGTCAAGTGCGAGTCGAACGCGTTCCGCACCTACCCATAATTTTCAGCGTTTTTTTTACTTTTCAATTATTCCTTTATTTGTGCTCAGTATATGGTATAAATTACAATTTCCTCGGTCCACCCGTTCCTGAAAAAATCGGTGGTGACACACGGACGTTCCTTTTAAGATATTGCATAGCTTTTAGCGCGGGCTTTGAGCGCGTCGACTGAATCAAGAAATTCCGTAACGAAAATAAACCTAACACGGGGGTGTTAGGTTTATTTTCGTTACGGAATACTCCGACCGGCACAGCAGTGCGGCGTTGAAAGCCGTGCATCGTCTAACGTCGTTTCAGTTCGGCAGACTTGGGCACGGTGTGTGTGTGAGTGCTACTAGACGTATGCGTCTAGATATACCACGCTCTAAAAATGTAACTTGAATTAATATCAAAGAAAAAAAAAATGCATAAATATTATAATTGCATAAGTTGATAAAAATGCTATGCAATAGCTTTACCGCGGCAGTCCCCGAGTTTTACATTTAGAGGTACGAAACCCTAAAAATGTAGAAATTAGTAAAGCTGACGAAAAATAATTTTAGCGCTTAGGGGTCGGAACATGTGCTTAACTCATTGTATCAATTTTTGCGTCGATATTTCTTCCACCCTATATGTAGATTAAAACTATACAACTTACCTTTTATTCGATTTATCGTAAGTAATGCTGTAACCGAAATATGAATCATTGCAAAGATGACGGTCTGTTGGCGGTCGAAAGACCTCCTTCACTTTTGTATAGTACATTGCGTACGCGCTTGGCCATGTTACAAGAGCAACGCACATCCAAATAAGTACTAGAAAAAACAACTTCAAATAAGTAAAATAATAAAATCAAATTAAGTAAAAAAATTCAACGTGACAATGCTGCCAGCCTTCTGGGCACTTTTCCCGTTGACAGCGATGCGGATGAATTTTTCGATGCCCTGTGATTATTTATTTTATTTTATTTCTTCATATATTAATAATTGTATCATTTTAAAGAAATAAAAGTACTAGAAAAAACATGAAGCCAGGTGCCTAATTGCTTAAGAATCCACTAAAGAAACACTCCCACTGCCCTTCATTTTAACAATGCGACAATTCAATTTTATTTTTCAAGGTGATTTGCTATAATAAAATAATAGTGCTGGACTATCCACACAGCACGACGTACGATGTACACAAACGACCTAAAATTGTATGACAATTGAAAATTGTGTGTATTTAATTTAATTGTATGTAACATTGTTATTAATGTCTATTTTTGTAATGTTTTATTTGGCATGATTTTCATTTTGTGTACATATGGACAATGTCTGATATAAATGAATAAATATTGCTGGACAATCCACACAACATCATCTAGTCCCAAGCTAAGCAGAGCTTGTGTTATGGGTACTAGATGACTGATATACTTAATACTATATACTACATAGATAGATATTTTTTTATTATACATAGCAAATACCCAGAACACCCAGAACAAATATTTGTAGATCGTCCAAACATTTGTCCCAAGGCGGGAATCGAACCCGCAACCTCCTGCATGCGGCGCCGCGTCATATAGGTCAATAATAAATGTTTCTTTTTAACTTACAATAGTTAAGATTACGAATTCAGCTAATGTAAGTAATTATATTTATCATTTAATCATTAAGAGTTGTACTTACAATTCATGATTCCTTTGGTGAAGCACTCACTAGTCCACATGGCTATGTGTCTCAAACCGTTGTAAGCCGACATTAAAAATTGCAGCCGAAATCCTGACTTATCGCTAACTTAGGCACTCAATTCTTGTTCCTGTTTTCCTTGCTATTGTATTTATTTTTAATTATTTTCAAAATCGGATTTCAAGGAATATAACGTATTTTTGCGGTGGCTTGTCGAGATTCAGGGTGTTTCCTTAATTTCTGTGTATTGTAATCGTCGTGTTCTTTCCAGAATGTTGTTGACTGGCCACTTTTGCAACAATAAAACATAGGCTGTTTCAGGAGAAGCATATAAACCATTTTCAAAAATTACACCCATCATCCCAATTGGCTCTAGACGTACAAATTACAGGTAAAGTATCTACATTTAATCACGTTTACATGACGGTATTCTCCCCTGTATTCTGTGCTGAGATGATTTTAGAAACCCGTAAAAAAATTGATCTTCCTTTTTCAAATGTATTTTCGCATAGGCTACCTTTTAATCTGTCAGTCACCCTGCATTACTAATGCTCTTGAGACTGCCCCGTTTCTGTAGTGCATCGGAAATGTTTGCACAGAATCGAACTGATGACTTTCATGCAATCATTCGAAAAAAAGTCGCATCATTAGTCACTAGAACACGGGCCAGTAGCAACAGCATTCTGAAAACAGTGTCAGAGAGCTTTTATTCTCCCATTCTGAGGCATTTTGTGGAGATGATGGCCAAGTGAGAAATTTGTACTTTACTTGGTCATCTTCTGTGCAAAATGTCTTTCAATTACAAACTCAAAATAATTTACTACTAACACTAGCTTTAAGGTATTACTAACATCATGGATCCTTGTTGTCCGAATAAATAAAAATGAAATAAAAAATAAATTACATTATTTAATAAAATATTATCAATTTAAATTCAGCGACGCCGACGGACAGTTGCCTTATTTGAACATTCCGCAAAATATAATAGGAAAAATAAACAAAATGCATAATAATAGGTACTTAATATTTTTTAAGGATTATCGTGGGCGTGGAAATCGTAGGTAAGATTTGGGCAGCTTTATATCTATACCTATACTAATATTATAAAGAGGAAATAATATATTGTTTGTTTGCTATGGATTCTACTTTAAGAACCTATAAGCAACATTAATAGCGAGTAATATAGGCTATATTTTATGTTCAAAACTACGCTTTAAAGGGTATGGAGGTGATGTTAAAGCACCAAGGGAAAAGTAGGATATCCACGCGGACGAAGTTGCGGGTGAAGTGCTAGTAGATAAATATATATATATACATACATATACATATACATATATAGTGGGAAGGGTGGGGGTAGTGAAAAAGAAGTGGGTTGCATTAACGGTAAGATATTCCTCTGAAATAGAGTCTTTATTAGTGCTACAGATGTCGACGTCTGATAGATTGCCATCAACGGGGTAAATGGAAGAAATATATCTTTAACAATTTAAACATTTTAAATTTTATTGTTTTGTCATAATATTGAGCACGTAAGTGTTCGTGTTATCATTTTTCATCTTCTTCTTGCAAATCCTCCATAATTCTTGTCCCGTCTGCAGCAGCCTGCGATGCCTGGGACGGCATAGTTGAACGCCTCAGCTGATCATAAACAAATAAGTCTTAGCGTCAAAAGTTTTGCATCTAGGTTTTGGCGACCTATGTGGCGCGGTGGGCGAAGGTCCGCCTGCGACGCAGGAGGTAGCGGGTTTTCCCGCCTTGGGACAAATGTTTTTACGATCTACAAAGATTTGTTCCGGGTGTTCTGGGTATTTGCTATGTATAATAAAAAATATCTATCTATGCAATGTATTATATTAGTATATCAGTCATCTAGTACCCATAACACAAGCTCTGCTTAGCTTGGGGCTAAATGATGCTGTGTGGATTGTCCAGCAGAATTTATAAAAAAAAGATATTATTGTTAATTATACTTCATCAATTACAATAATGAATGCAGTGAATCATACAAATAACTTACTAGGAACATTTGTGCAAATGCGCATTCGCTCATAATCTTTTGGGGAATCAAGCTGAAGTGTTACATAAATATAGAGCTGTGAAACATCACCAGTCTATATTTGTATTTTAGGCTCCGTTAAGAAATCTAAAAATAATAAGAAAACTTACAATAGTCTGACGCTTAATTCTTCTTTTTAATTGTATCAATTCTTCTTTCTTCTTGCGGCGTAAGAAACCAACCTGAAATAAATTAAAAAGTAGATACAAATGTTTCTGTCAAAAAACAGAACAATACTGGTCCAGCACCTATTGAGTATCGAGGTAGGTACCAAGGGTTCTGTTAAATACGAAAGTAACTGGAATGTGGCTCTAAAAAAAAAAAAATATGTACCAACCTAATAACAAATTGCTCGAACAATTAACGTGTGATGGTACCGAGTAGCCATGTCTGACCATCGTTGTTAAATCCGCAATGGTTTGTGTGGTATGTTTCAACAAATGCTTGCATAATGATTTTTTTTATTAATAAACGCAAAAAAACTCTGATACAAAAAAATCTGTCTGATACTTTATCACAACTAAACGACATAAGTTAAAGTTTGTCTAACTGTGTTAATTGTTTATATATAGTCGTGTATGTGTGTTTATTTATTATGTACAGTTTATAATCTATATAATAATCTATATAAATGTATATTTCCTTTCTCTTAATTAATACGTATATATACGTAATTTGCACCTACCACTGTTTGTCTCTGCATTACCCAAAGGTTGACTGATAGAAAATGCCTATGGCATTAAGTCCGCCTCTGTACATTTGTGTGCTTAAAGTATTAAATAAATAAAGAAATAAGCTATCTTAGTGAAATCTATCAAAAAAGTAGCCTGGGACCAGAAGAAGAATCTAAGCTGTTTATAATCCTGAATAGTTATGATAATATAACTCACGAGGATAGAGGCAAGGGCAACAGCAAAAGTCAAAGTAAGTAAATTAACTAACTAATGTCTTATTAATAATACGTACCCAATACAGTGTCAGTGTGATGATGATGATGATGCAGAGCCCAACAATAACTGCTATTATTATCCACTCTATCGGTACCATCGCATCCAGTAGCGTTATGGTGGTAGTTATGCTGCATAAGAAAACGGTTATTTCAATTTGATTTGCCAGCGCATCTAATTTACTTGACAAATCATCATCTGGCTAGCCTTTTCCCAACTACATATGTTGGAGTAAATTTCCAGTCTAACCCGATGCAGCTGAATACTAGTATTTCATATGAAGCAACTGCACATCTATCCTCCACAACCTATAAACTGGCTAACAAGATACCTGGTAAGACTGGATGTCAGACTTTCGGGCTTCTGACTACTCTTAACAAATGTCAAAGATCTACAATTGTCCACGATGGGGTTTTGATTCAGAATGGATGATCACCTACTTACAGACCGACCTTACTTGACAAACTTCCAGCAATATTGATAATTTTTATTTTTATATTTTCTAGACGTTTCTTCTCAAGAATACATTAATTGTTTATTTACCGTTTAACTTTGGAGTCATCGCCAATCAATTGGATTTTAATAGAAGACATTATCGTTACGTTGTGGTATTCATCAAGAACTCCATCTGAAAGTCGATATAAAAATCTGCTTAGCTTATTTTGTTATAACTAAATGACTGCTCATCAGGCCTGCGGGCTTTGCCAACACCACTCATCACTCTGTATAGTTCGTGTTCATTAATCAAAAATTATAGTTGAATAGGATTCTCACCTAGAGTTCCGGGCACAATGTATATCGGTATGAGGATCTTGGCAAATTCCACCTTTTTCACCAAACTTTCAACCAAGCAGAGGTAAGTCATCGAAGTTTCATCTTTGGATACCAATGGGCATGAAGGATATAAATTTGATGTGGAAAAGTATACCTGAAAATTAATAGACAAAGTAAGTTTTTGGTTACATGAGAAAATTCATATGAACATTGCTACTATGTAATTGTACATATCTGGTAATATATAGTATAATAATATTACATGGTTCTAGTTTGTCTTTAAAATGTGTAAATATTACTTGAAGTTTTATTACTACCAATAAAATAATATTTCTCTTATTGTTTATGACGAAGACAGACTAGACGGTGCTATCATTTCAGAGCTGACTGATCCCTGACAGGTAATGCCGGCCATTACACACTTAGAATTGGGATGTGCCCTAGGTAAAAATATACTAAGTCTATTTAGTCCGTCTGTAAGATTACCAAAAAATATTGGACACGTATTTTTTTGCTTACTTAAATCAATAAAAGTGAAAATGATATAGCACATCAAAGTTCAGGAAAAGGGGCTTGTGACGTCACTTTTACGTTAAAACTGTAGCACGGCGTGACGTCCCGAGCAATTTCAACGCACTATATCGTGATCATTTTTGGTTTACGTGACAAAAGAAAAAATACGTAACCAGTATTTTTAAGTAAACCAACTTTCGGACCAATCATAATTTGTAAGGACACCACCCTATTCATGGTCTCGTTTAAAGTCCAAACATTACATTGTAATGGTCTACAAGATATTATGTGAATCTAACGACAAAGGGCTAAGTTAGGAAATGCCTTTGAAAGAAAGAGCTATTGCAGCTTTGAAATGACTTTTGTTCCAAAATAACTTCAGATACATAGTTACCCATATGTTCTATCTAGCCTATAAAGAATCTACATTAGCACTTAGTTTACTCCTTAAACGTCATTCACATAATTATCATAACTTTATTTACAACCTATTTAGCTCGTTATTTTGTTATGAATATATTTCTATTTATCGTCGAACATATCGATATTTTTTGACAAGGTTGGGCACCTTAACTTTGTATTAGTAACAATGAAATCATTTTTATTTTATTGGAGTATACGATTAAGGGTTCTTTAAACTTGCAGTATTCTGTAGAAAATGTAGTAACTCACTGTGACTGGAGTATCACCGTATTCTATGTACGGATGTGACTGCAAAGTTACTAGAACCCGAAGCTCCTTCCAGTTCGTAGGACCCTTATTTGTGATCTGTTAAAAAAAAGACAAAGTCAAAAAGAATCAATTACATTTCAACGTCATTTCTAGACGAAATCGGTAACCCCTAAAAATGTCCGTTGTACAAAAACCTGATATTCGGGCTGCAACATTAAGTGATATCCACACTAAGTAATAATAATGATACTTTATTGATACAAATCTTGACAATATGCTTAATATGTAGCAAAGTTCACAATAGTAAGGGCAGCAAAAGCTGAAATCCAGTCAGGGTTTCAGCTTTTGCCACCCTTACTAACCTAACCTAAACTAGGAATACCTGTGACTTAGGAGTCTGTGATACTAAATGCCCTTCAACCACTCTTTAACTTATAATACCCTGGTTGATTTGACCTAAGAACCTACTCAAACTCGGCTCCCTTGAACTTGATTTCTATTTGCGTGCTTTATTGTGCTTGGCTTGTGATCTACAGTGCACTAGGATGGGCATAGCTTTTTTGAGATGTTGTCCTATACACTTTAATTGGTAGATACCTACGGGATATATTTCGCCTTTGTTTTGTCTGGAAAAATGATTCTCTACCATCCAACAGTATTCTCTAATCAAGTCGTTATAAAGTCAGATAAGAATAGTTTTGAATTATTCGGTATAGATTCTTAATAACAAACTAAAGTGTACTAACTAACCTATTTTATCTATTTATTTTTTTAATTCAAGTTTACAAGCACAACATTACAAATTTCAAAAGCCTTAGGTGTTGAACATTGCAGTGTTAAAAAAATATATCTAAAATATATCTGAGGTAAGAAGGTATCAGAAAGCAAAAAACAAATTAGAAAACAATACACAAAATAAAATAGCAAAAGAACAAGATATTATTAGTAAAAATAATATTCTTATATTGCACGTTGATAACACAACAGTAATACCAATGATTACGGTACAAAAATCTCATCTTTCGTCCAACATCTCACAAAATCTCATGACACGCCGTCAATGACACGGGCTCGTCTTTTTGCCCATAACAACAAATAGCAGATTCGTTTCTCACCGTATAAATATGTTGCATCTTTTTGCCTTTTTTTTCGATGTCCTCTTTCGTCATTTTGACAACGGTCCCGATGTCAGTCTCTCTGAGGACAAAGAAAGAAAGAAAAAATTTTTTTTTTTAAAACGAACTTTTTAGTTAGAAAAACATGCAAGCAAGTTGGAAGATGTAGTAAATCAAAATGGCAATGATACAGACCCTTTGGCCATAATTCCACGAGGATCAGCCCTTACAGGAATCGGAATCGTTATATTTTCGGTGGCGACATCCTCGCAGCGATTAAATAGAATCATGGTGATGGTGATGATTTTATTCAGGTTTGTAAGATTCTTCATCTCCAGTACGATCTGACCTGTGATCTGTAAATATTAACATATGTATAACATTATGCCTTCATTTATAAATACGTACAAAAAACACGTCCGATAATTGTTCTGATTGTAGAATATGGACCATGTCCCGTAATTGGGTTGTGGAGGTCAGACGATTGTAACTCTATCATCATCCACCCGCTCCCCTAATACATTTTTGGGGTCGACGCTGCATGTCTTCTTCGTCCACACATGTTAATTTGCAGTAATTTCAAAATTCAATGCGTCTTTTCTCTCTTTCCTCTCCTAACCCTCCACATTGTTATTCAAAACTTTCCTCCCAACGTGATCTCTATTCCTTCCCATCACATGCCCATACCATGACTACCGATTTCCATACAATTTTTCGGTCGCAGGCGCCACTGTCAGATTTCTTACATACTCATTTCTTATCATATCCATCACACCCCCATTCATCTCAGTTGCATGCAACTGCCTTTCATTCATCTCTTTTGTGGTGATGTATCAAACAATGATAATAGCTGTGAATGATTCATATTCAGCCGCATTTGTTAAAGCTAGTTTTTTGGCCCGAAAAAAGGAGTAGCGGACACAATTGCATTATAACGTAATGTGATCCCGAGACAATAATGATAGATACGTACCCACACTGTCGTGTTACGAATGGGCTTCTGTGGCTCGCACTTAAGTCTGTTCTCATCAGTTCCGCTCTCCTGCACGCAGCCGGTGGGGTATGCGAGCACGTCAGCACCGACAGTGCGCACGCGCACACACGCATCATACGCCACATCACCGTAGTTTTCAACAGTTATGTGCATAGTTTCTTTGGAACTTGAGCCTATTGTGTATAGGTCTTTATCATGTCTGAAAACAAGAATGGGAAATGACGTAACATTTGGTCCCAAAGTCGACCCCGGGAAACGCAGGCGATCGTTGATAATTCTTCAAGGTTTAGGTTACTTACTGATGAAAACTGATATTGGGTGTTAATATCAAGTCCGGTATGCAGGTCTGGTTCTCAGCCCCAGCACACTCGGCTGCCCACACTGTATTTTGGATATCCAAAAGACTGCGGTCGCTTAGGATCACATGGGAGGTATTAAATTCTGGGAGTGTTCTAGGATCGATTAGAAGCTTCGATGATATTGAGTAACTTATTTTTGTCTCGTATTTGCCGTCCTGTAAAGAAAGTCCGCCGCGTCGAAAATACGTAAATAAACGGTAAGGCGGCACCGGTTGATATTCCAAAACCCCGCACCAAGAATTTCAGTTCCACATTAATACTGCAGTTGGCCAAACTGTGTACTACCTTGCCCAAACTGCAATATATCGGTATTCCTGGCGAAAGTAAATTGCTTTTTTATAGGCAAATGCGCTCGATCCTTGACTTCAGCATCGCTGAACATCAGCTTACAGGCAAAATAAAGTATTATTAGTACAGTAAAATGGGGTAAATCAAAAAGCCGGGATGAATCGAAACAAAACTTTAAATGAGATTTATATCGTTGATTCAACATTGTTAATTACTGACAAGTTGTTGAAATTGATCATTTCAATTCCTTAAAAAAATATGAGTCCTTGTAGTAACAAACAATGTTAAACTAACGCGAAAATGCCCTTCAAAGTTTTGTTTCTACTCACCCCTGCGTTTCTATTCACCCCGTTTTTCGGTAGTAACTATATATTAAGATCTCTAGTCTATGAACGATTTCTGCCCAGTAGGTAAAATTACATACAAAATTATACAAAAAATTGTACTTACTAAAGGCAAAGTAAACGAAACGTTTGTGCAGTACTCTGGTTGCTTATCGTCGAGAGATGTGTTGAATATAAATTGACCCATGATATTAGTGTCGGCTAGCTCGGCGTAATCGTGGTTCATCTGTACCGTTGTTAACACAACTGACGTAATAAAAAGAAAATTAGAACTTCTATAACAGTATCCTCAGACTTTTACCATTATGACAAACATTTCGTACTTTAGAAAGACACTATTGCACTTTAATGAGTAAGAGGGAGACAGTGACAAATGCTTCATCTTATAAGATAAAACCCTAAATATAAAGCAAAATCTTCGCATTTCTTTTCCTCCTTGAAATTAACGATCCTAATTATTCTTACCCGCTGTGATTTGTTTCGGTAAACTCGGATATTTGACTGATAAACAGACTTCGAACTCAAAGTCCGTTTTATTTGAAAGGGTGCGTCCCTGAGAATAAAAAGTTAGTCAGTTAATAAAGGGTTGTGAACAATATGTCCGAAGGTAATTGTTATTAAAATCGTGAAATGCTTTGTGGAATCAAACAAAACTAATACATATTTTTGGAGTCAGAACAAAAAAAAAACTATAAAAACAACCGAACGAATTCGTACTACTATCGTAATAATAGGTCTTTACCTATGAAATTGCCGTTTTGTATGAAAAAATTTAAATGAATTTTTTTCATGTATTTTTTATTTGTATTAATCGAAGTAATCACCCATGCAATCAATGCATCTTTGCCAACGCAGTGGCAGTTTATTGATGCCCTTCTTAAAGAAATCAGCTGGACGGGAGGCAACAAATTCTTCAAAGGCATTTTGTACTGCCTCTCGGGTATTGAATTTTTTTCCCGCCAAGAAGTTATCCAAATTCTGGAAAAAGTAGTAGTCTGTAGGCGCAAGGTCTGGTGAGTAGGGCGGATGACGGAGAGCTTCCAACCCCAGTTCTTGCAACTTGGAGACCGTCTGCTGTGCAGTATGAGGTCGCGCGTTGTCGTGCAGGAGCAGCGGAGACGAGCGATTGACCAATGCTGGTTGGAGATGTGCCAGCTTCTCCATCATTGTGTTCAATTCTTCACAGTACACATCTGCAGTAATGCTCACCCCGTTTGGTAAGAAGCTGTGTTGAATCACACCGGCGCTAGACCACCAAACAGTGGCCATCACTTTTCTTGGGGTAAGTTTTCGTTTAGGGCATTGTTTAGGTGCTGAACCAGGATCCAACCAACTTGCTGAGCGCTTGCGGTTATCAAACAGAATCCATTTTTCATCGCAGGTAACAATGCGGTTCAAAGTTCCTTCATTTGTGTGTCTGTTGAGCAGTGCAAGGCACGTCTCGACGCGTACTTCGCGCTGGCGATCATTGAGTTCGTGGGGCACCCATTTGTCAAGCTTTTTTACCTTGCCAATTTGACGCAAATGGACCAATATTGTTTTGACGCTAACGTCGAAAGCTGCTGCTAATTCAGCCGTAGATTGTGTATCATCAGCTTCCACAATCGCCTTTAATTCGTCATTGTCGACCAAAGTCTTCGGACGACCGCGAGGTTTATTTTTCAGGTCGAAATTTCCAGAACGGAAGCGAGCAAACCAATAACAGGTAGTGCGTTGGTTTGTAGTGTTAGCTCCGTAAACGTCGTTGATGTTGCGTGCCGCTTGTGCCGCGTTGCTGCCACGACGGTACTCATATTCCATAATTACTCGAATTTTTAACGTATCCATGATGACGAAAAAGATTTAAATGCGATGAAAATGTAACACTAATCAATAAACAAATGACTACTTTTGGAAAAAAAAATCCATGTTTTTAAAATAAAATTAATTTGAAATTAGAATTCTTAGCCAAACAAAAAATATTTTGATTTGAAATGGCCAGTACTGCAGAACGGCAATTTCATAGGTAAAGACCTAATAATTACCAACTCAGAGAGAGACAAAATGTGAACAAGATACATAAAGAGAGTATAAAAAAAAACAAGTAACTGTTGAAATCCATGGTAACATGAAGTTGAATTGTCTGGAAAATGAACCAGGAAAAATAAATAAAATAGAGTTGAGTGCCTGCTTTATGAGTGTATTTTACGAATGTTATGTACCTGTAAACTAGGGAATTTTTCTGATGTTACTGCAACTACTGCTGCCATACACCGCAGGAGCACAACTGTATTTGTGTAAGGCGATCCGATTGCTAATTCTATTTTTTTTTTAAATCACAAACATATTAGTAAAATAAGTGTTAAATTGCGTTTGTGAAACTTGCACGCACTAGCTAATGAAACATAAATATGGATTCATAATAGGCATAAGCATTGATAATAGGATGGCACCCACCTTGGCATCCATTTTCGTCATAATCTAGCAATGGAGCTAGGCTCATGCCAAAAGACTCGCCGTAACTTGTTTCTGACTCGATCCTTTGCAGGTATTTTAAGTCCCTCTCTTTACTGATGAGGTCGGCTCCACTATAAAGATAGACAACGCCGTTGCCATCTTTTTCAAAAGGAGCACTGATTGCTATTTCTGTAGTCATAGTCGAATTACTCAATTAAACTTGAAACAGTAACAGACCCAAGAATAAACCTTTATGAACTCCCATTTCCGATACTAATAAGTTCAAATCGTTTATTGCACTTATACCGTTCTGTCTTTAAGGATATGCCTAACCTTTATGATCTAAGTAAATTAAACAAAATGGTCCTAATCTCATAGTGTTCCAGTATACGTAGAAGTGTCTAGTAGTTTACTTAATCGAACGCCTCTACCAAGTCATGCTTAATCCAGACGTTGAGAATGTTACGTTGTTGACAACCGTGTTAGTTAGACATGATATAGTGATTGGTCTAGAAGAAGAACTTAAAGAAGTTAGAAATAGTATTTTTTACTAAAACTCGATCTCAACTTATACACTTTTACTTGGTAGCCCGTAGAATGAGGGGAAAACGAGTTTTATACTCGTAATTAGTTCTAATGTTATTTGTTTTTATTCAATAAAAAAATGCCTTACCATGTTTCTCGTCCCCGTTTAAGTCACCTACACTTATAATTGCACTACCAAACATTGATCCAGATACTTGGCCAACAATTTTTCTTTCAAACACTGGCACTTTCTGAAAGAAATTATAAGCAGTTCTTCTAGTACATTATTAGTGTAGTAGGGTGGAACAAAAACGTCAGCGAGGCTCACCGGGTGGCCAGAACAAAATTCATTGATTGGGTAAAGTGCGGTAAACCTAAGGGAGGAGACATATATCATGATATGTGTGAAAGCAGAAGGGTGTTCAAATCTAGACTTAAATGGTGCCAAGATCATCAGGACCAATTAAAAATGGACATTCTTGCTGAGAAGCACTTAAATGGGGATTTTCGGGGTTTTTGGCAGGGTACCAAGAAGATGAATATAAGGCCAGGCCTTCCGGTGAGTGTCGATGGCGTAAGTGAACCAAAGGACATAGCAAATTTATTTAGGTCCCAATTTTCTGTACAGCCACTATTGGACAGACAGGTTGCGGTGTTCAATACTGAGGGCCCCACGGGCGAAATGGAGACGAGGTTTTCAGCCAAAGAGGTACGGAAAATAATAAAGTGTATGTCGAAGGGTAAGTCTCCTGGCCACGATGGCCTCAGTATTGAACACTTGCAGCATGCCGGCCCGCATGTAACTAGGGTCTTAGCTATGTTCTACTCGCTATGCCTGAGCCATTCTTACCTGCCGTGTGATTTTATGAGGACAGTGGTAGTGCCTGTAGTGAAGAACAAAACGGGGGATCTATCCGATAAGACTAACTACAGGCCCATCTCCCTTGCTACTGTTATAGCTAAAGTGTTTGATGGTTTGCTGGATGCACAGTTAAATAAACACGTGACGTTGCACGATAATCAATTTGGGTTTAGACCCAAATTGTCTACAGATAGTGCAATACTGTGTCTCAAGCATACCATTAGATATTATACGGATCGTAAAACACCTGTTTACGCTTGTTTCCTCGACCTGTCCAGGGCCTTTGACCTGGTGTCGTATAACTTGTTATGGCAAAAGCTTGAGGGCATAAACATGCCACGTAAAATAATCAACATTTTCCAGTATTGGTACGCACACCAGGTTAACAGTGTCAGATGGGCGGGCGTGTTGTCGGAGCCGTACAGGCTTGAGTGTGGAGTGAGGCAGGGTGGGTTAACCTCACCCACCCTGTTTAATCTGTACATGGATGCACTCATTGTCGCTCTTAGTGGTCACCATGTTGGCTGCTACGTTGATGGAGTCTGTGTGAACAACCTGAGTTATGCGGACGACATGGTGCTACTGAGTGCGTCGGTCTGTGGCATACGGAGGTTGCTAAAAGTGTGTGAGGAGTACGCGTGCCGTCACGGCCTCTTGTACAATGGTGTTAAGAGTCAATACATGGTCTTTCAGGCTGGCTCCAAATGCCCTCAACATGTACCACCCATTCGCCTGAATGATGTATCTTTGGAATGGGTGCACCAATTTAAATACTTGGGGCATTGGGTAACAGCTGACCTGAGGGACCATGTCGACATCGAAAGGGAGCGAAGGGCACTGTCTAAAAGAGCAAATATGATAGCCCGTAGGTTTGCACGGTGTTCAAATGAGGTCAAGATCACACTTTTTAAAGCTTTTTGCACTTCATTGTACGCGTGCAGCCTATGGGTTTCCTACACACAAGCGGTGTACAGTGCCCTCCGTATCCAATACAACAACGCGTTCAGGGCAGTGTTGGGGCTGCCCCGTTTCTGCAGCGCCTCGGGCATGTTTGCGGAAGCGCGCACCGACTGTTTTCACACCACCATGCGCAAGCGGTGCGCGTCCTTGGTGCGCAGGGTGCGGGGCAGCTCCAATACAGTTCTGGCGATGATTGCTGGCAGAATTGATTGCCCTTATATCGGACATTGCTGTAGCAGACATGTTACTAACTATGTCCGATAGTGTAAATGTATTTGTCTATGTGTGTGTGTTCTGTTTTGTGATTGTTGTATGGGTGCTATTAGTTGCCTGAAATAAATGCTTTTTATTTTTTATTTTTATTTTATTTATTATTTATAGCAAACAGTGTTATCGTGGACACGGCTTGCATTGTGAGCACATGCATGCCACGGCATGCACTCTAGATCCCGAATTACCATTAGTTTGGGTCTTACCACTTCGCTGCGGGTGGAGCACTATTTTGATTTATATTTAATAAAAGCATATTTTGTTATTTATTTTCTTAAAATATTAACAAAAATATGCAGAAATAAGAAATAGGTACGTTAAGAAAAACATATCAATATTAATATATACATTTTCCCAATCCCTAATTGGAAAAATAGTTGCTGTTCAATAATATCATGTAGAATTCGGTTGTAAAATCCGACATTAAACAAAAATGAATGCCCATTGGTTAGTTCATCACGGTGTAAAGACGTCACGAATTTGTTATGTAAATTTGATTGTTTATTAAACACAGTACATCAAATGAAGAGATTTTCACGAAATCAATTTTCACTATTTTCTTGTTTCAAATATAAAGGAAATTTGAAAAAAAACCTAATCATAATTATATAAACAATCAAAAAATAATATTTAAAAAAAATAACCCAAATACTTACTCCACGCTCGCGGGCAAGATAAACATACATAGCTCCAAGATTATAGGTATTTGTCACGGCATAAGCAGGTGCTCCTACGAGCAGGTCGGTCCTTCTGCCAAACAATCTGACCGCACACAGCACCGCTCCAAACATCGAACCTACTTGTGAAGTGTCGCCTTTTAATGCATTAAACATTACGGTCTGGCGTACGAAGAATAATACCTGCAAGAGTTGTGATGTTTTAATAATATCGTTCCTTAAGAAGAATGTAAAGGGTGAGGGTGTTCCGTGAAGGGTGGGCGTTCGGGACTGTCTTTTGTAAAAGTTTTAGACGTTCAAAAAGTGCTGATTCTCAGCCTAATTTGAATAAATAAATTTTGATTTTTATTTTGATTTTTTTTATCTTACTTTTATACTCTACAAATGTAAGTAGCAGACTTGGGGGACTAAACATAATGTACCTGTGAATACTTCATGGGTATTATCCCTGAAAATTGTTTTTAGGAACTTTTATAAAAAAAATGTATACATATCAGTCTTGGAAAACTTTTAAATACGGAATACGATACATCTTAGAGCTATTGAGAGCTGTTGGCAGCTTTGCACCAATTTAGTGCGTATTTAAGTACAATGTATTTCACAAGAAACAGATAAAATGTAAGGTCTAAGCATCCTCCTGTCCTCATTCCAACTGACTTGAGGTGGCGTAGTAAGTCTTCTTTTTGCATTCATCATTCCCCCCCCCCCCCCGTAATTTTAGAAGTCACCCCCTTCTTAGTCGAGAGAAGATTTGAGGTATACATAATTAATAAATATTAACAAAAATCGCATGTCTTTGTCTTATTACCTCACCCTCACCATTCGTACCATAAGGCGAACCCACGGCATATGTCAATACATTTCTAACAAACATGCCAGAGGCGACGGCGTATCCTAAAATAAAAAAAAAAAACAACCTATTAATAATTCACATGAATATGTGTGCTAATAAAAAAAGTGAAGTGTCTGTTTGTAACGTTAAAAGAACACCATTTTAAACCCCAACGGAAAAACGACGGGGTGTTATAAGTTTGACTTGTCTGTGTGTGTGTATGTCTGTCTGTGGTATCGTAGCTCCTGAACGGATTAACCGATTTTGATTTTGTTTTGTTTGTTTGAAAGGTGAATTAGTTGGGAGTGTTCTTAACTATGTTTGAAGAAAATCGGTTTATTATTAAAAGTAATATAATATAATATATTATTATATCGCCGCAAGACCGTCTATCTGTTAAGATTAATATTTATTCTTATTAGTAACTAACTATTATAATTACTATTCATCATAATCTTGATGATCCTGCCGTAAATGGGACATTGTTACAATAGTAATCGATTGCTTCAAACATCTATGTCATCGATTGGCTTCTTTGTGTATCAGAACTAAACGCATACCTAGGAGCTTAATGATGAAACTAATTTTAATGTCTTAGATAGAACCATAGTTAAAATTATACGGGAAAGTTTACTTAATAACTTAATTTTAGTCACAATGTAAGTTGAGATTATGATGCGACATTACCTAATGTTCCGGAAAGTGTAAATAAAGTGTAATAAAAATATCAAAGATTTATGATTGTTTGGCATTCAGAATTCAATTTGACCGAATTTTGAATAAACGTCGATATTCTCGCAAACCAGCGACATATGAATGTGTTAAAAATATTCAAATAGATCTTACCAAAATTAAATTTAGGGTTACTTGAAGGTTTTATGATTAACTTCGGAACTTTATAAATTTCTGACTGCTCGTAAAACATCGCGCGACCTTGAAAATAACAGGGTAAAGTTTCAGCATTAATTAAACAAAACATTTTATTAGAATTGCAGTTATCAAATAGGAAATACAGTTGAGGGTTCTCTCTGCAGTTTCTCTTTCCTTGATCATAAACTTACCATAGTACATGCCGGGGCCGCCAACTATGATAGAGGCGTCCCTGGCGATGTCAATACTCCAACCAAATGAATCCATAGATAGTTCTGTAAAGTACACAATTTCTTTTAATTCAGGCAAGGTTCTCAAAATAGTTCCTCTATTTAAAGGCTCGATTGTCCGATAGTCGTTATGGACAAAATACAATACGTAGGTATATTGAAACTACTTAAAAATTGAATGTCATGTTTGATGACAAACATACCATACACACACACACACACACACACACACACACACACACACAGAAACACACACACACACATACATACATATATGTTCCACAAAATAATCCAACTTTTTTTAAAATTTTAGGTCATTTAAAGGGTAAGTCCTTTTTAGAAAATGACTAGTTACCAGTGCGATGTTCTAATGGTAAATTTTCAAGTCTTTCATTTTCTTCTATACTTTCTTTTTCTTCTAAAACACCATCCGCGTATGAGTAGCATTTGCCGTGTGTTACAGCTGAACCATTAACTAAAAAAGAAGGTATTCGTTAAAATAGTTTTACAACCTTTTTGAGTGGCCTGTTTCTTGCCTAGCTAGTAGATAAATAAAATAAATAATTCTGGACAATCCACACGGCATCATCTAGCCCCAAGCTAAGCAAAGCTTGTGTTATGGGTACTAGATGACTGATATACAATGTACAATATGCTATTATACATAGCAAATACATAGATATATGAATAAAGGACACCATGTCGAGTTGGATTCACACGTAGTGGGTACTTCAGAAAAAAAAAACTACTAATCTGTTTCTTCAAACGACAAAAATAGAAGCAAGCAAGAAGAGGTTTTTTGTTTATTTTTTATTTTTTCGTTTTCTATATTTAGTATTGTGTCTTTGTGTGCCTGAGCCTATGCTGAATAAATGTTTTTCTTTCTTTCTTTTTTTACCAAAATTTGAAAGTTTTGTTTCATGACTTACATTCTTCCGTATATCTTGGTGCGCACATCTGAAAGAAACAATGAAATACGATAAATCACGCAGTCATTAGGAACGGCAAAGCAGAGATAAACCTACAGTAACACCCAAGTTATAAATAAAAAAATAAAAAAAAGATGCTGGACAATCCACACAGCATCATCTAGCCCCAAGGTAAGCAGAGCTTGTGTTATGGGTACTAGATGACTGATATACTTAATACAATACATTATATAGATAGATAAATAAATAATACGTGTAATCGTTGTCGTGGTTATGGTTAAAATATAACAGCCACATGGGTCGCAAGTTCAGCTACGAACCATGGCTTGTCTGTGGACGCCGCTGTGCCACGTAAGGAACGTTAAGCCTTTGGCTTTTAGTTGGCTTTTTTCGGGCTTCTGACTACTCGTAACGACTGTTAACAGCCGGGACCAACGGCTTAACGTGCTTTACGAGGCACGAAAAGTGTCGAGCCATACATAATATACTTTTATTCAATAACGATGTTTGATTGCTTTGTAAAATTCTGATGTGTGAAATCATTGAAAACGTATTTTTTTTTAAACCTTGCCCCATTCTTGGAATTTCTCCTGTATCGTGGATGCGCTTACAAATATTCAAATCACATACACAAACAGCCAGACCCGGAACAACTATCTGTAGGCCATACAAATATTTGTTCCGTGCGGGATTCGAACCCACGATACGCGGTGCAGCAGCCAATTGCCACAGCCGCTGCGTCAACCGTGCTGTCAAATTAAAACAAACAATACTCAATACTTTTATTGCCTCCACAAGTTTACTTAGATGGTAGGTTATACAAAGCTATGATCATTGTGGAACCTGTCGGACACTGCAATAGTAAGAGAGAGGAAGAGGGCTTTTATTTAACTATAATATATTAGAATAATCCTAAATGTTTAAATGTATTATTTATAAAGCAATCTTACCATCACAAAGTTCGGACCGGCCTTGACGGTTGCTCCAAACCAGTAGCCATGTTCATAATGAGGTAGGTCTGAAATAATTAAACAATGTGAGTTAATAAGTCCATCCCGTAGAGAGAGATACTGAAAAATACTTGAAATGGTATTTAGTTTGTCTTTTATTTGTTAAAAAGAAAGTTCTTTTTATGTTCACCGATTTCTCCGTCTATTGAGAACGGATTTTTTATTTTTTCTATTCAAAAGGGTATAACTCTTGAGGTGGTCCAATTGTCACCAAATTAGGATATGATCTTGGGCTCCTGGAGAAATCGAAGGAACGCTTTAAATATGCTCACCTAAAGCGATTTTTTTTTTTTTAATAGTTCGTTTTTGCACTCAGAAAGCACCACCACCACCAGAAGTGGAACTGATGATGAAGACCACAGATGGCCACCGGAACTAGTTACTATTTAAGTATTTCACCTTAGCAATTTTATTATTGCTTATAATTCATATGGCAAAGTGGAGCTGATGTACTCGTACATTAGCTCTCGGAAAGCACTATTTGATGAAGTGGAAATGATGACGAAGATCACAGGTGGCCACCCAAACTATTCAATAATAAGTATTTTAACCTTAGCAATTTGTGCTCGTTACAATGCATATGGTGAAGTTGAGCTGATGGTGGAGGACCAGGAGAACTCCTCAACAATTAATGTCCTTGCATCGAGTAAAGCAATATTTTGAAAAAGGTTATGAGCAGTTGCCTTTAAGTTATTATTTTTTTTCCTTAGTTAAATAACAAACCACTGTAAAAAGTTTTTATTTGCAAAATAAAGACTTACCTCTTTGTATATTATTAACAATTGGCGTGCAGGTTTTGTTTTCTATATTGCAATTGTATACTTCACCGATGTTGTTTTCGTTTGGTGCACTTATAACTAATCTGCAATTATTAATTAATAAAATAGATTTCCCTTAAAACATAGTTTTAGAAATAATTGATTGAAATACTGACGGCTCGGGCCATGTATGAACATCATAATTATATTTTATTTTTTATGCAATTTTTATTTATGGATTATATTTATATTTGTTTCTGGATGGATGACCAGTCCTCACTCATCGAATCCTTCGAGTTTCTAGTTACTGTTAACAGTACTTGGTCTCGATTTCCACAGTGGTTGCCCATGGTGGTCGTTACGACTGATATAAATCGGTATTTAAATAGTCAAACAAGAAACACTTCAATCCATAGGAATGTCTCAGCAGTAACTACGTATATCATACACTTGTTTTAATAAACTACGGCGATTAAAACTATGTAACTTACTCTTGGTTCAATTTGTCGTAAGTAATGCTGTATCCGAAATATGAATCGTTGCAAAGATGGCGGTCTGTTGGCGGTGGAAAGACTTCCTTTACTTTTGTGTAGTACATTGCGTACGCGCTTGGCCATGTTACCAGAGCCAGGCACATCCAAATAAGTACTAGAAAAAACATGAAGATATTTAAACCACTTGAATAATTTGATTATCAAACAGACTCTTAATGAAACTAATAATATAATTAAATAATAAATAAAAATATTTTTATTATATAATTTAATTAATAATCATAATTAAATATAAATAAATAATGCTGGACAAATTATTTAATGATATCATTAAATAAATAATAATAATTTAATAATATTATAAGTATCACTTATTTTTTAATATTATTATTTATTATTTAATTTGAATTAATGATTGAAACTCTTATGGCCATCTCTTGTCCAACCCAGATGTCACAAACATTTTTGTTTTACTCATAAATTGCACATATTATGAAATAAGAAACATTTTGACGTTTTTTTAAATTGATTTTATTTTGTTTCAAGTAAATGTTTACTACGTAGTAAACATTAAAGTCGAATATAAGCTGACCTCACATTGAATGGAAATTCTATACAATGAGAGGTTAGCTTATACTGGAAATTTAAAGCTATATCAAGCTTTAAATTTCCAGTATAAGCTAACCTCTCATTGTATAGAGTGTATATAGCATATGTATTAAATTAATCAAATAAAAAAACATAAACTATCCTAACTTAATAAACCTAACGGCAAATTATAATAAGGCGTATGCATTCAAGGTTTATTTCTAAATATAATTTATATAATGTAACGATTTACACCTAATGTGCCTGTATGGAACATACATTGAGGTAAGCAAATGTTTGCAAAATATCTGTTGTTTTCTATTAATTATATATAAAACTAGCTGTGCCCGCGTTATCCTCGTGGTATTTAACAAAACATGGGTTTCATTTCTTGCGCGGACCCCTAATTATTTTCCTGAAATAGCCTGAGTTACTCTTTAACACATCAACCATCTGCCAGTGAAAGTTCCGTACGAATCGGTGCTGCCCTTTCGGAGATTAGGTACTTCAAATAAACAGACAGTCAGGCAAAAAATGCTTCAAATTGTATTTTTGGTATAACTATAAACTTTCTTATCTCATCATCCTCCTGCCCTTATCCCAATTTATTTGGGGTCGGCGCAGCATGTTTTCTTCTTCCATACATCTCTATTTGCCGTCATCTCAACGGTCACCTCTTTTCTTGCCATATCATCTTTCACACAATCCATCCACCTTTTCTTTGGCCTTCCTCTACTCATGTAACCCTGCACATTCATACTCAAAACTTTCCTCACAACATGGTTCTCATTCCTTCGCATCACATGCCCATACCATGACAACCGATTTCCACACAACTTCTCGGCCACAGGCGCCACTTTCAGACTTCCTCTTACATACTCATTTCTTATTCTATCCATTCGCGTAACACCACACATCCCCCTCAGCATTCTCATCTCAGCTGCATGTAACTGCCTTTCATTCATGCCTTTTGCGGCCCAACATTCTGATCCATACAAGACAGCAGGTCTTACCATAGTTATATAAACTTTCTTATCTATTGAGTAAAAAGTTGTTATTTTGACATCACAAACAGGCAGATGTATTGAAGGTTGTACAGGTATGGATATTTATCATTTTATCATTAGAAGTTAAGACTTACAATTCATGATTCCTTTTGGCCAGCCCTCACTAGTCCACACAGTTTTATGTCACAAAACCAACGGACAGCGTAACCGAAATCCAAAATAAATTATTGCTAACTTAGGCACTTATGTACGTGTTCCTGTTTTCCTTCCAGCCGTTATATTAATAGCTTTCACAATCGATACTGAACTTTATTTTGAACGACTGTAATGTGATTATGCAGTGGTATTAATTTAGAGATTCAGGGTGTTTCTTTTATTTCTGGGTAAATATGCGATTTAACAATAATTATGTTCCAGTCCAAACTTTTAACAAACACGGCAAACTAGAGAACGTCACCTGTTACGATCCTTTAGATCTCATTTTTCTTCATTTACTTTCATACATCTAGTCACGCATGTTGCGATTACTATGTTCTTGACCTTTCTCAAGAACATCACCAATAAGGTCAGGGTATGTCTTTCTAGCGCTAGATCCTTTCCACCAACAACCTTTTGTTAGCCGCCTTTTAATCATACTCTCGACGTGACTAAATAAACTCATCATCATCTGCCTAGCCTTTTTCCCAACTATGTTGCGGTCAGCTTCCAGTCTAACCGCATGCTGCTGAATACAAGTATTTAACATGGAGCGACTGCCTATCTGACCTCCACAACCCAGTTACTGGGCAACACGATACTCCTTGGTAAGACTGGTTGTCAGACTTTCGGGCTTCTGAGTACCCTTCACGACTGTCAAAGATTTACAAATGACAGCCGGTACCAACGGCTTAACGTGCTTTCCGAGGCACGGAGGAGTCTTGATATGTTACAAACGGTCACCCATCCATAGACTGACCTCGGCAAGCGTAGCTTAACCTTCGATCGACTCGTATTGGTGTTATTATCTAGCCACGAGCTCCTTTATTTAGCTATAGGAATTTGTATATCGAGGTAAAAATGTTATGCTCGGTTTTTCTCGAACCCTGTAAATTTTCGCATGGCTACTTGTAAGCCACCATGTATAATATGATTTTACCTAAATACTCTAAATATGAGTTTGGGTAAACCGCAAAAAGTAATAATTTGACTGTGTGTTTCACTGTAGGTTAAAGCTAAATAAAATTAAAATTAGGTATCAATACTGATCGATTGTGAGTGCACTAAGCTTATCAACATGCTTAAACAACTAAAATATTGCAGCCATGACCACCGTGACCAGGCCTTCTGCTTACACACGTACGGGCCCCGAAAAATGCGAAGAAGTTTTTTGCCGAGTTTCTCGCTGCGAGTGTGGAGGCTGCATTAGATTTTGATGTCACTCCGATGTGCGCACAGCAAGAATCTGCCGCTGCCCGAATAATACTGCTTGTGTGTTATCTCTCACGTAAACTACCAAATCACCACCACCAACCCCAATGTGGACTTCAATATGCATATATAAATGTTGAAAAAGATCAGTCGAGTAAAATTTATTTAACTTCTAGATTAAAGGGCGGAAGGGGCACCGACGTATAACCTGATACCAGGAGTTCAGTGATACATGATTCTAGACCTCCCAGACTTGTAATTGTTCGATGGCATCTTTTAGTTTCTATGTTTTTTGACGTTGATCCCGACTATCATTTTAGATTTTTGATAGTCGTTACAGATAGTCAGAAGCCTGTAAGTCTGACAACCGGTCATATCAAGGGGTATAGTTTTGTCTAATTATTGGGTCAGATAAGCAGTAATTCCGTGTAAAATAATGGTATTCAGCTGCATCCGGTTGGACTGGAAGCCGACCCCAACATAGTTGGGAAAAGCTAGGCAGCTGATTATGAATTATTTTCAAATTAGAAACTTAAATCGAGTGTGACAAGCTACCCTCATCATTGAGTAAGTTGTCTAAATCATGATGTGAGCAGGAATAACATAAATGTTAATTAATTGTTTGCTGCTTTGCCAGGTTCCAAAACTCACATACATAGGTATTAAACACATCTTAAGTGCAGATGCCAGCACATCAAGTTATTCCAAACTGTCAAAAATTCCCACTTGAACATGACTTATTCTTTTGTAATAAAGTTGAAAAACTATCAAAGAAATTTGACAGATTGGGGTAGCTTGATGTGCTGGATTCGAATCGTCACCTCCATGTTTTCGTTTGGTTTCTCCTTTGGATTTCAGTATCTTATTTTGGTAACCTGCTTGCGCATGCTAGGCTGTAAGTTTGAATGGTCCAAAACTCGAAACTGTAACGAAAAAAACCAAGATAACTCTGGCACCGGAGAATAATGCCATCAAATATGTTGTGGATGGATGAGCATCTATATCGGTTAAATATTACTTCAAATAAATAATACTGTGAAACCATGCAGGTATTAAAATACTGGTATTCTACTGCATCCGGTTAGACTGGAAGCCATAAAAATGTTTTGAAAATGGTTTACAGGTGAAATTCCAGTCCATTTAAGAAGAAGGCAACTTTTTGGTATATGAGGCGAAATAAATGTCGATACAAACAAACCTATAAATACCCAATACTTTTAATTCACTATTCAGCTGAATATCACAATTCATTGATATCAGCCGATCGATTCTATAAAAATAAACCCAAGATAACTTTATTTATGCAGAATAGCACTGCAGATCCAAAAATATGTTACCAATAGAAAGAGCCCATTTTTGTTTTCTAACTATTAAATGATAAATCATATTTATTTCTCAAAATTCGTTTTTACAAACACTTTTACGTTAACAACTAAAATATTATTTTTAACTAAACTAGGCTCCTGTTTCCCTATATGACTACTCTGAGAATAAATACCGAATCAAAACTCAGAGATCCCTTTTAAAGTACAGATAATTATCTTTCAGACCATGTAGGACCGTGCAGATTAATGTCTGGGATGGACTTTTGAGGAAAGAACAACACAGTTATGAGTCATAGGTAATAAGTTAATCATTGAATAATGTAGGGGTATAATGTAAGGAAAAAATATGATTTATATGCATATATCCTTATTTTTTTTCCGGGAAATACGGATAGTTGGTCAGTAGGTATCAAGTAACACATTGATAACTTCCAAATTTGGATCAAAACAAAACCAGCCAAGAGCGAGCCAACACTAGCAGCCTAACCATATTGCTTATGAGAAGATCGTGGCTAAATAAAAACAGCAGAAGGTTGAAAGATAAGCTACACCTGCTGAGGTCAGTCTGTAGATGGATGACCGTTCGTAACATATCGGACTCCTCCGTGCTTCAGAAAACACGTTACACCACTGGTCCCAGCTGCCCATTGTAGATCTCCGACAGTTGTTACTGGTAGTCAGAAGCCCGAAAGTCTGACAACCAGTCTAACTAAGGGGTAGAGTGTTGCCCATTAACTGGGTTGTGGAGGTCAGATATGCAGTCGATACATTTAAAATACTGGTATTCAGATGCATCCGGTTAGATTGGAAGCCGACCTCAACATAGTTGGGAAAAGGCAGATAAGTCGTTTCATTTAATGGTTATTATACCAAAAAGTTTCTGGAGAAGAGAAACTAATGCTTAACAGCTGGCTCAAGAGTCGTATGAAGAAGATGGTTGGACACGGTAAGAAGGACGTCTTGATAAGAATAAAAAATACAAAATTAACTTATTCAAATTAGGTTGAAAGTCAGCACGTTTTAAACATCAAAACGTTTACAAAGTCCCCCAAAACGCCCACCCTTCCTAATGTTTTTGCTGGGAAGAAGAAGTGGCGGAACAAAATCCCCAGCAGAATCCTAATCCTCCCCAGATCACTACTCACCGTTTGCTGGTGCCTTATCACCACGCTGTGGATAACAATTGTATACTTACTCATTTTAAAAATACCATTTCTAAATATATAAACAGATTGCCTAGTTGATCGAATAGACAAGTGCTACAGCTGAGTATGAGGTTCTGGGTACGATTCTCGGTTCGGGCAAAGTTTAATTGGGATTTTCCATCTGGAATTTATCAGGAGCAACCCTTGGTTTGGATATGTGCAGTGGTGGACTAAGCCCGTCAGAGGCCCGGGGCGGCAAAACAGAATGAGGAGCTTTAAAAAAAATGTAGTTCTACAAGCTTTTATTCAGTTCACATATTTGTATGTAGTGTTTATGTTTACTTCGTTAATACCTGGCAAGTGAAATTAATTTCAAAGTACCCGCTACAGAGACGGGAATTCAGCAAAGATAAAAGAATATTAGTGCCGCGTAAAAATTCTAGATGGCTGTAGTGTTTTGATTTTGATGAAATTATGTAGGTACTTAGCACATTTTTAAAGTCTTGTTTAGGATTTGATCAGGAGAATGCGGAGGCATTTGGGGGCCCTACCAAGATCGGAGCCGCCCCTTCCGCCCCCCTGTTAGTCCACCACTGGATATGTGCCCGGTAGACGGCAAAAGGCTCGCCACCTGGGACTACCACAACGTGATAATATGGTGTACTCCTAGAAGAACACCTCTGCCTCATCCTTCGGGAAATAAAGCCATAATCTTTATAAAAACAAGTAATACGTAATTAAAAAATCTATTATTATTTAAAAAAGTATTTTTTTACAAATTTGTCCAATATTTTGTATCGAGACAGGGACATATAAATACACACTAGTTTGTTGAGAATTGTAGACAGTTATTTTTTCGTAGTGTTTATTTTATTAGTCGGATACTATCATGTTTGCGATCATCTGTAACGTCAAATACTTGAACGCAGTCTTCGGTTTCTGGAGTCCGCGCTTGCGGCGGCATCGTTGAACGCCTCATCTGATCAGAGACAAGTAAATATTAGTCAAAAAATATTTGGACCTTGTTATACAGACATTTAAGTGACTGTCACGTATGCTTCATCACTTAAATTGATTAGCGCAGCGAATTCAAAACAGTTGTATAAATGCTCTAGTTCTTGGGTAACAAATTGATTCAAAAATGAGCGTAAACTTACGCTTTACTGTCTCAAATATATTGATTTTGACACAGTAAAGCATAAGTTTACGCGTTTAGCGATCAAAGCGTTAATTTACGTTATACATATGTAAAAAGTGTTAAATAAATAATCAAAGGGCATCGAAAAATTTATCCGCATCACTGTCAACGGGAAAAGTGCCCAGAAGGCTAGCAGCATTGCCACGTTGAATGGCAATGCTGATTCTTTGGCCAAAAAAGGCCAGCCCTCTGGTCACGTGAAGAGTTGACCAAACAAGAAGAAATTCGAAGAGAGTTTTTTTAGACCTTTAAAACTAGAAGAAAAAGTAAGACAACTTACAATGGTCTGACGTCTAATGCTTGCTCTTAATTTTAACAACTCCTCTTTATTCTTGCGACGTAAAAACCCGGCCTGAAAGAAATTAGATGATATAAAACAGTTTTTAGAAACAAGCAACGGAAATCCTTCTCAATCCTTGTTATATAATAAATTTGAAACTGTTCGTTACTATGAATCCACAAGTTTTTTGTGAACTTGCAGATAAAATATTGAAGCTAGTATTTCTTACCCTGTAGAGTGCCAACGCGATAATGATTACGAAGAAGAGCCCCAAGGCAATTCCTCCTATTATAATATCTATTGGTAACGTCGCCTTTTGAAGCATTATGGTTGTGTTAATCCTGAAAAATAAAACACACATATCAGTGTTGACAGCGCTTCTCGAAAATTTGGTAAAGCAATTTGGCAAATTTGGCAATGGTCAATAATTGTCAAACTCAAAATATTTATGTCAATTAGAACATTAAGGCACTATTTTATGTCAAAAAAACAAAAGAAAAGCGAAGCTATAGTCACAGCCACAAGGATTAATAACTTGAGAAAGAACTGTAGTTCCAAAAAAAAACCCAAAGCGTAGATCTCTAAGGAGAAGAATGGGCAAGAACCTCCATGGTCAAAGTGTTACAAACCTTCCTCAGTTAGCTTTTTGTATGAGACAAATATGTCATGCACATTACCATATACAACAAGCAATTAAATAGAATAATGTCAATAATTATATCATTATTTATTTACCTTGCAACTTTGTTGTTACCATTTATAAATTGTAGTTCAACAGAAGAATTTATCGTCAAATTTTTATTATCAAGAATTCCATCTGCAAAGTAGACATTATATTATTTAGATCATTATCTTTATTTATTAGATAACACTACCCCCCTCTATTTATTTATTATACCTATATCTTACTACCAACTCACCTTGCTTCATAAGGGTGCAATCTACATGCGCGATGATTCTAAGTAACATATTAATATTGACCTTGCTTTAATGACGGTGAAAACCTCATCAGAATCTATTGCTAAGTTAAGAAGCTCTCAGTGGTAACACAGACAGATGCGAAGAGCGACTTTGTTTGAAACTATGTTAGTATTGCACAGCGCCAGCATATCAAGCTGTCTCAAACTGTCATATTTTCCCAATAGAACATGAACTTTATGCTTTTCAAATAAAGTTGAAAAACAATCAAAGATATTTGAAAGATTGGGGTAGCTTCTTAGACTAAATAAATACAATAGCACAATGGGCGTGTGTCCACTCCTTTTTGCGCTTATGCAGGGTCCTGTAGGCCATACTTTTTTAAGTATGAGAGACGGACGATCCGCGTGCGGATGTGTTTCTGGAAAATTCAAAAAGCAGTCGCATTCGCGCCGGGAAATCGTCGCATGGAGATTATTGACCATTGTTAAAAATGGTCGTCACAAGTGGTTTTCTGTGATTAAGAGAGTTCTTACCAAGAGTTCCAGGCACAATGTATATTGGTATGCGGATTTCGGCATATTCTATCTTTTTCATCAAACTTTTTACCAGGCAGCGGTAAGACATTGACCTCTTATCTTGTGATACAAATTGGCAGGGAGTATTTGACTTCAATATGGAAGAGTAAACCTGAAAATGTATGGATAAAAGAAAGATATTAGTACATAGTTTAATTATGCCTTTCAATTTGGATGAAGTAAACAAATAAAAAAATAAATGTCGATATCGGCTTACAAAGGCGACTTATAAAGTGCGTTTCATGGGTATAAGTCATTCAGTAAATGTAGTTACTTACTGTGACTGGAGAATTAGAATCGTAATTGATGTACGGGTCCACTTGCAAAGTTACTTGAACTGGAAGCTCTTTCCAGTTGGTTGGACCTTTGTTCGTAAGCTGCAATTAATTACACCGTTAAAACATACATGACTTGACGGAAATTTACTTCACGGGCTTCTGATTCCTTACCGTATAAACGTGTTTGATCATTTTGCCATTTTCTTCGACGTCCTCTTCCTTCATGGTGACAATGGGTCCAAGGTCTGTCTCTCTGCAAGCGAAAAAAACAATAAAGGAGTTATTTTAACTGATCCGTTAATTCTATTTATGTGGAAAAATATTCATATATTCATAAAGAAAAACTAACTAGACCTAAAACAATAAACTATAATATGGTGTCGAAAAATTCAAGTGCGTTGCTGTCGACTGCTAATGGTTAAAAAGACTGGAGGAATTGCCGCATTTTATGGCAATATTCTACCTTAGGCCAGGGTTACCAGCTTTCGATCAGGAGAAGTGTGAATGTGTCAAAGTGTAGAAAATCAAAAACTATGTAGAGGGATATATACCCATATTAAATTTAAAAATACCTAAAACGTCGTAAAATTCATTAGCCTCCCTGTCGACTATCGCTGTCTGAAAGACTAGCGGTATTACCACGTTGTATGGCAATGCTTAGCCACTGGCCAAAGTAGAAACCAGCCTTTGGATCACGGGAAGCGTAAGCGAAAGAAGTCCCACGGTCCGAGAGGGCCCTAAATGGCTCGAAAATATAATAACCAGCTACTTGTGTTTCTCAGCAGCCGCAGCGGCAGCGCCAGCACAGCATAGCGCAACATAAGAAGATGGGATGGCGCAAGAGTATCAACACAAGTTGCGTCTCATGTTTAAGGTGTACCAATCTTCCATGGAAATAAAGTCATACCGTCGGCCATCAGCTTGGAAATAGACAAATTATTAAATAAATAAATAATGCTGGACAATCCACACAGCATCATCTAGCCCCAAGCTAAGCAGAGCTTGTGTTATGGGTACTAGATGACTGATATACTTAATACAATACATTACATAGATAGATATTTTTTAAGTATACATAGCAAATACCCAGAACACCCGGAACAATTTTTTGTAGATCTTACTTACATTTGTCACAAGGCGGGAATCGAACCCGCGACCTCCTGCGTTGCAGGCGGACCTTCATCCACCGCGCCACATCAGTCGTCAAATGATAAAAAAAAAATGATAACGATACAAACCCTTTCGCATGAATTCCACCAGAATCAGCCTTTGCAGTAATGGTGATCGACTTCACTTGGGTGGGCACATCTTCACAGCGGTCATATAAAAGCGTGGTGATGATTATGGTCTTATCCATGTCCAGGTTTGTAAGCTGCGGCATCTCCAGTACGATTTGACCTGTGGTCTGTGAATATTACACAAAATACTCGTATCATATAACGTTGCGACCTTATTCAAAGATGACACAATACCTCTGATATTTGATCTGATTGTAGGAGGTCAGATGAAAGTCGTTTATTAATATTCAGCTGCATCTGTCAAGGCTAGTTGCTAATAAATAACAGCCACACGGTTCGATGGAAGGTTAAGCTACGCTTGCCAAGATTGGTTCGTATGGGTGACGATTAATTACATACCGACACCCCTCGACATCCCGGCTGTCGTTTGTAGATTTTCGACAGTAGTTACCTGTAGCTAGAAGTCTGAAAGTTTGACAACCAGTCTTACCAAAAAGTGTCATGTTACAAAGTTACTGGGTAATGGAGCTAAGATAGGCAGTCGCCCCATGTACAGCTAAATCCGGTTAGACTGGAAGACGACCACAACATACTTGGGAAAAAACTAGGCAGATGGCGTGATCTGTCAATGCTAATTCTTTTTTAGAAATTAAGATCTTAAATCATAAATCAATCGTCTGTTGTTGTATTGTGATCTCGGGACAACCAAACAGTTGGAAAAGTAAAGCTAAAGTAAAGAAAACGTACCCAGTTTTGATTGTTCGCGATGGGTTTAGGTGGCTCGCACTTCACTCTGTTTTCATTCACGGTTGAGTTATCGTAAACACAGCTGGATGGAGTTGTGAGTATGTTAGCACCGACGGTGTGTACGCGCACGCACGCGTCATACGCCATCTCCCCATAGTTGTACACAGTAATGTCTATGACCTCTTCGGTACTCGAGCCTATTGTGTAGAGGTTGTCATCACGTCTGCAATCATGACATAATACCAGAAAAAATGAAAAAGCATTTATTGGCGAACATAAATAAATAAAAATAAATAAATAATGCTGGACAAACCACACAGCAACATTTAGCCCCAAGCTAGCTAGCTAAGCTTGAGTTATGGGTACAAGATGACTGATATACTTAATACAATTCATTACATAGATAGATATTTTTACTATACATAGCAAATACCCAGAACACCCGGAATAAATCTTTGTAGATCGACGTATAAATTGCTACATTTGGCCACAAACTCGATCCAAGGAAGGGAAAGGGGTCGTTGATGATTGCTCATCGTAAAGGTTACTTACTGGATACTGATAGATGGTTTAAACATCAAGATCGGCGCACAAGTCTTGTTCCCGCACTCGGCTGCCCAAAACGTTTTCCGGATGTCCAAGGTACTGCGGTCGCTTAAGATCACACGGGAGATTTCAAAATTTGGGAATGTCGAGGGATGGTTCTGCAGCGTCGAATTTATCATGTAGCTTACTTTTGTATCATATTTGCCGTACTGTAAAGGAAGTATTATTGGTATCTACAATAACAAGGCTGGTTAACACCCGGAAACATAATACACAAACAAATCATAAGCACCCTGCCTTTATTTTTTGTAGGGTTAGACAGAAATTTAACTGCTTTACACATAGAGTTCACCAGTTATGTAAAAGCCCAATGCAATAGGGGGCGAGCCTAATTACCACTAACCGTATCCAAAATACGACTACAAGCTGTTACTGAGAGATTCTAGATGGTAAAACCCAATAACACTTTGCTCGACCCGGTAAACGAACCCAGGAGTTTATGGTTAGCAGTAGCACTCGCAACTCCCCTAGACTAACGATGCAGTATTTAGGTACCATGATACAAAAGAAACTCAACTTACTAAAGGCAAAATAAACGAAACATTTGTGCAGTACTGTGGTTTCTTATCGTCCAGAGATGTTTCGAATACAAATTGGCCCAGGCTATTGGTGTCGGCCAACTTGGCGTAATCGTGGTCCATCTCCACCGTTGTTGATACAACTGACGTAACAAAAACATTTAAATTAGTGAAAAATAAATTTAAAGGTCATCATGTGCCAAACCTTTTCCCAACTATATTGGGGTCAGCTACCATTCTAACCGGATGCAGCTGAATACCAGTATTTTACATGAAGAGACTGCCTATCTGACCCAGTTACTGGGCAACACGATACCCCTTGGTAAGACTGGTTGTCAGAGTTTCGGGCTTCTGACTACCCGTAACGACTGTCAAAGATCTACAAATGACAGCCGGGAACTACGGTTTAACATGCTTTCCGAGGCACGGAGGAGTCTTGATATGTTACATTGATATGTTATATCCACAGACTGACCTCGGCAAGCGTAGCTAATCCTTCGATCAACCCGTGCGGCTGTTTTTATTTAGCCACGAGGTCCTCATTTAGCCACGAGCTCCTCATTTACCCACGAGCTCCTCCAAACTATTAATATTAATATATGTATGTATTTAAGTTGAGATTATATCTCAAAATATTAATCATAAACTTATGGCGTTTACAGATATCTGGTGAAATATAATTCAAAATATACAGATGGCAATATACTTACGCGCTGTGATATTTTTCGGTAAGCTTGGATATTTTACGTTTAAACAAACTTCAAATTCAAAGTCGGTTTTATTTAAACTAGTGTGACCCTGAAAATGAAACAAGTCAGTAAAGACTTAAAACCACTTTAAAAATGTAATTCACCGTCATTTTGGATCCTGGCGCTGTTTGAGAAATATAAAAGTCATCATTGTTTTAGTACAAATAAGAAATTACTGAAACTATTCGAGACGTAAAGCGCCATCCTTAGATTCAAAAGTTGTAGTCATGTTATGTGAGCCATTTTTTGATAAAAGAGTGTTTAATAATACCATAACATACATATACAACGTGTCCCAAAATTCATCGATAAGCGGGCACCAGAGGGTGGACCTGCTCATGACTACTTGGGGAAAAATGCAAGAAATATCAAATTTATTTTTGAAATTATGCATGACAAATTGAAATCGTTCGAAAATTCACACTCCTAATAATATTGCTAACCATGAGCATATTTTGTTTAATATTTCAGTTTTTTTTTGTATCGGCAACCTCATTATCCACTGCAACTCTTAAAAATCCCAGAATGCCTGAATGAATGAATGTAGACTTTACACAAAAATCAATCAAAATTACATTAATCTCTAATTTTTAAACTTTTTTACATTCATTCCATTTTCACACATCGTGGTGTAAAATAAAAGTACCTACGTACACTACTATCAAGATTCCAAAATGGTACGAGTATAGTACGCTAGGAAAACTAGCCACTAAAATTAAATGCGTAATACTTCTAATCAAGAACCAAATTTCATAACTTATTGTAGTTAACTGTGCATCATTATTCAATTGACTTGACTCCCGTACTAAAAAGACTTTGAGTTTGGCTTTTTGGACTGAATGAGCAGGTCCACCCTCTGGTGCCCGCTTATCGTTGAATTTGGGACTCGTTTTATAAATATGGAACATTGTACTAATAGAATATTATTTACCTGTAAATTCGGGAATTTGACTGTTGTTTCTACAACTACTGCCGCCATACATTTTAGGAGCACTACTGTGTTTGTGTAAGGCGAGCCTATAGCTAATTCTATAATAAAGAAAAACAACAGCATCTATAAAATAAGTGTAAGCTTGCTTTTGTATAACTAGCAAATACTCGTTATTTAAAACTAAATTGATTTCTAGGAGCGAGCTCAAAAACATTGCCTTTATCTTAATGACAAGATGATGTACCTACCGTTGCATCCATTCGCGTCATAATCTGACAATGGCGTAAGACTTATGCCGAAAGACTTGCCGTAACTGTTTTCAGACTCGATCTTTTGCATACATTTTAAGTCTACCTCTGGCAGGTTACTAACGAGGTCAGCACCATTATACAAGTAGACAGCACCATGGTCGTCATTTTCAAAAGGAGCACTGATTGCTATTTCTGTAGTCAAAGCCAAATCATTAATTTAAACTTTAAACAGTTATGGATCCAATGAAAAACCTTGAGGAACACCCATTATATGTAGAGATTAATGAGTTCACTCCGTTTACTTGCAGTTTTATAAATCTGTCTCTTAGGATTTGCCTATCCTTATGATCTTAATAAATCAAACACATTGTTCCAAATCTCATAGTATTTCGGTTTCCAGAGAAGGTTCTCGTAGTTTACACAATCGAAAGCCTTTAAAAGATTGTTGACATCATCAGTTAACAATGATGTTAAAAAGACCAAAGCCAGTATGCTTTCAACTTGGCTACATTCAAGTTGAAAATATAGGGTCCCTATTTTTACTTTTTTAATACTTTATTTAAGGTAGGTATACGGTTTCTGTTGGTTTAGGTTAAGCAACAATCAACTGGAGTAAGACTGCTTTCTTTGTAGTTATTAAATTCTTATAAATGAAATTGGAGTTCGTCTTCTTTGCTATAAAATGTCTTACCATGTTTCTCATCGCCATTTAAATCGCCCACGCTTATAATTGCACTTCCAAACATTGATCCAGATAGTTGACCAACAATTTTTCGTTTAAAAACAGGTGTAGCCTGCAACAAAATATGTAATAAATAATAATATATAATGTAATAAATCTTTAATAAAATTGTAATTAGAATAAGTTAATTTTTAAGTAGCATAATTTAATTTATAAGTAGAATAAGTCCTGTATTTGCTGTACCAAACAGGGTCCACGATTGTGTCCAATATTTTCACCTACCACCTCATCATTTACATTGTGAATGCAATAAATATTTTGAGTATTGAGTATAAGTATTATAAACTAGTGTTTTTTGTAGTTTGATTGCGCTCTACCAAAATTAATACTTACGTTAACCGTGAGGGCAAGGTATACATAAACTGCTCCAGCATTATGGGTATTTTTCCCGGCATATGCAGGTGCTCCTACGAGCAAGTCAGTCCTTTCGCCCCACAACGTGGCAGCACACAGCACCGCTCCGTACATCGAACCTACTTCTGAAGCCATCAGAGGCTGAACCACATTCTGAATATACTCCATGTTTTCGTAGAACGTTACCTGTAGGAATTGTATTGTATTAGGAATTTTACTACAACCATTAGTTTAATCGGGTATGAATAAAAATACTTACGCAATATAAAAGAATACACACGAGTATATAAAGAAGGTTTCTATTAAATGGGATTTGTCAAAAAAAACCCTGGAAGAATGGAAAAGTTACACGCATTTGAAGTTTTTCTTTCATCCTTGTCATGCAGAGCGGTCTTTGTACCGAATGGTGTGAAGTCACTATGGCATTTCTGTGCGATGACGTCACCTAGCAGTGTGGTCTCTTTTCAGAATAGATTAAAACACTTACAACTTCTGCCATTTTGTAAGAAAATCCAGTCAAATAACCTAGTAAGGGGATAGTTATGAGTCGACAACTCCATACTTAACACCTTAACTGCTAGACAACGAGACACAATAGAAAATGTACCTATTGTTTGTCGGTCACCTGGCGTGCAAGGTGTTAAAATAAATGTTTTATAACAATATTGTTTATATAAAAATACACAGACTAGAGGAAGACAAAACGATGAATGGATCGTGTCAAAGATGATAGTAATTTTGTTAGAAAGCTAGAAAGCAGGTAACTTTTGAGACGAAGGCCAATAGAGATAGATGTATGGAAGAAGAAGACATGCTGCGTCGACATCAAATTAATTGGGATATGGTAGAGGATGATGATGATAGTGATACAATACAAAGTATACAAAATTAGCAATGACATCTGGGTAAATTGATTGTGTTGATATATGTACATGGTGCTGGCATATTTACCAATAACGCACCAGCTGACTCTTAAAAAATTAACAAATTCAAACGTTTATCATATATTTTTATGTAATAATATAGATTTAGCGGAATGCGGCAGAATGAGCATCTTAGCGCAAAAAACGCAAGTTAATGAAAGAAAGGAGAAAAAATGATGATGAGCCACAGAGAACGTAGACGAAGCTGGATGAAATTGCATGCAAACAAACCCCCCACTTCACAGAGAGGAGGTTTGAATCCCAGCAGTGGCAACGTTATAGGCTGATTATGTAACGGACATCTGTGTGTGTGATAAAACACTCTGGATAGCATTTGATGAGCAGAGTATAGCCAGAACGTCAAGCTATCCCAATCAGTCAAATTTCTTTGATAGTTTTACAACTTTATTACAAAGGTATAAGGTTCATGTTCAATCGGGAAAACTTCACTGTTTGGGATAGCTTGATGTGCTGGCGTCTGTACTGATAAATAAAATGAAATAGAAGTGTACCCCTCCGAAACCAGTAGTCCCATAGGTCGAACCCACGGCATAGGATAAGCTTGTATTGATAAACCGGCCAGAGGCGACGGCATAGCCTGAAAACATAAATTAAGGTAATTTAATTGATTGATTAGATTTAGTAACCTAGCGTTTTCACGAACGAACGAACGATTTTGTCGAAGAATCCCATTGCGTCATTGTTTTTAAAGTGGATTTGCATTAAAAGTTTTCAGGAATATAAATAATGATATGAATGAAAGATGTCATACTTACCAAAATTATGTGTTGGAGTAAAACTGGTTTTGTTGATAAAGGTCGGTATTTTATCTGAGGCGTCCTTATAAAGCATTGCACGACCTTTGAAACAATAAAAATCAATGTCATTTCGGTAGCGTCCAAGTTGGCCTTGCCCATAGGACGATGATCAGTGCGATATTTTACAGTTAAGCACTAAGTTTACGCCAAGAGATGAGCAAATGCTGGTTTGTTGCGTCACACCGTCAAATTAAAAATATATAAATAAACTAGCTGTCTCGGCGAACTTCGTCCCGCCTCAAAATAAAGTTGATTTACATTGCCATCTGTTAGAAATGTATGGAACTTATTATAGGAAAACATTTAATTTGCAATAAAAAAAATGTTAAGGTCTCTAATCGAAATAAAAACTATACTATCTTTTAAGTTTGACCAGAACACACACTGTGGGCAACATTTTATTAAAATCGGTTCAGTAGTTTAGGAATCCATAGCGGACAAACAACGTGACACGTAATTTATATATATTAAAATAAATAATGCTGGACAATCCACACAGCATCATCTAGCCCCAAGCTAAGCAGAGCTTGTGTTATGTGTAGATGCTTGTGCTAGATGACTGATATACTTAATACAATATATTACATACATAGATATTTTTATTATACATAGCAGAGGGTGTTCTGGGTATTTCCCAGAACACCCGAAACAAATCTTTATAGATCGTACAAACATTTGTCCCTAGGCGGGAATCGAACCCGCAACCTTCTGCGTCGCAGGCGGACCTACGCCCGTCGCGCCACATATGTAGGTCGTCAAAAGAAATTTAAGACCTTAGTGTTGCGAATACCAATATGTTATCGCAATTTTGTCCCTTAGTTCTTGCAACAAACTGTGACATGGTGCTGTTTAAAAATAATTGTATGTCTGTTGGTCTGGCCGTCTGCCTGCTCTGACTGTTTGTTTGAGAAAATCTCCGAAACGGCCAAAATAATGTTATAATACGTAGAAACTTAGGCTATTTCGCTTTTGTTTTAGACTAAGAATTAGGGTACCAGTCCAGAACAATAAAAGCCTTTAGTTTTTTTAATTAGCAACAGCAAGTACATACATGCATGAGTAATTGATTAGGCTTGGATAAATCTGAGCGGAATGCCGCGTTTTTCGCTTGAATTGATGATTGTAGTTTTTACTTACCATGGAACATGCCGGGGCCGCCAACCATTATAGAGCCACTATCAGTGACGTCCATACTCCAACCAAATGAGTCCATGGTAGCCTCTGTAAAGCACATGTTTTGATTATAGCTTCTCAAGGAGATCTTCGGCTTCCAGTCTAACCGAACGCAAATGAATACCAGTATTTTGGAGCGACTGCCTATCTAAATTCCAAAACCCAGTTACTGGGCAACACGATACAACTTGGCAAGACTTTCAAGCTACTGACTACCCGTAACGACTGTCAAATATCTACATACAACAGCCGGGACCAACGGCTTAACGTTCTTTCCGAAGCACGGAGGAGTCTCGATATTTAAAGGACGGTCACCTATCCACAGACCGACCTCGGCAAGGGTAGCTTAACCTTCGATTGATCTCTGCGGCTGTTTATATTTAACCACGAACTCCATGTCAAACCATAGGGTAATATTGAAATACATAGGTAAATACATAAATAATCACAGAGTGTATTTGAAAAAAAAAGACAAACCACCGTCAGACACTAGTGTATCACCTGAAAGTTGTGAGATGTAATCAGTAGTAAGGTGATGTGAGTATGTGAAATTAATAATAAGTCCTAGTAGTAAAATGGGGGGAATCGGGACATTTTTTAAGTTCGACATTGATTTTTACCGTTTTTTTTTAGTTATAGTAATAAAATGGAGACCATAATGGTTCCGGTAGTTTAAATTTTCATTTATAAATTATAATGCATTAAGATATAGTTCATTAAAGAATAATCATAAAAAGTAACAAAATTCACTTGTCCCTATTCACCCAGGCGTAGGGGTAAATTGTCTCTCTTAGGGGGTTAATAAAGTTTATCGCTAGGGCTGACAATTTCATACTATAGGTAGGTAGCTACAATACCTACCTGGTAGGTAGTGCCTTTTTAGGTTACGTACTTGACATACATATACCTAATATTTTTAAAGTGTCAGTCTCCTAATATAAAACTTCACACAACTTTGGCCCAATGTTTAGAAGTACTTTTTTTTTTTAAATACGTATGACAGGATGACTGACTGTTGCCAGATTATAGAAAAAATATTGCAAGCTTCAAATTTAAATCCTACTACAAAGTGTAACACGTTACATAAATGTGTGAATAAGGTTGCAAATAAAACTTGATATTTGTCCTAATTCACCCCCTAGCCCCAATCTCCCCTATTTAAATGTAATGTTATTAAAACAAAGGTAGGTATAATGTGATGTCAGTAAATAGGGTAGTGTCCTTAAAAATTCTGTTTGGTCTGAAAGTTGGATTACTCAAAAATACTGGACACGTATTTTTTCTTTTGTCACGTAAACCAAAAATGACGACGATATAGTGTATTGAAATTTCTCGTGACGTCACGCCTTGCTACACTTTTTATGTAAAAGTGACGTCACAAGCCCCTTCTCCTGACCTTTGATGTGCATTATCTGTGTCACCTTTTATTGATTTGAGTAAGCAAAAAATACGTGTCCAAAATTTTTTGGTAATCTAACTGACGGACCAAATGTACTTATTATTTTTTGTGTGTGCATTACGAATAGTGAAAATTAAAAAGAAATAAAGATCAGTAAAAAAATATTTTTAAATATGCGGATGCAAGCGAACCAACAAATAATACGAGAATAATGCGTATCAGATCATTTGAGAAACCTGTTTGCGACGTTGCCAGACTTATTATGATTATTCGAGTAAGTATTATTACCGTAAAGTGGTTCTTCCATAACTCTTTTTTCCTCATTTATTTGTTCATTCAGTATTGTTTTCCCATTCTTGTAGGTATAGCATCTGCCTTCAGCCACATATTGGTCAAACCCTTTAAAACACCAAAATTATTATAAGAAAGAAAGAAAACACATTTATTCAGCACAGGCTCAGGCACACAACGACACAATACTAAACATAGAAAACAAAAAACAAAAAACGAATAACAAGAAATACATTAACAATATATATACGAGTAAGTATACATATATTATTAAGTATATGTCTTACGGCTGCGCTAAAAAGGTTCAGTTCAGCAAAAATGTCAGACAACTAGAACATCATCATCATGTCTGTAGTCACCGATGGGTTAGACAGATGTGTGCCTATGGTATATTCACATTGTGCCAGTTACGCCCATGTATTAGAGGAAGAGCCTATTCCCATCAATCGGGCAAAGATCAGGATTCCGGGAAGATACTGATAAATTGTAGCTGGAAACACCGAGGAACATCGCACGACCCGGGAATCGAATCGCAATAGCAGTGTCAGCCTTCGACCTCTAGAGCGCCAAGGTGGTTGATTATTATAAATTATTTAAGTATGTATATGAAACATTGTTTTAAACTACGTTCAATATTACACGGCCGTGTGATGACAAGCGGTGTAACTTTAGGTACATGAGTTAGTCGTAACGGGGCTCTATCCTTATTACATAAGACTCATTACTGAAAATCTTGGAGATTAGACTTACACCATTATGTCATGGTACGGCCGCACGGACGCCAGCACATCAAGCTATCTCAAACTGTCAAATTTCCCAATTGAACATGAACTTTACACTTTTGTAATAAAGTTGTAAAAACTATCAAAGACATTTGACAGATTGGAGTAACTTGATGTCTTTGTGCGTACATTGCTGGCAGTGTTGCCATTTTAATGATTCTGTCACTGAATTAGATGTATCTGGAGTATTTTAGAAAAACTTTGGCCTGTGTCGTTAAATTTTGAAATTTGGTGTTAGTGACTTACGGTAAGAGTGCATCGTGTATCTTGGTGCGCACATCTGAAATTAAAAAATATAACAAATTCATCAGGCTTTTATTAGGCAAGAAAGGCGGCAGTAATTTTTGGAGTTCCGTACAAATCACCTGCCTAGCCTTTTTCCAACTATGTTGGGGTTGGCTTCCAATTTAACCAAATGCAGCTAAATACCAGTATTTTGCATGGAGCGACTGCCTATCTGATTCCAAATTTACTTGGCAACACGATATCCCTTAGTAAGACTGGTTGTCAGACTTTCGGGCTTCTGGCTACCCGTAACTCGACTATCAAAGATCCAAAAATGACAGCCGGGACCAACGGTTTAACATGCATTCCGATGCACGGAGGAGTCTCGATATGTTACGAACGACTACCCATCCACAGACTGACCTCAGCAAGCGTAGCTTAGCCTGCGAGCAACCCGTGCGGCTGTTTTTATTTAGCCGATCATCATAAAATTTTGCATACACGTTGTCACGGGTAAAGAAAAGGACAAGGATCACCTTTCATACTAAGAAAAAGTATGGTTCCTGTGTACTTGTACCGTGAGCGATTGGCTAAATCTATACTAACATGGTTTTTAGTCAGTAAGAGTCTGACAGAGCCCTCCGCCCGACTCATTGCGTAGGACATCTATGAGGAGTTGCTAACCCGAACAAAAGAAAAAGGGGGTAAAACCAATTGGGTAAAATATAAAATCACGTACACTGTCCTAGAACTTACCCTTCATTTATTACATTGATTTTTATTATGATATTATATTGATTCAAAAAGGCAGTTCAAAGCTTACCATAACGAAATTTCGCCCAGCCTTCACGGTTGCTCCAAACCAGTAGTCGTGTGTATAATTGGGTGAAACTGAAAGCATGTACGAAAGCATGTGGGTACGAAAGTCATCATCATCATCATCCGCCTAGCCTTTTCCTAGTTATGTTAGGGCCGGCTTCCAGTCTAACCAGATGCAGCTGAATATCAGTATCTTATCTTACATGGAGCGACTGCCTATCTGACCTCTGCAACCCAGTTACTGGACAACATGACACCCCTTGGTAAGACTGGTTGTCAGACTTTCGGCCTTCTGACTACCCGTCAGAAAGAATCATATTTATAGAGATAAGACTAATGAGGGCACATTTTTAGGGGTCCGTAGCTGAGTGGAAAACTATAACGATGGGGATGAAGTGTATTCTTGTGTCGCTAAACAATGGTGTGGTGAAATTAAGAAAACAATAATTAGGGGTACTCTCCATAACCTTTAAGTCATATTTGGTATAATTTATATGCATTTCTGACCTTATACCTGGAGAAATAGCTTTGATTTTAAGAGAAATATTACGAAATCCAAAATGATATTTGCAGTCGACAAATTAAATACTCAGCAATTGTGAGTGTTTGAACCCTTTACTGTGCGAGATCTAACACGCAATTGGTCGGTTTACTTTTTATTAGTAAAATAATTTCTTACTTCTGTCGACTTTCTTAGTAATTGGTGTGCAGGCTGGATGTTCTATATTGCAAGTATATACTTCGCCAATGGTGTTTTCTCTTGGAGCACTTATGATTAATCTGAAATGAGAATAACTTTCTTCTTTAAAAGGGATTTTTTAACCAATACTGGTTCGTTGGGAAATCATAATCTTTTCTTTTACTTTTTTTCAACTTTTCCCCACACTAAGAATTTCTCCTGTATCGTGGGTGCGTTTACATACATTCAAACTAACATACACAAACAGCCAGATCCGGAACAACTATCGGTAGGCCATACAAATATTTGTTCCGTGAGAGAATCGAACGCACGACACGCAGCACAACTCAACCTTTGCGCCAACCGCGCCGTCATCATCAATTATCTGCCTAATCTTTTCCCAACGCTACTGTAGTGGTCGGCTTCCAGTCTGTCCGGATGCAACTGAAATACCAGTATTTTACATAGAGCAACTGCCTACCCAGGATCTGGGTAGCACGATGACGTTTATGGGACTGGTTGTCAGACAGTCAAAGATGTAAGAATGAAAGCTAAGACTAACTGCCAAAAGTCTATTCCGACACACGGAAGGGTCCGGATGGGTGGATGATCATGGTCATAAATTAGCAAATTAATAAAAAAAAACACACAAAAACAATATCAGATGGGTAATTCCTGTATTTTAACAACGTTCACATCTTAATCTCAGTCTTAATCTGTCAAACATACGTCTAGGTTTATTAACCGACTTCAAAAAAGAAAGAGGTTCTCAATCCGACGGTATTTTTCTCAAAAGAATTGACATTGATTGTCACTAGTAGATGAGATCGCGACTGGATGTTGAACGTTTTTAATTACAGGTATTGGCCTTCAGATTAAAACTTACTTCTTTTTGGATTGCTCGTAAGTAAGGCTGTAGCCGAAGTACGCATTAAGGCGAAAGTGGCGATTTGTTGGCGGTTGAAATACTAGCTTTGTTTTTGTGAAGTACATTGCATACACGCTTGGCCATGTTACCAGGCAGGCCCAAATAAGGACTAGAAAAAAAGAAAAAGATCATAAGTTACGGAGCCAAATAATTGCTTTAAACAGTTATTTTTTTGTTTTAAAAACGTTGCCCCTCACTAGAAATTTCTCCTGTGTCGTGGGTACATTTACAAACATTTAAAGTCACATACACGAACAGCCAGACCCGGAACAATTACCTGTAGGCCATACAAATATTGTCGAACAACGTTTTGTCTTCACTAACACCATTATTAGATTTCCCTTTTACGTTTTTGTTATTATGCGCGTTCGCTGTGGCAAATAAACTTTTTTTTTTCTTTAATAATTCTACAAAAAATCTTTTTTTTTGTCAATCATATAAATCTAGGGTTAAAAATGAAAGCCCTTTTCTTTTAAGAAATGCACCTGTCACTGTTTGTCTCTGCATCACCCAAAGGTTGACTGGTAGAAAATGCCTATGGCATTAAGTCCGCCTCTGTACATTTAAACATAAAAAAACATTTATTTGCGACACGCACAGACATTAAAAACAAAAAAAAACAGAACCAAACAAAGAAAAAAAAGAATAAATAGCAGGGCTATACAGTGTTTGAAAATACGGTACAGATAAATAATATTTATTTCAGTAAATGGGTTTAATAATCACCTTTTCACATCATGAAATAAAATAAATAAATAAGAACACAACATGGTTGATGTTTGTTGTTGATGTTTGAATAAGCTGTCATTTGGACATTACAAGCAGATACTTTAATTTTGTTTATGTGTAGTAGCTGCCAATTAAAGTAACGATTCTCAATTTAAATCAAGGGATCAATCTTTAATTATAACCGATCAATAGCCGAGTTTGCAATCTATAATCTTGAGAGGGAGATAGATTTGTCCAACTTGTGAGTTATTTCAGTCCCGTAGTAAGATTTCCCACGGAAAACTTGAAAACCACTTTTTTTTCTCACATTTTTTTTTTTAAACATTGCCCCTCACTAGGAATTTCTCCTGTATTGTGGGTGCGTTTACAAAAATTAAAACTCACAGACACAAACAGCCAGACCCGGAACAACTATCTGTAGGCAATATAAATATTTGTTCCGTGCGGGGATCGAACCCGCGACACGCAGCGCTGCAGCCAATCTCTCAGCCACTGCGCCAACCGTGTCGGTCAAATATATTATTTATTATATTATTTATGTAGGTACCTTACATTCAGAGAAATAAATATGTATGTCACTAAATAAATTACAAATTATTAAATAATAAATTTAAATCGTGTACTATGTGTAATGCACTATTGAAATTATATTATTACATGTTTATATTTATTACAGTGGATACAAAAATAAAACTTACGATTCATAATTCCTTTTGTCAAATCACACACAGTTATCAAGTGCACTAACTCAGCATTGACACAATATGAATACAATATTAATTAGTTCATAACAAAATCATCTTCGGTTGAGGGGGTAAATAAATAATCGTATCCGTTTACCTTGTTTTCTTATATTCAAAAATGACCTTTATTTCAACAGAAAATAAAACATATTTTCCTGTTGTAATTAGTGTTCCCCATGGGTCTCCTATGTGTTTTCCTGTGTTACTATTTATGGTCCTATATTTAGGTTGTCAATAAAAATACACGGTGATAATTAAAAACATTAATGTGGTAAAAATCTTCTGTGAGAGTGAAGAATTTATTTTAAATTATTTATAACAATAAAATTATAGTTTAAAAAAACTAAAAAAACACGCTTTTATATAAAATCCAACTAAATAATAGAAAATAAAATTTAATAAATTTGGATTAAGAAAAGTGTAAATTAGAAAAAAATATCAATAGTTTAAAAACTTTTTCTATTTTTCCATGGTTACTGTTATCTACAGCGGGCTCCATGTATCGGCGTGTATTCTTCAATATTAACACTATGCACCCCACCCGTTTTTCCATTAATATACATTTTTTTCTAATTTACACTTTTAGATTTTTTTAAATTTATTAAAATTTATTTTCTATTTTTTAGTTGGATTTTCTATAAAAGCGTGTTTTTTAAGTTCTTTTAAACTATAATTTACTTTTCATTTTTTAGTTGAATTTTTTATAAAAGCGTGATTTTTCGAATGCAAAATTTGAATGAAATCTGGCTTTTTAAAGTGGGTCAAAATAGCGTCCAAAGGAGTCGGTTACAAACATACAAACATACATACAAGTGAATCTAATATAAAGCGTGTAAAAATAAACTGACGTAGGTATGTATGAAAGATCATCTATTGAGAATGGCTTGACCAATTTAGTTGCTTTTTTATCCGACGAAAAAAAGGGTTCTCAATTCGACGCCACGGTTTTTTTTTTTGTAAAAAATAAATAATCCACACAGCGTCATCTAGACCCAAGCTAAGCAGAGCTTGTGTTATGGGTACTAGATGACTGATATACTTATTACAATACATTACATAGATGTATATTTTTATTATACATAGCAAATACCCAGAACAACCGGAACAAATATTTGTAGATCGTACAAACATTAACTAGGCAACTGGACCTAACACAGTTGTAAACGGAACTCTGTGTCTACTAGCTCTGTTCTGTCTCCTGCTTGATACGGAGGGAAGTGGAAATTATATATTTTTATAACTCCTCCCCTGTTCTTTTCTGATTAATTTCGTTGCGGGATCCAAGACATTTGAATCGTTTCTCCGGGCCTCGTCAGGCTTCATTGTCTCATCGCTTTTCTGGTGGCCGTCACTGTTGATTCTGGTTTTAAGGAGTTGCAGAGGTATGGGAATAGTGAGGCGGGCCTTCCCAATTAACCACCTAGGTGAACGTGCAAGATGACATTTGAGAAAAAATAACTTCGTACGTCATAAAGCCGCGGTCAAGGTCTACCACCACTGAAGTGCAGTTTACTGTACCTATGATGTTTATTGATAAAACGTTACTCTCAAAACCCGCACACATTAGCACTGTAAATACTTAGTAAATGCCGATAGTGACATACTTGAGATAATCTGAAACAAGCCTATCATGGCCTAGACACGGTATTTGAAGGTGAGTTAATGATTAGTATATAAATATGTATATAGACGTACTATCAGAAAGGAAAAGATCCCTGAAGAAGCTCAGCACTAGCTGGAGAACCTGTTGGTTTGTCTATTTGTTACTGCATTATAAAAATGAAACTTCTGCGTACCGTTTGGGTTCCGTAACCGAATGGCAAAACCGAACCCTTATGTTTTTCTGTCCGTCTGTTCATCTGTCCTTTAATCCTACTTATCTTTCGTCACAGTTTTTTTCGACGTATTTTGCTTGACATGGTACGGGACCCATCGTGTTTGTGTTTGATTTGCACTTAGCTGTTTTTTATTTAATAGAACTGGCACCACATTTGCTTTGTTTCTAACTGAAGATAAGTTCCTAAATGAACAGAAATAATTTTATTGAATCTTAAGACACACCATCCTGCACCTTCCATCACACCTCTGATCCCTATAAGGTTAGACAGAAGTGTATTTGTAGTAAAACCACATTTTTCCACTTATAGGGGGCCGGGGCCGCGGCGTATAGCCATGTTGAGATCTTACAGATCGAAAAACTCCAAAACCACTTTCTTCGACCTGGGTATCGAAGACCTCATGTTCCGTAGTAGCGCTAAAAACAACTACACCAACCAAGCAGTTCCATGTTAGGAACACCCTTTACTTATGTGGTGCCCAGGAGGTAGCGGGTTTGACTCCCGCCTTGGGACAAATATTTGTATGATCTACAAAGATTTGTTCCGGGTGTTCTGGGTATTTGCCATGTATGACCAGAAACATCTATCGTATTATGTATTGTATTATGTCTATCAGTCGTCTAGTACCCATAACACAAGCTGTGCTTAGCTTGAGGCTAAATGATGCTGTGTGGATTGTCCAGCATTATTTATTATTTTTATAACGGCACGGATGGCGCGGTGGCTGAGCGATTGATTGCCGTGCCGCGGTTCGATTCCCGCACGAAACAAATATTTGTATAGCTTCCAGGTAGTTGTTCCGGGTCAGGCTGTTTGTATATTCGAGTTTGAATGTTTGTAAACACACCCACGATACAGGAGAAATTTCGTGAGGGGCAACGTCTTTTGTTAAAAAAAAAACTTTGGACTGCACACATGTATCAGCGCTGCCTTAAAAAAATTTATTTAATCCTCTCCACATTGTTAGGTATTCGCATATGCAAACAATGCTAGGAATCTTTGTAACAATGTTATTTACGTAAACAGCTGTTATCTTTTAAATAAAAGCCCTAAGTGCGGGCAACAGTCGATTAGTAACACTTACGTAAACCAGCAAAATGCTATTGTTTCACTTATTTATTTGTTTTTCTTTTTTGCAAACTTGTTTGACGGAGACTGAAGATAATTACAGCATGTATAGCAATCACAAAATGTATCATATACAGGGGAGCAAGGAAGGAATGGACAAACTGGTGGAATTTCTTACGAAGAACCACGTGAGTAACTTTTTGAAGGAACTCTTGTAAAAGTCTGGCTACGACGACTTGAAGCAATAAAACTTTTATGCACAATGAATGAAGAAAAAAGAATCACAGTGCATCGAAAAATTCATTCGCATCAATTCAAATGCATTCGATTTCCAGGACGTTCAATTTTTCCAAAATTACATTTTGCGGGCTTCTGCTACGCATTAGCCTTAAGTTAATAGTTCCCTAGCTATATGTATTAAAACAAAACAATTTCACAATTTGAAATTTGATCTGATTCTGTTAGCCTGCGTCATCCCACAGCTGGGCAAAGGGCTCTCCCCGTGACTTTCAGTTGTTTCAATCCAGGGCGGAGGTTGTGGGTTCAAACGAGGTTGTGGGTTCAAACCTGGGCAAGTACCAATGTGAGTTTTTGAATTCATATGTACTTCCAAGTTTATCTTGGACATCACTGACATCGGTGAAGGAAAACATCGTGAGGAAACCTGGACTTCTAAACTTAATTTAAGTCTGAAATCGCCAACCCGTCTTGAGCAAGCGTGGTGATTAATGCTCGTGCCTTCTCTATATGAGAAGAGACCTTTGCCCTGCAGTGGGACAGTAATAGACTGGTACTACTACAATCCAGGGCTGATGTGGGCAACTGGTCGTTGGTTTTGTCCAGTACATCCCGCCATCTTCAATACTTTTTCTTAGTGCAGTGATCAATAATTGTTTCAGGAGCTACCGTACCACTCAAACACAGGAAAAGGGTGTCATATGCTGGTGGCCCCAGCTTTGGTGCCAATTGTGGAGGAAATCGCGAAAGCCGAAGGTCTAACCACCAAAGCGGTCCTCGATGATTATTCTGAGTAAGTAGTCTAGGTGATGTTATTTCTACATACATCTACTGACATCACAATAAACCTTCGTTTTAATTCATTGATAATAATTATTTATTTCACCCACTCACATCATCATAATATACAACTGATTTACGTCCGTGACATCTCACAAATTCAGGTCCAGTTGAAAACTGGCGTCAGACACGAGATGTATGGCATTTTTGCTGAACTGGACCCATTTGGTGTAGTCGTAAGGCACATAGTTCATATATATAAATATATTGTTATTTCTTGTTACTTCTGTCATCGTTATTATTAATTCTTTCTTTGTTTTCGATATTTAGTATTTTCATTGTGTGCCTTAGTATGTGCTAAAGAAATGTTTTTTCTTTATTTCACTGCGACCAATGTTACCACTTCTCTCCAAATAAGTCATCCAATTTAAGTTCAAGATTATTAATCAAAACACATTATTATATATTTGTGTGGTAATAAATCATATACTTAGGGTCGATTTATACTAGCGCAGAGTCGAAGCGCATCGAAGCGTCAAATTTTTTACAACTAAATCGAAGCCGCACTCTCACGTGTAGTAATGGGCATCAACAGCAGAGCTATTGAATCACTTGCCAGTTGACTCTCGTAGCTGAAACGTGTGTAAAATGGTTGACATTGATTTTGCTATGATATTACTTATATAGGAAGTTGAAGAAGAAGAAAACGAAGAAAGAAGAAAAGAAAGCGGAATTATATTATTTTTGGATGTTTGTCTCTATAATTTTTAGCTTTTGGATTAAATAGGCATTCATATTTTTGCACCAGGTAAATTAATTTTTCGACCGAGTCCATTGTGATTAACACCGACGCAGGTCAATTTCCGACTGATGACGCGTTGGTTCGCTAGTGGGCGCGTGGATACACGAGAATGCGCGCGCACGCGCGCACCAATCAGCGTTGTTCGCGCGCAGACGCGCGAATTCCGACGAATGCGCGCGTCTTTTTAAAATCTCCGAAGTAATGTGTGCGTTACGCTGTGGAGTTAAGGTTGAATTTGTTATGTTCAGCTTTGGATAGACGCTTCGATGCGCTTCGCCTCTGCGCTAGTATAAATCGACCCTTAGGAAGGCAGCAGGCTTTCTACTTACATAATAATTAACCGGCATAATTAACACACTTCACAAATATGCTTGTCTGCCAAAAGATCACATGCATGTAACAATCGATTCCTCAAAAGACATCTTCTCATATGTACTATTGGGTTTTCCATCTGCAATTTCTAAATAGTAGCCCGGAGTCTGGGTTTGTGCCCGGTTAGCGGGATCGCCCCCATTTCATATTATGGGACTTACACATAACTGGCGAATTGTGGCTTAGGTACACCTCTGCTTATCCTTTTGGGGAACACAGGCGTGATGTTATGTGAATAAATGACTTGTGGTGACAATACAGGCCAGATCCCGACAAGATTGCTATTAATGTGAAGTTCGAAATTATTCGTTCGATCTATTCTGACGACCGATGTGGCGCGGCGGGCGAAGGTCCGCCTGCGACGCAAGAGGTTGCGGGTTCGATTCCCGCCTTGGGACAAATGTTTGTACGATCTACAAATATTTGTTCCGGGTGTTCTGGGTATTTGCTATATATAATAAAAATATCTATCTATGTAATGTATTGTATTAAGTAGATATATAAGCAGAGCTTGTGTTATGGGTACTAGATGACTGATAAGTCATCTAGTACCCATAACACAAGCTCTGCTTAGCTTGGGGCTAGATGATGCTGTGTGGATTGTCCAGCAATATTTATTTATTTATTTATTTATTTATTCTCCCTATTCCTAAATCACTGCCACTGCTCATTTTCAAAGGTTTAAAATATCAAAATAATAATATATAGTCAAAGAAAAAGTTAGTGAGCAGTTTTGAATTATCTTTGTTTCTTGTTTCATTCACTATTATTTTAAACAGTGTTTCTCAACCTTTTTTTGTTCGGGGCCCATTTTGATTTCCATGTTGTTATTTGGGGACCATAAAGTTTCTGAAAAATAGATGTGTTCGTAAGTTTGAACACAAGTACCTAATAGGCATGTGGGGCACACAGCACGAATGACACGAACGGAAAGTCAATTTGAAAGCCATTATACATATAATTGAAACGATTATCCTTCAGCATTAGCACAGTTAATTATCACCTAAGTACTGGATAAATCTTTAAAAATAAATTAGTAATGTGTAATTTGTGGTACGCTACATATTTGAGGACGTAAAACAGAAATTAAATATTTTTAATAGAAAATTAAATTACGCATCGATGTTACTCAATGTTATTTTTTAATCCTTAACACAGTACCTACAGGGTGGGTTGACTTTGGAGTACGATAGTGTCAAAACCGGCTTTTAAGTAGTGAATATCTTGACAATTTTGATTATTATCATAAAAATACCACAGTGACCCTCTGCAGGGAAAAATCCCTTCTCATAGAGAGAAGTTACAAGCATTAGTCACCATGCTAGCTTAAGGCAGACTTAAATTAGGTACAAAATAATATAAAATAAAAATCATTTATTTAAATAAATAAATAAATAAATATTGCTGGACAATCCACACAGCATCATCTAGCTCCAAGCTAAGCAGAGCTTGTGTTATGGGTACTAGATGACTGATATACTTAATACAATACATTACATAGATATATATTTTTATTATACATAGTAAACACCCAGAACACCCGAAACAAATATTTGTAGATCGTACAAACATTTGTTCCAGGGCGGGAATCGAACCCGCAACCTCCTGCGTCGCAGGCGGACCTTCGCCCACCGCGCCACATCGGTCGTCAGATTTAATCAGACTAGGTCCATAGAATTGAATAGAAACTGTGCCCAAAACACATTATTATACTGGACGCGCAAGGCATTCTAATTAATTAATTCATTTATTTCAGACATTGTCCATATGTACACAAAAAGAAAATCATGCCAAATAAAACATTACAAAAATAGACATTTACAACCATGTTACATACAATTAAATTAAATACACACAATTGTCATATAATTTTAGGTCCTTTGTGCAAAATGTTCCCACAGGCCGCTCTGGTGTAAAACATCTGAGAAAATACTTAAGAGCTGACTGTTATCTTGAAGACGATTAAATATAAGTGTACCTAATTAGAAAAACGAAAGTGATAAATAAAGCACATCTTCGTGTGGTTTTCGGAATTTGGATGATGATATTTAATTTTGAAGTCCTTAGTAATAATTATCCATTTTTAAGGTTAATACGAAACGAAAAAAATAATAGACGGTACAAAAAAGGTTTCTCTTGGACTGCATACTACGATGTTGATGATGTGAGTACATTTTAATTTTATTTTCATGAAGATCCAGTTTTATTTTTATGTTATTTACTTTATTTACGTTGAAAGCGCTTAATGGGAGGTCCTGGGCTCGATTTCCAGTGGTATTGGGGTTTTTCGTAAGAAGTTTTTTTGTAGTAGTAGCCTGGAGTCAGGAAGCTGGTGTAATACCCCCGTGGCTCGAGAAGTATTTTAAGGGTCAGTTCACACCGAGACGCGACGCGGCGTGCACTTTTTAAGGTAGTCATATACCAAATATAACTTTATTTACTACATAAAAAGATACAGTTTATATTGATATAATGGTTGCGTTTCGAGATCATACTGGCCTCTTCAAGCATCGTCGCGTCTCTGTGTGAAGTGACCCTAAGCCGTCGAACCTGCACCTGATCACTCCCTGATCGTATCAGATTGATGACCCATACTTTTGTACCATAATAACAAATCTCCTGCGTACTTATTTAGTCTGCGTTGGGATTGGCTACTGTGACGGAAATTAGGCCGAAATTATTTGACATTATTTTCGTGTGCTGAAACACAAAATGTTTTCTTCCAAACTTATGAATTATTGTGCGACTCCCGAGGGTCCTAGTCACAGCAATGAGTTAATGTCCCATATCGAATTCAACAGATTTACGGCTACCTTCAAAACATGAGCAACCATCACTCGGAGTGGGCGCAGGTGGTGGTAGGCGGACAAAGTTACGAAGGTCGGCAGATCTTAGGGTTGAGGATCAACACACCTACGGATGAGGAGAAACCGGTCATGTTCATTGAATCAGGCAAGTATTGATTCCATTGATTGAATATTGTTTTAACAAGGAATTATATATTATATGGTACTCCGCCAGCCGTCTCTCAGGCAGAACCTGTACCGTGTTTGCCCATGTAATAAGGGGCGACCCTATTATAAATAAAAGAAGGCTCGCGGAGTGACTGAAATTTCTACTGACTGATGGTCCCTTTAAAAATACACACTATACATCAATTATAACCAGAGTCACGGATTCTATTAATTACTAAAAAGTACTCAATATTCCTAATATCCTGAAGGGATGTAATTAAAACTAAAATTGGTTTTTCATCAATACCTCTATAAATACACATGTTTTAGCAGTCGAACTTTTTTGATATCGATAGTTAATTAGTAGCAGAAATTGAATATACCTACATAGCTTTGTACCCACTGAAAAGTACCTTTGCTTGTGGACCAACACATACAGGGTGGGTCAGTACACCATTCTAGATTGGAAATGAAGAAAAATGGCGCAAGAATATTTCAACACAGTGGGGGGGGGGGAGGCACAATAGTGTACTGAACTCATAGTTTCTCTGTATAAACTCGTCTTAGAGTGAAAACCTCGTATATGCGAAAGAGGTAATTTTTCAGGATGAAGAAAGATCTGCGATCTGTAAAATTTTATTGCCACAGATTATTCACACTCGCGAGTTTTAACGACATTCTCATAAACCATCATAGATACCTTTACAGATTACTAAACTTTTTTGTGTGAAACTAGGGCGTGAATCCGAAGGTATCCTTTCCAAAAATGTAATAAAACAAAAATGAACGAAATTGCATTCCCGAGCTTTTCACTCTAAGTCTATATTGTAGGTATTTTCTTGACCATCGACCAGCATTATCATAATGATATTCAATGATATTCGCTATATATTATCCATTATACAACCTCCTTTGGAACACTGCCAGTTCTTACGATAGTAGCGTGCAATCTTTTTTAAATCCGACAGGCATCCACGCAAGGGAATGGATCACTCCTGCTACGACTACCTATTTTATAAACGAGCTTCTAACCAGCCCTGATCCAGAGATAACATCTATGCGGGACCAGTTTGATTGGCATATCTTCCCTACTGTCAATCCTGATGGGTACCACTACAGTTACACTAAGGTTAGTTACTTTAGATATTGTAGAGGTTTAAAGCAATAACAGACCTTGTATGCAGACTGGTAGAGCACTCGTTCTTTCTGGTTTAAGAAATATTCGAAGAGCTAAGAGTTAGACCGGGTCCTGGGCTAAGGGCAGAGCACATTGCCATTCGTACCATGATCGCCTTGAAGTGACTGTTGTGGTGCGATTCTCCTGCTGCACTCTCGGCGTGTCCTTGGTCTTCTGACGCATACTCCATGATAGCCTCCGCCTTAGTAGTGTCATTTAGGCGGGAGATGTAAACTGGTGTGATCGGTTTAGCAGCACACACAGTCCAGAAGTGGATATGGTTCTTGTTGGTTCATTGTCGACGTTTCAAACCATTATCATCAGCCCGCTTCAGTGCGTTTTTATGGTCGGGAATAGTGCGTCCCTGGCAAAATTTGCGGACGCAATAATAAATAATAATAAATACATATTTATTTTCTCACCACAATATTACAATACACATATTACAGGGTATTAGAGTCAGAAAATGTAAATATTGTGGGAGACTGGAGCCTAAACTAAGTTCTAGGATTGTATTTCAGGACACCAGGTCTTTTACAAAATTATACATTTTACTTTGTTATGTACTTGTACACTGACAACTTAAAAGATGAAAAAATACATTTTAAGGACTCTAGCCATAAACTTTTGTTACTTAGATTATATTATTTGTGTGTGATATTATGTGAGTGTGTGTGCTTGTGGGTGTATAGGCGCTTTTATTTTTATTTTATTTTTATTTATATATTTTTTTTATGTGTCAAACTCAGAGACTAGACTAATAATGTAAGTAGGAGTAGATTTGTAGTTTTGTGAGGTTATTGTTACAGCTACAAACAATACAAACAATTGTTATTTATTTTTCCTTCCTCATTTTTTACCTAAAGGTATGTAGACAAAAATGAACCTAACTATGTCTAAAAATAAACCACCTGATGGAAAAATTCCATTAAAACAATCCTTACCCTGGTCAAATTAGTCCGTTATAAAAAAAAATCTATTCAGTAAATTTGTGTTCGCAAAATTCGACAAAATATAGGGATTATATTTGTATGTATAGACCAGTGGCGAGAGGTCAATCATCGTGACAGGAAAGACGATGAAAAAAATCTAACTCAATAGAATCATATCAGTTTTATTTGTTTTAATGTACATAATATATGACTTCAGTGTATATTAGTTGTATAGTGTTTTGTTTTCCTATATCATTTGTCATTCGTCGATACTATGTTTGGCCGTGGCATTTTTCAATGGCGCTATAGTAAATAAACATAACCGTACGGGTGGATCGAAGGTTAAGCTACATTAACATATCGAGACTCCTCCGTGCCTCGGAAAGCGCTTTAAGCCGTTGGTCCCGGTTGTCATTTGTAGATCTATGACAGTCGTTACGGGTAGTCAGAAGCCCGAAAGTCTGACAACCAGTCTTACCAAGGGTTATCGTGTTACCAAGTAACTGGGTTGTGGAGGTCAGATAGGCAGTTGCTCCATATAAAATACTGGTATTGAGCTGGGTTCGGTTGGACTGAAAGCCGACCCAAACATAGTTAAGAAAAGGCTAGGCTGATGATGTTATTGTTGCTCTCCCGAACTAAGCAAGGAAAGCCGGTAATAATCTAGTTGTATGGTCACTTCGCCGCTGATATGAACCCATCTGAAAGTTGTTCATAGTCATGAGTCTTCATGAGAGCCTTCATCCCCTTAAATAACACCAACGATTTAAAAATCATCTTGTAGCTGTCGATTAAAGTACCAGCATATTAGTCCCACTGCAGGGCAATGGCTTCTCCTCATACAGAGAAGGCATGAGCATTAATCACCACGCTTGCTCAAGACGGGTTGGCGATTTCAGACTTTCATATATTAATTATATAAGTCCAGGTTTCCTCACGATGTTGTCCTTCACCGATGTCATTGATGTCCAAGATAAACCTAGAAAGTACATATGAATTGAAAAACTCACATTGGTACTTGCCCAGGTTTGAACCCACAACCTAGTGCACAAGAGGCGAGGCCTAAACCACTGGGCCATCATGACAATTTTAGGCCATCATGACATTTTTCGATTGTTGAAACTATACTTTTAAATGATTAATCAGGAGATGTAAATTACCTCTAAATTGAGGAATGTTTATAAAGTTTAAAGTATTACTCACAGGAAAACAAAATCTGTTTTTGGTTTAAGGAAACAATACAGCTGCAACAGGAAAACAGCTATTCAAATCTACATTTAAAATTCTTGATTTCAGGACCGAATGTGGAGAAAAACTCGATCTCGCTCCGCTAACGGGTGCTATGGAGCTGACCCCAACCGGAATTGGGACTATAACTGGATGAGTATGATCTTTTATTCTTGTCACATATATTACGTACATATAAATTATGAGAGGAGCTTGTGGCTAAATAAAAATAGCCGCACTGGTTGATCGAAGGTTAAGCTAAGCTTGTCGAGGTCAGTCCTCCGTGTCTCGGAAAGCACGTTAAACCATTGGTCCCGGTTGTCATTTGTAGATCTTTGATGGTCGTTACGGATAGTCAGAAACCAGAAAGTCTTACAACCAGTCTTACCAAGGGGTATCGTGTTGCCCAGTAACTGGGTTGTGGAGGTCAGATAGACAGTCGCTCCATGTAAAACACTGGTATTCAGCTGCATCCGGTTAGACTGGAAGCCGACCCCAACATAGTTGGGAAAAGGCTAGGCAGATGATGATGTACATGTAAATTTTAATTTAATTATATCGAAATAAAAATAAATAAAATATTGTAGCCCCCGTTGTGCTACCAATTTTTTTATTTTGTCACGGGGCGAGTCAAACACCTAAATCCCCTCGAGGCGCGCCTTTGCCGGCCTCCTCAGGTCTCGGGTCTAAGCACCAACAGGCATCAACCGAGGGTTGCCGAAGGATCGTACGTTCCTGCAACCCCCGGCGTAGGTGTGAGAGGTGGAACATCGGGGTGGTCTTTAATCAGTAAGAATCTGACAGGCTCTCCATCCCCCCAGTTCGGAGGACGTCCATGAGGATTATTCACCTCGGAAAAAAAAACTAACAAGAGCTTCCTCAGGTGTTAGTTGATGATCCCGGCTATTATCCTTTGGCCGTCACAACTATCGGCACAATGACTGCTGTTTTCATTTCCCACATGACGACCACCTCGCGGGCCAGATCAAGATCCTTAATCTGTTCCTCGTTCTCAGCCTTCAAGAGGTTATCATCATGTGGGAACATTATATCAACAATCATTGATTGATGATTATTATTAAGGATATTTTTTCACTAAATTAACATAATAATTACGGCATCAGTGGCGCTTCACGATGTCGCCTTAAGGTCACGGTGCCTTCTCCAAGAGCTGGTGGTGTTAATGAAGTAGGAATCCTACACTCCCCGGTGTCATCCCCAAAATAAAATCAATACATTCCTTATACTAATAAAGAAGACACCGCTGTCTATGGATACCTGCAATACCAGAACCTGCACTTGTTACAGATTTGTGGACAAATGTTAAAATAGTAAACGACAAATAGTTTTTGATAACCTGTGGGGCTTGTGTGCCTATTTCCTTGTTCTGTTCTGTCATGATACAGAGTACTTATGCAGTTCACATTACACTAGCACCCATTCTTAAAATAAAAATGGCATATAAAGCAGTTGAACATATTAGAATGACACACGAGAATGTAACTTTAAAATGTAATGGTTTTGCTCCACAAAGACGTGTTTTCCCTGTCCTGCGACAAAAACAGGCAGTAAAACATTATTCTTCTTTCCATTTCCAGATTACAGTTCGTCAGATAACCCATGCAACTACCAGTTGTACGCTGGATCCAAACCATTCTCAGAAATAGAAACACGAACGCTGTCAAATTACATATCTGGACTGGAGAACATGCTGGGTTACATATCTTACCATTCCACTGCGCAGACACTGCTGCTACCATACTCTGACTCCAGCGAACATGTTGATAATTATGATGATTTGGTAAGAATATCTTGTGTCTAAAGGGCCTGTTTTGTAGACCGAAGTGAACCGGCAACCTTACTGTATGATGCCCTCAGGTTAGGTGGAGTGACGATCTTCACGGGAAAGCTGGTAATAGATTGATGGTGGCTATCATTGAGCTGCTACATGCCAATGATAAGATCTGTTTCATAAAAAGGGCCACTGTTATTTATTTATTTATTAAACTTTAAGCACACAAGTGTGCGGAGGTAGACTTAATGCCATAGGCATTTTGTACCTGTCAACCAAAGGTGATGCAGAGACAAACAGTGGTAGGTGCAATTTCTTATAAGAATAGGGAACAGAAAAAAGTAAATATAATATAAACGACAAGTATAATACCTACATAGCTGGATCTCACAAGTATATAACCAGGTCGTGCCTATTAACGTGCCTTTTACCTCCATTTGCAGAAGAAAATCGGTGAGACATCTCTCCGCTACGGTTATGCAGTGAATAAAGCAAAGTACGATGGACCGGGAACAGCTGCCGAAATTTTGTGTAAGACAACTTGATATACTTGACATGATATTTTGAATCATTTTTATGACAATATGTGAAAATACCTATCTACATCTATGGCACATAGCACGGAATCACCGCATGAAGAATTCTAGCTTGGGTAACCAGATTATAGCTAACTTAACCAGAACCAAGGAACGGTTTTTGAGTTTTTCCAATTCGAAGTTTCTCATTAGCAGCCTGTGGGTCTGGATCTGTCCCCCGTACATAGCAATATGCGCGCCCTGAAGTCATGAACACTAAAGTGTACAATTTGACTAGTGTGTGTATTTCGGACTGAAAGTTCTTTTGGGTTGCTTTAACGACCAACCATCTGTCAATCTTGTATATGTCAAAAGTAGTTCTATAAGACAATAACAGATGTCACTAGTATCTAATAAATTTATGACGGCATGGTTGGCGCAGTGGCTGAGCGATCGACTGCTGCGCCGCGTATCTTGGGTTAGATTCCCGCACGGAAAAAAAAATTGCACTGCCTACAGGTAGTTACTCCGGGTCTGGCTGTTCGTGTATGTGACTTTGACTGTTTGTTAACGCACCCACGATACTGGAGAAATTTCTACTGTGGGGCTAGGTTCTTATAAAAAAAATAGTAAATATAAGATAACATAAATTTTATTCGTCAAAAACATGGGTAGGCTAATATATATATATATATGTATGTAAATATATGTATATTAATAGTGGTATTCAGCTGCATCCGGTTAGACTGGAAGCCGACCCCTACATAGTTGGGAAAAGGCCAGGCAGATGATGATGATATATATATTTATATATTTTTCTTCCAGACAAGGCGTCAGGCGGCAGTATAGACTGGGTGCGACACACTCAAGGCACGCCTCTCGTGTACGTATACGAGCTTCGAGGAGTATACTTCTCCTGGCCACCAAGTAGAATCCATGAACAAGGAGACGAAGTCACCCAAATGATGGTGGGACTTGTTAAGGAGGCTCGCAATTTGGGATACTTGTAGGGGAAAAAATGTTTTTACTGAACTAGTGACATAAGTGATTCTTCATTTTTCTTTAAAGTATAATGTATAACAAAATATAAGTTATAACAGAAAGGTGTTGTATTATATTATATAACTGTGTTAAACCCTGGAGAATCGGTAACTAAAAAAGCTATAAACTTATAGCTTCCTATAAACGGTGGAATCCCCATCGGCACATAAACTGTTACTTCATACAAGTAAATAAAATCTCAGTGTCTGTTTGTCATCTTAAAACATTACTTTACTAAATGCATATGAAAGAATATACGGGAATAAAAGCAAAAAACATATTTTAGAATTTTTGTATGTCTGTGTTTGTTCGAGCAAATCGTTGAAACGAACTGACCGATTTTTAAGGGTCATTCACTGGCAGATAGCTGACGTAATAAGGAGTAACTAAAGCTACTTATATTTTAGAAAAGTTATTAAGCCGACTAAAATTTTATACATTGGGGGGTTCAAAATCAATTTACCATTGAAAAATACGAACAAATTCAAATTTTCACCCTTCTATCACCAACCGAAATGGCAAAACAAGGTTTGCTAGGTCAGCTAGTAATCCTATATAATTTAAAAAAAAAGAACTTAACTTTATTAATTAACGGAACACATTAAATATTCTACAAATTATTTATCAAGAACAAGGTTTCTTGTTAAATTATCAACAGTTGATGTGGCAGATTCAGTGCTTACTAAAAAAATAAGGGCTCACAAATTTTCGTCTACTATCAAATCTACATTATCCTTCGTCGTCGCAGGCCGAGGCTCATCAAATGGACAATCGTCATCTACGTCTATTTGTAACTGAAAAAAAAGTAATAAAATCTTTTATTATATAGCAAAAAAAAACTTCAAAATAGTTCTCCTATTTTGAAGTTTTTTTTTAGTAATACATGAAATGAACAAAAAAGAATCACAGGGTATCAAAAAATTCTTCCGTATTGTCAACGCGAAAAGTGCCCAGATGGGCAGCATTGCCAAGTTGAATGGCACCGCTGATATTTTGGCCAAAAAATGGCCACCCCTTTGGTCCCGTGAAGAGTCAACCAAACGCTTCGCGATGTCTTTTCTAGTGTTTTAAGTAATTCAATTATATTCACTCCAGCGTCATTTCTTCTAAATAGCCCAAATATATTCGACTGGATTGTCTTCGATTTCTTAAAAATCAAATATTTTATGGTTGGAACTGGAATGGAATGGAAGAAATGGAAAATGGAACTACCATATAGGTTTTTCGTTCCAAAACCTACATAGTACTTTCAGTTGACCTAGAATTGTCAATTTTGGTAAAAAGGTCTTACAAGTAAAGGAAAATAACCGAAAAATAAAAAAAAGTTTATAATTAAGGTACATTTTGGTACATACAAGTTTTCGCAAAAATCTAAATTTTTCCCATATCTTTTTATCGTGTTGACTCAGGACCTTGATTTTTATACACCTAATAGGGACTATACACCTCAGTATCTGTATAAATTTTAACTTGCTAGGTTTACCCGGTCCTGAGAAAATCAGTGGTGACACACGGACAGACAGACGGACAAGAGAGTGATCTTATAAGGGTTCCTTTTTTTACCTTTGAGTTACGGAACCCTAAAATAAAGCTCTTTTTTACATGATGTGAAATGATAATCAAATACTAGGTACATACCCTCATTCACAATATCCCTCGTTTAACTTGTCAGCCTGGAGATAAGAAGTAATATTACTAATTATTTGAATTCAAATTTTAGTTTGATCTAAACATTTATTGGAATTTGTAGTTCAAAAGACTATGGGTAGATAAATATTTAAACAAAAAAACCACGCAAGAAAAGCTTTTGGGGTTCCATACCTCAATACAGGAAAACTTGGATCCTTCATAGTATCAGTTCATTGACTGTCTGTCTGTTTAATTGTCTGTGATGACTCTTTTTCTTAACAATCCGTTGAAATATCTATATATATAAATTAATAATACGTAGGCATATATCTACTTTACGGAGCTTGACCTTATTATTATTTAAAATTAAAATAAATAATGCTGGAAAATCCACACAGCATCATCTAGCCTTAAGCTAAGCAGAGCTTGTGTTATGGGTACTAGATGACTGATATACTTAATACAATACATTACGTAGATAGATATTTTTTATTATACATGGCAAATACCCATAACACCCGGGACAATTTGACTGTACACTATTTCGGGAGGACTCAAAGTAGTGAACGATGAGAAAAAAATAAGTGATGTTAGAAATGGGTTTGTCATGATGGCCCAGTGGTTTAGGCCTCGCCTCTTGTGCACGAGATTGTGGGTTCAAACCTGGGCAAGTACCAATGTGAGATTTTCAATTCATATGTACTTTCTAAGTTCATATTGGACATCACTAACATCGGTGAAGGAAAACGTCGTGAGGAAACCTGGACTTATATAATTAATATAAGTCTGAACTCGCCAACCCGTCTTGAGCAAGCGTGGTGATTAATGCTCGTGCCTTCTCTGTATGAGAAGAAGCATTTGCCCTGCAGCGGGACAGTAATAGGCTGGTATTGGTATTACTACTACTACTAGAAATGGGTTTGTACTTACGCCTTCCGGCGGTCCATCCATTGCAGAAACGTGAGTGTTTCGCCTCTGGAAACAAAAGAAAAGAAACATTTTAGCAACTCATTAAATATGGTACTCACTGCTTGCACTCAGCCATGTGATGAAACTACTCATACTGGTTTTAAACTTTCACCCGGAACTGCTTAGTGATTATAAACCCGTTTGAGAAGGGAAGCTCCCTTATATCGAAGACCGGTGCGGCGCCGCGGGCGAAGGTCCGCCTGCAACGCAAGAGGTTGCGGCTTCGATTCCCGACTTGAGACAAATGTTGGTACGATCTACAAAGATTCGTTCCGGGTGTTCTGGATATTCGTTGTTATGTATAATAAAAATATCTATCTATGTAATGTTGTATTGTATATCAGTCATCTAGTACCCATAACACAAGCTCTGCTTAGCCTGGGGCTGTGTGGATTGTCCAGCATTATTTATTTATTTATTATCCACATTATTTTTAGGTAGCTGCAATTAATACTCACAACACTCTTTCGTCTAACACTCTCCTGCATTACGATTAGTTTTTGCTTTTGTTTTCTTCTGAAGAATCCGCACTAGAAAAGAAGTAAACATCAAAATAAGAACGAAGCAAATAAAAAAAAGGGAGGTGCACATTGGAAAAGCTTCTTTTGTTTACTACAACACTAAAGGGCCGACAATTTATAACATGGCAAGAAATGTGTTTCAAATTATTGTAAGCTGTAAATACAATTTATGCTGTAGAAATAGTTATTTGCTATAAAGTTTGATGGTATAAACTTACCTTGTAAAGAACGATTGTCAAAATGATCAATAAGATTAACGCTACTATCGCAGCTATCACACCAATTAGCCACTTGTTTCTGCTCAACGTAATTTCTTTTTGAATTTGTATCGTAGTAATCGATCTAAAAAAATATTAAAGTAAAGTAAAATTGAAAAGTCTTATCAAAAATTAAAAGTATTTTTTTGAAGTCCCATGCAATAAGGGTCGAGAATATTGCCATTATCAGTGCACACATCCAGACTTCAGACTGCTACTGAACGAATTCCAGATGGAAAAACCCAATAACTCTAATAACATCATCAACATATATCAATTATCTAAGCCTATCATAAAAGCCAACTCAGTGTATTTATAAATGTATTTGAGTAACTTACGTAGCAGGCAACGCCGGTACTCTGGACAGATTTAACTGTAACCCAGCGCTTATGTTCAGTTCTGCACCAGGGGCAAGCTCATCTGAAATAGAAGAAGATCTACATGTGTAATAATGCACCCATATGTTGGCAGCAATGTTCAAGTCCTATGTGACGGAGAGGAACTCTTACTCCCCTCGACCCTTTGCTCGAACCAGCCCGTGTGGCTGAGCCAGTAAATGATTAAAAGTCCCTTAATAATATATCCGTAAGATCCAGCCCGTCCCTTGCTGTCCTCTCTCAGCGACGTCCTAAGCCGAGGCTCGTACCCCGCAGGGGGCACCCCCTGCGATACACCCCTAAGCGATTGTTCGCTTAGCTTTTAAATTTTTACGCCCTGGAAAGTTCGGTTAAGCAGTAGATAATCCCTGAAGGATAAACTGCCAGATGCCCATTCCAAAAAAAAAAAAATGGAACTTTTATTTCCTTACTTAAACGGCCTGCAATTATTTCAGTAGTTCCGATGAATGTTTGTGTTGTATTTGGCAGTAGCTCCATGTTACAGTGGTATATTATGAAGCTTGAATCTTTCAGGTTTTCTTCTTCGCAGTTATCTTTATCCCCTGCTGAAACCTGAAATAAAAACACATTAATACAAGGCGGAAGGGATATGGACGCACATCCTAAAACCATGAATGAATAGTGAGGGAGTAGAGAGTACATGATTCTGTACCTCCCAGAGAAGAAATTTTTCGTCGGCTTTGTCCAAATTTTTATGTATTTTGCTGATATTCATTTTGCTGTAAATTGTTACTAATCATGAGAAAAACATAATTTAATTTTTTATTTTATTTTATTTTACTTCTATTTATTCCAATGAGATTTTTAATTTGAATAAAAAAAACACGTTTTTCATTATAATCTCATTGGGTTAGATAGAAATAACGATTTTTTATAGTTCAAAGTAAAAAATGACGTAATACAGAAATTACAATAATTCCGACGTAAAATTTCAATGGGTCCAGAAACATGTACTGAACTCATGGTTTCAGGGCGTCGATGTCTATTCCACCCTGTATACACACATGAATGTACCCATTGATGTATCCAACTTTGTTTGTTATAGGCATGGTGGGATACAATAAATTGGAAACAAGGAGGGACTTAGCTCTTGCTACCTATATTTTTTAATTATTGCGTGGCAAGACTTCAAACCCAGGTATATTGAAAGAAATAAACCTGTGTGTGCCCGACAATTATGTATTGCGAAGGCGACAGCCACGTCTATTGGCGGTGCCCAGTAGTAGGACCAATCTACTGAGTAAAGCCCCTTGCGTGTGCTTAATGACGTAGCAGACATCATAGATATTTAATTATGGCCATACTATTGAATAATTAATTATGGCCACACTATTGAATTAGGAAATCCCTGTAATGATAGTGATGATGAGTTAATAAATAAATAAATAAATAAATGAAAAATACAGTACTATAATTTTAAGTATGCAGTGTGTAGTGTTCAGTATGTGTGTGTGTTTGTATGTATGTAGTGTGTATGTGTGTGTTTGTATGTATGTAGTGTGAGTGTGTGTGGGTGTGTTTGGAATTATGTAGTGTGTGTGTATGTATCATCGTCTATCTTCGGAAATGTGGAGACACGATAACTATATTCTTATTATGTAGTTACTGCAACACTGAGATTTTTTCTTAATTTGTTTGGGAGATGGCCAATATCGTACAGATTCAGGAAAAATGATTTGAGGTTCGAGGTTTCAGAAAATATAACAACTACTCACTTTGAAGGAATTAATGTATGGTTTCTTTAGCATTGCAACAGAGAATTCTACCTTCTTCCATGTTATATTGCCGTAGTTCCTTATCTACAATAAAAACATAACAAATAATATTATTTATGAGTTACTGCTGTTAGCGGCACGGTTAGCGCAGCGGCTGAGCCCGCGCTGCGAGTCACGGGTTCGATTCCCGCAGTTTTTCCGGGTCTGGCTGTTTGTGTATGTGAGTTTAAATGCTTCCAAACGTACCTAGGAAAATTCGTAGTATGGGGCGATATTTTTACCCCGAAGGTTTGGGCAGAGTTAAACCTCACACAGTGAAGCGGCCTATCCAAGAGGCAGCCGCTTCATCCATATAAAATACTGGTATTCAGCTGCATCTAGTTAGACTGAAGCCGACTCCAATACAGTTGGCAACCGTTACAGTTGGCAGATGATTCCCAACTGTGATTTCCAAAAACTGGTCACTGTCATTATCATCTGATAATGATAGTGACCACAGTTTTACTTACTTTGTTTATTTTGGCCCGTCAGCTTTTTAAAATAGTGCTGTGGTTGAAACATAGACAACTTGGATTTTAAATCCACGTTGTTTAAAAGGAGACCGTAGTTTAAAAAAAGAACTTACGGGGTATTCCTGATGATCTATAACCATCGCATTTTCCAAAATCTGTTTGTCTGTGATGTTGATCTTGTGAGTACCCCTGCAATGATATTTATTTAAAGATATTATCAAGCTTTTAAATGAAATACGCCTGCATGAAGTCATACCCTAAAGTGATCCTGGAAGTGAGTACCAAAATTAAAGGAATGAACCCAACTATATGAAAGGCTCTCTAATCTTTAAAAATTGCTTCGGAGTATACTTATTGCATTTATTCACTCCATGGAATTGTTTTGCATACATTCGTAGTGCGAGCTTCTGAAACGCGGCGAAAGTTCACTCGTGAAACGAACAATTTGATGAGTACATGAAACAAAGATTCTAATCGTTGTGCTCGTGAGCGAATAGTCGTTTAAACAAGACCGCGATGCCAATGCTCGCAACAAATACTTTTGACTGTTGTTAAAATTTAACTGTTTCTAAATTAATATTATATAAATAAAAATAACGTTTTCTTTTTTTTTTTTTTTTCATTCCAAATGGCTTAACTAAAATATAATATTTCAATGTTTTACTATCTCAATCAACTTGCTGTACTCCATAAGAATCCTCTGTCGTAAATGTACAGAGGCCAGCATATCGCACTGCTAGATTAAAACTGAGACAACTCAAAATACGAGATTGTTTAGTTACAACTCCAAAATACTAATTTATCAATAGAAAGTACTGATTCCTAGCCCCATTTAATATGCAGTGACATTCTACAACATGTTAATGACCTACTATAAAATTACGTTTCAACTTGTCTTACAAAATCTAGAAAAATGGGTATTTTTCATCTGAGTACTGAAAAAAACAGTTTTTGGAGTTGTGTCAGTTTTGATCTAGGTGTGCGATATCAAGCTACCCTAGTGTGTCAAATTTATTTGATAGTTTTTCAACTTTATAACAAACGAATAAGGTTCATGTTCAATCGGGAAAATTTGATTGTTTGGGGTAGCTCGATGTGCTGGTGCGTCTTTACTTTGAAAACAGACATTCATTATTAATAAAAATAGACGAAAAATGTCATGTCGATCACTCACCCATCATTGAAAACTTTATCCGAAGTTGTATCATAGTTTATTATAAGTCCCACGCTGATGTTAACATTTTCTTGGTTACAGTTTTCATAAAGATAAGCTCTCAAAATCAGATTTTCTTCAATACTTGTTGGGTTTGTCATATCCAGAATGAGGTCTATATAGTTCTGTAAAGATCATAATTTATAACCTAAAAGAATCATAGCTTATTATGTGTTAATTTGCCACCACGAATGATGGTTTAGTCGACGTCATAATCGATTTCTCATTTTTGGCAAAAACTCCCCGAAATTTGAAACTCGAATGCTATACGGCTGGCGAAGTGGCTGAGCGATTGGCTGCTGCGCTGCGTGTCGTGGGTTCGCTTTACGCACGAAACAAATATGTGTATGGCCTACAGGTAGTTCCGGATCTGGCTGTTTATAAACGCACATACGATGTTGGAGATATTCCTAGTTTGGGGCAATGTTTCAATAAAATATAAATATACATATTTACATCTGTGTCTCTCCTCAGTGGTATTGGTAGGGCATCCTTGCACCTAAACCCACTACGGTATTCTTCGCATTTGGCTTGGCCAAGCCGAGCACCAAGCATGAAGACCCAAACGCATGCTGAGTAAGACGCATTGCCAGCGTTGTGGACTTTTAGCCTCACCGTCTCGTTGGTGGAGGAGCCCAGTACGTATCTTTTGCTGTAATAAAATTTTGCAGAATTAAGTATAACGTAAAAACACGCTTATTTTACCCGAAGAGTTTGGGCAGAGGTGCTCGTACGCACACTTCACCAGTTATATTTAAGTAACATGTATTACCAGTCAGGCTTGGGAATACTAGACATAGCACCAGGGCAAAGTCTTCCTTGTTCTTTTACACGTAACTCGATACCTTTTTTTTGTTCCGAGGTGGAAAATCTTCATGGACCCCTCCGCCCACCCCAGGGCGGAGGTCTGTGAGATTTTAATGACTAAAAACAATCCCGGTGTTCAATCTCACACCTACGATCCTTCCGAAACCGCTGGCTAGTGCCGGCCAGGGTGAGAGTGAGGTACTTGACTCCCCCGTGACGTCTAAAAGGGGTACGCGTGGAACACAACGAGCTGCCACCTCGGGTCCTGATGTATGGGGGGCGACAGACAAGTTCGTTACCCCTGGACCCATTTAGGGGGGCTGGATACTCAGATTGCAAACTCGGCCATTGATTGGTTATGAACAAAGATCGATCCCTAGATTTGGAATGTGATTCGTGTTGTGATAATTGGCGGTTGATAGCGGCTTAACATTTTCTAGCATCTTGTAAACAGCTCTAGCATGCTCTAAGTCAGGCTTGTAAGCCAACATATTACTTGATAGCGATCCTAACTTGAAAAACTAGCTTGGACTCAAGACATTTGAGTATTCCAAGATAAAACTATGAACAAGAATATCACGTTCACTGTGGACCAATGTACTCCTTCCTGCCGCGGCCGTGAGTATTTGTGTGGAAATCGGTTGTCATGGTATGGGCATGTAATGTGGAGAAATGAGCATCATGTTGTGAGGAAAGTTTTGAGTGTGAATGTGGAGGCTTATAAAAGTTGAGGTAGAGCAAAGAAACGATGGATGGACTAAGTAAAAGATGATTTTATGGCTAGGAAGAAGATGACTTCTGAGATGTCGGCAAGTAGAGATGTATAGAAGAAAACATGCTGCGCCAACCCCAAATAAATTGGAATGACATGAGGATTTAGAACCTAAGGACATAAGGATGATGGCAATAATTTATTCTTACCTGCCAGACCATAGAATTTCCAAAGACAGCTTTGGTATACAATCATCACCCTTACATTGCCGGAACACCTCCATACTTGTATTCAGTTTACTATACGAACTCGCCTCAACCCACGTATTGTTGAAAACTGTTGAAATTAAAGAATTAATTAATTTTATAATTTCTTTAGTTTTCCAAAGAGTTTATTAAATTACAAAAATATTCCGTTACAAAACAGACTGGAAATAATAGGATTGTTCACATAAATTTGGCTTAGATCATTGTTTATTACCTGTCATATTTTCGTCCGAAAGATATTTGTTTTGTAGTTGTGCTTTGGATTCAAAAGTGTAATCGTGTGGCTCCTTGTCCATCTGCAAATAGTAAATAATTACACAACAATAGTTAAAATTTGTATTTGAGTATGACTTTGGAGGGCTACAAGAGCAGAGGGAGACCAAAGAAAGGATGGATGGATTGTGTGAAAGATGATATGGCTAGAACGGAGGTGACTTTTTTATTAATTATTCGTGTTCTTTAATCTATTTTCGTTGCAAGTGTAAGCGTAGCTTTCTGTCCAATAACCAGGAACACATCCAGATATCAAGCATATACCACATCACCCACCACTCCTGCATAATTATAAATAATAAATAAATAAATATTGCTGGACAATCCACACAGCATCATCTAGCCCCAAGCTAAGCAGAGCTTGTGTTATGGGTACTAGATGACTGATATACTTAATACAGTACATTACATAGATAGATATTTTTATTATATATATAGAAAATACCCAGAACACCCGGAACAAATATTTGTAGATCGTACAAACATTTGTCCCAAGGCGGGAATCGAACCCGCAACCTCTTGCGTCGCAGGCGGACCTTCGCCCGCCGCGCCACATCGGTCGTCAGGTCCATACAAAGGTTGTCTGTACTGGGACTCAAATCTGTATGGTCCTCATATGATTGGTCTGACCTCGATAATGTCTGTACTTATAAAAAGACTGTTGCCTCTGAGTTTGTTTTGGTGTATGGATTGAAAACACTGTCATGTAAGTTTTTTTTTTTTTTTTTGAGTTGCCAAATCACCTGTGATAAACAGTTTCGTTATATTGATATTATGTTTCTCAGCAACGCTAAGCTTATATTTAAAAGTGATATTACGAGTATTTTAAGAGATTATGACCCCGGTAATTAGTTAATAAGTGCTTTTTGTTTGTACTACTAACAGCTAGCTATTCTGTATAGTAATCTGTAGATAACGTCTTGAGTAGTATAAAAAAAAACCTTTATTTCGTATAACACAACATCCATATAGTCTGTCGTGTGTATAGTATATTCGTTACTTTTATTATATATTGTGTGCCTACTAGGTAATATACTGTTGTTTATTATTCCTATAACATAAGTGTTTTACAGAAATAAATTTAATTTATCATTATTTTATGTCTTGAACTTCGCCTAAGTTGAAAGTCGATGGGTTTTTAACTAAAATTGTGTGGAAACTAAAATGGAAAGGCACATATGTAAGAACTGTAGTTCTTACATATGTAAGAACTGTAGTTCTTACATATGTGCCTTTCTTGTTTTATCAAAGAGAAAATGATGATCCAGGGAATCAGCGCCATTGAGTTTAACGATTCCTACTTAGCGAGATATTTCTTGACATCGATGCTACTAAATTAATTCTACGACTATTTGATATCTTTCAAAGAGGCTCGCAATAAAAGAAATGTATCGGAAAACAATAGAATATCTCGTTCGTTAAGGCCAGTAGATACAGAACCGAGAAATTAATGAAGAAAAGTGTAGGGAATTTTTAATACACAGTAAATCTTATATATAAAAACCCCGTGTCACGGTGTTTGTAATTGAACTCCTCCGAAATGGCTCAACCGACTTTCGTGAAATTTTGTGTGCATCTCGGTTAGATCTGCGAATCGGACAACATCAATTTTTCATCCCCCTAAACGTTAAGGGTGGTCCACCGCAAACACTTGATGTGGCAAAACAAAGTTTGCTGGGTCAGCCTGCTAGTGAGGTATAAAATAATACTGTTTATACACACTAGGTGAACTAGAACTTACGCCATCCTGCGGTGCTTCTGAATGCATCAGATTCAGAAGCACCGCAGGATGGCGTAAGTTCTGTGGCAATATTGAATCCTGCCAACAAGCAAACAGGGTAAGGAAAATACTGGCGCAACAGCACACACCTGGGCCAGCCACTCTCCGTAAACCTGACAATACCTTAACCACATCACCAGAGGAAACGAGACGCGTCCTAATAGAAACTCACTTCCCAGGAAGCGTCCTCACTCAGGAAATTGATTGGTCTGATACAATGCAAACACCGTCAGGAAATGACTGGCTATACGCAAACAAGATGATCACATTGGAGAAAATCCAATGGGCCATCGAAAACTTCCAACCCTTTAAGGCAGCCGGCCCCGATGGTGTTTTCCCCGCCCTACTGCAGTGGGGTGGTACCTCGGTTGCCGTAAGATTAGTGCCTCTGTTGCGGGCATGCCTGGCCTACAGACACATCCCGAAAGGTTGGAGGGAGGTGAAGGTTATATTCATTCCTAAGCCAGGCAAGAGTGACTACACAAACGCTAAATCCTACCGACCTATCAGCCTGACATCGTTTCTCCAAAAAACCTTGGAGAGACTATGCGATAGGGAGCTAAGAGACGGCGCTCTTAAAAACATACCACTACATGGTAACCAACATGCATACTGCTCAGGTAAGTCGACGGAGTCAGCTCTTCACCTGGTGATTAGCCGGATTGAAGAAGCTATTCACCAAAAGGCTACCTGCCTAGGCACATTTATAGACATCGAAGGCGCCTTCGATAAAACAAACTTCTCCAGTATTAGTACCGCCCTCTCCAAACATGGCGTGGATCAGGTATTAACAGATTGGATTACTAACATGTTAAGCAAACGAGTGGTTCGTCTGGAAGAGGACCAGAACATGGCCTTGATAGCCAGGGGTTGCCCCCAAGGAGGCGTTTTATCTCCCCTCCTCTGGAACCTGGTAATAAATGACCTCATCAAAATTCTAAATGACAACCACTACTACACGATAGGTTATGCGGACGACCTCGCAATCCTTGTGTCAGGGAAGGTGACAGGGACGATCTGCAACCTCACTCAACAGGCACTACGCATCGTTGAACGATGGTGTAGGGAATTTGACCTTTCGGTGAACCCCACTAAAACCGAAGTAGTCATGTTCACCAAGAAAAGAACACTAGGCCACTTTAGCCTACCAAAACTATTCAACACAGAACTCCAACTAGCGAACGAGGTCAAGTATCTTGGGGTCATCCTTGATAGTAAGCTGAACTGGAGTAATCATCTAGACAACAAACTAAACAGGGCCTGTATCACCTTTTGGCAGTGCAGGAAAATGATAGGCAAGAAGTGGGGCCTATCACCCAAAATCATACTTTGGCTATACAACACTGTTATCCGACCAATGATCGCATACAGTGCCGTGGTCTGGTGGCCCCGCACCAAACTAACTACAGCCTCAAGCAAACTTCAACGCATGCAGAGGCTAGCTTGCATGGCAATCACGGGCTGTATGAGGACTACTCCTACCGCAGCTCTTGAAGCAATGCTGGAAATCCCGCCCCTCCACCTGTTTATACAACAGGAAGCGACGATGGCGGCGGTACGCCTAAAAACACTAAATCTCTGGAGTAAAAGAGAAACACAACACTCCGCGTTACTTGAGGGACTCTACAAGGAGTTCCCCTTGACTAAAGCCATAAATGACCGGATTCCCAAGCAATTTATCTTCGATAAAAGATACAAAATCCAACTCCATGAGGATCACCGGTACGAGGGACAACGTCCAGCAGAGTTGCATATTTTCACAGACGGATCCAAGACAGGTACCGGCTCTGGCGCTGGCATCTTTTCGGAGGACCTCAATATACATATAGCCACACCTCTAGGGGCCCACAATACGGTGTTCCAAGCAGAGTGTATGGGTATATCCCTAGCAGCCTCAGCTATCGCAGCCAGACAGGTTCAGGACCACACTGTCCGTATTCTATCGGACAGCATGTCGGTCCTGCAAGCACTAAAATGCTACACAACCAACTCTGGGCTTATATACGAATGTCATCACCGCTTAAATCAGGTGGGTATTCTAAACAACATAACCATTCAATGGATCAAAGGACACAGCGGTTCTCGTGGCAATGATGCTGCAGACGAACTCGCAAGAAGGGGATCTAGCATGGCAGTAATGGGACCGGAACCCATTGTACCACTCCCCTTTGGGTATATACGCACTCTGGTAAGGAAACGCACTAGGGTTCAACACAACAAAATTTGGTCAGACCATACAGACTGCAGGCTGTCCAGGGAGGTACTCCCTGCAATTGACGGCCGCTTTACAAAACAGGCCCTACAACTGACTAAGCAGCAGCTGCGCACAGTCACAGCCGCTGTCACAGGTCATGGGTCATTTAACAAGCACCTATTTACTATAGGAGTTACAGATAGCCCACTGTGCAGAGCTTGCATGGAGGTGGTCGAGAGGGCGGACCACGTGCTTCTCCACTGTCCAGAGGTTACTGCATACAGGGCTAAATACTTCGGTAACCCGGTTACTCTCCGAGAGATCGCCAGTAACGTCAGGGCGCTGCTGGCCTTTCTCGGGGAACTGGGGTGGATCGAATAAGGTACTGTCCCACCCTTTACGCAAAATACGCGCTACGTCGTGGAGTTGCGGAAATCGGCCCGTATAACAACAACAATACACACTAGGTGGCTTGGATATACAATAGTAGATAATTAGGTATACATCATCTGCCTAATACTTTTCCAACTATTTTGGGATCAGCTGCCAGTCTAACCGGGTGCTGAGTACCAGTATTTTAAGAGTAGGTAAAACGTGATACACACAATAAATTATAAAATATCTCATATTTAGAAGATTTAATAACTAAATACATATATATGTTTGTTAGATACAATGGCAAGTTTATATAATAAACGATTGATATGATTTTAAAATAACAAATTTTTGTAAGCATACAAAAAAGACATACAACCTATTTAGTACATTTAAATAGTTAATAACCTAATTATAAAACGCCTAGTTAAAAACACACATCAAAATTGCATATAAACAAATTTTAACTTCTAATTATTGAAAAGTTGTAGTCTAATTATCAACAACTAACATTGTTTGCTGTCAGTTTGTTGTGCATGATCGATGATGTTGTATTGTATGACGGGCCGATATGATTACTATCAATCAAATGCATTTAACAGTTTGGATATCGATACATGAAATGATGTCCCCTAAACTGTCATAAGAGCTACATGATATAATCTATACATAAATAAATCAATTTCCATGCGTAAGCAATTTTAATTAAATTTGTGGGGGTTTGAATGGGTCCCTGGTCACAATTAGATCCGTTAGGTGGTGTTGTTCGGGCAGGAAAACCAGAAACACATCTAGATATCAAGCAAATACCTACAACACCACACACCACACCTGTATAATTATCAAATCCATACAAAGGTTGTCTGTAAGAGATCCAAGTCCATACAATGGTTGTCTGTAAGAGATCCAAGTCCATACAATAGTTGTCTTTACGAGATCCAAATCCATGCAAACATTTTCTGTAAGTAATCGCTACGGTTAGGCCATCCATTTTAACACCCTATGTAGCTCTTAAAGTAATTATTTGTAAGTTTTATCGTATAAAACTTACTGGTACAATTTCTCGCAAGAAATTTGTGCTGGGGATACATAATGGTGATTAATGTATACCATAAAACTGGGTCTCTGGATGGTTAAGATTCACAATTGGATCCGGCAGGTGGCGTTGTTCTGGCAGAAAAATCTGTCCGATCCACTGGTGATAAATATCATGTCCCCGAAGAGTGTGTGCAATCAAAAAAATTGTTGCAAGTACTTACTAAATCCACGGTGACCATCTCGCAAAAGTCTAAAGTGTCGTTGAGGCAGCCGAAGCAAGAGATGTCTATGAGAAGATCGGGCTGCTTGACGATGGCCGCTTCACCGATGATGCTGTTTTGTATTGTTATATCTGGAAACGGAACATTTCAAGTACCTATTAAGACAAGGAACCTTTTATAGTCATCATCTGCCTAACCTTTTCCCAACTATGTTGCGATCGGCTTCCAGTCTAACCGGATGCAGCTGAATACCAGTATTTTACATGGAGCGACTGCCTATCTGACCTCCACAACCCAGTTAGGTACTGGGACACATGATACCTCTTCCTAAGACTGGTTGTCAGACTTTCGGGCATCTGATTATGATTGTTAATTTGATTTATTTGTATAGACTAACTGCCAATTTTAATAACGTTTCTCAATTCAAATCTAGGGACTGATTTTTGTTAGTGCCCAATCAATGGCAGAGTTTGCAATCTTTCTTTCTTTCTTCTTTGTATTTTTAAACGTTGCTCCACTCTAGGAATTTCTCCTGTATCGTGGGTGCGTTTAAAAACATTCAAATACACAAACAGCAAGTCCCGGAACAACTACCTGTAGGCCATACAAATGTTTGTTCCTTGCGGAAATCGAACCCACGACACGCAGTGCAGCGGCCAATCGTTTAGCCACTGCGCCAACCGTGCCGCCAATCTGTAACTTATAGAGGGCGCATCTGAAGTAACAGTTTTAGATCACTTATTGAGATACGTTACTTAAATTGTCGATAAGTCACGTTATCAACGCTCTAACGTCGCTAAACATCTATGATTTCTTAGGTAATAAGGTAATTCATGAGGATTTTTTTTATTTTTTATTAATTTATTAATTCCAACAGCTAAGTTCAAAATTAAACGTGTGGTATTTAGATGACGGAACACTAGGAGGTGATGTAGACACCGTTTTAAAAGACTTCAAATTTCTCAAACAGGAATTTAAATATATTGGCCTGGACCTTAACCCCTCAAAATGCGAAATCTATCTTTCTGACATAACCGACAGACAATCGACTCTACAGAAATTTCATACAATAGCTCCACAAATCAAACATTTAGAAAAAAGCTCACTACACCTCCTAGGTTCCCCAATTTTAGAAGACAGTTTTCCATCTTTCATTGACAATAAAGTTAAAATTTTTTGAGACTTAAGACTTTCCAAAATTAACTTACATTCCGCTTTTACCCTTATTAGATACTGTTGTTTTGGTCCAAATTTTATGTATGTTCTACGCTCTTCCCCTTTATGGAAGCAGCCACATCTCTTGGAAAAAATTGATGAAACTATTCGCACTTCATTAACGTCTATTTTAAATGTGGCCTTGGACGACCGAGCGTGGACACAAGCCACACTACCTATCCGTTTTGGTGGCCTCGGCGTCCGTAAAATTACCAGTATTAGCTTACCGGCGTTCCTCTCCTCTGTCCACAGCACCGAGAAGTTAACTAATGAAATTTTAGCCCCATCCTTAGTTTTCTCTGAAGTGCCGTGCTTGACCGATGCCGTGAACGCCTGGAAAGTGGCTTGCCCGGATACAGATAGGCCCGTGAACCCATCTTCCCAGAGACAGTGGGATGAGCCGCTCTGCAGTTTGGTACGGAATAATCTTATTAATACGTCCACCAATACTGCTGAGCGTGCCCGCTTGCTGGCTGTGGGTACGTGGGAGTCGGGCCTTTGGCTTCAGGCTTTACCGTCACCCAACATTGGCACCATGCTGGGTGACACTACCTTCCGGCTCGCTACATGTCTGCGTCTGGGCGCTCCTTGCGGAGCTCCACATCGTTGTCAATGCGGTGAAGCAGTCGATTGCCTCGGACACCATGGCCTATCTTGCAGTAAAAGTGCAGGTCGCATAGCCCGACACGCCAGTATTAATGACATCACCCGTCGTGCTCTTGCCACCGCCGGGGTACCAGCTATTTTAGAACCCAGTGGCTTGGCACGCGACGATGGTAAGAGACCAGATGGAATGACCATAATACCTTGGAAGATGGGTAGGCCTTTGGTGTGGGATGCAACATGTGTCGACACCCTTGCGCCATCCCATCTTCCTAGTACGGTGGATTGTGCAGGTGCGGCTGCTGCAGGTGCAGAAAACCTCAAACGGCGAAAATACAACAACCTAACTGGAAGTTATATGTTTGAGCCGTTTGGGGTTGAAACACTAGGGCCATGGGGTCCGTGTGCCCATTTAGTTTTTCGAGAAATCGCGAAACGTTTGGTCGACTCTTCACGTGACCAGAGGGCAGGCCTTTTTTTTGGCCAAAGAATCAGCATTGCCATTCAACGTGGCAATGCTGCCAGCCTTCTGGGCACTTTTCCCGTTGACAACGATGCGGATGAATTTTTTGATGCCCTATGATTATTTATTTTATTTCTTCATATATTAATAATTATTCATGAGGATTAAATAACTTACTTCCAATAAAATCTGCTGGTAGAGTAGGAAGCTCTACATGAGCGCACACTTCGACAGTGAAAAATTTGTCTTGTTCTCTTACGATCTGTGAAAAAAAAAACTATAATTGCATACTTTCCAAATTTTTTTAAATGATTTCTTCTTAAACTCATCATCATCTGCCTAGCATTTTCCCAACCACGTTGCATGCATGAAAGCACGTTAAGCCGTTGGTCCCGGCTGTCATTTGTAGATCTTTGACAGTCGTGACAGGTAGTCAGAAGCCCGAAAGTCTGACAACCAGTCTTACCAAGGGGTATCGTGTTGTCCAATAACTGGGTTATGGAGGTCAAATAGGCAGTCGCTCGCTAGCAGTAGTTGCATCCAGCTAGACTGGAAGCCAACCCCAACATAGTTGGTAATAGTCTAGGCAGTTCTTGTGGAATAACGGAACGTGAAATGGCTGCTGAGCCATTCTATTCCGTTGGCTCGTCTAAGTCTCGTGTCACTTAGAACACAGACCTTTTTTGAAGGTTAACAAAAAAAAAAGAGACCCACCTGTTCGCCAATTAATTGGCTGGTCAATGTCACATTAATCTTCTGCACGCATTTGAAGAGTAACACTTTACTTGTACCTGGAGAACCGGCCGCCAATTCTGTTGATCAATATGTAAGCGTACAGTGAAACTCAAATACTTTTGTGCTAATTTTTTATCTACGAAAAGCAAGAAGGCGTTCTCAATTCGACGCGTGCTTTTTTTTCTTATATGTAAGACCGCGCATAGGTATTGACAGTGCTGTACGATTTCGAGCATTCTTTTTAGCCGATAGAATATACCTCAAAGTTAATTCTATTGAAATTTGAAATGGGAATTATTGAATTTCAACTACTAAATTTTTGTAGAAGATGATGAGCAGTTGACATAAGGCTATTGTAGTTTAAATAAATTATTGACTGACCCACTCATTCAGTGGTACCACATCTCCCAAGTAAAGTCTTGACGAAACCCTTTATGAATAAAAGAGGATGTTAGAACCAATATAAGCTTTATATCTACCATTAATTTTTCGAGATATAAGTTGGGCATACATGTTCTCCAAGTTTATTAACATGCCATCACAAAATAGGTCTTAGTCCTTAGAGGCATTTACTACTATTAAATATAGGTTCATAATCAAATGATTTTATTCTCACCATCACAACCATTTACGTCTACGTCGTCAATAAACTGAAGGCTAAATCCGAGAGCCTTGGAGGACTCCTTTCTAATTTTCTGATTCATGTTCAGGTCTGACAATTGAATACTCTTGTAATCCTGGGACTTCATCAGGGTATTGTAGATCTCGTAACCGGAGAGTATGTAAATGACTCCACTTCCATGGTTCTCGTATGGCGCGCTTACTACTAGTTCTGTAAGTAAAGATTAAAGTCATTGAAACGCTTTTATTAGCTTCACCTGTATGTTTGTAACCGACTCCTTTGGACGCTATTTTGACCCACTTTAAACGGTCAGATTTCATTCAAATTTTGCACACCTGTCAAAGACCGATGACAATGCAATAGTTCGAAAATAAAAAATAGTTTAAAAAACTAGAAAACACGCTTTTATAAAAAATTCAACTAAAAAATGAAAAATAAATAATAGTTAAAAAAAATAAAAAAACACGCTTTTATAGAAATGGGGTGCATAGTGTCAATAGTTATAAACATTTTCTATTTTTCCATGGTTACTGTCATTCACAGTGGGCTCCATGTATCGGCGTGTATTCTTTAATATTAACACTATGCACCCCACGCTTTCTTCCATTAATATACTCGTACATTTGTTTCTTATTTACACTTTTCTTAATACAAATTTATTAAATTTTATTTTCTATTTTTCAGTTGGATTTTCTATAAAAGCGTGTTTTTTTAGTTTTTTTATTTAATACTTAGGGATTACAAAAATTGTACATATTTATTATACCAATAAAAGGCAGGGTAGTATGCCCCGATTAGTTTCATTTCATACTAGCTTCCGCCCGCAGCTTTGCCAGCATGGTTTGCTGATAATAAGTAGCCTATGTCCTTCCTCGGGATGCTATCTATCTCTCTGGCAAATTTTATCGAAATCCGTTCAGTTGTTTTGCCGTGAAAGACGGACAAACAGACACACTCACTTTCCCATTTATAATATTAGTAAGTATGGATAGATTGAACTATGTGGGACGTTAAAAACAATCTCGTTTTTGCTCTGACTGTAACAACTGTGTAAACAATAAACAAGGGTCCTAGTGTGAGGTCTAGGAACGCAATCCACAGGAATGTTTATATTTTTTTTCTTTTTTAGTTAGTCTGTGTTGTCCCACTCCTGAGCAAGCCTTTCCCCCATTCCTACCACGTCTCCCTATGGTTACCTTCTTCTCGCAAATTCGTTACATATATTTTGAGACATTAAATAATTTTTATTCTTATAAGCAACAAATATGTCATTAAAATGTTGATCACAACATATCGCCTATATTCTTTTAGTATATCCACATTTCACCAGTTATGTTTTAAGTACCATATAATAGTGACAAGTCATCTATTGCCATCTACCCGGCACACATCCAGGCTCGGGGCTGATACTGAGAAATTCCGAATGAAAAAAAAAAAAAAACAAAAACATTTTGCCCAAACCCATGAAATAATGTTTCAGCTGAAGAGCTTCTTAAATTTTGTTTATTGGTATTATACCAACCTGATTTACCATCCCCATCTATATCTTTTACGGCAATCGCTGAGCCGAATCGTCCAAATTCAGAAGTGGCAAAAATCGAACGTAGCCTTTTCCGTTCAGTGACAGTTTTCTGAGGAAAAAAGTGAATATAAATATAATAATTAGTTAAAATATATAATAACATAAATAGATGACATTAAAAATACCGTATTTACTTCAAAATGCTCCATGACGAAGCTTTTTTTTTACTGAAAAGGGGCTTATTATTTTCGCAGTTTTGTAACCAGAACGAATAATATAGTACAAGAAAACTTTGTTTTGTAACTTACCATATCACCACCTATATAAATATGCAAAGCTCCGCACTCGTAGCATCCGTATCCAGCCTGCGCGGGCGCACCCACTAATAGTTCATCTAGTCCATCCTTATTGAGGTCCGCAGCGTTCAATGCCGATCCAAACATTGTGCCAGCTTCATGGCTATCCACCCGGATGAAATCATTAGATCTAGCGGCTGCAGGACTCTTGGCCAAAATAGATAACCAAAGGTTTTTCTTTTGATATACGAGAAACTGTATCTGTAAACGATATTATTTATAGATAAATTTACTATGTTCATCAAAAAGGTCAGATGCATAGTACTCGCAACCGTCGTGCATGTATGACCAGACTTATGAACTTAGAACAAGCGAAAGGAGTAAGGATCGTAGCAGATGGAGTATGTCTGTAGTTTCTGCCTACCCCCATAGCAAAAAGGCGTGAGTTTATGTATGTATGTATGTGTGTGTCTGTTTGTCCGTCTTTCACGGCTAAACCACTGAACGGATTTCGATAAAATTTGGCAGAGAGATAGATAGTATCCCGAGGAAGGACATAGTACTACTACTTTTTATCAGCAAACCACGCATATTCTCCTGCATTATTTTGCAATCCCAAGACTACGGTAGGGTTGCTTAGTAGAAATTTATCTGCATTTTACTCAAATTACAGTAGATCATTAATCTCCAAAATGTAGGTGCGTGTAGTTACAATTTCCAGTACCACACTTACTCACACCAATGCATGACCTCACCACACTCACATTCACCTCCACACCATCTCCTACTCACATAACAAACATTCCAGCGCGTCTTGTGGCCTTTCCTAGAAATACGGTGTTTTCACTTTATTCTCTTGTTTTTATTTCTATAAGTTTATCTATCTAAAACAGGCTCAACAAGCTCAACTAAATATCAATAATATAACCTTGTATGGGGCGGAAAGGTCAGTTATGCAGTCGCTCCATGTAATATACTGGCATTCAGATCTGATTAGACTGGAAGTCAACCACACCATAGTAGAAAAAGGCAATGTAATAATTATGAAATTTCGTTTGGCTACTTACAGATCCTTCCATATTATCCGGCAGCAAACTGAACGCGTATACTGTCTGGTTTGAAAAGAATTTCCCAGCAGTGATGGCAAAACCTGTAATCAAATTGGCATGTACTTCACACGTTAGGCGGCCATTTTCGATATGTGTGTGACGGATATAATTACTAATAGAGAACTCCAATAAAACAAATTTTAAATTGACAAATTCAGCATGCATCAATATTTACAACCGAAAGACAATGACGAAGTCTTTGTCAAGCGGTGGAGCAGTTGTCATACGAGTTGCAGACAGCTCATTATGGAGAGCCTGTATGGAAGAACACGAGACAGCAGCCCTTTCTGCTCCTCTACTGGTCAGAGGTCGCTGTATACAGGGCAAAATACTTCGGTAACCCAGGTACTGTCATCGAATTAAAATCAAAATTCATTTATCCAAATTAGGCTGAGAATCATCACTATTTGAACTTCAAAAACGTTTACAAAAAACAGTCCCCTAAAACGCCCACCCTTCACCAGTCCCTAGTGTTTTTGCTGGGAAGAAGAAGTGGCGGAACAAACTCCCCAGCAACACGTCTGTCTGATAGTTTGAAGAACTTGAAGCTATGCAACATATGTCAAAAAATAAATAATGATGTCAATCATCTATATAAATCATTAAATTAAATAATTTGCTACATGTTAGCTAGCACACACCAGTATGCCAAAATAAATAAATAAAATTATTTATTTATTTATTTATTTATTTATTTATTTATTTATTTATTTTTTTATTTTTTTATTTTTTTATATATTTATTTATTTATTTATTTATTTATTTATTTATTTATTTATTTATTTATTTATTTATTTATTTATTTATTTATTTATTTATTTATTTATTTATTTATTTATTTATTTATTTATTTATTTATTTATTTATTTATTTATTTATTTATTTATTTATTTATTTATTTATTTATTTATTTATTCATTCATTTCTTTATTTATTTATTTATTTATTTATTTATTTCACAACACATGTTTCCTTTGCCATTACAGAGTAAATCTAATGCGACAAAGTAACTTAAAATAAACATGGACCCGTTCCATGCTTCCCACATTTAGCGGATTTCTGCTACCTTCGTCTTCTTCATCGATCCACTTTGTGGATGAAGCATAATATTGAAGAATAGTTATTACTTGGAAAAGGTATTTAGTATGAGTCTCGTTATATGACATGTGCAAAAAATAATCTTTTCCGCATTTAGGCTGGCTTTCCAACTGATTTTTCCTCGCTGGTCTTTCGAAAGTCCAGCTCTGGTGGTAAGCCTGCCTTACCGTAGTAAAACTAAATTAATGGACAAATTTTACCTATGTTAAAGAAAAACGGTGTATAACTTCGATACGTCGGTTGGTCCACCAATGATTGGACGTCACTAAGAGGTTTTGATGAAGGCGTGTAAGAAAAGTCTCCTTTCCCCGATGTCTTCGCTATCAGCAACAGATCATTGTCCTCGTCTATCAACGTAGACCAACCTGTTCCACTGGCAAATCTTTCTGGAAATAAGTAAAAAAACATAAAGTTTGTTTTTGCCACATTTCACCAGTTATGTTTTTCGGTTTATTTTAACGTTGATTCAATATTATTTATTACTGACAAGATGTCGGAAATGACTCGTTAAAAAAAATATGAGTACTAAGCAAACAATGTTACACTAACGCGTAAATCCCTTTGAAAGTTTTGTTTCTGTACCCCGTCTTACGATACCTAATTTTTACCATTTTGGTAGGGAACCCTAATAACTAAAACAGGAACACTTACCAACTATAAAAGGGGGGTTATGTTTCACTTTGAAACCTTTTTTTTTTGCATTCAATTTTTCGTAATATTCTAGAAGACCCTGATAGCGATGATTTGTTTCGTTATTTTGCATGAAGCATGTACCATAGGTATCCGTCAGTCTAACCTTAGCTTTATCAATTATTCCATCTACATGCCAGGTCCACAAAGGTGCGCAAGTCTGTGAAATAATAATAGAAAAATGAAATAATCCTATAAAAAAAAAAAAAAGTAAAAAGTTACACATTTAAAATTGGTCCCAAACTAGGCAAGCCCGTATCTTCTTGGGTGCCAATATGGAGCGTTTACCTTTAAAAAAATTAAGCATATCAACATATTCGTGGGTTTTTTTTACATTACATACAGCAAATAGAATGAAATATTAAAAAAGTACCTAATAGTAATAAAAAAAAGTAAAACAGTTTGTATTACTTTCACTTTTACTTTAATAAAAAAATAAAAGTTACAAGGAGTTTTAAGGATCTTATACTTATCTTATATATTATTATAGTATCGCGTTTGCGTTTACAAACATTCAAACTTACATACATAAACAGCCAGACCCGGAACAATTACCTGTAGGTCATACAAATATCTGTTCCGTGTGGGAATCGAACCCACGACTCGCGGCACAGCAGTCAAACGCTCACCCACTACGCCAACCGTGCCGTCTAAATTAATTACGTCACTTAAAAGTTAAGCTAAATTATACTTACGAAGAAGTAGTCACTTGCGGCAGATATCGAAGCACCCAAGAGAAAGTGTTGATTAGGGAATTTTTCTGGAAAAATATATATTTTTTTAAATAACGTTATTGCTCAAACTGAAATTCGTGTAATTAGTACACAGGGTTGCACGTTAAGCCGTTGGTCCCGGCTGCCATTTGTAGATCTTTGACAGTCGTTACGGGTAGTCAGAAACCCGAAAGTCTGACAACTAGTCTTACCAAGGGGTATCGTGTTGCCCATTAACTGGGTTGTGGAGGTCAGGTAGGCAGTCGCTCCATATAAAATACTGGTATTCAGCTGCATCCGGTTAGACTGGTAGCCGACCCCAACATAGTTGGGAAAAGGCTAGGCAGATGATGACTTCATCATCTGCCTAGCCTTTTTTTTTTTAAGTTTTGGAGTTTATTCATTAAAACTAAACATACAATCAAATTTTTCCTCCTTATATTTTTAGTTAAGATAAAGACCAGAATCACTTTGTTTTCCTTTACCGACATTATATGTAGTTAAAAATAAATATTTCCCTGTTTGTATTTTATGCGTTGATTTACACACTGCTCATTGGATTGTTATGAAACTTTGATAAGGGAATGAGTTGGTAAAAGTATAATTCACGCAAATGTAAAATTTATAAAGATATTAGCTGACCCAGCAAACGTTGTTTTGCCATATAAGATTTTGGGGTGGACCACCCTCATCACTTTGGGGTATGAAAAATAGATGTTGACCGATTCTCAGACCAGACAGATGTGGACAGATATGCACACAAAATTTCATACAAATCGGTCCCGCTGTTTCGGAGGAGTTTGGTAACTAACATTGTGACACGAAAATTTTATATATAAGATAATGTATATAGATATTTATTTATAGAACATGTATGACAAGCTGCGCCCCGCTGTGTTACCCACGGTTAAAATTCACATTCGTCAAACGCGCGAACTGTCAAGCGCGCAGAATGAAAATAGTCGTTAAGTTTTCTAATTTTCCAATTTATATTTTTTTATTAAATTTCAAATTTATTATTTTCCAATTTTCTGCGGAATTGTCTGTATTTCTCTTTACGCAAGAAGCTTCTACTAAGTTTTAGAAAACTTTAAAAAAAAGATGACTGAAGTCAGCAAAGCCGTTCTCAAGAAATAATTTTTTTCAATATATAGGTTAAGTAAGATATATTCATACAAGTACATAAGTAACTATATAACTTTAGCCAGTACTAAGTAACAGATAAGTTATTATTTATTTCTTACCAGTATCATATTCGTCCGGGCTGTAATCAAAGAGAATTTCTCCACAAGAAATTTTTCTTTTCACCATAATATCGTCCATTTCACATTTAAATACTTTTCCTATAAAATCCGCTCTCGGGGCACCGACAACTGTAGAAATAGTTAAAAGTACATACTAAAAACAGAATAAAACCATAATTTAAATATTTTCTTCGGTGAATGCAGAGGGTACAGACGCCAACACATCAAGCTACCCCAATCAGTCAAATTTCTTTGATCGTTTTCAACTTTATAACAAAAGTATAAGGTTCATGTTCAATTGGGAAAATAATTACATTTTGGGATAATTTGACGTTCTGGCGTCTGTACATTGAAATATAAATAAATATTAAAAAATATAAATAATGAATCATCTAGCCCCAAGCTAAGCAGAGCTTGTGTGTTATGGGTACTAGATGACTGATATACTTAATACAATACATTACATAGATAGATATTTTTATTAAACATAGCAAATATCCAGAACACCCGGAACAAATCTTTGTAGATCGTACAAACATTTGTCCCAGGGCGGAAATCGAACCCGCAACCTCCTGCATCGCAGGCGGACCTTCACCCACCGCGCCACATTGGTCGTCAGACAGAATATACTATTCATTAACATGAAAATCTACTTGAAATTCTCATACCCTCGCACACTTGTAGACCAAAAACAAATAACAAGTTAGTGTAACCGGGAGGTTCGCAGAATTCAAGTTTAATATCCTTTCCGAGCACACATATGTATCTTCAGACTCCCGACTGCGAGCAATTCTGTATCAAAAATCCAAAAAACGCTTCGTCTGACCGAAGAGTGGAGATCTGTGTGCATTGCACGTTTGAAAAGAGATAATACCTATTCGTTTTGCTCGACATTTTTATTTTATTTGCAAGACTTTATTCATATCTACGAGTATATTTTAACCAAAATTCTATAGGATAATTTATTTGACATATTTTTTGTAAATATGAATGTACGTTACTTCAATCTAAGTTGCAATAGAGTGGTGGAGTGTCCTCATACAGGCACAATTACTTAAAAGTACACTTCTATCACTAGTTATGTAGTACAAAGCTTTTTGTATTTACTATGCAAAAACATTCAGTGATCGACAAGCATTTGTGCTATGCTGAACATGCTTAGTAGTCACGCCTGCAACGATCAAACCAACGAAGTTTATGCAAAACCATAACGCTACGTTATGGTGCTTTACTACTTTAGCTCACGGCGATGGCATCCACGCCATCGTCAGACAGAAATCTGCCTCTTTGCTCTGAAGAGTGCGGGAGAGCTCCAACTCCATTCTAAAGACCATAGGGTCCTCCCTGGTCGTACGTCCTGGTACGAGTCTCCTTTACTAGGTGATGTTGTTCGAAGATGTATTTTGAACAACATCATTGTTTCTAAAAAAAAAATATTAACCCGAAAAGTTTTTTTTTTACGAAAAATTCAGGTTCTTACCTAGAGTTTTGGATTCCTTCATAAAGGCCATAGCAAAGCCAAAGTCCGAGCTATTGACGTCATCCAAACCCTGGATGATAACACTTGACGGTTCGTGGAAGAACATGCCAGCAGCGCATTGAAATGCTTGTAATACTGTTAGGGCAGCCAACATCTTTCTTTCTGTAATTCACCAAATAAAAAGTCGTATTATGCTATACAAGAGCATGTGGCTAGATAAAAACAGCCACCCGGGTCAGTCTGTGGATGGGTGACCGTGCTTTATACTTATATCGGTGTAGACTCCTCCGTGCCCCAAAAGCACGGAAGCCGGTAGTCCCGGCTGTCATTTATCTTTGACAGTTGTTACGGGTAGTCAGAAGCCCGAAAGACTGACAACCAGCCTTACCAAAGAGTGTCGTGTTGCCCAGTAACTGGTTGTGGAGGTCAGGTAGGCAGTTGCTCCCATGTAAAATATTTGTAAAACATCTAGTTAGGATAGAAACCAACCCCAAAATAGTTGGGTAAAGGCTACTCAAATGTATGATGTCGTGCAGAATCAAGACTGCAGTGTCAAACACACTGTGTGTAATGTGTGTGTTTAACTTAAAACTGGGTACATATTTAATAAATTAGGTGGCACGGTTGGCGCAGTGGCTGAGCGATCGGCTTCTACGCCGCGTGTCGTGGGTTCGATTCCTGCACGGAACAAATATTTGTATGACCTACAGATAGTTGTTTCGGGTCTGGCTGTAAGTGTATGTGACTATAAATGTTTGTGAATGCACCCACGACACAGGAGAAATTCCTAGTGGGGAGCAACGTTTTTAAAAAAAAAGGTTTTAAGTCTTAATACTTAGGTAGCCATTAAAACGCATGATGGTTAGATCTAGAAGAGCGAAGATGTATTTTCAACACTAACTGTAAAATATGATACTACCTATTATTTTGCCACAATTACAAAAAAATAAAAAAAGGTTCACAAAGGCAGGTAAATAACGAGAATCGGGAAAATGACTGATTTCTACACATTAGTAATTTTCGCTTATGTTATAATCTCTGGCTTTCATATCCTCATAAAATTATTTATACAGATATCTGACCCGGCAAACGTTGTTTTGCAAGATAAATTAGTTTTGGGGAATTTGTCGTGTACACGAAAAAAAAAATTCGGTTGGACCACACTTATAACTTAGGGGTATGAAAAATAAATTATGACCGTTTCTCAGACCTACCAAATATATATATGAAATTTCATAAAAATCGATCAAGCCGTTTCGGAGGAGTGGCAACTAACATTGTATCACGAGATTTTATATACATATATTTTATAGTATAGATTAAATTAATAAAAAAGGACGTAGTCGAAGGAAGTAGTAGTAGTAGTAGGAACTCCATTCCCCCACCCGAAAATATGTATATCAATCACATTAGATAACATAAAAATAAATAAGTAGTACTAAGTAATCTATTTAAAGAAAAAGAAAAGAAAGAACAAAACATGATTTTGAACATTAAGAAAACCATTTTTTTGTATTTAATTGAAATTTTCGCTCTGGACATGGATTTTTGAGCTACTGGAGAATTACTACTACAACTACAACTACAATTACCGTACTAAGGGACACTATCAATAGACTAAAAACCTTTTAGACAAATCTCCCATTTAGGTCATAGGTGTTAGGACGCACATCGGTAATAACACTCCGACCTTGAGGCAGCCTATGGTAACAGGCCAGCATAAATACTGTTTTTGTTCCCACTGACGCGCACACTACAGTACACAAATTTAAAAATTGCTTACCATTCATATGTTTGCTCGCATCATTTGCTACAGGTAAATAAATCCTAATCAGTAATCTATTTTCAAACAGACACACACGTATACACTTTTACAATTCAGATGAACAAGATGGCCACGGACAAGTGCTTCGGGTAAACAGGCAAATCTAACTGCGATGCTTTGTGTATTGTATGTATTAACTTTGTTCATTATTAAAGGATGTATTCCTGTTATATTGTTCACCTACAATATTAAAAGGGGTTTTTTGAAATCTCGTTTTTTGTAGATTATCGCTGGTTTCATTGATCAGCGCAGACAATTTTGTAAAATCTTACCGTGAAAATAAGCGGTCAAGTGGACTGTCAGTATATTAGGCCTATTTCTAACTATAGTATTGAATCTGGATATGTTAAGTAAAATTTAATAATACTTCCTGCACTCCAACATGGTAATGTAAGTTACTCTCTTAAGTTTAAAACCTAACCTGTAACTAAGGTACATAATGCAAATACATAAAAATATGCGTAGTTGATTTATTTCCGACGACCTATGTGGCGCAGCGGGTGAAGGTCCGCCTGCGACGGAGGAGGTTGCGGGTTCGATTCCCGCCATGGGACAAATGTTTGTACGATCTACAAATATTTGTTCCGGGTGTTCTGGGTATTTGCTATGTATAATAAAAAATATCTATGTATGTAATGTATTGTATTAAATATATCAGTCATCTAGTACCCATAACACAAGCTCTGATTAGCTTGGGGCTAGATGATGCTGTGTGGATTCATCATCATCATCATCATCCTCTTGCCCTTATCCCAATTTTTCATTTGGGGTCGGCGCAGCATGTCTTCTTCTTCCATACATCTCTATTTCCCGTCATCTCAGAAGTCACCTCCTTCTTAGCCATATCAACTTTCACACAATCCATCCATCGTTTCCTGGGTCTCCCTCTACTCTTGTAACCCTCTACATTCATACTCAAAACTTTCCTCACAACATGATCCTCATTCCTTCGCATCACATGCCCATACCATGACAGCCGATTTCCACACAACTTCTCTGTCACAGGCGCCACTTTCAGACTTCCTCTTATATACTCATTTCTTATTCTATCCATTCGCGTAACACCACACATCCCCCTTAGCATTCTCATCTCAGCTACATGCAACTGCCTTTCATTCAGTCCTTGTGGATTGTCCAGCATTATTTATTTATTGAGATATCCTTTTATTCAACAAAAGAATTCCTTTAGTTTAAATTAAAATGATGTACTTAATTTATCACTAAATTTTTTGCATGTTATGATTAAATAAATTAAGCTACGATTATACTACCAATATAGGAACTTTTGTGACCATATTATTAGCAAATAAATCTTTATCTTATCTTATCATAAACTAGCACATCGCCCGCGACTTCATCCGCGTGTATTTTGTACTTCAACCCTTCGAGCTTTAACATCCCCTTCACCCCCTTTATAACGTAGTTGTGAAAATAATCATAGCCTATAGCACACAAATGTCATGATGGCCCGGTGGTTTAGGCCTCGCCTCTTGTGCACGAGGTTGTGGGTTCAAACCAATTACCTTGGCAAGTACCGATATGACTTTTTCAATTCATATGTGCTTTCTAAGTTTATCTTGGACATCACTGACATCGGTGAAGAAAAACATCTTGAGGAAACCTGGACTTATAATTTAAGTCTGAAATCGCCAACCCGTCTTGAGCAAGCGTGGTGATTATTGCTCGCGCCTTCTCTGTATGAGAAGAGGCCTTTGCCCTGCAGTGGTATAGTAACAGGCTGGTATTATTATTATTATATAGCACTTAGGAACAATGTAGCTTACTAACAGTGAAAAACAAAACGTAGAATTGGATCGTTAGTACCGGAGATTACCCTTACCAACAAATTTTACCTCTTTATAATATTAGTATAGAAATACAAATATATGAATACAGTTGAACGCTGGTGGGTCCAGGATCATGGGAGTATCAGTTAGTGCGTCGACTTCCTTAACATCCTCTTAAAACATCTGCTACTTATGGTAGACCGCACTTCAGTGCTAACGGAACCAACCATGAAAGCCATGGAACTTGGCTTTGAATTCCATCAAAACTCCGTACTACTTTAGGGCAGCTCAAAGACAACTGATCTGCTGCCTAGTCACCTGCATCTCTATAAATTTTGAGAATCTCAGCTCGTACTATAATTACGTACAAGTAGAGGATATAAATGTTAGGCAGTTATAGTAAAACTAGTGTGTTAAGGATGTAATTTGTTTATTTGATTATGGTAATACCTAAATTAATTCATGATTATTTTTACATTTTTAACATAAAAATCTAGGCATATCGGCTATCGGAGAGGTACCACCGACCACTGAGCAATATGCACCTTTTTTTTTGTTACAGAAGATCTTTACTAAGAAAAGCCAGCAAAAAACGCCAAATAAATCACTATTTCTTGTACGGGTGCCCCAATTTAAATATTTATTTTTATTATTTGTTTTTATAGCGGCAATAGAAATATAAAGTCAGTGAAAAATTCACCTGTCTACCTATAATGGTTCACGAGATACAGACCCTAATAGGGTCCCGTTGGCAACCTTAGGGTACGGAACCCCAAAAACGAATGAGGTAAAGTCAATCCAAATAAAACAAATCCCTGTAATAAAAATTAAACCAATTCTCGTCAAATAAATTTACCTTGTAATATATAATTAGCTACGTGATGGCTATACAAGGATAAATATTAATTCCAGGATTATCCCTAATACACATACCGATGATGTCAACTCATTTTCAGTTACTCCTTTTAATTGGCATAAAATGTAATACTGAATGCAAAATACAGAATTAATGAAGTGATTAATATCCATATTCATGTACGACTTCGTTCGCGAGGAAGTTAACAAAACATAGGTTTTCATTTTATCTCTCAACACTATTCATTTTCTAAAAAAACACGTCAGAAATATGCCTGTGAAAGTAACGTCTTGAGCGGTCTAGCCGTTTTGGTTATTACCTCAATCAACCAGACAGACAAACAGACATTTTTTTATTTTTTTTGAATTTCGAACCTTATCCTTCTTTATTTTTTTTTCTTAAAAAAAACGGTGCCGCACATTAGGAATTTCTCCTGTGTCGTGAGTGCTTTTACAAACATTTAAAGTCACATACATAAACATCCAGACCCGGAACAACTACCCGTAGGCCATATTTGTCCCGTGTGTTCCCCAGTCGATCACTCAGCCACTGCGCCAATCGTGCCGTCAATTTTTTTGCAATAAAGTTGAAAAATTAACAAAGAAATTTGACAGACTGGGGTAGCTTGATATGCTGGTCTCTGTACACCGTTATTGGTGTTAAGTATTTTAGATTGCGATATCGTGTAGGTACTAACTGTATTTTTATGTATCAACAACAAAGTAGTAATCTAGTAGGAAAATAAGTTGACTAGCCTACTTATGAGCTAATGATAAGGAAAGGCCAGGCTAGGCCAAAGGTCAGGTGCGTAGTACTCGCAACCAGCGTGAGTGTACTACCTGATGTATGGACGTAAACGAAGCAAAAGGAGTATCAAATCAAATCAAATCAAATCGTTTATTGCAATCCATAATGTAAAAAACAGGTGGTAAAAATTAAAATGTATAGAAGCAATTATGGACCCTGTCAGGCACAGCAAATTTTAAATAATTGGAGAGAGGAAGAGCGCTTTATTAATTTTCCTTGTTATTAGTTACATTCATTTTATATTTCCATTCATCTACTAGTTATTTATTAAATTATATTAATTATTGAATATTTATTCGTTAATTATTTATTTAATTATATTTAATATTGCTTAATTTTTTTGTAGTATAATTATTTAGTATTATAATATAATTAATGTTTTTGTTTTTACTTGTTGAATATCTGTTTTTCATAGTTATGTATTTTTATTGAATTTATCCGTTAAATATTCTTGTAATGTGTAATAGCTTTTTTTAATTAAGTATTGCTTTAGTTTAGTTAAAAATATACTGGTTTTATTTTGTTGTTTTATGTCTTCTGGTAATTTATTGTATATTTTAATTGACATTGAATATGGACTAGATGAGTGTAATTTAAGGCGGGAGGGAGGCAAATTTAGTCTGTTTTTATGGCGCAACGAATAATTTGTTTGTGTGTCTCCCCGTGTGTTATACGAATCTGAGTATGTAAGTATTCTGTAGTTTCTGCCTACCCCCATGAGAAAAAAGCGTGAGTTTACGCATGTGATAAGGATATTTTTGGAACTTCCTTTACCGCACTGTATTACATAATTTGTTTTTTATTTATTTTCAACAATAGTATAGTGTCGATAATATATTTTAAAATGCAATTAAATGTATGTTAAAAAAGGAAGTAAAGAATTTAAAAAAATAACATAACTATGTTCTTTCCAGTTTAACCAACACCTGAATACCAGTATTTTTCATAGCGCGAGATTGCCTATCTGACCTCCACAACCTCTGGGCAACACGATACCAATGGGTAAATCTGGTTGTCAGGCTTTCGGGTTTCCGACTACTCGGAACGACTATCAAAGTTCTACTATTAACAACAGGGACTAACGGCTGAACGTGTTTTTCCAGGCACGGTGGAATCTCGGTATGTTACGAACGGTCACCCATCTACAGACTGACCTCGATAAGCTTAGTTCAACCTTGGATCAACCCTTGCAGCGGTTTCTATTTAGCCACGAGCCAATCAAATGAACGAATAATAAAGTGAAAATAATTATAATAATAAATAAAGAATGAATGTAATATCTGGCTCTAGTGCCTTGGCAGCCTACAATAACTAGGTGTATGATATAATTAAGCAAAGTTGTTAATTCTGTTATTTACTTATTTGCCTCGTTCTAGCAATAAAATTAATATTTTTGTTATAAATATTTCGTATAATCTCGCAAAACTGTGTCTTCGAATATTAGCTACGAAATTTCTTATACGGAGCTCGGGGCTAAATAAAAACAGCCACACGGGTCGACCCGGGTGGTACGCTTGCCCAGGTCAGTCTGTGGATGGGTGACCATTATTCGTAACATATCGAGACTCCTCCTCAGAAAGCACGTTAAGCCGTTGGTCCCGGCTGACATTTGTAGATCTTTGACAGTCGTTACGGGTAGTCAGAAGACCAGAAGTCTGACAACCAGTCTTACCAAGGGGTATCGTGTTGCCCAGTAACTGGGTTGTGAAGGACAGATAGGCAGTCGCTTCATCTAAAATACTGATACTTAGCTGCATAAGTTAGACTGGAAGCCGGCCGGCCGTCGGCTACAAAAACATTTTACTCTGATATATTTTGTACCAACCAATAACTAAAACAAAAGAATAGAATTAGCGTAGCTTTATTATTTAGTGTATATTAAAGATTTTAGAGCCTTAGTAAATCGATATTTGTTTTATTCCTGTTTCGGCTTACCCAACACTAGGAATTTCTCCTGTATCGTGGCTTCGTTTACAAACATTGAAACTCACATACACAAACAGCCAGACCCGGACTCACTACATGTAGGCCATACAAATATTTGTTCCGTGCGAGAATCGAACCCAGGACACGCGGCGCAGCTGTCGATTGCTCAGTACCATCAAGGCATATCCACCGTATATATATAAGAGGATGGGCTCGTCTCATTTAGACCGTATGAAAAAATAAGTTTATTTGAGAAGTGGATATTAAGCAACTATTATCTGATTCGTCCATAGTACAAAGAAAGTGGTACCCTGAAAGCTAAAATAATACTCCAATAATAGAAACTTTTCAAAAGTTCCGAATCTATAATTCTCCACAAGAGCTGTCTTAAATTAGAAGACTCCGGGGCCTTAAGCGAGTGTAGTCGCGTCATGTTGCAAAAATATAATACAATACAGAATAGGGATGAAGCCTGGGTAAAAAAAGGAATTATAAGTAGTCGGTCAGTCAGGTAATAAATGAATAAAAAAATAAAATAAATATTGCTGGACTATCCACACAGCATCATCTAGCCCCAAGCTAAGCAGAGCTTGTGTTATGGGTACTAGATGACTGATATACTTAATACAATACATTAAATATATAGATATTTTTTATTATACATAGGAAATACCCAGAACACCCGGAACAAATATTTGTAGATCGTACAAACATTTGTCCCAAGGCGGGAATCGAACCCGCAACCTCTTGCGTCGCAGGCGGACCTTCGCCCGCCGCGCCACATCGGTCGTCAACGAATACAACGTCGGTAATAAAAAAATATTGGACACATATTTTTTGCTTAATCTTATCAATAAAAAATGAATTTAAAGATGAGGAGTGGGGGCTCGCCACGTCACATATGGGTATAAAATCTACTTACGTGTGACGTCACGCTATATTTTAAGTCAATGTATTGACGTAATCCTTTGATTACATAAAATAAGCAAAAATACGAGTCCAATGTTTTTAAATAATCTACCGGATGGATAAAACACTATTTTTGTCCGCATCGCTGTTGAGATAATTTGTAAGGAATAAGATGTTTTAGCACTATGCAAGTTTTATGGCATGATAAGTAACCAAGTAAAAATTTTTCAGTAATTTAATATTCCTTGGGTTGTCATTTATAATTAATGGAACTTAAAAGAATATAAAGAAATAGAGATAACTATCTTTCCTTAGCAACTTTTTAGTAACATTAAATACTTTTTTTTAGAAACAGAGAAAGAAAATGAAGGGGGCCATCTCAGTTTACTAATACCGCGTAATGAATAAATACTAATAATAGTAAATTGCAGATCTGATAAACTGTTTTAAATTACTTGAACACTTTAAACGCTGACAAACAATACATTTTCTATTGTGTCTCGTTTTCTGGCAGGTCAGGTGTTAATGTAATAATCTGAATTATAATAAAACTTACCCCTTGACTCTTGGTTTAGCCACTCACAATCACATAACACTTTGCAATCTTCTACTTAAGGCGTCATACTACAACAAACACTAATTATATGTGTAATGATATCTTAAACTGGCAACTCGTCACCGTATTTTTACTGATAATGTTAATGCTATGTCGGGATTGGTCAGAAAGTTGGGTTTGAACTAATCAGGTCGCAAATAGGGATATTGTTGTATGTAAACAACAAACTAAACTTCACTGCAAAAATAATTAAGTCTAATTATTATGAGGTGATACATGGGCAGCTTTATCAGGATGGAAGGAGAATAACGCATATTTTGGTTATCTACAGGCCGCCAATGACAAACAAACATGGATTTATTCAAGAACTGCACAAGCTTTTGTCTGAGATTCCAGCTGGCTGTGAGTCATTCCTGATCGGTGATACGAACTTAGATCTATTGCGCAAAACCGGTTCCAGTGCGATTAGTCAATACACAAACAATATGAGCGAGATTGGAATGGAATGTGCCATAAGTGACGTAACGCGGGAGGAGGTGTACGGTGACAAAGTGACGCGGACGTGCATCGATCATGTGTGGGTTCGAACTCAACGTGTGATATCTGCGTATGTGTTAACATGTAAGTTGTCGGATCACTATGTAATCGGTGTGTGCGTGGCTAGTAACTTAGAATCAAACAGTTATCCCTCAAGCGGTGTGCACTCTCATAGGACTATTATATGTGATAACAAGGTGTTAGAAAAACTTAAAAATGTTTCATGGACAGAACTTTTGAATTGTAAATGCCCAATAGACTTATATAACAGACTTTGTACAGTAATCTCTGATGCTTATGATGATGCTAAAATCCAAGTATCTATATGTAATAAGAGAAAAAGTAAACCTTGGATTACAAAAAAACTTAAAAACATGATTAGTACTAGGGACAAATTGTTCAGATATTGGAAAAGTAAACCGAAGGATATGAACTTGCGGATTCAATATACTAAATACAGAAACAGGGTAAACAAATGTATTAATAAAGCTAAAAATAAATACCGTCAGGAAGAAATAAAAAAGTGTAACAAAAATATTAGGAAAATTTGGGCTAAAATCAACTCATGGATAGGGAGAGAGAAAAATAGTGTAGATTCGGTTATTTTAAAATATTTGGGAAGAACGGAAAGTATTATTAATATTTGTAATAAATTCTCAAAAACATTTACCAAAGAAATTTTAGATATGAAACATGTTTGTAGTCATAAGTTTTTAGACAGGTCTAGCTATATCAATAGCAGTAGCGTGTCGTTACGGTTTCAAAAAGCTTACCCAAAGGATGTAGATAAAATAATAAGTATTCTAAGTAGTGATAAGTCTGAAGGTATAGATAAAATTAGAGTAAAGGAAATAAAATTTTTGAAATTACAGCTGAGCCCTGTGATAGCTTTGTTCATTAACTTATGTGTTGAAAGTGGTTTGTATCCTGATCAGTTAAAAACAGCATTAATAAGACCTATATTTAAACAAGGTGTGCACAGTGATTACTCAAATTATAGGCCAATAGCTATACTGTCTGTAATAAATAAAATTATGGAAAAGTTCATTATGAACCAGGTAAGTGCTTTCTTGGAAAACAACAATATTTTGTCAAAGGCTCAACATGGTTTTCGACGTGGACGGAGCACGGCGACGGCTCTGGCACAGTTTGCGGATGACGTCAATGAATGTTTGGATCAAAGGAAGCAGGTGGTGGTGGTCTACATTGATTTCAAAAAAGCGTTTGATACCCTTGAGCACCACCAGCTGCTTCAAGCCATGGAGGAATGTGGAGTGGCGGGACCACTTAACAGGTGGTTCCGTGCCTACCTCACAGGCCGGGCACTGCGAACCGTCATTGACGGCGTCATTGGAGAACCCAGTTACGTCACATGCGGTGTGCCAACCGGTTCCGTGTTTGGTCCTGTCGGATACATCATGCATGTCAACAGCATGTGCAATATGGTTAGAAACTGTCGCATATACATGTATGCCGATGATACTTGCTTAGTGTATGCAGATAAAGAATTAGATGTAATTGAAAGGAATATTCAGGAGGATTTCACAAATATCATTAAATGGGCCCATGATAATGGGATCATAATAAATATAAATAAGACTAAGTGTATGCGTATACGGTCTCCTTATCTTAAAAACTGTGAGCGTCCGCCGCGTGTGGTGGGGCATAGCTATGAGTGCCTGCACGATGACGGCGCGACGTATTGTGCGTGTGCAGATATTGAGGTGGTGGAGGAATACAAGTACTTGGGTTTAGTTATAGACAACAGCTTCTCGTGGAAAACACACATAACACACCTTTGTGACAAACTCCGATTAGTGCTTGTAAAATTCCACCATCTTAGTTTTGTACTGGATAGGGCTACTTTGCACACGGTCTACTATGCGCTGGTTGACTCGCTACTTTCATATGGACTGGCATGTTATGGTAACACATTCAAAACATATTTAGATAAAATAAAATTATTACAAATCAGATTTATGAAACTTTTAGTTGATAGAAACACAAAAACACGTTGTAAAAGTAGTGATTATGAAGAATTATTCTTAGAGTGTAAGATGTTGCCAGTTCATCGAAAGGTGGTATTGTTATTGGCTATAGAGAACTATTGCAAGGATGAGTTTAAAATCGAGACGGTATGCATAAGACCTAAAAGGAATAAATGTATCAGAAGATTTGTGGTACCCACTTGTACTAATTATTATGGGCAAAGATGTAGAAAATGCTTAGTGCCAACAATTTTTAACGACATACCTTCCGATTTAGAAAATAGCTGTACCACGAAAGTATCTTTTAAAAACAAAATGGGGAAGTTTCTTTTTAGCACCTTTTGTCAAAACTTCATGACTGGAGATGTGTAGGTCCGGTTATGATTGTTTGTTGTTGTTTAAATTTAAATTTATGCCATACTATCTGATTTTTGCGGCTTCACCGTTGTGAATTTAAATTCTGTTGCGCAACTTAAAATGTTTTAACTTTACGCTTATAGTCAGCCTTTGTTTAAAATAAGTGTGTTTAGTTTTAGGTAAAAGATTGATATAATACTAACAAATAGTTACATCAATATTAAAATTGTATATGGGAGCTACATCTGCCAACAAACTGTTTTACAGTTTGGCAGGAGTAAAATATTTGTAGTACGGATGTAACAACAAATAAACGCTTTTTCATTTTTCATTTTTTTTTTTTTCATTTTCAATCCTATTCTTTTGTTTCAAGTTTATACTATATGATATTGAGTTGATTTTTAAAACCAAAATTACTACAAGTTGTGTGTGCATTTAGTTAATTTATAAATTATGCGTGTAAAGTTAGACCAAATTAAACTATATTAAGGTTGTATACTGGGTATAACTAGTAAGTCTAACTATGCCAAAATAGAAGGGTAAAAAGATAAAATATTGCCTTTCATTGAGTTTCTGGTATTAAGTAATATGTTGAGTTCATAATACATTGTTAAAAATAAGATTAGTTAAAATATTTGTAATGATAAGCTGTCTGTACGAAAAATAAAATAAAAATGGTATAATATACATGAAGTCACTACTACTAGAAGTGAATCTAAAACAAAACCTAAAATAATAAATTATTTATCAATATTATTTTCGAGACTAAACTTTATTTTACATAAATCTAAAGTTGATTTTTTAAAGTTCGCTTTAAAATGCCCACAAAAAATGAAAACCCATTTTTCTGATATAAAAGTAGCCTAAGATACTTATAACATTAGCAATCTGCCAGTGAGAAGTGGTTCAGCTGTTTCGAAGGTTGACCCAAATATAATAGTTGGTAATAATAATAGTAGCAATAATAGACGGACAATATAGTAAAACATGTTTTTTGATATAACCACCGTGCTTAATTTAATAATACATCGAGTAAAAAGCTGTTATTTTAACATTATAAACAGACACTTCAATTATGTTTATTTGTTTAGATAAAATAAATAATAACAGCCGCAAAAGTTGATGGAAAGTAAAGCTACGTTTACAGAAGTCGGTCCGTTGATGGGTTCTCAGAAAACACATTTAGCCGTTATTGACGTGACGTTATTGATCTGACAACAAGGCATATATGTACGTCTGATCAAAAGATACCTGTCACCACGATTTCTTTTTCAGTAAATAAATAAATAATGCTGGACAATCCACACAGCATCATCTAGCCCCAAGCTAAGCAGAGCTTGTGTTATGGGTACTAGATGACTGATATACTTAATACAATACATTACATAGATAGATATTTTTATTATACATAGCAAATACCCAGAACACCCAGAACAAATCTTTGTAGATCGTACAAACATTTGTCCCAGAGCGGGAATCGAACCCGCAACCTCATGCGTCGCAGGCGGACCATCGTCCGCCGCGCCACATCGGTCGTCAACTATTTTTGTAAAGCCTTTCTTTTGTCATCTAGGTGGCTATTTATATAATAAAACTCATAAGTTCTTCCACATCTTTAGTCTCACAAAGAATAAATGCAAAAAGAGGCTAACTGACAGGCTACTAAAATTAAACTAATTCGATACTGGAAACATGCTCACAAAAACCTAATCACACACACTTACACACACCCACACTCACACACTCACACATCTATAAATACAACACATTCGTCTCGCATAGGTATTGAACCGAGATATTAATTAAAACAAATAAAACTATAAAATGTCGTATGATACCTTACCATATAGTACATTCTGTCAGCGCACTTTGTAGAGTTTTTTTATTTTTATTTAAATTTTACAATTTCTTTGAAATTATGTTGCTATACCCTTACTGGGTCTTCAATGTTCCTTAGCTATAAGCCTTTGATGACACCTGTACTACTATTGTAGAACGCAATAAACATATGAATATGAATGAAATTTGAATATGAAATATAATGTATGGTCGGGTGTCAGATTGAATGGAATATCATAAGATATGGTGCAAGACTGCCGTTTATTATTTTAATACACGAGTTTTATATTCGTTACCCACATCAAAATAATAATATACATACTACATCACACCTCAAAAGGCAATTAAAAAAAAAGTATTGCTTTGCATGGATACTTTTTCTTTTTAACAATCTTTTTTTATATATATATATATATATATATATATATATATATATATAAAGTTTTTAATAGTTATATATATATAACTATTAAAAACTTTTCAAAGACTAACATACTTACCACACAAACAATCGCGGGCTTAACAGAGGTATGATAGACACGGCAACTCGGTGTCACAATACCTACTATTGATTCTATATTTAACATAATTATCGCAAATACAGTAAACTATAGTAGGTATTCGCACTAAAAAGTCACTTCTTAGACTGTACCACAATCCAGAAAGCATCTCTTTAGTACCTTCGAGCAATTAAAAAATTGTTCACATTTATTTCGGCGCATTAAATGAAAATGTGGTGGCCTAGGTTTGAGGCCTGTGTTGTAGGACACCAGAATATGAAGGCCCACCCCTTCACATTCTGGTGTCCTGAGTTATGTATTTATAATAGTCGAAACGAAGAAAAATAAAGTTTTATTATACTAATACATCAACATACACTAATGAGGTAGTTATTTAAAACCTTTGAATATACAAAGTTGATTTCAGAAACAAAACCAACCGCATTTTTCCTTAAAACTCTTGTCGAGTTCAAAATAAAACTTAACCTGATTACGAGTAGTTGTCAACAATGCAGTATAGGAATTTCCGTTACAACTTAATTGGAGGTAAGTTCCGTCGGCCGTCATCGGCCGTCATCTCATTAAGATGACGGCCGATAGAGATGCATAGTTGTGGAAAAAATGCTGCGCCGCCCCCTAATGAATTGGGATAAGGGCTCGAGGATTACAATAGGTGATTAAAACGTTTCTTCAAAAAATGATAAGTATAGTATTATTAGTACGTTAAAAAAAAGTTGTTCTATTAATATTTTTTTTTAAAGTTCACTCTAATAAGTATATTACAGAGAACTTTAAAAAAATGAAAGTTAAGAAAAATGAAAAAATGAAAGTTAAGAAAAATGAAGAAGACGTGACGTCACTTCATATCACTGAGTACAGTGATATGAAGTGACGTCACATCTTCTACATCATCAACATCATTGTTCATTATAATGTTAGCACGATTTAACCATTTTCGAAGGAGTTATCAACGTACGATCAGGCAATAATTGGCTCTCCAATAATTAGTTTTAGATTAGTTGGTGTACTAAAAATGATACCTGAAAAAAAAAAAAAATATTAAGTCCGTCATTCAGATAGTGAAATAAATATTAGATACATAATTTATGGTTAATCATAATAATAAAAAATGACTTACTACGGCTGCGTTATGAGTATGTATAAAATCTACGAACAAGTGACGTCATGCAACATTTTATTTCAATGTGTCGGCGTAACCATTTAGATTACGAAAAAGAAAATGAAAAAATACGTGTCCAATTATATTTGTAATAATTTATCGGACAGACAAAAAGAACAATTTTTAGTAATCATCCTTGAAACATAATTATAATATGTATGTTAGTACACAAACGAATAATTTATAGGTACGTACACATAACGGTAAAAGGAAAATGCAATAATACGAACACAATGACTTATTGTTTGGTGATCGTACCTAGGACTAACAACTTGACGTAAAAACAATAATATATCAGTATTTAATTGACATATTATTATACTAGCGACCCGCCCCAGTTTCGAACGGGTTATTTTTTTTTAATATTGAGAATTTTATATAATAATACATAGTACATAGTCTTATAATACACAGTACATAATACACAGTATTATTGTAGACTTCAAAAATACAAATCATCTATAAAGCGAAAATAATGACACGAAGCTTATTATACTGTAAAAAATATTACATTGAGGACAAAAAGGTTTGGGATTAAGCTGTCATAATTAAATTTATACCATCAATGTTGATATTTATAAAAAAATATTATTTTTAATAACTATCACGTTAATATTGATTATTTTTTTACTATTTTTCTCTTTATTCGTTGTATTTACAGATACATTACATTTTTCAATATAAAATATACAAAAACATTTTTAAAATATAAAAAATAGTGGTCCACCGATGGCAGGAGCACGGAGCAAGCCACCGGTGGTTAGGGTTACAGAGACTGAAACTTCCTCAACTTAGCTTAAAACCAACCTAGTTAAAATATTATACTTGTTGATATGTAAAAGTAATTGTGAAAACATTAGGAATGTCTCCAGTATCGTGGGTGCATTTACAAACATTTAAACTCACATACTCAAACATCCAGACCCGGAACAACTACCTGAGGGCCATGCAAATATTTGTTCAGTGCGGAAATCGAACCCACGACACACATAGCAGCAGCCAATTGTTCAGCCACTGTGTCAACCGTGCCGTCATGGATAGCGTCCTACTTTTTCGGTAAATGTTCCAATTTAATTCTCTAAAAAGTCATGAGTAAATTACAATTTCTATCTATCCTAATATTACAATTAAAAAGTCGAAATAATTCATTTCTTTTATTAAATCTCTTATTGGGTTAGATAGATAGACGTCCTATGTGGAGCAGGGGGCAAAGATCCGCCTGCGACGCAGGAGCTTTCGGGTTCGATTCCCGTCTTGGGACAAATGTTTGATCTACAAACATTTGTTCCGGGTGTTCTGGGTATTTGCTATGTATATTAAAAAATATCTATCACATATTTTTACCATATGTAATGTATTGTATTAAGTATATCAGTCATCTAGTACCCATAACACAAGCTCTGCTTAGCTTGGGGCTAGATGATGCTGTGTGGATTGTCCAGCAATATTTATTTATTTATAGATATGATCTTTATACAGTTTAAAGTAATACAAATATTGCATGGTATCAGTTGTTTCGTCGATGACCCTATCACCCAGTATATAAAAGAAATATGTAGGTAGTATAATTTTTATTTATATTTTATTACCCATTAAAACCAAACTCAGTTAACACTATCGCTCTGTCTGGTCACATAACCGAAAATATTATAATAATATTTTGAAATGTAATGATGATAATATGATAGTTATTTCTGTAAATAGGTTTATGATCTTCCAATCATCAGCAAACAAGTCCAATCCAGGGTTAGGTTCAACGAGCGCTTTGAGCATCGCCAATATACCTACGTAATGTTACTACTAATTAATGTAGAACAGATGGCCGTTGGGGCAAGAAAGTTCTCGAGTGGCGACCGCGCGCCGGAAGACGCAGTGTAGGCAGGCCTCCCACACGGTGGACCGACGACCTGGTGAAAGTCGCGGGAAGGGCATGGATGCGGAAGGCGCAGGACCGGTCATTGTGGAAATCCTTGGGGGAGGCCTTTGTCCAGCAGTGGACGTCTTTCGGCTGAAATGATGATGATGAATGTTACTACTGCTATACTACCGAGATAAGATTAATAAATATGAATGGAAGCAGATATTATGCTCCGCAGACCGATTATAATTGGAACACAGGTGGCAGGATGATGATGGTGTATTTGTGGTCGCTTAGTTCAGGTAGTAAAACAATGGCTTCTTCCAGCATGCTCCTCCTGCGGCAGTTCCTCCACGGGGGAGTCCTCATTCTCCTCATCCTCCGACACGTGCTTCTTCGGCTTTACTAGGCCTAGCCTTTTTCAAACTATGTTAGGGTCGGATTCCAGTGTAACCGTATGCAGCTGAATCCCACTATTTAACATGGAGCTACTGTCTATCTGACCTCCACAACCCAGTAACTGGGTAAGACGATAAACCTTGGTAAGACTGGTTGTTAGACTTTCGGGGCTTCTGATTGCCCGTTACGACTGTCAAAGATCTACAAATAACTGCATGGACCAACGGCTTAATGTGTTTTCCGAGACGCGGAAGAGTATGTAATAACCGGTCACTCATCCCCAGACTGACCTCGGCAAGCGTAGCTTAACCTTCGATTGAATCGAGCAGCTGTTGTTTATTTAGCCAACGGGCCCCTCCACACAGGCTCTGTCTATGAAAAAAGTCTCTCTATGAAAAAAAGAACACAACGGTACCCTGTGGTACCGTTGTGTTCTTTTTATCATACAGACTTAAAGTTTAAAATATTATAATTTTCTAAAAATAGCACTAAACACCTTAACTGCGACAAATAGAAAATGTCTTACTTGTCGGTCACTTGGCGTTTAACGTGTTAAGTAATATAAAACCTCATAAGGGGGCGTCCATTAATTACGTGAGGCGTTCTAATTTAATCTTACTTTGGGAAGAGAGGTCTCGGAAAATATCACATTATTGTTTTCCGCAAGAGAAAAAGAGTAATATTGCAAGAAAATTGGGTTAAATAAAAATATTATTCAAATTTGTTTTTATTTTTCCAACGCACATTAGAAGCACACATTATATTAAATCTAATCGTAAGATTGGGGGATGGGTCAAATCTTATGACATCTCACCAGGGGGTCGAACAATCGCTAAAATCTCCTAACGTAATTAATGGACGCACCCTAATAAATATAGAAGTCTGAAATGAAATCAGTTGATGAGCACGAGACTTGTGTTACTTCCACATAAACTCCTCTCGAACAAACATAATTAATGAACAAATAAATTGAGGTATCTAACACATAACAATATAGCTTTTGAATTTTAAAATTCCTTGAAACACGCTTCCGAACAAAACTTTTAACTATGACACATAGCGCCTTCATTTAATTTTACCTCTCGATATATTTTAGTGAAACAAGTGAACGAACGAAATACGTGACGGAGTACGTATTTCGTTCGTTCACTTGTTTCACTAAAATATATCGAGAGGTAAAATTAAATGAAGGCGCTATGTCTGAAAAGTTTTCCTCTAATCCTGTGAGGGACAATTCGTTTAAACTTTCTCAAATGTTTAATTTGTACTAAAAACCTGTCAAGTGCGTGTTGGATCACGCACGGGGAAGGGTTCCGTAGCCTACTGGTTTGACTACTGGCTTTACAAGTTAATGAGTAACACTCGTATGAATTCTATTGAAAATTACTTATATGAAGTTGTTCGTTTCAGACTTCGACTTCCGATATTATTAGAGTGCGTTCCATTAGCTGCGATAGTTTTCATTTTAATTTCAATTCATAATAATGGCGTGAATTTTTTCACATATGTAGAAACTACTATCTAGATGGCAGGGACACACACACACACACACTTTCACTCACTTAATAATTCATGAACGGATTTCTAAATTGAAAAATGGCAAAATATCCCACACCATGAGGATAGGCGAAAAAATTAAACCATTCCCCCTAAATACCGGCAAGTGTGAGTTAGACTTAAACACGAAGGGATCCGTACTTAATTGTACGCTATTTGAAAAAATCATATTTTCTTATTTGATGCTAAAGCGGCAACTTAATATAAATACACACCCAGAAAAAATAAGGTTCATGAAATACAGCCCGCGCACAGATAGGCGGACAGATGGACAGCGGAGGCTTAGAAATAGGGTCCCGTAGGCACTATTTGGGTACGGAACTATAATTAATGTAAATTATAGTAAAGTAATTTGTACTGAATACATTAAGTTAGTAGTTTTCATTTTTAATTGGGACGACTTTCATCTACCGCTAGTACGCACGCCAGTGGTAACACTTTGACTTTGAGCTAGCATAGCTTGGTACTGAGATTCAGTTGATTGTACGGTCAGAGAGGTAACAGAATCAATGGCTATGCCTAACCCTGTGAAAATAAACAACATACATTGCGTTATTTACGTTGTCCAGCAGACTGATTGTGCAAACATAATTATGAAGTAATTTACTAGCAGTTAGCTTGTGCCCGTGACTTTGTCCTCGTGGAAGTGTACTCTAATATCAAAAATATCTAATGGTACTCGGCAACGGTGTACTTTTCTATCACTGAAATCTGACTTCTAAGATACAGGTTTTTTCCTAGTTTAGAAGTCAGGGTTCTTATGCTCTGGCCCACATAGCCATGATCCTAAAAATGTAAAATTTGTGGTCTTTTTGTTAATAATAAAGATTATATGTGATTTTTTTTTAAATTTGATCGCTTTTGTCGGTGCATCACATATGCAGTTTTTTTTTGCTCATGACATCAACCTAATTCGTTAATTTAAATTATTGTTTTTTTTATATCTATCTATATTACGGCTATCATCATGCCTGTATTCCCCGAAGGGTTAGGCAGAAACGTACCCACGGTACACCCACATTTCGCCAGTTAAGTTTAAGTCCCATATAATAAGGGGCGAGCCTATTGAATAAAGAAAATTTCAAATGATCTTAAATTTGAAACAACAGTATTGTTGTCTATGGAAGATAATCGATACTCCGCATGCAATGGTCTCTAGAGTACCTTCTCAGATTCATATTTGTAATGGTTTCCGATATCGTTTCCTATGTCAATATTTCCGTATCGTTAAATGTCACTGTCAATATTCTTCTTCACAAAGGAAACTGATCTGTATATTTTTCTGTAGTCACTGATAAATGATATTTATTTCAGTAAATTGGTTTTCAGAAACAGTCAAACAATAAAATAACAAAAGCAGTGTGTCATTTATCTGAATACTTTGAGAATGAACGCAGAAACTAACTCAGGGTTACAGTCCAGACAAGATCTTGGTCAGATTGGTTTTTATTGAGTAAAATGTTGAAAAGGTTATAAATAATACATCCCTTCAAAAACTAGATGAAACGTCACCAACTAAAGGCTACAAAAAAAAACTGCTTCCTACACGAGCCAAAATATCTTTTTTACGGCAAACATCGTAAACGGGGATATTGTTACAGAATTTTCAAGTCCCCACTTATATAACATTTTCAGTACACAGAGACTATTACTGAATTACACTGAACAGCTTTTTACAGATTTTCATGAATTGTTAGAGGGGACGTGGCTTTGAATACAAATGGCAGATCGGTCCAAAGTTCTAGATTTATTTTTTTCACATCGGAGCATGTCTTGACCTTTTTGTAAGGGTAATGGAATTTTACGAGCAGTTATAGTAATATGGAATCATGATTCTGGGAGAAATATTCAGTTTAGGATTTTAGTTTTTTTTCTGCATACATACGTAAGCTTCACATAAATGGTATGAATAGTAGTGTAAGCTGGCCTCTTATTATATTCTACGCTAGGCTATCTCAAGCTCAAAGTGACGTCATCTCAAAACTCACGTCTTTCTTGGCCATATTATCTTTATCACAATCCATCCATCGTTTCATTGGTACTATTAGATATATTAAAGGTTTAAACCCTTTTAAATTACCTTTGAAACCCCTAAATACCATTTAAGCGAGCAATATTAATGTACTAGTATGTATATAATCTGAATCTCGGAAACGGCTCCAACGATTTTCATGAAATTTAGTATGCAGGGGGTTTCGGGGGCGATAAATCGATCTAGCTAGGTTTCTTTTTTAGGAAACGTCGTTTTATCCGAGCAAATCTCGGTCAGATACTATTATATAAACGCGAAAGTAGCTTTCTTTTTGTTTGTTACCTTTTTACGACTGAATTTGTATCGTAATTAAATTTGGTTAAAAGATAGATTATATCCTAGAGAAGGACAAAGGATACTTTTTAATCAGCGAGTTTTGTCTGCATCTACATTCACACGGACGTTATTATTATTATTTTTTTTAGTTTTGTCAATGTCATGACAAGTCATGCTCAAGAGATATGATTAATAAGATTTATTCCTTTTAAATATCCGTGGAGATCGAAAGTCTCTTTCACTACTTTTATAGTACACCCTCATTTTATTATTATAAAACTGTCCATATTCTGATATTCCTACCACTCGATCTTTGCCCCAGCTGTAGGGAGGGAACCTATTGTCACTATTCGGCTCAGCTCTGAAACGACATGGAGAATCTTGACGTTTAAGGGTAATGCCCTACTTAAAACTGACGTCCTGGCATAATAAAAGCTTCTAAACTACCGACGATACCGTCTTCAATACGTCTTCGGCATACATTGCGCGTTTTATTAGCGACATCAATGGTCAAATTCGGTAAACTCTCACAAAGAAACGCAATGGAGAGTGAAAATGTTGCTAGTCGTTTTTTCTGGCGATAGTCGAGGGTCGACAGTTCCTGTCGATTTTTTTATGACTTTATTTTACTCTGGGGGCATGACGCGACAAGTATGCAAAATTGACTGCGATGCGTCAAGCCTTGGTGGATTAGGTAATTTTATTTAATCGCTTGGGTACTTAAGACTAGGGATGTCTCGGAAACCATCTTAGCTGAGGTGGAGGTGAAAAAAAAGGATCATCTAAAGAAATAAACGACTTATACGCTATAAAAATTTAAAAGAGGCAAAATAATGTATATTTAATCAAAATACAAGTTCCACTAAACAGTAATGGCTCATACACATAGACAAACAATACATTTTCTATTGTGTCTCGTTGTTTGGCAGTAAGGCGATTGGGTCACTGCAACGCGTCACGAAGCGGGGTGCGTGGCGGCGAACGAAGAACACTGAGCATGAATGCGTTTTCTGTGTGTTGTACTACGCGTGTTTTCTGTACAAACACAGTTACTTGCAAACAACGCAAGAACACGCACTCCCGCGCTAAATAATTTATCTCAATTAGACCACTAAAAAGGCCTTTAAAATAAAAATAAAATACTAAAATTATTCTAGTTTGCCCTTCCAGAAGTTGTGTAGAAGAATGGGCAAGAAACTCCACACGTTTGATAGAGATCATAGTACAACATACAAACATTTGATGATGAAGGATGATCCCAACTATATTTCTCTACATCGGCCCCCAGTGTAACCGGATCCATATAAATATCAGTATTGTACATAGAGTGATTGCCTATTTTTTCTCCACAACCCAGTAATTGGCCAACACGTAAGGTCTGGCTAAGACTGCATAACAGAATTTTACGCTTCTGACTACCCGTAACGACTGTTACACATTGTAAATGACAGCCGAGACCAACGGCTTAACATGCTTTCCAAGGCACGGGGTTTCAGCATGTAACGGATGGTCACCCATCCACGGACCGACCTCGGCAAACGTTGCATAACATTTAAGACCGACGCGTGCGGCTGTGATTTACTAGCCACGAGATCACGACCCCTCTTCAACTTGTATTCCTGAAGTTTATCGTTCCATATAAAATGTGCACTTCCCTCAGTGTACTTACGATTGATACCACTTTGGTTCTGTATGCCTCCTTTGATTGCACAAGCCGCTCTACGGAGAACGACGTTGATCCAGGGCAATAGTGAAGCAGAAACCTAACCTCAATCACTTTGGAATTCTGTGTGACTGAATACTCGGCCGCCAGATTGGTACTCCGGTTTAGTAGCTATTACAGCTGTACGACTTATAACTCTATGCCATATTCATATTTATTTGCATTCCACAATGTATAAGAGATGTTACAGAATGGCTTAGAGCTAAGTACAACCGTGGACCCTGTAGGGCACAGCAAGATAAAATTAAACTTACATCTAAAATTAAAACAATTTAAAAAATATATAAGTACATAAAAATTCAACAAATGTACCTCCATTAAACTTTTACTACTTCTACATTTATTTATTTTACGTATTGGAACTTAAGCTAACTATATATAAAATAGCAGGTATTTATTTATTAGGTACATATGTATTAACTAAAATAACAGGAGTAGGTGAGTGGAAAGTATGATGTGCTTGTTGTTATGTTTTACGTTGTGTATGGACAATGTTGTTATCTGTAATATATTCAATAATCTAGTAGTAGGCTTTGTTGATGAGGATGTTTTTGAGTGCACGTATGAATTAGTTTCGCTTGTTTCATTTTTAAAGAGTCTGATAATGCAACGTTTAATTAAATGCCTTAAGTTGACAGAACAAATTTTACTTATACTATTACTCACTTATCTTATACTTTTAGCATATGCTGAGATAGGAGGCTTTTAGGCCTCGCACAGGTTATTTTATTTTGTATTGTTTAGATTTTAGTTCCTTTTTTCTTTTGTTTTTTATTATCTATGTGTGTGTTTTCTTTCTTTCTTTCTTTTTTTCTATGACTTATAACACTGAGAAATGCACTATGGTTGTGCATGAATAAAATAACCAACAAGGTACTTTCCTAAACTTTACTAGAATCTAGAATTTTACTTAAGGCAAAAAGAAAAAGTGATATTTTTTTTTTTCATGTTTTAGTGTCTTTGGTGACATTAGATACTGCCAAGTAATAATAATCAAGTAAAAGTAATACTGCAGCTAATTAAAAGTCGTACTGTATAAAACTTCAAAAAAAATTGTAAACAGTTATTGTGTTGCCAGTTACAAAATGTGTTATTTCGTTTTTGTTTGTAAAAAGTTTGTAAAATATAAAAGTATTGGTCGTACATAGCCCATGGTGCACGACTTCGCTTCGTACTTGGCCTGATTCACAATAACTTGATCATCTCTGAGAAGGGATTGCAATCCAGCAAAGTGGAATCCCGCAATACAGTGGGATCCAGCATAACTTTAGGCACTGCGGAATCACGGATCTTAGTTGTCTATCAAATCAAAGCTGTAAATGTAAATGAAGTCTGATGAAGTGACTTATTATTTTTGATATTTCTACATTTATTACAGTACCCAATTAATTCTTCAGGGATGCAACCTGTGTGTATCCTAACCTGTGTGTGTGTAACCTTGTGCTATCTCATGTTTCAAGTACGGCAGGCAGTTCTGAGGCCCTCAAACGGCGCAAATACCTTATTGGTAACTACAGTTTTGAGCCGTTTGGGGTTGAAAGGCTCGGGTCTTGGAGCGAACGCACGAGTGCACGTCTTCTTTACAAGGAAATTTCTCGACGACTGATCGACACCTCGCGTGACCTGGCTGGCTCATTTCTTGCCCAAAGAATTAGTATTGCCATCCAACGTGCCAATGCTGCCAGTCTTTTGGGCACGTTTCCAAGTGACAGATGCGGAGGAGTACTTTGACTCCTGAGTGTCTTGGTCGGCTTTTTATTTTATTTTGTTTTTGTAAATATGTATATAGTTAGTTGTATGTCATAATTTTATATATGCAAATAAATAAATTCAGTAAGAGAAATTCAAAAACTATTTGTTTACTCAAATTAAATTCATATGACACAAACAAACATGATTGGATACTTAATTTTAAATAAAATAAACAGTAATTAGGTTTGTTAATAACGCTAAATTACAATGGTTTCCCTAAAAACATGATTGTACATTTGTAATATTGTGATAAGCATAGTGGTTAGTGGCGCCTAATAAGCCCTCCCGATTTACTTGAGATAAAAGTATATTTTGCATGATATATTACCTATGCGATGAAAGATTACTTTTCTTTTGGAATAAGAATTAAGTGAGTGCTGAAAGAGCGGTTGGAAGCACTACTGCTGAGCACGAGGTCCCTCAGGTCAGGAAAAGTGTTTATTGGGTTTTTCCATCTGAAATTTCTTGGTAGCAGCCCGGAGTATGGATTTGTGTCCGGTTGATGGCTTTAAGCTCACCCCTTATTACATGGGACTCATAACTGGCGAAATGTGGATGTACAATAGGTACGCTTTTGTCTAGCCCTTGAGGGGACTATAAGCGTGATGTTGTGTTATATATATTCCGATAGCTTTTCATCGTATTAAATAAAAATATAGATTGGATTTGTTAAAATACCAAGTCCATTATTCTTCGAAGGGGCTCGTGGTTAAATTATATCAGCCACACGGGTCGATGGAAGTTTAAGCTAAGTTTAGTCACGGCTTTCTAAATCGTTGGCAGTCGTTACGGGCAGTCAGAAGCCCGAAAGTTCAACAACCATTCTTACGAGAGGGTATCGTGTCACCCAGTCAGTGGGTTTTGGCGGTCAGATTTGTAGTGCTCCATGTAAAATGATGATATTCTGTAGCTGTGTCCTATTCTAGTCTGGAAACCGACTCCAATATGGCTAGGCAGATGTTGAGACATCATTCTTTGTCAAAAATACATTGGTACAGACGCCAGCACATCAAGCTACCCCAAACTGTCAGATTTCCGTAATTGAACATGAACCTTATTCTTTTGTGATTAAGTTGAAAACCTTTCAAAGAAATTTGACACTTTGGGGTAGCTTGATGTGCTGGCCTCTGTACATTTAAATTGGCGCAGCTATGAGACCTGTCATTTCTATATGTTATTGTTTTAACATCATCATTTACCGTATCTTCTACTTACACTACGTTTGCCGAGTCGCGGTCTCCACTCAAGAACACGTTTACCCCAGCGGTTGGCGGTTCTTCGCGAGATATGGCCAGCCCACTGTCACTTCAACTTGATAATTCTTTCAGCTATGTCGGTAACTTTGGGCGCTAAGGCGCTCATTAGGAGGGGGCTATGCCCAGCAGAGGACTAATATAGCCTGATGATGATGATAATGATCTTCTTCTTGTTGCAAATATAAATATTTAGGACATAATGGACTTTTTTCTTTTTGGAGGAGCTTGTGGCTAAATAAAAATAGCCACATGGGTTGATCGAAGGTTAAGCTACGCTTGCCGAGGTCAGTATCTGGATGGGTGACCGTTCGTAACATATCGAGACTCCTCCGTGCCTCGAAAAGCACGTTAAGCTATTGGTCCCGGTTGTCTTTTGTAGATCTTTGACTGTCGTAACGGGTAGTCAGAAACCCAAAAGTCTGACAACCAGTCTCACCAAGAGGTATCGTGTTGCCCAGTAACTGGGTTGTGAAGGTCAGATAGCCAGTCACTCCATGTAAAACACTGGTATTCAGCTGCATCTGGTTCGACTGGAAGCCGACCCCAACGTAGTTGGGAAAAAGCTAGGCAGATGATGATAATGGACTTTTAAAGAGTTCCAAAAGACGCGTTATGAACGTAAAAGTGTTCGTTCTAAATACAAATCTCAATTTTATTCATAAAGTTTAGCTCTTGAACACAGAAATAAAAAACTAATTCGCGCCCTTGGGATTTAACTGCCATGAATAATGTGGCCTGAATAAGATAAAATAGCCTACAGGGAGATTTCTGTTTGCTATAGGTTAAACTCAGCCTTATGTAGATAATAATGTAGGTATGTGTAAGGGCGTAATTGAGTCCAACAGTTTAGTTTGTTTTATAGTACATATATTATGCTTTACAATTTAGGACCCATTAATACGAGTATCAGTGTTCATTTTAAACCGTGATGCTAGGCAGCTGTAAATGTTCCTTTGTGCCTATTGGCCTAGCTCTGTTCTGTCTCCTGCTTGATATGGAGGGAAGTGGAAATTATTTATTTTTCTAACTCGTCCGATGTTCTTTTCTGATTAATTTCATTGCGGGATCCAAGACATTTTAATCGTATCTCCGAAACTCGTCGGATTCATGGTCTCGACGCTTAACTGATGGTCGCCACTGTTGATTCTCGTTTTCAGGAGTTACAGTGGTTTGGGAATAGTATGGCGGGCTCGTCCCATTATAAAAATATTATTTACAAGTCTTTGTCATATTTTATGTCTACTGCTGAGCGTAAACGTATTTTGCCTTCCTTTAAAATAGCGTAGTTGAACAGGTGAATATGAAAATAAGAAATTAAACAATACAGTGGGTCCTGACTATGGATAAAATCCAGCATTACACTGTCAGCGGGCGCGCCCTTTACACCTGGAGACTTTTTATTTATTCAGTTTGGCAGGCTTTGCTTCAATTAATTGTCGATTTTGATATATATTCGTTTTTTTGGCATATTGGTGTGTGCTGGCTCACATGTGGTGTTATTTTATGATTTAAAAAGAAAATTTATATTATTGTTTTTTGACATATATAACATATAGTTTATACATTCAAGTTCTTCAAACTTATCACACGGATGTGTTACTGGGGAGTTTGTAGCTCCACTTCTTCTTAGCAAAAACACGTATTGGGGGACTGTCTTATGTAATTACTTAAACAACACACGAAGATAAAAAAATTCGAACTAACGTAATATTATAACGACATCACTAGACTATTGTTGTATTGTTATACGGGCCGATTTCCGCAACTCCACGACGTAGCGCGTATTTTGCGTCATCACTAGACTAATAATAATAATAAATCTTTTATTTCCAGACAACATAGGCCCACAATGTAATGTAATCTAAAACCATAAGGTAATTCTATAAAAAAAACCGTTCCACTATAGGAAAATGCCGCTAACACTAAAAAAACGACCACTGCACAAAACCAATTTCATTTTTTCCGAATAGGGGTCCAAATTGGGTCATACAAACAACGCTCCGACAAAATATATTATTAAGCATAATCTACGACAAAATGTAACCTAAAAATTACCTCTATTCTTTCATATGTAAGTGTAAATATACCCTACATTTATTATGTATGGCAAGCAATCTGCGAGCTTCGCATACGTTATTTTTTTTTATTTTTCAACAAAGCCACGAGGTAATTTTGTCGCTAGATGAAACTCGCGCAATTGTTTAGATATCTGGGTTTAAAAGTGTGTGAGACTACCGTTTACCGCTTGGCTGGCTGGCTGGTTGTGTGGCCTATATAGAAATGAAAAAAAATAACATTTTTTGAGTTTTAAAAATTATTAGCTAAGTTATGTGGAAATTGGTTGTCTTGATATGGGCATGTGATTTGGAGGAATAAGAATCAGGCTGTGAGAAAAGTTTTGAGTATTAATTTAGAGGGTTAAAGAGTAGAGGAAGACCAAAGAAACAATGGATGGATTGGGTGAAAGATGATATGGCTAGAAAGGAGGTGACTATTGAGTTGAATGCAAATAGAGATAATTAGAAAAGGACCGTCTCAACATGGTTGGGAAAAGGCTAGGCAGATAGTGTATAATTAACGGATAAAAACATACCATTTACTAGACTAACTGTAACCTTAAAATACTCAACCACAATATGAGTCTGAGCATTTTCGTTTTTCATCTAGCTCGTAACCCGATTCGTTTTAATTACCGTCAGGCACCCCGCATTTTCTTTGTAAAATATTTACATACAAAAGCTCTTGTGCCACTCACAATATCTTTATTCTATTTTGGTCTCTACGTTATCTCGTATAGCCAACAAAGACTGATGAGTTACAGATGTTCAAATATTTAAAAAACACAATTATTTACTTGAAATGAGAATTTATTACATACTGTAATCAATTAGGGTGAATCTGCATCGTTTGTTGATTACGTTTCGGAGATGTCGTTGCTTTGTCGCAGCGTTATCGTCGCGTTTGCGCAGCTTAAACGTTTGTAGATTTCGTACACGACATGATTCCTTACCATACATTCTAGTTAATAAATACTGAAATTATTTTTATTTATTCACTGACGTACAACGAACAGCCTAAACCGCTTGGTCCCAGTGAATATCCTAAACCGCTTGGTCCGTCTGGCCATCGTGCAGAAATTCATGCATCTGGTCATGAATTTCTGCGCGATGGTTAATATACATACATAATAGGTCTTTACCTATGAAATTGCCGTTTTGTATGAAAAAATTTAAATGATTTTTTTTCATGTATTTTTTATTTGTATTAATCGAAGTAATCACCCATGCAATCAATGCATCTTTGCCAACGCAGTGGCAGTTTATTGATGCCCTTCTTAAAGAAATCAGCTGGACGGGAGGCAACAAATTCTTCAAAGGCATTTTGTACTGCCTCTCGGGTATTGAATTTTTTTCCCGCCAAGAAGTTATCCAAATTCTGGAAAAAGTAGTAGTCTGTAGGCGCAAGGTCTGGTGAGTAGGGCGGATGACGGAGAGCTTCCAACCCCAGTTCTTGCAACTTGGAGACCGTCTGCTGTGCAGTATGAGGTCGCGCGTTGTCGTGCAGGAGCAGCGGAGACGAGCGATTGACCAATGCTGGTTGGAGATGTGCCAGCTTCTCCATCATTGTGTTCAATTCTTCACAGTACACATCTGCAGTAATGCTCACCCCGTTTGGTAAGAAGCTGTGTTGAATCACACCGGCGCTAGACCACCAAACAGTGACCATCACTTTTCTTGGGGTAAGTTTTCGTTTAGGGCATTGTTTAGGTGCTGAACCAGGATCCAATCAACTTGCTGAGCGCTTGCGGTTATCAAACAGAATCCATTTTTCATCGCAGGTAACAATGCGGTTCAAAATTCCTTCATTTGTGTGTCTGTTGAGCAGTGCAAGGCACGTCTCGACGCGTACTTCGCGCTGGCGATCATTGAGTTCGTGGGGCACCCATTTGTCAAGCTTTTTTACCTTGCCAATTTGACGCAAATGGACCAATATTGTTTTGACGCTAACGTCGAAAGCTGCTGCTAATTCAGCCGTAGTTTGTGTATCATCAGCTTCCACAATCGCCTTTAATTCGTCATTGTCGACCAAAGTCTTCGGACGACCGCGAGGTTCATTTTTCAGGTCGAAATTTCCAGAACGGAAGCGAGCAAACCAATAACAGGTAGTGCGTTGGTTTGTAGTGTTAGCTCCGTAAACGTCGTTGATGTTGCGTGCCGCTTGTGCCGCGTTGCTGCCACGACGGTACTCATATTCCATAATTACTCGAATTTTTAACGTATCCATGATGACGAAAAAGATTTAAATGCGATGAAAATGTAACACTAATCAATAAACAAATGACTACTTTTGGAAAAAAAAATCCATGTTTTTAAAATAAAATTAATTTGAAATTAGAATTCTTAGCCAAACAAAAAATATTTTGATTTGAAATGGCCAGTACTGCAGAACGGCAATTTCATAGGTAAAGACCTATTATATTGATGTTGGCCCAAGGTCATCCAAAGGATCATGGGAAGGGCTATATTTGGAGTTTCTCTGCGGGATTGAATCAGAAATGAGGAGATCCTCAAGAGAACTAAAGTTATCGTATGTCGATAACTTTAGTTCTCTTTCTTTAGACCAAAGTCTTCGGACGACCGCGAGGTTCATTTTTCAGGTCGAAATTTCCAGAACGGAAGCGAGCAAACCAATAACAGGTAGTGCGTTGGTTTGTAGTGTTAGCTCCGTAAACGTCGTTGATGTTGCGTGCCGCTTGTGCCGCGTTGCTGCCACGACGGTACTCATATTCCATAATTACTCGAATTTTTAACGTATCCATGATGACGAAAAAGATTTAAATGCGATGAAAATGTAACACTAATCAATAAACAAATGACTACTTTTGGAAAAAAAAATCCATGTTTTTAAAATAAAATTAATTTGAAATTAGAATTCTTAGCCAAACAAAAAATATTTTGATTTGAAATGGCCAGTACTGCAGAACGGCAATTTCATAGGTAAAGACCTATTATATTGATGTTGGCCCAAGGTCATCCAAAGGATCATGGGAAGGGCTATATTTGGAGTTTCTCTGCGGGATTGAATCAGAAATGAGGAGATCCTCAAGAGAACTAAAGTTATCGACATAGCATGACGAATTGACAAAATTTAAGTGTCAATGGGCGGGGCATTGCTCGCAGAACCGATGGCCGTTGGGATGGAAAGGTTCTAGTGTGGTGAGCGCGTATCGGAAGACGCAGCGTGGGTAGGGTCCCACACAAGGTGCACCGACGATGTTGTTAAGATCGCAGGAAGCCGATGGATAAGAGCAGCGCGGGACCAGTCGTCGTTGAAATCTTTGAAGAATGCTTTTGTCCAGCTGTAGACGTATTTCGGCTAAAATAATGATGATGGTGAAGGTGAGCACCAGGAAATGGTATTTCAAAGGATGAAATTTTCCGTTGTCAAAAATATTATCTGGCTCACGGTTTCTACAAATATTACTGTTACATACATATGTTTTGAAAAAAGAATAGCTATCGGAAAATTTCATATTCGAAAAGAGAACACAATTTTTTTGGCCCGGACATGCATAACGCCCAAGGGTTCCTTTCGACGTAACATGCAGGTTTTTACACTTATTCCCCAAAGGTTGTATAGAAAACGAAAATCCATTTTCAGAATAACCTTTTATTGTGAAAAACCTCGAAATGTAAATAAGGTAACGAAATACGAGGAATGGATGCGTGGATTTGTCATTTCTTTAAGAACGGCTTTTTCGGGTGAATGTGACGTAAGGCGGCCATTTTGTGCTGATTACGTTAAAATGTTTCGCGGTGATTGCACTTCGAAAGCGTACGTTGACAGAGTTTTTTTGTTTGTGTTATATTTTCGCCAGTTATTTAAGTGTTCTGTAGCTGACAACAGCAGTCTGTGTATTCTGTAACGGTTACGTAAATTAATTTAAAAGATTCGAACTCTTGTACAGAGGCTAGCAAACCAAGGTACCCCAATCTGTAAAATTTCTTTATTAATTTTTCAACTTTATTAGAAAGATCACAGTTTTACAGTTTGGGATAGCCTGAATTGCTGGCCTCTGTACGACATATGTAGCTTACAAAAGTTGTTAATACTAAACTTTAAGGTTGAATTTCACCAACACCAGTTTGAGAACTGTCAGTGTCATTATTGTTGCGGAATAATGACAGTGACAGCTCTTGTTCTAGATTTAAATGATCGTGTTTGTTGTTGATTGGCAAAATTTGCTCGAAAAATAATGTAGATATTACTTCTATCTCGTGAGCTTTCTAGCGCGTTTTGTTCCTTTTCAAACTAAGCTTCTCAATCTCCGAGTTATAATCCATCATATTGTCGTTAAGGCTTAGACTCTTAAACTAGGTCCATATTAGGGATAGCAAATATCAGAGTCCCCAGACGCAATACCTCAATAAAACTGTCTGGTTTGACCCAATCTTGATATATGGAGCCCTTCTAACATACTGAAGGTTATATTACTATTCGTTTCAAGCAAGACATTTACTAAGTCTGCATTCTTTGAAAAATTATTTCGTAAAACAGATGACGAATTCAGAGCCATATCTCTGTGTGAGGCTCCCAAAACTCTTATATAAGTTTAGGTGTAGGTATCTATCTATTTATATATCAAATGTTTATTTCGCTTTCAAATGTGGAAACGTCGTGCTATTAGATTCCTTCACATATATAAACTCACGCCTTTTTTCCATGGGGGTAGGCAGAAACTAATGAACGCCACTTGCTGCGATCCTTGCATACACCTTTCCTTTGTTTACGTTCTTTTATTTACGAACTCGATTTTATGAAATGAAAATGTGTTACGAAAAAGAAATAACTATAAATGTTATCTCTCTCTCTGTCTCTCTCACCTCCATAGTGCGTTAATCACATTAATTCACAAATTAACCAGAATACAAAGTTTCAATTCCAACGCGTGTGAACTCAGATTCAATTTCTGTTTCATAGTAAATAAATAATAGTAATAAATAAATAATGCTGAACAATCCACACAGCATCATCTAGCCCCAAACTAAGCAGAGCTTTTGTTATGGGTACTAGATGACTGATATACTTAATACAATACATAGATAGGTAGATACTTTTTATGATACATAGCATATACCCAGAACACCCGGAAAAAATCTTTGTAGAAGGTACGAACATTTGTCCCAAGTCGGGAATCGAACCTGCAACCTCTTGCGTCGCAGGCGGACTTTCGCACACATCGGTCACATCGGTCGTCTAAAAAATAGTGAACGTCTTTAAATCATAATTAATTTCCATCTTTCAGCGCGTACAGTTAAAGCCTGAAGGATCACTCCAAGGGACTCGCACGAGTGATTTTATTTTGGCTGAAACTCTCGAAGGGAAGATCCTTCCCGTATATATTACTATATGTAGGTACGATGGGGTGTCGTTGGAAATATATGCGTGAAGTTGTTCCTGGATAAGCCTGAAGTCTGGGTTGCTGCCCGGTTGATGGCAATAGGCTCGCCCTCTATTACATGGGACTAAAACATAACTGGCTAAATGTGGGTGCTCTATTGGTACGTCTCTGCCTAAACCTTTTGGGATTACTTACAACTTTCTGATATATATATAATTTTCGTGTCACAGTGTTTGTAATTAACTCCCCCGAAATAGCTCGACCAATTTTCGTGAAATTTTGTGCGCATATCGGTTAGGTCTGCGAATCGGACAACATCTACATATTTGTCATCCCAATAAATGTTAAAGGTGGTCTACCCCAAACATTTGGTGGGTCAGCTAGTATGTTATAATATTCGTTAAGTCAGTTGATTATTCATTCGGGTTTAAGGTTTTAAGGAGTATGTAAGCACTACTACTACTAAGTACTTTTCCAAATAAACTTATTGTTTGGACTACTTTGGGTTACCAAACAGTTTAAAATATAGGTACAAGAATAAAAAGATTAATGCAAAATGCAAGTATGGGTACATATCTTTCCTAATTCTTTATCAAGTCCATCTAAAAGTTATCTGTAAGTGGTCAATATTAGCGACCCATAGTAACGTGTAGCTTTTAAAGTCATTATTTGTAAGTTTTCATGGTGTACAATAAAGAGTATTCTATTCTATTCTACAATATGCCCGATTAGGTAGGTCGGGAAACCATACTTGAACTACAAAAACACACAGCTGCCAAGATGTAGCGAATATCAAATTGCTATTATTTTGACGGCACGGTTGGTTCATTGATTAAACGACTGACTGCTGCACCGCGTGTCGTGTGTTCAATTCCCGCACGGAACGAATATTTGTATGGCCTACAGGTAGTTGTTCCGGGTCTGGCTGTTTGTGTATGTGAGTTTAAATGTTTGTGAACGCATCGACTACTCAGGAGAAATTCTTAGTGTGGGGCAAAGTTTTTAAAACAAGGGGGGGGGGGGGGGGGGTGAAGAGCGGAGATTTCTGAACTTTTATGAAGAAGGTGAGGACATTGTTTTTTTTTGTATTTGCTAATCTCTGAAAACACTAGTAGGATAAAAATTCACCACTCCCTTAGTACACACTCACACTCGCCTAAAAACCCAAAAGAGAATAGTATTTACGATTTGCACAAAATTCTCGGCCCAAACAAAAGTTTCTACAGTAAAATACTTATTACAAAAGAAGCTATGTTTAATAACACCGTAGTCAACAGAGAGCCGCAAAGATTTTATCAATAATTCAGGAATATTCGCGGAGATAATCTTATTCGGGGACCTTAAGTTTTCTTTTTAAACAAAATAAAGACTAAAGTTTCACAAATTTTGTGAAGATTTTAAGTAAGGTCGCGGAGGAAAATAATGATGTGGAATGAATAAATAAAAGAAGAGTTTTTGCTTTTCGGTAGTGGTTTTATGTAATGTTAAAGCAAATACCTAGATGTTCTTGATTTGAAGTTCAAAATTCACTTCGAACCTCACTTATGACACACAATAAGGTAGTGTCCTTAAAAATTCTGATTGGTCCGAAAGTGGGATTACTCACAAATACTGGACACGTATTTTTTCTTTGGTCACGTAAACCAAAAATGACGATGGTATAGTGCGTTGAAAGTTGAAATTGCGCGTGGTGTCACGCCATGCTATCCTTTTAACGTAACGGTGACGTCACATACCCCTTCTTCTGAACTTTGATGTGCTATATCTTTGTCTTTATTGATTTGAGTAAGCAAAAAATACGTGTCCAATATTTTTTGGTTATCTTACTGACCGACCAAATTAATATAATATAACAGACCAACAGACTTAATGTATTTTTACCTAGGACACATCCCTATTCATGGATTGTAACGTCATTTTTAAAATCGTGGAAAGCGTCGTTGGTCTTGTGGTCGGAAAGGCTACTGCTGAGCACGAGGTCTTGGGTTCGATTCCTGGGTCGGGAAAATATTACTGGATTTTTTAATATGGAATTTCTCAGTAGCAGCCTGGATTCCGGATTTGTGCCCGGTTGATGGCAATAGGCTCGTCTCTTATAACATGAGACTTCTGCACAACTGGCGAAATGTGGGTGTACTACAGGTACGCCTCTGCCTAACAATTCGGCAAGTACAGGCTGGATGTTATGTTTTTTTTTAAATCTTGACGGATTCAAATCTTTGCACCGTTCGAATTTCGAAGTGATCTTTTGGCAATAGCACGATAGACATTCGATTTGAAAGTCTATGGATTTTGGTATTTTCCATCCGAAATTTTGCCTCCAAAAGCTTGTAACTTTAAGGTATCAAAGTTAGCATTTACACCTACATTTCAAAAACCCTTTTGCTGTTTGGTATAGCGGTTGATTGGGAGTACCATGTAGGAACAAGGATAATTTCCTGTGCCAGTGTAACAAAGGTTTCAGACTTCGTTTCAAAGAGAGCTTTCACTCGCCAATACCACATGTAGCGAATAATTCTATCAGTTAGAGAGGGTTCCCTAAAAGGCGATATGTATTACGTATTCCACTAGTGGTCGGTCAGTGGTCGAAATTCGACTGTTTTAGCTTTCTGTCCATTTAAACTTTTCAATACTCAATACTCAATATATTTATTGCTTCCACAAGTACACTTAGATGGTAGGTTTTACAAAGATATTGATCATTGTGGACCCTGTCGGGCACTGCAAATGGTAGGAGAGAGGAAGTTTAACTATGTCAAATCACATATTCCTCTCTATACGCAATGTTCTTAAAAACACATTCGTAATTCGCTTAACTTGTTTAATAATACATACATGCATACCTACATACATACTTAAACTCACGCCTTCTTCCCATGGGTGTAAGCAGAAACCACAGAACCCGCAACGATCCTCACATACTCCTTTCTCTTCATTCAGGTTTATAAATCTAGTCATACACGCAAGTTACAAGTACTACGAACCTGACCTTTGAAGAACATCACCAATAAACTAATCACTAGTGGTCGTTCAGTATTCGGAGTTCGGCTATTTTAGTTTTCTGCACCCCTATTATTATCTAAGTAACTTTTTTATTTTTAAAATTAATTCCATAATTCTTTTGTACAATAAATAATAACTGTTGTGTGTGTAATTGTTATACAATGAGATGTTAAGGATTTTCATACAGTGAGAGATCAGCTTATACTGGAAATGTATAGATGATATGTAGCCGTGTGTTAACAGTTGTAGAATAACTGTATTTTTTGTTTTGACTTATTTAGCTATCCTCTCCATTATTTTTATTCACGGTTTATAAACCAACGAATAGAAAATGTAGCAACTCTGACTCCCAAGATGACCGTCCAACTTGATATTGTCTATGTGGGTACAATTTACTGCTTCATTTATCCTAAAGAATACTTGACGTTTCTATTAATGAATAAGTGTTATTATTCTGTGTTAGATTTATAAAAGACAAACTATAGACAAGTTTTAATTTATATACATTTAGTTTTGTTTTATGATTCTTTAATATATATAGCATTAGTTTGAATATAATTATATTACGAGCAGTAAAACCTGCTCCAATTAGATTTAATTTATATTCTCAGTTATAAGTTTAACATTGTTGCATGCCAAAGGGTGGAATGTACCTGGAACTAAACGTAATTATAACAACTCACCTATATACCTTCATTGAACACAAATAAAGTATTCAATTCTTGTTTTGTTTGTTTGTTCTATGCCCCACACAATGAATTTCTCCTATGTCGTGGGTACGTTTACAAACATTTAAAGTCACACACACAAACAGCCAGATCCGGATCAACTACCTATAGGCCATACAAATACTTGTTCCGTGCGGGAATCGAACCCACGACACGCGGCGCAGCAGTCCATCACTCAGCCACTGCGCCAACCGTGCCGTTAAAACTAACCGTCTTAACTAAGATTCTAACTCTCACACTCCTCCTGAATGCGCGTGATATTCTTCAGGATCCGAAGGTTTCCCTTCAGGTATTAATATAATAATAATAGGGTAGTAATTGACGACACGGTTGGCGCGGTGGTGGAGCCATCGGCTGCTGCGCCGCGTGTTGTGGGTTCGATCCCCACACGGAACAAATATTTGTATGGCCTACAGGTAGTTGTTCCGGGTCTGGCTGTTTGTGTATGTGAGTTTAAATGTTTGTAAACGCACCCACGATACAGGAGAAATTCCTAGTGTGGGGCAACGTTTTTAAAAAAAAAAAAAAAAAAAGTGTCCTCAAAAATCTGATTGGTCTGAAAGTTGGATTACTCAAAAATACTTGACACGTATTTTTTCTCTTGTCACATAAACCAAAAATGACGACGATATAGTGAGTAGAAATTACGCGTGACGTCACGAAGTGCTACACTTTTAACGTAAAAGTGACGTCACAAGCCCCTTCTCCTGAACTTTGATGTGCTATATCTTTGTCACTTTTTATTGATATGAGTAAGCAAAAAATACGTGTCCAATATTTTTTGGTAATCTTATAAGTGACGGTCTAAATAGACTTAAATTTTATTTATTTATTTATACTTTATTGCATTCCACAATGTAGGCTTAGGTGGAAGACATTTGTATGGTAGGTAACAATCGTGGACCCTGTCGGGCAGCAAAAGATATTAAAAATAAGTGGTGAGAGGACTTATCATTTAGGCTTATCTTAACAATTTTACGAAGACTTTAACATATTCTCAATAAAAACATAGACATAACATTAACATTAGAATTAAAATAGCAAAAAAAAATATTTTTCAAGTTTTAGATATATTTTGACCTAGGACACATCCCTATTGTTGGTCCCACTCTGCATCTCCCAAACCTCACAGATAAGATCAATAGCCCCCAGTCTTTGACCGGTAAAACCAACATGAAGGATGATTACATTGGAACTTTGCAATGTGTTAACCAAGTTTGTTTGTGTAAACCAAGGTTTAGTTAGACAGTTACCTACTTGTTAATTGGATGACGTACAAACCTAACGTTAAACTGAAGTCTGTTTTCTATTCCCTGGAGGTGAGGTATTGCCTTGTTGCTAGTTGATTGTGTTCGTTGAGATGGAGAATAAAGCCGGGGAACCAATTGGGTTTGCGGTTTCGGAACAAAACCTCTTTGGATCGAAGTTTTGGTGCGATTGCTTTGCGGCTGTACATGCTTTGGAAATGGAACGGCCGAGCGGCTTTTCTGGTGGTTGCCACTGTTAATTTAGGCTTTGAGGAGTTGCAGTGATTTAGGAAAAGTGTGGTGGGATGGACCAAAAAAAAGATAATTGAAATTTCTGTAAATATTCCTATTAAGGTGCATGAAAAGATCTACTCATACAATTTTACAGGAATATTTAAATACTATATTACGTAACATAACATCACGCCTGTATTTCCCCAAGGGGTGGGCGGAGGTGCACCGATAGTAACACCCACATTTAGCCAGTTATGTTTAAGTCCCATGTAACAGGAGACGAGCCTATTGCCATCAACCTGACACAAATCAAAACTCCAGGCTGCTAATGTGAAATTTCCTACAGTAAAAACTCAATAACACACTAGATGACGCCAACAATCTGACTGCCCCTTGCGACAATGACCATGGTCTCAAAAGTCGTCACTTTAAAAGTCCAAAGTCCAAATAAGTTGTTATGTGAATCTAACAATGCAAGGCAAAGTATAAAAACGCTTTTTGAAGGAATACTCATTGCAGCCTTCAGTTGACCTGTCCCAACAGACGGCATGCATGTACCTACCTATCAGTCATTGTGTAGCTTAACCCTATTAGACGAGCCAACGAGCCGCCACATAATTGTACCAGATATAGCTATACTTAAGCAATGTAAACTTTTTGGTGCCATGTACATAGAAAAAGTCATGGCATGACTGTGAAGCCATATAATTTGCATAAAAAAATAAGTGAGTTCTCTTTCGTAATTCAAATTAAGATTTAAAGTTTTTTTAAAATAATTATGCATATAGTGTTATGTCATTATTGTATAAATTTAAATATGTAACAATGAAGATAAAAAAATATTTTCGCAGATGAATAAGTTTGCAAGTTATATATGTATATTATAGTGTCAGAGACCGATAGAAATTAAGCTTTAGGTACGGAATATCTTCATCAGCTCATTTTTTTCAGCTAAGTTTCATTTTTTTCAGTTACAGGGGCCCATAGAGAAATATCTATGCATTAGCCCCTAAACACCTGAAAGAGGAAAAACAACCACATCACCATCACATCAACAAAATGCCTCCAGTCAGAGACTCACTTTGATAACACCATCAGCAAAATGCCCTGTTTTCTCCTCTTAATAATTTATTTATCTTTTCGTGTATGAAATTTTCCCGGAACCTGAAGTTTTCAGCTCGTTTACTTACACCCCCGGGGAGCATTCCGTAATTTCTTAGCGTGCGTGACTTGTTTCAAAATTTCGTCATCGCCTCGCCTTTCGCAGTATTCGACTCCATTTTTGGCTACTGCGAAACTTTTGGTCTCAAGAACTACAGTTAATGTAGAAACCATTTATTAATGACCTGTGAAATTTAATAAAATAATCATCACTTCATTTCATTTAATTAATTAATTTCATGTGCACCTCTTGCAAACCTTTGTTCACTTTTCCCTACACAAGGAATTTCTTCTTTATCGTGGGTGCATTTACAAACATTTAGACTCACATACACAAACAGCCAGATCCAGAACCTAGTATTAGGGCCTAACCCTACAAATATTTGTTCCGTCCGGAAAACAAACCCGCGACACACAGTGCAGCAACCAATCGCTCAGCCACTGCGCCAACCGTGCCATCAACATTCAGCTCAGCCGTTACTGACAAAAATGAAGTGAGTAATAATAATACCAGCCAATTACTGTCCCAATAAAAGGCTATGGCCTCTTCTCATACAGAGAAGGCACGAGCATTAATCACCACGCTAACTCAAGACGGGTTGGCGATTTCAGACTTATATTAATTATAAGTCCAGGTTTCCTCACGATGTTTTCCTTCAACGATCTCAATGATGTCCAAGATAAAATTAGAAAGTAAATATGTTTTTAAAAAGTGACATTGCTACTTGCCCAGGTTTGAACCCACAACCTCGTGTACAAGAGGTGAGGCCTCAACCACTGAGCCCTCATGACATTTTTTGACAGTTTTTAGGAAGGGAAGTGGAAGGAAAGTGTTGAAGGGTGGGCGTTTTGAGGGACTGTCTTTTGTAAACGTTCTGACGTACAAATAGTGCTGATTATCAGCCTAATTTGAATAAATGAATTTTGATTTTTATTAATTTTGATTTTGATGATATTATTAATTGCAAAAAAAAACCAATTCCTAAAAATACAATCTATAAAATAACCTTGCAAAATGTAATTTGAGGTACTTAAAAGCTAGTAAAAACTAGAACGTCCTAAAAAAATACTTTTATACTACAATAAAGACACGACGATAACTTACCTAAGTACGTAAATAATTGTATTTTCATAGTTTTACTTATCACTTGAAGTTTGATCTTCTTGAAGAACTCTTCAATGTAATATTTTATGAGAGGGGCGGAGTAGACGACTTGTATTTTTAGAAGCTCTTTTGTATTTTTAGTTTAATTCCAAGTATGTTGAAGTATTGTTGGTTTTTTGTTTCTAATGATACAGTGCCTACTTGTAATAACAAGATAAGGGCCACTCTAGTATTTTTAGGGTTCCGTATCTCAAACGGCAAAAAGGAACCCTTATTTCTAATAATATACCACTTTGATGTTTGTCATTCTGTCAGTCTGTCTGTCAAGACCTTTTTACTCAGGAACGAGTGAAGGTATCAAGTTGAAATTCATATCGGATACGTAGGTCTACGATCCCTAGAAGCTCCATAAAAATAAAGCTTCTAAGTTAATTTAAAAAAAATCGTCCATTAATATGACAGATTTAGATAATAAATCAAAACCTGCAATACGAAACTTCCTTTTGACCTAGGATCAAATCTGCCTAGCCCTTTCCCAAAAATGTTTTGGTCAGCTTCCAGACTAATACCAATATTGATACACGTAGCGACTAGCCTACCTGACATACACAACCGGTACACTCAAGTTACTGGGCAGCACGATACCCCTTGGGAAGACTGGTTGTCAGATTTTCGGGCTTCTATCTTTGACAATTAAGGGTAATGACTGACACTGAGAGATACGAACGGTAAGAACGGTCATTCATCCACAGACTGACCTCGTCAAGCGTAGCTTAACCTTCGGTCGACCAGTGCGGCTGTTTTAATTTAGCCACCAGCTCCTCAGCTCTATTTCAAGGATATTTATTACAGTTAGTGCGCACTTTTGACCTGCAATTTGCTGGTACTGGTTTCAGCTGGATGCAGCTGAATACCAGTATTTTACATTGAGCGACTGCCTATCTGACATCCACAACCCAGTTAATGGGCAAAATGATACCCCTTGGTAAGACTGGTTGTTAGATTTTCGGGCTTCCGGCTACGCGTAACGACTGTCAAAAATCTACAAATGACAGCCGGGACTAATGGCTTTACGTACTTTCCGAGGCACGGAGGAGTCTCGAAATGTTACGAACGGTCAGTGTTACGAACCCATCCTCAGAATGACCTTGGCAAGCGTAGCTTAACCTTCGTGCTCCTCTATTTATAATTGTAATATAAACTATTAATATTATGAATTAAATTGACCTCATTTCATTAAAAACGTCGAATGGACCTCGGCGAGTTGGCCTTGGCTCCTCATACGCATTCCAAAGGATCGGGGCTCCAGGGTGTTGACCTATATAAAATTATTAATTATTATGATATAATTACTCTCTTGCCTCCTTACTAATAAATGTGGAGTAAAGTACAACCAGAGGGGCAATTCCCGCATTTTTAAGAATAAATAAATAAATAATGCTGGCCAATCGACACAGCATAATCTAGCCCCAAGCTAAGCATAGCTTGTGTTATGGGTACTAGATGACTGATATACTTAATACAATACATTACGTAGATAGATATATTTTACTATACTTAGCAAATACCCAGAACACCCGAAAAAAAACTTTTTTAGATCGTACAAACATTTGTCCCAAGGCGGGAAACGATCCTCGACGAGGCGGACCTTCGCCCGCTGCGCCACATAGGTCGTCAATAAAAAAGAATGTTCAAATGCTAATCCAAGTCTCGTCCTGTCAAAAATGCATCTTATTTATGTAAATTTTTGACAAGATTTTGACATTGCTTGTCGCTAACATGAGAGACACATGAGATTGCGACTAAGATTTTGAACATTAATAATTAATAATAATGATAACAATCTTTATTTATATCAAACAGATTGCAGTACATGTAACAGTTTTTACAAAATAGATGGTATTTAATCTCCGGCAATCAAGTGGGTGACGTGCTGATCTCCTTGCTAGGCTATGAAATAGCCTGTATTAATGAGTAACAGTATATATATATACATTAAAAATTACGGGTAATAAACTTCAAAACTAGCAAACATTTTTCAAGGTGTACGTCTAGCGCGATGTGGCACACCCCACCTTTATTAATGATGGGTCTAACACAAGAAACAAAACCCCTGTAACTTTTTAAAAGAACGAAGCACCTAAGCTCGCCTCATTTTACATTATGACTTAAACATAATTGGCGATATGCGAGTCTAGGATAGATACACTTCTAAATAACATTTTAAAATTAAAATTATAATCAAAATTGTTAATTGATATATGAAACTGATTAATTTAAAATGACTTTATGCTTGCGTAACATCCTACCTTTTTATATTTGTACGCCGATCAGGCAATACATGACTGTGACATAATTTTATTTAACATCTTGCATGCCATTTGTATGTACACTCATGTTTTGGACAAATAAAAACTATGTTTATCTTATCTTTATCTATCCAGGTAATACAAACGTCATGTCATGAGCTACCTAGGCTGAACAACAGGATAATGTGTAAGCATCTAACATAACATTTCATAAAACCATTAAAATATCAGAGATTGGGGACCACCGCGTGCCTGATCGACCGTTTTATGTAATAGCTCCCTTGTGGCCGATAAAATTGCTGTAATAGCCCCCGGCGGCCATGACAGGGAATAGCGGCCTCATTTGTACTAAACTAGGACGCTTAAGGACCATTCTCGTGTATTAAAAGGCTAAGTAGCCACTGATTAATCCACGGGACAGGGCTAAGGCTCACGTTCTGCGGAGTTTTATTTGGTTCAGTAGTTGTGACCATTACTATGTATGTAGTGAGACTGTATTTGTAGTCCAAAAGTATGTGTTACCCACTAACTAAGTTATGGAGGTCAGATAAACAGTCGGTCTATGTAAAATACTGGTATTTATTTAGTCAAATTATTGTAAAAAATACCGTGTAGACATAATGCCTTAGGCATTTTCTATCAGTTTACCTTATGGTGATGCAGACAGAAAATGGTAATCGCAACAAAGTAAAAAGTAACTTGAAGATACATACATGCGTTTATTAAAAACAAAAACACGAAGCAATGAGAGTTAAAAATCAATTGATGGACAAAAACTGACACATAGTCAAAGACATTCGGTGAGACTGCAAATCGACCACAACTTGCTTATATTTGAAGGGTTCGGTTTCTCCCATCATGAGATCCTGATTTGGTGACAAAGAAAACATTTGCAGAAACCCTTTTAAAAAAAAAAAGATAAAAAAAGAACGTACAGTCAGTAAGTGCAGTCGAACATAGAACCTTCGCCTTATTTGAAGTCGTTTAAAAAGAATGATGACTGTTTGTGTACAAAACAGGAATGACTCATTATGCTACTCAAGTAACATTACATGTTGTAATAGTATTTCATTCATAAAAAGCTTTTGAATGAACCAACCTTTTGAATGAACATACTTTTCGAAGAAACGTACCCTTTTGATAAATGTTCCTTTAACCAACCTGGATTAATTAACTTTACCTGAATTTATATCTAAGCCAGTGGACGGGATCGACGCTAAGTAGGTCGATCGAAGGTTGCTCCGTGAATGGGTGCCCATCTATTGCATATCGGAGAGTATGTGAAGATGTTGGTGCCGGTTGTAATAAGTAAAATCTTTGGCAGTCGTGATTGGTAGTAGGAAGCCCAAAAGCCTGAGGACCAGTCTTATCAAACTATCTATTAGTGATGGCATGCAAATATGAAGATCGATTAAGGAAAAGGTCGATTGAGGGTTAAGCTACGCTTGCCGAGGTTAGTTAGTGGATAGGTGAGGTGGGGTGGCCATTCATTACACAGGCCTGCAAAATGAAGGTCATAACTTCCTCTCTGGAATTTGATAGCTGATTCTGGAGTATTTTGATGCGCTGATTACGAATATGTACTTAGTTTTTCTCCATCACCTCCTGATTTTTCAAAAAAGCTACAGATAGAAAATTGAGAAAAAAGACAAGTTTTCCCTTAAAAAATTATATATTTAAAAAAGTACTTAATTTTTAACTTAAAAAACTATTAACACGTAATAACAACTTATTGCTGGGTTAAAATACACTTAAATTTTATTTGTGGAACCTGGTCCTTTTTTCCTGGAAGCTTCTGTTGTGCGATTTTCGCTTATATTTCCGGTTTGGATCATCACGCTTCAACAACCAACAATAGTCCGCCATCATGCTGACATTCCATCTTCCTTGATACCGGACTTCAAGCTCTTTTAAATCTTGGTGAAATCTTTCACCTTGTTCTTCGCTAACGGCTCCTAGATTTTCTGGGAAGTAATCAATGTGCGAATTCAGAAAATGAAGTTTAACGCTCATATTACAACCCATTACACCAAAATTCGTTATCATTTTGGCTACTATTTCTTTATAGTCCGAGCTTTTATTGTTCCCCAAAAAGTTTTTTACCACTTCCTTAAATGATTTCCACGCTTGTAACTCGACAAGTTTAGGTTGCAAGATGCGCACTTCGACTGTTAGTTTTCTAATTCAGAGTAGGTACTTATACAAAAAAAACCTTTTGTTTTCTTCATTATACCCTTTTTGAACAACATTAACAACAATTAGGCAATATCACCTAAACATCGTGTATTAATGAGCTCATTACTAAATGAAGCCAAAATGACCCGTTTTCGAAATGGTTAATGCGAATTACTTACACTTATTATGTAGTAATTAACAAATTACTGATTTGCATTCATTTCTATGTCGTCTTAAACTAATTAAATGCAATAAAAATTAAGCTGAAGTAATTAAGTGACGTTTTATAGATTTTAAAATGTATGCGCTCAGACATTTTTAGTTAAAATCTTAAATATTCAATATCAAAGAATCCTGACGTGAAAGAATTTTTTTATTATTTTTCTCGTAATCAGCACATCAGAAACTATAGAAAACGTTAATCAGATCTCAGAGAGGAAAACCATTGCAGACCTGTGTTATATATCGAGACGATGCCTCGGAAAGCATGTTAGGCCGTTGGCCCCGGCTACCATTTGTAGATCTTTCGTAGTCGTTACTGGTGATCAGTAGCCCGAAATTCTGACAACCGGTCATACCATGAGGTACTTATCGTGTGACCCAGTTACTGGGTGGAAGACGTAAGATAAGTAGTAGTAGTTCTATTTAAAATAATGGTATGCATTTACGTGCAACTGATTAGGCTGGAAGCCGACCCGAACATAGTTAGGAACACGATACTGAAACCAGCGGACTACTAGCCCGAGCACAACCTCAATCTAGACATTTACTTTTAAAGGAGTAGTGATTCCATTATTTTACTGTCTTTGGAAGTCACTGATGTCTATTTTATTGGTAACGATGACGTCATACCTTCGTGATCTTTACCACACATAGGATTAATTGGTCATCATCATTAGAAAAATGTTCACTCTTGGACATAGGCATCCGATACGCGTCGCCACATCGACCTGTCCAGTTCTTCTGGCATCAAACAGAATCCCGTAACCAGGACATCGGACCATCCATCTTCCTTCCTGGGTGTGCCTTCCAATGACTGATTGGACCGAACAATTGACTGATTAGTCAATCAATGATAATTAGCCATGAGCTGCTTCACCGAGTAATGGCTAATAAATCCCATCATAATCATTATACATTATCTCCTGATTGTAATAGGTATAATGGAAAATGATAGTCTACGTCAGTAGCTGGCAATGTTACGCAAATCGACTGATATATTGCCGAGATAATTGCTCCAGTTAAGATTAATTAGTAGCTCGTAAGCGAGCACCTATTCACTGGAGTAGAGGTCGTGTACGACATACTTCGGGGAATTCTAGTTACACAGGAATTAGCAACAATCACTTTAGTTTCAAATTCCAAAGCTAGTTTGATTTAAGTAGCTTGGAGTCTTAGTCTTGGAGATTAAATTTCGATATTAAGAAAAAAAGAGTACTTTTTCATAATAGTGGTCTCGATATCCACAGTTAGTAAAAAGACAGACAGCAAAAAAAAACAAAAGAAAGGTCCTGTGCAATGCGAGCTGAACTCGCACACGGTAGGTCCCGTACCATGCCGAGCAAAAATGCCGAAAAAATCACTCTATGAAATCACCGAAACTTGCTCCGATGAAAATATAAGTAAGATTATGCATAACTCTGTATCTGATGTTTATCCTTCTATCCTACTTATCTTTGAATGCATATGTATATAAGGGTTTGAATTGAACCCTCGGCACTCGACTCAAACTCGCACTGGTCTGTTTACATGTTTTTTCTGTGATCTTTGAGAGTTAGTAGTCCCGTCTCATTGTAGTATGATCAGAAAGTAAACACAATCAAGAAATGGATAATTGCAAAATCTGGCAAATCTCTGCTCTGATATTCATAAACCAACCAATAACTATCAGAAACGTTATCAACACTACAGGCTGATAAAAATATCACTTTGAAATTCCCGATAAATGAGCCGTTAAAATCATGAACATGGAGTAATAAAACAGGTATGTCCTGGGGCAATCAGTTAGTAGGTTTCATATTTATCATTAAGTTCAACCATTATGAACATTGCAAGTCCCATTTGTGGTTGCGTTATGTTGGAGTATCTCGCATTGGTTACCGAAAGCCCGATTATCGGTTGACAGCTAAAATTGTACTTCAAAATATGTGGCTATCATTAATTTTGTTTCATTCTGGAACCGTTCTAGACGTTTTGAGCCGTTTTTGGCGTTTGAAACCGTTTCTTATTGGAAGAGGCAAAAGTTTTTAGGACAGTTGCGTTTTGTTTTTTGTTCGTGAAAGTAAAAAGATATCTAGAGATTATGTTTTTTGGATATTCAGAAGTGTTTACGTTTATAACGTTGGTTTTCCAATTTTAGTAGTGAGCAATACAGGTAAATTAGAGTTGTTTTTTGTTTGCAGATTCTTTGTAAGTGCGAAGGTCATCATCATTATCATTCTCCTGCCCTTATACCATTTTATTTGGGGATTATTATGTATTCTTCTGCCATACATTTTTCTATTGGCCGTCAACTCAATAGTTCCCCTTTCTAGCTATATATTTTTTTACACAATCCATCCATTATAAGTGCAGACATTTCTTCATTACTATCATCTCTATTCTTCATCTTATTTCTGTCATTTCTATTACATATGGGTGTAACTCACTTACATCGTGAGGAAATCTGGACTTATATAATTAATATAAGTCTGAAATCGCCAACCCGTCTTGAGCAAGCGTGGTGATTAATGCTCGTGCCTTCTCTGTATGAGAAGAGGCCTTTGCCCTGCAGTGGGATAGTAATAGGCTGGTACTACTACATGGGTGTAATAGGTACGCCCCTGCCAAGCCCCTCGGGGAGTACAGGCATGATGTTATGTTATTTAATTTCTTAATTCTGCATAAATGAATCAACGACACAAATCTAATTAAGTAAACAAAAAGGCTCCAATCCAACTTTTATATTCCAAAATAGTTCAGCGCAAATCAAACCAGGGTTAAGCGCTTCAGCAGCTGCCTTCACATTGACCCGTTGAACAGCCATCATCATTGTCCTGGCTAACGAAGTAGGCCTGTCTTTGACACCTCTTCGGACGAGATGAAGGTGATGTCAAGTGGCCGGCTGATAAACAGATAGGTACAATACGTAACGCGACATCAAGGGCTCTCAGAATGATTGAGATGAATGAAAGTGTTTGAATTAGTTTTAAATATGCGAAAGTGGTGGTATTATGAGGACGTTATGTGTAAGTTAAGATTCGTATGAATGTGAATTTTGTGATGTTGAAGGATTTATAACATTAGAGACATTCGGATTTAAGACGGACATGGATGTGACTGTCCTATGATTAAAATTTATATACAGACTGTATGAATATTCGACTAGATTCCGGTCGATCGATGAGCTAAATCTGGCCATACGGATCGATTTATAACAATAATAATGCTAGACAATCCACACAACATCATCTAGCCCCAAGCTGAGCAGAGCTTGTGTAGTGGGTACTAGATGACTGATATACTTAATACAATACTTACATAACAAAGATAGATGTTCTTTATTATAGACACATAGCACATACCCGGAACGCCCGGAACAAATATTTGTAGATCGTACAAACATTTGTCCCAAGGCGGGAATCGAACCCGCAACCACCTGTGTCGTCATTTGAACATGACGTGCACTGCAAGACAAAGGCCACATATAATATAGAGAAGGCACGAGCATTAATCAAGAAGTTCTCATGGATAACTTCGTGCATGGGATGCAAGACCATAAGCACTGAGGCATCACGGTGGGTGTAGTTAGGAATACAAGGTGGAACGAACATCGATGCATGATGAAATTGATACCGTGTCTTCTGAACATGGTTTTAGAGTCCCCAGCGTTGAAATTTTACTTCGGTTTTTATGTCATGTGTTTTTTTTTTTTTTATTTTAACAATTAAATGTCATGATTTCCACCAAACCCAATGGAATCTTTAACGTAATGAACTGACTTTTTAATTTAATTTAATCTCATTAACTGCTTCGTTAGTCTAGTGGTCTCAAGCGCGACTGCTGAGCTTGAGGTCCTGGGTTTAATCCCGAAGTCGAACCAAATTTTACTGAGTTTTCCAATAGGAATACTAATAGGATGACTTAAACATTACTGCTGAAGTGTGGGTGTTACTATAGGTGTACCTCTGCTTAACCCTTCGCGGAACACAGGCGTGATGTAATGTTTATCAAAAAATTATGTTTTTCTCATAACAAAACCTAGAAACGAGGAAAAAGCCAAAATATAAACGCTAGGGTGTCCAAAAACATGTACTGAACTCATTTTACCAGTTTTTGCGTCCATTCTCCTTCCACCCTGTATAATTTTTAATTATAATTAAGTTAAAAAATAGCTGTAATATAATTATTAATACGAAATGTAATAAATAAAATAAAGAATCACAGGCCATCGAAAAATTAATAATAATATAATTTGAAACTAAATGTAATAACCAATTTAGTTTAATTACCAGGATCCAGTTTGGTATTAGGTTAAGGTCCCAAATAAATATAAATGGACATGTCTATGGGTTCAAAGGTGAAGGTTGCACTTCTGTAGTATGGTTTTCCTAAATAATATTATGTAATGTCTAAGTTTTACCAAGACACTTGACTTACACAGAAGGAAAATAACGGTATAATATTTAAAACGAGATATCAAAATCAAAATTCATTTATTCAAATTAGGCTGAGAATCAGCACTTTTTGAACGTCAAAAACGTTTACATAAGACAGTCCCCCTTCACCACTTCCTAGTGTTTTTGCTGGGAAGAAGAAGTGGAGGAACAAACTCCCCAGCAACACGTCTGTCTGATAGGTTTGAAGAACTTGAAGCTATACAACATATTATGTCAAAAAAAAAATAATTATGTTAATCATCTTTATACGTCATTCAATTAAATAATTTGCTACATGTTAGCTAGCACACACCAATAATCACTCTGTCTGCCAAACATTATTTAATAAGCCATTAACCACCGAATTTAAATTGATACGACACATACATATTTTCGTGTCCATTTCCTCTGAATTCTATATAATAGACATATTACCTATTTTTGTTTTTTTTATTACTTTTTAGTGGGTATTATCAAAATTCACTGCATGACGTTTTTAAAAAAATGTTTTTATCTATATTCTGTGGAAAATGCCGTTGGTTACATATTTAACCATCTTCTGTAATTATTCAAATACTATGTAATATGTAACTGAACTGTAAAAAAATATTAAAACGGTTCTATTCTAAATTCTCCCCAAAAATAACTCATTTTAGAGAAGATGATAAATGTACTGGCGATTTATAAGCTAGGCGCTGAGGGCACGGCAACTGATATAAAATATGTTTTAAGGTTAATACACACCCAAAATATACAACAGAAACTGTGCAAATTGCGTCTGGCAAATATATCCAGGCGATCCCAGTAGTGGGGTACACCCATTAAAGAACAACAGCACTTCTCGTCCGTAATTTGTGTTCGTGTCCACACAGTCGATTGTTCTAGAAAAGTTAAATTAACTCAGAGGGTGATGTGAGCCTGGAGAAAGGAGAATATTGTAGTTTTCAAGGGGATTGTGGATTTAAGTTTTTAAAACCACCTGTATAGTTAGCGTTACGGTCTAGTTTATTTCTGATTATTTTAAAACTTGACTGACTCGGATGTCGCTCGAGAGACTACTAAGAGTATGGTCTTGAGCAGTTATAGCGAGGCGTCAGTAGGGATGAAGCCTGGGTAAAGAAAGAGATGATATTTAGTCCGTCAGTCAGACAATGAAAACATATAGGACATGTATTTTATGTTTTATCATATTATTCAAAAATATCTTAGATAAAACGTTTTGAAGTTGTGGAGCTATGTGCGGCTCGCTACGTCGTGTCACAACTCAGTATAAAATCTACATAGGCGTGACGTCATAAAATTTTAACTAAATAATCCACCGAAGACGAAGATGAGTTTTAGATGATTTATTGGATTGATAGAATACTTTTTACTGTTGGTATAGTATTCACGAGCGCTTCTGCTGAGCTTGAGGTCCTGGGTTCGATAGCCGGGTCCGACATAGTGAAGTTGAGTAATTCCGTCAGGATTTTCTCAGTAGCAGCCCGGAGTCTGGATTAACCGATCGATGGGAATAGGGTCGGCCCCTATTATAAAGCACTTAACCATAGATGTGGGTGAACTAAAGGTACACCTCTGCCCATCCCTTGGGGGATATAAGCGTGATATGTTATGTTACTATTTTAAATTACAAACGGTTTTCTTAAACTTACATCTAAGGATATCGTCACTAAAAGATCTCTTAAAAACATGCTTTGGATGGATTTGATATAAAATCTATAGGTACTATGAAATCTTGCGGGTGCTCAGAGTAGGGATTCGGTGACCTCAGGGAAGACGACGGCACAGCGGTCACGTGCGGCCATATATAGGGGAGACTTCTCTACAGTCTCCACAGGGATGTGTCCTGACAGGCGTTAATCCACCCACTAATATCAGTGTTAATTTTAAACCGTGGTGCAAGGCAACTGGGCCTAACCCAGACGTAAACGACCTTTTCTGGCGATTTGCCTAGCTCTATTCTGTCTCCTGCTTGATATGGAGGGAAGTAAAAATTGTGAATTTTTCTCACTTCTCCGCTTTCTTTTCTGGTTAATTACGTTTTGGGATCCAAGACAGTTGAATCGTTTCCCCGGGACTCTTCGGGTTTCATTGTCCCGACGTTTTTCTGCTGGTCGCCACTGTTTATTCTGGTTTTCAGGAGTTAGTTAGTTAGGCAATAGTGTGGCGAACTTGTCACCGGTCCTGACCCCAAAGGCCAAGCGCCTTATGACGGTTTTTAAAAAAGGTTCTATATATGTGGTAAATAATGGTGATCCAGAAACTGTGAACCTTGATAACATCTAAATTCGCTTTATATTGTTTTAGCTTTTAAAACATTCAAATAAAATTTGAAAGATTTAACTTGAAGTATAGAAAGATTGAGGTAACGACAGTTTGATGCATTTCTGGAGCACAAAGTTTTGTATTGCAATACAAAATGGATTTAGACTTACGTCAATAAAGGTCTATTGGGTGCAAGCGCTACTGCTAAGCATGAGGTCCTGGGTTCGATTCTTAGGTTGGGCTAAGTGTTATTTACCTGTAGGCCATACAAATATTTGTTCCGTGCGGGAATCGAATCCACGACACGCGACGCAGCAGTCGATCGCTCAGCCACTGCGCCAACCGTGCCGTCAAAATCTATGGGTTCCTTTCATCTGTAATTTATCAGTAGCAGCCTGGAGTTAGGTTGATGGCAATAGGCTCGTCCTTTATAATATGGGACTAAAATATAACTCGCGAAATATGGGTGTACCTACTATCGGTACACCTCTGTCTCACCCTTCTGGGAATACTGGTGTAATGTTATGTATGAGTATGTTGATCAATCTGTGATTCTCATGTTTTTAATTAATTAATTTAAATAGGAAATAATATGACTGTTTCATGAAAACAACAATACAATGTAGGTATTACTAAGTAGGTAGTCGTTTGTGGTATTTGGCTAACTATAAAATGAAAACATTGATAAATAATACCATTGTTTTATTTGCAAGTATTTATTGAAACATTTTTGATTCAACCTAATTCCAAATACACTCAACAAGAAGAGTCATACACCCAAAAATCACCATCATCCCAACCCCCATTCCCAATTATGTTGAGGTCGGCTTCCAGTCTAACTGGATACAGCTGAATACTAATATTTTTCATGAAGCGACTTATTATCCGACTTCCACAACCCACTCATTGATTTAAACAATACTCCTTGGTAAGACTGGCTGTCAGAGTTTCGGGCTTCTGACTACCCGAAAAGGCTACCAGGACCAACAGCTTAGTGTGCTTTCCAAGGCACGGAATCAGTGTGTAATGAACGGTCATCCATCCACGGACCAACCTCCAAATCTGTCAGTAAGAACCAATTACAGGGATTTTTATAAGACATCTTTCTTATCTGTTATCTTCAGACTTAGATGTATGAATGTAGAAACTATCAGCCGAGATGGAGGGGTCTTGGTATGTATTTAATGTTCACCCATCCAGCGGAGCTTAACCTTTGATCGACCCGTTGGTTGTTATTATTATAGTTACTGGAATTTATCACACTCTTAAGTACGTGGGTCAGAGCCTAGAGATACGTAACACAGGGTTTCCCTAGTACGGACTCCATTCTCTCGTAAAGGAGCTTTGTCCACACTTATTATCTTAGTCCTTAAGTGTTAATAATAAGCTAAACTTTGTGGAGAGAGAAATATTTTTTGTATTATTGAAATGATATTTCTTAATCGGGAAAAGACTTAAAGCAATGTTTAAAAAAACTTTTCGACGCCATCTTGAAAAAAGTCGTCATTCTTTCTGTCACTTTAGACCATCAAGGCGACATGCGTGTTTACTTAAACTGAGGAGTGACTTACAAAGAAATATTTTAATGATAACAAGTGACATAATGAAAAGACTTGTAGAAATTTATTTTAACAAATAGTGAAGTGAAAATTATTTTGTTATTGTTTTGAAAAAGTTTCACTTTATACGTTTGTACATAAATACACACACACTTTATTATTATTTAGCCATAAGCATGTTATAACAAGCGCCTATTTCGTACTTGTAAATATCGTACTTGTTCACACAAAAACGTTAATTACTCGATGTCTTTAAACAATTCCATTGAATCGGTTTATGAAACAGTGTGGTTAAACCCTGAAGCCACTTTGCAAACAAAAGTTAGATTAGTTTGCACAGTGTCCCACTTCCAAGGATATATTGCATGCACATTTTTTAATGACAAAGTTTCCGTATCAGTGGGGGATACCTAACTGGGAAATAATGGGTTTTCTTTGCAATTGCTTCGGAAAGAAAAATTGCGGGCTCCCCTTGGACCGGAATGGGATACCTGACCTGCAAAACTTGGGTTTATTTTTATGTTTGTTTAAAAATTATGTGCTCTTTAAGCGGTAAAGGTATGAAGATTTATTGAGCGTTTTAGTAATATTGGAGTGGAAGTAGAGTAGGTCTATTTATTTTATGGCCACTACCCATACCTATGCAGTATATGACATCTGAATGTTGTGATGGTCCAGTGAACGAGGCAGTAGTAGTTTTACATCCAGGCGCGACTTTATCAATAATCTATAGTATGTATTTTCTAATTTAATCTCGTGCTCGTAGCTCATGGCTAATGGCATGGCTAAAAAAAGCAGCCGTACTGGTTGATAGAACGTTAAGCTACGCTGGTCGGGGTCAGCCTGTGGATGGATGACCGTTCGTAACGTATCAAGAGTCCCTCGTGCCTTGGAGGGCACGTTTAGCCGTTGATATCGGTTGTCTCTTGTAGATCTTTGACAGTCGTTATCTTACCAAGGGGTATCGTATAGCCCAATAACTGGGTTGTGAAGATCAGATAGGCAGTCGCTCCTTGTAAAAGACTGATAATCAGCTGCACCCAGTTAGACTGGAAGCCGACCTCAACATAGTTGGGAAAAGGCTAGGCAGATGAATTTAATCTCCGAGATCGCTGAAGGAAAACATTAGTGAGGAATCCTTTATCATGTTTTTTTTAACTCCTCCGCTGTCTGTCTGATTAATTTCGTTACGGGATCCAAGACAGTTGAATCGTCACTTCGGCACTCATCAGGCTTCATTGACTCGACGCTTTTCTGGTGATCGCCACTGTTGATTCTGGTTTGCAGAAGGTGTAGTGGTTTGGGAATAGTCTGGCAGGATTGTCACAAATAAAAAAAAACCTTCAGTTTTTAGTAATATCGTCATTACAAACCGTCTTGATCAAGCGTGGTGATGAATGCTCGTGCCTTCTCAGTATGAGAAGAGGCCTTTGGTAACAGGTAACAGGCTGGTAATATGATTAAATATGGTGTCGTAACCATTGTCCATCTGTAGTGAGCAGATAGAACATCATCGGAGATTTTTTTAGAACTTAATGAGTTGAATTTTTGCTAAATTCTTTATATTTTAAGTAAGCCGGGTGCATGTCTTGATTGTGAATGTGATATTTACGTTAATTCCATTTGTTGGGGTATTTAATTGACTTTGAGAACTCTACCCATATACCTGATTAGTATTCCGTGCATATTACTAATACTAATAAAGGTTTGACCTTGGATTAGTGAAACCCTTTCAGTGTTAATTCTACTCTTTTTTCCTGTCTGCACCAAATAGAATATGGACATACTGTTTCTCAATAAGAATATATTTAAAATATCTTAATGAAAAAAAATACAGAATCAGCAGTAAAATCAGAGCCTAAGTTTAGTTTTATTTTTTATTGTTAGTGTCTAGGCGTGCTTTTTATCTTTTTCTATTCCTCTTACATTATTAATAGTCTTAGGTACAAGTCGAAATAAACAATCTGTAAGTAATCTGTGGAAACGTAGTGGGTAGTATTGTAAGCCATTCTTGTAACATCACGCTTGCATTCCCCAAAGGGTTTGGCAGAGGTGTGCCTAAAGTACCTACACTGACATTTCACCATTTATGTTTTTAAGTCTCATGTAATAGGGGGTGAGCCTATAGCCATCAACCACCACCATTCTATTACTATGGTTATAATGTACTACTAACATACTACTGTTTGTTTCCCCAAATGCAACAAATAAAAAAATACGGAAGAAAAACTACTTATACATATTTTTACTGTAACTGGCATTCGAAACGACAATTTATCTCGCTTTTAACTGAAACAAAACCAAAAAGCCTTCTTTTAAATCCGTCCGTTAACACGAGACAAAGATACGCCGGAAGTAATATACGAGCAGCGAAATCCATCTGGGCAAACTGAACAAAACTGAGCAAACTTGGGCGAAGTTTTAAGCTGTACTGTCTGACCATTTGTTTGACTTGTTTGTTGCAGAAAGAACTATTTGTGGAGAGTGAGTACACGAATTCGTGGTTGAAGGTTTTCAGTATCTATAAGTACCGTGATTTTTGACTATGTACTTAGATGAAGTAGCTCAGTGACGGAGTTTTATCTAATAACTTTAAACGAGCAATTCTTGTATATATGTACATATATAATAATAGGTAAATAAATAATGCTGGACAATCTACACAGCATCATCTAGCCCCAAGCTAAGCAGAGGTTGTGTTATGGGTAATACATGACTGATATACTTAATACCAATACATTGATAGATATTTTTTATTATACATAGCAAATATTCAGAACACCCTGAACAAATATTTGTAGATCGTACAAACATTTGTCCCAGGGCGGGAATCGAACCCGCAACCACCTGCGTCGCAGGCGGACCTTCACGCCCACCGCGCTACATCGGTCGTCAATATATAATCTGGATCTCGGAAACGGCTCCAACGATTTTCATCAAATTTAGTATGCTAGGGGTTTCGGGGGCGATAAATCGATCAGGCTAGGTTCCATTTTTAGAATACGTCGTTTTATCCAAGCAAAGCTCGGTCATCCAGGTACTGTTATTTTAAGCGAGCAAAACAGCTCATCATTTAGAACCCATTAATATCAGTCTTAATTTTAAACCGTGGTGCTAGACAACTGGGCCTAACCCAGTTGTAAACGTCTCTTTGTGCCTATTGGCCTATCTCTGTTCTGTATCCTGATTGATATGGAGGGAAGTGGAAAATGTATTTTTTTCTGACTAATCCGCTGTTTTCTTATTAATTTCGTTGCGGGATCTAAGACAATTGAATCGCTTCTCCGGGACTCGTCAGACTTCATTGTCTCAACGCTTTTCTGGTGGACGCCACTGTTTAATTCGGTTTTCAGGAGTTGCAGTGGTTTGGGAATAGTGTGGCGGGGTTGTCCCAAAAAAGTACAGATTCTCAACTTAATTTTAACGATTTCAATAATTATTGATTGGTTGATTGTTTCCATGATAATATTAGAAAGTTGTAAAGATTATCATGAAATCAAATTGAAGAACCAATGAGAGTAATGTCTGACGTAGTTCTTAACAAAACAAGTAACTCTAGTTCTGTAGGAATAATGGATATCAAAATGGAAGCCAGAATTCCCGAGGGATGAACAAACTTTGTTACTAAAATGAGTAAAGTTATTATTTGGACTATCTTTTGATAAACAACGTTCAGTTCATGAAGTCTTTTATTTTTCTTCCGGTATTATGATGTTACTGAGGTAGTTGGTAGTGGTTCAGAAAGCTTAAGATGACTCAATAAAATGCATGAATTTACAAGAGTTCTTAGGTAAACAAGACTTAACACTACTGAAAAATAGAACTATTCACGTACATACTTAAATGTTGTGTCTGTGACTTTGAAACAGAAATAAACACCTAACAGTATTCTGTCTTTTGTTTGTACATATTGGTACAGTCAAATAATTATAAGATGAACACCTACGCTTTGTCAACACCACGAATAAAAATAATCTTTAAGAATTTTCAAATTCAAATACATATTATTTATTTGTAAAACACAGGTAAATGTAATATAACATGAAATAATATTAAGGTTAGGATCGCTATGTTAAACCTAATAGGCATACAATTATTTTATACATTTTACACTCATTTTAAATAAAAATATTTCTTTAATGTATTTTTACAGTGTAAAAGTCCGGCGCAAAATTTCAACGACGGAGAGGGAGGGAGGAGAGGTCCAGAATCATGTACTGAACGCTCGATGCACCTACCACCTTGTATAACCCTTAAAATTATCATTAATAGGTTTTAATGGGTACTTATTTATAGTGAAGTTTCTTGCCCATTCTTCTCCACACGACTACCTTCTGGAAGGGGCAACTAGAATCATTCTTATATTTTATTTTAATTCTAAAGTTTAAGTTCAAAGATGCCTTTTTAACCGCTTAGGACCCGCGTGTCATCCCAGTATGACACCATCAACTTCAAACTGACGTAAGCGGAACTTGAACGGAATTAAAACAAATGCTTTGACTTTGACCATTCTATTTTACCACCCCAAAAAAGGAATGTTTTCTCTAACAAACACGCCAAATCAAATGTAGCACCACCCCCTTACAGCCCCATTCCGGACCAGTTACAACTACTCCTTTAGTTAGTTACTATGCACCAGTTTATCCGATATCAGACGAGCTTAGCAAGTTCCCTCATAAATATGGATACCCATCTCCATATTTATAGTGATTGTTCAACTGTAAAGTTACGTTATGTTTTAGTAATTGGCAACACTTCAATTACGACGCATATTAATGGGTTCTCCGTAAATCTGGAAATGTAGCCTTTATTAACGTTCATAGTTTCGTAACATCAACCAGTTTTAGGCAGCCTGTCCATTGAGGCAAAGCAAGGCTGTGGAGATTTTTCTCCAATAGTATTGCATAAAATCTCCGCTCTGCTCCAGTGGACAGGGATTATTGGTTAATATTTCTCCGTTGCTCCGCTCCGTAGCCTCGCTCCACTTAACCTTACCAGACAGTTAGCCTTACCAAGGGGTAACGTGTTGGCCAGTTACTGGGTTATGGAGGTCAAATAGGCATTCGCTCCAAATACTGGTATTCAACTGCTTCCCGTTAGACTGGAAACGGACCCTAACATAGTTGGAAAAAGGCTAGGCTAGATGATGATGATGGTGATGATGTAATGGAAACGTGCAGTGGACTTGGATGTTATTTTTACATATCATATAGATACACGCACTAGCTGACATCAAGAGACATAGTTTTGGACCCCCAGCATTGAAAGTTTTTGTGGATCTTTTTCCTAATATATTTTTTCTTAGAACTAAGAACATAAGTGATTTATATTTAAACCAATGGTGTTTTTATAAAATAGATCATACAAATAGATACATAGATCTGCCACCCGCGCTTTTCGGGCGACATGAGAGAGGGCCCCGATCACGGAAACGGACGAAATCTTGCGATCCTCCGCGACTCTTAGTCGCGATGCCATTATTTTCCGAATGTTGCTAATTTTGTGCTGTGACATGCTCAACAGGTGTTGGATGCTGTGTATATTTGCTGTCGTGATGTTAAAAATGTGTCGTCAGCATATTGTGATGGGCAGCTACGGCTCCGTATCTACACCGCGCGTGGCCCAACATATGTTTGGCTGGTTTTATCATATTTATGGAGACGAATTCACAAGAATTTATCTATAGAGTATAGAGCTACCTACTTTTTGTCGAGTATGCATTTTAATCTGCACCGGCAGCACATCTCCTGAAGCTGACCAGCGGGCCGCTTACCGCTAAACAAGGGACCATACTTTTTTCCATTAACTCAAGTAAACTGCATCGAATTCTACTGCATGTTTCCTTTACATCATCATCATCTGCTGGATCGGCTTCCAGACTAACCAGATGCAACTAAATACAAGTATTGTACATGAAGCAACTGCCTATCGTAAGATAGAGGTAGAGGTAACTCTACAACCCTGTTACTGGCCAACTCTAAAAACTAGTTGTCAGACTTTCGGTCTTCCGACTATCCGTACCTAACTGACTAAGATCTAACAACCGGGACCACCCGTTCGACATGATAAATTAATTGCCCCCTATCCACAGATGGACCTTGGCCAGCTTAGTATAACCTTCGGTCGCCTAGTGCGGCTGTAGAGCTCCTCCATGTTTCTATTACATTTCGATATTTTCATTAAAAGTTATTAGTTTAAGTTGACTGCCTCGTTGGTCTTGTGCTCGGAACCAGTTCTGATAGGTGTTTGATTTCCAGGTCGGGCATAGTGTTATACAGGGTTTTCCAGGTGTCATACAGGGTTATTGGCCACCGAGATCTTGTGATTTAACACTTTCCTTTGAGGCCACGTGAAAGAGAAGGTCTACGCGAACAGCCCAGCGTCGATTCAAGACCTCAAAGATGGAATTCATGAGGCTATCGAGGATATAGTGCAGCCACTTTGCGATTTGGAAAATTTCATGAAAAGGATATGGTCCTGTAAGCGTGGACGTGGACGTGGTGGATGTTATTTTCCACTATTAACGGCATACCTTCCTCTTTATAATGAAATAAACATCCGATCATTTATATTAACATAACAGCATTTTTCTCTGAATATCAAAATAACACCTCTTATTGGAAAACCCTATAGTATTCCATCTTTTTTCTTTTTACTATTGGCCCACACTAGGAATTTCTTCCCGTATCGTGGGTACGTTTAAATGCAAATACACAAACAGCCAGACCAGAACAACTACCTGTAGGCCATACAAATATTTGTTCCATGCGGGAATAGAACCCGCGACAGCGCAGCGCAGCAGCCAATCGTGCCGTCCAGTAGCAGCCCAGAGTCTGGATCTGTGTCCAGTTGATGGCAATAGACCCACTCTCTATTAACTGAAATATTATTATTACTTAAACATAACTGTTAAAATGTAGGTGTTACTACATTTGTTATTTAATTTATATCTATTTCCATAGAGAGAGCCATACAACATCTAACCTCTCACTCTGGCCGTCATCACTGTTATTTATTAAATCCATTTCGCGCATAATGGCAACGGGAAATGTGAGAAAAACCTTACCGTCTGGTCCGATGACCGTTTTATTTGTCAGTTTCGTATGGACAACGACTAACAACCTATACATATCTAGTCTAACCTGGCCTCTCATTGTATGAAAAGTCTACACAGTACAAGGCCAGTTTACAATGGAAATGTTTGCATGATATGCTGTCGTGTATACCACAGATTATGCATGGCGGTCTCATTGTACGGAGAGTGGGTTGTTTGTCCAATTTTGGGTGATACGCATAAATTCGGCGAGTTGTGTGCCAGAATTATCTAGTTATTTGTATGGTGGGAAGAATAATATGTTCAAATAGCTGAAATATGGCCGCATTTGTATATTTTAAGTAGTTAAAGTATACTTTACCAGCTATTCCCGGCGATGTGTTGTCCATCGTTGTTTGAAACTTGGTAAAAAAAACAAACCAGCATGTTGCTGTCTCACTGCAGTCCTCTTCTTATGCAGAGAAGGCACGAGCGTTAGTCACCAGGCTTGCTCAAGACATGTTGGAGATTTCAGACTCATATGCATGCTTCCACACTTACATCTTAAAATGGCAATTAACTCTGTCTGTCTGTCTGTTTATCTGTTACCTTTTCACGCTTAATCCGCCGAACTGATTTTTATGAAATTTGATATAGTTTGAGACCCTGGGAAGGATCTGCACACTGGGACTGTTTGTCTATGATCACCCAAAGAAAGAAAATGCCATTAAGTCCGCCTCTGTGTGTGCTTAAAGTAGTATATAAATAAATGTATAATATTTAATCTCCGACCTCGTTTTTCCCCTCACATTCATGCGGACGACGTCGAGTACAAAAGTTAGTTAATAATAAGTCCAGGTTTCCTTCACCAACGTCAGTGAAGTCTAAGATAAATTTAGGAAATTCATACGGATTGAAAAAGTCACATAGGTCTTACCAGGATTTGAACTTACAACCTCATGCATGAGTGGCAGACGAGGCTTTAACCACTGGTCCATCACGATCACTCGAAACTATATACTCCTGATAAAAAAGTTCTTTGTTACAGATGCCTTCCTCAAATTGGCTGTGTATATTTCGCCTTTATACCTCTATAGGAATAGATACTGATTTTCCGCGAACCGTTTTGGTTTCCGTTTGCGTGTTACCTGATAATATTGACTAGCTGTACTGCCGTCCTAGTTTGTTATTCCGGCTACCACGCCATTCCTTTCTCAGAATATTTTCCCTTTTTTTACGTCATTCACTAATTCCAGTAATATTATTATTTCACTTGTTGGATTGTCTTTCTTTCAAGCAGTAATGGAACATGATAATGTGCAAAAATACAATTTACAACCTGTAAAGTATTTGAGCCGCCAGTAGGGACTGGTAATCTCTTAGCTGCCACGGCCTGTTTTGATTTCTAAATTGTCAGTTGGTTTTTGTTTTTAATACGGAATCTTTTAATGTGCACGTCTTTTAAATCGTTCTCACATTGATAATTTGAACTTAAATGATGTAACCAAACATAATATATGTAACAAAATCATGACATAAAAAGAGTGGCTATGGAGTTTCTTGCTCGTTCTTCTCCATAGGTACCTACGCTTTGGAATGGACGACTAGCTTCATTTTTCCGATTCTTTGACAATCCAAAAGTACCTGTAATTGATTTATTTAAAATAAATGCGTTGACTTTGTCTTTGACCGACATTCCAATACGACCCACTATTATGACGTGTTGTGCCAGACCGGAAACGCGCAGCCGCAGTTTGAAGTTTTCACTTCTGTCGACAGTCCCCAAGGTAACATTTTTTTTATTCTGCAAAAGGTCCCCTCATAAGTACTAGTAAAATGAAACACCAAAATAAATACGAACAATTTATTAATAAACAAATGTTAATAGTAGTTTTGTAAAAGGACGCACAGCGCCATTGATAACACCCACGTTGAGAAGGTGTAAGTTGAAGTGCTGCCTTGATGCAGCTCAGCAAGGCTCTCACCTGTACAAAAATATTAAGAAGTAAACAAAGATGATAAAAAGCTCAGAAGATACTTCAAAACGTTCATTGACAGAATAGGGTAGTGTCCTCAAAACATCTGTTTGATCGGAAAGTTGGATTACTCAAAAATACTGGACACATATTTTTTCTTTTGTCACGTAAACCAAAAATGATGACGATGTAGTGCGTTGAAATTTCGCGTGACGTGCTACACTTTTTATGTAAAAGTTACGTGAACTTTGTATATGTCTGGTGTTCTGTGAGAGAAAGTATGCAAGAGTGTCCACTGTTCCGTGTTAGCTGTTAGTTCAATAAACTATTGAACGCTGTCGACTGTATGTTTTGCTTTTGTTTTGTTTTATATTATGTTTCTATGTTAATTATTGTTATTGGTGTTTGTACCGTTTTAATTAACTATAAATAAATAAATAAATAACAAATTTGATGTGCTATATCTTTGTCACCTTTATTGATTAGTAAGCAAAAAATATGTGTCCAATATTTTTTGGTAATCTAACTGAGGGACCAAATAGCATATAACAGGGTGGAAAGAACAGGAGTAACACAAATTCAGTACTTGAATGTGGACTCTTTTTTTGTCGTCTTTTTCATTTCTGCGTTGTTATTTCTTATGTCTTTTTACTTTAAACTGTGGAATCAGCCTGTGCGTCGATGTCCCATCCACCTTGTATATTACATGATAAATGATATTTTTTAGTGATAAATGATTTATATTTCGGTTCGCACAAACACTTTTACATGTCAAACAAGCAAATAATTTTTAAAACTAGGTGAATTTGGTTCGGTATCTGACCACTCTGAGAAAACAACACTGAAATAACTCTAAAGTCTCTTTTAAAGTCCTGGCATTATCTTGGTCAGATCATGTGAAGATCCTGCAGATGGGCTTCTGAGATAGTCTTTTGAGAATCAAAGAATCAAACAGATATGAGTAGACCTGCCCAGTCAATGCACACATTTGTCAGTCATTGTGTAGCTCAACTCAGAAAAAAAAATGCTGGACAATCCCCACAGCATCAACTATTCCCAAGCTAAGCAGTACTTGTGTTATGGGTACTAGATGACTGATATACTTAATACAATACATTACATAGATAGATATTTTATATTATACTTTGCAAATATTCAGGACACCCGGATCAAATAATTGTATATCGCACAAACATTTATCCCAATTCGGGAATTGAACCCGTAACCTCCTGCGTCGAAGGCTGACCTTCGCCCGCGCCGCCACGTAGGTGGTCAAACATAGGAGGTCATAAGTCGTCAACACAACTGTGAGCTCAAAAATGTTAACTACGATAGTAGTGAAGGATTATAACTATATTGGTTAACTATAAGAACATTAAACTCATACGTGTTAAACTTGAGCGGTGCTTAAATTGATACTTTACAAGTTACAAGTTTGGCGTTCCATAACTCCTTTGTGTTGCATCAAGTTTAAGAACAGTCTATCTTGCGAAAATTACGGTGATAACTGTTATGAGCACCCTTTGGTAAGCGTCACTATAGATATTTTTTTAATTCAGGCATTTTTTGTGTTTCGTGGGTGCGTTCACAAACATTCAAACTTACTCACTCCAACAGCCAGACCCGGAACTACTACCTGTAGTCCATCCAAATATTTGTTCCGTGCGGGAATTGAACTCGGGTTACGCATCGTAGTGGCTTCTCTCAACCACTGCGCCAACCGTGCCGTCAAGCTTTGATTACCTTTACTATGATTTATGATAGTGGCTTACTTCATTCAGAAATAATTATCCTTCCAATTATTCTAGCTCGACATAATAATTATGAACGTTTGAGCGAAAAACACGTCTTTCGGATATTCCAGCTAATGTTTATGTGGTTAAAGTCTGAACATACCTTTGATAATATGCAGTATGACATGCGCAGGCGGTGGCGATGGGGGCGGGGCTCGTGCGATCGCGCAGGTGTAGCGGCCGGCGTCGTCACCGCGCACGCGGGCCACCCGCAAGATGGAGTTCGCACCGTTTGAGCCAAACTCGGTTCGCACACTGGGATACATTTACAAGTATTAAAAACTGATAAATGAAAGAATAACAGAGTACAATGAGATGACAATACCAAATGTAGATTTGCCTTCGAATCGTCAAGGGGAAAGAGAAAGATTCGCTTTTAAGATACAATCATAAGAGTTTGGCTTTGCAACCTTATAATGTGAGTGATCAGCTCGTGTGGTGTCGTATTTTTTTTCTTTTTTTTTCTTTTTTAAAAAACGTTGCCCCACACTAGGAACGTATTATGACGCAGAAAGCATCACTGTTCTAGTGACGGAGAGAATGATAAATAAAATATGCAAGTCGAATAGTATTAACCGTTTCTCACAATCTTACAACGCTCACTTTAAAAGTCAAAGTCAGAGAATCCGGAAACTCACGCATGAGTAAAATAATCATCTTCAGATTCTACAAAGTAGATTGAAACTACATATTATCCTTACCTCTGTCTAACCCTTCGAGGAATACAGGCATGGTGCAATGTCATGGAAGACGCATTCAAAGACGGTATAGCTACTATTAAAAAAAAAGCCTTGCCCAACAGTGGGACAACACAGGCTGAATTAATATTAATAATATATTATTTCTCCATACCTTATCCCTCCTCTAGTAGTGTCATCATTAAGGAGATCATCCTTCCTATACCACAGCAGGGACGGTCCTCCTTCCATCTTCAGGCCGTTGACCTCACACCGCAAGGCTACGGTACTGCCAAGCTCGCACACTTGCTCTGAAACCGCTGCGCCGGCGCCGTCCACTATGCGGACTGACACTTCTGTAAGGGAAATAACGGTTTAGGGATTTTTGTTTCCACTTAATTCCCAAGACAACGCCTCTAAACTAAATCGTATTACTAATAACAGTTCTTGTTCCTCGTGACTAATCAATAGCAGCGGCACGGGTCGATTAAAGGTTAAGCAGCACTTGCCGAGGTCGATCCTTCGGTGGGTCAATAGTTGGTTATGGACCATCCATTACGTAACGTGCCTACGGTTTAATAGCTTTCCGAGGCACGTTGGTGTCTCAGTATGCAATGGGTGGTTTTCTATCTTCTAACTAACCTCGGTAAGCGTTGCCGAACCCTTGATCGACCCGAAGCGTCTGAAATGATGTTGACACGATTCCCTCAAGTAAGTTTTTAACACCATTGATAACACAGTTGTGGTTGCCAATTCAGGTGGGTGTTGAAATTCAGCCATTTTGGTTTCCTCTTCAATTTAACGTTAACTTAACCATATCTCGCCCTCCTCCGTACGCGCAATATGCTTTTAAACAAGTACAAAGTTTTTTCCTTACATAATTAATATATAAATTACTGAAGTCAGAACCTCTCAACTTTTTCACGATAAGAAGCCATTGGGAAGTAATTAAGATTAAAATAACTTTTGAGGAAGTAAAAGAACAATTTTTTCTTCAAGTTCTTTGTTGTTAGTCCAACTGAAGACTTTAAATTGTTTCAGTGGTTTTTCATAATGATGGTAAAAAAGTATGGCAGCTCAAAAACATTTAACTTTTGGGGTGTTCCATTTAATCACTTATTAATTATCAGAGTACATGAATACCAAATAAACGATGGATGGATTGTGAGAAAGATGGTATGGCTAGAAAGGAGGTGACTCTTGAGAACTTGGCAATTATAGATTTATGGAAGAAGAAGGCATGCTGCGATGGCCACAAAATAAAATTGAAATAAGGGCAAGAGGATGATGATTAATAATCAAGCAGGTATGAACGCGTTGTCCTTTTAATCTAAACGGGAAAAGCTAAACATGATGTTTCGGTTTTTAATCACATCGACACCCTTTAAAACGGAACTTTTCGATTAGATTACTTGGAAAAAAAAATTAGGTTGTAATTATTTTACGACATAGCTCTCAGAACAGCACGCGTCAAATAGGGGGCGAGCCTATTGCCATCAATCGGGCACGAATCCAGACTCCAGGCTGCTACTAAGAAATTCCAGATGGAAAATCCTTATAACTCCTTGCTCGACCTGGGAATTGAACACAGGACCTCATGCTCAGCAGTAACACTCGCCCGAAGAGGCAGTCAACGTAGCTCTCACAAATGGTTCTAAGAATGTTTCATATTGAATTATAAAGTTGTCTTCACAAACTACTAATCGACCAATTTAAAGGAGTCTATTGAGTTAAGAAATTTTGCTGAAGTCATGAAAGCCCTGTAAGTTTCTTCTTTAACTAACCAGGCACCCGAAGCGTAACTCTTGCTGTACGAGGAGGATGTGCAGACAGTTGACAGTCGTAGTACGCTGCGTCAGCAGGACGCACCTCCCGTACTTCAAGCCTCCAAATATCTGGAGGGATGAAGCGTGCCGAGTACCTGGGAAGAACAAAATTCTTTCAAAACCTTAGAAATGCAATAGCACTTAATGCTTCTCTGGTGTTATTTTCAAAATTATTTTTCTGGTTTACTGCTGATGGAAATAGGGATAGTGTCATGGTCTATTGACGGATTGGGATCAATTAATTATTAGATCAATTTCAATGGTGTCACATTCCATCGCAAAACATAAAATCTTTCCAAGTTTCGCCACAAAAAATGAAACCCGGCACTGTTTAAACATTACACCACGGCTTAGCTTCGATCATTCACAAAGTTTTCCTTACAGCAAATAAACAAAGTTCCAAAAGAATTCTCCAAGAGCGCTCTAAAATTCTTCATCATACATAATTTCACACAGTTTGAAAAGTATACGAAACTCTGCTTATCCCGTAGGAGGGAAGACTACGCTTATTTATATTTTCGTTTCCCCAACTTTGTACAGAGTTTATTCAAGAGCAATATATTAAAAAGTTTCAGGAAGCCGTCGAGATAATTGAGTGCAATAAGTAAGTGTTTTTGTTTTATTAACTTGGTAAAGTTCTACCTGTCGTCCGCGGTGTACTGCTGTGTACCCGTCGTTAGCAGCTCCATCGGCTCTTCATCGTTTTTCCGCCGCACCCACGATACCTGCATAGCATAAATCATTGTGTGCAGAAAAAGATAAACCCCATTAAAAGATAACCAGCAAATTATAAAATGATAGATGATGAAATAAAGATAAGAACGGAAAGAAATTATAAAAAGAATAATGGAAGCGAGTGAAACGTAACAAGAAACATACTTATTACCAGTTTATCATGAAGAGCGTCCACTTTGCAATCCAAGTGAGCAGTGGAGCCAACAAGAGCTTCCATCTCTGGCGCAGCCGCCGCATAAATGCTGTTCCCATTTCCGACCCTGATTATATAGAAATTGTTTGTAATTAATGGCATCAAGCCCAAATATTTACTTGAAGAATCCAAAAAGTTACTCAGAAATATTGAAGGTGCTTCTGAACTTATTAAATTTAAACTGTTTTACCTTTAAATCCGTTTGCGAAATGAATATATAATTTCAAATGCCCCAAAATTTTCCCTTCCACAATATGAAAGACAAATAGAACGAAATTATGTTGAAGAAACTTTTCTTTCAAAGACATTTTTGAGAATTCCTTGCTTACCAAATTTTATACCCGTAAAGTTGAATTTGGATGTTTAATATTTTATTTTATTCATCATCACAGTTGCGCTCTAAGTTAAGGCGGCCACTGACGGCACGGCACGTCAAGGGATTTTTGTAAGCGCATGATTTGCAATTTTATTTTATGATGCTTAGCGTTCACATTTCGGTATGCCACGACATGCCAGAACGTGCCGAAGGATGCCAAAGCAGGCTGTGACGTATCAATGAAATTTGAGCGTTAACAGTGATCAATAAGATTCGAAATCATTCGTATTACTAAAATCCCTTGACGTGCCGTGTCGCCAGTGAGGCCCACTGGCGATTCATTCAAAAAAATTGAATTGAATACGGCACCGGTTGTTGTGTTATTGATGATTAATTTATAAAATGATTTGAAATTGATTATTACAATATTAAATTGTTTTCTGTTAACAAAACTCTTCCTCGCCAGTAAGTGAGGGGAGTATGTATTACAAAAGGTGAACAATTTTGTGTTTTTTCGGGTTTGTAAATTTTATCAAAACTTAAACAATAATGTAGTATGATCATTGGAACAAGTTGCACCTTTTATATCATTATGTATGTAGTAATAATAAATAGTAAAAAGACATTTCAGTAAGTTACACACAGTTTTTAACATTGGCCCCAAACCAGGCAAGCTTGTATCTTGGGTAACCAATATGGAGGGTTTACCCTGTCATCTGGGGAGTTTGTTCCGCCACTTCTTCTTCCCAGCAAAAACACTAGGAAGTGGTGAAGGGTGGGCGTTTTGACGTTCAAAAAGTGCTGCTGATAATCAGCACTTTTTAAACCTGATTATCAGCAGCACTTTTTGAACGAATAAATGAATTTTGATTTTGATTCATCAAGTTTTTACGTTTGTTTAAATGAAATTAACTGGTTATAATAAACTTACTTCTCATTCCTATGATGATGTGTATTAGAATACGTATCGAATATATAATTTAGCAGCGGAGCACTGGATCCAGTCTCCCCTGGTTTTCTTCTCCTCTCCATGATCGACGGCGGGTGGCTGGACAGCAAAGACATAGCTGTCGCTTCAATATACCTCCTTGTGTCACTTGTAGTAATTTCTACGAATGTTCTTACTACATTCACGACCCTTCTCTTTCTATTCTTCTTATTATCAGCTGGTGAATCTTCCTTTACATTGCCTACAATTACTTTAGCACCCTCGTTAGATATACTAACATTGCTTTCACCACCTTGATCAACATTCAGACAGCACTCAACGTGATTCTTATCTGTGCTCGTCGGATACTTAAGATTGTTGTATAAGTTAAAACTATGTGTTAGATTCACACTAGAGTAATTAAAGTTCTCGCTAAGTTTGCGTTGATTATGTAGGTCAGAGTTAGTGTGTAACATTTGGTAGAGTTTGTTTATAGTTGGGAGGGAGCCGGTCTTCTGAAAACTGTTGGTATCATTCATAATCCTTGAGGTGACGTCAGCGTCGGTGCCTGAAAATGGAAATGTAAATTTTAGACTCGATAAACAACTATCAACTATTTGGGGCTTCCCGGGTACACTTTAACCTTTTCGTTCGTAAGTAAACTAGAAGTTTTCTATTTGGTTGTGACCACTTTAGGCTCTGTTACTCCTTATCAAAACATTGTAACAAAAGGAGTTTTCATTGGCATGTTTCAATCTAGTATGAAGTTGTTTGTGAGGTCGGTATGGTAAATGTAATTAGGAAAAAAAAAAAAAAAAAAAAATACTCGGAACTGTATACGGTTCACCAAGTTGAGAATTTAGATGTTCTCGTTCATTTCATAGCAATTTCAGGAGTATCAAGCAACATGTTAACCACTTCATGCTGCATACCCAAACGCCCTTTCCTTGGTATTGTACGTCGCATCGTTGAGTTGATATAATTATGTATATATATTATTTTCCCTTTTCTTTTAAGAAATTGCACCTACCACTGTTTGTCTCTACATAACCCAAAGGTTGACTGGCAGAAAATGCTTATTAAGTCAAATATGTTAAGTCCATGTCTGTACATTTGTGTGCTTAAAGTTTTAAATAAATACAATTACTGGACATGTCCACTCAAATTCGTGTTTTTTTTTCATTAAAGACGAACTCAGGTTAATCGGGGTGGTCATGTTAAAATCGATGAAACCAAGATAATATCTGGTCCAATGCAAATGTACCAATTGAGCCGTCACGATCTACGTTTCATGAAGAGATACTTTATTAACACGACGAACAACAGACGGTTGAATATCAAAGTTCTTGAGGTCGAAATTAAATTATCTGTATTAAAAAAATCGTAAATTATAATACATATTTTTGTACTTCCAACGGCATTACAAAAAGGATTAAGAAAATTAAAAAAAAAAATCTGACACGTTGTACCAAAAGGAAAAACAAAACGAATCATAAGTCTTAAAACCAGTTAAAACCAGAATTCGCTTCGTTGATTAAAACAGCTCTCCCTGTTGGCTTCCGTGATGTGATGATCAAATTGTGCAACCTATTTGAAAATTGCTTGTCGTCGTCAGAAAAATTGCTTTACACCACTATTAAGTACCAATATTATCTCCAAAATCCAATTATACCCTGGGTAAATAATAACAGCCACATGGGTTGATCGAAGGTTAAGCGACGCTTGCCGAGGTCAGCCTGTGAATGGGTATTGGTCCCGGCTATCATTTGTTTTTTATCTTTGTCAGTCGTAACTGGGTTGTGGAGGTCAGACAGACTGTCGCAAGTAAAATACTTGTGTTCAGATGCATACGATTAGACTGGAAGCAGACCCCAACATAGTTAGAAAAAGGCTAGGCAGATGTGTAGTGTTGACCCTTCAACGTATGAAATCACGGAACAGCTTGCATTAAAAACTCCGAGAAGCAATTTTCTCTCAAAGAGACGTCCGTGCAGTTTATTTAAAATCCCTCTAGGAATTAAAATATAATAAGGGCACTTAGGAATACAAGTTGAAAGCTCTCGAGAATTTGCAATTTAATTCGTTAGACGACGCGTAAAGAAAAATATTTTTTAAACGGTCCACGGCTTACGAACCGGGACCCTTTGAGTATGCCTTCAAAATAAACAATTTTGGACAGCGATGAATTTGTAATGCTCTTGAGGGTCATTTGGAATCTTGGCTTTATGTCTGCGAAGTACCATTGAGGAAGATGAAATACGAGAAGACAAAGAGGCAACGAAATTATTCAATTAAGTGAATTATTGTATGAAAAGACGCCAGCATAGCTATCCTTAACTGTCAATTTTTCCAATTGAACATGGACCTTATGCCTGAGGAATAAAGTTGAAAAACTGTCAGAGAAATTTGACAGATTGGGGTAGCCTCTGATGTGCTGACCTCTGAACATTGGAAATTCTGTAGATGGTTTTGATAGATGAATGCTGAAGTCCATGAAGAGGGGAACAGAAAGGATATTTAGAACTCTATTGCCATGGATATAAGAAAGACAAGAAACTCATTAGACAAACGAAACACGTTAAGATAAATTACCATTTTAAACACAAATCTCACACAAGTCTGAGGGTGTGTATGCGTGTGAGTGTCTGAGGGTGTGTATGCGTGTGAGTGTCTGAGGGTGTGTATGTGTGTGAGTGTCTGAGGGTGTGTAAGCGTGTATGTGTCTGAGGGTGTGTATGCGTGTGAGTGTCTGAGGGTGTGTATGCGTTAGTGTCTGAGGGTGTGTATGTGTATAAGTGTCTGAGGGTATGTATGTGTGTGAGTGTCTGAAGCTGTATGTGTGTGAGTGTCTGAGGGTGTGTATGCGTGTGAGCGTCTGAGGGTGTGTATGTGTGTGAGTGTCTGAGGGTGTGTAAGCGTGTATGTGTCTGAAGGTGTGTATATAGGTGAGTGTCTGAGGGTGTGTATGCGTTAGTGTCTGAGGGTGTGTATATGTGTGAGTGTCTGCGGGTGTGTATGCGTTAGTGTCTGAGGGTGTGTATGTGTGTGTGTCTGAGGGTGTGTATGCGTGTGTGTGTTTGTATGTGAGGGTGTGTGTGTGTGTATGTGAGGGTGTGTCTGTATGTGTGTATGAAAGGAAGTGTGTGTGTGTGTATTACGAATCACTCCCTCCTACACAGAGGAGCCTTAAGTTCCAGGAGTGGGGACATTAGAAGTGGATTATGTTTGTGAAATGTTTCTGCTTCAGTCCCAGTAATGAGTGAGGAGAGTGAGTACAATGAGGAGTTCTCCTATGTATTGATCTGAAAGAACTGGGGGAGAGTGGGTCACACTAGCACACCAAAGGTTGCGCCCCAGGGAGGACAAACGTTTCTTAATTTAAATTGCTTGCCACCGTTTAACTAAGTTTGTTTGCAAAGGGTTTTTGTTGATTTATACAAAACTGTGCCAACTGTGCTGTGGTAGTTAGTTGTGTGTTAAAGCCATCATTTTACATTTCCTGTAATATTGTCATAAACGGAGGTATATAGAAAATACTAATATTATTTCAATTTTTTACTTACTAAATCTCTAAGGGCATTTATTCTATTTTTTATTTTTTATTATGAGTAATGTAATGTGTGATGTAACGTATAAGAAATAGCATAAATGAAAAAGAAAATGTGATATATGACACCCAAATCAAGTCCTTTCATAATCATAACCTTTGACCAAGTCATCCCCACTTTAAAATTCAACCCCCCATGAGCTTTTTAGCTTCATCATCATCATTTCAGCCGAAAGACGTCCACTGCTGGACAAAGGCCTCCCCCAAGGATTTCCACAATGACCGGTCCTGCGCCTTCCGCATCCATGCCCTTCCCGCGACTTTCACCAGGTTTATTTCGCTTTTTAGCTTATTGCAATAAAATTGCAATTATTATCTCAATTCACCAGCTATGTAAATAGGCAAGCATTTCCATATCTATTCCAAATTTCAAGTCGATAAGTAATTTCGAAAATAAGCAGATGTGACTGACGAAGTCATATCTTAAGGGTTCCTTTTTTACAATATTGGTACGGAACCCTAAAAATGGTATTCAAATGGTTGTAACCTCGACAGGGTAGTGCAGCAAGAGCGGCGAGCAGCAGCGCCGCTGTGGCCGGCGCGCACATCGCTGCTACATCATCATAGGCTCTGCAACAAAGAAAGAGATATACATATATTTGCATTACACCTTTTAGGAGGCTTGTGGCTGAATAATGACAGCCACACGGGTTGATCGAGTGGTAAACGGTGGCTGAGGAGGCCTGCAGGGGCGGGCCGGCCCTAGATGGGGGTTGCGGAAGGATCGTACGTTCCCGCAACCCCCGGCGTAGGTGTGAGACGGAACACCGGGGTGGTTTCTAGTCAGTAAGAGTCTTACAGACCCCTTCGCCCCCCCCCCAGGGGGGATGACATCCAAGAGGATTTTCCACCCCGAATAAAAAAAAAAAGTGGTAAATGGTGGGATTGAAATAGCACGTTAAGCTCAACAGCTTAACGTGCTATTTCAAGCCATACCAACGTTCCAACCAACCAGGACCAACGTTCCGACTGTAAATTGGTCAATCTTTGACAGTCGTTACGGGTTAGAAATCCGAAAGCCTGACAACCAGTCCGACCAAGGGGCATTGTATGACGCAGTAACTGTGTTGGAGATCAATGCGCCTAGCACAAATACCTGACGTAAAAAAAAAATAACTGTAACTTAGAACTGAAATAGCTCGTTCTGAATATAAAATTAATGTTTTGTTTTTAAGACTTCATTCAAATCTTTGGGTGTTAATAATTGTGCTTGCCTAATAAGTTTTAAGATAAATACTACCGGATAGTTGTGTTTTCTATTTTTAGAGGATACGTCAAGCACTCGTGCTAGGCAGACAGCAGACAGGCAGTTGCTCCTTGTAAATATTGGTATTCATCTGCATCCAATTAGACTGTGAGCTGAACACAAAAGGGAAAGGTTAGGTAGATATAGTATGACACCTTTTATTCAATGACATGTGGGCCGCCACCCTTAGGGAAATCTGCAATACGAGTAAAATCGTCATCGCAGGTCTGTTACCCTGGAGACTTAGGCAAAATATATTTTTGTCTATTATTTTAACTGCATCATTGGCGTGGCAACATTAAATTAAATAAACAGTTATGAAAATTCCGGGAAAGAGGCCTACTGTATTAATCTATTAGGTTGGGCAGTCTTGTTGTTCTAGTGAGCAGGAGATCCTGGGTTCTATTTCCAGGAAATGATATTGGGTTAGGTTCATCATCAGAACTTTCTCAGTAGCAGCCCGGAAGTTGGATATGTGCCCGAGGTTCGCCCCCCATTACATGGGACTTAAACATATGGCGAAATATGGGTGGACAGTCACAAGCATAAATATCTTACCCTGACACAAAATTCAAAAGCGATTTTGTCATGAAATAACGATTAAAATGTTAAGGAAAGTCCTATTTCGTAATAGTATGGTTTCGAAAATACTGTGTTCATAACACTTTAATACTTCTGTCAATACTTTAGTATCGAAAATCGCTTTTAAATTCTGAGTTAATGTGAGGTATTTATGCTCTTGACTGATTTACATGTACACATTTGCATAATCCTTCAGGGGTCATGATATTATATTTCAAGGAAAAATACAGTTGTAAAGGTAATTCAAAAATAAAAAAAAATCTCTCTTGTACCTTTTAATTGATATTTACAAATAAATTCCTTTTCTTCATTTCTGCATCCGAAAAAAAACGCTCTCTGAATAATTTATTAGCTTTAGGTACGAGATTCAATACATTTTAACTTTTACGTAAACAAGCGGGATTTGGGAAGATCCCTAAGGATTTCCTGGGTGAACATTTTGTTCGGAGTGACGGTGCTGAACAACCCCGTGGTTTTATTAATACAAAGTTTGGGTGTATTTCTGTCACTGTATCAGGCGGGAAGGGCGCACCTGAGTTTTTTATTTCATTGGTTACTGTGACGAAAAGAGGTCGGGCACGACCAACCTTTTTTAATGACGGCCCCTTGAGAGATCAAATATTAAATTACTGGCCTACTGTTTAACTGAGACGGTCAAAAAAAATAAAAAGAAAGAAAAAATGAATATAAGCCACATACTTGCATACGTGTTTGTTGTAAGAAGCAGTAAATAATATAATACAAGGAATTTCTCATGATAATATTCTATCTAGTATTATAAAGAGGTAAAATTTGCTAGTATGTGGGGGTTATCTCCTGAACTAGTAATCCAATTCTATTTATTCTTTCACTGTTCGACAGCTACATTATTCCTGAGTGTTATAGGATATTATTATGTTTACAAAACTACGCTTTAAAGGGCTTGAAGGGGATGTTAAATTTCAAGTGGAAAGGTACGAAATTCACGCGGACGAAGTCGCGGCCGAAGTTCTAGTAGTAAATATTTTGCTTAAGTAACGAGTATTGTTAGTGAAAACAAAACACAAATTTAAGATTATCGGGAATTACACGTCGTGAGGCATGAAGGATACCACTCACCATGTTGGAGTGCCTGAGGTAGCTGAGAGGTGCGGGGTGGGGGGGGGGGGAGGTTAACGTCAGCTAACCTCCCACAGTAGTTGTCTCATGTGTTTGAATGCATTGCGACATGCTCAAAGGTGTTTTAGGAGTACTTGTGCCCCTGGTTGGTAGACCCTGAAATAATATTACTTTTTGTATTAAAATTATGAATACTTCTACCCTTCACCATTTTTTTCCTTTCTTATTGCTTTAGGGTTTTGGGAGGAATCTTCTCTTAGCCATATAACTCAAAAGTATAATATGTTCTGCATAAGGACAATGGAGTTTTTGTCGCGAAAACAAAACGTTTTTAATTTTAGCTTTTAATTTACATGTTCTTTGTCACGTTGGGACGAAAATCAGTTTACGTAATGTAAATGGAAAACAGTATGAAAAAATTACTCCACCTTTTGGGTTTCGCTGCAGTCGGGTAAATAAAATATTTTTTTTCTTTACATAAAATAAACTTTAAATTTTATCTAAAGAAAAAAATATTTAGGAAATACACAAGCCAAAAAAAACCTATACGAGGCCAAAAAATCTCTTATCTTAGCATAATGCAATGGTAGCACATATATTCATGACCACCATAGAAACTGGTTTTGTCGACTGAATAATAGACAACGCTAAAGATTTCTACCGTCCTGTAACAAGACTTATTTGTGTGAGGGTAGATTGATATTTATACACAGTCTATGGACATGTTTGTTATAGCAGAGTTATGTCATACGTCTGTGTCATTTCAAAACCTTCAAGTGTCACTGTCAGTGAGACAGTCAGTCTTCAACGAGGCACCGAAGAGACAAGAAAAAGGTAAGAAAATAATGTGAAATGTACTGGACTAGGTTGAATAATTTAAAATAAATGTTGTTATTGCGTTGATTTATTCTTTGCTTCAATTCTATGACTCCCTTCTGAGGTTGGATTACAGTCCTAAGCATGGTGATGTTAAAACTGAAGAGGAGATTTTTTTCTATTCTCTGTCAACGGGGCGCCCCGTGCTCGGGATGCAGAAGAGATGTCAAGTTGGAAAGAAAGAACGTTGTCTATTATTGGTAGAATAGATATAGAATTGGTCATGCTACCGGTACAGGTGTTACATGCGAGAACAATATTTGCTCTTTGTTCAATGGCTTTACATTTTGTAAGTGCTCAAGGCAACTGACTGACGTCACAAAATAATGCAAAGATCAATTTGACACAATTCAGAATATTCACACAAACAGAATCGATATGTCGGAATGTTGTGATGTCCGAGTGGTTAAGTCGACGCTCATGTATGGGGATGTGTTTTCAAATTTAGGCAGTAGTACCTACCATTTTCAATACATATATTATTTGTTTTCTAAGGTTGGCACTATTGTGTTATTTTTAAACACAATCATTAATCGTAACTGTTCTCACCAAAGAATTTTTGAATTTTGCATTGTTGGAACTAAGACATTATATTCAAATCTTCGAACTCCCCACCGCTTTAATTAAAACATCACTCCATAAACCGCAACAAATAATTAACTCGTTTAAGAATATAATAGCCTTTACCAAGAACCAACAAAGTTCTATATCGCTAAATGGCACGAAGTGTTAACTTAATACCACCACCATTTAAGCTTGGCCGACACTGGACCACGCTTGTCCAAATTGGCCTTACAAGTTGGTCCTCCCAAAAGTTCTCCAAACTTCTCCACTACTGACAGCCGAGACTCTGAATACAATATTAGGCAGACAAGATATAGAACATTAGATTAAGTTGTGTAGGTAAATGATTCGGTTACCATAGAACTCTAGAGCGGTAATTAATTACGAAACAGGTAGGCTTAAATTTTAATACAATTTAAGGCTTTGTTCGCATAAGTGATTGTAAAGCCTCCTGTAATTACATGATTCTGAAACTGGCATGAATATCAAAGCCGTTTGGATTTTTGTTTCATACTAGCAGCCACTCGTGACTTTGTCTGCGTATGTTTCGTTATACATGTGTATTTTAAAGTTACATGAATTACAAAATACAGTCAGTAGTATTTGCGTGAAAGAAATCAATGCATCCTCACAAAATAATAATTTTAGATGCCATATTTAATATTGGTGTTAGGATAAGTTATCCTAGAGGATATTTTATTTTTATTTTTTAATGTGGTATCTACATAATTATAGTTAGTATTTACAGAAACAAAAAGACCTATTTCCCTCTAAATTTTATTAACATGATTTAATGCTGCCATCTGCCCAATGCAGTGCGCAGCTGTTCGAATTTCAAACGACACTCAAATGACAGCATACATTTAAAATCTAACTCTTTTGTTTTTTTTAATAAACACTATAATTCAAATCTCGACGAGATTCGAATTTCAAAGCTATACATTACACAGGATAAAAATATTTACCAGTAGGTAAATGGAATAACACTACTCTGCCTTGACACTTCTAGATTCACGAAATAATATTTCTTTCGAAACATTTGTTGCCAACGGCTGACATTCGATTAAACTTATCTTTTTACCTCTAGCTGCCTATGTTTTTGTTTACTTTATTATTTATACATCAAATCTAGAATAAAATTGTGGTGGGCCTTGAGCGTAAAACCGGCTCGTATGACGGCAAACGGCATAACACTTGTATGCCATCATGCCCCCTCTACAAATTAAAAAGTTATGTTCTTTTCATAATAGTCCATATTTATTTACTGGTTTGTATTAATTATATATTAAATCAGTAACCATAATTTCAATTACGCTGTTTAACACTGCCGGGCGTCGAGTAACTACCAGATTCTTTACTGAACAGGGAGGAATGGACATCGACACACAGCAATTAGTTCAATCGTCAATGCTGATTGGTTTGTATTTGATTGTGTACTCAACTCATAGTGTCTGGTTGCGCGTCGATTTCCCCTCCACCCTTTATACCTACGTCTACCTTCATAAAAAAAAGTTGTGTCTATGCGTTGTAGCTGTGATCGATTCTGCACGTACCTCTGGGACTAGATTCAATTCCAAGATAAAAAGCTTCTCGGTAGTGATCTGGGCAGGATTATTTACAGTTGAGTCTGCATCGAAGGCGTGGGTTTAGTATTTTATTCAGATATTGCAGTACAATCCTTGAGGGACTCGTGAATAAATGAAATTCGCCTGAATCGATACATCTGCGAGGTCTAGCTTCGCTTGTCACACTCGGTTCGAAGATTTAGACTTTACGTGCTCGTAAAACCGACCGTTGTTTCATTGTGAAAACAAAATATTAATAATATCGATGTTCTTGCTTTCCGTGACCACACAGCATTAGAAACACGATGCTAATCTTAGTTGTCTATGCACGCCATATTTATAAAAGATTAGTGACAAGCAAAAATATTTGTAATCTGTGGTCAGTGTCAACGTTCCCACTATGTCCCGCGCGCACGCCGCCGCTGGCGTATCGAATAATTGCATTTTTCGCGAGTGATGTGATCAAAAACCTGTGTGATTTTCGGCTGCACCCTTTGCTATCCCTTCTTCAGCTCAAAAATTAACAAAAAGTGGAAAATCGTTGGCTATGGCTGTGACAGACTAAGGTAAGATACAATTTACATACCTTTGTTTACCTAATTAAGAACTTGAACATCGTTTAATCTTTACTATTTCAATACCAATATATGAAATCTAAACAGTTTATTGGTTTAAGCGCGCTAATCTCTGAAAATGCCAGTCAGATTAAGCAATTATTCCAAGTATTTGATAGCCCAATTTTTGAGGAAGGGTATAGGCTATTCAACATCGCGCTACAGTACTAAGGAGCAGGTGAAACCGCGCAAATCTACTCACATACATATATCTGTTTAAATTACCGGAATAATAATCTGGGTTTCCCAGAGTAGCAGAAATACATCATCTATTTCGGTTGATACGAACGCTAGAACCGCTAACAACAGTGTATTTACAAAGAAAAATATTTCTACTACATTCAATAACGCCTCAGAAGCAGTTTAAAATTCATCAAAGTTAAAGCGACCGTAAAAAAAAGTATATGCAGGTATAACGTCAAAACAACGCGGCGAGACTGGAAGAGACGACAAAAAAAAAATTCAATTACCATAAATAAATTATTCAAAACATAATTCTGTTCCATAAACCTTAGTGCCACCTTAGACGGTGCTCAACTGGAAGACGCATTACACTTCACATAATCCCATTTGCTTCTGCGCATAATGAGGTTTAAAGAAGTGGCTTAGACGGCAAAGCTTGCGATGAAGGCTTATACTTATTACACTTTTTAACTCGACTTTGTGGTTAAATATTTCTGACTAGCACTTCGCACGCGGCTTCTTCCGCGTAGGTTTCGTATTTTACCATAGGTTTAAAGATACTTTATTTCTCATAAGAACATGATACAGTTCACTTAAATGAGTTTTCTCATTTAATATAAATAATCGTCGTCTAATGACGAAGCATGCAGACGTATGTAATAACTAAAACTATAAAATTAACAACATTGCAAGGTAAAAGTGTAAAAGTGTAGGTAGTTATATAAAACAAGTTAGTATAGCTGGCCAATTTGACACCAAGGTACCCTCATAAGTATTGGTAATTCACTTTGTGAGGAACACAAACAACGATCAATTAAGACCATCCAACGTTAATATCTCTTCCATCTATCCCATTTTGTTTTATCCATACTTAGGTTAAGGTATTTATCTATGGGTATTTTGTTACCTGATAATAAATGATTTGATTTGATTTATTTTCGAAATTATGCTTTTAAGGCGGTCCATTGGAGCGTAATTTTGAAAGTAAAATATAGCCTATGTTACTCCCCCATAATGAAGCTTTGTATAAGTAAAATCCTATATATAAAATTCTCGTGTCACGATATTTGTTATTACTAACTCCTAACTCCTCCGAAACGGCTCCACCGATTTTCGTGAAATTTAGTGTGCATATTTTTCATCCCCCTAAATGTTAAGGGTGGTCCACGCCTAAATTTATTTTTTTATTTTCTGGACTATTTTTTTTGTTTTTTTTTTTTTATGATACAATATACAAAAATACATACAACCCTAACTTTCACCCTTCTGTAACCAACTTTTATATGGCAAAACAACGTTTGCTGGGTCAACTAGTAATTTTCTCTAATACCCCGCCGTGCTTTTCAAAGCACGTTATGCCGTTAGTCCCGGCTATCTATTGTAGGTCTTTGACAGTCGTGACGTTCGTAAACTACGTAAGAGTTACGTGCTACCCAGTAACTGGGTTAGAGAGGTCAGATAGCCGCTCTTAAAATACTGGTATTCAGCAGCATCTGGTTGGACTGGAAGCCGACCCCAACGTAGTTGGAAATGGCTAGGCAGATGACGATGATGCTATTGCTGGTACGAAGAGATCCACGTATTTATGGAATACCACAAATACGTATATGATGAAAAAATATTACCACCGTAGTTTATTATATAACATCACATTACGCCTGTATTTCTCAAAAGGATGGGCAGAGGTGTGCCTACAGTACACCAACATTGCACCAGTTATGTTTAAGTCCCATGTAATAGGGGTGAGCCTATTGCCATCAACCGGGCACACATCCAGACTCCGTGCTGTGCCTGACGAACTCCTAATGAAAAATCCCGATAGCAAAATAGACAATAATACAAAAGTGTCATAAAAGATAGCAAATAGTATGTACTAAATTAATGGTACTGTCCTTAAAAATCCTGATTGGTTCAAAAGTTGGATTACTCAGAAATACTGGACACGTATTTTTTCTTTTGTCACGTAAACCAAAAATGACGACGACATAGTGCGTTGAAATTGCGCGTGACGTCACGCCGTGCTACACTTTTAATGCAACAGTGACGTCACAAGCCCCTTCTCCTGAACTTTGATGTGCTATATCATTGTCACTTTTTATTGATTTGAGTAAGCAAAAAATACGTGTCCAATATTTTTTGGTAATCTTACTGACGGACTAAAAAGACTTAATATATTTTTACCTAGGACACATCCCTATTCTAGACTGTCACAACATAGTTTGCCTCGTATGTCGTTTGTAGACGTCGCCCTTCCTAATCTCGTCGTGAAGCGAACCATAAGTTCAAAGTGCTCTCATTAGTAGTTCCAGTCTTAAGTCTCTCATCCATGATATAGCAAATGTTCACACGGATAGTTAACTCCATAAGGTATTGTTCTGAACGAAGAATAGCGTAAAATAACTCTACAATATTAAAAAATACTGGGTATAGTATAATATACGCTTCGTAGAAAAGACTCGTCGAGAATTTATTCGTCAATGAAAATTCAGACGAGTATTTTTGCTTTTTACGTTTAATAAAGTCGATGTTTGATTGCAAATGGTTTTAAAATTGAAAAGCCTATGTAAAACTGCAGATTTTAGCTCCTACATAAAAATAAAGTCTCACCAAGCGATTGTTTATTGTTCCTATGTAATTTAATTTTAGATTTATTCTTAATTTAAATGTAAACCGAGTTCATATAATAATAGTAATATGTATAAAGAGGGAAGTAGAAATAATACGTACAGAGTGCTCAAAAGCGCGGCAGTATTATAACATGTAATAAAATCAATGCAAAGCTTATTGTTTACCCAAAAGGAAGGCTATCCCTCTGGTCACGTGAAGTTGATCAACCACTTGGAGATGTCCTGAAAACCTAGATAGGCATTCGGATGCCAGGGCCGTAGTATTTCAATCCTAAACGAAACATAAATCCCAAGAAGGTCGTTCTATTTTTCCTTTTTGAGGCTTTATTCACATGCAGCAGCCGCCCAAACACCATCCAAGCGGTGCTGAGTATTGTTTTGTTCTAAATAAAAAGTGACGAGTTTGTGACACGCACACACACACATCACACACGCACACACACACACACACACACACACACACACACACACACACACACACATCACACATACACACACACAAACACACACACACACACATCACATTTCACACACACATCACATTCACATTTCACACACACATCACATTCACATTTCACATACACACACACAGCACATCACACACGCACAACGTAACCATCGTGTCTTCGTCGCCGTCATCTTAACCACATTTTTTTTGAAGTGATTAAAATGTCCTAACACTTGCCCTAACCAACAAATTCAACTATAAAATTTAACGTCAAATTAAACAAACAAGTCATGATCAAGTTTGTTTTAAGTTAGTATTTTATTGCCTCATCAAACAGCTTAGTTTGAATTGTCTTGATAAGCAATTGCCTAATTATTTTAGGAGACTGTTAATGTTAATTAGATTAGTGAGATACTCGTTCATCAACATTTACCTAATATATTCTTACGTAACGGTCTGTGTGTTCTAGGAATTAGGGCCTATGTTAATTTACTGAAACTTTATACACAAGTAAAAATAACCTTACAAAGGCAGACTTACTCCCTTAGACATTTTCTATCAGTTGGTCCATGTTATGTTTGAACAGATGTTTTTTTTGTGTTGGTCTTACCGCATAAGTAGTTCGTAGTGATGTTTGCAATGACCTGCATACTGAAAACCACTGATAGGACCCGTGTATTAAATAGTAACACTACGCCCGCGATTTTCTACCAGCTAATCTAATTTCGTAATTTTTCCTTCGAACTTCAACATCCCCTTCACCCACACCCTTTACAGCGTAGTTTTCAAAATAATAATAGCCTATATAACACTCAAAGACAATGTAGCTTTCTAACAGTGAATACATTTTCAGAATTTGATCATTCGTTCCGGAGATTACCCCCTACATGCAAACTTACAAACAAATTTTACCTCTTTATAATATAAGTATAGATATTTTTTAATGCTACATTCTACAATACAATACTGCACAATGCTTTGTTATTATTTCAATCGTATTGCACTGGAGCTATATAAATGGTGACTTTTTCCCTAAAAGCTACCATCTCGACATTCTTGATATTTCAACTAGTAAAGTACTTGTTTTGTGATTTAACGTAAATGTGTAAGAGAAGAGATCGCTCAGGTCGATTACTGGAAACTAACACACTATCATATTTATGCTATCATTGACATCGGTGAAGGGAAATATCTTGAGGAAATCTGAACTTATACTTAATATTAGTCTGAAATCACCAACCCGCCTTGAGCAAGAGTGGTGGTTAATGCTCGTTTCTTCTCTGTATGAGAAGAAGCTTTTGTCCTGCATTGGGACGGTAACAGACGGGTATTCATTATGAATTATTGATTGTATTAATAATAAACAAATATTAAATAATGCTGGACAATCCACACAGCATCATCTAGCCCCAAGCTAAGCAGAGCTTGTGTTATGGGTACTAGATGACTGATATACTTAAAACAATACATTACATAGATAGATATTTTTTATACATATCAAATACCCAGAACACCCGGAACAAATCTTTGTAGATCATACAAACATTTGGCCAGGGGGCGGGAATCAAACCCGCAAGCTCCTGCGTCGCAAGCGGACCTTCGCCCGCCGCGCCACAGAGGTCGTCAAAGTGCTAGTGCTAGTGCAAATAATATATTATTATTAGTTAATGTCCTATCAATCTTACTAATTACTAATTTTCTTACTTAAACCCAATATTGTATTTACCTGCATAAACATTTAAGCTCAGACCGTTTAACAACAAACGTTCCGCTTGCGAAAGCGATGAAGCGGTTGGAAAATTTTGTACAATTTTCGAAGTCTAAATTCTCGTCTATATTTCGAGCCGGGCCTCGGGGCTAAGGGCTATAACTCATAGCTAACTGTGTTAGGTAACATAACAGATGGCCGCATGTATTTCCTTTGCAATTTTGTATTTTTTTACTGTTTCCGTGCCATATTTGCTTCGGGAAAATTGACTGACTTCGTTCGTGTAAGGTTTTCTTTTCTGCTTCACGCTTCTTGCTTTTTGGATGTTGTTACAGTTGCTACTCCATCATCATCTGCCTAGCCTTTTCCCAACTATGTTGCCAGTCTAAACGGATGCAGTTGAATACCAGTGTTTTACATAGAGCGACTGCCTGTCTGACCTCCGCAGCCCAGTTACTGGGCAACACGATAACCCTTAGTAGGACTGGTTGTCAGACTTCCGGGTTTCTGGCTATCCGCAACGACTGTCAAAGATCTACAAATGACAACCGGGACCAACGGTTTAAAGTGATTTCCGAGGCACGGAGGAGTCTCGATATGATACGAACGGTCACCCATCCACAGACTGACCTCGGCAGTAGCTTAACCTTCGATCAACCCGTGCGGCTATTTTTATTTAGCCACAAGCTCCTCCTACTGTTGTTACTCTATCGGAAAAAAATCATCTCCATTTACAAGAGGTGAAGGTTTTGTAGGGAGGGAACACCCTAGAAGGACATTCAATGACCTAATTGGTGATGTTCTTCAGAAAGGTCAGGTCCGTAGTACTCGCAACAAGCGTGCGTATATGACAAGATGTATGAACGTTAACGAATCCAAAGTAGTATGTAAGGATCACAGCAGATGGCGTTCTGTAGTTAGTGTTTAAAAGTGTGAGTTTATGTTTGAAAGAATGATGATCTAGAACGATGTTCAGATATGGCCGTAAAATAAAATCTTTAACACTTCAAGTGCCAGACTAGTAGATAACATGTATTTCAATTGACGCCACAGATCTTGATCGTTGGAAACAATAGTGCGGGTAAGTTCGCGCATAAGCACTTTCTACTAAAATTGACTACTACACTAGTCTAGCTCAGCGCCCAAGATCCGTGCCGTTATCTATAACAAAATCTAGTTTGTTTATCGGGTGAAAGTCAATTTGTTTAAAGAATTCGAGTTTTGAAGAGACATTGACATCGAATGCTGACAATTTGACTGTAAGTATAATTTCATTTCTCCACAATCTATAATGTACCTAAGTCTGAATTTCCAAATTCGCCTCAGCAGCTCACAACGAGGTCGTTGAATAGAATTGCCGAAGCAGTAAATAGAATAGGTATCTATTAGTAATTTTGAATTGAACTTCAAACTGCGCCGCTAATGGAGATTCATTGTAAGATGTAAATTGTCGCTTCCATTCGCATTTGAGATGTTTTGTAGGATAATTTGAGTTTGAAATTGTGTTAGGGAAACCGATGAATGCCTACGTAACGTCATAAAGAAGGTTAAATACGTTTTCTTTGGTTCACTGTTGTTGGTTTAAATGTCGTTTTGTGTGGGAGGCTTTTGTGTATAATAAGTCTCTCAATCATTTAGAATCAATATCTTTACATCTATACAAATAAATAAAATTGAAGTGTCAGTTTGTAATGTTAAAATCCGCTTTTTACTAAATGCTTATGGAAGTTTATACTGTAAATAAACCAAAAACGCATTTTTTTGTCTATTTTGTGAGATAATCTCCGAAACAGCTGAACTGATTTTGACGGGGCTTTCACTGGCAGATAGCAGACGTATTAAGGAGTAATTTACTTTTATTTTAAAACAAAATATAAATTACAAAATAAATTCAAAATAGTTTTTTTGGCAAATTCTACGAGTACGTGAACGAATTCGCGTGCATAGCTAGTTAACATTAGGGGTGTTGGTTTTATTTTGCAATTAAAACTATACTATTGCCTGTCTTTAGATTTTTTTTCTTAGTTTTTATAGTATCCTGCCAGAAATACTGAATATTGGTCTAATAAAAACAAAAACAAAAAAAGGTCAAGTAAAATTCCAAATTCAAATAAAGATTACCTACTAATTTACGATAAATTAACCTCTCTGTTCCACGAAACAAAGTCGATAGTGCAGTAACGTCGAAATAAATTGTCCGTTACACGATAAATCAGACAGTCTCTAGTGTATCACAGACATATTTGCTCAGGATATTTAAACAGGAAGACGCTAACAAACGCCTACGTCACGTCCGACGGAAACGCTCGAATACGGCTGGGGACGTAGCGAGCGCAAAGCTGAAATTCAAATATAGAATATGCATGGAAAATATTGCAATCCCTATATCATGCAGGCGGTTATGTCCTTGTGGGTAAAAGGTGAACGTCGCCATTTTTGTTAGGAAATCTAAATTGTTATGGGTAGCAGTATCATGAAGACAAACATATGTCGCCCCCATTTTACCAGGTATGTTTAAGTCCTATTTAATAGGGGGCGAGCCTACTACGACCAACTGGGCACAAATCCAGACTCCTAGCAATTACCCAATGATGATGAAAAAACTCTATTTCACTTCGCCTGTTCTGGGAATCAAACCGAGACTAGACAACGAGGTAGTCATAAACGTGCTATGGTAATAAAATTTTATTCTGTGCCCATTTTTAAACCTTACAGAAAAAATACAGTTATAAAGCCCATTGAGCAACCTACACCGCTACATATCCATTATAATATCATGAAGATCACGTTTCAAGAAAGTTTTGAGGGTAAATGTGGAGGGTTACAAGAATAGACGTACACCAAACCAACTATGGATGGATGGTGTAAAAGATGATATGGCTAGGAACGAGGTGACTTTTGAGATGAAGGAAAATAGAGATGAATGGAAGTAGAAGACATGCTGCGTAGGCCCCAGATAAATTGGGATAAGGGCAGGAGGATGATGATGTTAATGATGTTCTAACAAACTGAAAAACAGTCGGTAATAACCCTAAAGACATACCAGATAATCTCTAGATTAAATTGAATAGGTACGCTTAGTTTGAGTATGCGATGAGTGTAACCAAGAGTATCATGCTATCTCCACGTCTCGATGTATTTTCCGATAAAACACAAATCCGTGTCTCCGTACTGCAAGCTCTCGATGCATCCATACCATCTGCTTGCTTTACATACAATCCCTTATTTATACCATCCTGTGCAGTCTACATCACTAATTGCATCTCAACACACCCAACATTAAATCGTAACACAAAGCAATAAAGTCTAATATCACAAAAAAAGACGCAGCACTTACGTCTGTTCCGTGTTCAGTAGCTGTTTTGCAGTAAGTCGCCTTTTACGATATGATAAAATTAAATAAGCATTTTATGCAAGATTAGCTCATGTTAAGCTGAAAGTTATGACTGAAGCTAGCAAAAAGTAAGGGAAAATAGTTTTTGTGTAAGTCGGTGCTTATGTTAATCATAACTTTGTTTTGCTTGTTTGGTAGCTGAAGCACTTAAGTCTAAGTTTTGCTCATATAGATGGCAAATTGGTAATCAGGTTCTCTTATGAGTTCGAAAAGACTGACAGACAATTTGACTTCCCTTTACTAATATTACCGATTGGTTTATATTATTGTATGGGCTATTTTTATGCTAGCTAGAGAGTTTAGTAAAGAAAGAAAAATACGTGAAATTACTTTTTTCCTTTCCCATATTTAGCCTAACAGAATAATTCTACAAAATGTATTTTTTTATTTTCGATTTCATAACTCACGATAAATAAAATGATTTCGTTATAAAATTGCACGGTATGCAATTAGCTTTTGTAACATACGAAAGAATTTTATAAGCGCAACGGAGCATTTTTCTTAATTTGGGTTACAACGCTTGTGGCACCAAGCCAAGTGAACTCTTTAATTATTTCAACCATTTATGCTTTTTTATTGTTTAGTTTTGTTCCATAATTACTGTAAAAAGTATGGTTTATGTTAGTTATGCGGTTTTAGTATTGATCGATGTAGAATTTATTGTAAAATCGAATGCTTTTCATCATCTATCCAGCCTTTTCCCAATTATGTATGTTGGGTTCATCTTACAGTCTAACGAGATGCAGCTGAATATCCATATTGTACATGGAACGGCTGCCATTCTGACCTCAAAAACCCAGTTGCTAGGCAACACGATACCCCTTCTTAAGACTGGTTATTAAACTTTCACGCTTCTGACTACCCGTAACAACTGTCCAAGATCTACAATGACAGCGTGACTTACGACTTAGCTTGCGTTCTGAGACACGGAAGGATTACAATATGTGTTGGACGGTCACCCATCCACTGATTTCCCTTCGATCGACCCGTGTAACTGATATTATTTAACCACGAGCCCCTCAGCTGGTTAACAATGGATTAATGGCTTATTATTAGTAATACTTTGTATATTATTATATCACGTAATTATTTTTTACAAGTCTTGTCGAATTTTGGATTCGTAAACTCCTTTTCTACGGACTATTTTCTGTTGCCAATTACTGATGATTAGGGATTATTAAGGGTCTCGACTGCTTTCTTACGAAAATACATGATTTTATAATTAAATGGTTATTTAAAATACATATAGGTAGGATAGGCGATTTTGACGACCGATGTGGCACGGCAGGCGATGGTCCGCCTGCGACGCAGGAGGTTGCGGGTTCGATTCCCGCCCTGGGACAAATGTTTGTATGATCTAAAATATTTGTTTCGGCTGTTCTGGGTATTTGCTATGTACCTATAGTAAAAAATATCTATCTATGTAATGTATTGTATTAAGTATATCAGTCATCTAGTACCTATAACACAAGCTCTGCTTAGCTTGGGGCTAGATGATGCTGTGTGGATTGTCCAGCAATATTTATTTATTTATTTATTTTATAGGCCTTTGCTCTGCAGTGGAAAAATAACAGGCTGGTATAATTTCTTCCTTCATTTATAACCTACTAGCATTTCGCTCGCGACTTCCTTCGCGTAGATTTCGTACCTTCCTTCGAACTTCAACACCCCCTCCAACCCTTGGAGCGTTCTATAGGTGAAATATTTTTGAAGTGAAAACTTCTTGAGCATCGTTGTGATTTGAAATTGTATGAAACGAAAAAGCGACAGTAAGAATAGACAGACACATAAATTCATAAGTTTTAACGTGGGACAAAATGAGATGGGAAGCATTATACAGTGTTTCTTATGTCGTAAAAATTAATTATCAAACTTTGTATCACTATGATCATTACTAAAACCTACAATTATCGTCTTCCCACAATACTACATTCGTCTCATTATCTTGAAGCCAAAATTTTGAAGGTTTCACTTCTACCACGTGTGAATTGCACACATGTTTTTTTTTAAATCGAAGTCCTGTAGGTACGGGTCTACACAGCCCTTCGGGTTTACAGGCGTGATGTTATATTATGTAATTTACGAATTTCAGCAACTGTATTCGACGGTAACATTATAATTATTGTAATAACGATTATCACACATACGTGTAGATTTACTGAAGAGAACTAGTAAGCAATTCGAATAGCCATAATTGTGAAACATCATACGAATTACTCAAGGACTCTCAATAATCAGTATGTTGAATAACATAGGGCGTTCCCTTAAACTCGTGAATCTATATTGAGCTCTACAATTTCTGACAAATGCTTGCAATAAATAAATAAATAAATAAATATTGCTGGACAATCCACACAGCATCATCTAGCCCCAAGCTAAGCAGAGCTTGTGTTATGGGTACTAGATGACTGATATACTTAATACAATACATTACATATATAGATATTTTTATTATACATAGGAAATACCCAGAACACCCGGAACAAATATTTGTAGATCATACAAACATTTGTCCCAAGGCGGGAATCGAACCCGCAACCTCTTGCGTCGCAGGCGGACCTTCGCCCGCCGCGCCACATCGGTCGTCAAAATAATAAAAATAGAAATAGAAATCATTTATTTGCCAATAATGTAGGTATACAAATGTGATGGTTATTTTGAAGAGACTCCCGATACATTTTACCTTACGGCATTGCTTGCACTGACTGAACATGTCCTCCAATCATTTCTGTGTGGTTCTTTCCTCAAAATACCATCTCGGACACTAACCTGCATAGTCCTCACATGATCTAACCAAGATAGTGTCTGGACTTTAACAAACACTGTGATCTCTGAGTTTCTTTAGAGGTTTTTTCTCAGAGTAGTCAGGTTTAATTAAAACAATGCATGAAAATAATAAGAACATACTATCAAGCCTGTATCACGCGAAGGGTGAGACAGAGGCGTACGTATAGCACAGCCACATTTCAGCACTTTTGTTGAAGTTGCGTATAATAGGGAGCGAGCTTTGCTATGAGCTGCGCACAAATACAGACTCCGTGCTGAACCCAAGACCTGTTCAGCAGTAGAGCTTGCAACCACTACACCAGGGATGGTTAACTTTTTTTTGTGAACGTGCTTTTATTTTTATAAAAAACAATAATGTGGCTATGATGTGCAGTCAAATAATCTTGACTTAGTGATCGAATGGTCAGTAAATAAATCTATATGCTGTTACTCATTATTTTCAACCCGAAATATGTACAGCAACAGGGATGTGTACTAGGAAAAAATATAATTGTCTATTTGGTCCGTCAGTAAGATTACCTAAAAATATTGGACACGTATTTCTTGCATACTCATATCACTATAAAGTGACCATGATATAGCACATCAAAGTTCAGGAGAAGGGGCTTGTGACGTCACTGTTACGTTAAAAGCGTAGCACGGCATGACGTCACGCGCAATTTCAACGCACTATATCGTCTTTATTTTTGGTTTACGTGTCAAAAGAAAAAATACGTGTCGAGTATTTTTGAGTTATTCAACTTTCGGACCAATCAGAACTTTTAAAGACACTACCCTATTGCAAAGTTTACAGTTTTATGATTATTTAAATGAAATGAAATTTGTCTGATGTTGCAATTTTTTGCTATCTTATACGTAGATCATTCATTAAGCGTGCCCGAATTATTTTGTCACGTGCCACTACTGTCACGCACGCCATTGGTTCGCTATCTCTGCACTAGACCATCGAGGCTGTCAAGTTCGATTAACTGATAACGGCAAATTTTCGACGTAAGCTTCTCGATACACATCATCATCTGCCTAGCCTTTTCCCAACTAAGTTAGTGTCGGCTTCCAGTCTCACCGGATTCAGCTGAATACCAGTATTTAACATGGAGCGACTGCCTATCTGACCTCCACAACCCGGTTGTCAGACTTTCGGGCTTCTGACTACCAGTAACGACTGTCAAAGATCTACAAATGACAGCCGGGACCAACGGCTTAACGTGCTTTCCGAGGCACGGAGGAGTCTCGATATGTTACGAATGGTCACCCATCCACAGACTGACCTCGGCAAGCGAAGCTTAGCTTAACCTTTGATCAACCCGTCTGGCTGTTATTATTTAGCCACGGGCTCCTCGTGAGCTTCCCGATACACAAATGGTATACTCACATTATTCACAGACATGTTGAATAGTACGGTATGCAATTACCGGTAACGGTATGCATGCGTTGTGTGCGAAAAATAAAGAAATAAACGCAACTCAAGCAGGGTCCTTACCGTTCTACGGTTTGACTGCTGATGGCAATTCTCCGAATTTGTCGGTGTGGAATTTCCAGCTATGTTTATTAGTAGGCCCAGCACGAAAGCACGTCCCAAACGATTTTTTTTTAATTGATACCGCTTTTCTGTAGAAAAAAATGCGCTTACACATAACTATGTGAAAGCGCATTTTTTATTTATTATTTATTTAATACTTTAAGCACACAAATGGATTTAATGCCATAGGCATTTTCTACCAGTCAACCTTTGGGTGATGCAGAGACAAACAGTGGCTGGTGCAATTTTTTAAAAGAAAAGAATCTTTTTTATCAACGAAAAGAATTAATTTTATCAACTAAAGATATGAATTAGTGCGTGAAAGTAAGCAAAATAAGTTATTCCGATCAAACATTCATTCTTTTTCTAAACGATATAAATAAACTGTAAACTTTTTATGAAAATAATTTTATTCGTTTTAAATTTTAGAAGTCAAAAAGTGCTTTTTTTCAATGCATTAATATTCCTATTTTTAGTTGAATATACAATTTTCTTTGAAAAGAAGAATCATTAAAATCCGCTCATAAATTCCGTAGATACAACACAATTTATGAAATTATCCTTGTCATCATCATCCTCTTGCCCTAATCCCAATTTTTCATTTGGGGTCGGCGCAGCATGTCTTCTTCTTCCATACATCTCTATTTCCCGTCATCTCAGAAGTCACCTCCTTCTTAGCCATATCAACTTTCACACAATCCATCCATCGTTTCCTGGGTCTCCCTCTACTCTTGTAACCCTCTACATTCATACTCAAAACTTTCCTAACAACATGATCCTCATTTCTTCGCATCACGTGTCCATACCATGACAGCCGATTTCCACACAACTTCTCTGTCACAGGCGCCACTTTCAGACTTCCTCTTATATACTACACTTCGTGTGCACTAGTTTTAGTTATAATGTAATATATATTTATAGTATTTTAAGTTTTATATTGTTAATATAGTATTGTATATATTTATATGGGCCTTGATGCCTGAAATAAATGGATAAAAAAAAAAAATAAAAAAAATATACTCATTTCTTATTCTATCCATTCGCGTAACACCACACATCCCCCTTAGCATTCTCATCTCAGCTGCATGCAACTGCCTTTCATTCAGTCCTTTTGTGGCCCAACATTCTGATCCATACAAGACGGCAGGTTATGAAATTAACCTTGTACATAAGCATAATTACTTGAAGTATAATATTCCAAAAAAACCTAAATATTCTTAATAGTATTAATACTATTAAGAATATTTCACATTAATGAAAGAAACATCAAAATTGGATAAGCAGTTTTTGAGAAAATCGCGGACATACAAACAAAGAATACAGAACAATCTTTTTCTGAAATAATCTTTTAAAAATAGCTCCATGTCCACAAAAAAAGTAGTATACAAGTGTGTGCGTAACAAGAATGTTTGCGCCCCGAGTTTGTGCTAGAGCAACTGTTTACCAAGTGCCTCCTCGCGTTACTTAAATAACGGTTCATTATAAAACTACTTCTAATGAAGCTCTACTTTTACCTTTGTACCGGGACGAGCACTACGTTTCTGAAAACTGAGCCCAGAGCTGTTCCATGTCTTATTTGTAATTAAAAATGTTTTCCTCGACGCTTATACATTACATAGATACAAGCAACGCCCAAAAACATGGCGCAGTTCAAAGCATAAGACTAGTTTGACGTCTCTGACTTAGTTTATAAGTAACATCATCATCATCATCATCAGGCTATATTAGTCCACTGCTGGACATAGCCCTTTCCTAATGAGCGCCATAGCGCCCTGTCTCCAGCTTACCGCATCCAGTATCTGCCTGCAGTCTTTCGCAGATCGTCATCCCACCTAGTCAGAGGGCGTCCTACATTACGTTTATAAGTAACACCGTCCTTTATCATCATCCTCTTGCCCTTATCCCAATTTTTCATTTGGGGTCGGCGCAGCATGTCTTCTTCTTCCATACATCTCTATTTCCCGTCATCTCAGAAGTCACCTCCTTCTTAGCCATATCAACTTTCACACAATCCATCCATCGTTTCCTGGGTCTCCCTCTACTCTTGTAACCCTCTACATTCATACTCAAAACTTTCCTCACAACATGATCCTCATTCCTTCGCATCACATGCCCATACCATGACAGCCGATTTCCACACAACTTCTCTGTCACAGGCGCCACTTTCAGACTTCCTCTTATATACTCATTTCTTATTCTATCCATTCGCGTAACACCACACATCCCCCTTAGTATTCTCATCTCAGCTACATGCAACTGCCTTTCATTCAGTCCTTTTGTGGCCCAACATTCTGATCCATACAAGACGGCAGTAACACCGTCCTTTAATTAATTGAAATAAAAAAAAACGATATCTTAACATAACATCACACCTGAGTTCCCCCAAAATTTGGGCAGAAGTGCAACTATAGTAACACCCAAATTGCTGCAGTTATGTTTAAGTCCCATATAATAGGGGACGAGCCTATTGCCATCAACCGGACACGAATCTGGACTCCGGGCTGCAAATGAGAAAATTCCTATTGAAAACTCAACAATACTTTGCCTGACCTGGAAATTGAACCCAGGACCTCACGCTCAGCAGTCGCGCTTGTGACCACTAAACCAACGAGGCTGTCAGTAACGAATAATTTCGGATTACAGTTTTCTTTCGATTCAAACCTTTTTTTAACCCCTTACTACGAGTACCTTCTTTCACCTAATGCAAAATCCCCAAATTGACAGCTGTCAGACGAGTTTCCATCACTCGTGTCAAAACCCATGGGGCTCGAGTTTACGAACTCAGGGAAATCACTCGCAAAAAACTCGTGCCCTGATGATGTCAACTCGATTGCGACGGGTACAATGGACCTTCTGCGCTAAGGGACAAAAGGACAATGATTTGAAACTGTCCATTGTCCAATCAACAGAAATTGTGTTTGCATTTCCTAAAGGAACTTATTGGGTCTGACACCTTTTATGTTTCATACACTTTATCCCATGGGGTAGGCAGAACAACCTTCTTTTTATTTAAAAAGGGCATATGAGTATTGTGGAACTATTTGTAAAAAAAAAGAAATAGAGATGTTTTATTAAATGTGGTAGTCAACCTTGTATTTTACATTATTTACTTTTATGTTAATTGAAATATTTAATCCTCTTTTGTAGTTTTGTCCCAGCATGTTACCTATGAAAAGAAAATGTATTCCACTATTTTTACGACATATATATGTTTGAAAGCTAATAGTTAACTAGTATTATTATTATAGTTATTAACTACACTACCGAATTAGAAATTGAAACTGAAATCGTAGCGTATATGTTTGTAAGCTTATCAGCTTCATCAGAATCCAGCTTGCAACGTGGGTATGTTGGTACTCCAAACACGGTAATTTAAATTAAACATCATCGAAACTTAAACGATTTTACTTCCATAACATTAAAATAATTTTACAATTGCGTAAATGGTAATCACTTATATTGTGATCAACACTTATCACTTTAAAATACAATATGTTTAGGGTGATGGGTAGCGATTTATCGAAAACGTGGTGCGCTGGCGACCGCTCTCCAAGAAGAGAATCCTAAAATGGCCGCCACTCTACCATCGACTCGACGCTCCGCTAGAGCGACGTTGACAACCTGTCACTCTCGACGATGCCTTTCTTGTGTGCGCCGACAAATTAATAGTTGAATTTCTGCTAAATATCGAACTTTCAGTTAGGCACATCTCATGTTCTTAAATTTGAACGCAAAATACGAGTATATCCCCTACAAATGACTGTAGACATACATATTTTTTTTGACGTAAATTCTAGAAGCAGGCCTATATTATTTTTCGTACATGAAACGCGTAAAGCACACATGTGGTCCTTATGTACGGTTACGGCACAATATGGTCATCGGCTCTCAAAGGTCAGGACTTTATTTACGAACGTACGGAATATATAGCACATTTTTGTTACGACTAGGTTAGCAAGAATTCTCCAAAAAACGGGACTGTATTTTTTTACTGCGAAGTTATTTCTAAGGGCATTGCAAAAAATCATACACGTACATCTCAGCATTATAGTGGAACACAGAAATAGGAGGTTATCCTGTAAGAAAAAATGATATCGTAATTTTTTTAAATCCGGCTCGATTGTGAGCCTCCTTTTCGAGGATTTCTCGCCGACTGGTCGACACTACGCGTGACCAGTGTGCCTAGCGTATATATTTGACGTGATTAAAATTGAAAATATTCGTTTCGGATACATTTTTTTTTTCAAACATTTATCCGTATCTATTATGCTTGCTGGATAAATTTAAACAGAAATTCTACAGGATACCAGTTTTTCAATTTTAAAATCATACCTGCTAGGTTTACAGAAAGCTGGCTCATTCTTCTTTGCCCAAATAATTAGCTTGGCTGACAATGATTTCACTATCTTCTGCGCAGGAGGAGGTTTTAGTTTTTTTAGTTTGAAAGCTTTGCCCCACACTTTGATGCCTAAGAGTTCCTGGGTTATTGGTTCCTGGATCACCGCGGTGGTTTTAGGGACCTCACTAAAGTAAGATTCCCACAGTCCCCGGTCTTTTCCCCAAAATCCGGGCGCCTTTGTAGGTATCCCCCGAAAACAAAAACAAAAAAGGTACTAGGTCCAATATTGTGGGGTCCCGGAGTGGTCTCTTAAGAGGTAACGGGGCCCCTTCCATGTGCTGATGGTGATCACCGCGGTGGTTTTAGTGAGATAAGAAGGTTTCCCCCCTTTAACAAAAAAAAAAGGTACAATTGTAATGTTTTCATTATCAAATAAATAAAGTACAAATGACTCATAATTTCAATATTGGTCCACCTTTATTAAGACCACGAAAGGAAAGTGGGAATGTTCTGTGGCGGAAATAACATTAATTAAATCACAGGCTTCGTCGAGGTCTTGTAGAAGCTACTAATGAATATTCTGCTTGAGAGACTTAGGTACTTACTGGGTTCCATACTCAAATTAGGTAGTCTCCGAACTTCTTGAATGCTGGCCTAGTCTAAATAGAATTACTAGGTACAATATTGATCCGTTTTTTTTTTAGAATAATGCTTCAAAATCACTCATACGGGATAGATTAAAAAATAAATCTAGATTCTAGTGTCTATCAGCATCATGAGCTGCCTAACAAAATCAAAATAAATTCAAAATCAAAATTCATTTATTCAAATTAGGCTGAGAATCAGTATTTTTTGAACGTCAAAACGTTCACAAAAGACAGTCCCCCAAAACGCCCACCCTTCACCTTAACTTACTCAACTAGGTACATTGGGATCGTTTTCCAGTCTTATCGAATACAAAAATTGAGATTGATAGTCTATCTGGCCCCCACAATCCAGTTACTGGGCAGCAAGTTACCCTTTGGTATGACTAGACTTTCGGGTTTCCAAAAGTTCTTAAACAATTGAATTTATAGATAAAATACTGTTCGAAAAAACCTTTACTGCAGTATTCTGCTTATCCACTTTGCTGTTTCCATAAATATTATGTGTACCATCCCATTCTAAACCGTTAAAGTTTACTGTATACCTATTTCAGCGATTCACTCTAAACATAAAATCGATTAAATTCCGCAAACAGGCTTTGTAAAAGTCAATCGACTAAACTACGTGCTACCGCAGTGAACATACATTTTTAAATCGATTACATAATGTATTCCACTCGAAGCCTGCCAATAAAATCGTTGGAATCAGCCGTTCTATAATTTATATTATGCTACTTTGCTTACGTAATTTGCTAAGCGGTTTGTTTTCCTATTTTTGTTACACATATTATGTACAACGTCATGATGGCCCAGTGGTTTAGGCCTCGCCTCTTGTGCATGGGGTAATGGGTTCAAACCTGGGCAAATGTGACTATTTGAATTCATATGTACATTCTAAGTTTATCTTGGACATCACTGACATCGGTGCAGGAAAACATCGTGAGGAAACCTGGACTTATAATTAATATAAGTCTGAAATCGCCAACCCGTCTTGAGCAAGCATGGCGATTAATGCAAAAAAAAAATGGCTTCTCTGTATGAGAAGAGGCCTTTGCCCTGCAGTGGGACAGTAACAGGCTGGTATTATATTATGTACATATTTCCATTATGCCGTATCTCCTGCACATGTTGTTTCGTAACATTACACATACACACTTGTGTATTAAAATATTTTATAATAAATAACACATCTTCATAAATACTAACTATCCTATCCTGCGAGTACTAATATTATAAATGCGAAAGTAAGTTTGTTTGTTACCTTTTCACGCCTAAACCACTGAACGGATTTTGATCAAATTTTGCAGGGATTGCACTATTTTTATCAACAAACCACGCGGGCGAAGCCACGGTGTTTGTTATCAAACTCCTCCAAAACGGCTGGACCAATGTGTATGGCATTTTGTGTGCATATTGGGTAGGTCTGAGAATCGGCTCACATCTATTTTTCATTTTTCAGAATTCAAACACGGATAATGCCGCAGGCCGCAGCTAGTTTTGTATAGAATAATGATTTCTTTTTGATACAAATAAGTGTTTATTTTCCTCAACGTGTCCACCAACAATCATGATCATTCTTGTCGTCTGTCTTATCTATTTGCCTTTCACATACCAGCTACCAGCGGCGCACTATCCATACTACTCGATTAAAAATGGCGAAGTCAACAGTGTCTACTAATACCAAATAAAAAAACCTATACTCCAGCACAACAGCAGGCCCAGACAAAAAACTTTTCTATAGCGTAATTCGCCATACGTCAAAATGTATGGCAGTGACAGATGTGTGAAGGAGTCACGTGACATTTATTTTATTTATTTACATTTACATTTTATTTACATTGTATTTGGTTAACCAACAATTGCTTACACAGTACTTTTACAATTTTGTTTAAAATTTCATTTATAAGTGTAACAATTACTTAAAGTTTAACACCAACATGCACGATTTATGGTTATTAATTTAGCAAAATTTGATGCTTTTTAGTAAAGTTAAAAAAAAGGTCGACAACAATAATTTATAAAAAAAAGGAAATCACAGTAGGTTTATAAAAAGTGAAAATAAAAAAAACATTTCAAAAGCTATTAAAGATATCTCTAAAGCTATTGACAATTCCATACAATTTTGATCGTTCCGTTGGCGTAAACGCTTACAGAAAAAAGATGTGGTCTAGGCTCCCGGTTATTCAATAAACCTGAATATTCAGAAAACTATTCCATTCTACCCAAATTTTATTTATTTGGTACCTATTGATTGTCGAGTCGTTGAGCTCTCAAGATCTGAGTTGAGCTCTACGATTACTGACAGATGTGTGCACTGATTGGATAGGTCCACTAATAGTATCTGTGTGTTTCTTTTCATGGACTATGTCAGACACTAATCTGCATGGTCCTCCCGTGATCTGACCAAAATAATGAAACAGAGGAACGGAAAAAGGAAACAGAGTCAGATGTCACAGACTTTTTTAAAGTCTGTGACATCTGACTCTGTTTCCATAGTTTTTCTGCAAGTATTGAGACCGGAAACAATGACTATAAGTACATACATAGTTTAAATTGCTTCTTTTAATGTTTAAAAGTTTAAGTAAAAACCAATTTAAAGAAATAAATATAATTTATCATTTATAACTCATACGCCTATTGTTATTTCATTTATTTCATATTCATTTATTCAGTACTGGTTTTTTTATTTATTTTTTCTTAAAAAAATATGTTGCCCCACACTAGCAATTTCTCTTGTGTCGTGGGTGCGTTTAAAAACGTTTAAAGTCACATACACGAACAGCCAGACCCAGAACAATTACCTGTAGACCATACAAATATTTGTTCCGTACGGGCATCGAACCCACTACACGCGGCGCAGCAGTCGATCGGTCAGCCACTGCGCTAACAGTGTCGTCAAGTACGTGGAAGACTTACAGCTTAATCAACCTGAACAAATAGAAAAATAATAGAATGTAATCCAATTACAAGTCTTATTTTGTAATTCTACTTTGCTTCTTCTAGCCTTGAATTCTAACAACATACTACCAGCTACTGCCAGACTGCTCTAAACTTCAGCACTCACAACAAAAACTTGCAAAGCAATCCTTGTTTGTCGTGGATTTATTGTTGTCTCAATTTTGCAATCGCCGCCTCCTCGTGTTCAATATTGTCTAATCCACGCTGCTCTTCAACAAAGCCGACAATGTGAGCATAGATAAAAAGTTAAAAAAATTACAAAGCCCTGAAGTCTCTTTGATAACTTCCAAAATTCCTCTTAACGTCGGCCCCGGCTCTGTTATATAACGGGATGTATGTATCCCGGGACGTACGGATGTATGGAGCGCTCACGATAAAGGGAAATTGTTCAATTCACTTTTATGGTTCAGCTTTTCGGGTACCGTTGGTCCACTAACTTGAGCGGTTTTGCTAAATAAATCATCCGATTACCGTCGTTTTCTTGCGGGCGTCGAATTAACCTCACCTGCCAATTTTGTATGGCTTTCACGGCGATGTCGATGTTTTAATTTTTGTTTACTCAAATGAACTTTTCTTTCTGGAAAGACGTAATACTAAAGGACGTACCTACTGATAACTATTTTAATGCTTTCAGAGCCAAAAGTTTACTTGTTTCTTTAACATGTTTACATAGTCTTACTACAGTGCGCAACCCAGTAGCCCAGTGGGTGAAACTTGGTCGTTAATACAAACATACAAACACGTGTTCAAATTCAAATAGGTACCAATAGGAATTTTTCAATTCACTTGTACAGATGCCAGCACATCAAGCTACCCCAATGTGTCAAATTTATTTGATAGATTTTCAACTTCATTTCAAAAGTATAAAGTCCATGTTCAAACGGTAAAATTTGACACATTGGGGTAGCTTGATGTACTAGCGTCTGTACTTTCCCATTGTATTTGGGGATTATTGACATCGGTGAAGGAATGACATCATTAGAAAAACTGGACTCTTTTATACAAGTCTGAAATCACCAATCCACCTTGAGCAAGCATGGTGATCCATTCCGTGCCTTCTTTGTTTGAGATGAGGCCGTTGCACTCCAATAGGACAATAACAAGCTGGTATTATTATTAACAACATTATTCTAGGGAGGCGTTTTAGAAAGATTTGAATATGAATGTGAAGAGACTGATAGACGAACGAAACGATAGCAAATATACTTGCAATTTTGTATGAAAGAAGAAGACATGCTGCGCTGATCTCAAATAAATAGGCACTGAACTCAAATAGGATAGCGGCAGAAAGATGATGTTGTGCGATAGGAATATTTTAAACTGTTAAAAAAGGAAATATTTTATTGTTGTTGATGTTAGTTTGTTGTGGATTAAATAAAAAACAACTTAACCGATATCAAAAATTCCTTTACTTTTAGAAACCATAGGCTAGATTTTATTTTCAAAACTTGCTACAGTTCGTAGGCAAAAGTAGAAATCCGAGCGGTAAAAGTCGCAGGCGCGTCGCTAGTCAGTTTTAAAATCATTCGAATGTACGTAACGTTAACATCGAACGTTCGTGTCAGGCATACTTTTAACACCGGGCGAAATGCCATTTTCTATTTATAAAAACTCTTATGCCTTTTAATATCCCCAAGAGGCGTCGAGATCTCTTTGGGATTGTAAAGACAGTATCTTTTATCTTTACCTTTGAAGATTTCCTTTAAAGAAAGGTATTAATGTTCATTTTCACGCTTAAAAACGGATTTGAATAAAAAATGCTTCTGGGATTGTTGAGGTTGGGGTAATTTTTTTTTTTACAGTAGCTGTTAGAATAATTCGAATGGCAAATGTGGAATACGCGTAGTACTTTGTTGGTCATGTAATACTTATCTTTAGTAAAATTAAAAAATATAATAAAATAATGCTGGACAATCCACAGAGCATCATCACGCAGCGTCATTTTTGGTTTACGTGACAAAAGAAAAAAATACGTGTCCAGTATTTTTGAGTCATCCAACTATCGCACCAAACAGAATTTTGAAGGACACAAGCCTATTCTTTGAAACACATCTAACTCGAAATATTGCCATAAACAGTTTTGAACGTGAGTACCTCAGTAATAAAAGCCTTCATTCAGGTAATTTCTGGCAAGCAACTAACATGGAGGTGAGATCTTATTCCAATCGCGAAGGGAGGCAAAATTATTCGAAACGAGACGCTCTTACACTATAAGGCAGGGTTCAGATAAGAAGTTGCGAAAACTGTAACACGCCAATAATAAATGGAGGTACCGTAAAACGGGGTGAATAGAAACGCAGGGGTGAGAAGAAACAAAACTTTAATAATAATAATAAATAATGCTGGACAATCCACACAGCATCATCTAGCCCTAAGCTAAGCAGAGCTTGTGTTATGGGTACTAGATGACTGATATACTTAATACAATACATTACATAGATAGATATTTTTATTATACATAGGAAATACCCAGAACACCCGGAACAAATATTCATAGATCGTACAAACATTTGTCCCAAGGCGGGAATCGAACCCGCAACCTCTTGCGTCGCAGGCGGACCTTCGCCCGCCGCGCCACAACGGTCGTCAAAAACTTACTTACTTAAAAACTTACGTACTTTGATGGGCATTTTCGCGTTAATTTAACATCTCAAGGACTCATATTTTTAAAGTTTTGTTTTGATTCACCCCGTTTTACTGTTAAGTAGTTCACGGTAAAGTCGCCTCTGTATATTTGTGTACTTAAAGTATTAAATACAATGTGAAAAGGTATATAACTAAATGGTCTGAAACTGTCCATAATGTTGTTGATTGTATTAGCAAATAGTAAATTTTGCTTAAGGCAAAAGGCTTTTAAATAAGGCCATGTGTAACGATAAATATTCCGTATGCAAATGCACGACATTTTGATGGAGGTGCATTGACTAGAACCCACTTGACAGCCTAATAAAAAGTTTGAGAACTGCACATATTTTTAAATATAGAATTATAGAACACAAATAATGTTAGTTTGTTTACAAAAATAAATAGTACTTATGATGAAATGTGTTTAGAATGAAATGTATAAGGCGTTTAGGATTTTTACCAAAATTTTAATTAAACATAGTCGTTACATCTGTCACTGGTTACCATTTTAATTGAAAGCACTCTTTCCACATATGCGGGAATGCAAAGTAAAAAGCAAAACACGCGTGTTGTATTGTGAATCCAAAAACCTAACCAATATTAAAATAGTCTATGATTTGCTGTTCGAAAATTACTGGCCAGTATTTTAACGACACGTAAAGAAAAATTCATTGTACGTGGCCAAGAGTTCGACATTTAAAAGTTTATTTTAAATTTTCATTATTACTTTAAAATGTCTATTCGCAAGCGATACATTGGTTGGTTAGACTTATAGTACATTGATTTTCCATTTAAAAAATATTATCAGTGGATGAAATCAGTTATTTGGCCATTAAAAGTAAACAAGGAAGCTTCTGAAGGCCAATTGTCGTCGTGTCGAATCTACTCGCAATCTCATCTTACCGACAAAAACTTGTCGTGCCCTTCTGAACGCACCCTTACATTGAAAATAATAATAATTTCACAGCACGTAAATTCAGTAGCGTTCACTTTAATATCAGTGGGGGCGTCTGTGACGTAATCATAATTGCTAGTGGTGTGCCTTACGAGAATAATCGTTACTTTTAAGTTTTATATCGATTTTAACGGTAGATAAAAAGCATCACTTATCGATTTTAAAGCAAGTAATTAGTGCGAAATAAAAGTATTACCAAGCTATACCTACCGCTGAAGATAACGACTTAAACTAGTCACAACTAAAATTATTGCAATTATTATTTGATATACTATCCTCGTTTTACAACTATTGCTAATGTTCAACTCATAGGCGAGGACGCTGGCACCCAAAACACAAGTTAAATCTTACATTGGGTGCCAGAGCTCATCGTAAACACTGTTTTCTCTAGATAAGTGTTTCTTTAACGATTATTGAAGGTGGTAAAATATAAATATGTATATATTTTAAATTTATATACATATGTATATATTTAAAAACCTTCAGTAGTGTGGCCATGGGTTCCATCCCATGGCTATACTACTGAAAGGTCTTTCAATCCAAGGATCGTGTGGTGAGGAAAGTTTTGAGTATGAATGTGGAGGGTTCCAAGAGAAACGATGCATGGGTGGAATGGATGACTCGTAGGAATACAATAACGTTGACTATATTCTTGGACCTTAGTTGAAAAGCCTGTGTACCCCCTATTCCTTACCAGAACCCCCACCGATCCATACCGATGAATCCAAAGTAATCAAACATTAATTAACACATGCTGACCCCGAAATCAGACACCCGGAAACACGATTAGCATTTCCATGACTATATTATAAGGGTTGGTAAAAAAATATTGACAGTTGTCCCGATTACGTGTCGTGTGAGGGAAGGGAGAGTAGGGGGGGAGGGCTTGGAACAAAATTATGCTAAACGAGTCGATCCCTTCCATGTTATATGGAAATAACAATTTCGCAGCTCATAAATTTAGTTGTTCCGGATGATATCTGTCGCAACTTATCTATATTCTTCTTAGGGTATTGTAGAAAGCAGTTTTAATGTCGAGTACAAGGCAAGTTTTTTTATTCGTAGTTTCTGTAGTACTGTTACTTATGGCCGTTTGCTGTATTCTTTTACAATCTAGAACCTGCTAGCGATCATTCTGAATCATATAATTATGGAAGAAACATTATCAACTACCTAGGTTTTTTCTCAACTATTTGAAGGTCAAGGGTTGAAGGTCAGTTTTCAGTTTAAACGGATGCAATTGTACTTTATATGGAGCAACTGCTTATCTGAACCCAGTCATTGGATAACAAGATACCTCTTGGTATTAAGTGATTGTCAGCCCAACGGTCTTCTGACAAAGAATTTTAAATGACAGCCAGGACTAACGGCATTACGTCTCTTTCGGGGCACAGAGTGGTTTCAATACGTAAGGGATGGTGACCCAGACACGGAACAACCTCGGCAAGCGTTGCTTAACTTTGAAGATTGACTCGTTTTTCTGTTATGACTTCGATGCTAGCCCTCTCTCTCCTTTATGATAAAAAAACACTTAACTGATTTTGCACTAACACCCTGAGTAAAGCATAATTATCTAGAAAGATTTATTTTTAATCCAGTAATCCTAAATACCAAACCACTCCCATTTAAGACCACCGCCATAAATTATTCAGATTTACTAAATACGGGTCTAAGTCTAAGTAATTAGTCTCTCATTCGATTAATCGGATCCCAAAACAGAATTCGATTAGTCCCGTCCCTAGTAAGGTACGTTGGTAATAATTACGGACGAACATGGGTTGGTATCACCAACGATTCGTATTCAACAGGCGTACCTCTAACAACGTTTTCACATGCTCATATTGCTCATTGTTATCTTGTAACGTGTCGTAACTATATTTCGATAGGAATCGATATCGATTTGGGTATTTTAAGATTGGGTATTTTGGAACACGAATCTGGTTTCTTTGGGCGTCGGAAATGTTCAGAAATAGGATAGAGAACCTATTTTAACTTTCATTTTTTGATTTATTGTTTTGTAATCTGGGTGAAGTAAGAAAGCTCACACCTGTCCCCCCCCCCCCCCCCCGAAGGCTTAGGCAAATATAATAATAATAATAAAAATGTTTATTTTCTTCCACAAATAACACATACTAACGGTATACTTATAGTACATCCAGTTTTTGAAAGCTATGTTTAATGCTCATGTAATAGCGGGTGAAATTCCATTGACCAGGCCCAATCCAGTCTCCAAACTGAGAAATTCCAGATGGAAAAACCTAATAGCAGTTTGCGCAATCCGGGAATCGAACCCGAGACCTCATGCTCATGTCCCATAAGAGCTTTTGCAGATATGGGATAGCGATCAATTTTCCTAGATTATAAAAAAATATTGTACAAGTATTTTTTCTTTTTTTACGGAATATAAAGATTACATTGAAACATGTACATGGTCTAATTTTTTAATCAAGCAATAAAACTATTATGTACATGAATAAAAAAAATATAGAAAAAGAATCGAACATATTGCATGACGTCACTTGTATGTAGACTTTTTACATACTTGTGTCGTAGCTACCCCCACTTACCAACTTTGATGCCTTTTATCTAAGTTTTTTTTTATTAATATGATAATGCTATAATGACGTGTCAAATATTTTTTAATATCAGACCGACAGACAAAATAAGAATAAATTAGATTTTTTTTCACCCAGCCATCATCCCTATTACAAAATAGCAGTGGGGCAGCGTTCAACGTAAAAAGGAGCTATCACTTGGTTCTAAAAAAATCAAACGCGCTTTATTTGTTTTTTGTTTCCGCCTTATGTTTCCTATTTAATTTAACTTAGGTAACTGCAATAGTCACTTTTCAGCTAAGTACCATGTAAGGGAAGAGCGAGACAGGTCCAACACAAGTACATTAAGTAAGTAAGTGTACTAGGGTTGGCAGAGGTGTACTTATTTGTACACCCACATTTCGCTAGTTAAGTTTAAGTCCCATGTAATAAGGGGCGACCCTATTGCCATCTACATGGCACACATCTCGATACTACTGAGATATTCTAGGTAGAAAAACCCAAAAACACTTTGCCCGACCCGGGAATCGAACACAGGACCACGTACTCAGCAGTAGCACTTCCGACCACTAGACCAACGAGGCAATCAGAGGCAGTAGAGACATATGTATTTATGTTTAAATACGCCGAAGCCCGTCGCGACGACCCCATCAATGTCTCCTCCCGACCCTTAGCTCGAGCCAGCCCGCGTAGCTAATAATATATCTATTAGATCCAGCCCGTCCCTTGCTGTCCTCTCCCAGCGACGTCCTAAGCCGAGTCTCGTACCCCACAGAGGGTGCCCTTAGCGATTGGTCGTTTTGCTTTTAAGTTTTTTAAGCCCTGGCTGGAGGCCTTAATATCTAATTAAGTCCCCACAGGAAAGTTATATCCCTGAAGGATAAACTGCGAGACATCGCTATGTCCTAGAACGTATGCTTTATGCTTTTTAGGCAGCACGTTCGCTAACACCTTCATAAAATAATCCCGTTGCTAGGGTTGACAAAACGCAAACACCTCAGTAACCATAACTACTTTAACGCCTCTAAATATATTAGAAAATGTATTCAAACGGACAATGTTATTATTCATACGAAGCTTATCTTCCCTTCGCAGTGTCCTGAGGAAGCCAGTTTTGCATAAACATGAAGGCAAGTCGGGCCAAGTGTTAACCTAGATACATACGTGCAAAGTAGCATCGTGGCTAAAACGCAATAAAATGGCGGTAAAGAGCCGTGATTTGTTGTGACTTAACGGTATGAGATTAAATTAACATCGACCTCGCTAGTGTGCGTCGGGTTTTATATTGTTGCTGGGCGGTTATTCTGTAACCGAACACGAAAATCTGGTATAGTTACCTATCTTTAAAATTGGATTGTATGCATTCGGTTACATCATCAATATCGGACGAAGGTCCACCTGCAACGCAGGAGGTTGCGTGCGATTCCCGCCTCGGGACAAATGTTTGTACGATCTACAAATATTTATATAATCAATTAATGTTTCTGGGTATTTATATGAGATAAATGAAAGTCAATTGCATGCAGTTGAGATGAAAATGCTAATAGAGATGTGTGGAGTTACACGAATGGATAGAATAAAAGATATAATAGACATAGAGAGTTTGTAAGAGTAAGTCTAAAAGTAGCGTCGGTAACTAAGAATTTGTGGGGAAATCAGTTATCAAGTGATGCGGAAAAATTAGCAACATACACTAAGGAAATTTTTGAGTATGACTGTAGATGGTTATGAGATTAAAATAAGAACGAAGAAACGGTGAAATAATTGTGGGAAAGGATATATAAGGCTAGAAAGAAGGTAACAATTGAGATAAATAAAATAAAGAAATAAATAATTCTGGACAAGCCACACAGCAACATCTAGCCCCAAGCTAAGCAGAGCTTGTTTTATGGGTACTAGATGACAGATATACTTAATACAATACAATACATAGATAGATATTTGTATTATACATAGACAATACCCAGAACACCCGGAACAAATATTTGTAGATCGTACAAACATTTGTCCCAGGGCGGGAGTCGAACCCGCAACCTCCTGCGTCGCAAGCGGACACATCGGTCATCAAATGTATGAGAGAAGAAGACACGCTGCACCGACCACATATAAATTGAGATAAGGTCAGGACGATAATTATTAGCGTGTCTCATGTTTAGTTTTTTGACAGTCGTTACGAGTACTCAGAAGCCCAAACGTCTGACAACCAGTCTTACCAAGGGACATCGTGTTGCCCAGTACTGGGCTGTGGAGGTCGGATAGGCAGTCGCTCCATGTAAAATACAGGTATTCAGCTGAATTCGGGTAGACTGGAAGCCGACCCCAATATAGTTGGGAAAAGGCTAGGCGGAAGATGAAGCCGGCCACTGTGGACTGACCACAATAGTACCTTAACAACTGAGTTATTGGGAAGTGCCGATATCCTGGGATTAACCCCTTTAAAGATGAAGCCGGCAACTGTGGACTGACCACAATAGTACCTTAACAACTGGATTATTGGGAAGTGCCGATATCCTGGGCTTAACCCCTTTAAAGATGAAGCCGGCAACTGTGGACTGACCACAATAGTACCTTAACAACTGAATTATTGGGAAGTGCCGATATCCTGGGCTTAACCCCTTTAAAGATGAAGCCGGCAACTGTGGACTGACCACAATAGTACCTTAACAACTGGATTATTGGGAAGTGCCGATATCCTGGGCTTAACCCCTTTAAAGCTTTTGGCTGTCCGTGAGAACTGTTGAATATTTAGTTGTGTGACTATTGGGACTTACGATTTATCTTGCTCTTCGTGGTGCAGAATCTTGATGTATAAATTATATATAGGGTCCCTTTTTCGGATTATAACACATAAATATCATCACGCCTGTATTCCCCAAAGGGTTAGATAGACGTGTTGTCACAGTACCCATATTTCGCCAGTTATTTTTCATTAAGTCATTTGACTTGAAACTTGAAACATAACCGGTTAATGGCAATAGGCTCGCACCTATTAGATGGGTAATTTGGGCGAGCCTATTGCCAATAACACAGGCACAGATTTAGAAGAAAATCCTAATGGAAAACAGTAAAACACTTGGTACAACATGGGAGTCGAGCCCAGGACCTCACACAATTTTAATAACTTCAATTTGACAGTTGGTTATTCTTTTATCCATCACAATAGGGATGACTAAAAATATTTTGATGTCTGTCAGGCAGATTATTAAAAAAAGTTTGAAAACGTATTTTTTATTCTTTTACGTAATCAGAACATAACGTCGATAGATTGAGTTAAAATATGGCATGACGTTACGCCTAGGTAGATTTTATATGCTGAGCTGTGACGTAGCGAGCCCCCACTCTGCAACTTTATTGCATTTTATTTAAGTCATTAATATGATAAAGGGAAGAGCTCGTGGCTAAATAAAAACAGCCGCACGGGTTGATCTGAGGTTAAGCTACGCTTGCCGAGGTCAGTCTGTGGATGCGTGACCATTTGTAACATATCGAGACTCTTCCGTGCCTCGGAAAGCACGTTAAGCCGTTGGTCTCGGTTGTCATTTGTAAATCTTTGACAGTCGTTACGGGTCGTCAGAAGCCCGAAAGTCTGACATCCAGTCTTACCAGGGGGTATCATGTTGCCCAGTAACTGGGTTGTGGAGCTGCATCCGGTTAGACTGGAAGCCGACCCCAACATAGTTGGGAAAAGGCTAGGCAGATGATGATAAATATGATAAAGCAAAAATCACGTGTCTTATATTTTTATTATCTGACTGACGGGTTAAATAATTTATTTTTTAAAATCCCGACGCAAAAACGACGGGGTGACGATAAGTTTGACGTGTCTGTGTATATGTGTGTCTGTCTGTGACATCGTAGCTACAGAACGGATGAACCGATACTGTTTTTTTTTAAAGGTGAGTAGTGGGGAGTGTTCTTTCTTAGCTATGATTGATGAAAATCGGTTTAGCCTTTCAAAAGTTATCTGTATTTTACTCTTTGAATCTGGATTTTTTCAAGTGTCATCCTTATTACAGCTTGTATGGGAAAATCGATATAAACTAGTGATTTCTATTAAGTTTTGTAGCGCAAATAAATTCACATAATTTCTCGTGAAACAGGTTAATCAAGCGCCAACCCTGCTGTTAGTGATTTTGATCCTGATTGGGTCGCAAGTTGATTGATTTTCAATTTGTCGATGTTACTGTATCATACATGACATCATGTCATATTGGCTATGACAGCCTTCAATTAGACGTACCTTTTGGTATACGATATACGAATAACGAAGATAAAAACTGGAATTATGTAGATATTCCATCCTGGCTGGCGATATTATAAAAATACATAAACTCACGGGTTTTTCCCAAATGGTTAGGCTGAATCAAAGTCAAGCCATCTGGTACGATCCATACAAACTCCGAAAGTAAATGAAACAAAATCCTTTTGTTTCATTTACTTTCACATATCTGGTTAAATGCACACCGTTTGCAAGCACTACGCTTCTGCCAATTATTTTTTTGTTTTAACATAAAACGTTTCCCCACACTAGGAAATTCTCCTATTTCGTGGCTGCGTTTACAAACATTTAAAGTCACATACAGGAACAGCCAGACCCGGAACAAGTACTTGTAGGCCATACAAATAATTGTTCCGTGGGGGAATCGGACTCACGACCCGCGGCGCAGCAGTCGTTCGCTCAGCCACTGCACCAACCGTGGCGTAAATAAATCAATCAATGGCTCTTAATAAATCATCTTTCTCTTTGGCAATTTTTTTCTTCTAAATCCACATCGTCCGTTTTCTTACATTCTGAAGAACGTCACCAATAAGGTCAGTGTAAGTCTTTCTAGGTGGTCCCCTGCCAGCGTTTCCTCTCACCTCTGCCTTATACATAAATACGTTTTGTTAATCAACTTTCGGGAAGCTGATGACAGGACGCTATGGCGCGCATTAGGAGAGGGCTATGTCCAGCAGTGGACTAATATAGCCTGATGATGAATCACCTTTCATTCATACTCTCAGCATGACTAAACCATCTAAGCATACTCTTTTAATTAATGCTCGCCACGGCGTCGTGATTTTATCACAGAATTTTTAAATCTATCCAGTTTTTCGTTGTAGTTTATCATCATATTTCCACTTCAGAATTTGTCTTTGAAATAGGGCATTCACCAATTCTTCAAAAGGTCATTAACTGCCGGCCGCCACTAAGCAGACCATGACCAAATCCCGAATCGCTCCTGCTTAAGAATACCCTTCTTACAAGTAACAGAACTACTCGTAAATAAGTTCCCATCCCTTTCCGTCATACTAATCAAACAGCGACCGGAACAGATGGCCATAAACGCTTGCTCATATATTATTCAGTGGCCATTTCACCCACTTTTTATACAGTTACAGACGCCAGGGAGGGCTCCCTTAAATATTGCTTGGGAGGCTAGTTACTCTTTAACGAGGGATTGAGGTCGTAAGACGACTTTGAAGGTCGCTGGTCAGATTTAAAATTAACTAGGAAGACGGATAAAAACATAATTTTCCCTTATTAAGTCAGTCCGGTATGTGATGCCAAAGTGAGTTTTATGTTGTGGTGAAAGTGTCAGATGTATGGAAGAATAAAACATGCTGCATCGACCTCATATAAATTAGGTAAGAGGATGGTGGTTTGTATTAAATCGAGCTTAAGGTATATGTTTAAGAAACAGTTGTTTTAACCTTCAATTATACACAAATAGAAAACGGTAAAGCTACAGTGCTCTAGAAAAGGTCCGCCATGACGCGACCGTAATACGGTCAGAACCGCATCTGAGAGGAGATAAAATGGATGAGTTATCATCAGGAAAAGAATATAGTTGTAGAAGAAGATGATTAAAAAAAAGCAATTATACATCACCTTGTAGCATTTGAGATGTTAGTACCTACGTCGTCAACTACCTACAGATCAATAATGAGAAATTCAGAAAAATTATTTTGTTTGTGAGACCTCATTATGTCCGTGCATCGTGAAAAAAATATAATATTTTATAAGTATTAACAAAAACGTTTTTCGACGTTACGCTGTCAAATACCGCTCTCTAGAAAACCGCGCCATTAAGTTATTAATAGTAATAAAGAAAGTTAAAACAAGGAACGTTCTATTACGATCGCTATATGACGGTACCGGTTTCTTAGGAAATAAAGCTCAAGTTTTTATAAAAATAGCTATCACATACTACACATAGCTCAAGAACCAAAAAAAATAGGTCACACGTGAAAACCGAGGCGGCTGACAATAGGATTACGTTTCGACATAAATCTTCCCGTAAATACAGCAGTCGTAAAAAACTCCTGAAACCTAAAAATACGTCTGAAGAAATAACTCAATCGGAACACGTCCTAAATACTTGTCCTCTTCGCCTTTTTCCTCATATTGAAGAAAAAGTATTATTAGAAGAAGAATGTTGTAGGTGTACATCTACATATTGTATATTTTTACTTAGGTAAGTACTTTTATATAGCACCACACTGGTATTCCCTAAAGGGTATGGCAGAGGTGTTTAGTAAGCTCACATTTTGCTTGATATGTATAAGTCCCATGTAATAGGAGGCGAGTCTATTGACATCAACCGGGTACAAATCCAGACTCCGGGCTGTTACTGAGATATTCTAGATGAAAAACCATGTAACAATTTGTTCGACCCGGGCATCAAACCTAGGGCCTATACCAGCGAGGCAGTCTGGCGACAGCGAGAGTAGTATTTTATATCAACATAGTCACCAGTTTCATTTTTACCTATGTTAAAGTCCCATGTAATAAGGGGAGAGCCTTTTGCCACCAACCGGGCTGCTACTGAATTTTGTAATACAAAATCCCAAACACATTGATTTAAAGTATTTTTAGTACGGCTGAATTTATATCCAAGTCAAACTAAAATTAATTAAATTGTCGTACCAACTGAATGTTATGTTACAGTAATGATAAAAGTTAAATCTTAACTCTTTGAAAAACATTCAGGAAGTAATTTTTCACCAAGCCCCCTCTTTAACATCAACAACTACTTGAAGGAATGCAAAAGGTTCATTTACCTCCACGCCACGTGTACAATATTACTTTTCTCGTAAAAACAAACATTTACAACATTCGCCCTTAAGTACACGAATAAAAACCACCTGCACAGACATTCACCCAGGTAAACACATACCAACACTCAAACAAAAAGCTTATTACAAGCTCGACTTTTCTATATATTATTTTTCTAAGAGACTTTTCTTTTTTAAACAAGCAATCTTTTACGTGTCTTTAATAAAATCTATATTTATTTTAGTCCTTCAATCTGGCACTTGTAAATAAACTCACAAGCATGTGGGTAGTCCAATTTAATTGTCATCGGACATTCAATGAAATAGCTCTCTTTAGGCTTGCTACACACTTGTTCGGTTCGGCATTATTCAGCACAGACGGGCGGTAAATATCAACTTCAATATGCCAAATTAGTAAATATAGTACGGATCGCACGCGCTTAACACAATCAGAATATTTAATTTTGGGCATTAGGTTTGCATATATTATTTATTTAACAAAATATGGCTAAGAAGGAGGTGACTTCTGAGATGACGGGAAATAGAGATGTATGGAAGAATAAGACATGCTGCGCCGACCCCAAATTAAATTGGGATAAGGGCAAGAGGATGACTATTTATTTAACAAAATACAGCATCGTAGGTTATCTTTTGTATAAATAGATATGTATCAACAATCTTATATTTCACTTTATTCATTTGCTCATACCACTGTCTTTAACGACACCACCTTTTCCTGTGTTTTCGACTTACAATTACGACAGTTTAATAAAATACTTGACTCTATGGCTCATTTTTTATTTATGAGTTCAACAATCGGTTTAAGATAACGTAAAGCAATAATGAATAAATATTAGTCTTTCATACAAAGGTGAGAATAACCGACACTAACCGTGATAAACCGCTGTTTGTCTAAATTCACGTAGAAACTATTGAGTGTGAAAATGTTACGTAACTTCAACAAAACCGAAAAAACTTCAAAATTTAATTAATAAATAAAATAGTAACCTACACATGTAAAAAGCAAATTTAGTAGCTTGAAATTGCACTCGAAAACAAATTAAAAAGGCACATTATTTTGTACCCCGACTTTATTGTTTAACGAATTTTGAATCGAACGTGCCGACCCGAACAAGTGTGTAGCACGCCTTACATTACAGAAAAACTTTCACAACCACAATCAGACTTTTAAATTCAGACACGTGTAAGGACGCAGACACGTAACACCCGAACGCACACATAGGTACACAAATATAGGCACGTGCACACCCAAACACAGGTATTTCGCCGCAGAAAGTAACATTAGTATACAACAGATATAACCACAGTACAACATAACGACTCTCCAACTGGTTCACGCCTGTCTAACTTGTCGATAAGTTAGATATCGCCATTCAGACCTTTTTAACTTGAACAGTCGAACCCCAGTGGACGTTACTTCGATAATATCAACGGTTTGTAGGCCGGCAAACTTTGGAATTATGAGAATTTCAACAGTTACTAACTCCGTCCGTTTTTCTTTTTCCATAGGCCGGAAAATAGAAAATAATATTATTGTGTTGTCTTTTCTGTTAGTGATGCAAGGCCTTCGTTCGCGTGGAGATAAAAAAATACTAGCCTGTTACTGCCCCACTGCAAGGCAAAGGCCTCTTCTGAGAAGGTACGTGCATTACTTACCACGTTTACTCAAGGCGTCTTGGCGATTTAAGACTTATATTAACTAGAAGTTATATTAGAAGCACGACACGCAGCGCAGCAGTCACTGGCTCGGCCACTGCGCAACCGTGCCGATTGGTCCAGAAACATGTACTGAACTCATGTGCTATCAGGTTGTTCGTCTATGTCCCTTCCACTCTGTAGACTAGCGAACGATGTAGATAAATATAAAATTGACGATTAATTACACCATTATTTATTAGATAGTTAATGAATAAATATTCAAAATTAAATATAATTAAATAAATAATTAACGAATAAATATTCAATAATTAATATAATTTAATAAATCATTAGTAGATGAATGGAAATATAAAATGAATGTAACTAATAACAAGGAAAATTAATAAAGCGCTCTTCCTCTCTCCAATTATTTAAAATTTTGCTGTGCCCGACAGGGTTCATAATTGTTTCTATACATTTTAATTTTTACCACCTGTTTTTTAAATTATGGATTGCAATAAACGATTTGATTTGATTAAAAGAAATCAATTTCAATTTGTAGATATCCATGACGATCGGGCGATATTAAGTTACCAGTAATACTTTTTATTACTGGTAAGTACGTGTAGGCACCGCACAGTGAATGGTTCCGTGTTTAGTCAGAATGGATGCAATATTAGTTTTATCGACAATACAATAAGTTTGGGTTTTATATTTTTGTTCAAATAAACTGAAGAAGAATAAACCTACTTTAGTGGTTTTAACCACACGACACGACGACACGGTTGGCGCAGTGGTTGAGCCATCGGCTGCTGCGCCGCGTGTTGTGGGTTCGATCCCCGCACGGAACAAATATTTGTATGACCTACAGGTAGTTGTTCCGGGTCTGGCTGTTTGTGTATGTGAGTTTAAATGTTTGTAAACGCACCCACGATACAGGAGAAATTCCTAATGTGGGGCAACGTTTTAAAAAAAATAAAAATAACCGATAACATCCCATATTTCAAAAACTGGACTTAAAAAACAGAAATAAATAACAATCTTTTAAACTATGGGATTCAACAACACGCTTATGTTCAATGAATTATTTTTCATCTGTCGGTCAATGAAATTAATAAATTAAAAAAAAAATTGTAGTAGTGTATAGTAGTATAAACTACTACAATTTTTTTTACAAAATAAACTACGCAATTAATTGGCGAGGTTCAAATCCGGGTAAGTACGAAAGTGACTTGCACTTTCTATGTTTATCTTAGACATAACTGTCATCGATGATTCAAAACATTGTGAGGAAACCTGGACTAACAGTGAATATCTGAAATCACCAACCCGCATTCAGCAAGAGTAGAGATTAATGCTCGTGTCTTCTCTGTACGAGAAGAGGCCTTTGCCCTGCAGTAGGATAGTAACAGGCTGGTAGTATCTTACTATTAAAATATTTTTCATCATAAATTCACTACTGTTTACTAATACACCTCCTTTCAAATTTCATAGATATACTCGTAGAACCTCGCAGTCTCTGTATAACATTTGCATGGACGAACAAATGTACAAGACGAAATTACAAGGGTTCCGTAAACGCCATTGGGCTACGGAACTCTAAAAACAAAAAGTGACACGCGTTAATAAAAAAAGAAATCTCGTTTTACCATTCACTGGGTCATTATAAATTCTTTTTTTTTTTCGTTGAAGGAAACGCTGATAGGACTGGTCACAGATGGTTAAAATAAAAAGGACAGCAAAAGAATTAATGCGCTTGGTTGAGCGAAAAAGGTGCAACTAGCTCGAGGGCCCGGGAAGGTAAAAGGTACTTCCGTTGCAGAAAAAGGACCGGATAACCTTTCTCTGTAGTTATATAGCCAGTTAGTAGTTGTACATACTGAAGCTTTTACCTATAAAAGTGCCTTGACGCAAACCTAGCGTCGATTCGAACGATGTTAACATTGAAAATATAACTATCAAGTAGCAATTAAGGTTAAAATATATATAGAAAGAAGTCTTGAAAATAAAATGAATATTACCTCTTTTATTTACTTTTATATACACATTCTCTATAGGTATGTAAAAATGATATTTATAAAAAATAAAAAATAGTGGTCCGCAGACGGCGGGAGAAGGGTCCAAGCTACCGTTGTTTAGGGTTGCAGAGACAGGAGCATCCTCACAATACTAAATGCTCATTATTACAATAATATAAAGTAGCCTCCAATATCAGGCTTTTGATCTCGAACCGTGTAACGGTCGGCGACAGATGGTCGTCGAGCTTTGAGCTAGTAAGCCAATTAATTTTATTTTTAAATAATAATATCATCATCATTATCATCCTCTTGCCCTTATCCCAATATATTTGGGGTCGGCGCAGCATTTCTTCTTCTTCCATACATTTCTATTTCCCGTAATCTCAGAAGTCACCTCCTTCTTAGCCATATCTTTCACACAATCCATCCATCGTTTCCTGAGTCCCCTCTACTCTTGTAACCCTCTAAATTCATACTCAAAACTTTCCTCGCAACATAATCCTCATTCCATCGCATTTTTAAAAAAATATTAATTAAACAAGATATATAAAAAAAAAGGTACGACTCTGCCAAACCCTTCAGAAGAAACAAACATGATGCTATATTCAGAAATTGTATTTTTTGTCTAATAAGTATCAGAAGATAATTATGACTTTTTCATAAAGTTCAAAATCCTCCCTCTATTCCAATTTAAAAAAAAAGTTGCCCCACACTAGGAATTTCTCCTGGGTGGAGAGTGCGTATACAAACATTTAAGCTCACATACACAAACAGCCAGACCCTTCACAACTATATTTATTATATTTAGGCCATATAAAAATTTGTTCCGTGCAAGAATCGAACTCGCGACATGCAGCGCAGCTGCCAATCGCTCAGTTACTGCGCCAACCATGACATTACGGGCAACATAATGATATAACTACGATGTGTGATACCTAAACGTGGTCTTATTTCCACCAACCCACATAAAAACAGACTTAATTATGTAAATTATCACAAAATATCAAACACAAAATTCTACGAACTGGTTTTCACGGTAAAAGGAAGTTAGCACCTGAAAAAATACATCGAAACATATTACCGACCTTTGGTTCATCAAAATTCATTAATTCAGCCCTTATTAACGATTTCTGACAAGTTCACTGCTCCTTTTATATGTTTTTGTTCGGAGAGGGTTTCTATATAAATGAAAATTACTTTTGTGTTCCATTTATTTAGGCAAGTACTATGTTTGTCGAAATATCGATAATTTTCATTCGATACATAGATATTTTCATTCGATATATAGATATCTTTATTTGATACAAAAGGTACCGTATATTTGTAATATACGGTACCTTTACAGGGCGCTAACGACCCTTCGATAGAATTACAGGTCAAATAAAAAAAAGATGGGTACTTACTAGGGATGTCGAAGTGTTAAAAATAACGATGTATATTTATAATGATCGACATTTCTAAAACGGTTCGGTATCGCATTCGATGTACTTCAAAAAAAAATTGATATTTTTAAACACGCTTTTCTGTACCTATGTGTAAAAGCATCGTCATTAAAGAGTACTCGTTATTTTGATATCTATGTAAAATAACCGGAGAAATATTCTACAACTGTATTCATTGTTGACACTAAATCTCAAGTCAACGAAATATAAGGTTGTATAAAACCTGGACCTATATAATTAATATACGTCTGAAATCGCCAACCCGTCTTGAGCAAGCTTGGTGTTTAATGCTCATGCCTTCTCTGAATGAGAAGAGGCCTTTGCCGGTACACACAGGTGGGACAGTAATAGGCTGGTACTTTTTACTTTTTACCAACTACAATTGTCCAAATATTCACAACACAACTATCATTCTTTGCCAGTTGTGTGAAATGGCTACAACACGGCAAATTGACGAAGTGTGTCCAATTCATAAATAATTAATTTTCTTGACTCGACTAGATATGAATGGAGGTATCTACTTTCCAATGAAAAAAATACGATTCTGTCAAACATAAAACAAATGACTATAATCTAATTCCACAGGGTCCACATGTTGTCAATATTGTACTAAAAGGATAACAGAAGCACTTCAAGTCGTTTTATGTCCAATATATTTCGTTGTTATTATTATTCATGATTTCCGAGTAGGTACCCACTTACGAGTATATTACAGAAAATTTTACTGTATTTCAGTTAATGGAATTGGTTGTTCAGTAAATAAATTTTGTACGTACCTACAGTCAACAAAAGAGATAAGTATCAGGGTTACATAATATGTAAACAAAAATGCTATCGTCAAATCGAAAACCGTCTCCTTTTGTACTCATTAAAAACACACACGAGCCATCCAATATAATAAATTCAAAATGATGATTACATTACAATGATTGTTAATATGGATATTTTGCCGACCAAGTCTGCGGCGGTAACCAAATAGGGTGTTTGGCTGGAATTTGCAAGTGACAGTTCTTATCGATATGTAGTGAGAAAAATTGAAAAGAATATACTCAGATGGTATGGTCACGTTGAGAGGTTGCGTCAAAGACGACTTACAAAAGGTATTTACAAGGCAGACGTAAGCGAAAAGGCCGGGAGGGGACGCCTTAGAAGGACATATTAGACATATAATTTATTATTTCATAAAACATTTGTGTGTACACATTATGGACACAAAAATGTTATCCTCAAATCGAAAACCGTCTCCATTGTACCTATTAAAAACACAGGAGTCCTCCAATATAATAAATTCAAAACCAACGCCTACTTACAATATTTACATCATAAAACACCTTTTATACCATCACATATTTACCGCAAACACCTGTAATACCGCGTTATATTCCAAACAATGTTTTAAACAATGTACTGAGTACCAAAATGCCAATTATTTCGAGTTTGCCGCAAACTTCAAACTTGAGCCGAAATAGGCTGCGTGTACACTCAAACAACTAGAGAAGAGAATGCTTAGAATAGGCCCAACTAGACAAATACAATTGAAATTGTACTGAAATGTAGATAATTAACATTATAAGAGTTTTGAATAAGTGACAATGGCTGTAGGTATATTTTATTGAAATAAGTTAGTTGTAATGAATGTCAAACGCCTTAAATAGAACTAAGTTTAGTGTAGAGCAGTTATCATGTGTAAATAAAACCTAAGGACAGAAGCTCTCCTAGAAGTAGGAAGGAACAAATAAATCTGAGTTATCTGAAGAATGAGCCTTTCATTTCGACATTGAATTATATACAGTCCACACCACAACAACAACAACAGCTCTAATTATTTTTAGCCATTACTGGATCCATTATAATATCAATGGCTATTCTAGTTTTATGTAGGGAAAAATAAGTATCTGGACTTAAAAAGAGGCTGTGACCTCCGATTTTGTTCCCGTGTTTCCTCTCAGAGTAGTCAGGTAGGTAAAACTGACCTAATCTAATAGTAATTTATTTATTTTATGACGTCTAGAGATTTTTATTTTTTTATTTACAGAAATAAATATCATTTCACTTCACTTCAGTCTAACCTAGTTGATATGTCCTAATCATAAATATCTATTATATAAAATTCTCGTGTCACTGTTAATTGAACTCCTCCCAAATGACTCGACCGATTTTCGTGAAATTTGTGTGCATATCGGTTAGGTCTGCGAATCGGAAAACATCTATTTTTCATCCCTTTAAAAGTTAAGGGTTGTCCACCCCAAACATTTTATATGGCAAAACAACGTTTGCTGGGTCAGCTAGTAATATTATAAATGCGAAAGTAAGTTTGTTTATTACCTTTTCACGCCTAAACCACTGAACGGATTTCGATAAAAATTTGGCAGAGAGATAGATTGCACCCCAGGAAAGTACATAAGCTTTTTTATCAACAAACGCGGGCGCAACCGCGGGCGGGTGCTAGTATTATAATGAAAAGGAAATATTTTATTGTTTTTATGTTTGTTTGTGATGGATAAGCTCAAAAACCATTAAAACGATTTTAAAAAATCTTTCACCAATAGTTACATTATCAATGAGTTATAAAGGCTATATTTTATTTCAAAACTACTCTTTAAAGGCCATCCCCTTTAAAGAGTACGTTAAAGTTTAAAAGGATAAGCACGAAATCCACGCGGCCGAAGTCACGATCGGAGTGCTAGTAGTATATAATTTCATGAAACTGCACCTTTATAAGAGTGGTTCCCGTGGTTTACCTGTTTTGTTAAGCCTTTGACGAGTTTGTGGCTTCACAAACTTATGATTGACTAATATGTAAGCTCTGTTCCACTAACCGCCTTGTTAATAGAACTTTGTTCTGATTTGTTGGAATTTCAGACTGAGGCTGGAGAGTTATTTAAAATAACTTCAAAATGTTTTTGGGTAAACAAATTTTTGTTTTTTCTAGGTAAAAGTTCTGTGTAGCGAAACGTTTAGAGGTTTATAGATAATATATATACAAGGTAGGTTTAATAAGTAGAAATAGAAAACAGCCGCTTTCATTCGTGGTTAAAAATATCAAATTGATGATTACCGCTTAATTTTTTTACATCTATGGTAGTACTACATTATCACACTTTTCCAGTTATGTTTAAATTCCATGTAATAGAGGGCGAGACTTTAGCCATCAACTGGCCACCAACCCAGACTCCAGGATGCAGCATTAACTCCAGCTGGAAAAACAGATTAACACTGCCTGACCCAGGAATCTAACCCAGGATCATATGTTCTGTCTAAAATTTTGTTCCTAAATCTTGGTTCATAACCTTAATTTTTTAAGCTATTGCGTATATGCTCCTGGCGTTTCCGTTAACGTCTGCCTTATAAATACCTTTAGTTGGTCGTCTTTCATTCAATCTCTCAATGTGACCATGTGAGCATACTCTTTTCAATTCTTGTCAAAACATTCCAAAAAGAAGTTTCACTTCCTAAATCCAGCCAAACACCCTATTTGTTTACCGCCGTAGACTTGGTCGGCAAAATACCCATATTAACAATCCACGCACGTCACTATTTAATATCATCCCATTAAACTAATTGTTGGTAACAACAACTACGAACAACTGCGGACGTGGCGTGTAGTTTCAACCGTTCCACTAATCACTCTAAATTGGTAGAGTACACCAGTAATTAGTGCCTCCGCTGGCGACGAGGGACGTTTTTAGTTTATTGAATTGGTGAAACAACTAAATTTGAGGCGCGCACTGCAGTATTCAGTATAATTGTGTTAAGTGGGTGATGAGCTGCCGATCGATTCTGTAAAACCTTCCCGTGAATGAGCGATGAAGTAACCTGTGTCACCCAGACACAGGTTACTTCATCGCTTTAAAAACTGGGTTTAGTACCCAGTTTTTAAAATTATAATTGTACTAGCTTCCGCCCGCGGCTTCACCTGCATGGTTTGTTAATAAAAAGTAGCCTATGTCCTTCTCCGGAGTGCACTCTACTTCTCTGTCAAATTTTATCTAAATCCGTTCAGTGGATTAGGCGTGAAAACGTAACAAACAAACTTACTTTCGCATTTTTAATATTAAAAAGTTAGGATAATCAAATGTAAATTATCAATAGCATAGACAAAAATAAGTAATATAGATTCTCGATTATGATTGTAATAATGGAATACTTTTTCAATCTCTAGCATCAGGGGCCTTACTTTTCAAACTAACTTTAATTAATACCCAATACGATTCCAAGGATGTGAAGTGAATAATTTAATTTAATGATTTATACTTACAGTTGATTTATTACATAAATAATATTATTTTTAATTTTGAAATAATATGAATTTAACTCCTAATCCAAAAATAAAAATAATAATCTCATGACAACAAAAAAAATCATCATGTCCATAACGGGACAAGTACCCAAAACGCTGGCAGCACTGCCAAGTTGAATGACCTTGACCTTGACCGTAATCCTTTGGCCAAAATATAATTAGTCAAATACTTCTAATTTATCACACAGTTGTGTTACTGAGGAATTTTTCTTATTGTTCACAGCAAAAACAAGTTTTGGTGGTGTCATTTTTTAGTTCAAAGTGCTGATTTCAAGCGTAATTTAAATTTATTTTTAAATCTCTTCACAAATCTTTCGGCCCACTTCATCACTGGTAAGATTGGTACATGTAGTTATGTCCTATAAGAGAATTTCAACTGACAACCAGTTTTTGTTATGGCCTTAAAATTCGACAAAAGAAGATAATGTTAGGTATTCAGAATAAACCTTTGTCCAAAAACTATAAAGAAAATTCCATTATGGTATTTTATAAACTCCGAATACCTTCGATTTTCTCATAATTTCGGACCGGTTCCACGGACTAACTTACAAAATAATTCATCCTTCGATGGTAACAATTGCTGCAAGAAACTATTTTATTTACTTCAAAATATTCTGTTTCCGTTTCGAAGTAACACTTGTGCCAGTTTCAAAGTTTCGTCATTATCTGCACAAGTTTATTTGGCGAATAAGAAAATTGGACATTGCTAAATACTTGTTATTAAAATACTAGCTGCGCCCACGACTTTGTCCGCGTGGAACTTAACACAACATGGGTTTTTTTTTAATTTTTGAGCGGAACCCTGTTTTTAAGTTACTTCTTATCACATCTGACAGTGAAAATCCTGTCAAAATCGGTCCAGACGTTTTGGAGATTACCTCAAACAAACAGAGAGACAAACATTTTTAAATTTGTTTTTTTTTTGTATAAGTAACTATCTTATAAGCCTTCATAATAATATGCATTTAGCAAAAATCTTTTATTTTGGCATTACAAACAGACATTTTAATGTTATTTATTTACATAAAAGATAATTAATAGAAATTAAATTTTACAACAATATAGTTATCCACTTAGACAGTAAAATTGATTATATTCAGGAGTGGTTTGACCTCAACTGACTACCTCAGTGGTCTAGTCAAGTACCTGCAAGCGCTTTAGCTAAGCTTGGAGGTTCTAGTTTCAATTCCCGAGCGGGGCAGAATGCTATTTGGTTTCTCCATCAAGAATTTCACAGTAGCAGCCCGCAGTATGGATTAGTTACCCGATTGATGGCAATAGGTGAGCCCCCTAGTATAGGACTTAAACATAACTGGCAAAATGTGGGTTTACTATACTATAGGTATACCTCTGCCTACCTCTTCTAGAATATAGGTCCAATGTAATAGTACTTTTGCCCACTGAAAGATTGCAAATAAATGAGTCATCTTGTAGATGTTTTCAGGATATTTTCAAACGAGAAATTAGGTATAATATACGAGTTGTCAACATAGCTATTAGATAATATTGAAACAGAGCATTATTCAACTCTTAATAACATTTCTATTCTACTTTCAAGTACTCATAATAATGTATCCAAAGATATACAATAACAAATGTTTAAAACGTACCACACAGTCATTATTCAAATTGTATAAATACTCATATGACGTAATGGTTTCTATTTCATGGATTTTAAGCCCCATTAGACATGCTATACCGTTATTATTGTTTACGAGTGGAAATTGCTGCCTTGGGCTAGTGATGGCAAGAGCTACTGCTGAGCACGAGGTCCTGGGTTTGATTTCCGAGTAGGGAGAAGTGTTTTTGGGGTTGTGCCATCTGAAATCTGTCAGTAGCAGGCCGGAGTGTGGACTAGTATCCAGTTTATGGCAATAGGCTTGGCCCTTATTATATCTTATACCTTTAAACGAGCAATCCTTGTATACATGTACATATATAATCTGATAACGATTTTCATGAAATTTAGTATGTAGGTTTTGGGGGCGATAAATCGATCTAGCTAGGTTTCTTTTTTAGAAAACGTCGTTTTGTCCGAACAAAGCTCGGTCATCCAGGTACTGGGAGTTAAACAGACCTAGCTAATTGTAGGTGTACACCTCTGCCTTAGTTTTCGCGTAAAACAGGCGAAATATGAAATGATAAATTATGTTATTTCTAAGATTGGTTTTTACCAACACTTTTACACGTGAAATATACTCCGAGATGAAACACCGAATCGAAACAAACCCAGAGTCTCTTTTAAAGTCCAGACATTATCTTGGTCAAATCATGTGTCTGAGAAGGTGTTTTGAGAACATCGCCACACAGATATGAGGATCTGTCCAGTCAGCGCAAGCATTTGTCAGCAACCGTAGAGCTCAGCTCTAGTAAAGTAAAGGACTACATAAGAATCTCCTAACGCACACAACCACGGCCATGACATCCCTTAACATACGTCCACTAATTACCATAATGGAGCCAGCTTGTGCCAACAGGCTCTTAAACAACTTGTAACTAAAATTACGTCAACGGTTAACATAACTAATCAGTTTGTAGCCTCCCCAAGGGACACTCTCACACCGAACCGTACCTCTACAATCTGAAGGCTACTCTCATTATAAAAGCGTTCAAAAACTAGTCGTTATCGCATCTCAGCGACAATAAATGTCGAAAATGTGGGTAATCAGACTTATTGTTTATAGGTTGAGACGGAAACTAGAATGCGAAATCGTTAATAATTAGTACTAAGATTCTTACAGGGCCTCTACGTAACGTACGTGAAACTAATTTCGTTCGACTAATTACTAGGTAATTTGACGTATTCAGTTGGTAAACTTCTCGTAAGAAATTTGTACCAGGGCTACTTATACCATAGAACAAATGCACGGTAATGCAATTTGAAAATAGAACTCTCCTACAGCATATTCATTAAAAAGTGACGTATTCGAATTTACGTCACTTACTCGTTCCGACCATAGTGTGAGTAAGTGAACTGCATTGAAGTTACATTGCATTGATGTGTACCTGATGCTAGGGTTGGACAAAAAATACATGATTTTTTAGAGCCGCCGTCACAATCTCTTCGCACCACCGCTATGTAGATCTGTTGCTAGAGCAGAATCCCCAATATGTCGAACTCTAAGGATGCTAAACGTCCTCCTGACTGCCGACCCTGAATGTGATGTGTTTGCTGATGAATGGAAGAAAATAACACGCGCTTGTCTGGTGTTCTGTGAGACAATATGCGAGGGTGTCCACTGTTACATGTTAGTTTGTTATATTTTGTGATGTATTTAAGTTTATTTAATCATTTAATTCTATATGTATGTCTCAGTTTTTATTTTTTCTAATTCTATGTTAATTAATGTAATTGGACCTATGCCATTTTAATTAACTATAAATAAATAACTAAATGATTAAATTACAATTATAATCGAGAATCAAGATTACCTTTTATATTACTCATGCTTATCTATTGATCCGTTTATATTATTTTAAAGCTAGGTAGGTATTTAATTGGATGACACTGACAGGTCCCTTCACTACTCATTTCACTCAGTTTGTCAGCAGCAGTAAAAGCAGTTTTAGTTAGGTTTGGTTGTTGCGTACTAAAACATATATTCCACATTTGCATATAGTGACATAACTTTACTTAGAAGTTGCTGGTTATAATGTAATGTAAATATTATTCCGTAATGTAAACACTAGTCAAGGTTAAAGTTACTAAGTGGTGTTTACAGTGTAAAGTGTGTAAACTTGAGCATGTCGTGACATTGTTAAACTTTAACATATTGTGTTAGGTTTAAACGTTCTTACATTAGTGAGAAATCAAAACTTCTTAACATATTAATTGAGTTCAGAAAGCTGAATGAAAATTCTACTTAGGCAACTGTTTATTTTAACTATATTCTCCGTAAGAGCTTTAATTTACCTATCCGTAATAATGGCAAGATTACCTTACCTTTTCCCTGCTATGTTAGGGTCGGCTTCCAATCTAACCCGATGCAGCTAAATACAGTGCAACCTCGATATAACAAATCGGAAGGGAACAAGTAAATATTCGTTATATCAAGTAATTCGTTGAACTGAGGTTTGTTATGTTGAGGTTAGGTTGGTCTAAAATTCGTTATAAAGAGGTAAAAAAATAGTTTTTCGTTCACCTTTTACGTTTCTGAGCCATTTCTACTTGAATCTTTACCAATAGTGACGAGCAGCAGTGTTTGCATTACTTTCCATCAAACAACAATGATTGTTTTACGAACAAAAGCGTGTCGAAACCTGTCGCGACATGAATCACATACTATGAGATTAAGAGTCATACATTGGTGGGAACTTTATATAAAGGTTTTGGATTGACAATATTCGTTAATTAGAGGTATTTATACTTTTTCTTGATAGTTGAAAATTCGTTATAAAGAGGTTGTTCGCAAAAAATGTTCGCAATGTAAAGGTATATTTTACATTGACTCTTATGGACAATTCAAGGGGATTACGAAGAATTTGTTAAATCGAGGAAGTCGTTATATTGAGGTACGTTATATTAAGGTTGCACTGTACTAGTATTTTCCATTGGGCGACAGCCTACCTGACCTCCACAGCCCAATTACTAGGTGACACGATACTTCTTGGTAAGACTAGTTGTCAGGCTTTCAGGCTCTGACTATTCGAATCAACTGTCGAAGATCTACAAATGACAGCCTGGACCAACGGCTTTACAGTACGACCAACATATCTATGCAGGCGGAAAAACACAGAACCAAAATAAAATTCACCGAATTGTTCATTATGTTGCAATTTGTTTTGTCAAGCAGCGCCACCCCGAACTGCAAAATTAAATTGGGCATACAAAATTAAGTTGGGAGGTGTCACGCTATGATAGGATGGTTATCCATCCACGGAATGACCTCGGCAAGCATAGCGAACGAACATTAAATGGAGCAAAACAAACATTGGTTGCTGCTTTCTAAGATACTTTTATATCCTAAATTAAGAGCGAGATAAATATTACGCAACCATGTCAAGAGATCACACCCGTTGGGGCTTAGTGATAAACACATTTAAATTGACTGCCAACTCTACTGAGAGATTCCAAACAGATAGGACTGTTTACGTAGTCAAGTCAAACATTCGTAGGCAATTAAAATTAAATTATATCTGACTTTGGGTATTTCATGATGTTGCTTTTCAAAGAGTGTTTAGAAAGGTAAACATTATCAAAAGGAGAATCTTGTATTTCAATGAAGTGGAACACCCCTTTGTACAAATATCGGAATGCCTGGTAAAATTTAAATTAAAGTCGTTTCTGAGATTTTTGGATTCTTTAAAAATCCTGTTTCGGGGACATCTTAATCCTTACCTATCTACCAGATGAAAGAACTAATCACCAGATGACAGCGATACGGAGGCGTACTTTGACGCCTGAGTATTCTCGGTACGGTTTTTACTAAGTATTCCTTCCTTTTAAAATCTATTTTATTTTTCCATATATTGTGCTTGTAATTAGTTCTAGTATAATTATTAGTTAGTTGTAAATTGTAATAAAAGTACTTCTATTATTGAACTGAAGTACTTTTATTAAACTTTTATGCCTGGTAAAATTTAAATTAAAGCCATTTCTGAGATTTTTTAATTCTTTGACAATTGTGTTTCGAGGAAATCTTAATCCTATCCTGACTATCTCAACGTGACAGCGATACGGAGGCGTACTTTGAGTCCTGCTAGTTCTCGGTACGGTTTTTGTTAAATATTTTTGTTTTATTTTATTTTATTTTTGCATATACAACGTGTAACAGAATAAACGCGATAACTCTTAAGGGAAGGGGTCATTGTACTTATCATTCATTTTCTACATCTACCTAGCGTTTTCCCAATTATGATGAGGTCGGTTGTCAGTGTAACCAGATGCAGCTGAATACCAGAGTTTCACATGGAGCGACTGCCTATCTGACCTCCACAACCCAGTTACTGGGCAACACGATACCCCTTGGTGAGACAGGTTGTCAGACTTTTAGGCTTCTGACTACCTGTGACGACTGTCAAAGATCTACAAATGTCTAATATTCGGGCTACAATCAGTTTAGTTTCATCGTATGTTTGTGGTTTAAGCCATTCCGTTAGTTTTTTTAGGGTAGTTAAGTAGACATATTGAGGAGCTCGTGGCTAAATAAACACAGCCGCACGAATCAATCAAAGGTAAGGCCAAGCCTGCTGAGGTCAGTCTGTGGACCGTTCGTAACATATCGAGACTCCTCCGTGTCTCGTAAAGCACGCTAAGCCTGCCATTTGTAGATTTTTGACAGTGTTACGCGTAGTCAGAAGTCCGAAAGTCTGACAACCAGTCTTAGCAAGGGGTATCGTCTTGCCCAATAACTGGGTTGTGAAGGTCAGATAGGCAGTCGCTCGTTGTAAAATACTGGTATTCAGCTACATCCAGTTAGACAGTTGGGAAATGGCCAGACAGATGATGGCAGATGATGATGATGGTAATATACTCGCCCCATATAACATAAAAGTTATACTTATACGTAGCAGGCAATGTCGCTGGCAAACAACAACTTCGTGTCAAAAATGGTGTAGTGTCATAATATTATGTTTCAGTCATTTCAATTAAAGGATCAAGCGATTATGAACTCTAAGACTGGATTACACACATTGAATAGTATTTCAAAACAACATCCTGATGATAAATAGCCCGTCAATAAAGAAAAACAGTACCACGCACAGTAGATAAAATTAAAATTCATTAAAATTAACGATTCAATTATAAAAGACAATGAAGTCAAATATTATTCTGGAGGGGCCCTTGACTTGTATTAAGTAATATTGTAATTAATAATAAGGCCGAGGAAGTTATAATTTACGAATATAATAACTTTAAGTTACTTTGGTGTGAATAAAATTATTTAAATGGCCTTGAAGGTAATGTTTTTCTGTCCCGTTTTATTCCTAGTATCACGCACATGTATTACTTGACGTGCCGTGCCTCGGAAAGCACGTTAAGCACAGTCAGGACCAACGGGTCCTGACTGTCCTTTGTAGATTTTTGACACTAGTTACGGGTAGTCAGAAGCCCGAAAGTCTAATAACCAGTCTTACAAAGGGGTATCGTGTTGTCTAGTAACTGGGTTGTGGCGGTCAAATAGGAAGTCGCTCCATGTAAAATACTGTTGTAGCGATATCTACCTTGCCATATACAAACTAAATCTGACGTGTTTTACATCGCGATATTAAAGTTATCCGAGCGATTGAACATATTTACAAAAACCCGTCAACAACCGTCGGGCAGTAGTCCACCAGATGAAGGGGGATAAATCCTCCCTAACACCCTGTTCCTCATACCCCCAAATTGGTATTCAGCTGCATCCAGTTGGATTGGAAGCCGACCCCAACATAACTTTTTCAAAACAAAAAAAAAAATAATCTCACTTTCAGTGAACAGTTTCAGAAGTGACAGAATATGTGACGATATTTTTCAAGATGGCGTCGGAAAGCATAACGATTTTTTTTTAAACATTGCGATAAGTTTTCTCCCAAACGTCGATAAAGAAGTTACACTTCAAAAACTAGTTTTTAGTTGACTGTTTTACATCATCAAGTAAACTTAAACAATTGCAACGTATATCTCTGTTGAATAAACAGTTACCTTTGTGTTATCACCGAGTACGCCAGCGTGACAACGTTATTTGTGTGATGTGACGTGCGCGTCCGCAACGCTCCGCGCCGTGACTAATAAATGACATGCGGTTTCACGCTGCAGTGTTTTGTAAATATTTGTATGTCTTGTTCAAATTTACGACTTCAGTTGTACGTTTAGGTAGAATACGTATACTCCATTTATAATAACATTTGACAAATTTCGTTATGAATTAGTGGTTATTTCCTCGTAAGCGCCGTGATTTCTACTATTATATTAACTATTTTCATATATTTTATTACAAGTGCTGTCATTCATAATATAATCAGCAATATTACACATTTACTATCGATATTAAGCCGATATTTATCTTTTCTTGAAAATGAATATATATATGAAGTATAGTGCTCTTAAATTCTAAAATTCTCTTAAAAGATTATTATCTTGTAGAATGATGAACGAACCTCGACAGCCTACCTGACGACAAAATAATGGCCATCGTATCTTGTCTGCAATAGCATACATAGGTTTCGCAGATTTTCTGTTGCGTTTCCCAGAAATAAATCTGAAACATCATACATAATACACTTGGATTCATTTCCTTTAAACAGGAACACAGCACTGCTTAGTAGCAGAAATATGTACGGTGGTAGTATTTCCCTAGAGGATCATCTCATCTAAGAGCTCTACTGTTTCTGTATTTCCTTATAATGGGAAAAAAAGACTTGAATTGGAAATCGTATTTATTGTGCAAGATTCAATGTATAGTGGTTATGAACATTTGATACAAAAGCGTGCCCTGACTGGTATCGTCTGGTGTTAACTTAATATCTATCTGTAACTGTTAGTGACGTTCATTCAGTCCATACGGTGGGTGGTTCAAAAACTAGGCAGCGCCTGTATCTTGGGGACCGAAGTTGTGAACATGATGCATTTTACCACTGAAGCTGATGTAGGAACAGGTTATAAGTGCAGTTTATAACAGCTAATTAACTGTAATTGTAGTACAATAAATTAAAATTAAATGAGGTCAAAGTTAAAACTTCATCGAATTAAACAAAGCATAAATACAAATCAAAGAGAAAACCGCACAGAGAGGACTGTAATGCTATTGGGGAGGCCTTTGCCCAGCAGTGGGACAGTATTAGGCTAAGGAAAAAAGAAAAAAAATCTTAAATTATAAATTGTACTTTTGCTACGATAAATATTTTTTTTTATAAAATGTTGCAAAATCCACACAGCATCATCTAGCCCCAAACTAAGCAGAGCTTGTGTTATGGGTACTAGATGACTGGTATACTCAATACAATACATTACATAGATAGATATATTTTATTATACATATAGCAGATACCCAGAACACCCGGAACAAATCTTTGTAGATCGTACAAACATTTGTCCCAGGGCGGAAATCAAACCCGCAACCTCCTGAGTCGCAGGCGGACATTCGCCCGCCGCGCCACATCGATCGTCAAATATACATCAACAATCCCATATAGTTTAGTGCCTAAATATTCTATGCCTAAAAATAGAAAAGCCGACCGTCCGTCCGTTCGTCCCCGGAAGTGGCCTAGTTTGAAAGTGCCTGAGGCACACACGTGTTTCGAACATAGAAACAGAAATTTTAACAGTATCGAAATACCAACAGAATTTTCTTAGATAAACAGAGTTGCTTGTATTAGTGAGAAAACAGCAGCTTGTTTAACTTTCTTGTGTTATGAATCTCATGCACGTGGTTGATGGTTCGAGAAAATACCAGTGTGACTTTACTAATTTTGTATGTTTTGTTCTAAGATTATATTGGATAATATCTGGCAACGGTGACGGAAGACATCGAGAGGAACCCTGGATTTGTATTTTATCGTTTAACGGGCCGATATCCGCAACTCCACGACTCTACGCGTATTTTGTGTAACGAGTGGACGATACCTTATTCGATACACCTCAGTTCCTCGAGAAAGGCCAGCAGCGATCTGACGTTACTGGCGATCTCTCGGAGAGTAAGTGGGTTACCGAAGTATTTTGCCCTGTATGCAGTGACCTCTGGGCAGTAGAGGATCACGTGGGCTGCCATTTCATCCTCCTCCGTGCAGGCTTTTTATAGAGGGCTGTTTGTAACTCCTAAGGCAAAAAGGTGTTCCCTGGTTTTGTTATAAACATTCACGTTCAAAATTGCCAATCTGCCGTGAGCAAGCGACTAAGCGTGCTGATTAATACTCGTCCCTTCTTTGTATGAGAAGAGGTCTTTGCCCTGCAGTGGGATAATAACCTACTAGTATTAATATTTTAGATAGGGTTCATTTGTTAAGCTAGATTAAAACCAATCAAGTTTCACCTTGAAATTGTATGAGCTTGTAACATCAGGTAACCGGAACTTTTTGTTACAAGTCAATAATCCCTTAAACAAAGGCTCAATAGGAAATAAAAGACAACAATGAAAATGTTGTGTTATTTTCAGTTGAAACTATTTATCAACCCGCAAATAACATTCATGGTAAATGTGTTTCGAGCAGCTTTCCACCATTTTTTTTTTAATTTAACGGTTAGTGAGTAATCCATTATTGTGTGCAGTGACAACATATTTGAAAACAGAACGCGGTTACTAAACTTATTATTGAAATAAATTCCGTTATTAACTTTTTAAAAACTGAGGTGGCCATTTACCGGACAGACAACATATACGTGCCATTATCTGCCTAGCCTTTTCCCAATTATGTTGGGGTCGGCTTCCAGTCTACATTTTACATAAAGTAACTGCCTATTCACAACCTAGTTACTGGACAGGGACTGGTTGTCAAACCATCGGGCTTTTGACTAACTGTAACGACTGTCAAAAATCTACAAATGACAGCCAACGGTTGAGGAGTTTCAATATGCCACGAACAATCACCCATCCACAGAGTAACGTCGGCATGCGTAGCTTAACCTTCGATTAACCCGTGCGGCTGTTTTAATTTAGCTATGAGATCCTCACAATATATACGTATATAACAGAACGCCTCTGTGTAATATTCTTACATATGTCTTTTGTTTCTTTTACGCTTATTAATCAGTAGGCCTATAACGAATATTGAACAAAGTCGTTAGGTGAAGAACACTAGGTATTAAACGTCAAATTACATATTCAAACAAAATTAGTCTCACGTACGTAACGTAGGCGGTGTTTCAATCTTAGTACAAACGTTTTAACGTTTCGGTTGATTAACTTCTTGCGGGAATTTCGTACTAAGGCAACTGAAGGCTTACTGCCAGTTTTTGTACTTATTCGATACTACTTATGAAAATTGTGTTTCCCAGTATTGTCACCAGACGACGCTTACACAGTTTTGGTCCAAATTGAAGTTTATGTTAACGCCATTGATTAGGTTCAAAAACTCGCAATAATTCCAATGTGCGCCTAGCACGAAGGTTTGAAGGACACGTCACGTCAATTGGAACGTTTTTAAAATTGACATTATTCGTTTCGAATCTAATATTAATTTAATTTAATGACTTTTATCCTACCTATTGGTGATAATAATTGTGCTTGATTCATAAATTTAAAACGGAATGCGTGTATATACGTTCGAATTGACGTAAAGCGTACGTCAAGCAATCGTTCGTTTTTTTTAAACTTAAGTATTATGAAGAACCCGAAGATCGATTTCTACGCTTGGTTACCAAATAATATGTATTGAACTCGTGGTATCAGGTTGTGAGTCTATGCCCCTTCAAACTTGTATAAGAAGAACATTTTTTTACCTAAAAGAGATTTAAAATATGTGCCAAGCTATTTTGCAATACCTGTGACGACACAGCCCGCATCCAGCATAAAACCTACTTGACAACGACTATAAATTGTGTCCGTACCGCGGTATACCGTACACTAGGTAACCTCCTCTTTGCGAAGTTTTATCGCCCTGGTATTACCTGTATTGTTTTACTTTTTTATCCCCTGTGTTGGTAGGACTTTGAAGAAAGTACTACCATACTAATGCAATAAATGCATTACGCCTGTATTCTCCGAAGTGTAAGGTAGAGATGTATATAGGTGGTACACTCCCATTCTGCCAGTCATATTTATTTACATTCCATGTGCGTATAATTGGCAGCACGGATCTTGAGCATAGAGTGCCGTAACCGGGTCGGGCAAAGTTATACTTCAGAAAAACGACTGAATATAAGTACAACCTTACTTTGTTGAAACAAAACCTTGTTAAGGGGTCCGAGGTCGACTAAAAAAAATCAGCAGACAGCAGAGAACAATTTGTCGATCTAAGATACAGAAAATTTACTGAATACCTGTTTTCTTTCGAAATTAAGCATTAGTCACTGAGATGCGGGAAGCTGAAGACACCCACAACTTGGTATTAACGGTTAAATAAGTGTTGCAAACATAAACACTAACGATAAAACTTTACCATTGTATCTAGGTACTTAGTAATCCGCAGCATAAGTTCAAAACAAGATAACGAATGATGGAGTTAAGTTTTGAATGGCGAGTTTATCTATTGAGTGTAATATATTATTACTTTTAATGTATTTTGCTGCTTTGTTACGTACTATTTTACGAAGCCAGGTTTTAAGAAGCCGAAGAAGGCCGTCTTTTCAATAGCCTCATAATTTTTATCTGAATAATAAATGTGAAAGTTTTACATTTGACTTAACCTTTAACCACCTACCACCGGTCACCATGATCGCAACAACTCTTAGAATTACAATTTTCTAAAGTGTGTTTTTATGGTAGCAGTACCTTTTCTGCACAGCCAAGGGTATCACGCTTGCTCTGGTTAAGTGACACAAAGATTTCGTCTGCGGTCTCGATGACCATAAGTGAGTAATTTTGTGATTTTTATGTTTAGGTTATTAGTAATCCGCAGCATAAGATGAAAACAAGATAGCGAATGATGATAGACTTAAGTTTTATAATCGCGAGTTTACGAGTATCTCTTGATTATATCTGCTTGCAGATGATGCAGCTGAATAACAGTGTTTTACATGGAGCGACTGCCTATCTAACCTCCACAACCCAGTTACTGGGCCACACGATACCCCTTGCTAAGACTGGTTGTCAGACTTTCGGGCTTCTGACTACCTGTAATGACTGTCAAAGATCTACAAATGACAGCCGTGACTAAGCTTTCCGAGGCATTATAATATTACCTATAATATATGTATGTATTTTGCTGTTTTGTTACGTACGCGTTTTAAAAAGCCATAATTTTAGTCTCTTTTATTGTTTAACACAATTTAATTTATGGCTGGACAGATAATTTGTTATCTGAACAATAAATATGACTGTTTGACATTTGACCTAACAAAAACTGTCAAACCGCCATCTTTATTCCAGATACTGCCTATTTACAAACTAGCCCGTAATGTTAAATCTTGTATGTTATTATCATTTTAATTTAAAGTTATTTTTTTAAGCATAGATCCAAATTTCACTTACGCTCAAATAGTGTCATAAGTCAAATTAATTCCAACAGTAGCAAAGTCATTAAATCTGTCTTTTTGTTCTCCTTGATTTTAATTTTATTAGTATAAGCTTGCTTTTTATTATTGCTGAGATAAGATTTTGAAATTATCTGAAACGAATGGTACAATAAAATAATTTTTCAATGTTTTTAGCAGTATTTGAGCGGAGGTGCGTATAGAGTTTGCCTTTTTTTACAAAAAATAAAACTGACTGCCATGTTTGTCTAGTGGTCACGAGCGCTTCTGCCGAGCTCAAGTTCCTATGTTCATTCCCCAGGTCGGCCACGGTATTATTGGGCTTTCCATCTGGACTTTATCAGTAACAGCTCGGGGTCTAGATTGTGCCCGGTTAGTAGCAATAGGCTCGCCCATATGACACTGGACTTAAATATAACTGACAAAATGTGGGTGTTCTATAGGCACACCTCTGCTTAGGCCTTGAGGGACCTTGTGTGATGTTATATAATTTTAACAGATAATAAATGTAAAATCTTTTATTTATATTCGTTTAAAAGTAGAACTGAGGTTGCCTTATCCGCAGAGACTGATAAAGTCTACATATATATCTGTGAAAAAGAATGATTATGTTTTACATTTCAAAAGGAATGTACCAAATAATATACATTTTTTTAAATGTAAATAAACCATTAGGTTTTTCTATGAAATATGGATCTAGTTGATTCAGTGCTGCGGAGTGATTTATCTAATTATTTTTGCGAATATAAAGAATCTCTACCTCTCTGGTCTCATCATGACATCCAGGGTTCGATTCTCGGTTCGTGAAAATCATCGTCTGCCTAGACTTTACCCAACTATATTGGGGTCGGCTTCCAGTATAACCGGATGCAGCTAAGTACCTGTATTTTACATAGAGCGACTGCCTATCTGACCTTCAAAACCCAGTTACTGGGCAACACGATACCTCTTCAAACCAATCAAAGTGTTATTGTGTGTTTATTTCCATCTGAAATTTATCAGTAGCAGCCTGGAGTGTGGATTTGTGCCCGTCCGATGGCAGTTGGCTCACTCCATATTACTTGAAACTTAAATATAACAGGAGATGTGTGGGTGTACTAACTATTAGGTACACCCACATGTTACATATGAATAAAGAAACATATTATTTTAGCTTCTTTATTCCGTGTGATGGCAATAACAAAATATTAAGCACTGAACCGGCAAACGTTTTTTTGACATTTTAAGCCAAAAACATAAAAAAAAAAAAAAACATATTTAGGGTCACCCTTATCATTAAGGGGTATGCAAAATAGACGTTGGCCGATTCTCTGACCTACCCGATATGCACACAAAATTTCATACAAATCAGTATAGCCCTTTCGAAGAAGTTTGGTAACAAATATTGCGACTCGGGAATTTTTTTTTTAGAGGTACTCGCAATTATAATAATCCAAATGCTATACTGGTCTTTGCGTCAGAGTAACCGGATTAAGAGATTGTTTCCCTTTAAGTATACACACTTATACGTTCTTTAAATTTCTAGCCCATTTAAGGCCGGCGGCGCCTAATGGCAGCAATGCACGTGAGGGATGTTAGTAAGCGCAAATGATTTTAGATCTTATTTTATGATGCTTAGCGTTCACATTTCGGTATGCCACGACATGATGCCAAAGCAGGCTGTGACGTATCAATGAAATGACGGCACGGTTGGCGCAGTGGCTGAGCGATCGACTGCTGCGCCACGTGTCGTGGGTTCGATTCCCGCAAGGAACAAGTTTTTGTATGGCCTACAGGTAGTTGTTCCGGGTCTGGCTGTTTGTGTATGTGAGTTTAAATGTTTGTAAACGCACCCACGACACAGGAGAAAGTCCTAGTGTGGGGCAACGTTTCTTTTTAAACAAACAATAAACAAAACAAAGAAATGTGAGCCTTGATAGTGTTATAAATGCTGTAACTATAGCTGTAACTTAGATACCATGTACCAAAATTTGTACCTTTGATGAAAGAAATAAACGATACATTATTATTATTATTATATAAGCTTCAAAATCATCTGTTTTACAAAAATCCATAGACTTACCGTGTCGCCTTTAATAATCACAAACGCTTTTAATATCAAAAGGTCTGACGACGACACCATAGCCAAAAGGCTAGAACAAAAAACAATAAAAAGAATCGTTTCCTTAATAACTAAGGAATATAACCATTTTTTTACCAATAAAAAGCTTGATATTCCATTTAAAAACAATACCGGCCATCAAATTCAGTACCTCCCTAATATACATATAATCCTTGAAATTGGCTCGTTACACCCGCCGAGCCAAAAAAGTATAACGGAACTCACATAATAACTGCCATTTTTTCAGAACAGAATGAAATAGAGTATTTTGTGAGAAAATTTGACAGTTAAATTGTAATAATTTCATTCAGATTATCTTATATAATAGTACTGTTGGTACTTTTCAAGCTCATAATGTTTAAATAATTGTGGGCTGTTTTTTTTTCGAGGTACTATTTTGGGATTTAGTTAGTTTCAAAATATCTGCAATACTACTTTAAGGCATTTCTAATATTAACTTAATTTTTATTTGTGGTTTCTAGTTTTTCCATAAAAAAATTGACATAATAAATATGTCGGTTTTACGAGTATTTTACGGATGAAAATTGTTATATTAATGTAATTTATTTTATATCTGAGTACAAAATAATGGTGAAATGTAATTTTGCCTCAAAAAAATAAGGAATACACAATTACTTCGACCAAATATCTTTCAAGGAAATAAAGGAGAATCAAAACAAAACACTGACAGTTTCGATATTTAAAATCTCTAGAGTAACTTACTCAGATTTACATACGAGTGTATAATGGGTGAATAGATAAATAATTGACATACAAGTCACAAAATTGATTAATAATTATAAGTTTTGATAAAAAAATAATCTTCTTCTTATTATAGTGCCTCTTCAAATTCCGATGGTTGGCAGTCAGCCTTGTATACTTCTCCTTTGTCTTACTTCTTGCAGTAGCACACATATAAATACTAACTAATCAAATATATTGTATGTGTATACATATATTTTGTAGTTTTAATTTATAATTTTATTTTGAGAACAATGATGTTGCTGTGCTCTAACATAGTCTAAAAATTGTTCTTAGCTTCAAGTAAGTAAGTGAAAATCAGTACCTCCAGAGTGGAACCTGACCAACCACAAAACAAGGACGATGAGGGAATAAATACATTTTACGGTCCTTCCCAAAAATAAAATATATCCTCCCATTGGGAAATACCGCAAATAGAATTCGGTGGCGCCACCGCTGGTTTTTTTTTCCACTATTTTTTGTTGCAATTCTGTTGCTCAGGGATCGGAAAAATAGGCCGTTGGTCCTAGAGCAATGTAGTGGTGGATGGTGGTTTCAGAATAAAACCTTTTTAAAGTAGGTACTTCGAAACTTCAAAGTAAATTTGTAGTATATTTTAAAGCTAAGCTAAGTATAGTTCATCACCCTCCTTCTGCCTTTATCCCAATTTATTGAGTCTACGGAGCGTATATGACTTCTTTTTTACATTTGATGGCCGTTGTGGCGCGGCGGGCGAAGGTCCGCCTGCGACGCAAGAGGTTGCGGGTCCGATTCCCGCCTTGGGACAAATGTTTGTACGATCTACAAATATTTGTTCCGGGTGTTCTGGGTATTTCCTATGTATAATAAAAATATCTATCTATGTAATGTATAGTATTAAGTATATCAGTCATCTAGTACCCATAACACAAGCTCTGCTCAGCTTGGGGCTAGATGATGCTGTGTGGATTGTCCAGCATTATTTATTTATTTATTTTATTTATTTATATTTAACGTGATTCCAAAAGGCACTTCTTTTCTTTCATACGAGTATCATCACAATAGGTACATTTTGTGTTTCTTTGGTCTTCCTCTACTGTTATGCTTAAGTGGAGAGTCCACGTCATTATTTTGAATTTAAAAAAATAGAAATAATTGATCGTAGCATTACGAAGCATCTGACGTTTATGGTATCGTGCAAAAAAAAGATAAAATTTGTAGTGATGTGAGGATTAGTATTTTTCATAATATGAAAGTAAAAAATAAACCTTTGACAAAAAAAAACGTACTATTAAAAAACATCGACTCGAACGAATAGAGCAGCACGACAGCCTAATCCTTTTTTAAACCCAAAAGCATAATTCAACCGCGCATGGGCAGGCTCCTATTTAAAACATTATAAAATAAAACAAGCAATTCACACTGCGGTATAAAATAACATCACGCTAGTATTCCCAGAAAGGTTAGGCAGTGCCTACAGCACACCCACGTTTCGCAAGGTATGTTTAAGTCCCATGTAAGAGGGGGCAAAGCTACTGCCAACATCCTAGCACAAATCCAAGCTCCGGACTGCTATTTAGATTGATCAGATAAGAAATCCTATGACACGTGCATTTTTGCCTTAATTTAAATCGAACTTAGGACCTCTTGCTCCGCAGTAGGGCTTGCGACACCTATACCAAATACAAAAAAAAATAGGAGAAATTGTCACAACAGTCGTCAGAATGGATTAAAAATGAAACGTTCAAATTCAACCATCAGAAAATTGTCATTTATAATTTTGAAGTTTATACCCTTACCAAATTATTTGTAACTTTTTTTATTAAGCGAAGAAAATGCCCAATGTGTAATCATATATAATTTGGAACAAGCCCGCCACACTATTCCCAAACCACGGGAACTCCTGAAACCCAGAATCAACAGTGGCGACCACCAGGAAATCATCGAGACAATAAAGCCCGACGAGTCCCGGAGAAACAATTCACCTGTCTTGGATCCCGCAAAGAAATTAATCAGACAAAAGCAGCAGAGGAGTTAGAAAAATACATAATTAACACGCATGACATTCGCGACCCATCCAGCGTGACCCACTTCAGGGCTCCCTCTTCTATGCCCGTCTCTGGGCTCCCTCCTTCTTAAGCGATGTCCGGGTGCACTGGGATGTCGTCAAATTGTGTTGCTACCTAGATTAACTATAGCGAAGTAGGTTTTGTGTTTCATAAGGGTAGATAAGCTGTCCAAATTCACATCATACGATGTTTAGTTGTTTATACACAGTTATTAATATGTACCTATGCATGTATACAGTCCACACTTATAGTCCACATTACCTTAATGATGTTAGTAGAAATTAAATCTTTGCTAAAGACACACGTCTGTTTAATTCAAAATCCCCGTCAATACAAATTCAACCTTATCGTTCTAAACATATGGTCCTAATTCGAGCCGGATTTGGGTCAACGACTGGCCCAGTGCGAGCGCCGCGAGAATAATGACATTCCTGAGCGATAAGGATTTTCTGTGAAGTTATTTTATATATTAGTGATTTGAAATAAATAGACGTTATTACGTGTTGTGAACTTATAAAACGAATCAATACTTCTACTCGTGAGACTTTTATAAATTTCGTGTTGTTGTAGTAATATATTGAGTGAGTGATCGGTTATAATACGATAAAACATACAAACTACAACGACTAGAACATTCTTTCGGAACTTTGTCAAGTTACCCGCGTAGTGTAAAACAGCATAATTTACTTGAAATACGGAGAAAATATAACGATTTACGATGGAAGATCTTCTTGTTTATCAAAATGAGTTGTTGGAAAACCTAATGAAGGCAGAAAGGAATTATAAGAAATCACCGAAAGATAGAATAAAACGGCCATATTTGGAAACAAGGTTACAACAGGCAGAAGAACTATGGAAAGAATTTAAAGAAGGTCATAAATCTATTATTCTGAAAGCTACTGAGATCGATAGGAAAAAATCATATTTTGTAGAAGATATTTGCGAAATCTTTGAAGAACTATACATCAGCTATAAATCAACATTAAAGGAAGCTCTTCAGCCCCTCTTGGTAGAATCGCAATCGTCATCACCAGTTGCCGATGTACAAGATTTGAAGAATCGAGGAATTAAGTTACCTATAATCAAGGTACCCACATTTACAGGAAAATACGAGGAGTGGCAACCGTTTTACGACTTGTTTTGTACTCTTATTCACGACAATGAGTACCTATCACCTGTACAAAAGCTGCATTACCTAAAAAGTAATTTATCTGGAGAACCGGAGATATTATTACGTAACTTTTCTATGACCGATGCTAACTATGATGACGCCTGGAATCAATTAATAAAACGATACAATAACAAAAGATATAACTGCAACGCAATTTTGAAGATATTATTTACGCAGAAACCTGTGCAGGGTGAAACGGCAAGTTTGATCAAACAACTTGTAGATACAACTTCGACATGCTTGAAAGCGTTGAAAAACATTGGTGTGGATACTGATACTTGGGACATTATAATTAACTATTTGGTTGTTTCAAAATTAGAGCCTGAGTCTATAAAGTTATGGGAGCAACATATAAGTACGTGCAACGATGACCTACCCAAATGGTCAGAATTAAGAGACTTTTTAGAAGTAAGATTTAGAACTTTGGAAATGATTGAAAGTACTAAAATAAAAACAGTGCAACCAAAACCTGTGGCTAAACCTAAAGTATTCCATTCCAATGTTACCAGCAACAATGAGAAAAGGTTCGAAAAGAAATGTACCTTATGTAGTGGTGACCACTACATATTTTCCTGTAAGAAGTTTGGAGATAAGTCGGCCAAGGAAAGGCAAGAATTTGTGCAAACGAATAAATTGTGCTTCAATTGCCTAGCACCAACACACCCCGTCAGTAAGTGTCGTCAGTCTACGTGTTGTAAGAGATGCGGTCGGCGGCATCATTCACTTCTGCACTTCGAGAGGGAACAGAAGATCGAGACGACAAACGTAGGTGAAACTTCGCCCACAGGTATAGCAAGCGAGCTATCTACAGGTATGTCTAGTTCTGTACCAAATAATGAGCAAATTGTAACCAACTTTTCTAGTAAACATAACATTCAATCAAACAGTGTCCTATTAGCTACAGCTAAGGTATTAGTAGATAGTAGAAATGGTTGTAAATACGTTTTGAGAGCATTGCTAGACCAGGGCTCGCAAGCCTCTTTTGTTACAGAGGCAACAGTACAATTGTTAAATCTACCACGTAAATCAGTAAGTGGTTGGGTGTCAGGTGTAGGAGAGAGGCAAACTAAAATAAAATACAGGGTTACACTCAACGTTAAATCATGTTACAATCCCAATGCGTCAGTTCAAGTCGAGGCATATGTACTGCGTTCATTAACAACTCTGCTACCCACAACGAATCTAGATATTCCTGATTGGTCAGACCAAAGAGTTTTGGAGTTAGCTGATCCAGGATTCGCAACACCAGGGAAAATAGATATTCTCCTTGGAGCGGAGGTGTACAGCGAAGTCTTGTTAGACGGCGTTATCAAGAATCCTGAGAGTAACTTATTAGCACAAAACACTATCCTAGGATGGGTCCTATCAGGAAGGATGTCTCGAGAATCTATTTTAGCAGAGAAGAATTTTACAAGCTTGCATGTCCAACTTAAAGAAGACGATATGCTTAAGTTATTTTGGGAATTAGAGAATGAACCTAATACAATACAAAAGAGATTATCAAAGGAAGAAGAAACATGTGAAGAGTATTACGATGCTACAACGACTCGAGACAAGGAAGGAAGATATGTGGTAAAGTTGCCATTCAAAAATGATAAACCCGAAGCTCAAGCCGTTGGATTACGAGAAATAGCTGCAAAGAGATTTGAGTTCTTAGAGAAGAAATTTGCTAAAAATAGAAAGTTTCGCGAAGAATACATTAAGGTTATGAACGAATATATTAATCTGAAACATATGGTTCCAGTACAGTTTGCAGATATTAACAATCCTAAAGCAGTATATCTTCCTCATCACGGTGTAGAAAGAGAAGACAAGGATACAACGAAACTCCGAGTAGTATTTGACGCATCGTGTAAAGGCGTTAGTCACATTTCGTTGAATGATAATTTGCTTGTGGGTCCTAAGCTCCAACAAGACTTACGTCACATCCTTATGAGATGGAGGACTCATAAAATTTGCATTACAGCAGATATTATAAAAATGTATAGGATGGTGTGCGTGGCAGAAGAAGATACTAACTATCAAAGGTTATTATGGAGATCATCACCTACTGAAGAAATTAAACATTTCAAACTCGTAAGACTGACCTTTGGTACAGCTTGTGCACCTTACCTTGCGGTGAAATCATTACAGAGATTAGCGGATGATGAGAAATCGATATTTCCAGTTGCTGCTAAAATAACAAAGAGTGATTATTACATGGATGATCTATTGTCAGGGTGCGACACAGAAGATGAAGCTGTTACTTTATACAATGAAATGAACAAACTAATGAATTTAGGTGGCTTTGAGCTACAAAAATGGAGCAGCAATAATGAGGCTGTATTAAAATACATGGGTGAAAATAAACGAGACGAACACGAAGTGCCTCTTAAAGTTCATAGTTTAGTGAAAGTACTAGGAGTCAATTGGAATCGAGACTCAGATAGCTTTGTATATTTTCTAACATTACCAGAATCAAAGAAACCTATAACTAAAAGACAGGTTCTTTCTGATGTGGCCAAACTATACGACCCTCTTGGGTGGATAGCTCCTGTTGTTGTCATAGCAAAACTGTTGATACAAAAGTTATGGAAGACAGGACTAGAATGGGACGAAACTATAAGTGAAGAGCTACTAACAGAGTGGTTACACTTCAGAGAAAACCTGAGTTACATAAGGAATGTTAGTATACCAAGGTGGTTAAACTGTTGTCACGCATCTTCAAGAGAGTTGCACGTCTTCGCAGACGCTTCGCAGGCAGCATATGGAGCGGCAGTCTATATCAGAGTAGTTGAGGAAGAGAGAGTTTATGTAAATTTAATATCAGCCAAAACAAAGGTCGCTCCTATCGAGAAACAACTATCAATTCCAAGATTGGAACTGTGTGGCGCGGCACTAGCAGCCAAACTAGTTTTTGAAATATCTCAAGTCATGAGCATAGCTAAAGAAAATTTGCACGCATGGTCAGATTCAACCATCGTCCTAGCCTGGCTAAAAGGTGGGTCTAGTCGATGGAACACTTTCGTAAGCAACCGTGTGTCTGAAATATTGAACATTTTAGATTATGAGCAATGGGGTCATGTAACAACGGATACAAATCCAGCTGACTGCGCTTCAAGAGGCTTACAGGCCCCGGAGTTGGTGAACAACCTGTTGTGGTGGAATGGCCCAACTTGGTTGTCGGCGCTAGACATAAAGATGCATTCAGTCGAGGTCGAAGATACTCAGGAAGAAGAGAAGGCGAGAGTTCTAACTACTCTATTACAAACTGAAGAAGAATTCATTTGGACTAAATTCTCTAATTTATCAAAAATGTTAAGAGTTATATCATACTGTAGAAGATGGCTAAAATTAAAACTAAATAAAGAGATTGGCGAATGTAACGCTAAATTTATAACTACACGAGAAATTAATGAGACTTTGAATAATTGCATAAAACAAACTCAAGGTTTAGAATTTAATCAAGAAATAAAGCAGTTAAAAGCTCATGGATGTGTTCTCAAAAAGAGCAAACTACGCAACCTTTGTCCCATTATCGATGATAATGGTATTCTAAGAGTCGGCGGACGTATTCAACAGTCGCAAGTTAAGTACGATACACAGCATCCCATAATTTTACCTGCTAAGAGTCATCTTAGTAGACTAATAATTATAGATGCTCACCAGAAGACTATGCACGGTGGACCACAAGTAATGATTAATTACTTGAGGTCAAAGTACTGGATACTGGGAGCCAAGGATCAAGCAAAAAAATATTATCGAGAGTGTGTAACTTGTATCCGATATTCAAGGAACAATTCAGTACAGCTGATGGGCCAGTTACCAGAGGTACGAGTAAAACCAAGCAGACCTTTTAGATCAGCTGGTGTAGACTACGCAGGGCCCATTAACGTTAGATGCTCTCCAGGCAGAGGAAGCAAATCTTACAAAGGCTATATTTGTCTCTTCATTTGTATGGTAACACGTGCCATTCATTTAGAAGTAGTCACAGATCTGACTTCCAAAGGATTTATTGCAGCCTTCAGACGCTTTACAGCGAGACGAGGACATTGTCAAGATCTTTTTAGTGACAACGGCACCAATTTTGTGGGAGCAGACAAGCAACTCAGAGACATGTTTGATAAGGCCAAGTCTTCTTTATCAAGTGAGATAGCAGAGTTGTTAACTTTAGAGCGTACTACATGGCACTTCATACCCCCACACGCGCCTAATTTTGGGGGCTTGTGGGAGGCTGGAGTACGCAGTGCAAAATCGCATCTTAAAAAAGTGATTAAGGATAGTACCCTTACTTATGAGGAGCTTGCTACGGTGTTAACACAAGTGGAAGCTTGTTTAAATTCACGCCCTATTTCAGTTCTAAGTGATGACCCCAATGATCCACTGCCCCTGACACCAGGCCACTTTCTGGTTGGAGAACCTTTACTTAATCTAACAGATGAAAATTATACACTGTGTAAACATACCACTAATCTTGAACGATGGAGGTTAGTGCAAAAAATGGTCAACGATTTTTGGAACCGGTGGTATAAAGAATATCTAGTAAATCTAAATAAAACGTATAAATGGAACACGAAAAAGCTTGAGCCAGAAATCGATGACATAGTTATTTTAAAGGATGACAATATCCCACCTAGCAAGTGGATATTGGGAAAAATTATTCAAAAATATGTGGGTCCCGACCAACTTACCAGAGTAGTGTCAGTCAAAAGTAAAAACAATGTTTTTAAACGCCCTGTAAATAAAATTTGTGTATTAACTAAAAACGAAACAATGTAAATCGTGTACTTACCGTAAAAGTTGTATTTAATGTTACTTACCTATTTAGTCGAGCTACTTACCTGTATTATTATGTTACTTATCAACATACCACATACATATACATATCTATGTGTTAGTATTTATCATACTTACTAAGCATTATTAAACTTAAATATTACGGTGGGCGGTTAGACGTTATGAATGCAACTATGTACCTACTTATTAGCACAAAAAATCTACTTATTTATGTTAAGTGCATACAAACTTCTAAATAATTATATTGTATCTACTACTTACCTAACCTACCTACCATTTCTAGTTGCGCAGCATTCACTGCTTACTTACCAATGATGTAGATTATGTATACTTAGTCCTAAGATATGGTTGTCTATAATAATACCTACTCGCGTTTAGTTACTTACCTTTTTATAGTCTTTGTATTTGTGTACCTATTTAAAAAAAAGGAGTTACTTTGTTCTTTGTCGTTAAGTGCGTTAAGCACCATAATCAACATTGTATTTAAAGTTTATTTGCATTGCTTGGTTATTGTTTATTGTGTTTTTTTTTAAAGGATAGATCCTTTGGTGGGCGGAATGTCCAAATTCACATCATACGATGTTTAGTTGTTTATACACAGTTATTAATATGTACCTATGCATGTATACAGTCCACACTTATAGTCCACATTACCTTAATGATGTTAGTAGAAATTAAATCAACACGTCTGTTTAATTCAAAATCCCCGTCAATACAAAATCAACCTTATCGTTCTAAACAAAGCTGTTATGGGAATATTTTGGAGTGATGCGGAGAATATTACGATTGTACGAACTTTTGCTTTCTGATATTGGTGATTTGAATTTGGTTTTGGTTAGGAGAAAAACGTGCAGACTGTCATCACTTTCCTCTTTATATTATAATCAGTCATAAGTATATTATAAGCTTATGTATTAAGTAAGAAGCTCCTGAATTATTGTCGCACTGTTGAAGTTTAATGTTAGCATCTGCATCAGTATGTAAAAAAAAACTCTTAAGCACAACTAAGGACAAAAACAAAATACATTTCTAAATCATTTATTGAATAACATCAAACATCCAATAAGTAGCACAAGCCTCAACTCACATCAAAGATTTTTTGGTCTACAAGTAACAATATGTACCTATATTACATCTATGGACCATCACAACACAGAAACTAAATAATTTTATAGTTATTTTTTTATTAGAAACTCGTTCTTTTTGCATCAAACACTTAATCAATAACTCTTAAGGACGCTGATGTCCTTAGTGGGTATTCAAATATAGCAAACACAAATTACAATATCCACTGATTAATGATCGTTAAAATTGGCAGCATATTATTTATCTAGTGAAAGTAGCCAGATAGAGTGTCCTACCAAGCAAATATGATAATTTGCAGTCATTATTATACTTTCAGTCTTAGCCTTTAGCAAAGGGGTATCGTACTACCCAGTAACTAAGTTGTGGAGGTCAAATAGGCAGTCGCTCCATGTGAAATACTAGTTTTCAGCTGCATCCAGTAAAGCTGTAAGCCGATCCTAACTCAGTTCAGAAAAGGCTAAGCAAATGATGATGACACATTACCGTACCATATCCATTTTCATTGATTTTATGAAATAACAAAATAATAATAGTATAAAATACGAAATTACCACCTCACTGCGGGCGGAACAGTATTTTTATACATATTTTTTCTGAATACAGTTTGTATTTTTTATTATGTGTAAAAAACAAGAAAGAATATGTGTTAATACTTATTATTTATTTATTTTTTGAACAAAAATTAGATAAAATGATTAAATTGCAATGCAGTTATTATATTAGTGATATAGAGAGATAATATCACAGGTATCATATACATTCCTAGCTTAATTTTGGCAGTGTAATTTATTTGAATAGGGATCTTTTTTACCAGGCGATTTAAATTTCTGACAGCCTTTGTTTTCGGGGATTGTGGATCTAAAAAGAAAAAAGAAAATATAATAAAATTAAATAAGAAAATTAAAATCAGAAGTCCCAGTTACGGCACTGCACAAGGCGTCACTTGGCAAAGATCTCAAGATCTTGCAAGAAGATATAATATGGCAACTTTGTTTATGTTCGATCAAGACATTGTGTCAGTTGGATCAGAGTGTGTTAGTTGACACGTAGAGTGTGAGTTCATTAATAACAAGTAAATCAATTTATCGTTTTTCGTTCCCAGGTTGGAGAAAGAAGAAGTGTGTGAGTGAAGAAGACTTGAGTTCTTGTGAGTTTATGGATAGTCTTAAATGACGTGTCAAGATTTAAGTAACGAATTGTTTGAGTTGGAGAAATGATTTCTGATTTAAAATGGGTTAAGTTAAAATGATATATTTCCATTAATTCCCAAAATATATCTCTTCTAAAATCTTATTTCTATTAGCGTAATTCGACAGGATGTTAACTTACTTATCGCCAAAGTACTGTATAATTTCGATAGTCTTCTATTCATTGTTGAACCTTCATTGAGAAGATTTTGTCCAGCACAGATAAGGAAATATGTATAAAATATTGAATACACCATATTGTGTAAAATAATCATGTTAGTTTCTAGTAGACGGAAATTCTGTGAATGAAAACAAAACTGGACTGTAGTTAACGAATAAAACAAAAGACAATATTAAACGTATTTCAAGTAATTTTATATATTTACATTATTTATAAACGCTGGAAATAGCACGTACGATGTTGCTACACAAATAATTGAACACATGGCCAATGAATATAACATCTGCAAAAAATATGCACTGAGTTAGTCAGGATGCCAGAGCTTTTTGAAAACACTTATCTTGAAAAATTGAATAGAATACCTCTAAAAAATAATAATACTCTTCAAAATAATCTTATTTTAAAATAGTCTTTAAAATATAATTTATTGTACTTTTTATTGCACACCACGGTACTCGTAACTTACAGCCCGGAGTTTGGATTTGTGCCCGGTTGAAGGCAATAGGCTCGCCCCCTATTATATGGGAATTAAAAAGCATAACTGGCGAAATGTGGGTGTTACTAGAGGTGCAACTCAGCCCAACACTTTGGGTAGGTCAGGCGTGAAGTTCATCATCATCATCATCATCAGGCTATACTAGTCCACTGCTGGACATAGCCCTCTCCTAATGAGCGCCATAGCGCCCTGTCTTCAGCTTGTCGCATCCAGCATCTGCCTGCAGTCTTTCGCAGATCGTCATCCCACCTGGTCAGAGGGCGTCCTACACTACGTTTGCCGAGTCGCGGTCTCCACTCAAGAACACGTTTACCCCAGCGGTTGTCGGTTCTTCGCGAGATATGGCCAGCCCACTGCCACTTCAACTTGCTAATTCTTTGAGCTATGTCGGTGACTTTGGTTCTATGTCGGATGTATTCGTTTCGAATCCTATCCTTCAGAGAAACTCCGAGCATAGCTCTCTCCATAGCTCGCTGAGCGACTTTAAATTGGTGGACCAACCTTACCGTAAGTGTCCATGTCTCGGCGCCGTAGGTCATGACGGGTATGACGCACTGATTAAAAACTTTCGTTTTCAAGCATTGCGGTATGGATGACGAGAAGACTCGGCGCAGTTTCCCAAACGCTGCCCAGCCCAGCTGGATCCTCCTCTTGGCCTCCTTCTCGAAATTGTTTTTACCTAACTGCAGAATCTGCCCGAGGTAAGTGTATTCGGAAACGATTTCGAGAAGGTGGCCATGTACGACGACCGGTATTGGATCAATGTGGCCATTGATCATGACTTTGGTTTTATCCAAATTCATGCCAAGACCGATACGTCGCGAGGCTGAAGCTAGGCCGTCCAGCATCTGGTTCAGCTCCTCTAGCGACTCCGCCATTAAGACTATGTCATCTGCGAATCGTAGGTGTGAGATGTAGTCGCCGTTTATGTTTATGCCCTTTCCTTTCCAGTCCAGCATCTTAAACATATCTTCCAACGCGCTTGTGAACAGTTTCGGGGATATAACATCCCCCTGTCTCACTCCTCTGCGCAATTGGATCGGTTTAGACTGCTGGCCCTGTACTTGGACACTCATGGTCGCGGCTTCGTACAGACATCTCAACACCTCGATATAACGATAGTCTACTTGGCATCGCTGTAAGGATTCCAGAACAGCCCAGGTTTCGACAGAGTCAAAGGCCTTCTCATAGTCCACAAAGGCCAGACACAGGGGCTGATTATACTCTTCGGACTTCTGTATAATCTGCCTCACCGTGTGAATGTGGTCTATGGTGCCATATCCTCCTCGAAACCCGGCCTGTTCCGGCGGCTGAAACTCGTCGAGTCTCCTGGCGAGACGATTCGTGACCACTCGTGAGAACAACTTATAGACATGGCTCAGGAGCGAGATGGGTCTATAATTTTTAAGAAGGGCTTTGTCACCCTTCTTAAAAAAGAGCACCACCAAACTCCCGCTCCACGCCTTTGGAGTTCTCCCACTGTGAAGGACGGTGTTAAAGAGGTTCGTTAATTCCTTTATAACAGGGGCTCCTCCAGCTTTCAAAAGCTCTGATGTTATTCCGTCCTCACCGGGGGCTTTTCCATTTTTAAGCTGCCTCAGAGCTAACACGATCTCGTCTTGACTGATGTCAGGCAGTTCGTCGGTGTAGTGGCGCATCAGGGTGGCTCTGGAATCGTGGTCATCTCGTCGGGAATGAGGTGCATGTGCAGCGTATAATCGGCCATAGAAATCCTCTATCTCAGCGGAGATCTCTGGTTTAGACAATACGGTCCTCCCATCGTTCGTTTTAAGCTTCGTCAGGTGGCTCCTGCCAAGCTGCTGAGTGAATACTTTGGACCCTCGGTTTCGCTCAATCGCCTCTTCGATGAGGCGTGTGTTGGAGCTCCGAAGGTCGCGCCGTACCATCTTCGCAATTCGCTTGTTCAGGTCTGACCTCTCCGACGAAGTAGCTTGGGTGGTTTCCCGTCTTTTTGTCATCAACCCGAGAGTCTCAGCCGAGAGTTTGGATTTCCTGCCCGTCCGCTGCGTTCTGCAGAACTTGATGCCCTCATCCCTCAGAGTCTCGACCAGATTGTGTAGGCTCTCGTCAGCGTCGTCAGTGGGTTCCAAGGCAACAAATCTATTCCCGAGAAGCTGCTGGAACTTCTCGGTACCCGCCATGATATGGATTGGGTTAGGTCGGAGCGTGGACTTCATCAGTCGGTTTCTTTCAAGCTTTAAGTTGATATTCAGAGAGCCTCGGAGAAGTCGGTGATCAGATCCGGTATTGAACCTGTTGATCACTGAGACATCTCTGAATATGTGCTTTCTATCCGTCATGATGAAGTCGATCTCATTTTTAGTCACAGTGTCGGGGCTTTGCCACGTCCACTTCCTTTGAGGCTGTTTCTTAAAGAAGGAGTTCATTAAGAACAGCCCCTCCTTCTCAAGGAAGTTGACAAGCATTTGCCCCCTGTGATTCCTAACTCCATAACCATGCGGGCCTATCCGGGATTCGTTGCCAGTCTGGGTTCCCACTTTGCCGTTAAAGTCCCCCATAACAACATTGAAGTGGGCCTTAGTGGTGTTGTGCAAGGCTTTGGATATGTCTTCGTACATATCCTCCACTTCATCATCCGAGTGTGTCGAGGTCGGTGCGTAAACCTGAATTACCTTCATGCTGTACCGCTTGGACAGCCGAAGGATCAGGTACGCTACCCTGGTCGACACACTGGCGATTTCTTCAACGTTGCTAGAGAGGGCCCTATTGACGAGGAAACCTACGCCACCCTGGGATGTTTTATCACCCTCGCGAAAGTAGAGAAGATGGCCCGAGTCTAGGGTTACGGTGTCCTCCCCCTCTCTACGGACTTCGCATAACCCCAGAACATGCCATTTAATGTTCTCTAACTCCACTTCCAACTGCGCTAGATGGTGATCAAGCCTCAGAGTTCGTCCGTTGAACGTTGCCAGGGTCAATTCATTGAGGCAGCCTGCCGTAGCCCGGTGATTCCTAGCACCCCCTGCCTTGCCGTTACCATGGCCCATGGCCAAGGCGTGAAGTTATGTAATGAAAACTTACAAATAATTGCTTTAAGAGCTATATTAGAATGTTACAATGGGCGGCCTTATCGCTAAAAGTGATCTCGTACAGATAACCTTCAGATGGAATGGATAGAGAAGGAAACTTTAACTGAGACTGTACTATTATAACAAAGTACCTGGATGACTGGGCTTCGCGCGGATAAAACAATGTTTTATAAAAATGAAACCTAGATAGACCGATTTATCGCCCCGGAAACCCCTACATACTAAATTTTATGAAAATAGTTGGAGCCGTTTCCGAGATTCAGATTATATATACATATACATACATTTTCGTATATCCAAGAATTACTCGTTTAAAGCTACCAGATACAATAAATAACAATTTGAATACATAATTATATTATGAAACATATAGGGCAAGAGGATGATGATATTATAAAACATTATTATTGACTTTTATAAAATGTATTCTTAAAGAGAAAAATAACGTTTTTACCTGAACATTAAAGCAAGTAGATAGATTTCTGCTGCAACTCAATAAGGATCGAAACTGTGTTGCCCACTGTTCCACTTGTTCAACCGCCAGAAGATCATTCCACTCCCTGCTATCTGAGCCTAACCTCTTCTCAGTATGATTGTACCTTACTTGTATGTTAAATATTCTACTGTTCAAACATTTCAACAAGTTTCGAATCATTGTTATGTAAATGTACATTATTGCATGTTCTAAGATAAGACGTTCTTGAGTTAATGTAGCTGAGACTACGAAACACACAAGGTCTATTTTAATCTTCTCATTATTTATGTAAACCTTTGTAAATATTTTCGATGAAATAAGTAAACCAAATGATATGGTTGATATAACTAAGGAAACTATAAAAATTATATTAACTTTTTTTAAACATTTGATGTGAGTTGGATCGTTCTGGAAGTAATAATGGACGGATATGAAGTTGTCTATCAAGATTTTGTATGAACGCGAGCTTAGAATACCACTTATCATAATAACTGGACCACTTACGAAATTCACAATGTGAAATATTTGCACCATTTTACCCACCCCTAAATTTGTATGACTAGAAAGATCAATGAATTGACTCGAGAATATACCTAGAAATATCAATATTTCCAAAGCAATACGTAATTTACTTAGAATTTTAAGAAATTTTGAAAGAACAACGTAATTTCTGTAAACACCTCCAACATTTTCCACTTTTAGTAACATGTGTATAACTTTACTTGCCACCATTTTCAAGCTTGATGTGTGCTCTTACCAAAATTCTAAGTGTAGAAATAACTTGGGCATCCACTTACTATCATTAAAAATAACTATTACTTAATAGGGGCCATACACGTATTAGTGATGCAATCAACGATAGTCTATTAAAAACTTAGTCATACCTTCCAACGCTGATGCCATATGAACAGAAAATAAATTATACAATATCAACCGACATTTAATCGCTAAAACAGCTGGTAGTAGTCATAATATTATTAGAAATAATTTAATTGATTTCATATAAAATGACATAATTGAATAGAAATTAGATGAAATAATTAATTTCGAAATTATATGAAATTATTAAAATGACATTCACCACTAATTAAATGAATCAATCAAAAATGTACTACATCAAAAGTATACCATCTTCATACATGTAACTAATTTTGCATAAATCATTTGTAAAATACAATAATTTTGTTATCACTAGAAGATCTTACCTTTTTGCATTGAGCACTTTTGGGGGTATAAGGAGCAGGTTGCAAAGTTCCTCATCCCCTATAGAAATGGGAGCGACCTGAGACCTGAGACGGGTGTTGTGCCTGGTGGGCGACTGCCCGACGCCTGTAGTCGGGTTTTTGTATTATATAACTTTAATATTACGATATTGGGTACGTCAGATTTTAGTTCATATGTGGCGAGATAGAGCGCTGATGCCGGGATGTTTATGATCAGCAACGAAATATTAGAATACCTACTGAGTAATAATCAAATTCATTATATTTGCTAGGACATAATAGCGAGACCTACTTTTTTGATGGATTTTATATAAAACGACATAATTTAAACAAAAATTATATGAAATGATTAATTTGCAATGCAATTATTATGTAAGTCATATGGCAAGAAAGTATTGCAGGTGCTAGGTACATTCCTAGCTTTATTTTGGAAGTGTAATTTATTTGAACAGGGTTTTTTTTTACCAGGCGACTTAAATTTCTAACAGCCTTTGTGTTCGGTGATTGTGGATCTAAAAAGGAAAAAGAAAATATAATCAAATCATAAGCCCCAGTTACAGCACTGCACATTGCACAAGGCGTCACTTGGCAAAGATCTCAAGATCTTGCATGGACATATAATATAGCAACTTTATTAATGATCGATACCAAAAAAATAAAATAAAATGAATGTCACAGACGCTCCACGTCCTAGACGTCATTTCTAGAAATAACATCATCATTGCCCTCACATGTAGTACGCACTAACTTAAAATTCAGCAGCGGCATTTGACAACAACATAGTCAGTAAAACAGTAGTGAGCATATGTAGCCAAACTAGTTAATATAAGTCTCGGACATCTCATATTCGTTTGGTATTATCTAAACTAGGTTTTGTACCTATAGAGTACTTTGTTTATGTTCGATAAAGACATTGCTTTATTTGAGCCTTAAGAGACCCGCGGGCGCTTACGCTATTGGTGCGCACGAATGTAGCGAAGGAGAGCGGGTGGGGCGCGGATGTTCTTGGGATGGTTTTGAACGAGATACGCGCGCGCGAGGATCATATGATCGGCGTATGAGGTTAGCGTCCGGGTTCCCCTCTACTGGTTTGACTCGATAAAAAAAATAATAGCACGTGTAAAAGCTTCTACAGTACCAAATTATACTGTTTATTTTCATTCAGTTAATAGAATATATTGCAAAAATATCGTTTCTTTTAGCGTAATGCAACAGGATTTGAACTTACTTATCGACAAAGTGCTGCATAATTTCGATAATCTTCTATTCATTGTTGAACTTTCAGCAAGGAGACTTTGACCAGCATACAATAGAAAATAAGTATATAATATTGAACACACCATAGCATGTATAATAAGCATATTGGTAATTAGTAGACGAAGACTCTGTGGACAAAAACAACACTATAGTTCTAGAGTCAAAATTGAAAATAACGTATTTTTAAATAGTCAAGAAATATAAAATTTACTAATAATTTAATTACATTTTTTATAAACACCATGAATAACCCGTACGATACTGCTACATATATAAATAATGACATGGCCGCCGAATATAACATCTGCAAAAGAAATTAATGTCAGACAGGATTATCCACGTCATTAAAACCAACTCAGTTAGCCTGGCCTTTCCCCAACTGTTTGCCAGGCTTTCGGGCTTGTGACTACCCGTAACGACTGTCAAAGATCTACAAATGACAGCCGAGACCAACGGCTTAACGTGCTTTCCGAGGCACGGAGGAGTCTCGATATATTACGAACGGTCACCGGTCCATAGACCTGACCTCGACAAGCGTAGTCTTCAAAACTTTTAACCTTCGAAGAATACGAAAGTTTAAGAATAATTCATAGAATCATAATCATTAATTTGTTAAACACAGGTATCAACATTAAGGATATTTTCTACGAATTGCAATTTTGTGAATTAAAGCTAATATTTCATGTATTTTTGAACTTTTAAGTATTAACATATATATACAATATTATGCCATAAAACTAACTATATACATATTCACAAAAACAAAATTAAAAAAAGCCGACCAAGACAGGCAAAGAATTATTAATGTTGATGACAAAGATTAACGTAAAAACGGTTTTTGAGGCATAGTTTTTTATTTAAGGTTTTTGTGTACAAACGCCAGCTGCACATCAAGCAACCCCTAACCCGCAATTTATCAGGAACCTTATTTCTGTTGCTATAAACTTGAAAAACTACCAAAGAAATTTGACACATTGTGGTAGCTTGATGTGCTGGCATCTGTACACAACAATCTTAAATTAAAAACTATGCCTTAGAAACCGTTTTTAGTGAATCTTGGTTATCAACCATGGTTGATACCCATGTTTAACAATTAAATGATCTAATTTTGATCCTGATTCAGATTCAGATTCTTATCTATGAATTAATCTAAATACTAACTTAAACTTAAAAAAAAGGTAAAATACCTGTGCTTTAAAGCAAACTGATAGATATCTGCTGCATCTCAATAAACATTTAAACTGTGTTGCCCACTGTTCCACTTGTTCAACCGTCAGAAGATCGTTCCACTCCCTGCAATCTGAGCTTAACCTCTTTTCAGTATCGTTGTACTTAACTTGAACGTCAAATATACAATTGTTCAAACACTTCATCAAGTTTCGAATCATTGTTATGTAAATGTACATGATTGCATTTTCAAAACTGAGGCGTTCTTCTTGCAACGAATATGATAATATTAACAACAAGAGGTTTATCGTTAGCCATTCGTTTTTTATGAAAACCTTCAAAAGCAATTTCACTGTAACAACTGAGACAATTGTTAAAAGAGACACTACTGTGATAATCCAATATATTCTTCTCAACTTCTTCGAATATTTGATGTAAGTCGATTCGTTTTGGAAGTAATTGTGCACGGACATGAAGTCATCTAAGAAGAGCTTGTATGAATGTGAGCTTAGAACACCACTTATCATAACAACTGGACCGCTTAGGTATTTTACAGCGGTAACTGTTTCTATCATTTTGAAAACTCGTTCGTTTATAAGTTCAGAAATCACGTGTATATTATTTAACATAATAACTGCAGATAGCACAATATCAATAATAATATGAAGTTTACTCAGAACTTTATGATATTTAGATAGAAACACGTCATTTCTGTAAACACCCCTTAGATTTTCAGCTTTTATTAACGTTTTTATAATATTTCTTGCCACCATCTTGAGCGTGCGTTGAACACCTTAAACGCCAGGTGACCGACAATCAATTTATTTTCTAAAGTGTCTCGTTGTCTGGCAGTTAAGGTGTTAAAAAACTTCAAGTACAGAAATGAGGTGGATACTTTTTATGATTATAATAATAGTAAAAGGAACTATCGCATACGTTATCAGTTTATAATGGACAAAACAATTAGATCATATTGGAAAGACGGACATGACAATGAGCGTTCTCGTTGGGTAAAGGCCTCCTACAAATATGTCTAACTTATTCTGGGATTTCTGCTTCCAACCACTAGATGCTAGGTTTATAAAAACCATTTTCATCATCTGTCTAACCTTTTCCTAACTTACCTATTTTTCAGTCGAATCGGATACAGCTGAATACCAGTATTTTACAGGGAGCAACTGCCTATATGACCTACACAACCCAGTTACTGGGCAGCACGATACCCTTGGTATCACTGATTGTCAGACTCTCTGGCTTCTGACTACTCGTAACTGTCAAAGATCTACAAATGACAGCCGGGACCAACGACTTCACGTGTTTTCCAAGGCACGGAGGAGTCTCAAACGGTCACCTATCCACAGACTGACCTCGGCAAGCGTAGCCTTCGATCAACCTGCAAGGATATGTAATGGATGGTCACAGACTAACCTCGGCAAGCTAAACCTTCGTTCGACCCGTGCGGCTGTTTTTATTTAGCCACGAGTATTATACAAACCAAAAAAAAAAAAACTAAATCTATCTGCAAGCAGATCAAACTCTTCAGTTACTGCTTTCTTTATTTTGTGGCTTATACGTCCCGTTTTCTATTTAAGCCTATGGAAATCTCGCAACACGATTTCCTGCTACTGACAAATGTAAGTAAGCGCGCTTGGCATAGGTTCCACCTAGCTAAGGAAACAAATTGAGCAGTGTAATCATGACAAAAGGATCCATTAAGTAATTAGTTAGAACAGCAGAAAGTAATAGTTTTAAACAGGTTAATGTTACAACAAACTTAACTATAGCCGTCACAACGATTTGTCTCATAAATAACTATGCTAGTCATTTGGGAAATTTCCATTACAGAACACGTCGTCAGCGACATTGTTACGCTTTTTGGCATTATATTTGTTAGAGGGACTTGTGACTCAATAATAACGGCCGCACGGATCGATCTTCAAAATTAAGTAACGCTTGCCGAGGTCGGTTCGTGGATGGGTGACCATGACCGACCATAACATACTGTCTTTTGAGAGTTCTCCGTATCGGTCCCGGGTATCATCATCTGTAAATCTTTGACAGTCATAGGTAGTAAGCTCGAAAGTCTGCCAATAAGTCTTACCACGAATTTTGGCAGAATTTTGGCGAATTCTCTTTGGCAGAATGATTGCAATATAACGTTAGATAGTGTGCATGTTGCATTCGGAGTCGTTTACTGTACGGACCTTGTAGAAACTCGATCAAATTTCTGTGCGTTCAAGCGTTTTCAAATGTCAGCTCATCATTTAAGACCCATTAATATTGATGTTAATTTTAAACGGTGCGCGGTGGTGCTAGGGCCTATCCCAGTTGTAAACGGCCCTTTGTGCGTATTGTTCTAGCTCTGTTCTGTCTCCTGCTTGATATGGAAGGAAGTGGTATTTTTCTAACTCCTCCGCTGTTTGCTTCTGATGTCGTACGTCTTCTGGCTTCATTATTTCTGGTGGTCGCCACTGTTGATTCTGGTTTTCAGGACTTGCAATGGTTTGGGAATAGTGTGACAGGCTTCTCCCAATTAAAAAAAGTCTTACCAAGGCGTGTCATGTTACTCAGTTACTGGATTATAGAGTTCAGATAGGCAGTCGCATAATTATGGTTGCCAACACCAACCTAGTTGGAGAAAGGCTAAGCAGATGAGGGCGTTTAAATTGATTTTTGGACTATGCTTCTGTTTATAATTATACCTTAATAAATGTATAAAGAAAATGATACATCATTCGTTCATCACAATTGTTTATGTTTTTACTCTGCTGGGTTTTTAAACGTCGGGACTGCCATTTATTTTATATAAAAGTCCCTAAATTAAATAAATAGTGAAAAAAAAAGTAGGTCTTGAAAATTACACTGTTTAGGAGCTTCAAGGAGGAAAAATTCTAACATTTAAAAGATCCGTACTATTTTTAAGAGAAACATCATTGTATATTTATTTATTTATTTAATACTTTAAGCACACAAATGTACAGTGGCGGACTTAATGCCATAGGCATTTTCTACCAGTCAACTTTTGGGTGATGCAGAGACAAACAGTGGCAGGTGCAATTTCTTAAAAGAAAAGTGAAAAGAAATATATATTTATAAAATATATATATACATATATATTATTATAAACTATAAATATAATACCTACATAGAATATATACACAAATAAACATATACATAAACAATATATTATATTGTATATATATATTGTATATGTTATTAATTAATGAAAAGCGACACCATACTGATATAAAAATCCGTATTTTACGATGAATTTGACGAATTTTCAAATATGGAAACAATTAAAATCTAAAATATGGTAACCCCACTGATATCAGGAACGGGCTCCCGAGAGACGAAGGAACCTCCTAGCAATACACGTTTTGTGCAGGAGAGCATTTTGGATCAGGCCCTTGATCTAACTGCCTGTAGAGAGCCTCCTCAAGCATTCAAGCTTTTGGCTAATCCGATAATCGTGATGGCCTCGTGATGACATGACTGACCTATTGAGATATCGGGAAAAGGCGGTCACTCTTGAGGTGTAGGATTTTAGACGAACGTACCAATTGTTTCTTTGTGCGCGAAGGCGACTTGGCCAACACTGAGAGATCCCGAGCTTACGCACATAGAAACATTGTGTATGTGTATCATACACACGCAACTTAGAACAACCTGTCTTTGTGAGATAAAAATTAATCTGTGAACAGCGTTTTGGGCTACAATATTGTTCAAATGTAATGTGTATTTCTTTTTATATACTGCACATTGTTACTGCTTGTTGTTCCTTATGAATAACAAAAGAAACATCTGTAGTACGTGCCAAATCCAAGTGCTATGCCTGGAAATGATTGATATGAAGAGATGAGGGTGTGTTCGATTTGTATAATGATAATTGCCCTTGAGATTGTGTTCATATGTGCTCGCTGTTATTATAAACTGAAAAGTGTTTCTGTATGTTTTTTCAAAGTCGTATAAGTCACTTTTGATAACTATTAGAGAATAACTTAGTGTAAACAGGTCAAAATGTTTACAAGTTGATGATAAACCTTGATGGAAATACAAAAAGTATTAAATAAGGCTGACTATCAGCACTTTTTGAATGTCAAAAATTACATAATTGAGTTCCCCAAAACGCCCGCCCTTTGCCACTTCATAGCGCAGTTTCCGGGAAGAAGGAGTGGCGCTACAACCTCCTAGCAACACTTCTAAAGTATCAACTACCGCAAAAATAACCGGTACATAGTGCACCAATTTATTTGCATAGATTTAGTTTAGTCACCAATTGGTTTCACGGAATGGTGTGCTGCGCCACCCCCCAAATTGGGGTAGGCAGTAGTTTTAACGATTATGATTGTTAAAACTACTGCCTACCTATGTACTTTGGTATGTTCCCCATTCGTTTTTAAATAATTCAACGGGATCAATTTCTGTGAATAATAATGGCCGTAATGATAGTGTGGGTGGGCGCCATGTCTATATACAGGGTGGAAGGCGTGTATACGCCGCAGCGTTGAAAATATTCGTTGGCTTTTTCCTATTTTTTTCATGTACCTTTCACTTTTCAATTGATTTTTAATCGAACCAAAATAATTCCCTTTTTCATTAATAATCTCATTGGGTTAAATAAAAATCCTGTGTGTTTTAACAATTAAAAAAAAAAAAAAAACTTCAGATAAAAACGCAGAAATGTAGAAAGTCGAAGTAGAATTTCAACACTATCGGAGTCTAGAATCATGTACTGAACTCATGGTACCAGGATGCGCGACAATGTCTATTCCACCCAGTAAACTTAATTTAAAATAATCTTAGCTTATTGTATTATGCAGTTGGTGTAACCTTTCTGACAATTTTCCTGTAAAAAATAAATTATCTGTTTTGAAAAAACCTTTGTCCAGCAGTGGGACAGTACCTATATCCCAAGCCATTTAAATTAACGTAACTTTTGATTTAATCAATAAAGATTTAATAAGTTACAACGTTTTTAAAATAATTATAAGTGAATCATTAATTTGATAAGCTGTGTGCCCGAAGCGATGGTCTCCCATCGGGAAAAAATAAGAACTACCATACAAACTTTCATTCCTATTTAGTTGTTTTAGGAGATGTCTGTTTTAAAAAATCTCAGTGCTCACTATACATACATATATTATCAGAAACCCTTATACACCGGTTAAGGCAGTCCATGAGTGAATAAAATATTTTTACTAAGTAGAAAATGTTAAATTTATTTATCAAAACAATTAATAACAAAGATGTAGTTTGATAATTAGAGACCATATAATTATATCCACCTGTATGTTAAAGTAATTGTTTTTAATTACTTAATTAACACTAATAATGTATATGGGACAATCGCGTGCGGTTTCTAGGAGTGTTTGTTCAACTGTGACTTCACTAATTACCGTCTAATTGGCGTACGAATGTTTGCGGAGACAATTATTTTTCTAAATTTATTTAATTACATTTTTTAAAGTCTAGAATAGATGACTGACCTATACATTATTTTTCATTAGTTATTTTATGCAAATTTTTAATGTACGAAAACTTGTTTTTTCGTAAATAATAACTTATAAACACTTTAAAGTTCACTGAAATAAAAGTTTAATTCAAAAACATCGTATAGCCTAACACCGTTGCCATAAATTTTAAAACTATTATAATAATTTGAAATAGTAAGTAAAAATTACAACTATCACTTACCCTTAAATATAACAACAACTATTCGTTCACACAACACTTAACAACACTGAATCTTTCCCGCGCACAACTTTCCAACAACCCGGCTACGCGACTAATCCGCTGCTACGAAGCTACGTGTAGCGCGCTACGCCACCAGAAGTCGACTGAGTGCTACGCATGATATTTGCTACGCCTAGCCGATGACTGACATTTAGCGAAACTATAATAACTCGAATATTACATCTCATAATTTATACTTTGTGAAAGAAGAAGTTTCACCATATTTGGTTTCTTGATAACTTTGTACATTAAGAAGAATTTTCTTTCGGGGAAAAATAATTAAACTTGCGTAATAATGGCGGAATATGAGTTTATGACAGTACTTTGTTAATATGGCTACTTTGTTAAGTAGTGTAGCGTGAAAAAACATATTTTTTGGTAACTTCAATATGGACTTCCTGTAATATGATTTTCGTACTGGCTGTTCAATTTTAGTGCGTTGTAACAATATGTTTAAGAAACGGTTTTTTTTTTAATTTGAACTTGGAATGTAAAAAAAATATTGTACGCTTGTGCATATATTAGGTCTTTACCTATGAAATTGCCGTTCTGCAGTACTGGCCATTTCAAATCAAAATATTTTTTGTTTGGCTAAGAATTCTAATTTGAAATTAATTTTATTTTAAAAACATGGATTTTTTTTTCCAAAAGTAGTCATTTGTTTATTGATTAGTGTTACATTTTCATCGCATTTAAATCTTTTTCGTCATCATGGATACGTTAAAAATTCGAGTAATTATGGAATATGAGTACCGTCGTGGCAGCAACGCGGCACAAGCGGCACGCAACATCAACGACGTTTACGGAGCTAACACTACAAACCAACGCACTACCTGTTATTGGTTTGCTCGCTTCCGTTCTGGAAATTTCGACCTGAAAAATGAACCTCGCGGTCGTCCGAAGACTTTGGTCGACAATGACGAATTAAAGGCGATTGTGGAAGCTGATGATACACAATCTACGGCTGAATTAGCAGCAGCTTTCGACGTTAGCGTCAAAACAATATTGGTCCATTTGCGTCAAATTGGCAAGGTAAAAAAGCTTGACAAATGGGAGCCCCACGAACTCAATGATCGCCAGCGCGAAGTACGCGTCGAGACGTGCCTTGCACTGCTCAACAGACACACAAATGAAGGAATTTTGAACCGCATTGGTACCTGCGATGAAAAATGGATTCTGTTTGATAACCGCAAGCGCTCAGCAAGTTGGTTGGATCCTGGTTCAGCACCTAAACAATGCCCTAAACGAAAACTTACCCCAAGAAAAGTGATGGTCACTGTTTGGTGGTCTAGCGCCGGTGTGATTCAACACAGCTTCTTACCAAACGGGGTGAGCATTACTGCAGATGTGTACTGTGAAGAATTGAACACAATGATGGAGAAGCTGGCACATCTCCAACCAGCATTGGTCAATCGCTCGTCTCCGCTGCTCCTGCACGACAACGCGCGACCTCATACTGCACAGCAGACGGTCTCCAAGTTGCAAGAACTGGGGTTGGAAGCTCTCCGTCATCCGCCCTACTCACCAGACCTTGCGCCTACAGACTACTACTTTTTCCAGAATTTGGATAACTTCTTGGCGGGAAAAAAAATCAATACCCGAGAGGCAGTACAAAATGCCTTTGAAGAATTTGTTGCCTCCCGTCCAGCTGATTTCTTTAAGAAGGGCATCAATAAACTGCCACTGCGTTGGCAAAGATGCATTGATTGCATGGGTGATTACTTCGATTAATACAAATAAAAAATACATGAAAAAAATTCATTTAAATTTTTTCATACAAAACGGCAATTTCATAGGTAAAGACCTATTATATATTATCTTGATTGCTGGTTACTGTTATATATTTTTGAAACAAAAGTGGACTTCTTTTTAAAACATACATTTGTTCATGAACAAAACATGAAAATAAGACATTCGACGGTAAAAAAACGACTTAAAATGGAACCTTTTGTTCCATTTTAAGTCGTTTTTTTACCGTACAAGTAAAGAATTTCTCAGAAATTATTTGGAGGTTTTAACCCCTTGAGTACCTTGAAACAGGCTATTAATAAATGAACAAGTAAATAACACTCGTTGAGTTCCACTCTATTTTCAAAAATCATTTTTGCTTCACCATTTTACAACCGCTGAGTTCTCAAGAAAATAAAATCTCAGAAAGTATTTTTTTTTTTTACTATGCATTGTCAAAATTGTTGTGGATTCAGATCAGCAAGCACAAACGTCATTTTCATTCATATATGGTTTTAAAGTAATTTTGGCTTATTTCATCGGGAGTTTTTCAGTAGCCCGCAGTCTGGATCTGTTCCCGATTGATGGCAATAGGCTAGCCTCTAATTAGAGGAGTACCTATGGGTCACCCACACATGTAATTACATGTGTGGGTGACCCATAGGTACTCCCCTACGTAGGCCTTTTTGTCATCATATTAAAACTACGAACTACCTACAAAAGCATTACAAGCCGAATTTAATTAGCAATGTTGGGGCCATCAAAATATTCCGTATAAATGGAACACAATGCGATATTTGGTTGTTCGCGTCCCACTGCAGGGCTTAAGTACAGAATAATACAGAAGATCAACTCGACGCAATTAGTGAAAATGCACGCATACATACGACATGTACACTATTCACGTAGAGTGAGTACAAACGTACTCACGACTGGCGAATATAAAAGATATCTCCCCTAAAAAAATCTCAAAAAAAAATTTGAAACATATTTTATGATTAAAAGTAAAAAAAGATAGTATAAAATTAGTAAGGTAGCGAACTATCTGAACTAGTTTCATGTTTTAAGATCGCAACTCGGCAAACGTAGTGTAGGACGCCTTCTGACTAGGTGGGATGACGATCTGCGAAAGACTGCAGCTGGATGCTGGAAGCGGCAAACTGAATACAGGGCGCTATGGCGCTCATTAGGAGAGAGATATGTCCAGCAGTGGACTAATATAGGCTGATGATGATGATGATGATGACGTCGACCTTCTGTCCAGGTTTACTACTCTGTGCCAAACAAAAGCTCCTTTTCGAGGAAAATCTATTCAGGTGCGAGTTTACAAATACCTCTTTATATATTGAAATATTTTACCAACCGTATATTATATTGCCTGACGCCTACACGTTGGATTATTTTTATAAAGACAACAAAACATGACACCACGCCTGAATTCCCTAAAGGTGTAGGCAGAAGAATTCATAATATATACCTACGCACATTTTGTTGTGATAATAATAAAAAAGTGGCAAATATGAAACATGGAAATTGATTGTCATTGAAATATTTTTTTGTAATTGTTTGGAATTTCTATTCTAATATCATATTTTTATCTAAACTTATATTAAAAATAAAATAAAATTTTATTTAACTTCGACAAAAAACAAATGAAAACTTTTAATAAATAAAATAAATAAATAAATAAATATTGCTGGACAATCCACACAACATCACCTAGCCCCAAGCTAAGCAGAGCTTGTGTTATGGGTACTAGATGACTGATATATGATATAATGATTAATACAATACATAACATAGATAGATATTTTTTTATTATACATAGGAAATACCCAGAACACCCGGAACAAATATTTGTAGATCGTACAAACATTTGTCCCAAGGCGGGAATCGAACCCGCAACCTCTTGCGTCGCAGGCGGACCTTCGCCCGCCGCGCCACAACGGTCGTCAAAAGTTTCTGTAAGTGATGAGCCGCTTAGACGCAAGTTTCCAACGTAAAAATTATAAAGTTAAGTGTACTTATTTTTGAGAAGCCTACTAATGAGTATAAACAGATTAATATATATATTTTTTCGAAAACATTAAAAAAATTGGATTAAAAATATAAGGTTTTATTAGAAGTAGTAGTCAGTCAGACGTTCAGTTGGGATGGCGGTCGGTCGGCCGACAAAATTTATATTGTACCCTATATAATTTAGTTGTCAGACTTTCGAGCTTCTGACTACCCATAACGACTGTGACTGCCAGAACCAACAGCTTAACATACTTTCCGAGGCACGGAGTAGACTCCACATGTAATGAACGGTCACCCATCCTCAGACTGACTTTGGCAAGCGTAGCTTTGCCTTCGATCGACAAGTGCGGCTGTTTTTATTAAGCCACAACCTCCTCACCTATACCTTTGTGTGCAATGTTCCCGGGGTAAATAAAAGAGCAGGGGTATCAAGTTAGTAATAAGTTGTTAATTATTTATTTAGATACAACAACAAAGTTAGGAAACAATGGAGTTATGGGAGTATAGTAAATGATTGATTCACTGTTTCTTATTATTAAACTTGGTACTGTCTTCAGGGAGATGGTGTTACTGTTAGTTATAATAATGGCTCGTCAGTTAAGTGGTCGCTAGCGCTACTGTTGAGCATGAGGTCTTAGATTCGATTCCCTGGATTTATTGGATTATTTCATCTAGGGTTTCTTAGTGGCAGCGTGGAGTGTGGATTTCAGGCCGGTTGATATCAACGGGCTCGCCCTCTAAGTATTACATTACTACAAGACTTTAAATAACTATCGAAATATAGGTTCGACGATCGACGTGGCGCGGGTGAAGGTCTGAGGCTGCGGGTTCGATCCCCGCCTTGGGAGAAATGTTCGTACGATCTACAAAGATTTGTTCCGGGTGCTCTGGGTCTTTGCTGTATGCATGGTATAATAAAAAAATATCTACTTATGTAATGTATTGTATTAAGTATATCAGTCATCTAGTACCCATAACACAAGCTCTGCTTAGCTTGGGTCTAGATGATGCTGTGTGGATTGTCCAGCATTATTTATTTAGGTTGACTACAGGTACACCTCTGCCTAACCCTTTAAGGAATATAGGCGTGATGTTATGTTATGAATAATAAATTCGTCTTCTTTGGGACTATCTGTTTCAATTTAGTTATAAACCGCCTTTTTACTAACATATTTAAATGTATGAAAACGTAAAAACTGTGACCTCTGAGATTGTTTCGGCCTGTCTTCTAGGAGGAGTTAGCTAGGAAATAATAAACTCATCTTATTTTATTTTTTTGTATTGTTTTACATATTAAATTAAGAGACATATGGCTAAAAAGGAGGTGACTTCTGAGATAACGGGAAATAGAGATGTATGGAAGAAGAAGACATGCTGCGCCGACCCCAAATTAAATTGGGATAAGGGTAAGAGGACGATGATGATGATGATGATTAAATTAAGAGACAATTTTGTAAAATGTGTGGGTATAACCTTTTATATTTATTGTATAATTTAGGGTTATAGCCATGTGTGTGAGTACTGGGTGACACTAATCTCACCCAGTACTCACACACATTCACTTCCACACCATGTCACGTAAGTGTATTAGTTTAAGCTTAAATAGTAGTAGTTTAAGTTTTATTTATATAATATTTTGCTCAGGCTCAATAACTTCATACCTATGGAAGGGCGGAGCATACTAATACAAACAAACTTTTTACTTAAAAGGATTATCCTCATTGTAACTAGAAAAAAATATTTAAGTTGAAGGAATGTTTTTTTTTTCCTATTGTCTCCCTCCGTCTGTTTCTTTTAAGTAATCTCCGAAACGTCTGACCAATTTTGACGGGAGATAGCTGATGTGTTATGGAGAAATTTTAATTCATTTTATTTGATTTTAGAAAAATTAAAACCCATTATATTTTGTCAAATTCTACGCGGACGAAGTCAAGGGTAGAGGTAGTTTGACAAATAAAGATTGCCAACTTACAAAAACAATTATCATTTATAACTTTAATCCGTTTTCAGTAACACTTAGGCGACACCTAAATGTAACACTTTAGCTCATTTTGATTGTATTATGATAACGCTCTTTTTTACCCATTTTCGGATCATTCCGGGCTCTTTCTGTGAGCTCGTCCAAGCTTGTTTCTGAACACTGACAGCCGCTCAATTTTCCTGTTCTTGACGAGATCCACTATCTCGTCAAGAACGGGGAAATTGACCAGACGGCCCTTTGCCCCAAAGGCTTTGCTATTATGTAAGTGTATACTAACCTAACCTAACCTTAACTTTAAAACCAAAACACCATATTATACTAGAAGAACGAAAGAGACCCATTAAATCATGGGTCTCAATTATCCTACTTAATATTATAAATATGAATGTTAGTTTGTTTGTTACGCTTCCACTCGAAAATTACTAAACCGATCATCATGAAACTTTGTACACATATTCTTGAAGGTATTAGGACTAAAATAGGATACTTTATATTGAAAAAAATAAGTAATATAATATATGTTACTTATTTTTTTCAATTCAAAGAATCCTATGTTAGGTACGTTATAAATAATATATTAATATCATATATAATCTAAAATGAACCTTAAATAAATCTAAATTACTTTAATTTATTTGAATTAAATAAGCTAGTAGCTGCATTTTAAGTATCTACGCATAATGAAGAAATAATAAAGTAATGGGATGAATATACAAGAACCTGACTACAACTGTAGCCCACCAGACATGATCACTCCCAGGTCTGAGAAATATAATGAAGGAAGGAATACGGAGGAACTTAATGGAAGATGAGGAGCTTTACATCCAATTCCTCATGCCCCTGAAATACCACCACTACCAGCTACCAGTCAGCTAGTTTTAAAATACTAACCAAATATTAATGAGTAAAAGTTTCTGAAATTATTGAAATAAATCTAATTTAAAATCATTTCGGCCGGGCGGTTGAGCTGATGTAAGCGCTACTGCTGATCATAAGGTTTCTGGGCTCGATTCCCGGGACGGACATAGTGTTATAGGGATTCTTAGTATCAGTCCGGAATCCGAGTAGTCAGAAGCCCGAAAGTCTGACAACCAGCTTTACCAAGGGGTTTCGTGTTGCCCAGAGACTGGGTTGTGGAAGTCAGATAGGCAGTCGCTCCATGTAAAATACTGGTATTCAGCTGCATCCGGTTAGACTGGAAGCCGACCCCAACACAGTTAGGAAAAGGCTAGGCAGATGATGAGACGACACTCCGGACCATGGAAGTGTGCCCGTTTGATGGCTTTAGGCTCGCCCTCTTTTACATGGGAATTGCTAGCAAAATATAGGTGTAATATAGGTAAACCTCGGTCTAACACCTTGGAGAAGTTTTGAGTTGCTCATATCATTACACAAATTACTGTTTTTAAAGTAATCAAGTAAAAAACTCTTTACGTTGTAGCGAGAGCCCTTTCCCAAATCGCACACCCTTATAAAAGCCAGGTAACCTCATTGCTTTAAGTTTTCACGGTGTTTAAGGGTACCCTACATTAGGAGGGATATTCTCATACCCTTGTTTCGTGCAAAATATTATGGGACAACCTTTCTTTTTGGCTATCTCAAAATGTACCATAAAAGAAAGGTCGCTTGATTTAATTTTTCACATTAATATTAAAAGATAAATTACATTAGTATCTGTAAAATGGTGTTCTCAAACACTTTGACTAGTGCAACAAGCAAAAAAAAACTAAGAAAGGTCGGTTTTTCTTGTCTGACTCAGAGGTCTCTATTAAATCGTGTAGCTCAACTGAGAACTTAGGAAGCTCAACAGCTCGACTAATATTAGGTACCAAAAAGAGAATACATTTTTTACGTAATGCGTATTGAAAGTTAGTTAAAACTTAATTATACAATCTCAATTATGTTAGCATGTAAATGATTCAAAACATAAGAGAAAAATATTGTTCACACCTATTTCAAGTCGACGCTACTTCCTGAAATATGAAGCTGTGACTTGCAGAGATCCATCGCACACTTAAGGGTTCTTTTTATCCCATTTTGTTACGGAACCCTAAAAAAGAGCATAGCCCCGATATCATATTTAGTTTCCAAGAAAACAGAGCACCTTATTAATCCCACGGACGCGACCACCCAATGGAGCGAACAAAAGGAAAAAGTTAACAGGTCCATGAGAAATTAAATTACCGGGACGTTGTTTTCGTAGCAGAGATGGGTTAAGTGCCCCTCGTATCAGTAATGGCAATGTTCGATGGTGCTTATTTCGGGTACCATGTTGATTCAGAGGTTGAAGAGTTTTGGGGATCCCTTCCGCGTTTTAGGGTTACTTGTGTCATGTGAAAATGGACTTCGATGACGGTGTATGAAATTATGAATACTGTTATAAAGTGGTAACAGTGGCGAGGCTTAAATTTTCGTAAAAGAGAAGCTGAAAAAAAAAAAGTAACTTAGTAATCTTGACGATCGATATGGCGCGGTGGGTGAAGGTCCGACTGTGACGCAGGTGGTTGCGGGTTCCCGCCTTTGGATAAATGTTTGTACGATCTACAAAGATTTGTTCCTGGTATTTAAAAAAAAAAAAAAAAAAAAAAAAAAAAAAAAAAAAAAAAAAAGTTATGGATATAGTGTCATCATCTGCCTAGCCTTTTCCCAACTATGTTGAGGTCGGCTTCTAGTCTAACCAGATACAGCTGAAAACCAGTATTTTACATGGAGCGACTGCCTATCTGACCTCCACAACCCAATTACTGGACTACACGAAATCCTTTGGTAAGACTGGTTGTCAGATTTTCGGTTTTCTAACTACCCGTAACGACTGTTAAAGATCTACAAATGACAGCCGGGAGCAACGGCTTAGCGTGCTTTCCAAATAAGAGTTCCTAGTAGTATATAGGTTTAGTGTTACCATGTGTAATATTAGTTGGCACTATTGACTATTTTTTAATGGCGTGAGAATTACTTTTCCGATCTAATACTGTTGTAATAATGTTAGTCTTGTTTTTGAAGTCCGTTAAAAAGTGAATTGTAACGCCGGGAGAGGACGCCCTAGAAAGACATACACTGACGTTACTGGTGATGTTCTTCAGAAAAGGCGTGAGTACTCGCATGCGTGTATAATCAGATATATGAACGTAAATGAAGCAAAACCAGTATGTTTTTAAAGGCACTTATAATATGTTGCAGTGTATCTACCATCACGCCTGTTAGGCAGAGCCGTAGATACCTATAGTTCACCCATATTTTGCCAGTCATGTTAAGTCCCATGTAATAGGGGCCGAGCTTATTAGCACTAACCAAGCACAAATAAAGTTTCCGGACTGCTGCTGAGAAATTTCAAATGGAAAAATCCAATAACACTGTTGTCCGACCAAAGAATCGACAACAAAACCTCATGACCGACGAGGCTGTCAATATTATAATACTATAAATATTATATTTTCATGCATTTTTTATTGGGAAATGCCGCCATACTATTCCCTAACCACTGCGACTCCTGAAAAGCAGAATCAATAGTGGCGACCACCAGAAAAGCATCGATACAATGAAGCCCGAAGAGTCCCGACGAGTCGAGACGAGTTTCGACGACACGGTTGGCGCAGTGGTTGAGCCATCGGCTGCTGCGCCGCATGTTGTGGGTTCGAACCCCTCACGGAACAAATATTTGTATGACCTACAGGTAATTGTTCCGGGTCTGGCTGTTTGTGTATGTGAGTTTCAATGTTTGTAAACGCACCCACGATACAGGAGAAATTCCTAGTTTGGGGCAACGTTTTTTAAAAAAAGAAAGAAAAGAAGTCCCGGAGTAACGATTCAACTGTCTTGGGTTCCGCGACGAAATTAATCAGAAAAGAACAGGGGAGGATTAAGAAAATACATTATTTCCACTTCCTTCCATATCAAGCAGGAGACAGAACAGCTAGGCCAATGGGCACAAAGGGACGTCAAAATGTTCATGTATTATCGTTAACTGTGTCAGATACAGGCTTTATCTAAGTAGAATACCTACCCCAACATTCGAACTCACTACTTCTTGATCGCTTGGAACCCAACTATTACAACAGAACTCCACTTAGGTACATACGACCGATGTGGCGCAGCGGGCGAAGGTCCGCCTGCGACGCAGGAGGTTGCGTTCGATTCCCGCCTTGGGAGACAAATGTTTGTACGATCCACAAAGATTTGTTCCAGGTGTTCTGGGTGTTTGCTATATGTATAATAAAAAAAAATGTTTATCTATGTAATGTATTGTATTAAGTATATCAGTCATCTAGTACCCATAACACAAGCTCTGCTTAGCTTGGGGCTAGATGATGCTGTGTGGATTGTCCAGCATTATTTATTTATTATTTATTTATTTAACTGTGTCAGATACAGGCTTTATCTAAGTAGAATACCTACCCCAACATTCGAACTCACTACTTCTTGATCGCTTGGAGCCCAACTATTACAACAGAACTCCACTTAGGTACATACGACCGATGTGGCGCAGCGGGCGAAGGTCCGCCTGCGACGCAGGAGGTTGCGGGTTCGATTCCCGCCTTGGGAGACAAATGTTTGTACGATCCACAAAGATTTGTTCCAGGTGTTCTGGGTATTTGCTATGTATAATAAAAAATATCTATCTATGTAATGTATTGTATTAAGTATATCAGTCATCTAGTACCCATAACACAAGCTCTGCTTAGTTTGAGGCTAGATGATGCTGTGTGGATTGTCCAGCATTATTTATTTATTTATTTATTTATAAGGACTAAGAAACACAAGGCGTGAAATTTTAACCAAATTTCTAAGTTAAATTTCTAAGTTAAATTTCTAAGTTAAATTTCTAAGTTAAATTTCTAAGTTAAATTTTTAAGTTAAATTTGTTCTGTTCCAACCCTAAATTCTCTAGCGATCTATTTAATGTATTTTAAAGTTTATTTATTGAGTTAAGAACTCTGTTGTTTTACTTTTTTCCTTAAAGATCCGTAAGTGGTTCCTGACTTCTCACTGGTCCAAATTTAAATTTAAATCCAGACATGTTGTATAAGAATATATTAGCTCGTGGCTAATAGAAACAGCCGGACAGTTCTATCGAAGGTTAAGTTACGCTTGCAGAGGTCAGTCTGTGGATGGGTGATCATTCATTACATATCGAGACTCCTCCGTGCCTTGGAAATCACGTTAAGCCGTTGGTCCCAGCTGTCATTTATTGATCTTTGACACTCGTTAAGGGTAGTCAAAAGCCAGCAACTGGGTTGTGGAGGTCAAATAGACATTCGCTTCATGTAAAATACTGGTATTCAGCTGCATCCAGATAGACTGGAATCCGACTGAGCCGTCCGAGTCGACCGAGAGAAATGGCTAGGCAGATGACATGTTGTATGGCCATTTGGAAGTATGAGGAACAGGGTGTAAAGTTCCTCATCCGCCATTAAAAAGGAAAGATCCTCCGACGAGACGACGACTGTGTCTGGTGGGCTACTGCCAGACGGTTGTTGTCAGATGCTTGTTTGTATGTTCAATCGCTTGGATAACTTTAATATCGCGATGTAGGATACGTCAGATTTAGTTTTGTTTGTGGCGAGATCAAATAAAGCCAGCCCTCTGGTTAAAGTTCAGGCCAGCCCTTGGGTCACAGGAAGCGTAACTGCGAGTACTGACCTTTCTGAAGAACATCACCAAATAGGTCAGTGTATTCCAGCATTTCCACTAACACCTGCCTTTTAAAAACCTTTTGACAGTCGCCTTTATCTGTATCTTTATTTGTGTTTGTGTGTGTGTTTTATTGAATGTTATTCTTCATGAAACGACGCATTAAACAGCTTTTGCTTCTTACTGCTTTTAGATGTGTGTATAAAGTTATATCACATATATAAACTTGATGTTTTTATTTCGGCGCCTTTTCTTTTATGGCGTCGTCTAGACGCAGTTTTGATATTGGACTTTAAAAATTGAGTTAAAGTGATAAACTATGAGTTGACTAACACTTTAAAGTTTTGATTGGATTGAATTCTCATCGCGTTTATTAAATAGTTATAGTGTTTTAAGCAGCCATTTTATTATATCTAATACCTTTAAATGACCCATTTTTGTATACATATGTACATACATTCATATATATACGATCAGAATCTCGGAAACGGCTCCAACGATTTTCATGAAATTTAGTATGCGGGGGGTTTCGGGGGCGATAAATCGATCTAGCTAGGTTTCATTTTTAGAAAACTTCGACTTATCCGATCAACGCTCGGTCATCCAGGTACTGAGCATAAAATAACTATGCAAGTAATTACATTTTTTTGACCATTTATATATCTATTTCAAAACTTTCTTTCTCAAAAATAATTACATTCACTTACTTGAGAAAACAACTTATGTCCTATTCAATTATTTTTTTTCCTTTTAATGGTCATTTATGTTTTTTATGCAATAACAGTAAAATATAATAAAAACAATTAAATTACTCAACAAAATTATTAGCCTAATCGTAAAAAGACGTCGACTTTCATACACGATAGTCGCCTTTATGTTGGCTGAGCGATTGACTGCTGCGCTGCGTGTCTTGGGTTCGATTCCCGCACGGAACAAATATTTGTATGGCGTATATGCTTTGTAAACGCACCCACGATACAGGAGAAATTTCTAGGGTGGGGTAACTTAAAAAAAAAAATATAAGATACATTTTGTATTATTTCTCGTTGTCTGGCAGTTAAGGTGTTAAGATAATAATTATTATTGTTATTTAATTACTTTGTGCCAAGAAAATACACGTAATTTGAATGGAGGGGTTACTATGAAACCTTACCACGTATCACATCATCAGAGAGGTAGGTTGGGATAAAAAAGTTGCTCCCCATTATGTGAAGCCCCAGTGCCCATGACCTACAAGCCAATCTATCGCACCCATCCGTCGAGGTTGCTCCAATCGTTGCTCTCATGTCATTCACTTATAGAGCTCACATGTCATTCACTTATGGGGCTCATACGTCACCGCGACCCACGTAGACCTTATCTAAAAGCTACCCATGAAAAATAACCCCTCAACCTTGACATAAAACTCTTTGTCGGAAGAGGACTCTGAAATATTGTCTCACTGGATAGATTTATAAGAAAATGGACTTGTGAAAAATGTTTTTCAGTATGGGCAAAAAATGGTATATATGAACTACTTAACTGTAAAATGAGATATAGATACCATGAAACATGCTGTCTTTATCTTTTGTTTGAAGTTGATAGAGATAGAATTATATTTTAGATTATCTAATACCTTTAAGCGAGCAATTCTTGTATATACGTATGTACATATATATACTCGTATATGCCATTCATAATCAGAATCTGATATATTTGGAACAAAAGCGATTCGTCGAATATGTGGTGCGCTCGCCGTTTACGTTTGTGGAATGATCCCTCGTTCAACATGGCCGCGTTGACCATCGCCTCGACGCTCCGCCAGACTGACAGCTGTCAAATCTCGTTCCGACCTCTTTATCTATGCGCCGTCATATATAATCTGAATCTCGGAAACGGCTCCAACGATTTTCATGAAATTTAGTACGCAAGGGGTTTCGGGGGCGATAAATCGATCTAGCTAGGTTTCATTTTTAGAAAACGTTGTTTTATAAGAGCAAAGCTCGGTCATCCAGGTACTACTTACTTAAATTAGGTAGATATTCAGTGGGAACTGCCTCGTTAGACTAGTGGTTACAAGCGCTACACCAGAGCATGGGGTCATGGATGCGAATTCCGGGTAAAAAAAAAGGGTTTTTGGGTTTTTCAGTTGCAACCTAGAGGCGGAATTTGTGCCCGGTTAATGGCAATAGGGAGCGTCCCCTATAACATTGGATGTTAAGACATATACTCACGGTTAGGCAGATGCGTACTTACCGTACACTCAAATTTCGCCAGTTATTGCAATGTAGTAGGAGGCGAGCCTATTGAGATCAACCGGGCACAAATCCAGACTCTGAGCTGCTACTGAGAAATTTCAGATTGAATAACCCAAAAGCACTGCCTGCCCTGAGAATCTAACCCAAGCCCACGAGATCAACGAGGCAGTCCAGTCTTTTGTCCCATCAATATATAAGAGCAGGTGAAATGCGAGTGTACTAAGGGCGGTTTTTAATTCAAGTGCCGTGCAGTGGGTCCACCTGCGACGCAAGAGGTTGCGGGTTCGATTCCCGCCTTGGGACAAATGTTTGTACGATCTACAAATATTTGTTCCGGGTGATCTGGGTATTTCCTATGTATAATAAAAATATCTATCTATGTAATTTATTGTATTAAGTATATCAGTCATCTAGAACCCATAACACAAGCTCTGCTTAGCTTGGGGCTAGATGATGCTGTGTGGATTCCAGCAATATTTATTTATTTATATTTATTTATACCTCTGCCTTACCCCTCAGGAAATACAATCAGGCTTTATAATTAGCTTCACCTTTGAAATTGAACATATTAATGCCACAGACTATCATCAACCTACTTCCCTTATCGCAATTTATTTTGGGTTGGCACATAACTTGCTAACCCCAAATAAAGTACGATAAGTTTAATTTCCTTTCAGCCCACAGACTATATCTGCACATAAAATATTCTTAATTATTATGTAGGTAGGTCGCACGAATATGTATAATTGTCAGCCATATTTTGTTGGAATGAAAGTCGACTCTATCACACAAGTCTACGACGATTATTGAGATAAGATACTCTGAGAGCTGTATACTCAAGGGATAACGTGTTGCCCAGTTACTGGATTGTGGAGTTCAGATGGGCAGTCGCTCCATGTAAAATACTGGTATTCAGCTGCATCCGGTTAGACTGGAAGCCAACCCCAACACAGTTGTGTAAAGGCTTAGCAGATGATGATACTCTGAATGCTTAGTCATGATTATAACTGTTTACCTCGTAATATGAATTCTATTTATTTCTTTATATTCCTTTGATCTGTTCTGATTGTTTATACCGAGAAAAGTGTTATTGAAAGAAAGAAAAAAAACATAGACTGGGACACGCGTAGGATAGGTACAATAAAAAAAAAACAAAAACTACACAAGGTGACAGATAAAAAAATTGCTTATGTATTATTGGGTTTTCCATTCGAAATTTCTTAATGCAGGCTCGATGTTGATACTTACGTGTTAAATGCTCCGTTGATCTCGTGAACGCAAACGCGAACGCTGTACCTGTGGTTCAGGGCACGACTCCCTACTCGGGTTGAGTGTTATTGAGTCTATTCGTTAAGAATATATCAGCCCAGATTTTGATACTTGCTAATTGCTACCTTGGTTTTGTAGTTACAAACGTGACTGCTGTGAGTGTTTGATGCTTAGGTTGGGCAGATTGTTACTGGATTTTTCCATTAGGAATTTTTCAGTGGCAGTATGGAGTTTGGAAATTAGTGGAGTGACACAATCGTGCCTACGTAACGTAACTAGCACGTAAAGAAAAACTGAAGAAAATATGCGTAATACCTGCTCAAAACGGTCATCGCCCGGTATAATGCTGGATCTCATCTGCGAGACTGGGCCACAACGCAGAAGCAGCTGGCGTTGATTTGATGCCCTTGAACGGGAGCAACACTCAGAAATTCCAGATGGAAAAATCCCATTTACACTGCTTGACCCGGGAATCGAACACAAAACCTCATGCTTAGCAGACCTCCTTCCTCCTCCATCCTCGATCCTAATGACCTCATTCACCGAGGCAGGTTATTATAATTTCCCTACTATCTGCCTGCGACTTGTAGAATTTAACAAAACAAATTTCATGGTTCTTTGTATTTCGCGGGGAATCCTAATTCTTTTCTAAAATAAAAGTTATCAAACTCCTTTACTGTTACTCCTTATAACATTCGATATTTGCCAGTGAAATAGGTCTACTCGTTTCAGAGATTACTTCAAACAAAAGATAGACGGATATTAATTTTTTTTAAATGAACTACCGTAGATATACTTTCATATGCATTTAGTATAAAGCTATTATTCGTGCATTATAAACAAACACTTCAATTTTATTTATGTTTATAGATAAATGGCATCACACTCAGTTGAGGCAAAATACTGGCTTCCCAGAAAGGTCAAACGTTTCGGGAAATTGATTTCAGAAGGTCGCCAGTCAAGTGGCGATTGTGGTTTGTTTTATGTTTGTAGTCTAGGTTAGGTTCTTGGGTTGTGTGGTCTCTGATAAGCTGAAACTATAAGAAGAAGTCGAAATATCCACAAATTATGTACACCCCAACAAAGAATTAAACTATTTTCGAATAATGTTTACTGTATGGCAATTCAAATTTATAATAAATTACCTAATGCTTTTAAAAGTCTAAACCTCATGACTTTTAAAAATAAACTATTTAACTTTCTATTGCAAAAGTGTTACTACTCAACGATTGAATTTTTAAATGAAAAATTTGACTCAAAATTTAAATTAGACGGTGACTTACCTCCTAATATTCATCCTATGACATTGTACTGACATTTTTGTTTTCTTTTTTCTCTTCGTTGTATTATTAATAACCCCTAACATTGTATTTAATAGTGGTTACCGTTTTACTTATTTTCGACATTGTATGATTTATAATTAATTTTAATTTAACTCTTTGAAATATTTGTGCGCTGGAAACAGCAGAATATTATGGACATCATATTATGTGTAACACCTATGTAACAACAGTATTCTAACAAATAAACTTATTATTATTATTATTATATTATAGTGCTTCAGTGGTTCTAGTCTAGATAGAATGGATTGATTTATGATTAATATAGCAAAAACACTAGGAAGTGGTGAAGGGTGGACGTTTTAGGGGACTGTCTTTTGTAAACGTTTTGATGTTCAAAAAGTGCTGATACTTAGTCTAATTTGAATAAATGAATTTTGATTTTGAGTCCTTACTGTAAAGTATTTTTTTTGGGATTATCATTTGTTTTGTCTTTAGTTCAAAAGCCCAAGGATTTTGTGAATTTTATGAACAATAGTTTGGAGTAGACGTATGAATGTGGATGGCTGCCTACTTTATTGTATAATCATTGGCTACACAGAAACTGCCGCACAAATCATTCAAGGTTTAGCATACTACCTTCGTCAAGGTTGGTCCGTGGATGGGTTACCATTTATTACATACTTAAACAGTAAAAAGCCAAAATGATGACAACCAGTCTTACCAAGGGGATAGTCATCGTCATCATCATCAAGCCTTTTTCCCAACTTTGTTCTAGTCAGCTAAGTCTAAACCGATGTAACTGAGTACCGGTATTTTACATGGAGTTTTTTCATATCTGACCTCCATAGCTTCGACCTATGTGGCGCGGCGGGCGAAGGTCCGCCTGCGACGCAATAGGTTGCGGGTTCGATTCCCGCCCTGGGACAAATGTTTGTACGATCTACAAATATTTGTTCTGGGTGTTCTGGGTATTTTCCTATGTATAGTAAAAAAAATATCTATCTATGTAATGTATTGTATTAAGTATATCAGTCATCTAGTACCCATAACCCAAGCTCTGCTTAGCTTGGGGCTAGATGATGCTGTGTGGTTTGTCCAGCATTATTTATTTATTATTATTTATAGCCCAGTTACTAGGCCATAAGCCCTTGGTAAGACTTTCGAGCTTCTGATCGTGTAATGGCTAAATAGAGATTAAACACAGATAATTTGGTTGGAAGATGGAATATGGTTGGAAGTCATAATGGCCCATTCAGGCCTCGCCTCTTGTGCACGAGGTTATGGGTTCAAACCTGGGCAAGTAATAATGTGACTTTTTCAATTCATATGTACTCTTAAGTTTATTTTGAATATCACTGACATCGGTGAAGGAAAACATCGTGAGGAAACCTAGACTTATAATTGATATAAGTCTGAAATCGCCAACCTATCTTGAGCAAGCGTGGTGATTAATGCTCGTGCCTTCTCTGTATGAGAAGAGGCTTATGCCTTGCAGTGGGACAGTAACAGGCTGGTATTATTATATATGGTTGGATGGATAAGGCATGGATAAGGGTAGCCCGAAGGAGGATTATGACGTAAATACTTAAGAAAGTAGAAAGTATTAAAATAGGAAAAAACACCTCTAAGAGTTAGCTCTTAGAGGTGTTTTTTGAACTGATATTATTAGTAATATCAGTTCAAAATCTACCCAAAAATATTTAGTTGGCGTATTTATCATGCCATCACGCCACCAACATTGTCCCAACATTATCACAAACTCTTGACTCGAACAAAAGCAACTTCCATCATTTATCTTCAAGATATCGTCTCAAAAACTGTTGAATCATTACCAAAGGTCTCAAACGTCAGGCGAAATTAATACTCAAGAAAATTAGCAGGTCACTTAGTGTTACGAACCACAGATTATACAAGGCTGTCAATACTTATTGTTCGGTGAGAATTTACTGGCCATATATCAGAAGCACAAAGGGTCGTGGTACAATAAAGCTTGGCGAAGTTTAGAAGTTGTGTCGCTGCCCTTATATTTTGTGGTATGTTTTCGGCGCTTGACTTAGTGGGCAGACTTTGTAACGAAAGTATTTTCTTAATGCTTGCGTCACATAAATATTCCTTCGTTGTGTTATTTTACTAGACTGGATTAAAAAAAAAAAAAAAAATATTATCATGTCGTAAGAAAGGTAGTAGAGTGTTTTTAGAAACGTTGCCCAGAAACCGAATTAGATTAATCTCAGTGGGTTGGTTGATTTATAACAGTTTAACACCTTAAATGTCAGATGAAAATGACAAATAATACATTTTCTATTGTTTCTTATTCATTGCCAGTTTTTTTTTTTTAACTTTGCGCCACATTGAGAATTTCTCCTGTATCGTGGGTGCATTTACAAAAATTTAAAGTCAACACAAATAGCCGGACCCGGATCAACTATCCATACATAATACTTCAGTTTACTGAAATGGTAGGTCCTCGGCCTTCAATTCTCAACTCCTATCTATTTTGAGCCATTTACTCATGTAAGGACCATTACCTTAGTTATAAATCAAACGATAACGTATGATATGAAGTACGAACTCGTTTTATTGGCTTTTCATCTCCCAGATAATACTGAACTTGTTCGATGGCGTCGTAAATCCACCAATTTTGTGTTTTAAGTAGTGTCTGACCGAAGCTTCGTTTTCGTTTTCAGACCTTTTTGGCCAAAAATATCATGATTCGGCCATAAACCAGCCGAAGTTTCTGCCAAGCCGAAATTCAGAAGTTTGTGAGTTGTAGCGCGACATTAGGTCTACTTCTTAAAGCTTGTATTGATGATATACCTGTAATGTATATAATATTATAAGAATCAATAATACACGACATGTTGTATCTGGATTTATCATGTTTTTTTTTTTCAAAAGCCTATATTTTCCTTAGGTTTAAAGAAAAACAACGATTGAAGGGTCATTATCAAACTCATTTTGGTTTTCGGCCTTCAATAAGAGTAAAGCCGAAGTTTTCCTTCTTTTCTCAGTTTATTGCAAATGGGTTGAAAGTGGCGAGAAAGTGGAAGAAAGGTTATTGTTTTAGTTAAGATTTAACCAAACTGTGACTATAATAATATCAGCCTGTTACTGTCCCAATGCAGGGCAAAGGCATGAGCATTAATCACCACGCTTGCTCAAGACGGGTTGGCAATTTCAGACTTATATTAATTATAAGTCCAGGTTTCCTCACGATGTTTTCCTTCACCGATGCTGGTGATGTCAAAGACAAACTTAGAAAGTACATTTGAATTGAAGAAGTCACATTGCTAATTGCCCAGGTTTGACCCCATAACCTCTTGCACAAGAGGTAAGGCCTAAACAACTGTGACTATACAACATAAAATTAAACTACCTGGTCGACAAAAATAAAATTAAAAGCATCTTAATATCAAAACATCACGTCTCCAGTCGGTGAGCTCCTTAAGTTCAGAGTTGAGCTTCACGATTATAGACAAATGCTTACACTGACTAATTAAACTAATCCTTAAAAAGAATTGATACATCTTCGATTAAGTTAAAGAAACAAAAAACTAATTTGCTTCATTATGTCTTATTCTATTTAAAAACTTAATTCGGTATTTTCGAGCGTGTTCAGTAAAAACATAGAATTGTAACTACAAACTCTTTTTCATTGCGTCCTCGCCGCCGAAATGGTCGCGACGACCCGGTCAATGGCGTCAATGAGTAGCTGAGCCAGTAGTTGTTTAAACTAGTCCCTAAAATAATATATCTATTAGATCCAGCCCGTCCCTTGCTGTCCTCTCCCAGCGACGTCCTAAGCCGAGGCTCATACCCCGCAGGGGGTGCCCTTAGCGATTGGTCGCTTAGCTTTTAAGTTTTTTACGCCCCGGCTGGAGGCCTTAATTTCTAATTAAGTCCCCACAGGAATGTTCGGTTAAGCAGTAGATATCCCTGAAGGATAAACAGCGAGATGTTCCAAAAAAATAATTACAAGCTCTTTCGATAAAAAAAATATGCAGGCTTGGCGACAAAAGTTAAATCTTAAAACTTTGCCAGTCTGGCACAACACTTCACATTAGCATCTCGTTGACGCGAAACCATTACAAAAAAAGTTTTCATTAAAAAAAAGAGTTTAGCAGCCTGCAAAGTGTTTACAGGGCGTGAGGTTAAACCCGGGTAGCGGATCAAAACCCATGTATCATTGTTTGTAATAAGTTTACGCAATATACGGCACGGTTGGCGTAGTGGCTGAGCGATTGACTGCTGCGCCACGTGTCGTGGGTTCGATTCCCGCACGGAAAAAATATTTGTACGGCTTACAATTAGTTATTCCGGGTCTTGCTATTTGTGTATATGAGTTTAAACGTTTGTAAACGCACCCACGATACCGGATAAATTCTTAGTGTGGGGCAACGTTTTCATAAAGAAAGGGGAAAAAAAAAGTTGGTGGGTTAAACTTGTGTCTTGGTAATGTTATTTGTGCTTCACTCATATTTCTGTTGTAGAAATCATAAAAGAACTCTTTTCTGGCCTGTGAAACCAGCAAAACACTGAAACCTTCATGGCAGACTGAAACAAAATTGCCAGTTGACTTTAAATTTCGACGGATGTGGGCCTGTACAACTTCTATACTTTAAGCTAATTAAAGTATAGAAGTTGTACAGGCCCACATCCGTAGTAAAAAACCGGTATAAGCTGGACACGTAATCCAATGAAACTCCGCGCTACGTCAAACCAGCTCAAACAAGTCTTACCAGCGATCTGCAGATTACTGTACTAACAGTGAATAGGGTTATAACATTAAAAGCCATTTTTTATTTTACTTTCACTATAAATGCTCTATGAAATTTCGTGCTTAAATAAATAACATTTATCATTTAGGTCTATGAACAAACATACCTACGAGCATAACGTCACAACAAGATTATCGTGAACCGAACAGAACACCGCTATATCGAACTAATCCCTGCTTAGTTTTGACAGTGTCACTAGTAATTTACTATATCTAGCTATGAACGTATGTTGGCAGAACGAGAGAGCTTGTTACGCGCCATTTGAGTACGTTCGTTTAGAAGATTATCCAACGTGCAATTTCTACTTTAATTTTAGCTTGTAGGTATTAGCTGTTACCCGCGCGTTACGTACGCGTGGAACTGCATGGGTTCTAATTATTTAACACCTTAACTGCCAAACAACGAGACACAATAGAAAATGTATTGTTTGTCGGTCATTTGGCGTTCAACGTGTTAAGGCCAGCGTAATATGTCCTTTTAGGGCGTCCCCTTCGGGCATTTCCACTGACATCTTTATAAATACATTTTGTTAGTCGCCTTTCATTCACACTTTCGACGTGACCAAATTATCTACTCTTTTCAGTTTTTGATCTTCTTCTAAATCAAAACGTTGTTTCGTAGGATCATAACTCAATCGATCATTCATGATAAACCCAACAATACACCTTAAAATAAGGCGTAGTAAAATTCCTCGGCAAAACGGAAAAAATGCCCATAAGGCAGCATTGCCTCGTTGCATGGCTGATTCTCTGGCCCAAAAAATGGCCAGCCCTCTGTTCACGTGAACGGTCGACGTTTGACAAAGTCCTGAAAACCAGACGTGTAGACGGACCCCATAGCCCTAGTGTTTCAACCTCAAACGGCTCAAATATATAACTCCCAATAAGGTTTTCAGCACCTCCAACTGCCGCTCCGGCACAGCCCGCTTTACTTAGGAGGGCGCAAGTGTGTCGATACATGTTGCATACCACACCAAAGGCCTACGCATTTTCCACGGCATTATGGTCCCTCCATCTGGTCTCTTCCCACCATCGCACGCCAAGCCAATGGCTCGTAAAATTTGGTACCCCGGCGGCGGCAAGAGCATGACCGATGATGTCATCAATACTAGTGTGACGTGCTTTACGACCAGCAGGCCTAGACTAAAAAATAATCTGTAGCGTAAAACGCTAAACGCTTGCGTCAAAATGTATGGCAATGACAGTACAAATATGGGCAGGAGTGACGTGACATACCTAAGGTATCTTGCGTCACGATATAGACCTGTTGTACGAAGATTTGCCAGTGGTATCGAGTTGTGCCATGTCGCGAAGACAAGCCATAGTGTCTCCGACGAAAATGGCGGAACACCTTCAATGTTTGTGTCTTCGGAGTATGCTACTACCGTGCCTTTTTGTGAAAATAAACAATTATAAATGACATCTCTCTCATCATCTCTCCAGAGGAGCTCGTGGCTAAATAAAAACAGCCGCACGGGTTAATCGAAGGTTAAGCTACGCTTGCCGATGTCAGTCTGTGGATGGGTGACCGTTCGTGACATATCGAGACTCCTCCGTGCCTTGGAAAGCACGTGAAGCCGTTGGTCCCGGCTGTCATTTGTAGATCTTTGACAGTCGTTACGGGTAGTCAGAAGCCCGAAAGTCTGGCAACCAGTCTTACCAAGAGGTATCGTGTTGCCCAGTGACTAGGTTGTGGAGGTCAGATAGACAGTAGTAAGTAGTAAAATACTGGTATTCAGCTGCATCCGGTTAGACTGGTAGCCGACCCCAACATAGTTGGGAAAAAGGCTAGGCAGATGATGATGAAATGACATCTCCATACTATTTCATATTTCCGTTGGCTTTAACGCTTTCAGAAAAGGGATTTTGTCGAGGTCCTCTTGTGGTGCTCTTACTGCAGGATAGTCTAGTTGGAGTTAAACCTTGTTTGATTGGTTTCGATGACTATACTAAAGATGCATAAGAAAAAAAAAACATTTTAATTGTATGGGCCAAAAAATAAACTTTTTTTTTAAAATATTCTTACGAATACACGCATTCGTAAGTTAAACATCAAGATACATTAAACATTTATACTTTATATAAAGTTATTAAACTGTAATGCGATTATAATGTAACTGACAGAAAGAGAAAAAACTGCAGGCATCAGGTACATTCCGAGATTGATTTTAGGAGTATACTCTATTTGAACAGGATGCTTTTTTACAAAGACGATTAGCTTCTTTAAACTTTTTGTTTTCGGCGCTTGCGGATCTGAAACCAAATTAAAGATATCCGTGAATTATAAGATAGGATTCGAAACGAATACATCCGACAGAGAACCAAAGTTATCGACATAGCTCAAAGAATTAGCAAGTTGAAGTGGCAGTGGGCTGGCCATATTTCGCGAAGAACCGACAACCGCTGGGGTAAACGTGTTCTTGAGTGGAGACCGCGACTCGGCAAACGTAGTGTAGGACGCCCTCTGACCAGGTGGGATGACGATCTGCGAAAGACTACAGGCAGATGCTGGATGCGGCAAGCTGAAGACAGGGCGCTATGGCGCTCATTAGGAGAGGGCTATGTCCAGCAGTGGACTGGTATAGCCTGATGATGATGATGTGAATTATAGTTACATGTATTTATTTAATACTTCAAGCACACAAATGTACAGAGGCGGACTTAATGTCATAGGCATTTTCAACCAGCAAGTCTCTGCAATGATGCAGAGACAAACAGTGGCAGGTGCAATTTCTTAATTTTTATTAAATTAGTTATCAAATTGGCAACCTTCAGGATTTAAAAGAGGTAAAATATTAAAAAAAAAACGGACAAGTGCGAGACTAATGCATGCACCAAGGGTTCCGTACAAACTTTTACGTAGATAGTAAGTCCATTTCGAGAATCAGTAAATACTTGGTTAAGAAGATTTAAGACTTCTTATATGTATTTTTGTGATATTTTTTTGAATGACAAACTTAACCTTGCAGTTGGAACAATGTTCTGCCATACATCGATATATGTACGTCACCGGAAAATCTTTAACTGATAATGTAAGTTTATAGTGTATCGTTAAATAATATTTTATATAAGGTAAGAGTAATAATTAAGCATTTTCGGACGTTTTAATTAAATTGTGCTGTGAGACCTTGCACTCTTGCCAAATTTTATGATTTTAGGTCAACAGGAACTATCCTATAGCATATGCATTTTTTGTTAATACTAAAATTATGTCGCTTTAACGATCGTTTTTTTTGGCGTTGACTTACACGCTTAACATGTTTTGAGCTACAAGGGACCGTGGAGCCGTAGACCGACTATGAATTTTAATATTTAATACTTATGTAAAATTAAAAGGCCACGCGTTCTTGAAAAATGGTGTCTTGTCAGACAGACAGACAACGGACAATGAACTGACACTTTAAGGAATTAGTTTTTTTTTCTTTATGTACGGAACTCTATAAACGACTTCATCGAGTGTCGTCTCTGAAGGAAGATATCAAACAGATTCTAAAACAATGCGCAAGATTAACCCCCCAAAAAAACAATGGAAAAACAATCACTCTCATTGTAATTCATGTATTTCAGAAACAATGCAAATTGTTATATGAATAAATTAAAAAAAAAACTCACCAATTGACAACGTGCTGTATAATTTCGATAGTCTTTTGGATGTTCTCGAACTTTCATTGAGGAGATTTTGCCCCGCAACCATAAGGAAATATGTACAAAATATAGAACATGACGAATAATATAATGAGGTCGTGATGTGTCGACGATTCTGTGAAAATTACTTGAATCAGAATTGAAGCCAATTACAAAACTGACCGTAAAAAAATATGAGTAACGAAATTGTATTTACATCTAATATTAGTGCATTCAATATCACGTACGATGAAGCAAGATAATGTATTAAAGAAAAGGCCAGTGATAGTACCATCTGAAAATAAAAACGAAAGAAGTTAGACACGGCCATCTTTGTCCATTCGAGATATTCTATAGTCGATCCACGGGAATTTAGAACTTACCTGGACATAAAAGCATAACGATAGATTTCTGCTGCAAATCAATAAGCATTTAAATTGTACAGCCCACTGTTCGACTAGGTCAACTGAAAGAAGATCGTTCCACTCACTGCTATCTGTGCTGAACCTATGTTCAGTTTCGTTGTACTTCACTTGAACATCAAATATACAATCGTTCAAGCATTTCAGCAAGTTTTTTATCATAGTTATGTAAATGTGCATTATTGCGTTCATCAAAATAAAACGTTCTTCAATAATTAATATGTTCGTCGCATACATAAAAACTGTAACAAATTCACCACAGATGTTTGTTAAAAAAGCTGCAACACTTGCAATACTAGCCAGTGCTGTGGTGATCACAAAAACGATCTTCAACTTTCTTGAACATTTGATGTAAGTCGGCTCGTTCTGGAAGTAATAGTGCACGTACATGAAGTTGTCCCAGAACAGTTTGTATGAACCTGAGCTTAGAATACCACTTATCATGATCACTGGACCACTAGAGAGGTTCATGAACTGAAATGTTTGCATCATGTGAATAATCCTATTTTGTATCCGTGAAGAAAACATATACACATATCCAAGGATCACAGCTGCAAAGACTATTTCAATAACGATACGTATTTGATTTAATATTTTAAGGGTTTTCGATTGAGATGTGTAATTTCTGTAAATCCCCATTATATTTTCAGCTTTTGTTAACATATTTATAATTTCTATTGCTGCCATTTTGTGACCAAAACACACGCTCTAGTAAAGATATGTTATGACACTAAACTATATTTATAAATCAATAATACTTGAGCGAGTATTAATTATAAGCCACCAGACGAGCCATGTCTTTGCAACAATATGTGGATGAAATATTTTACCCGGTACTTTCAGCGATACGTGGTTAGTTGATAAAGTAACATATGCCAATAATCAAGGTCTGTTTGTAGATAGATGATGGGTGATCCATTATATACCAAGCGACTAGTTTTGTCGTACCAAACTATAAACTGTCTGACAATTAGCCTGGCCAAGGGGTACCATGTTGCCTTGTACCACTAAATGACCATGGTCATGGAGATTAGATTGGCAGTCAATCTACGTAAATTGTTGGTATTCAGCTGCATCCAGTCAAACTGGAAGCGGATCCCAACATAGTTGGGACAAGGCGAGGTTGCTGGTGATTCAGCAACACTTATGTTGCCATCTGTTGATTGGACCGTTATTGGAATAATGGCAATATTGCCGCCTCTATTACTCTTCGATTAATGGCATAATAATAATAATCATGTCTTACAGAAAACGTTTCTATTTTGCTCATTTCATTCGGTTCAACCAGCCATTGTTTGTTGCCCAGACAGTTATCGTAGACAAATAATTTGTCAGCCATATTTAACACCAATATGTTGCCCTGTTGTCTAATAGTTGACAACATTGTAGCATCATGTTGCACTAAAATATGGCTCGTTTAGAAGGACATTATCATATCAGTTTATTTGTTATTTAGTTTTTTATTAATGTAATGACGAACAGTCAAAGAATGATAAGGTCGAGCATCTTGCTCGTTGCATGCGTTTATCACAAACACTTTGCCAACATAACAAATAAAAAAACTACTTTTCGAATGTGTTTCAAATAAGAATATAGGTGGTACCTATTCGAATTTGTTACAAACTGACAAATTGTGAATAAATGTATTATTTTGACATCAAGATTGTATCAAGTGGCGTGGTGTAATTACTCCCCTCAGGGAAACCCATAATTTTATTTATGTATATTTTAAATTATGAAGAGAGGTTCAAAAAAGGTCTGAACAATGAACAATACTTATAGATAGATTTTATGGCAATATAATGCCAGTGACAATGATTGCAGCAGAACTGAAAAAATATGAATAGTTTATTAATTTCGATATCAGGTGAGTTCAAAAATAATTATAAGTATTAAACCTAAATATAAGACACTTAACAATTAAACGTTAATGAATATTTCAAAGGTCATTCAGTCTAACGAAATTGAGTACATATACACAAACTGTAAAATTTTCCCAATTGAACATGAACTTTATTCTTTTGTAATAAAGTTGAAAAACTATCAAAGAAATTTGACAGAGTGGGGTAGCGTGATGTGCTGGCCTCTGTACGAATAATTCCTGGTTAAATAAATACAAATTCAACTTATTATAAAAAAATAAAAACAGATGACGAGTTTCTAATATATGTATATAACGGTAACTTTGTATCAAACTGAGCTCTCAATTCTATTCTCTATTTCTAGTGTAGTAATAATGTAGGTATGAAATTATGAAGAGTTTGGTTTTAAGAAAGTGTAACCAATAAACGATACTTATGAATAAATGTTATGTGAATATAATGCCATTGACAATAATTGCATCATACGTCAAAAGATTTAAGGTTACCGTTAAATTCTCCCAGTTGAATATAAACCTTATGCTATTGCAATAAAGTTGAAAAACTATCAAATAAATTTGACGGATTGGGGTAACTTGATGTGCTGGCGTCTGTACAATATGTGTTTCATTAACAACAGACAGAAATTTAAATTTTCTTTGCATACTTAGTTAAGTTTAACAGTTTTATTAGATTATATTAATAAATAAATAAATAATGCTGGACAATCCACACAGCATCATCTAGCTCCAAGCTAAGCAGAGCTTGTGTTATGGGTACTAGATGACTTATATACTTAATACAATACATTACATAGATAGGTATTTTTTATTATACATAGCAAATACCCAGAAAACCCGGAACAAAATTTTGTAAATCGTACATACATTTGTCCCAAGGCGGGAATCGAACCCGCAACCTCCTGCGTCGCAGGCGGACCTTCGCCCGCCGCGCCACATCGGTCGTCAAAGAAAAATATTATTATTATGTTGCCGCGACTAGAGAATTAAAAAAGGTTGAAAACTGCTCAACATATTAATGCCATCACTGTACCTGCCTAAAATTGACAGCTCAGTGATAAAATTGACTACCAATAATTGTTTGCTTATTTCTATTTCCAACTGTCATTTCTAATGTATATATATTATGGTCAAGTTTCCTCCCACTGTTATAGCATAAATATAAGGCCGGCTTTTTGGATAAATTAAAACGGTTCTTGACTGTCTTATTTTCTCTAGTGGTCACGGACGCTACTGCTGAATATGAGATCCTGGGTTCGATTATCTGGTCAAGCAAAGTTAGTGTGAAGTAAAAACTTATTAGAATTTTCCATATGTAATTTCTGACATTTGATACCTTGAAAATTTGGATTCTGGCAGGCTATTCTGGTGCATCAACCATGAAGGGTATGGAATACTATACATTGATGATTCGTCGACTTAGTTTTACTATTAAGATTGTAGAAGAATTTATGTTAAGCGTTATTACTCCCCGTTAGTACTCCCCAAAAGGTTAGGCAGAAGTATACTTATAGGACACGGCCCACATTTTGCCAGTTATATTTTAGTCCCATGTAAAAAGGGGTGAGCCTTTTGCCCTCAAACTGGCACAAATCCAGACTGCGGCCTTTTTTTACCTCACTAAAACCACCCCGGTGATCACCATCAGCACATGGAAGGGGCCCCGTTACCTCTTAAGAGACTACTCCGGGACCCCCTCTGTGCAACGCCTGTTAGGGCACATCTCTGAGGAGGCGGTTAAGGTGTCTCCCCTGAACCTCCCTGTGCACGATAAAATTCGAGATAACACAACCCAATAACTCTTTATTCAACCTAGGAATTGAGCTCAATATCCCGTGTTCAGCAGAAGCGCTTGCAACCACAAGATGGAGGCAAACTAACTTTTAATATTATTCAAAAAGCGATTATTACACATCACGTAACGAGGGACACAGAACGACGACCTCTTGACGAGGTCCCTACGTGAACCGACTAACTTATAATTTATTCTACTCCCGTCCAAAAAGTTAATTGTTAAATTATTCATATTTCCACAGAAAAACAACAAATTAAATTAGTTTAGTATATTCATTGTTAAAAAGTTTTGTTATACTGGATTTATGTTGAGCAGACTCTTGCTTTTTGGGTATTTAGGTACTCGAATTATTTGATCAAATTCAAAGACCGTATTACAGTAAGGTCACAATTATTTCAGCAGCGTGATTTGGCCACTCACAAGGTGAACCGCGACTGGTGAAGGACACCGATTGATCAGGGCAGCGTAGGACCCTTCGATGATGATGATGATTTTTAACCCCTGACGAAAAACAACGGTGTTATGAGATTAACGTGTGTATAACTGTATGTCTCTGTGGCATCGTAGCTCCTAAACAAATGGACCAAATTTTTATCGATTTTTCTGCTTGAAAGCAGACGTGATTGATATGGTTCTCAGCTATCATTGAAGGTCTGTTCAAGCATTAGAAGATCCTCAGCTCATTTCCTACTATATAAAAAGGTGATACCAACTCTCACAGGGCCTTTTGATTTGAAATGTGGTGTACTGTTACTTCGCTGGTATTTCCAAGACATGGTAACCTGACCCATGGTTAACTGATTCTGCAGCATTGAGTGGTTTGCGGGATGCCCAACCCCTCACGCACTTACAACTGCAGATATAGCATTTTGTGCTCATTAGAATGGTCTCAATAAGTAGGTGATATATAGATGATGATCAACTCCCCATGGTCAAGAAAAATTATACAAAGTTTAATAAAAATAAAATGCAACAAAGGGCTTCTGACAAAATGACCAAAAAGTAAAGAAAATTATTCTACAATTTTGCTAGCACATGACGACAATTTGACGTTATGCATCTAGGTTTGATATCTGAGTCACTGCATACATACGTATATGTATGTATATACTTTTCTTTGGCCGTCTACTTTGGATTTTGGTCCAAAAATATATGAGGCTTGTCTGGTCTCCTATAAAAATCCCCGTCAGTATTATAATTTATAAAAAGTAAATAAGTAGCTAATATTTAGGTATTTAAATTGTAAGTACCTAGATGATCGAGATTTTCTAAAAATGAAACCTAGCTAGATCGATATATCGCCCCTGAAACCCCCTGCAAACTTACTCGTTATTTCATGAAAATTGTCGGAGCCGTTTCCAAGATTCAGATTATATGTACTTACATACATTTACATACGTATTACAACAATTGCTGTGTGTTCAAAGGTATTAGATTTGTTGATAAAAGTGTCGTCAGGTCGCGGGATCGCTCAGTCATCGCCACACAAGGGATGAATGAAGGAAAGTTGCTAGCAACTGAGATGAGCATGCTGTGGGGGTAATGTGGTGTTAAGCGAAAGAAATGAGTATGTAAGAAAAATGAGAGAAGTTTAGTGGTTATCGGTTGTTATGATATGGGTGTGGTGCGAATGAATGAGGATCATGTTGTGACGAAAGTTTTAAATATGGTAATCGAGACTCCTCCGTGCCTCGGAAAGTTAAGCCATTGGTTCGGCTGCCATTTGTAGATCTTTGACAGTTGTTACGGGTTGTCAGAAGCCCGATAGTCTGACAGCCAGTCTTACTAAGGAATATCGTGTTTGGTTGGGGAAGTCATATGGGCAGTCGCTCCATGTTAGATACTAGTAATCAGCTTCATTCGGTTAGACTGGAAGCCGACTGCAACATAGGTGAGAAAAGGCTAGGTTGATAATTGAAGTCGCATATAAAAAAAAACAACTAAAACTGTACATGTACATAATTAATTATTATTCCATACACATTCGTAGGTTAAACATGAATGAACATAATTTATATTTCTAAAAACTTATTAGTACCTTAATTAATACTATCTTAGAATTTTTAGAATATTTACATGTCATTTAAATACAGCGATCTTATTACAAGTCCTTACTATTTATACTATTTAATATTATAATGCAAAAAAATGTAGCTTTTAACCCAGCAAAAAAATAAACGGTTATTAACAAAGTTCTAAGAAAACAAAATAGCTGTAAAAAGTTTTTAATTAAAATAATCTTGAACATTATGCAATAACAGTTACAGTTTCAGATAGTAAAAATAGAACAATTATTTCCAATTTTATCACTACCAAAAGTCATAGACTATTTCAATACTATTGATTTTTTATTTTTTTTATTTAATATTTACTTATAAATACTTCTGTCCATTAAGATTGCCAGTATATTTAAATTGTTGCCCCCATATTGTCTTAGCGTATCGATTATGAAATATAAGAAATCATAGTGGGAATAGGGTAGTGTACTTAAAAATTCTGATTGGTCCGAAAGTTGGATTAATCAAAAATACTGGACACATATTTTTTCTTTTGTCCCGTAAACCAAAAATTACGACGATATAGTGCGTTGAAATTGCGCGTGACGTCACGCTGTGCTACACTTTTAAAGAAACAGCGACGTCACAAGCCCCTTCTCCTGAACTTTGATGTGCTATATCATTGTCACTTTTTATTGATTTGAGTTAGCAAAAAATACGTGTCCAATATTTTCTGGTGACGGACTAAATAGACCAAATATATTTTTACTTAGAGAAGGGATGTGTCCCTTCTTATGGGTATCGATTAAATAGATGTAATGCCATTTATAATCTGCTTCACCAGCTCTGAATAAGAAACTGTTAATTTAATTCTTAGAATTTAGAATTAGCAAGTTGAAGTGGCAGTGGGCTGGCCATATCTCGCGCAGAACCGACAACCGCTGGGGTAAACGTGTTCTTGAGTGGAGACCGCGACTCGGCAAACGTAGTGTAGGACGCCCTCTGACCAGGTGGGATGACGATCTGCGAAAGACTGCAGGCAGATGCTGGATGTGGCAAGCTGAAGACAGGGCGCTATGGCGCTCATTAGGAGAGGGCTATGTCCAGCAGTGGACTAGTATAGCCTGATGATGATGATGATGATGAATTTAATTCTGCTATACAATAGCTTATATAAAATGATTAAACTGCAACGCAATTATAATATAACTGAGGGAAAGAGAAAGAACTGCAGGCATCAGGTACATTCCGAGATTGATTTTAGGAGTATACTCTATTTGAACAGGATGCTTTTTTACAAAGACGATTAGCTTCTTTAAACTCTTTGTTTTCGGCGCTTGCGGATCTGAAACATATTAAATAAAAATTGAGCCTTCACGAGACGCCTGGCAGATGTGAAACATCGATATTATTTTGTACAAGTAATATGCATAAAAGAACACATTACGACATTAACTAAATATGGTTTAATCAAAAATAAAAATGACTGTTATAATTTTCAGTAGTCTTTTATTTTAATTTGATACAAAAAATGAAAATTCTAACATTATTTTCCAATTGCGACAACTCAATTGTTTTAATCATTGACTTCAGTAATAATTATAATTGATGTTGCCTCTGACGGTGGCGACGCGTCGTCACGGAATGCGTCGCCACGCCAAAAACCGGTTTTACCCACGGCTGTAAATGTTTCACATCAAAAACATCTGTGATTTAAGTTATCCAATGTGTTCCCTTCAGACTTAAAAAGAATCGCAAAAATAAATGACATATATTATATTGTCACCATCGGCATCGTCTGCCCTCCCTTGCCCCAATATGTTTGGCACATCATATCATATATCATATTTATTCATCTCCATTGACCAGCATTTCGAAGTCTGTAACACCATTCATGCTAACACAGGCACTGTCCTTAACTCTAACTACCAATAAAATACATAACATGGGTCATTTTGTTTGATAAGTACCTAAGACAAGTTGTATTAACATTTGAAAATACATTTTTGGTGTTGCTTGTTCAAGCGCGACATGTTTGAATAGAGAACAGTTATTTATCAGCGGCGAAACAGAAGATAGAGCGAAACCTAACTTCATAAAACAAACGCGTCTAACTGCGATCTTTCAAAGAACTCTTCGCATGCTTTCATGTCGAAGGTCAGTTACTCTCTCGACACAAGAACAGAAAAAAACGTAACTTTTTGACACATCGTTATTTTGACAGTATGCGAGGAGTGAAGAGGATAAATAGCAAGCGGATGTGGAATTAACAAATCGAGTTTAACTCCTTAACTGAAAACGAGGCACACTAGAAAATGTATTGTTTGTCTGTCACTTGGCGTTTAACGTATTAAGGAAAAAAGACGACTTTGTCGAATTGCGTCTCTATTGGAATAAATCACACAAGTTAATTATTATTATAAATTATTTCCTTTATTATTTTTATACATATAAATTACATTTTTAAATATAAAAAAAAAAAAAAACATTTAAAAATATAAAAAATAGTAGCCCACCTGCATTTGGAACAGGGTCCAAGCTACCGGTGGTCAGGGCTCTTGAGAAAGGAACCTCCTAACGATACGTGCCGTTTCCAGAAGTACCGCTTTCTGGATCAAGCTGCCTAACGAGAGCTTAGGTGTTGGTCGAGGCTCTTGGCTATTGTACCATTGGCCGTCACAACTATCGGCACAATGACTGCTGTATTCACATCCCACATGTCGACAACCTCGCGAGCCAGATCAAGATACTCGTACTTCATCTGTTTCTCTTTCTCAGCCTTCACGAGGTTCTCGTCATGTGGAACCGTAATATCAACAATCATTGTCCGACGCTTTGATCGATCTATCACCACTATGTCAGGCTTATTGGCAACAATAGTCCTGTCAGTGATTATAGATCGATCAAATATAATGTGATATTGCCATTTTCAAGAACTGGGCCGGGCACATACTTATAGTACGGTACTTCTAATTCCACAAGGTTATACTTCAGAGCAAGTTGCTGCTGGACTATCCTGGCAACAACGTTGTGTCTATGCAAATATTCTCCGTTAGCAAGACGAGAACAATCAGAAACAATGTGGCGGATTGTTTCCCCGGGTCGGTGGCATGCCCGATAGATGTCAACCGTTCCGTCCTTCACAATGTATTTCCGGTAGTTATTCGTCATGATAACTTCATCCATAATCGCACAGACAAAACCTTCGGGTTCCCCAAAGAGGTCACCAAAGCGCAGCCAGGATATGGACGCTAATAGGTCTACATCAGGTCTGAAATGACTCACCAATCGACAACGTGCTGTATAACTTTGATAGTCTTCTAGTGGTTCTCGAGCTCTCATTGAGAAGATTTTGCCCCGCAGCCATCAGGAAATATGTACAAAATATAGAACATGCCACAAAATGTAATGCCGTGCTGATGTGTCCACCTTCCTGTGAAAAAAAACATTTAAAAACACTTAAGTCAGACTTACAACTAAATATATAGAAAAGAAAATGAGTAATGAGTTTATATTTACATCCGATATTAGTGCATTAAACATCACGTGCGATGCAGTAAGATAATGTATTAAAGAATAGGCCAGTGAAAATACCATCTGAAATAAAAACAAAGGAAGTTAGACGCGGCCATCTTTATCCATTCGAGCAGCTAAAGTCAATTCAGAATTTACCTGAACTTTAAAGCATACCGATAGATTTCTGCTGCAAATCAATAAGCATTTAAACTGTTTGGCCCACTGTTCCACTTGTTCAACCGAAAGGAGATCATCCCACTCCCTGCTCTCAGAGCATCTTGTACCGATATCGTTGTATTTCACTTGAACCTCAAATATACAATTGTTCAAGCATGTCAGCAAGTTTTTAATCATTGTAATGTAAACTTGCATTACTGCATTTATTAAAATAAAACGTTGTTCAACGATCAATATGTCTGACACACGCATCAACACTATATCAAATTCTTCCTTGATGTTAGTAATTGTGGAACACACGTTTATTAAAAAGATTGCAACACTTGCAATACAAGCCAGTGCTGTGGTGATCACAAAAACGATCTTCAACTTTCTTGAACATTTGATGTAAGTTGGTTCGTTCTGGAAGTGATCGTGCACGGACATGAAGTTGTCTAAGAACAGTTTGTATGAACCTGAGCTTAGAATACCACTTATCATGATCACTGGACCACTGGAGAGGTTCATGAACTGAAATGTTTGCATCATGTGAACCATCAGATTTTGTAAATGTGAAGAAAACATGCACATATATCTAAGGACCATAGCTGCAATCACTATTTCAATAACGATACGTATATGATTAAATATTTTAAGGGTTTTGGATTGAGATGTGTAATTTCTACAAATCCCCATTATATTTTCTGTTTTTGTTAAAATATTTATAATTTCTATTGCTGCCATTTTGAAAAACCAAAACACACGATCTAGTTCTAGGCTATAGATGATATTAAATGACCCTCAACCATATTTAGAAATCAATAATACTTAAGCGATTATTCATTTAGAGCCGCTTCCAAACGGGCCATATCTTTGCTACAATGTGTGGCTGACATATTTTGCCTGGTACATTTGCCAATACGTGGTTAAATTATAACAACTCTTGCGCATGTCGGTTTGTGGATGGATGATCCATTATATACCGAGACCCTTCCGTATCAAGCTGACAACCTGGGTGACAACCTGACGACCTGGGTGATATATCACCCAGTTACTGGGTCGTCGAGGACAGACAGGTAGTCACTCCATATAAAATACTGGCATTTTGCAGCAGACTGGGATACAACAATAACACAGTTGAGGAAAAGCTAGGCAGATGATGGTGTTTATTTTAAATCTGGTCCCATCATAGTTGGGAAAAGGCGAGGAAGATGATGATTCAGCAATAATTTTGGTGCCGTGTTCGGCAGCTACTAACAGTTGGAAGCATGGCAATATTGCCATCTCTATTACTCTTTCGTTTTGTAGCATAATTATGTAAATCGGTATATCTCTTTTCGAAGATACTCTACGTCTTTGTAATGTGCTCATTTCATTCGGTTTCAACAGCCGTTGTTTGTTAGTCTGACTGTTGTCGTACTCAAAACATTTGTCAGTCATATACTTCATCCAATGTTGTCCGATAGTTGACAAAATTGTATCATATTGCCCAAAACTATCGCCCGTTTGGAAGGCCCTTTAAAATTCAATTTAAATTAATATAGGTAGATTACAGTCAAAGAATAATAAAGTCGAGCACCTTAAGTTCTTATAGTTGTTTAAAGGTGTTTTATATGAGAACATTTTTGAGTGAATTTATTTTATTGACGGGTCGACGTAGTGTTTGGTTTTCTACATATAACTTTTGCCCGTCACCATGGAAAAAGTCGCGAGTTTATGTACGTAGGTGTAAAAGAAAATAGTTAAAGAGACAACTTTAAGAAAAAGTATAATAAAATAGGCAAAATGTCTTGACTAGGTAAACCTTGATCATTAGTACGGCCAAGAAACAAATCTTAAAATATGTTTTAAAGTAATATAATCCCGATAACAATGATAGCATCAAACGTCATAAGAGTTAAGGTTTACATAGTTGATCTAAGTTCCAACAGGCAAAAATATAAATTTTCCCTGTATTCTGGAGTTTCAAAACTGCTCAATCTATTATTGCCGTCACTGTACGTACTTCGAATTGACGGGTCAGTGTCATAATTGACAACGAATAATTGTTTGCTTATTTCCATTGACGGTTGTAATTTCTAATATCCATAATGGGTTGAATTCCCAAATGTTGATATAACAATAATATTGGACAGGCTTTTAGGTCAAATAACATGGTTTTTGACTGCTGTTACAAACTATCAAATCAATTTTACTTTCCATTTCTTTTATATAAAAAAAACTGCCAACATTGCTTACTGAAACCTGAATGATATATTCAAAGTCTTGGGCAACGTATTTCATATTTTGTCCGGACGCCTTTAGAATACGAACTACAGTTCTCTTTTATATTCCGAGGCGATAGTGTGCTATTGATCCATTATGTACCATACGTCTTCGTCTTTGTGCTCACTTTCAATAGTAACTGACGTCTTTAAGTATACTGTGTTAAAGGAAATAAGAGAATAATAATAATGCTAGATAATCCACACAGCATCATCTAGCCCCAAGCTAAGCAGCGCTAATGTTATGGGTAATAAATAGATGACTGATATACTTAATAAAATACATTACATAGACAGATTTTTTTTTTTAGAATACATAGCAAATGACAGTTGCGTTGCTTGATCATGGGTTTAGCTACGAGCTAGATGGATGAGCCTATTTCGTGCCTCGGAAAGCTTTTTAAGCCGTTGGCCCCGACTGTCATTTGTAGCTTTTTATACACGGATAGTTAGAACCCCGAAAGTCTTATTAAAACCTTAAACGCCAGGTGAAAAAAATACAATTTCTATTGTGTCTCGTTTTCTAGCAGTAATTAAGGTGTTAAGGAGTATTACAAATTACTGCTTACATGTGGCAAGTTATTGAATTGAATGATTTATAAAGATGTTTTTTTTTTGACATATTAAACCTATCAGACAGACTTGTTGCTGTGTTGCTGGGGCGTTTGTACCGCCACTTTTTTTTTCAATTTGTAGGCGGATTCTTGGTATAATTATCGGCATGTAACTTGACAAGAGTCGTTAGATGCGCACAAGTCGTTTTTTAGGTCTCTTTGGTAGTCAAGCGGGACGCGGGGTACGAGGTAGCGTCAATCCGAGCGCGCGATTGGTGCAACAGTCGACAGTTGCCTCCCGAACTCCCGATTACACTTGCGTGCACGAAAATTGTACCCTTTGTTTTTTTGTGTTTATGTCAAAGAGTTATTGTTATTGTTTTTAAATTTAGTTTTTGTTACGAGTTGATATTATTGTTGTTGTTTTAAATTAAAAAAATAAGGCAAAAAAAGGTATGCCTTTTTTCGCATACTTTTTGAGCATACTTTCCTCGTATGCATATTATTTATAACTCACAATAAACTTTACGAATTCCACTCACTTCTTCAACTTTCTTCTAATCAGATATTATTAAATATAAATGATGGCAATAACCATAAAATAATGACGATCAATAAAAGTCACCACTTTTTTGTTCCACTAAGTGCACGATGCGCGAACTTACCCCCACTACGCCAAAACCTTGCCAACTTACGTGCCGGTGACTATATTACGTTGTGTGTCGGGTCATCCACCCTATATTAATTACTAGCTGTGCTCCGGTTTTACCTATTATGTCTTAGTACACCCATACCATAAGGTACACCTCTGCAAAGAAAAGTATTATGACCTTACAAACAAACACTTCAATTTAATTTATATGTAATAATAGGTACATATAAAGGTAGGCAACAAATTCTTCAAAGGCATTTTGTACTGCCTCTCGGGTATTGAATTTTTTTCCCGCCAAGAAGTTATCCAAATTCTGGAAAAAGTAGTAGTCTGTAGGCGCAAGGTCTGGTGAGTAGGGCGGATGACGGAGAGCTTCCAACCCCAGTTCTTGCAACTTGGAGACCGTCTACTGTGCAGTATGAGGTCGCGCGTTGTCGTGCAGGAGCAGCGGAGACGAGCGATTGACCAATGCTGGTTGGAGATGTGCCAGCTTCTCCATCATTGTGTTCAATTCTTCACAGTACACATCTGCAGTAATGCTCACCCCGTTTGGTAAGAAGCTGTGTTGAATCACACCGGCGCTAGACCACCAAACAGTGACCATCACTTTTCTTGGGGTAAGTTTTCGTTTAGGGCATTGTTTAGGTGCTGAACCAGGATCCAACCAACTTGCTGAGCGCTTGCGGTTATCAAACAGAATCCATTTTTCATCGCAGGTAACAATGCGGTTCAAAATTCCTTCATTTGTGTGTCTGTTGAGCAGTGCAAGGCACGTCTCGACGCGTACTTCGCGCTGGCGATCATTGAGTTCGTGGGGCACCCATTTGTCAAGCTTTTTTACCTTGCCAATTTGACGCAAATGGACCAATATTGTTTTGACGCTAACGTCGAAAGCTGCTGCTAATTCAGCCGTAGATTGTGTATCATCAGCTTCCACAATCGCCTTTAATTCGTCATTGTCGACCAAAGTCTTCGGACGACCGCGAGGTTCATTTTTCAGGTCGAAATTTCCAGAACGGAAGCGAGCAAACCAATAACAGGTAGTGCGTTGGTTTGTAGTGTTAGCTCCGTAAACGTCGTTGATGTTGCGTGCCGCTTGTGCCGCGTTGCTGCCACGACGGTACTCATATTCCATAATTACTCGAATTTTTAACGTATCCATGATGACGAAAAAGATTTAAATGCGATGAAAATGTAACACTAATCAATAAACAAATGACTACTTTTGGAAAAAAAAATCCATGTTTTTAAAATAAAATTAATTTGAAATTAGAATTCTTAGCCAAACAAAAAATATTTTGATTTGAAATGGCCAGTACTGCAGAACGGCAATTTCATAGGTAAAGACCTAATATATGATATGTATGTATAGATAAATCTCAGGTTTTCTATACGATGTTTTCCTTTATATCAGTAAGGGCCAAGATAAACTTATACAGTTTATATTACAAAACGAAGATATCATCAGACAAGTAAATCATTTATTTGATCAAAACATAAAAAAAACTACTTACATTACTACTTTACCGGATTTGAACCAACGACCTCTAGCATGAGAAGCGAGACCTTAACCAATGAGCCATCACAACCTTATTATAAAATTGAAAAGCCCTTTTTAACCTACCACGTAACTACGTGATGTCTAGGCTTTTTATCAGCGTTGTCATGGGAGTAGGCCATGGATATTAAGTTTACATTGGCGGAGCAAAAGTTCTACATTAATATTATTGGTTAGTTCAATTTCTGTTCCATTAACCGACAAACAATACATTTTCTATTGTGTCTCGTTTTCTGGCAGTTAATGTGTTAATGTACCTTTCTTCATAGTTAATGTCTTTAACAACCAAAACGACCACCATTCAGTAACGAGTACTGGACACTAGTGTTGAATAAGTGTCTTGATATATCGTACTCTTGGATTGAGTCCACCCAGTGATTTGAAGCTGTGAACAGAACTCAAAAATGGCAGAAAGAGAAATGATAAACATGTTAATCAAAGCTGAAAATATAATGGGCGTTTACAGAAATTTCTCGTGTGTCTCGAGAAGATGTCAATGTTTTATTTTAATGCGGATTTCTCTGGAAGTCATTGTCACTCTGAGTTTGTTCTGTTGGCGGCTACACTATATGTCTTCGAACAACCATATTATGCCTCTCCCTATGGCCCTGTTCTATGGTGTTGTTCTCTTCGGTGGCTTTATCACCATACTATGTGGCATCCAAAGCTCAAAGAACTACACAACATTTAAAAAAAACTATATGAGCGTGCAGGCTTGCTATCTAAATGAACCTATATACACCAAATGCTTGGAGAAGTTAAAAATATTCTTCAAAGTGGCTTTATCATTGTTTATTTTCACTAGCATAAGCAATGTTATATTAAAATTAATCGCCAAACATTATTTGCGAAAGGAAGAATTCTCGTTGTATTATTCCATGCTGATGGTGGTTGAAATGATACATGAAATACGATACATTTTAGAACATGTCGTCATATGTATACACATAACTATGATACAATATATCTTAAAATGCATTAACCAATATATATCGAGCACTCAGACGAAATATAATTACATCAAGAAGAGATTATACAAAGATAGAAGAGAAAATAATGCAATTTTGACCGTCGATGAAGTAGAACATTGGACCGACAAATATGAATGTTTGGTGATCTGCTGTAAGAAGCTCTCAATATGCTTCAAATTGCAGGTAAATATTTAAAACTTAAAATGTAAATAGTTTTTGTACTACTGACTAAGTCATGATGGCCCAGTGGTTTAGGCCTCGCCTCTTGTGCACGAGGTTGTGCGTTCAAACCTGGCAAGTACCAATGTGAGTTTTTCAATTCATATGTACTTTATAAGTTTATCTTGGACATCACTGACATCGGTGAAGAAAAACATCGTGAGGAAACCTGGACTTAAATAGTAAATATCAGTCTGAAATCGCCAACCCGTCTTGAGCAAGCGTGGTGATTAATGCTCTTGCCTTCTCTGTATGAGAACAGGATTTTGCTTTGTAGTGGGACAGTAATAGGCTGGTACTTTTGTACTCAGTCTAAGTTCTGCTACGGCTGGTAACCGTTTCTCCAAAGTCCGTATAATAGCTATTTTTCCACGCCACCTCGAACTAAACCTCGTAGTACGTGTCCTGTCCAGGTCATCTTGCTATTTCTTTCTAAGCCGGCCTGTTCGGCGCCGTCCTTCATCGGGCAACCATTGTGTTTAGAATTATCCCCAGCCGTCATTGTGCATTTGGCTGACGTGATCCTCCCGCGTCATTCGGCTCTGGCAGTCGTCTTGCCTAAACACAGCACGCAGCTCAGATTGCTGCAGATTGCGGCCTAACGCTCTTCGCAAAACTCCAAGGCGGAACTTTGGCTTATTCAATTTTGATTTAAATAATTTCATTATCATCATCATCATCATGATCATCATCACCCTGCTCTTATCCCAACTTGTCATCCGTCAACTCCTTTCCAGCTTTATTATCTTTCATACAATCCATCGATGCTCTCTCCACTTTTGTAACCCTCCACATTCATCCTCAAAACTTTCCTCACAACATGATCCACATAACTCCTTGATCACAGGCGCTGCTTTCCGACTTCCTATTACATACTCATTTCGTATTCCATCCATTCGCGTAAAACCTCATCATAGCTGCATACAATTGTCTTTCAATAAAATAATTTGTAATAATGATTTATAATACTGTATTTATAAAATGTATATAAAATCAAGGGTAATTGTGGATGTCCCCAATTTAAAAATCGTTCCTTCCGTATGTTTCAGATACAATTTGCACTAGTCTTTTCTTCAGTACACTACGTGACTTCAGTTTACGGAATATTCAGTATAAGTTTGTCACATGTAAGAAGACACATGCCTTTCATAACGGATTCAAGAACTTCACATGAAATTTGACAATATTTTGTAATACATTTTATTGTTTTCACAGAAAATAGACAAATATATCGTCTGTGCCACAATATCAAATGTTTTGTTATTTTCTATATTTGGTACGTATTTCATCGTTATCGCTGGTCAGAATATAGTCAATGAATGTGCAAAAACACAAAGAAGTTTATCTAAATTATACAGCACATTGTGTATAGGTAAGTATATACATTTTATTTTTCAAACATGGCTTCCTTAAATTGATGCTTCATACTATTTTGACTTACTTCATTCAGTACCTCTTGTTCAACTAGCTAGACCATATTGAATAGTATCAACTTTTCATCATCGTCATTTGCTTAGCCGTTTCCCAAGTATGTTGCTGTCGGCTTATCTGCTGCAGCTGAATACCAGTATAGACTTGTAATAGTATTACGTGTCACGCGTTGTGTGAGTAGCATGGTTGACGCAGTGGCTGAGCGATTGACTGCGACGACAGTCGTATAACGAAATATACGTAACGCATCGTAATATTTTTCGTACTAAATGGCACTTTACATTACCAATTAATGGTATAAGTTCTTCAGACTGTCAGACAGACGTGTTGCTCGGAAGTTTGTTCCACCACTTCTTCTTCCCAGCAAAAACACTAGGAAGTGGTGAAGGGTGGGCGTTTTGGGGGACTGTCTTATGTAAGCGTTTTGACGTTCAAAAAGTGCTTATTCTCAGCCTAATTTGAATAAATGAATTTTGATTTTGATCTTATAAAAACTGACTTGAGTTTGACTGCGTTGGTCTAGTGGTCGTAAGGTTGTGAGTACCTGGGTTCGATTCCCGGGTTGGGCAAAGTGATACTGGGTGATTCCTTTAGGAATTTCTCAGTAGCAGCCTCGAGTCTGGATTTGTGCTCGGTTTATCGCCCCTTATTACATAAGACTTACACGTTTCTGGCAAAAAGTGAGTATATTAGTACACCTCTGCCTAGCTCTCCGGATTTCTCTCTCTCAGGCGTGATGTTACGTTTATGTTGTTAAATATACCGTTTGTGAAATAAACACTATGTAAGTAGTTTACCTGCAAATAAGTATTGGCCGTTAAAATATAAGAATATAATATGTATACTCTTTTAACTATGTAGATAAAAAGTAGCATACACGGCATTCTTACGCTTCATCATAATTAACAATAAATAAGCAATGCTTTCTAATTTGAATTGTGATATTGTTTTATTCTGAAAACAAACATTAACTAATAATTATTATTGGTTTAACCTAGCATGTGTCAAACGTAAATAGTAAAAGCCCGAAAACTCTAGATTTATCAAAACACGGAGAATCCTAGTGTCAGGTCTAGGAATACAAACGAACTGAATATACATATTTTGAGAAAAAATAGTCTTATGGATTTAAAAAAATAGTCTTATGGATTGGAGTATTAGGGATTTTACAGTAACATATATACAATAAGAACTATTAGAGCTACCTAGTACCCGCGTAGTACGCGCGTAGAACCCGCGACACGCGTGTCGCGGGTTCGATTCCCACACGGAACAAATATATGTATGGCTAAATAGTAGTTCAGGGTCTGGCTGTTTGTGTATGTGAGTTTGAATGGTTCATAACGCACTCACGATAAAGGAGATTTTCCTAGTGTAGGGAAAAGTTTTTCAAAAAAATAAAATGAAAACTATCATACAATCCATACTTACTTCCAAACTAATACTATAAACGCGAAAGTAAGTTTTTTTGTTACCTTTTCACACCTAAACCACTGAACGGATTTTGATAAAATTTGGCAGAAAGATAGATTGAACCCCGGGAAAGGACACATGCTACTTTTTATCAACAATCCACGCAAGCGAAACCACGGGCGGAAGTTAGTATGCTATAAATGTGAAAGTAATTCTGTCTGTCTATCTGTTACCTTTTTACGCTTAATACCCTGAACCGATTGATATGAAATTTGGTATGGAGGTAGTTTGAGACCCTGGGAACGTGTAGTTTATACTCCGCGACTGTGTCAGCATCCGTGATTACCGATATTCTCGCAAACAAAGTCGTGGACAAAAGCTAATTGCAAACTAACCTGAGCTATTTTAATTCAAATTGACGACACGGTTGGCGCGGTGGTTGAGCCATCGGCTGCTGCGCCGCGTGTTGTGGGTTCGATCCCCACACGGAACAAATATTTGTATGGCCTACAGGTAGTTGTTCTGGGTCTGGCTGTTTGTGTATGTGAGTTTAAATGTTTGTAAACGCACCCACGATACAGGAGAAATTCCTAGTATGGGGCAACGTTTTTTTAAGAAAAAAAAAAAAAAATTGTTCGTGAACTATATGGGTAAAAACCATTATGGCGGGTTCCCGATCTCAGTCTTGTGTCATGTTAATTTGGGGATTTATGGTCCTGCCTTCTCTGTATGCGAAGAGGCTTTTGCCCAGCAGTGAGTCAGGAACAGGCCGGTAGATATGAAACAAGACCCCTCAAATATGTAAACCTACTTGCTTCTAGACTCAAAAGTGTATTTAATAGCTACCTAAAAACTTACTACTTACAATACTTTCATTGAAGCAGCCTTGACCATTTCAATAATGATAGATAGATATTTAAGACAATCGTTCAACTTGATTGATAGTTTTGTCAAAACCATTGACATAAATTAAAAAACTAAAGTCGTATAGAGTAAAGAAAGTTGAAGTAGAATGTTACAAGAGGACAACAAGACCTGAGAAACGATGGATGGATTATGTGAAAGACAATATGTCTAGGATCAAGGTGACTGTGGAGATGACGGCAGATGATGATGAAAAACATTATTTCTAGATTTCTTTTAAATCTTAAACCTTTAAACGAGCAATTCTTGTATATATGTACATATGTATACATATCATGAGAAACTCGGAGGCGGCTCCAACGATTTTCATGAAATTTAGTACGTAGGGGTTTTCGGGGGCGATAAATCGATCTAGCTAGGTTTTATTTTTAGGGAACGCCGTTTTATCTGCGCAAAGCTCGGTCACCCAGGTACTCATATTTATCTATGATTTCAGAGCCAGAAGCCCCGCAAACGAAGATTGTTAAGAATTTCAATCTACTTGTGAAAGTAAAACCTATTAAGATTGAATATATCAATAACGTACATATTGGATTGTACCTGGTGCCTATGGTTCTATCTCTTTCTTTATCTTATGTCATAACTGCTTTGCAATTAAATCATATCATTTAATTTATTTACTAGGTAGCTCTAATAGTTCTTATTGTATATATGTTACTGTAAAATCCCTAATACTTCAATCCATAAGACTATTTTTTAAAATCCATAAGACTATTTTTTTTCTCAAAATATATATCTTCAGTTCGTTTGTATTCCTAGACCTGACACTAGGATTCTCCGTGTTTTGATAAATCTAGAGTTTTCGGGCTTTTACTATTAACGTTTGACACATGCTAGGTTAAACCAATAATTATTAGTTAATGTTTGTTTTCAGAATAAAACAATATCACAATTCAAATTAGAAAGCATTTCTTGTTTATTGTTAATTACGGTGAAGCGTAAGTATGTAATATGTATGCTACTTTTTATCTAGTTAAAAGAGCACACATATTATATTCTTATATTTTAACGGCCAATACTTATTTGCAGGTAAACTACTTACATAGTGTTTATTTCACAAACGTTATATTTAAGTACGTTAGGGAAGCTAAATATTATGGGCATGTGATGCGAAGGAATGAGGACCATGTTGTGAGGAAAGTTTTGAGTATGAATGTGCAGGGTTACATGTGTAGAGGAAGACCAAAGAAAAGATGGATGGATTGTGTGAAAGAGGATATGGCAAGAAAAGAGGTGACCCATGAGATGACGGCAAATAGAGATGTATGGAAGAAGAAAACATGCTGCGCCGACCCCAAATAAATTGGGATAAGGGCAGGAGGATGATGATGATGAGGGAAGCTAAATATTCTTAGTTTTTTTTATCGTGCAACATAAACGCTCTCGGGATTTCTCTCTCTCAGGCGTGATGTTAATCACGCCTGAGGGAGAGAAATCCGGAGAGCTAGGCAGAGGTGTACTAATATACTCACTTTTTGCCAGAAACGTGTAAGTCTTATGTAATAAGGGGCGATAAACCGAGCACAAATCCAGACTCGAGGGTGCTACTGAGAAATTCCTGAAGGAATAACCCAGTATCACTTTGCCCAACCCGGGAATCGAACCCAGGTACTCACAACCTTGCGACCACTAGACCAACGCAGTCAAAGTCAAGTCAGTTTTTATAAGATCAAAATCAAAATTCATTTATTCAAATTAAGCTGAGATCAGCACTTTTTGAACGTCAAAACGTTTACATAAGACAGTCCCCCAAAACGCCCACCCTTCACCACTTCCTGTTGTTTTTGCTGGGAAGAAGAAGTGGTGGAAATAACTCCCGAGCAACACGTCTGTCTGACAGTCTGAAGAACTTATACCATAAATTGGTAATGTAAAGTGCCATTTAGTACGAAAAATATTACTTTTGTTAGAATTTATTTATTTATTAAAAGGTTTAAAAATTATATTATTCTGCTTCTCGGTAGTACCTCGCATCCAAGGTGAATAATTGAACTGCATCAACTTTTTAGGTCAACGAGAGTTTTGAAGGCGTCTATTAGGGTTTTATAACCTACCTGCCTACCTGTAGTAAACAGAACAACACAAAAACATACCATTGCAGAGTCTCCATTAGTGGTGGGCGTAGTTGAGAGTTTAACAGTGAAACAAGGCCGTTATGTCGTTCGGATATACAAAGCTTGTTATATTTTTAAAACCTTACCCATTTAAAGGATCTTTGCGGGTATGAGGAACAGAGTGTAAAGTATCTCGGTCGTTAATTCAGTGCAGCATAAAGTGCAGTGTGGCAATCGCCTAAATGGCAATTCGACCAGGCCTCAGATGACTGGCATTTAGACAGTCAATTTTCGCCGTACTACCTGTGTAAACCCCGCCTAAGATGGTCCACCTTCGTCCATTTGATGCATAAAGTTGAAAGAAATCTATCTTATGAATGATTAATTTATCTTGTTTATCTGTTTGTGTATGTGACTTAAGATGTTTGTAAACGCACCCACGACACAGGAGAAATTTCTAAGGCAACGTTTTTTTTTAAAAAAAAGGAAATTTAAATTGTTGAGTTACTGCATACACTCCACTACATGCTGCAGCCATTATGACATAAAAATGCTGTCCTGTCTTTAGACAAAAACAGGCAGGAGCACACCGAGTGTCTAATTCCGGGAGTTATTTTAGAACATGATATATTTTTAAATCTTGCAGACTTTTGAAACTTATAATGCGGTTTCAATTTCTTCTAGATAGACAGTAACAAGACAAGATGATAAATAGCTATTAGAACTGCAATTTTTTTTGTTGAGAATTTATACCCACACAAGGACTCATTTCATCGCCTTTGTTTTGCAAACACATTTTTTTTTAGTTAGCCTTTGCTGTCCCATTCCTGGGCAAAGGCCTCCCCCCATTCCTTCCAGTCTCTCTATGGTTTGCTTCTTCTCGAAAATTTGCGAGGAAGCTATCCAAGGCGTTCCGCCATCTTCTCCTCGGTCTACCGCGACCCCGTCTAGCTGTCCCAGGGTTCCAGTTTCGTAATGTTCGGGCCCACAGTTGTACTGGCATCTGGCAGACATGACCTTGACGATGATAACACATGGTCAACACAAATTAATTATGTTCAACTGTAGAGGTCAGTTCAAACTAGGCTAAGTAAGTATACTGATACTATAAATTCCTTCGTTCGTTCATTCGTGAATTTGTGTGACGTATTTTATTTTGTTACTTCTGTCATTCTTATTATTATTTCTTTCTATGCTTTCGATATTGTCATTGCGTACCTGATTATTTGCTAAATAATTATTTATATTACTAGGGACTAAAACATAACTGGCGAAATGTGGGTGTTATTATATGTCTACCTCTGCCCAACCCTTCAGAGAATACAGTCGTGATGTTATGTTTTACGTAACCGTAGGTAACTTTTCTACCATGTGGCATCCAGTGTGTTTTGCATATCAGGTTAAGTGCAACCTCAGCTTTACTTCCACTTTTCTCTTAATGGAAGATGCAGGTCGTATCACGCTGACTGCGCTGCCGAAAAAAGGGTTTTTATTTTACCCACACATGACACCGATGTGTGACGCGGGAATATGGCTACAAAGAGCCGTTAGAAGTAAAAGCATAAAACTGAGGTATTTATTTAATAAATACATGTGTCCGCGTGTTGCATTTGCTCCTAAGGATAGCCAAAAACCCTCCAGAAGATTTTTTCCTCCATTAAGAACTCGACAAAAAAGTACCATGTAAATCCATCCAATAAAATCTTAAAAACATAATTCAATCAACTCGAAGACCTCCGAAGATGTTATTTTTAACACATGTTAGTGATTTCTTTGAAGACGGTTGATGTTTTTTGTAAAAAGTTTTTAATTTTTCGCTCTTTGTGTGTAAATTCGTTATTTATCTAAGAAAAATTAGCCAATACTCATCACCATTTACAAAATATTGCTTTTCCCGATGTTATTGTGGAGCTCTCCTTGTACTTCACCAACAGCGCCACATTATCATAAGTATGCATTGTGACGAGCATACATTGCTTAACAGCCATATTAAAGAAAAAAATTAAAATTATAAATATATTAATAATAAATTAAAAAAAAAAAAGTGCGATACTTGTTATTGAGTAGTTCCGGTGGCCATCTCTGATCTTCATCATCAGTTCCACTTCACCAAATGAAGCTTACTGACTGAGGGCCAATGCATTTGCACTTGCAATGCACTTGAGTTACTATAAAAAATATCGAAATCGTTGTGCCTATAATATTTGAAGAATTCCCTCGATTTCTCCAGGACCGCAACATTAAATCCTGACTTGGTGACAAAGAGACTACCTCAAGAGAATCACCTTTTCAAACAATAAAATATATGAGTAAAATCCGTACGCAATTGACGTAGAAGTCAGTGAAAATACGAACATGAAAAAAACATAAAACCTCCTTTATTGTAGAACGCTTGAAAAATGTCTTGCTCAATATACGGATACGATTTACCTGTCAACCAATCTGTCCTCTAAGACACATTGGGATGACCCGCTCTGCAGTTTGACCCAGAATGGGCGCGCGACGACCGAGCGTCAATTCTATCGTACGTTAGTCAATTCTATCGAATGCCTTCCATTATGAGAACCATGAGTATCTCAATTAATTGTTCTAAGCAGCCGAATTAGATCAAATTAAATGAAGTATCTTTATTGCATCCATGTGTATATTTAGGTGTTAAAAATAGGTAAGTTCCAACATGAAACCCGGTTAGGGCACGACAACATAATAATAATTTTAACGTAGTGATTTTAACATAGTACCTTTAACATAATAATTTTAAGATAGTAATTTTAATATTTAACATATTATAAAAGCAACATTATAATAAAAGGTATGTATGTGTCATAATTATAGGGTTTTCCAATAAGAGGTGTTATTTTGATATTCAAAGACAAATGCCATTTTTTAATATAAATAATCAGATATTAATTTCATTACAAAGAGGAAGGTATGCCGTTAATAGTAGAAAATAACATCAGGCAAACGACCACGCTTACAGGACCATATCCTTTTCATGAAATTTTCGATAGCCAAATCGCAAAGTGGATGCCTTATGTCCTCGATAGCCTCACGAATTCCATATTTGAGGTCTTATATCGACGCTGGGCTGTTGTCGTAGACCTTCTCTCTTGTTTTTTATTTAGCCACGAGCTTCTCACTGTCCAAATAAATTTGACGACCATGTGGCGCGGCGGGCGAAGGTCCGCCTGCGACGCAAGAGGTTGTGGGTTCGATTCCCGCCTTGGGACAAAAGTTTGTACGATCTACAAATATTTGTTCCGGGTGTTCTGGGTATTTCCTATGTATAATAAAAAAAATATCTATATATGTAATGTATTGTATTAAGTATATCAGTCATCTAGTACCCATAACACAAGCTCCGCTTAGCTTGGGGCTAGATGATGCTGTGTGGATTGTCCAGCATTATTATTATTATTTCCTTTATTTTTTCTTTATACATACAAATTATATTTTTAAATATTTCAGTATAAAAAAAATAAAAAAACATTTAAAAATATAAAAAATAGTACCCCACCGGCATCGGGAACAGGGTCCAAGCTACCGGTGGTCAGGGCTCTTGAGAGAGGAACCTCCTTACAATGCGCGCCGTGTCCAAGAGTACTGCTTTCTGGATCAAACCCTTGATCCAACTGCCCAACGAGAGCCTCTTTAGGTGTTGATCGAGGCTCTTGGCTATTATGCCATTGGCCGTCACGACTATCGGCACAATGACTGCTGTATTCACATCCCACATGTCGACAACCTCGCGGGCCAGATCAAGATACTTCATCTGTTTTTCTTTCTCAGCCTTCACGAGGTTCTCGTCATGTGGAACCGTAATATCAATAATCATTGTGCGACGTTCTGATCTATCTATCACCACTATGTCAGGCTTATTGGCAACAATAGTCCTGTCAGTGATGATAGATCGATCCCAATATAATGTGATGCTGCCATTTTCAAGAACTGGGTCGGGCACATACTTATAGTACGGTACTTCTAAGTCCACAAGGTTAGACTTCAGAGCAAGTTGCTGATGGATTATCCTGGCAACAAGGTTGTGTCTATGCAAATAGTCTCCGTTAGCTAGACGAGAACAACCAGAAATAATGTGACGGATTGATTCTCCGGGTCGGTGGCATGCCCGACAGATGTCAACCGTTCCGTCCTTCACAATGTATTTCCGGTAGTTATTCGTCATGATAACTTCATCCATAATCGCACAGACAAAACCTTCGGTTTCTCCGAAGAGGTCACCGAAGCGCAGCCAGGATATGGACGCTACCAAGTCTACATCAGGTCCATGTAGGACCCTATAAAAGCGCCCATGAAGCTCTTTACTCTTCCATATTTCCATGCGGTCAGCAGTATCTAATACTATAGGTTTGCGCCAGTTCTTGTTAGCTAAGGAGAGCGGAGTGAAGGTCTTATCCACTGCAACTACATCTCGATGCATCCCCACGTCGGCTTTCAGGAAGTATTCCCTGAGACTGCAAATCTCGCGGTTGTGCAGAGTCTTAGCGTTTAAGAAGCCTCGACCTCCGCACTTCCGCGGGATATACAGTCTCATCACCGATGACCGTGGGTGATGCATACGATTTGCAGTTAACAATGTGCGGACCCTCCTATCCAGGGCATCAAGTTCCGTCTGAGTCCATTTGAGTATGCCGAAAGAGTACATCAATACTGGCATGACCCAACCGTTAAAGGCGCGCACCTTGTTACCGCCTGATAAAAGACTATTTAATACTTTATTCAGGCGGCCGAAGAAGCGCTCCTTCAAAGATTGTTTCATGTCTGTCGCATTGATGCCCAACGCTTCCGACATACCCAAATACTTGTAGGTTTCGGTTGAGGAGAGGGACCTAAGGTATATGGAATCCGAGAGTTGTGTTCCCACGGATTCCACAATCTCCCCCCGCTTTACATGCATGACTGCACATTTGTCCACACCAAAATCCATCCTGATGGCGCTACTAAAAGTTTCTGTTACCTTCAGTAGCTCCATCAGTTGTAAATTGTTGGGGGCAAAAAGTTTCAGATCATCCATGTAAAGAAGGTGAGATATGACCTGACCACCTGTTCTCAACCTGTAGCCTAGACCAGAACCCTCCAGCAGTGTGCTTAGAGGGTTCAGGGCTAAACAGAACCACAATGGACTGAGGCTATCACCCTGAAATATACCTCGCTCGATCCTTATCGGTTCACTGTTCTCTCGGGTCTGCTGACATCCTGGATAACGAAGGACCGTCCTCCATTGCCCCATACATGACATCAGGAAGGTGCGCAGAGTTGCATCTACTTTATACAACTCCAGCACCCTCATGAGCCACGTATGTGGCACGGAGTCATAGGCCTTCTTGTAGTCTACCCAGCACGTCGACAGATCCTTTCGGGAACGACGAACCTGTTGGCTAATGGCAGTATCAATGAGGAGTAGCTCCTTAGTACCGCGGGACCCATTCCTACATCCATTTTGAGAGAACGACATGATCAAATTACTGTCGATATGGTTATTTATTTTAGATCTCAAAATGGATGTAAGAACTTTATAGACCGTCGGCAAACAAGTGATTGGTCTATAATTTCTCGGTTCCGCAGTACTACCTGATTTATGGAGCAGGTGAGTTATCCCTGTTGTTAGAAACTTGGGCAGCGATCCCGACTCTAAGGCAGATTGGAATTGACATGCCAAACGAGCATGTGAGCTTTGTAACCATTTAATCCAGAAGTTGTGCAGCCCGTCCGGTCCTGGAGATTTCCAGTTAGGTAACGGACGAACTGCACTAGCTACATCCTGGGGGCTGATGTTGATTGCCCCCATTTCTGGTAATGGTTCACATGCTCGCTCAATCTCCCGAGTCCAATTGCCCTCAGTGTGACTGACAGGTACCGACCAGATGCTGCGCCAAAACGAACACATGGCCTCATCATCTGGCAGGCACGTATCAGTCACACCTTGGTCTGATCGCTCCCAAGCCCTGTACACCCACCTTTCATCGCTCCGGAATGTGCGATTCTGAGTGTATCGCTCCACTCGCCGTTTGTACCGACGAATACGGTTTGCCCATGCACAGATCTTCTGTTTCAGGAAATCGATGCGCTCCGTGACGCGGGTTAAATAGTCTCGGGAACTAATATCAGTCCCCGAGAACGCCCGCCTCACAAAGCGCATTACTCTAGGTCGAGTGTTACCCTCCCTGAAACAGATAAGCTTGCCAATGAGTGCTCTAGCCTCATCGATACGTCGCTGAATCCTGCACTGCCAAGCTGGTACGGTTGGTCGTGTAGCTCTCTCAGTATTCGGAAATTTTACGTTAGCTACACGACATGCCGCTGCAGCCGCACAGTACAAGATCGAGTGAGTATCGGTGAGGTCTTTGCTGTTGTCAAAACTCTTTGTCAGCAATGAATCTAGAGCACTCATCAGCGCCTTGTTTTTCTTATGCATGGGCAGACGAGGTAAACGTGATCTAAGCTCAGGCGGTGTGGAGCGGTACTCTCGGAATGCATCCTCCAAAGCGCTCCTCAAGCGTACATTACATTGGGAACTCACGGATATAGCTGCGTCATCATCCTCTTCACCAACGTAGTCAGGTCGCGGTGAAACACTAGGTAAACTTTGTAGTTGTACCGCGACCGGTGGCAAAGCAGGTGTAACGTGGTAAATCCGTGAGTTCAGTCGTAGTCTATCAAGCACGACATCATCCAACATATGGTTACGTTGAATGACTCGTACCTGATCCGATAATCGTTGTGCCGATACGTTGACAGCTGGCTCAAGCATCTGAAACAGAGAGAGCATCCGACCACGGTACGCAGTCAGGTTAGTTCCCCCCTCTGTAGCCCCATAGTATGAGCGCATGACGTTCTCATTGATGGATTGAGTCCATCGCATGCGCTGCACACTTCCACCGGAAGCGGGGACCCTATCAGAGGCCGGTGGGCCTCGAGGTCCTATGCTATCCGGCGGCCGGCGTCCTCTCCGTCGACGTGCAGGTGGTGGTGACGTGGGCGGGGAGAAATACTCGTCGCTCGAACTCGACGCGATTGCCACGGCCGGTGTCATAGTACTCACGATGGGGCTGGATTCCGGCGGCGGCGAGGCGGAGCTGAGCGACGAGGCCAGAGGTGGTGGGCGTGCTCGGCGTGCTGCAGATCTCGTCAACATTGGTTCATTTCATTTTTCTTTTTTCCTTTTTACAAATATTAGAAATTCATATGACAGCCGTCAATCTCAGGTGGTTTGTAGATTTCGTGTTTCTTCATGTTATTATTATTATTATTATAAATAAGAAAACTAATTCACACTATGCGCTAACTCCGAGATTGCTTACCGCCTGATATTCCACAACAGGTATATCTAGTAGGTACTCTGCCAGTCTATCATTCAATCCTGCGTGTGCGGTGGTGCATGAAACACCTACTTGATAGAAGCAAAAAGAGCTCTGACAGCTCTTCTTAAAGTCACTTTTAAAAACCTTCCAATTTTCGAATGATTCGTTATACCGTGAGACACGAGTACTCAGGGTCTGCCAGCTTTATTATTTAATCCACGTGTAAGAAAACCCTTACAGAGTCCCAACACCTAACTACACGTCTCTGCTACCTCCAGGTATTGGGTAGTAGTCGGTAGGCAATATCTACACTGCAGACAACTCACACATTAACATTACAATCGTGATGCTAGTCCATAAATCCTTCACGAGATTTTGAGGTTCCCGTGTTAAGAGGGTTTATTCTGAAAGTTGGCAACGTTGCAAATAGATGTCAAATATTTCGCTGTTTTGATTAATTTAATAATATTTCTGTATGGAAATAAAAAATGTGGCCAACTAGCGAACTAGAATATTGATTATGAATTGCAATAATTAATATCGTAACACCGAATAGTTAGTTCAGTATTATTTCCAAATTAATCGAAACAGGTAAATATTTGACAGCTATTTACGACGTTGCCAACTTTTAGGATGCACCCTCTTAATGATATTTGCTAACTGAAGTAAAAAACAAATTAGTATTTAATCTTCCAGATAATATATTGGATACATGTGATGATCATTAGGTACTATTCTGTCGTCATATACAATCGTATGGGAAATAAAGAACACAAATAAATCATAAAACATTTATTATTGTAGTATTTTGTACATATACCTCCGTCAACGAGTCGCAACACAAACATTGTAGTAAAATTTGTTGACCATTTATGCCTCCATCCACAAGTATAGGTTTAATTTAAAATTGTTTCATTCACAATTTTTTATTTTACAATTGTTTATTCAAAAATTGGTTAATAAATTGGGTAATTTACAATTATTGCTTAATTTATAATTTATGAAGTGATTTTTTTTTCATTTATAACATTCTTTGCGTTCATCGTTTTGTGGATTTCGATGTATACATAATTAATTATAAATTATAGATTGCAGGAGTGACGACCAGTATGCTTCCTGTGCTTCTCACGTGATCATATATTCAAATATTTTAGCAAATATACTATTATATTGTTTACAAACACATATATTCACAGTGGAAGGGACATCGACGCACTGATACCAAGAGTTCAGTACTGACATGTTTCTGGACCTCTATGCGTTGAAATTTTTTGTCGGCATTTTTCTCACTTTTAAGTTTTTTCTGATGTTTTTTACTCAAAACAGTATTTCATCAAAAAAACATGATTTCTATCTAATTCAATGTGGATTGTTATTTAAAAAGTTAATAGTTATTTACGTCTCTCATTAAATTAAATCCTGGGTTGGGTAGACATTATAATATTTTACAGTTAAAATATAAAATTAAACATTAAAAAAAAAAGGTTGAAATTAGGAAAACCGACTTTCAACGCTGCGGGGTCCAGAATTATGTACAGAAGTCATCCCTCTTTTAAAAATAACATTTTATTTCACACATTTGAACATTAGAATTACTAATTTCAACTTTTTCGAAATACTAAAATATGTGACTAAATCGGTCTGACACTAAATGTCTTAATTTATTAACACTAGGGCCGTGGGGTCCGTGTGCCCATTTACTTTTTGAAGACAACGCGAAGCGTTCGGTCGACTCTTCACGTGACCAGATGGCTAGCCTTTTTTTTGCCAAAGAATCAGCTTTGCCACTCAACGTGGCAATGCTGCCAGTCTTCTAGGCATTTTTCCCGTTGACAATGACGCAGATGAATTTTGATGCCCTGTGTTTTTTTTTTCATGTATAGATTTATTATTACAAAACTAGTAACTAGTAGTGCATTTTATTATTTATTTAAGATCAAAACCAAAATGATTAATGCTGGTCCTTCTCTGTATGAGAGGAGCCCTTTGCCCTGCAGTGGCACGACAAATGTCATAAGCATGACATTCACTGCACCGCAAATGTGCATTAAACATTCTACAGGTTGGTTTAATTATTATTTATTTACTACTAGCTTTTGCCCGCGGCTTCCCTCGCATTAGGAAGTGGGGGGTTAGAAAGAGACAAAAAGTAGCCTATGTCACTCTCCATCCCTTCAACTATATCCACTTAAATAATCACGCAAATTCGCTCCGTTTTGCCGTGAAAAACGGAGAAACAGACACACACACTTTCCCATTTATAATATTAGTATGGATATTTAAAGAAGATGGCTAAATTGAAGTGCAACTATGACATGGCTGATAGACAAAGACAGCAATATTGGAATTAAATACATTCCCTGGACCACTCCACCAGTGTATTCTATTTTGATGGGATTTGCTTTTACCAGGTGATACAAATTCTTTATCTTTTTCGATATTGGGTCTGAAAAAAATATATCGGGTTAGATATTTTTAAGAGTACTATACTATAACACAAAAGGCTATTGGTGAAATAAAACATGGGCTCCATTTTATTGACAAAATAGAAACTTTAGTTTTCAACCCCAAACTGCACTGATACTACGCCGTTTTAGGGTTCCAAACCCAACAGGTGCCAACAACTGAAAACTGCAACTCCTGAAAACCAGAATCAACAGTGGCGACCAACAGCAAAGCGTTGAGATAATGAAGCCCGACGCGTCCCGGAGAAACGATTCAACTGTCATAGATCCTGCAAAGAAATTAATCAGAAAAGAACAGCGGAGGAGTTAGAAAAATACATTATTTCCACCAACCACCATTTTTTATACTAACCGACTATCTAGCCCGTAGACATCCTGCAGCTTCCTCTACGCATGCAACCTTTGAGAAGGTCAAGAAAAACTAGTCGTACGTTCGATACCCAGCCGGGTATTACGTCAATAACTCTATCAAACCAAATCCGTGTAAAACCAAAGCACAAGTCAAGAAAACCTTCCTAAAATGGACAATTCGAAGTTTTATCTCATAAATATAATATATGTCGGGGAAAACGATAACTTTTAAACATCAAGTTGCTGATTTGACTATTGTAGTAGGGGTACACGCCGTAACGTCAGATGTTGTTTTAATGGCGGGACGTGGACAGAGTCGTTTTGTAGAGTGGGGATTGTGCCGAGATCACTTTTGCTCGGAACTCCAACCAAGTCACTCCTTCAGAACGAAACTGTCGGTTTGCCCATTTTGTTTTGAGTAATTAATTGTGAATTTGTGTTAAAAATAAACTGTGATTTTTGTGTACCGAAACCAAAACTATTATTTTAACATTTCGTCATGAACCCGATACCACCGAAACCTAATGACAACAGCGATATCGCTCAGCCATCGCTTACGCCGTCATATAAATTTCGAGATTACAACTTATGTTAATTGCAGGTGATATAACGACAGAACGACGAATGGAAAAACATATTAATGCAATTGTAGTTTGTATTTATATTTTTAATTGGAAATTCATAGGCCGCGTGACTTAAGTTAAATGTATTCCAACAAGTGGGATATAGTGGAAGTTATGTATTTTTCTAACTCCTCTGCAGTTCTTTTCTGATTAATTTCGTTGCGGGATCCAAGACAATTGAATCGTTTCTCCTTGACTCGTCAGGCTTCATTGCCTCGACGCTTTTCTGGTGGTCGCCGCTGTTGAATCTGGTTTTCAGGAGTTGCAATGGTTTGGGTATAGTGTGGTGGGCTTGTCCCAAAAAAAGAAAAATTACAATATACTTACAGACTGATAATGTGTTGTTTAACTTCAACAAACGCGTCCTTGTTTTGGCGGTTTCTTTGATAAGTTTCTGTCCCGCATGAAGGGCAAAATGTGTACTACACAAAGAATACAACATGACAAAAACAGTTTGAAAGACTCCCATTAACTTGTAAGTTTCCTGAGAAAAAAAAATGTAAGCTTTAAAAAACTATAGATAATAGTAGATGATGGATTAAGAGGATAAAGCATTATCTTATGGTGACATATCAATGCACTCTTGTTTCGTTCGTGACTTAACCTTAAAATCCTTCGTTGGCTACCCCTTTGACCTTTTTGTACCTCGCTTTAGGTACTTGACTTGACAATTAAAATAAATAAATAATGCTAGACAATCCACACAGCATCATCTATCCCCAAGCTAAGCAGAGCTTGTGTTATGGGTACTAGATGACTGATATACTTAATACAACACATAGATAGATATTTTTATTATACATAGCAAATACCCAGAAAATCCAGAACAAATATTTGTAGATCGTACAAACATTTGTCCCGGGGCGAGAATCGAGCCCGCAACCTCATGCGTCGCAGGCGGACCTTCGCCTTCGCGTTCGCCACATCGGTCGTCAGTAGCAATTTGATTTTTAAATTTCAGTTATTCTCAGTACCTTAAAGGTTTGTACAAACTTTTAGTTGAAGTTCCAAGTACGAAACACATTTTGACCAACGGGTTATACTGAAAGTAGCTGACCCAGCAAACGTTGTTTTGCCGTATAAAATGTTTGGGGTGGTCCACCCTTAACATTTAGGGGGATGAAAAATAGATGTTCTCCGATTCGCAGACCTAACCGATATGCACACAAAATTTCACGAAAATTTAGGTCGAACCATTTCGGAGGAGTTTAATTACAAACACCGTGACACGAGAATTTTATGTAATTACTAGCTGGCCCAGCAAACGTTTTACCATCTTAAGCCAAACAAAAATCCAAAACATTAGAAAATAAAATTTAGGGGTGGACAACCCTTATCACTTAGGGGTATAAAAAATAGATAGTAGCTGATTCTCAGACCTACTGAGTATGCTTTTAAAATTTCATAAATATCGGTTGAGCCGTTTCGGAGGAGTATGGTAACTAACATTGTGACACGAGAATTTTATATATAAGATAAGAAGATATTATTGCGGGGCTAGATCAAAAGACTCTCATGACTTAATTTGTTTAACGTTTGCATGATATATGATTTGTCACTATAGAGCAGGGGATTAAAAAAATGTATATCTATAACTTAAATATCATTAACGATCGATAACTTTAATATCGCGATGTAGGATACGTCGGTTTAGTTCGTAGGTGGCGAGATAGATGTCGCTACAGATGGCTCGATAATTATGCTGATACTTACATTTGAATTGATCATGTAAAAAATTGCGTATAATGAAGAGATATTATGTAATGAAGACAACCCCAATGAGAATAACATCTGAAAGAAATAAATGGAGATAATGTCAATTACCAATTAACGAGAAGTAAGAAGGAAGATATTTAATTTTGAATTTTTCCATTTTATTTTAATTATTTTTTTTCTTAAATAATAGACATGGGAAATCAGCTAATTTTTGATTTCTCAAATATGAGTAAGTCATAGCTATTGGTACATATTATAACCAACAAAATATCGCACCAAGATAATATATATACACACATATATATAAATACATATATATAAAAATATATATATCATCATGATGATTATGATGATGACGATGATGATGATGATGATGATATAAATACATATATATATATATATAAGCACATTTACCTGCAAACTGAAACATGCTGATAGCTCCTTGCTGCAACCAACTAATAACAGGTAGTTTGTTGCCCACTCCTGCATTCGTTCTTCTGTCAAACGATCCTTTGCTTCACTTGTCTCAAAATGATTTTCCTTTTCTTGTTCCTCATAGTAGTCTTGTAGATCCGATAGATAATCGTTCAAACATTTCAGTAAATAACGAATCATACCTATGTAAATGTATATTATAATATGTTCAATAGAAAAACGAAGTTCAGCAAATAAATCCGTTGTTAATAACGCAATTAATCCCGTGCTAGCCGGTACATTGAGAACAAGAATTTTATGTAAGATCCTGACAGGTAAAATACACGCTCCACCAATACATAATATCACAGTGGTGGTGATGAAAATCTTTTTAAATCTACATAAATTCTCATTGGTCGTTTTTGTATTAAAGCACTGAAGAAGAACTAATAACTTTTTTACGAAAGAATTGTAAGATCGTGAACTTTGAATAGCACATACCATAATAGTGAGATTACAGAAAAAGTTTGCGTAATGAAACGTGAAGAATAAGTACAGACGATACGGAATCATTTTACCGGGATGATTTTCTATAAAGAGGTTATAAGTGCTAATCATCAAGGATGCAGCAAACATCAGTGTATCTAAGATGACACGTATAATTCGAGTTTTGCGATACTTCATTTGAGAACTGTAGGTTCTGTAAACACCCATTATATTTTCTGCGTTTATTAACACATTCAACGTATTATGTTCCATTTTGAAGCTGAAAGTTTCTCGTTCAAACCCTGTCCGGACGTTACAATGAGTGGTTGGATTGTGGATAGAAAAAATCCATATAATAATGGATTTAATTCAGTAGTAATATAATTACCAAAAAAAAACACTTTTATTGGTAGTTCAATCTAACTTGAGAATTGATTAATAATCTGAAATGTCAGACGCTTGATTGATTGTCTGAGTTCAAGAAAGTAGTGAACAAGTTCAAAAATAAGTTCCAATAATAATAATTCAATTATTCATTCAAGTAACATAACTCATATCATCATCATCTGCCTAGCCTTTTCCCAACTATGTTGGGGTCGGCTACCAGTCTAACCGGATGCAGCTGAATACCAGTATTTTACATGGAGCGACTGCCTATCTGACCTCCACAACCCAGTAACTGGGCAACACGATACCCCTTGGTAAGACTGGTTGTCAGACTTTCAGGTTTCTGACTACGCGTAACGACTGTCAAAGATCTACAAATGACAACCGGGGCCAACGGCTTAACGTGCTTTCCGAGGCACGGAGGAGTCTCGATATGTTACGAACGGTCACCCATCCACAGACTGACCTCGGCAAGCGTAGCTTAACCTTCGATCAACCCGTGCGGCTGTTTTTATTTAGCCACGAGCTCCTCCAACATAACTCATATATTACTAACAATTTAACTTAAAGCCCATGTTAGTAAAAAAAATAATTAAATATAATATAATTTCATTCATTTTCATCACGCTGTAAGATGAAAAATATTGTAATGTAATAATTTATAGGATACATATTATATCGCTCCATGTAAAACTGATATTCAGCTGCATTCGGTTAGACTGGAAGCCGACCCCAACATAGTTGGGAAAAGGCTAGGCAGATGATGATTATATATTATACTGTCATGCATCTAAATGCCAAATCTGTTATTGACATCACTAACAGACACTGTAAGTGCAATATTATTTATTTATACAAACAATACATACTTACTCCCGTTATACATATTCTGAATATCGTATACGATGACAATACATAATGTACCGATGACAAAGCGAATAAAAAGAACATCCGAAAAACAATACATTTACTAAAATTTGAACATTATTATTGTTTGTTTATTTGTGTATTATATTTTATATTTCTTATTGATGTAGGATTTATATATAGATATAGACTGCAGGTAGATGCTGAATGCGGTAAGCTCAAGACAGGGCACTATGGCGCTCATTAGGAGAGGGCTATGTCCAGCAGTGGACTAGTATAGCCTGATGATGATGATGATAGGATTTATTCAATTATGTTGATAACTGTGTAGAAATGGCTAGTGACTACTGAAGCATTCAGATAATTTCTACTTTTTTTTTTTTAAACATTGCCCCTCACTAGGAATTTCTCCTGTATCGTGGGTGCGTTTACAAACATTTAAACTCACATACACAAACAGCCAGACCCGAAACAACTACCTGTAGGTCATACAAATATTTGTTCCGTGTGGGGATCGAACCCACAACACGCGGCGCAGCAGCCGATGGCTCAACCACCGCGCCAACCGTGTCGTCAAAATTTATTGCTGGAACTCTCTAATATTTTATACTTTGTCGCCCACTCTTCAATTTGGGCAACAGTCAGGAAGGTATCCATTCGCGTAACACCACACATCCCCCTTAGCATTCTCATCTCAGCTGTATGCAACTGTCTGCTTTCACTCATCTCTGCGATTTTTGACTTATATTAATTATCCTGGTTTTCTGACGATTCTTTCCTTCACCGATATCAATGCTGTATAAGACAAAGTCATAAAGTACATATGAATTGGAAGAATTTGAGAAAGTTTCAACCCACAAAGATAGTATACGGAGTAATATTTCAGAAAAAACACTATTATTTTTATGTGTATAAGTGTTATTTTTCCAGGTTAATCGACCCCGAAAAATGACACTGTCTGTCTGTCGTATTGATTAATAAAACGATACGACGGTACTGATGAAAAATGGCTTTTCAGTTATTAATATGAAACCTATATCACATATTGTCGAACAAAAACTATGGCAACAGTGATGCAGTGACAAATGGTACTACGGCCAATTACTTTAATGATTATTTGGAAAATATGTATACAAAACCATACATACATATTTATACTTCGGATTTTAATTATGTTTTAGGAAAGGTAATTTTATTATTTTAACGGTAAAACTCAAAAAAGCAAACAACAGGATAGTTATATATTATTATATTATATATCTGAATTAAATTTCTGAATGATCTTTTAGATTTAATAAATTGCAATTGTTTAGCCTACGCTGATGATTTAAAAATATACTGTAGGATATCGGACCTGAGTGATTGTGTGAAGCTTCAGAGAGATCTTGATGTCCTTCAACAATGGTGTTTGAATAATAGAATGGCGCTCAATGTTAAAAAATGCCAGACTATTACATGCACGAATAAAGTGAATTACATTAAATTTGATTATCATATTGATGGATCGGTACTGAGCAGAGTGTCGGTCATCCGTGACCTAGGGGTACTCTTTGATACATCTCTATCTTTCCGCGATCATATAGATAGCATAGTGAGTAAGGCTAAAAGAATGCTTGGTTTTATAATCCGTATGTCAAAACCTTTTCGTAATTGTAGTAGCATTATTTTACTTTACAACGCACTAGTAAGAAGCTCCTTGGAATATTGTTCCACTATTTGGTCTCCCTATTACTCAACTTATACTAATAATGTTGAATCTGTTCAGGCCCGTTTTGTTCGGTATTTATGTATGAAGAATGGGATTTGAAAAGCTATACCTGATTACAATGACAGGTTAAAGCACTTTAATATGATTAGCTTAAATGAAAGACGTAACCATTCTGACTTACTTACACTTCATAAAATTATAAATGGTTCCATTGATGCACAATTAATAAACTATTTTAACTTTAGGCCTGGCCAACGTAGTAAGCGCCATCATCGTGTTTTTGAATTACCTACATCCACCTTAAATACTACATTTAATAGCCCCCTTACACGTATGGCAAGGCAATATAATGAAAGGTCCAACTTGACGGATTGCCCTATTGATGTTTTCTCCATGACTTTCACTTCATACAGACGCTCCCTATTTAAACAGTGTAATAGCCCATCATACTGACCCATCACTGATTTTTTATATTGTTTTATAGTTTTGTAGATTTAGGTTTGCTTATTTTGGTGTAGACACATTTTATTTTGTTCTTCATTGTCTCAAATTTTCATGTGTGAATGTCATGCACACCTGTCATTTGCATGGTTACTGAAATGTTAATTTTATATGTTATTTAATTTGAATTGTAAGTGACTGTGATGTTGGTGTGCTTATGATAAATAAATAAATAAATAAATAAATAAACATCTTAACATAATATAACATCGCGCTGTATTCCCGGAATAGGTAGGCAGAAGTTTAAAGAGCCAATAATTTGCTAGATGACGACTGAATTTTAGTCTTTTGTTTTAGTGGTACAGGCCAGTCATATCTTATATTAGAAAACGGTAAGATCTAGGTCTGATTGTTTAATATTTGACCAGGAAACCTTCACTTAGTTATTGCAATCAAGTTTAAAATAAAACTAGAAAGAGACAAGAATTTAATCGAAAAGGCGAACATCATCTGAAGTTTAAACTCTTTTTAGAGGTTCCATTCAATGTATCCTTGGGGAATATTTAATTGATGGCAAGACATTTGAGAGACAATTTAGATAATCGAAATAAATAATAAGCTGTTGAATAATGATTATTTTATTATAATTTCCAAACTAAAACATACACTTATTAGTACAAACAATCAAACAAGCGAACAGTTACAACAGCAAATCACAAATTGTGTTTCAAAACACCAAATTCTCTAACAATATACATAATATTATTATATACTGTTTTCGTTTGTTCTTAACACCTAAAACAAGTTGTAAAGACTAGTTGTTGACAGAACTTGTTAACAAAACATGTTTAAAATAACGTCAATACAGCTAATTATTAGTTTAATGATACTATTCACCGCGAGCATTTGTTTCACGAATGTGTTTTAAATTTGTTGCGCAAGATTTTGTTACGCGACGAACATCTATACTAATATTATAAATGGGAAAGTGTGTGTGTGTCTGTTTGTCCGTCTTTTTTTTAAGTGGAGACGAATTGACGTGTTTTTTTTAAGTGAAGATGGTTTAAGGGATGGACATAGGCTACTTGTTGTCTCTTTCTAACCCCCCACTTCCTTTCTTCCTTCCGAGTCTTACAATGAGGTCCATTGTGAGCGATCAATTTGCAGTGACGCATGTAACACGCACTGCGAGGCGAGCACGGCGTACCGAAGGCGTTAGTGACAAGAAATTATTACCGTGGTATGCTACGGTTTTATCGCCCAAACTGTGATAAAATATGTGACTCGGCCATGTCACAGTGGGCCGTGCTCAACCAGCGCACTGTTCAAGGACTTTCGTCTTGAGATCCTGCGATACACGAGAAGATATTACACAGATTTTGCCCAACCGAATCTAACCTCTTTGTCAAAATATCTGGTCAGTTTGTCCTAAGTAAATATAACCGCTAACCACTTCTAACTTACAGGTCTCAGACCCTCGTATTCTTTAAAAGAGTGTATATAAATAACATGATTATTACACTGAAGCTTTGATTTGTCCATGATCTTTTTTTCAGACACCCTCTTTTGGAAACTTTACTGAGTACATCGACCATTGTTCTGATGTCCTCTGTTGTCTCAGCCATGACTACTATATCGTCGGCAACTGGTGATGGGTGATGTAATCGCCATTAATAATAAAGCTTAGCCCGATCTGGTCCAGAACCTTGAATTCATCCTCCAGTGCAGCGGTTAACAGTTTGGGAGGGATAATATCTCCATGTCTCACACCTCGCTGCAGAAAGAAAGGTGTCAAGGTTTGGTCGGACTGACATAGAATCTTCTCATACAGTCACATTGACTTCTCGATGTACTGACACACAATCTAGGTATCAAGATCTGCAAAATGGAGGGTATATGCATATAAAGATAACAAACACCGCTGCTACTGTTCGCTTCTGCCCGATTTCATTGACGAAACCAGACGAGCGTAATAATTGATACAGTGATTTTTTTTTGTCAACCTTAAGTTGAATGTGACTTACAAAAACGTCAAAAAACGACAAAGTCTATTTGTCTTGGGTGGGAATTGTTATAAAAATGTGATAAAATTTTACGACTATGAAGTCGACTATATTTTGACTGAAGTCTCCTAGCGGTACGTGCATGACGAGAAAAAATGCTCCCGTTCAATGTTGCCTATACCGAACATCATAATCCCATGTCATTTAAGTTCAAAATTGATCACCAGGATAATTATACAAAGATGATGTCCTAACAGTCAAAAAAATCTAAACCTTAATCTTCTTCTTAACCTAATCACACAAATAGTACGGACACAATTTATAATATAGCATCTAGATTAAACATCTCACAAAAATCTTAAATAAGATGACTAAATTGCAAACCAACAATTACATAAGTAGCAGAAAGAGATAGAATGATCGGAATAAGGTACAACCCCAGGATTATTTTATTGGTGTACTCTATTTGGACAGGGTTCACTTGCACTAAATGATTCAGTTTTCTTAATCGTTTCGTTTCAGGAGCTGACGGATCTGAAAACACAAAAATGTCTTTAAAATTACGAGTAAGTCAAAAGTTTCTTACTTATTGTTTTTTTTATTTGAAAAGGGCATAATCGCATGTCATCCAGGGCATACACTCACAAACTAAGTGACCCCCGTGGGGGTTCGTACCTTGACTTTTTATGGGAGGGAGATAAGGGATAGGCTGTCCGAATAAATTCACTGTGGGTTCAAGATCTCCCAAGGTCTAAGACAAAATGTTCAATATTAACAATATTTCCCCATCGAACAACACGGACCAAGCATGAAAATCTAAGTAAGATTGCAGGTCTGCAAGATACTCGTAAGTTGTAACAATAAAATGGGTAGTCATTGTACAATCTAACTGATGTGATATGATGCATCATCATCCTCATCCCCTTAAGTTTAAGGGAAATATGGGGTCACAAATAGGAGAATGATGATGATGATGATGCTGAATTGGTGAACCTTTCGATATGGGGATTATCTCGTTATGCATAAATGGTGCATACTCAGTGCAACATGATTTTTATATATTTTTTTTGCTACACAAGAAATTGCTTTTAATTTAAATTGACATATTATAATAAAAATATTATTAATTTATAAAACTAAAATAAACCATGAAAAAATAAAATAAAATTTATGATTATTTATAAATCTTAAATTTTATTTTATTTTTTCATGTATTAATTGTTCTTTCTTTTTACGTAATTATATATCTAACTATAATATATATAGATCGATATTATACCATTTAAAACCACTTACTTATCGACCACGTGCTATATATTTTTGATAGGCTCCTTTTAATTACTGAACACTCGTTGAGAAGATTTTGACCCGCGATGATAATAAAATATGCACAAAATATTGTATAAAGCAGAACGTACATCACGATGGTTGCTAAAACTAAATTTTGTGTTATCTGTAAAAATAAATAAATATCATCATTGTCGGCCTAGCCTTTTCCCAACTATCACACAGCTATGTTGGGGTCGGCTGAGTGCCAGTATTTTACATGGAGCAAATGCCTATCTGACTTCCACAACCTAGTTACTGGGCAACACCTTGGTAGGACTGGTTGTCAGACTTTCGGGCTTCTGACTACACGTAACGACTGTCAATAAATTAATGCCGGGACCAATGGCTTAGCGTAATTTCCGAGGCACGGAGGAGTCTCTATATCTAATGAACGGTCACCCATCTACAGACTGACCTGGGCAAGCATAGCTTAACTTAGTTTTTATTTAGATACAAACTCGCAAAATAAATAAAGATATATATTATATACCTAGTTAGTTTTATAGTATAATTGTATATATGTGAATATCTAATTTAGTAAATAAATAAATACTTATAATAAAGATATTATATCAAAATATTAAGTTTAATTAAGAATATTAAAAATGTACTTACGCCTACTATAAATACACCGATCACTCCGTAAACTGAAATAACTAACTGTATTGATGTCAGTGCCAATGAAAGTAACATCTGAAAAATAAAAGTAAATAAACATTTTACGAAAGTCCAGCCAGATAAGAATAGTGAAAACAAAATGGGGCCAACAGAAGAGGTCCCACACAATTTACAGGGTTTGCATCATATTACTGTAACAGTATTAATAGCAGGGCTTCTAGTAAATAAATTTTGTTAAGCAAGTACTACACACCGCGGTTACTTTTACCGCCATGTAAGGTAGCTGGTTCCAGTTTGAGGAATATTCAATTTCACATGAAAAATACCTGCGTTAGAATGTAAGCAATTAAGCTATCCCAAACTGTCAAATTTTCTCAATTGAACATGAATCTTATTCTTTCATTCTAATATTATGCAAAGGTAAAAATAGTTTGTAAACTTGTATGTAGGGGTAATCTCCTGAACTAATGATAAAATTATAAAAAGGTTTTCACTGTTAGAAATCTACATTATTCCTGAGTGCTGTAGACTCTTATTATTTTCTAAACTACGCTTTAAAAGGGCGAAGTGCTACTTTGTAATAAAGTTGAAAAACTATCAAAGAAATTTATCAAATTAGGGTAGCTTGATGGCATCTGTACTACAGATGGTCAAGACACAAAAATTTACCTGACTACTGAAGCATGCCGATAATTTCTTGCTACAACTGACTAAGTACCGATATTTTGCAGCACATTCGTCCAGCTGGTCAATCGTTGCAACATAATCAATTTTCTGTGTCCTGTCCACATAGATTCTCTTATCCATTTCATCGTTGTTCTTTCGAATATTTGATAAACAATCATTGACATTTTTCGAAAAATGATGTAGCAACGTAATATAAGTATACAAAACAATATTTTCTAAAATATGGCGGATTTCAACGTATATTTCTAGCAATACAAACATTAAGTAATTTATGTGCAATCCTGTGCTCTGTCCATACATCTTATTAAGCGTTTTAGTTGCAAAAATAACTGTGCTACCACAAAAATGCAATACAATAGTAAGTATTTGAACAGTTTTCAGTCGTTTTACATATTTTTTGTAATATGTTGTTTCTCCTTCAAAGTAATGGTGCACAGCCCTGACGTCAGTAATGAATATTTTAAAAGAATGAGAGCTTTGAATGCCACATATCATAATAATGAAACCACTAATGAAATTAAAGAAATAAAATAGGCCCATGACTAAAGGAGACATCTCTTTATAAGCTAGAGAGAATGATTTAAACGAATCTAGATTAATTGAAAAAACAAACGCATATAGAAACACTTCAAAAATAACACGAATGATGACGAGAATTTTCCGAATTTTTCCAAGAAATTTAAAATTTCTGTAAACACCCATTATATTCTCAGCTGTTATCAACATATTTATCATTTTGACCAGAAATGTACTGGGTAAACGTGTCGACTGCGGACATAGCTGTCAGTTATTGATGATATTATACAATTATTTAAACTACAATGATGTTAAAAGTTCCATTAAAATGATAACATCATCGATTCGTTTTTTTCAGTGTTCGTATATCGTGTCAAAGTATTAGTATTAAAATGAATCATTAAGAGCTTGACTAGCCTTAGTTAACATTACATAAATAGGTATATATAGCAGACAGGTATTGCAAAACCTATTCTCTTCCCCATTGTGAAGCTACTTCACAACGACCGACATTTTATCAAATTCGATGGTTCTCAACGGGGTTATAGGGTTCTTATTTTTGACATTGAATATCGTATCCTACGGTCAATTTGTCGAATTATTTTCAAACGTATAGTTATTGTCACTTGAAATTAATGGAAGAGATTCTTTGAAAGCTGCAAGAATTTTGTAGGCTTCGATTTCAAATTATGCTTTAAGCTTTTTATGACAATCACACCGAATATTGACGTGTGCATTGATAAATTGTCGATATTAAAAATACCATGCTTAGAAATAGTTAAATCAATTCATAATTATAGTATAAAAACGAAAAATACTTTAAACAATGAAGTAAGGAAGAATAAAATTATATGACATGGTTAAACTGCAACATAACAACAATGTATGTGGCAGACAAGGACAGCAACATTGGGAACAAGTACATTCCCAAAGAAAATGTGCCGAATTTTATCACGATAGGATTTGTCGTAACTAAACGATTGAGATCCTTTAGTTGTCTCGTTTCGGATTTTGCGCGATCTGAAAATGAACAAGGACTGTCACTGCTGATATTTTACTAACTACTAAAGCTATTGAGTTCTGATTGCCACTAGAAATACCACTACACCCTGAACTCCGAAATAAACCTTGTTGATGGTGATTAATTTAAATATAATAACACTACCAATATTGTAAAAAGGTAAAATTTGTTTGTAAGTTTAGTAAGGAAACTGCAATTCTTACAAAATGTTTCACTGTTAGAAAGATACATTATTCCTGGGTGCTATAAGCTATTATTATTTTGTCAAAACTGTGGTTTAAAGGCGGTGAAGGACATGTTAAAGTTCGATAGAAAAAGTACAAAATCCACGCGGATGAAGTGCTAGTGAAATATAAAGAAGAAAAAAACTATGGCTGTAAATAGCACGGTTTTATTTTTAAATTTGAATGTTCTTGCTGGTTATAAAGAACAAACTACAATGGAAAGGTATTTCTCCTGCCAAGGAAAGGAACACTCGCTTGTAATTTTCGCTCTTTGACAATTATTTTCATATTTAATTTGCCGAAATAGTGAGAGTTACTGATATCTTGGACCATGATGTCGACGACAGCTTATTTTTTTACCATCAGCGGGGCGAGCATGGGCATACCCGTATGCTACGGTTTTATCGCCCATATTGTGATAAAATGTGTGACTTAAAGCCATGTCACACTTGTGACATGTCTTTGTGTCATGTTGTGTTGTGCTTTTCCCGCAGGAGAGATGGTGGTCAAAGACAAGCCGAAATGAATAAAAACATTTTTCTAAAAGGTGAACTTTGATATAAACTTTTGAACTTTTATATAATCTTGGTTGACCAAGAATCTCAAGAATAAGATCTTGGTTGGTATTAATACCAATCCTCTCTAGTGACGTCAAGGATATGGCATTTTTCCTGTGTTTTTGCCACGCATTCCTTAAATATCTTCCGTGAATGAGTCACGATAACTTAAAACAGTAATTAAATCCCAGAAATATGTCAGTAAATTAACTTACGAGAAGACACTTCACACGCAAGCATCGCCAAAGCCTTTTTAAAAGTGTCAAATTCATTTTGCAATTTCTGACCAGCAAACAAAAGGATAAAGGTGGCTGACATGTGGTATATTAAGGCATACACGACACTTGTTACTCCGTAACTTTTTTCTGGGTCCTGCAAATAATAACGTCATATCACATCATGCCCGTTATCTTCAAGGATACCGGGCATGATGGTTAAAGTGGTGAAAGGGTAGGCAGAGACGTAACCATAGTACACCCAGTCTCGCCAGTTAAGCAAAACAGAAATCATGTTATTTCTCTGGTTTGACTGTTTCTGTGGTCTAGTTGTCGCAAGCTTAGGAAGCTAGGGAAGAAAGCAAGCTGTGGAAAGACTCCTACATTCGAATCTATCTCTATCTTTAGATTTGTAAAGTGAAAAAAAAATGCCATCATTATTAGTTTTTTCTTTCTTTCTTTCCGTTTTTCACATACATCATTCAGACAAGTTTTCTTCATCTTTCCCACAAGCAAATAATGAATTTGTTGATAATTAATAATTCGAATGTTATTTCATTAATTAAGTTCAAACTACGGATCGAATTAAAGTTTATATAGGTTACCTTTTTAATAATTGCGTTGAAAATTCCATACATTGAATATATACACTGCACCATGGCCACTCCGAGGGAAAACAACAGCTGAAAGTAAAATATACTTTGTTGTACCTATTCATAATTTTACATCTTACTAATATCGTACTAACATTTTAAATGTAAAAAGAATGTGAGGATGTATGGATGTTTGTTAATCTTTTACGCAAAATGTACTGAACAGATTTTGATGTTTTCTTTTAGTATTATAACTTATCTTTCGGAATAAGACATAAGCTATCATTTGCAAAGATACATGAATAGACAATATCGCAGGTGGTTGCTGTTAATCAATAAATCTTACATTTGTTAATAATACATTATTAACAAATGCAAGATTTGTTGTACATCAATGATTTCGTATTTCTGACTCTTTCGGTGATTTCAAATAACAGTTTTCTAGCTTTGTATATGTTATGAAAAGTTAAAAATAAAAAAGTGTATTATAGGGCCAAGGATGTGTCTTGGGGAAACAGTCTATTTAAATACATCTGATTTTGACCACTAAAGGCCTCATTACCATTATTTGATCATAAAAACATTGACGAGGATTAGCGATTTTACGACCCAACCTAAGCTCACTCCAATGTGCCACATTGGAGTACATTTTGGGTCACTCTGCTTTGCTTACCTTATCAAAGGCCTTACTCAAATCACATTAGAGTAATTTTAGTTTGTAGTACTTTATCGAAGTTGAAAAGACGTGGAAATCATGTCCGTAGTAAACTACTCGAGATAGAAAGATATCCTACTAGTAAGTAGGAGTATCTCTTAGATTTTAAAGATACAATCCGAATATATTCTTAATAATAATACCAGCCGATTACTGTCTTACTGCATAGAAAAGACGTATACAAAGAAGGCACCAGACAGACCAAAGTGAGCTGGCGATTTCAGACTAATAATAAAATTTGTGTTAAAATATTTTTCTCACGAGTTTTTCCTTCACCGATGAAAGTGATGTCCAAGGTAAACTTAAAAAGTACATATGCATTGAAAAATACACATCGGTTATTGACCGGATTGAATTCAAATAAATACTCACCAAATGAAATAAATACTTACCAGTTCCTGATAACACAAGGAAATATTTTTACAACAAGCCATGATGTGTTGGTATTTTTCTGTCCAGCGATTTACTTTCTCAGGCAAATGAATGCACTCCTCGTTTGCGTCTAGGCAGATTTCATTGTTTTCTTGAGCATTGTATTTCTTCAATATTTCATTTACACTAGTAGTCAAACATTTCAGGTAATCGTAAATGCATGTGACAGCACAATACACTACTAGATGCTCCAGCGTGTAGCGAATGTCTACCCATAATTCGTAAACGGCCAGTATCACGGTTTCTCTCAAAACAGATGTCTCCAGAAAATACCAGCTAATAAGCCTTACCATCAAAAGGATAACGGCCATCATAGTGAACACCACGAAGCCAACCAAACATTTGACCTTCAGTTTTTTCTCGGAGCTCTTATAAAAGACCTCATCCTTGAAACAGTTATGGAGCTTACGAAGATTCTCGTAGAATTTGCTGAACGATTCCGAATTCACGATTCCACCGATTACTATTACAAGGCTCTTTAATAGGACCAGTAGTTGGAATAGATCAGTCACCAACTTATTTTTGTCGCTGTAGTCGAAATTAATGAAGTTCGTCAAAATTACATTGTTCACGGTGATGGCTAAAGAAAGGGATAACTCAACGATGATACGCGTTATTGCTATGATCCTTTGACTTTTGTTTAAGATCAAATAGTTTCTGTAGATACACATGAAATTTTCGCCATATATTAGAGTGTTGAATAAATTCATGATGGCGACTTTCGTGACACTCGTTCTAGAAAGATATGTTGTAACGAATGATGGAAAGTTACCTGTGACCTCGTTAAAGTTAATGTAGGTACATTTTCTTAATCATATTAGATACTTACTTGTCTTTTCTGTCATGACTTGAAATTTATTAATGCTATTAAAACAGGTAAATATTAGGTCTTTACCTATGAAATTGCCGTTCTGCAGTACTGGCCATTTCAAATCAAAATATTTTTTGTTTGGCTAAGAATTCTAATTTCAAATTAATTTTATTTTAAAAACATGGATTTTTTTTTCCAAAAGTAGTCATTTGTTTATTGATTAGTGTTACATTTTCATCGCATTTAAATCTTTTTCGTCATCATGGATACGTTAAAAATTCGAGTAATTATGGAATATGAGTACCGTCGTGGCAGCAACGCGGCACAAGCGGCACGCAACATCAACGACGTTTACGGAGCTAACACTACAAACCAACGCACTACCTGTTATTGGTTTGCTCGCTTCCGTTCTGGAAATTTCGACCTGAAAAATGAACCTCGCGGTCGTCCGAAGACTTTGGTCGACAATGACGAATTAAAGGCGATTGTGGAAGCTGATGATACACAATCTACGGCTGAATTAGCAGCAGCTTTCGACGTTAGCGTCAAAACAATATTGGTCCATTTGCGTCAAATTGGCAAGGTAAAAAAGCTTGACAAATGGGTGCCCCACGAACTCAATGATCGCCAGCGCGAAGTACGCGTCGAGACGTGCCTTGCACTGCTCAACAGACACACAAATGAAGGAATTTTGAACCGCATTGTTACCTGCGATGAAAAATGGATTCTGTTTGATAACCGCAAGCGCTCAGCAAGTTGGTTGGATCCTGGTTCAGCACCTAAACAATGCCCTAAACGAAAACTTACCCCAAGAAAAGTGATGGTCACTGTTTGGTGGTCTAGCGCCGGTGTGATTCAACACAGCTTCTTACCAAACGGGGTGAGCATTACTGCAGATGTGTACTGTGAAGAATTGAACACAATGATGGAGAAGCTGGCACATCTCCAACCAGCATTGGTCAATCGCTCGTCTCCGCTGCTCCTGCACGACAACGCGCGACCTCATACTGCACAGCAGACGGTCTCCAAGTTGCAAGAACTGGGGTTGGAAGCTCTCCGTCATCCGCCCTACTCACCAGACCTTGCGCCTACAGACTACTACTTTTTCCAGAATTTGGATAACTTCTTGGCGGGAAAAAAATTCAATACCCGAGAGGCAGTACAAAATGCCTTTGAAGAATTTGTTGCCTCCCGTCCAGCTGATTTCTTTAAGAAGGGCATCAATAAACTGCCACTGCGTTGGCAAAGATGCATTGATTGCATGGGTGATTACTTCGATTAATACAAATAAAAAATACATGAAAAAAATTCATTTAAATTTTTTCATACAAAACGGCAATTTCATAGGTAAAGACCTATTATTAATATTCCTTAGTGACACGTCAAGGTCGGGTAGATGAAGATTAATACGATATATTTCGAAGTTAAAAATAATATTCATTGTTGATTGACAGCTGTTCATTTATATAGGGCGTGCCTGCACAAACAAGTTTGCGCATGCGCAGGTAAGAGCGCATGTGTGGACGTGGAGAAGGTAGCTAACAGCTAGCTTGGATTGCGCAGTAGCCGGACCATTAGAGATATGTACAGTTAAACCAGTAAAAGTATGCACTTCTATAACCTTTGTGTTTCTAAATTAGTACGAATTAGATTAGATTTAGATAAATTCTCAAAGAAGTTAAGCTTCTAAGATTTTTACTGTTGTGCTTTGTCGTAGGATACTTCTATCTCCTTTTTTTCAATTTACTACTCCGGTCACAGAATACAAATAATTTTATTTGTTGACCATAAGTGGGTTAGGTATATATGTAACTATTATTAATTAACGCTGTGTCTAGCCATCATCGGCGTACAAAGGATATCGTTCAACCGTTTTTATTTTTTTTTAAATCTTCTTTTTTTTTAATCTAAAATTTTGTTTTTGTAAATTTGGTCATAAAAGTAGGTATGTACAGAGACACAAAAACTATGAAAGAATTTTTTTTTTAAATCTTCTCTTTTTTAAATCTAAAATTTTGTTTTTGTAAATTTGGTCATAAAAGTAGGTATGTACAGAGACACAAAAACTATGAAAGAAATTTTATAACAAAATAATAAGATTCATGTACAACTGGGAAATTTTACAGTTTGTGATAGCTTTATGTGCTGGCGTTCGTACTTTCATGGTTATAGCAACTCCGTATTAGATCTCATCATGGCGCGTTCATATATCCGAACATAGACGATAATTGCCGAAGCGCATTCTTTTTCTGGGAGATCTGTAGATTGTGTTTACACTTAACTTATGCGCCGCATCTTTAATGAATTATTTAGTCGTTTTACCTAAATAGTAGATTGGGTTACCGAGCACAGTAACAACTCACAATCCCACTCACTCACTGTTACTTTCTTTCCGTGACAATCCGTTTGAAAGTTTGTAATCTGACCCCACCACGGTACATAACATAAGCGACATTTTTTTTGGAAATACGGCGGCTATCCGGCAAAAGAAAGCTACGTTTATCGTTAGCGCATCTACCTTTGTTTTATTCATACATACACACATACATGAACACATGCCTTTTCCCACGGATGTAGGCAGAAACTACTGAACGCCATCTGGTACGATCCTTTCGAACACCTATTGCTTCTTTTATGTACGCTAATATATCTAGCCATACACGCACGCCGTTTGCTGATACCACACACCTACCTTTCTGAAGATAATCACCAATAAGGTCAGTGTATGTCCTTCTAGGGCGTCCTAAATACTTCTTAATCTTTTTTATTCAGATTCGTCCCTATTCCAAACAACTCGATAGGAAATTAGTTTCGGACCTTATTTCCTTTTCTTCAATCTAGACGTTTGGTATGTCTTAAAACGTGTAATTTATTTATTTCTCATCTTGTAAATCGTATTCTATAGGGCCATGAAAAATAAAAAGCCACCGTTTTCTCTAAAAGTGTTTTAAGATAATTGGATTTTGTAGAATCTCCGTCTATTGGGTAGATAAAAACATTGTACAATAACAATATACAATATGTGTATACAACCAATATTTTACCTTTCGGTAATACCGGGATTGAAATAAATTATTATAGGTACTTGAGATGTCTGAGAAAAAAAAACAAAAAAGGTAGTTTTCAAATTCTGATTTATTAGCCAGCGTCATCCCACCGCTGAGCTAAGACTTCTCCCATGACTTCAAGTTTTTTCGACCTTGATTCCCCATCCGTAAAGGGCTAACGTGGACCACTAGTAGTTGGCTCCAGAAAGTGGTTATTTTGGCCCACAGCTCATTGGGCATGCGGCAGACATGGCCAGTCCAGTCCCACTTCAACTTAGGGGTTATTTGAGCAACGTCAGTAATTTGGGTTTAGGAGCGCAGTGTGCTATTGCGTACGTGGTTGGTTAGTTTGACGCCTAGAATGCTGCGCTCCATTGCACGTTTGCAGACCTTAAGCTTTCAAATAATTTAATTTAAATAGTGATCGACCGTCCGTAAAGAAGTAACGAATAACTTGCTTTAATTTGTAATCATTGTATGTACATTCGACTTTGTTAGCAAAATAATTGCTCTTTTTATTTCAAATTTTCGCAAAGGTTGTGATGAAATGTGATATTTCTTTACGTATTGATATTGTTTTATGTAGATATTACGACCAACAGTCTCAGGAGATTGTGGCTAAATAAAAACAGCCGCAAGGGTCGATTGAAGGTTAAGCTACGTTTGCCGAAGTTAATGTGTGGATGGGTGAGCATTAATTACATATCGAGACTCCTCCGTACCTCGATTATAGATCTGAAAGTCGTCGTGGGAAAGCCCGAAAGTCTGACAACTGAATACAAAGAGGTATCGTGTTGCCCAGTAACTGTGCTATGAAGGTCGCTCCATGTTAAATACTGGTATTCAGCTGCATCTGGTTAGAATAAATGAATCCGACCCAATATAGTTAAGAATAGACCTAGGTAAATGATGGTGCGACCGACGATATTTAGCCCTAGCTCGAATGTCTGGTTACAGTAGAACCAAGTGAAAACGTCAAAAAAATGTACTAAGTTTGAAACAGCGCCTCGGCATTACAAATATGAAACTAATTTCGTTTGACTAATAAAAAATAAAAAAAAATCTTGGTAAGTTGACGTTTTCGGTTGGTAGATTTCTCGCAAGAAATTCGTGCTGTTGCTAATGGTAAAGATCGCAGGAGGCTGAAGAATGTGGGCAGCGTAAGACCGATTGTTGTGGAACCTTATATCCAGCAGTGAACGTCTTTTAGCTGATTTTATGATGATGACTCAGGTATTTAGAAAATAGACCAACATTTACCATACATATACATACAAGACAAACTATGTATGTATACAGGGTGGAAGCGAAATCGATGCTCAAAGTGTCACCATGTCCAATACCTCGCACCTTGGCTGCACTAAATGATTTCTTGTATTCTTATCCAACAAGCGATCTGTTTGCGGATGAATGGAAGATGATTTTATTGGCATGTCAGAAGTACTGTGAGAGGGATTGATGTAAGTACCTATATGTTGTTTATAACTTTACTTTTATTTTTTGTGTTTAGTTACTGTAATTGGTTCTTCAACCGTTGTAATTAATTAAATAAATAAATGACTTTAGCACATGATTCTGGAACTCCAACGCTGTAAATCTTCTAATTTCGATATTCTTTCTGTTGTTTTTTTATTTTATTTAAACTGTTTAAACTCATGACTATGACCAAACCCATTAACAAAATATTAATTTTATAATTAAAAATCTCATTGGATTATATAGAAATGACGATTTTCTCATTATTTTTTACTGTTTTGATATGCTGTGCATAGCAAAGCATCCTTAGCATAGCATAGCATAGTAATAATGCAAAATACTCGTAAACCATAGATATAGTCACACGACTGTATTGCTGCAAAAAAATGTCATGGGTGACCTCCCTAAGTTTATCTAGTTCAAGTAAGTATACGGTGTGGTAGTTAGAAAATTAAAACTATGCATTTTTTATGTTTATAATTCAAACAACCTGACTTATTGTAATGTCCCTATTACTCATACGTACTTGTGGTACTTGACTAATGAGACAGACTGTTCTGTTTTGTACGTTTACCTTATGACTGTTTTAATCGGAATCGTACCCAGGTCCTCACACTCAGCAGTAGTGCTTGCAACCGAGGTAGTTTGATCTTAATAACTTTATACATATTCCACAAAATTAATTTAAAACATTTTTTTACGTTTAAAAAAATAAAAAAAATATTGATATGTAGTTATTTTTATGACATAATTGTATATATATATAAATAAATTCCACCATATAAAATTTACGTAAGAATAAAAAGTGGATTCTATGCTTTTCTCATAAAAAAACATAAACCATAGCATTCAATTTAAATAAAACGCGAAATAATAATTCTAGACACCGGGACAATTTAATGACAGAAGTACAAAAAGAAATACCCATGGGTATGGTCTCCTCTATCAATGTGATTAAAGGAACCCCTTTACAAAGATAGCCTTTTTGGAATCAGCCGTTGGAAGTCAACAAGGTGACCCTCTTGGACCTCTCATTTTTAATTTGGCAAAAAATCCAACTTTTAAATAACTAAATTGTAAATGCAACGTTTGGTACTTGGATGACGGAACCAAGGAGGTAATGCAGACACAAAAAGTTAAGTTCCATTGGTTTAGTCCAATGGAACTGAACTTTTTCTTAATTTTTCTAAATGCTTAATGTATCTTCCGCATGCCACTGAAAGTCCTCCGTTTATTTATTCAGGCACCACAGGATATCCAGTTAACAAGCCGGTTGCCTCGTAGGTCCACGATAGATGCGAGATTTCCCCAAAGAACAATAAAGATGATGATGATGAAGTATGTTCTTGAAATTAAATAACGTGATTGAACTGCAACAGAACAATGACATAGTTGACAGCCAACGTGAGTATAACTGGTAGCATGTACATCCCAGCGGGAATGCTAGACAATAGCTTGATCTCTGTTGGTTTCTTCTTTATCAAACGTATGAAGTCCTTTATCAATTTCGCTCTAGTTTCGCCAAAATCTGAAATGAACTGACGAATTTTCAATCATTCATCATTTTTTATAAACGTTTAAAGTATTTTCTCCATTTTAAGTATTCTTACCAAATATTACAATAGTGTTATAAAGTCGAGCCAACACTCTGTGGGACTTTCGGACTTGATTACGAGCCAATTGTCCAGCAACGATCGGCATTAGCATTGTAGCTGCGTAACTAAATATAGCAATTATCAATTTTTTCAACTCGTTGGTAAGTGGTCCCTTCTGTTTAAAAATAAATAAGCATTAGATGTATTTTGAAGCCGTAGTGCCTGCTTTTAGAGAAACTTAACAATCTCACGAAGATCGGACAAGTACGAGCAGAAATCGCGCTCCGAGGGTTTTGTACAAACTTAGTTATTAATAGAAAGAAAGAAAAAGCATGTGTTAGACATACGTACAGGCACACAACCAAAATTAAAGAAGAAAGAAACAGAGATGGAATATAATTAAAATTTTGATAAAAAACAATTCTATTTTTAATTAAAATTGTGTGAAATAAAATATGCAGACCTGGGGACTGCCTACAGAAGTCAAATCTTATAACTTTTTAATATTATGTATTTTAACACACATCATATTTGTATGTCACTGACTCAAACCCATAAGTTTAACTCCTACAAAAAATCACACAGCGCGGCTAAGGAACTTCAAAAATCAAAAAGTTGCAGAACAGCAAAAATGCCAAACTATCTGACGCTGGTTTTCAACTGAACTAGCGTCAGTTAGTTTGGCATATTTTATCAATCTTGGAATTGGAATTTATTTTGCAAAATGCACTTCATTATCTTCTAACTTAGTTGTTGATTTTTCTCTATATTCTAAAGATATGTAACATACTTACACTTGTACTCGTACCAATCTGGTAGAAAATTTGATAAATCGTCAATATATGGCTCGGCATTGACAAGACAAACGAAAAGAAATACTGAAACAAAAAAAAGTAATTTCTTATAAAACAAAATTATAATGACGTAACCTATATATCTATCTAATTATCTAGGGTACTAATGGTCTATGTGAACAACAGTACCTACCTGTCGTCCAGAGCATAGTGTCACTTTTTCACAGCAATTCGCTAAATCCTGATATAGTTCAACCCATTCTTGAATCTGCTTCCTTGAGACGTCACCTTGCTCCTCTGAACTAATTGCACCACTCCCTACCCTCTCCTGAACGACTGATATTGACGAATTCAAGCTTTTGAACAGACAAACTACTATCATAATGACAACATACAACATTGTTTGTTGATAAATAATGGAAACTCTCATAACCGTTTGTACAACAATAATGAGAACGGTAAGAAATTTATTAATTTTTGGTAGTTTTTTCGAAGCCTCTAAAGATCTGATGATAACAAACGCAATAGTGATTAAAGTTACAATTATGGTTAACCGATATATTTTTGTCAAAGATTTTCTTAATTTTATGTCATCTTTAAACCAATCAGAGACACGAGTGATGCTTCTACGATATGACATGAAGGCGCTGCTGTAAAAGATGCTGCTCACGAGGGTTGACACACAGTTTATATAAGCTGTAGCAGATAAGACACTATAAATGACAATTACTTGATCAACCACAACATCTCCGCTGAACAATAGATACTGTTTAGTAATGAAGACGATAGTGTACAGTATAGTTTGAAAGGATATATTAAAAACGACAAAATATTTCGTTATCTTCTTCTGACCACAGTAATTCCTGTATATCCCTAAGAGATTTTCAATAAACAATAAATTGTTCAACCACTTTATTGCAGACATTATTGTTTGTAATGTTGTGTCTCGTGCACGGTGATAAAGTAATGATTTTAATGGAGGGAAGCAACACATTAATTTATTTTTAATTTTCTTAATGGGTAGATAGTTATTTATTTCTGTCAATCATTTCAGCGACACAGTATTATACATGTTCATTTTGAGTTTCTCTTTAATCGAAATTATTCTAATAATAATACAGTTTACCGCAAACACGTAGTGGTCCTTCGACATAATATATATACTCGTATATATATATAAAAAAATAACACTCTCGAAGCTTTTACCTGTTTTTTGGTCTTAATTGAGACTGAAGCCAATACTTCAGTCTAATGTAGAAAACACAAATTGAGAATGTACGCCTAAATTTAGCACCTAAAATTATTTTTTATTTTACATAGCAAATCTTTGTAGATAGTACAAACATTTGTCCCAAGGCGGGAATCGAATCCGCAACCTCCTGCGTCGCAGGCGAATCTTCGCCCGCCGCGCCACATCGGTCGTGAAAATTACGGTTTGCAGCTGTCAGTTGCTTTTATACTAGTTATGGCTTGTATACATTTCTTGTGGGATTTAAATACCGCTTCTGTATTAGTAGAATTCCATAGTCGATTATACAGTTTCGTTAGTAAGTCATTACTAACGAAACTCGAAACTGTAATTGTGTGGCCTTTATTTTTTTATCATTTTCGAATATTTTTGAAGACTGCTGGTAATAACGACAGTAATTTATAGTTTATAGATGTTTATGGGTATTTATAGATTTCGCTACGGCATTCGACACCTTGTAAATTCAAATTCTAAAATTGGAATTAGAACTGTTGCTCGGGCATTGGACGGAGCAGTTTTGAACTGTATTAGTACTCATCTACTTGAGATTCGATTGTGTGTAAGGATCCGGTGAGGAGGTCTGAAGTGATAAAGGCACCACTTAATGAAGCCTTTACTTATGAAGCAACCGGCATCCTCGTAGGAGGATACCTAGAACCTGCGACATGTCGTTTCCCAAAAAAAAAAAGAAAGATGATGATGAAGTATGTACTTAAAATTAAATAACATGATTGAACTGCAACAGAACAATGACATAGTTGGCAGCCAATGTGAGTATAACTGGCAGCATGTACATCCCAGCAGGAATGTTTTTCAATAGCTTGATCTCTATTGGATTCTTCTTTATCAGACGTATGAAGTCCTTCATCAATTTCGCGATAGCTTCGCCAGAATCTAAAATTAAATGAGCTATATTTAGTACTAATCACTTATGAATATTTTAAATTATGTTTGTTTATTTTTTTATTTTCTTACCAATTATTATTATAGTGTTATAAAGTCGAGCCAACACTCTGTGGGACTTTCGGACTTGGTTACGAGCCAATTGTCCAGCAACGATTGGCATCAGCATAGTTGCTGCGTAACTGAATATAGCAATCATCAATTTTTTCATCTCGTCGGTGAGTGGTCCCTTTGATTTAAAAAATAAATACGCATTAGATTTATTGCAAAGCCGTAGAGCCTGCTTTAACAGAAACTTCACTATCTCAATGAAGACCGGCCAAGTACAAATATATATATATTTATATATTATATTTATTAAAAAAAAATATATTATGTGCCTCACGGCTGCACCACATACCTACCTAGGCCCAGATCAGCAAAAATATCAAACTGCCTGACGCTGATTTTCAACAGGATCATGTTTCCAACAGGTTTTATGTCAACATTTTAGCAATCTCGAAATCGGAATTTATTTGTATTCAATTCACTATACTTCTAACTTTATATCTATTTTGGTTTGTATTTAAAAATTACGTAGCATACTTACACTTGTGCCAATCTGGTAGAAAATTTCATAAATCCACAATATATGACTTGGCATTGACAAGACAAACGAAAAGAAATACTGAAACAAAAAAAGACTTCTTATAAAACAAAATAATAATGATGTAAGATATCAACCTAATTATCTAGGGTACTAATGGTCAATGTGAACAATAGTACCTACCTGGCGTCCAGAGCATTATCTAAACTACTTCACTTTTGTTAAATATTGAATAAACAACAAGTCGTTTGCATACGCGATATCCGACATTCACGCGGACGTAATTGTGGGGAAAAGCTAGTTATGTATAAATCTTAAAACAACTGAACACGCTACAAAAATGGATGACCTATAATATTACATACAAGTAAGAAACCGAGGTCCACTACAGTCAATTTGATTAAATTCACTTTTAAAGTACCTGGCGTCCGGAGCATAGTGTCACTTTTTCACAGCAATTCGCTAAATCCTGATATAGTTCAACCCATTCTTGAATCTGCTTCCTAGAGACATCGCATTGCTCCTCTGAGCTGTTTTCAACACTCCCTACCTTCTCCTGAAAGACTGATATTGACGAATTCAAGCTTTTGAACAGACAAACTACTATCATAATGACAACATACAACATTGTGTGTTGATAAATAATGGAAACTCTCATAACCGTTTGTACAACAATAATGAGAACGGTAAGAAATTCATTATTGTGTGGTAGTTTTTTCGAAGACTCTAAAGATCTGATGATAACAAACGCAATAGAGATTAGAGTTACAATTATGGTTAACCAGTATATTCTCGTCAAAGATTTTCTTAATTTTATGTCATCTTTAAACCAATCAGAGACACGAGCGATGCTTCTACGATATGACATGAAGGCGCTGCTGTAACAGATGCTGCTAACGAAGGTTGTCACACAGGCTAAATAAGCAGTAGCAGATAAAACACTATAAATTACAACTACTTGATCAACCACAACATCTCCTCTTAACAAAAGATACTGTTTAGTAATGAAGACGATAGTGTACAGTATAGCTTGAAAGGATATATTAAAAACGACAAAATATTTCGTTATCTTCTTCTGGCCACAATAATTCCTGTATATCCCTAAGAGATTTTCAATAAACAGTAAATTGTTCAACCACTTTATTGCAGACATTTTTGTTTGTAATGTTGTTTGTCTCCTTGACGATGATAAAGTAATGGTATTTATATACGGAAGCAGCACATTATGTTATTTTTAATTTTCCTAATGGGTAGGTAGCTATTTATTTCTGTCATCATTTCTGCGACACAGTATTAAAATAAATGTTCATTTTAACTTTCTCTTTGATCGATAATTACTCTTACAATAATACAGTTTACCGCACACACGTGGTGGTCCTTCGACATAATATATATTCATTTACGAGATAATTAATAAAAAAAAAAAGCTTCAGTCTAATGTAGATAACACACATATACGATAACGTACATTCTCAATGTACGCCGAAAATTAGCGACATATTTTCTTTCACAATACACTCACTCACAGGGTTACTGGTAATTCGACAGATACCCGGATAGAGCTGATAGGGACGCTCAAAATCAACAAATTGAACCCACAAATTCATAAAACATGTCTATTCGGCCTCTGCGAGTTGGCTTCAGCCAACCGTACGCCTTTTAAAGGTCCGCCACCCCAGGATCCCGAGAACTCTACTCTAAACTACTCTTCAAAAGGTCATGCAGAAGTGTATCTTAAAAATATGTCGATTTTCAGCAAACACATATAATTATGAGAGCTATTTTGATATTAAATGATCATAATTGGTAGTTACTTAGCGCATGTTGAATTTGATCAACATAAAATGTAAAACAAACGCTGCAATTATTTTTTTTATTCCGCGGACTAAATTGAAGCATCACCTTCATAATAATCATAGTTGACTACACACAATAATAGAGTACATCATAGTCTGAACTTTCTTTTTGAATATAATTAAATTAATTGACGACCTAAGTGGCGTGGCGGGCGAAGGTCCGCCTGCGACGCAATAGGTTGCGGGTTCAATTCCCGCCCTGGGACAAATGTTTGTACGATCTACAAATATTTGTTCTGGGTGTTCTGGGTATTTTCCTATATATAGTAAAAAAAAAATATCTATCTATGTAATTTATTGTATTAAGTATATCAGTCATCTAGTACCCATAACACAAGCTCTGCTTAGCATGGGGCTAGATGATGCTGTGTGGTTTGTCCAGCATTATTTATTTATTTTAATATAATGCTCCTTAATCTGCTTCTAGATGCAATTACTCTTGTATTTTATCCATAGAGATTCTCCAGAAACAATATGGTTCAACCACATTAATGTAAAACTTTTTGTTAGTAATGTTGTGTCCCGGAGACAATGACAAAATTTGTGACTCCATTTTGATATTGTAATTCTTTAGTATTATTATACAGTTTCTTCAGTAATTACTGCCATTAATTGGAGTGAGCTAAGTGAGCTGATAATAACGGCAGTTGTTTATAATTTATAGATTTTTATGCGTATTTAAAGATTTCGCTATGGCATTCGACACCTTGTGAACTCAAATTCTAATATTAAACAGCTTACCACTCAATTACTTTGTAGTCGATAGTGTGTAAGGATAGAGTGTTAAATAATTGATCGTGGGAGGTGGAGTACCACAAGAAAGTTGGCTCGGCCCTCTACGCTCTTGGCAATTTGCATGGAGAAGTAATGTTTATAATTAATAAATTTCCTATAATAGGGATTTTCTCGATGCCCAATAAAAGAATAAATGACTACAAACTAATTTATTACATGCCAATTTACAACATTACTTGGCTCAAGTCCATTTTGAGAAAACATCTAAAGGTGATATTACAAAAATCGATTCCACTTTTAATATAGTGTTTAACTGATGAAAAGAACATACCAACTCGCTATCATTTGTATCCACTTTATATGTATGTCTTATTTATAGATACCATATGTCTGCATTTTATAAAATGTGGCAACAAAGCAACAAAAAACGAAATTTTAGTTAAAAAAATTATTAGAGATCTTTAAAACTTTAAACGTTATTGTGGAAAATCTAAATCATGCTATGAACTATGCACCCATCCAAAATAATTGTCGTAAGCAATTTAAATTAAACAATGTTATTAAATTGCAACATTACAATAACATAGTTGACACTCAACATGAGTATAACTGGTAATAAATAAGTCCCAATAGGAATGTTAGACAGCAATTTGATCTCCAATGGATTCTTCTTAACCAAACGTATAAAGTCCTTCACCCATTTCGCTTCTTCTTTCTTAGAATCTGTAATGATATTGATTTAATTATTGACAAACAGCAGGGCACAGGCCAGTCTCCTACTTTCCTTTCAGGCCATCTGAAGCCAGTGTTCTCATTCAACTATCTCCTTGTGATGCTGCTTTTTGAGACGATGGGTGGTTTTTTTCGCCTATAACCGACATGCATCAAGTTTTTAATACAGACATTAAGTTTCACTACTCAAATACTGAGTTCCATTGCATGCTGGCAAACTCTCGAGCGGTTTTTTGAAGTTTCGTTAAGAACCACGTTCACGTTTTATTTCGGTGGGTCTCAAGGTAGCTGTTAAAAAAAAATTGCTTTAGCAAGCATTCTCAATATTGAAATCATTCTAACGTAACGTCATTATTACCAAAAATAATCATTGTATTATAAAGCCGTGCAAAAATCCGTTTCAATTTTAATCCTTGGTTCAGAGCCAATTGTCCAGCAACCATTATCAACATCATCAGAAAAGGATAAAATATTATAATCATTGCGATGTTCGTGTCTTGTTTCTGTAATTTATAAAAAATACCATTTTAAACACTACACTTTGCCAGAGGAAATCAAATCCCGCTATCGACTGGGAAAGAATTGATCCTCTATTACTGAGTTTATCGATTCTCGTGACTCATATTTCTTTTTAGACAACTTAAACAAAATTTCCAAATTACTTACTTGCAAAACACTCAAGTAAATCATTTGAAATGTCAACAAAACGTAGTATGTTACTGACATTACTAACGAAAAGGATAACTGAAACAAAGGAGTTGCGTTAGACAACAATTTTCACGGTTGGCGCAGTGGCTGAGCGATCGAGTGCCGCGCTGCATGTCGTGGGTTCGATTCCCGCACGGAACAATTATGTGTATGGCCTATAGTCAGTTGTTCCGGGTCTAGCTGTTTGTGTATGTGACTTTAAATGTTTGTAAACGCACCCACGACACAGGAGAAATAAAAAAATAAAATTATTCAGCAACACAAGAACTTACTGCAGTTACAGAAATTGTATCTAGTCCCATAAAATACCTTATCACCATAAAAACAACACATTTCAAGCCTCTCTGGCTGGATCATCAACTGCCTAGCCTTTCCCCAACTATGTTGGGGTCGGCTTCCAGTCTAACCGTATGCAACTGAATACAAGTATTTTACATAGAGCGATATCAGCCTATCAGACCTCCACAACCAAGTTACTAAGCAAGATCCTTAGTAGGACTGGTTATCAGACTTTTGAGGTTCTGACTACCCGTAACCACGGTAAACGATCTATAAATGACAGCCGGGACCAACGGCTTAACGTGCTTTTCGAGGCACGAAGTAGTCTCGATATGTTAGCATGCAGCTTATTTTTTTTGTAAGGAAGTAGAAAAACTATCAAAGTAATTTGAATGATTGTGGTAGCTTGATTTGCTGACCTCGGTATAATGTGAGTCACATTGTATAGAGTGCATACACGATGATGCGTGGTGCTGAGTCTTTTTCACTCTGTGAGACTAACTACATTTAGTAATGATAAAATCAATCTATAACAAACATGGTACCTGGCGTCCAAAGCAAAGCGTTACTTTGTCACAGCAGTTAACTAAATCCCGATATACATCAACCCATCCATGAATTTGCTCCCTTGTGATATCACAATGCTGATCCGAACTTACATCACAACTCCCTACTCTCTCCTGGACGACTAATATCAACTTGTGAAAACATTTTGACAGTAAAACCACAATCATAATAATAAGAAACAACACAATTTTCTGGAACAATATAGTGAACCTTATCAACATCTGTGATAAAAACACGAGAGTACATAAACAGACATACGCATGGTCCATTGGATCCACATGTATTAAAAAATTCCAAGCTCTATGAACAGAAAGCGCAAAAGATAATATAACACATGGTATGCCAAACCAGTACACTTTCTTTACATTATTAATGAACTCCTTATCATTTCTAAAATATTCAGCGACGCGATTGATGCTTTGGATATATGAGAAAAAATCTCGACTGTAACACACGCCGCACACAATGTGTAAAAAATAGGTGACATAAGATGATATAATAAATTCACAGTAAATATAATGTAACTGTATATGATTATTGACATCAACTATGAACAAATAATAAAGTTCATAAGTAACAATTACAGATTGTAACAAAGTCTGAACGAATATACGGAAAACAATGCAACATTTCTTAATCTTCTTCTGGTTGCAATAGTTCCTGTGTATACCTAATAGTTTCTCAATAAACAGTAAATAGTTCAACCATTTTATTAGAGACATCATAATGTAGTGTCGAGTAGCCTCGATGACGATTAAGTAATAGTTATAATGGACCCTTGATCAGGTTGAGTTATATTTACTTTATATTATAAGTAGGATTGATCACTTCAGTAATAAACTGTTAACAAATTTGAGGGCCAGACATTCTAATTTTAAAGACTGGAATCGTTGTTTGTAGAAATTATTAAATTTATTGAAATTCAAAAGTTACTGTGTTAAAACCTAAAAGCATATGAAGATACAGAATGGACAGTACATCGACGCACAACCCAATACCATGAGAGCATTAGAAATTTTTGGTCGGGCTTTTCTTAATTTAATCAATAGAATTGATGAATTGAATGACAAATTTCAAATGAGATTTTTACCAAAAGAAAAAAATGTTGATGAAATTTTATTAAAAATCGAAATGGGTTAGATCAAAAACATGATTTTTTACTCGGGGGTCTCGGTTGACCAAAATCATGAGAACAATCATTTACAAGAATAAAAACAATATTATTATTATTAAACAATATTATTAAACTGTAACATGACAATGATATAGTTGGCGGTCGACATAAGTATGACCGGCAGTAAGTACGTGCCAGTGCGAATGTTCAGCGATATCCTGACCTCTATTGGATTCTTCTTAATCAGACGTATAAAGTTCTTAATGGTTTTCGCTTCAGCTTCCTTCGAATCTGAAATTATTAATATTTATTCATTTAACTCTATCCGATTGGATAGACTTGGTTATCCATCCATCCATTATGCCAACTGATACCAGTCCAGTGTTCAGGACTCAATGGGTTTTTCGCCTATATGTCAAACGTAGCGCCATCTATCTCGCCACATACGAACTAAAACTGACGTATGCTACATCGCCACATTAAAGTTATCCGCGCGATTGAACATACGCACATATACAGTATACAAGAAAACGACAACAACCGTCGAGCAATAGCCCACCAGAACCAACACCCGTCTGGTCAGAGGATCGTCCATTTTCTAAGGAGGATAGGGAACTTTTCAACCTGTTAGTCATTCCCCAAACATTCCAATAACTGGCAATCCCCAACATCCAGATATATTTAAATTAGTATAAAAACGTTTGCTTACCAATAACAATAATGGTATTATAAATGTGAGCTAAAACTCGCTGGAATTTCACACCTTGGTTAAGAACCAACTGTCCGGCAACTATTGGAAACACAGCCAGTAGCAAATAAATCACTATAACAACCGCAATTCTCTGATCTTGTTTCTGCAATGAATTAAAAATTAAACCATAAAAAAAATAAAAAAGTAAACGGTAAAGCCATTGCACAGCATTTTTTATGCGAACTTCGTACAGTCTACACGCATACGTCTAGTCGCACGTACACTAACACCGTGCCGAAGTCTGCCGAACTGAAACGACGTTAGACGATGCACGGCTTTCAACGCCGCGCGCCGGTCGGTGTGGGGGATGTTAGGTGTATTTTCGTTACGGAATTTCTTGATTCGGTCGCCGCGCTCAAAGCCCGCGATAAAAGCTATGCAATAGCTTCAAAATAAAATTAAAACAATCTTTATATCGGATAAGCAACATCCATATGGGTTAGTAAACAAAAAGATAACGTATACCTTTGTTTGTAAAACTAATTATCTATTTACAAACAATGATGATGTTCGAAATACATCTTCGAACAACATCACCTAGTAAAGGAGACGCGCACCTTCTCTCTATGGTCTTTAGAACAGAGTTGGAACTCTCCCGCCCTCTGCAGAGCAAAGAGGCAGATTTCTGTCTGACGATGGCGTGGAAGCCATCGACGTGTGCTTGTGCAAACATACCTGATGCACTGCAGAAAAGGGGCAGCCTCAACAACATACATACATAAAACAGCAAACAAGTAAACAGACAAAATGCCAATCATACGAGTATGTCCACACTGTTAGGAGTGGCAATTCTTGCACACGGCTACATATCAAGCTATAAGATTCCACTATTATGTGACCTCTGATTGTATGGAAATCGTAAACAGTAAGAGGTAAGCTTAAGCTGGAAATGTATGTCTTGAAGTGTAGCCGTGGGGGTACTAAGTCGTTTTTTTTTAGAGAATTAAAACAAACACTTACATTCAAAACTCCCAAGTAACACATTTGGTAAGTCAGCAGAATGTAGTACGACATAGACATCATTAGTGAAAAGGAAAACTAAAACAGAGAATAAATACAATAAAATACATTTTCATTATTTTAAGTGTCTTAGCCTATAAATAAAGAAATGTGAAAGAAGCCCTGTATGTCTCTCTGTCTGTACCTTTGGACAACAATTACTGCTTTATCCATCCAAGGGCCATAAAAATAAAAACTTTTCTCAACTATAGTAGGATCGGCTTCCAGTCTAACCGGATGCTGCTGAATCTGTATTTTACATAGAGCGACTCCCTATCTGACCTCCAAAACTCAGTAACTGGGCAACACGATACCCGTTAGTGAGACTGGTTGTCAGACTTTCGGGCTTCTGACTACCCGTAACGACTGTCAAAGATCTTCAAATGACAGCCAGGACCAACGGCTTAACGTGCTTTCCGAGGCACGGAGGAGTCTCGATATGTTACCAACGGTCACCCATCCACAGACTGACCTCGGCAAGCGTAGCTTAACCTTCGATCAACCCGTGCGGCTGTTTTTATTTAGCCACGAGCTCCTCCCATAAAAAAATACATAATATACAAAATAATATACTAATAAACACTGACATTAATGATATCATCCGTCGTGCTCTTGCCACCGTGGGTACCAGCTATTTTAGAACCCAGGGGCTTGTTACGCGACGATGGGTAGAGACCAGATGGATTTGACCATAATACCTTGGAAGATGGGTAGGCCTTTGGTGTGGGATTCAACATGTGTCGACACCCTTGCGCCATCCCATCTTCCTAGTACGGTGTCCACCGTACTAGGAAGCAGCAGGTGCAGGTGCAGAAAACCTCAAAGGGCGAAAATTCAACAACCTAATTGGAAGTTATATGTTTGAGCCGTTTGAGGTTGAAACACCAGGACCATGGGATCCGTGTGCCCATTTAGTTTTTCGAGAAATGACCAGCGGGCTGGCCTTTTTTTTGGCCAAAGAATCAGCATTGCCATTCAACGTGACATTGCTGCCAGCCTTCTAGGCACTTTTCCCGTTGACAGTGATGCGGATGAATTTTTCGATGCCCTGTGATTATTTATTTTACTAATAAACACTTAAAAAACAAGACAAGACATCTGGACACAGGATAGTATTTTTTCCGCAACTTTATTTGTTTACGCGATATCTGACATTCACGCGGACGTAATTACTCAGAAAAGCTAGTTATGTATAAATCTTAAAATAACTTAAATCACTATAAACAGACAACAACAAATACACCGAGTTCAACAATCAATTTGATTTAATTTAAGATTAAAGTACCTGGCGTCCAAAGCATAGTGTTACATTTTCACAGCAATTTACTAAATCTCGATACAGTTCAACCCATTCTTGAATCTGCTCCTTTGTGATATCACATTGCTCGTCCGAACTAATATCACACCTCCCTATACTCTCTTTAACGGCCGATATCAACGAATTCAAACATTTGAAAATAAACACCACTATCATAATAACAACAAAAAACATTAGTTTCTGATATAGCACAGTCATTCTGATCAAAGTTTGGGACGAAAAAGCAAAAACACCAAAATTTAAATACGAATCTATTTCATCAAAACTTATTACAACTTCTAAAGATCGATAAACGGCAAATAAAAAAGATAATATGGCAAAAGTTATACTGAACCAATAAAGTTTCTTTACAGAAATAATAAATCTCTTATCGTCTTTAAATTGTTCCGAGATACGATTGACGGTTTTAAAGTAGGACATAAAAGCACAGCTGTAATATATGCCTGTCACGACTGATAGGATACCGGTTATATAAGATGAGATAACAAAGTAACAGAGAATCAGTTTAATCTGATAATAGAGATTTCCTAATACCAATACATATACTTCACCAATAAAAATTATGGTATGCGCTATACTCTGAACGATAACATGGAAAATAGCAAGATGTTTAAAGAACTTATTTTGAGTACAATAGTCGTTATATATGCCAATTAGATTCTCTACGAACAGTAAATTGTTGAGCCACTTTATTGGAGACATTTTTTGTAATACTGTGTGCTTCGGCGACGATTAAGTAATAGTGTGATGGAGACTAATCACAATTTCATATTAAAAAATCAATATTGTAGTATGGGTAGTTGCTGGGTAACGTACTGTCAATAATATTCTAATAGCTTTAAACGAGTAATTCTTGTATATATGTATGTACATATACATATATAATCTGAATCTCGGAAACCGAATTTTCATGAAATTTAGTGTGCATGGGGTTTCGGGGGCGATAAATCGATCTAGCTAAGTTTCATGTTTAGACAACGTCGTTTTATCCGTGCAAAGCTCGGTCATCCAGCAAAAACACTAGGAACTGGTGAAGGGTGGGCGTTTTGGGGGACTGTCTTATGTAAACGTTTTGACGTTAAAAATGAGCTGATTCTCAGCCTTATTTGAATAAATGAATTTTGACTTTGATTTGATTTGAATTATTATTCAAATTAATTAGATAAAATAGTATATTAATACGTCGGTTCAAAGATGAAAAAGAACGGTATTTTATTATTACCAATGGACCTTTTACCTTTTCGACTGTTTTAGGTTTCCACCTTTGTACCTTTGCCAAAAATCACACTCTTCCATGCCCATAGTATTCTTAAATAGGGATCCAAAATTTTCTTTCCACGTTTTAATATAATAATCAACGTAGGTACTTATAATTTGTACATAATACGCGTCACACACCTAACAAGAAAGTATGTTACTTACAGTAATTTTATCCCACATATATATATATATATATATATACATATATATATATATATATATATATGTTATAGCTACCTAATCCAGCGCCACCGGTAGTTACATGCCCGCAGCTAAAATATTGTACCTATTAAATACAAATAGTCCTTTTCATCCTAACTAGTAATATAATACATGCCAATGTGAGTTTGTTAGTTTTTTGTTAAGCTTCCACGCATTAACAACTGAATGGATTTAGATAAAATTTGGCACTCGGACAGACATCTGGGTTTCGGCATAGGACACTTTTCATCCCGGTTGTACTTACGTTCCCTTTGGACAATCGCCGACCTCCCTGCAAAACCGCGGGCAAAAAGTAGTATTTTATATACCTATGCAAAACAAACGAAGAGCTCCTTAGTCAGAACATACATTTTTGGCGACATAAATACATAATTTGTGGAGGGTGATTATTTTTCTCTCTAAATCCCATAATACATATACTGTTGGAAGCTCTGAAGAGGAGTCGTCATTATTAGACACGGCATTTTGTCCGACCTATGTACCTATGTACATTCTAGAAAACGCTGTCGTGACGACTTCGATGGGTTTGCAAAAGATTGGCTGGAGAAAACCGAGCAAAGAGAGGACTGGAAAGCAATGGGGGAGGCTTTTGCCCAGCAGTGGGACAATATTGGCTAAGGTAAAAAATAATGTACATTCACCCCTTGTAAATAACTCTTTTAATTTATAAATATTACTTTTGTTCTAAAAACTGGGAGCAAGTCCTCACCTACTTTCTACTTCGATGCAGCAATATATTTAGGTAACCCTATACAAAAACCTTCATAATTTGAATGCATACTTTGTAAGAAATAAAATACAGTTTATTAAGCTACGATGTGCAGTTACCGAGGTATATTGTATTTTAATGAACGTGAAGAATACGCTCGACAAACTCTCAAAGAATCTGAAATTCTGACACACAGGGTTCACACACGGCGCTGGGAGTCGACCAACGAGAGGTTTTCCTAGGTACATCGTCTTCACATATAAAATATACAAACAAAAGTCATCATCTGCCTAGCCTTTTCCCAACTGTTGGGCTATGTTGGGGTCGGCTTCCAGTCTAACCGGTTGCAGCTGAATACCAGAGTTTTACATGGAGCGACTGCCTATCTTACCTCCACAGCCCCGTTACTGGACAACACGATACTCCTCGGTAAGACTGGTTGTCAGACTTTCGGGCTTCTGACTACCCGTGACGACTGCCAAAGATCTATTAATGACAGCCGGAACCAACAGCTTAGCGTGCTTTTCAAGGCACGGAGAAGTCTCGATATTTAATGAACGGTCACCCATCTACAGATTGGATTCGGCAAGCGTAGCTTAACCTTCGATGAACACCAATCCAAGTACAAGCCTAGATAAGCGTAAGCGTAGCTTTGCCTTCGACCGCCCCGTGCGCCTGTCAGAGCAAGACTAGCCAGACCAAGAAGAAGTCATATAAAACAGTAAACAGGTTTAATTAAAGAAGTTTAAGAAAGCATGATTTATAATTATGTTAATTATATCAAGACATCACACAAAATTAAACTATGTTATTGAATTGAAGAATAATAATAATATAATTGATAGTTAACGTGAATAAAACTGGCAATATGTACATCCCAGCAGGAATGTTATCTGATAATAACTTGATCTCTATTGGATTCTTCTTTATCAGACGTATGAAGTCTTTTACCAATTTCACTTCAGCTTCACCAGAACCTGGAGTTGAATCAAATAGATCTTTAAATAATGCAAAAATCTGACGTAATCTATGCATAGATTACGTGAGATTTTTGCACGCATCTATACACTTCAAATATATAAGATTACCAGCCTGTTAGTGCCTCTTTTTATACAGGTATGGCGTGAGTATTAATCACCACGCAAGCGCAAGGTAGGTTGGTGATTTCAGATTTTCATTAATTATGTTTTAAATCTCACTTCTAATCTCCGTCGCAATCTATCAAAAAATCCTGTGATTTGTCTTCATTTTTACAAATATTTGATGTTAACTGTCGCTGAAATGAGTTTGCGAAAAGTTTTTAAACATTTTTAATTACGGGTATTGGCCTACAGATATCCTTGCGCTGCTTTCTTTCACTGATGTCAGCAATGTCTAAGATAACCTTAGATATTACAAAAGCGAGTAAAACAAGATACCCCAATCTGTAAAAAATATTTGATAATCTTAACTTTATTACAAAATAATAAGTTTCATGTTCAATTGGTAAAAAAATACGGTTTGGGATAGCTTGATGTGCTGGCATCTGTACAAATTAATAGAAAAAGCTCTAAATACTGGGCCATCACGCTTGAATGATAAATATTAAATACAAAGCTTAAAAATGCTAGTAGTACAGCTCTCACCTATTATTATAATCGAATTATAAAAACGAACCAAGTTTCTGTGCAACTTCACCCCTTGGTTACGAGTCAATTGTCCAGCAACGAACGGCAACATTATAAATAATACGTAACTGAATATAGCATACACTGCACTCTTGATTGCTGCCTGAAATTGATAAAAAATGATCACACTGACATCATAACAAAACATCATGCCTATATTTCCCGAAAGGTTTTATACACCCCTGTTTACAGGGGTATACAATCCACACAGCATCATCTAGCCCCAAGCTAAGCAGAGCGTGTGTCATGGATACTAGATGACAGATATACTTAATACAATGTATTACATAGATAGATATTTTTTATTATACATAGCAAATACCCAGAACACCCGGAACATTTTTTTGTAGATCGTACAAACATTTGTCCCGAGGCGGGAATCGAACCTGCAACTTCCTGCGTCGCAGGTGGACCTTAGCCCGCCGCGCCACATCGGTCGTCAAAAGGGTACATCCTTTCAACAATATCATGCTCCATGATTTAAGCCAAAAGTCAATCATTTCTGGTCATAGGGCTCCCCCAAAGATTTCCACAATGATCGGTTCTGCGCTGCCTTCTTCCATCAGCTTCCAGCAGCCTTCACCAGATCGTCGGTCCACCATGTAGGGGACCTATCCACGCTGCATCTTCTGGTATGCGGTCGCCACTTAAGAACCCTTCCACCCCGTTGGTTCTACGAGCAATATGCCCCGCCCATTGTTATTTAAGTTTTTATTCATTTCTGATTCAATCCTGCAGAGATAATCCCAGCATAGCCTTTTCTATTGCCTTTGGGTGACCCGCAGCCTTCATCTAAGGTACATTGTGAGCGAACACGTCTGTGATGCATATGTCATCACCGGCAACATACACTTGAAGACGTTCGTCTTTAGACACTACAGTATTATAGCTATGTTAAAATCCCATCTGATAGGGGGCAAGCCCAATCCCATCAATCTGGCACAAATCTACACTCAGGGCTGCTACTGAGAAATTCCAGTTGAAAAAAGTAACAGCAGTTTAAAAAATACTTACATTCAAAAAATGTTTCTGACACACCTGATGCGTAAACAAAATGTAATATATTGCTGTCATTATTAATGAAAAGATAAACTGAAACACAAAAATTAAGATAAGGTACAAAAATATTAGTTTCTTTGAGACTACTTAAAATACAAACTAGCTATTTTTAACGTTCAAAATCATGTAAATTGTGCATTTGCGGATTCGTTCCGGCAACAGAAAACGTCCCTGTGGGAATGCCTGTGTGATCCATCACACACTTGGTTTGACCGGTTTCTCACTGTATATGACACTAACTAGGACATCCAGGTATGATAATATCAATCAATAACATTCAGTTACCTGGCGTCTAAAGCAATGCGTTACTTTGTTACAGCAGTTAACTAAATCCCGATATACATAAACCCATCCATGAATTTGCTCCCTTGTGACTTCACAATGCTGATCCGAACTTATATCACAGCTCCTTACCCTCTCCTGAACTACTGATACCATTGAATTCAGGCATTTGGTCAAATTAAATACTATCATTATAACAACAAACAACATTAATCTCTGAACAATTGTTGTGACCCTGATAAATACTCCTGATACAAAAGCAAGAATAAAAATTAACATACTCGTACCCCCGTATGTTTCCAAACAACTTACTAAAATCTCCACAGATCGGTATACAGAAAATACTATACATAATGTTAAAAAAGTTATAGTGAACCAGTACACTTTCTTTAAAGACATATTTAATTTATTGTCGTATTTAAAACATTCAGAGACACGACTGATACTTTTTAAATATGAAATGAAGGCGTGGCTGTAACACACACTGGTCACGATGGATGATAGAGAAATGATATAAGCCAAGGAAGAAAAACAGCTGTGCATGAGACTACTGTAATTATAATCACTCCTGCCCAACACAAAATACACGTCATTAATAGTGTTTATAGTGTGAAACAAAGTCTGGACGAATATTTGAAACACAATAAAATATTTCGTTATCTTCGTATGGTTATAGTAATTTCTGTAAATCCCTAATAGATTCTCAATAAACACTAAATTTTTTAACCACTTTATTGAAGACATTTTTGGTTGAAAATATACTTTGTTTGGGTGTTATGTGTCACGGCGACGACGATGAAGTAAGTTCTCAGAGGCTGCTATCAATTTTTTAGAAAGTAGAGTAGTAGTATTCTAATTCATCGTTTGATTAATCGAGTGTCGATACTTTGTTACCATGGCAACATTGCTCTGCCCACGTGGGTTCTTGAGGGGTATGAGGGACAGGATGTAAAGTGCGTCATCATCCTAAGACAAGGGCGGATACTCCGACCAGACTGGTATTCTGTCTGATGGGCTACTGCTCGACAAGTTTCGTCGTGTCCTTGTATATATGTACGTTCAATTATGCGGATAACTTAAATAAAGCGATTTAGGTTACGTCAGTTTAGTTTGTATGTGACGGATAAGTCGCTATAGTCCTCTCAATAGCTCAGCCAAAGCGAAACCCCCATCATCACACACCAACTGAATTTAAACCATATGGTGTGTGATCAAGAGAAATGAGTATGTAAGAGGAAGACTAAAAGTAGCGCCTGTGACCAAGAAGTTGTGTGAAAATCGGTTGTCATGGTATGGGCATGTGATGCGAAGGAATGAGGACCATGTTGTGAAGAAAGTTTGGAGTATGAGTGTGCAGGGTTATAAGAGTAAAGGGAGACCAAAAAAGATGTATAGATTCTGTAAAAAATGATATAGCTAGAAAGGAGGTGATATTTGAGATGACGGCAAATAGAGATGTATGGAAGAAGAAGACATGCTACACCGATGAAGATAATGATGATGACATTCATAAATTATTTATTAGCTATGGTGATAAATACAGACCAAGCAACAAACTGTTCAACTTAGGTATTGTATTAAAATTACGATTAACAATCATTTAGAGATGATATATATATATATATACTCTGTTTGTGTACTTGTCGATTTAATGTCACATATGGGTGATAGGCAACACACTTAATCCAATATTAATAATAAGATGCAGTACAGTTAGTTTTATATAATAAGCACAATAGACTATGTAGAGTAATCTATTTTTGTGTATTTTTTAACCTGAAAGAATCTAAACCCCATACTGAGTTTCTAAGCGGGAAACGAGGATGATACGATATGAAAGTGATGTGAATGATAATGATAGTGATTAACTCGTCTTTGAACCCAGCGGTCATTCCTGTGACCGTTTCTATGGAACGGTCACACAAACAAGGTTTGACATGCATACATACTCCTTTTGCATCGTTAACGTTCATACATCTGGTCATACGTGCATGCCGGTTGTAGTACTAAACACCTTTAAAATTACACAACATTTAATAAAAGATTAATTTTATCACTTCATTAAATGTAATTAAAAAAAAAGCTAAAAAAGCTAGTTTAGCTTTAAGTCGAAAAAGTAACACGAACACAAATTTAAGGTCAGTTCAGACTACGCTATTACATATAATTTTAGGATATAACCAGTATAAGGACACCTTCACACATTGCTATGCTATAATGTTTTCAATAGTAAAGAAATGACGTAATATTCTATGCTCTATAGTGAAATATCAAAGCGTCGTCTGAACTGCCCTTTACAAAAATAAATAATTAAATAACATTATTGAACTGCATTATAACAATAACATAGTTGACACCTAACGACAATATAACTGGTATCATGTACATCCCGGTAGGGATCGTGGTCAAGATCTTGATCTCTATTGGATTTTTCTTTATCAAGCGGATGAAATCCTTTATCAATTTTGCTTCCACTTCAGAATCTAGAAAGACGTCAAATTTGCCGGTAAGTTAGTTGCGAGATAAATATAGCCAATATTATTTTTTAAAGTACTTTTTGAAAAAGGAACTCGGAACATAACTTTTGAAAAAGGAACTGCAAAAAATTTAAAAATAACTGATGAAAAAGCAACTTTTGGAAAAGGAATTAGAAAAAAGAACTTTTGAAATGGTCTCACCGATTACGATCATTGTATTATAAAGACGAGCCAACACTCTGTGGAACTTCATCCCTTGGTTGCGAGTCCACTGTCCAGCAACAATTGGCAAAATTGTTATTGCTACATAACTCAATGCAATAAATACTACTCTGGCCTCTCCAATCTGTAATTTATGAAATAAATTAAATAACCTACTAAGGTTATGAAAATAAAAAGCTTTATTAAACACCAATACATGTAGGTATTGCATAATTTTACATGGTAAATGTGTAATGTATCTCTAGTAGTACTGATGCTAATTCCAAAACTAGGCCTGGGCCTGCATTTTGGGGCCTAGTGTAGTAATTAAATAAATAAATAAATAATAATAAATAAATAATGTTAAACAATCCACACACCATCATCAGGCAGACCTTCGCCCGCCGCACCACATCGTCCAAAATTTAAAGTGTTAAGATATAAGGGAATGTATACTCGGTGTGTTACGGAGTGTGTGATGTGTCAGTCTGAAAGTAGTTTTGATGTGAGTGTGTGGGTGAATAGTGAAGTGTAGGTGATTGATTGGCTGGGTGCGGTGATGAAATAAGGTTTGTAAGGTGGAGTGTAGGTACTGGCAAGTATGCGAAACTTTAAGCTGCAGTGGCTGTTGATAAAGATAGGTAACTTTTTGGTAGAATATGACATGTGTGTGTGTATGTAATTAACCAACTATACCTTAACCAGTATTTACAAGGGATATCGTGTTGCCCTGTAACTGGGTAAGCAGTCGCTCCATGTAAAATACTGGTATTCAGCTTCATTCGGTTAAACTGGAACCCGACCCCTACATAGCTGGGAAAAGGCTAGGTAGATGATGTTAACTGATGGCTGACGTAGACGAGTATTTCTGACTATCGTTATTTTGTGCTATTCTGATTGGCTGCCTTAGATGCCTAGCCCTATATAGAGGGCTTATATATGGTGGGTGTACTCAACAGGGTGCAAGGTATCCCCATTTTGTTAATCTGTAATAATCCCGAAATCCCCTGTTGGGCTCCCCTACCATTTCATATTAAACTTAACGTCTTACGAAACCGCTTTTACTGGCTAGACATGTGGCCAGACAAAATTTATTAAAAAAAAAGCAGCATCTAATCATAACATTCTTACATTTGGTACGCGCTTACTGCACATATGGTTCGTCAGCAACATGTAGTACGTCGTTGACAACATACACGAAAAGATAAACTGAAACACAAGAAAAACATTACGAACAAAATGTAATGGGAGTAAAAACCCTCAACTAAGCCGAAATTCGCATATTCTTTCTATCATTATCATAATCTTGATCATGTTTTTGCTCAAAAATGAGTACAATAAAATTGTCAGCATGTAATATTTGTCAAAAGTAAAAGTAAAAACAGAATGAAAAACATCATATTTGCCTTAGAAAAGAGCATGCAAATATCGTTAAAAGAATATAATCAAAAATAAAAACGATTTAGTCGTGACGATTTTTCATCGTTTTGCGACTGTCGTGCTAGCCGTTGCCACTGTCATGACGATCTGTCGTTGCCGCAAAAAAGACCTCCATTTAAATATGTAAGCCACGACACTTAACACTACACGACTATCTGTTGTCACAACAAAGTGGGATCGCTGCCTTATCAGTTTGTTATCAAAGTCAATCATTTAGTGTGTGATCAAAGCCGGGTTAGTTACACCATTTAAAACTCAACAAGAACGGGTGGAGTGCTGGACCCATTTTTGTAATCTTTTATTTCCAGGATCATCTCGTAGAGCTCTTTTTGCCATATCAAATTATATTTAATTATACCAGCCTACTATTGTCCCACTGCAGTATGAAGGCCTCTTCTCATACAGAGAAAGCATGTGCATTGATAATATTGGTTATAATTCCAGGTTTCCTCACAATGTTTTTCTTTCAGTGATGTCAGAGATGTCTAAGTTAAACTTAGAAAGCACTTACATAATATATAAATTGGAAAAAAACCTCAGAACTACAGAAGGCGGCGATTCGGCTTGGTTGGTATGGGTCTCTTAAAGGCCTTCCGTTTCAGGCTATGTTACTAAAAATCACGAGCCGTAGCAGCAGGAGAGGATTGGACAAAAAAAAATACACTACTAACTAGAACACTTATGTTGTTAAAAATGTAAGTACCTGGTGTCCAAAACATAGTTTCACTTTTTCACAGCAATTTTCTATCTCCCGATAAAGGTCCACCCATCCCTGAATCTGCTCCCCCGTAATAACAATATCACAACTTCCTACCCTCTCCTGAAACGCTGATATCATTAATCTCAAGCATCTGGTGTAGTTAGCCACTATTATGATAACAAAAAACAACATGATTTTCTGAAATACTATTGAAAATCTGATGAAACTTTGGGATATAAAAATGGAAACAAAGAGAAACATATTCATATCTCCGTCCATTTGCAGGTAAAATATCAATATCTGCATAGATCTATAAAGAGAAGACAGGAAACATATTGTGGTAAAACTGATGTTCAACCAGTACAGTTTCTTCAGTGCATGGCTACACTTGTCATCTTGAAAACATTCAGAGACACGACTGATGCTGCTGTAGTATGACATGAAAGCGCCGCTGTTGCAGATACCAATCATAACGGACGACACATAGTTTACATAAGATAAAGCAGAAAAACCACCATGAATACACCTATTTATGTTATATTCGCTTCCTCCTAACAAGAAGCGTTCTTCGTTAAAAATAATTATAGTATGAAGCATAGTCAGAACAGTAATTTGAAATATTATCAAGCTTTTCTTGAAATTACTCTGGTTACAATAATTTCTGTATATGCCTAGGAAACTCTCCATATACAAAAAATGTGTTAACCACTTTAATGGAGACATTTTCATTTGTTTTGTTGCGTCTTGCTTACGATGGTAAAGTTAATGTTAAACTACTTAATGACTGGAAACATTGAGTAGTTCAAGTACTTACGTTAAGTAATCACTAATATGCCACAGATATCGACCGTCAAATTCGTTTTAGTAGCCAACTGTCTACAGATATTAGTTAAGGCTATTAATCTTTAATCATCTACAGATATTTAGATATCATTATACCTCTTGAAAAGATGATTGATGTGTTACACAATATTTTGTACCTGGAGCCAGTTAATTTCTTCTTGCGGTGATTTTCGTGTTAATTTCTTAGCAAACTTAGGTTTATGTAATAAAGTCTGTTTGTCGTATTATCTTGTAAACATATTTGACTAAACAATACTGACGGGTCATATGCCTAATTAATATTTATACGAATGAAATATAACACCAACTCACAGGGAAATTGTTAATTTACTATGCTCTGATCTTTGTGGAAGAAGCATCTGCTATACATAACCAAAATATCAAAGTCGTTCAAAAGGATATCAATATTATCTCTAAAACTAAAAGTCACTTGGAGAAGTTTTAATCGAGACTCATTAAAATATTACCTATTTGAAGATTTTGTTAAATAATTTAATTCCATCTTTATTCGCAAGTCTTACAATTCTCAGGTAATAATACAGCATCTTTTGGTGATTAAACTACAATGGGTTTTCATAAGAGCAGAAAATAGCTTCATAGTAACATCAGAATATTCTAACATGTTGTATAATATTTAAATTTATAATGTAATTAAAATGACGTAAAATATCGTTACTTAAAAGTGAAAACATTAGCCAAACATTGAAGCTCTTACTGAAGCACTTATTTTTAATCATTTTGTTGCTTGTGGTAAGCTTCCTGACGCAAAATAAAACAGTAACATAATGCCATTGTTTAACGCGGGTATGAACCTATTTATAGCTTTAGATCATTTCGTAACTGTATGCCACCCATTTTCAGTTAAATATTAACTGTAACTTTAACATTAACTGTAACTGGTTTTGGAGCAGTTGCAATGGTTTTTTTAAGAAACTCACATTTTTACATACTAAACAGTTTATGCTTACCAAGAAGACAAAATACTATGTTTCGGGTATCATTTGCAAGTCGGGCAAAGCTTTCGATTGCGTTCGTCATAAAACATTAATCAGAAAACTACACCATTCGGGGACCTGGAACATCCCTCTAGATCTTCTTAATTCAAAGTTGAGTAATATCAATCAACAGGTTGATATGACCAGAAAAGGAACTGTTAGATGTGTAGTAACAATTGGAGTTCCCCAAGGCTCAGTTCTTGGTCTAATCTCTGTCTGTCTGATACGAGTATTTGATAGATGGATTGGCCAAAATGTCATGTATTTTTGTTACGGAACCTTAACTCTTTTCTAAAATAAAAGTAGCCCAAGTTGGAGTAACTTAGGCTATTTTATTTAAAAAAAAGAGCTCAAGAAAAAAGTAATAGAAAAAGTAGCCTAAGTTACTCCTTAACACATCAACTATCTGCCAGTGTGAATCCCGTCAAAATTTGTCAAGCCAATATGGAGATTACCTCAAATAAACAGATATCCAGACAAAAAGATACAGATAAGTTTTTTTTTTAACTTTCACATGCATGTAGTAAAAAACTGTTAAGTAGACATAAGGAGACACTTCAATTTTATTTATTTGTACATGCACACATAGATAAAATTATACATACCTTTATAGTATGTACATTAAATAATATGATTAAACTGTAACATAACAATGACATTGTTGACAGCCAACGTGAGTATAACTGGCAGCATGTACATCCCAGCAGGAATTTTGGTCAATAGCTTGATTTCTATTGGATTCTTCTTCATTAGTCGCATAAAATCCTTGATCAATTTCATTTCAGCGTTACCTGAACCTGAAAGTAAACACAGTGAAAGGAGAATGCTCATGGATGTATGGCATCCCGTGCCATGCTGCATCACAATCAAACTTCAGTACTACGACTACACTTATTATAATTATTATCTCCAACAAAACTTCTTTTAGTAAACCACACCGAATAAAATCTTAAATAAACTAAAAACGAACGGTCAAACCCACGACTAGACATATTTGCAAATATGTTATAGTCAAAAATCATTCCTTTTGCATTTTAAATTTTTATGACCGGTTGTGAACGGCCAATTAACCATGGATAAAAAAAAATATAACCATTGAAATAACATTTCTACTGTGTCTTCTATTTATTTTAATGACAAGTTCTAGTTATATTTAATTGGTATAATCGGTAAATTCGGAAATATTTTTTTTACAAGTTTCTTTCAAATCGTCAATTCGGATTGTTTTCGCTTTCCTAATTCAAGGTTATATTAATCATATCATATGAAATGGAACGTCATGTAAAGCGAGTAAAACATTATCCATACATTTTTACTTTAAATTAAATTCTCTGTTCAAAAGTATAGTTAAACCCGAACAATCAGGTCAAAAAAAATATGAAAATCATTACTATAAAACTTTTCTATTTAACTTTTTGGTCAATTTCCTTTCCGCAATAAAAATATTGTTTTGAAAAAGTACTTCTCACTTAAAATCATGGTATTGTAAAGTCGAGCCAACACACGGTGGAACTTCACTCCTTGATTTCGCACCCATTGTCCAGCAACTAATGGCATCACCATCACTGCCATGTAAGAACATACACTTATGATAATTCTCCTACACTCGCCGATGTCATCTATCTGTAATTTATAAGAAAACAAGGCCGATAGGAAATATAGACGAGTCTTTAATATTGCCAAATCAAAAAAATATTTATGCTTGGCATTATTCTCATAGGTAACATTGCGTGTATACTCCAAAGGTTTAGGCAGAGGTATACCAATAGTACTCCCACAGTTCTCCAGTTATATTTAAGTCCTAAATAATATGGGCGAGCATGTTGCCATCTGGAAATGCTCAGTAGCACCACGAAGTCTGGATTTGTGCCCGGTGGTAGTAATAAGTTCGCCTCGTATTAGGAAAGAAACATAACAGGAGAAATTTAGATGTACTATACTGACTTTATATCAAGCTACCCCAAACTGTCAAATTTTCCCAATTGAACATGAACTTTATTTCTATTCCGCTAAAGTTGAAAACCTATCTAATAAATTTGAGACATTCTGGTAGCTTGATGTGCTGCTCTGTAGTCCTTCACCTAAATTATATTAAGTTAAGTCATTCTCCACAAGAAATGTCTTATTACAATTAATAAAATGACATACTTACATAAAAGGCTCTCGAGTAAAAATATTGGTATGTCAACACAACGTAGTGTGTTGATGACAATATTATCGAAAAGACATACTGAAACGTGAAAATAACATTATGAAACTGTATAGTTCACATCAGAATTTAATATTCTAAGATTAGAAACCATGTCGTGGGTTCGATTACCGCACGGAACAAATATTTATATGGTCTATAGGTAGTTGTTCTGGGCAGACCCGGTTTACAAATGTGAGTTTGAATGCTTGTAAACGCACCCAAGACACAGGAGAAATTCCTAGTGTGGGGCAAAGTTTTTAAAAAAAAGAATGAATGTTACATATTTAAAAAATACTCAAGAAGAGAAAAAGCAATTCGAACTACGTAATATCTGAATTATAATAAATTCATCCGCCTAGCCTCGTACAACTGTGGTAACACTGGTCGTCATACCATGGGACTTCTGACTACGCTTAACGACTGTCAAAGATTTAAAAATGATAGACCAACGGCTTAACATGCTTTCCGACTGACGAATGGGTCTCGATCTGTTACGGATGGTCGTTCATCAACGCATCAACCTCGGCAAGCATTGCATAACCTTGAAAATATAATAGCCACGAGCCCCTCAAATTAACATACTTAAACAAATACAAGTACCTGGTGTCCAATGAATGCTGTCACTTTCTCACAGCATTTTGCTAACTCCCCGTACATATCAACCCATTCTTGAATCTTCTCCTGTGTGATATCATATTGTTGATCCGAACTAACATCACACCTCCCTAAACTCTCCTGAACATCCGATATCAATGAAGTCAAGCTTTTGAATAAATGTACCACCATCATAATAACAACAAACAACGTAAAATGCTCAAATGCTATAGTATTCCTTGCAATGGTTTGTGATATCAACATGGGAATCAGAAAGAACGGATAAGAAGATAACAGCAAGAAATAAAGCTCCACAGCTCTATAGACACCAAACACGAAACAAAACAAAATAAAAAACAAGCTGAACCAGTATGTTTTCTTCATTGAACTGTTTAATTTCTTATCAGTATTAAAGTATTCAGAGATACGACTGATACTTCGATAATATGACATGAAGGCTCGGCTGTTGCAGATACCGGTCAAGATGGAGGACATAGAATTCGCATAAGCCATTGCAGAATAACCGCCATACATGGAATGAATTTGACTGAATTCATTTCCTCCAAACAAAAAATATTCTTCTCTCATTAGAATTATAGTCTGTAGAATAGTCTGAACGAATATTTGGAGTACAATAAAGCATTTCTTCATGTTCTTGTGGCTGGAGAAGCTCCTATATATACCAAAAAGGTTTTCTATAAACAACACGTTGTTGAACCATTTTATTAGAGACATTTTTGTGTTGTCTGTGTCTCGGTGGCGACAGTTTCTGAATAATTTCAATTGAAGGAAGCGAAGCATACATTATAGCAGGCACTAGTGAGATTATTAAAGTAATTGATTAGTCATCGATAATTTTGATAACACTATATTAGTATTAACATTTCTTACCGAGTAATTTAAAAGCGATTTGACATAATTTCTTTAAAAAAGCTGTCCAGTCATTTTTTTGCTATTTATCAGTCAACATGTCATACTACCCACTGAAAGAGTGCCCTCTATCTAGCAGAAACTTGATACTCCGAAACCTATTTGGCAGAACTCCCTTGGCATAAACTTCTTTAAACGAACATGTTTTAAGGCATAAAAAATATTTAATATAATATTTTTTGGCCTAAAGTATTTATGTCCGAATTTAAAATGGCATATTTTTAAGAATTAAGGCTGCTTGTATCTCCTTCGCTTTTTAAAATCTTACTAGCACATTGCAGTCAACTAGCTAGCCTTTCAATTATTAGATGGAATTGGAGAGAATATATAGACAGCCGCTGGCTGACAGGCGGTTTACATGTAGTATAAAAATAATGTTATAGGAATAAATCGTTTTATTATAATATTGTACAGGATGGAAGATATATCGACGCCCAAACCGATACTATGTTTTCAGTACATGGTTCTGTACCCCTGAACGTTTCACCGGCTTTTTCCTAATTTGTTTCCTTTTTTCTGCTATATTTTTTACTTTAAACACGTTGAACGCCAAATGACCGACAAACAATACATTTTCTATTGTGTCTCGTTGTTTGGCAGTAAAGGTGCTAACTAGAAAAAAACATGCGAAAGTTATTTCCATTGAACGACATTTTTAATTTGAATTAAAATGAATCACTTCTTTTATTAAAAATCTCATTGGGTTACTCAAAAGTCATGATTCTTTTACAATTAAGAGTACTTGAAAGACGGAAAGAGCTAATGACTAATTTCATCTGGGTCGTCCAGAATCGTGTACTCATGGTATCTAGTTGTGCGTCTATGTCTCATCAAACCTATATACATAATGCTGGACAATCCACACAGCATCATCTAGCCCCAAGCTAAGCAGAGCTTGTGTTATGGGTACTAGATGACTGATATACTTAATACAATACATAACATAGACAGATATTTTTTTTATTATACATAGCAAATACCCAGAACACCATTTGCCCTAGGGTGGGAATCGAACCCGCAACCTCCTGCTTTGCAGGCGGACCTTCGCCCGCCGCGCCACATAGGTCGTCAAATATATTGAATCGACTGCACTTTTACATACGTGTCATATCCTTTAATCCATTTTAAAGGCTGTCTCGACCAACGTTCAAGACCGAACGTAGGAACCTAATTCAAACTCACGAAGCTAGCCATGGAAAAAGAAATGACTTTTAAAATTGCCTATTTAACTTTCGAGAACCAATATTAGTCGTCTTCTGAGATGCATATTTATTCAGTTTATTACGTGTAAATAGTTTTTGGAAAAGAAAGAGGTTCAAGCGTAGTGAAGTATTCATTTATTGAGAATTGTGTTCAAAAGTGAAAAAAGCTATTACGAGGTCGAAAGACTTTTAACTAGAATCGTTAATTAATATAATGTTGATAGTTGACCCCACAAACTTTGACAAGGAGAAAATTTTCCTGCGTATGCCTGGATATATTTTGATTGAGTATTAGGTTCCGTTAAACGGAATTTCATTGTAATTAACCATTTTAGTCAGAAGCTCTAAAGTCTGCAAATCCAGTCTTACCAAGGGGTATATGTGGAGGTCAGATAGGCAGTCGCTCCATGTAAAACACTGGTATTTAGCTGTATCTGGTTAGACTGGAAGCCGTCCCCAACAAACTTGGGAAAAGGCTAGGCAGTTGTTGATGTAATTTACCATTCTGATACCTTGTCCTAACAAATAATAGAAAATCTCATTCAAAGTTTTGGTTTGATTCATCTCTATATTTTATCACTTCGTTTTACTAGCAGATAATAAAGCTTCTATGGATAAGTAACGCTCAAACATCAGTCAAAGTGTTCGACAGCTCGAAGAGAAGATAGCCTACAATAGTAGGTTATTTCGTACTGTTTAGGGAACTAGAGATCCGAACTAGTTTGAGTTCCAGTTGTCGAGCACTCTCCCGGCGCGTTCAAACGATTATTGAAATGATACCATATTCGATGAAACGTTTACGACTATTGTTTCAAATTGACTAAGAACTCATCTTGTTTGTATTGAATATTCAGGTTGTCAAACACGCCACGGACACGCCACGCTCACGCCAACGCACACGCCACGCGCACACGCCCCACACATGCAACGCATCTGTAGAGTTTCACATATTACTACTGCAAAAAACGTATAAAAGACTACTAACATAATACAATGCCTTGTGTACGTAGCCTTAGTTATCTTGTTAAGCTCATCATCAAATAAATTTAATGGAAGCACAGTCTAGATGTAAGAGCATGTTGTACGAGGCTTAACGGCCTCTCTGTAGAAGGCAGGATATTATCTTGATGATAAAGTGCAATAAAATTGGAGTTACAAGCTCAGTCGAGCGCTTCTTGAGGCGGCGCCATTTTCCTACTAGCCTGAAAGCAAATGTTGTTAGCTCTGAAACTGAGCCTTTACTGTTTGTGTTTCAAGATCATTTGGTTGCTTTTAACGTAAGTCTGTTTATTATGGAATTAAGTTGTTATGAAATAGGGATTTCTTATTTGCTTTATTAGGGTTGAGGATAATCAAGATAATTTGCTCAAGTTAGTATAAGACAAGAAGAATCTCATTTATACAACGATATTTGTAGTGTCTTGTAGGACAAAAGCCAGCATGCAAATTGCTAATTACTCTGTTCCTAAATATAATATCAATTTATCAAACATCGCTAATGACGCTGACAATAGCTAAAGTGTGGTCACTATCAAACTATAGTAAAAAGAAAGAGATGCGTGATGTCCCGTCCATTGTGACAAGCAAATAATCAAAAGTAAATTAAGTCAAGGAAAAAAAAATAACACCCAGCATTTGAATATGGTTCCTTTTTTTTAATTGTACCAACGTAATCTTATAAGTCCTATGCACAGATGTTACAGATTTAAGGTCACTTGGTCAGAGATTATTTTATCATTCATAATTTGTATGACAAGACGTAAGAACGTAGACGATTCAAAATGAGTACACAATGTACAGAATCATCTGCTACTTACAGTATAGTAGCAGATGGCGTTCTGTAGTTTCTGCCTACCCCTATGGGGAAAAGGCGTGAGTTTATGTATGTTTGTTATATATTGTTTTTCTACAGCGTATTTTGGAAATAAACAAGTTCTCAGAAATATATTTCAAAATTAACACATAAATTACTGCTGCTACAACTTCTTAAATATTACATCTTTCTGACACATCATTCTACCCTAAGATTCTGAATCTCAAGTACCAATTCCAAGATAAAATATCGGTACATTTATAAGCGGCTAGAGGGCAAACAAGCGACCCACGCAATCTCGACATCTAAGTACCAAAGTGTGATTTCCTGAAGACTTACAATGTTAAGGCCTCCGCGTCGACGAGAGTATTTCAGCAAATTAATTAAGTCTCAAGTTATCCCTCCCTCGGAGGGAAGAAGACGGATTGCCCTCTGTCTTCATATAAATTGTTAGAACGCACCAACCTCTTAATATATTGCTGAAAGTTTCATATTAAGGCGTTGTTGCGGAAACTAAAGGTTGTAAAATATAGCAAGATTTTCAGTGTTTAGCATAAGTGAAAAAGTTTAGAGTCTTAATGTATTTACTTAAAAGTTATTTCCTCGTTGGTCTCGTGGCCTCAAGTGCCAGAGCCGAAGTCCTGGGTTCGATTCCCCGGACGGGCAATGTGTTATAAGGTTTTAAGAAAATAATTTATCAGTAGCATCTTGGAGTCTGGATATGTGCTCAAATGAAAGCAGTGGGCTCAGTTAATATCTGGCGAATGTGGATGTACAGACGCCAGCACATCAATCCATCCCAAACAGTCAAATTTTCCCAATTAAACATGAACCTTATTCTTTTATACATATATGTATGTAACATAAATTCACGCCTTTTTCCTATGGGAGTAGGCAGAATATGTTATTTTTGCTATAAAAGTAGCTGAAAACTTATCTAACGTTTGTACAGAAAACTGGGTGCGCGGGTGAGGTTTTTTATCTCCAATAAATATTTTTCTCACGTTTTCTTTGATTAACATTAGTAACTGAAATATGTTACTCTCCGACTCAAAAAATATTAATCGGACCTCTCATTGTATCTTATCACTGAAAATGCTAATGAATCAAAACTCATTGAAAGTTAGATCAGCGTCCATTACGCATTAGTGCTAACGAATTTTACGATAAGTACCCAAAAATTTATCCACCGGAAATTTTTAAGGTACATAAGCGTTTTACCGCCATTTTTTTACGCTTGAAAATCTCGGGGTAGCGTTAAACGTTAAATGACATTAATGCTGGTGGCGATTCGGCAGTAAATCGCAAAAGCTAGCCCAACAAAAATGAGGGCTTGATTTATAGACTCGAAATCGCAGCTCAGCTTATACCGTGATGGTTTTGAACTAAGACCTTTATAGAGTAATGAACGACTGGATTTTTGTCTCGTTTTCATTTGGCGACATTGGTGGTAACTTTACGTCACAATTCCTTGGAACATGGATGCGGAAACTGCAGCAGGTATATAATAGATGGTCACCCATCCGCGAACCGACGTCAGCGAGCGTAGCTTGCCTTGATCAATCCGTGCAGTAGTTATTATTCAGTCAGGAACCCAATTAGAATCATACATTTAAAGTAAAATACCTATTAGTACATTACGATACAGTATTCTTGCTGTAGGGAACCTAGCTCCACACAGCATCATCTAGCCCCAAGCTAAGCAGAGCTTGTGTTATGGGTACTAGATGACTGATATACTTAATACTGTACATTACATATATTGATATTTTTTATTATACATAGGAAATACCCAGAACACCCGGAACAAATATTTGTAGATCGTACAAACATTTGTCCCAAGGCGGGAATCGAACCCGCAACCTCTTGCGTCGCAGGCGGACCTTCGCCCGCCGCACCACATCGGTCGTCTATATGCATCCATTACACGTGAGCGAACCTAAATAATTACAGAACAATAGCAGACCCACATAATATCATATGCAACTGATTGTCGGAATACCTTTGAACCTCTGCCAATTACGTGGCCGTCCATTGTGCTGAAAACCAATTATATCCCACACAATACAATACGTATTGATATTACAATGTTATGTACGGCAATGTTAAGTTCTTCTTCTAGCGAGAAGGTGTCTTGGGTCTTGGTGGTATTGTAACAGGAAAGATGAATGAGGGATGTTCTACATGTAACTTAGGACCCGACTCGGCTTTGGTCGAGTGCAAACATTTTTTATTGAGACTTTTACATAAATTTCCCTCTAGTTAATGATGAAATTTCCAAAAATAAATCATTCATTTCAAGAGGAGGAGCTCATGGCTAAATAAAAACAGGTTAAACTACGCTTGCCGAAGTCAGTTTGTGGATGGGTGACCGTTCGTAATATATCGAGACTCCTCCGTGCCTCGGAAAGCATCTTTGACAGTCGTTACGGGTAGTCAGAAATCCGAAAGTCTAACAACCAGTCTTACCAAGGGGTATCGTATTGCCCAGTAACTGGGTTGTGCAGGTCAGATAGGCAGTCGCTCCATGTTAAACACTGGTATTCAGCTGCATCCGGTTAGATTGGAAGCCGACCCCAACATAGTTGGGAAAAGACTAGGCCGATGATGATGAATCATTTATTTCACATGGTTAACGTAAAAATAGATTACAAGAAAAACCTATAACATGTTTGGTTTCAAAATAACATGGTAAATCTTGAATTTTGAGGTCTAGGCGACCACCACTATGGTGGTGCACATCATCAACCTCCTCCTGATTATATAATTAATAAACATATAAGAATAAAACGAAATAACCGAATATTCTACATTATGCAAACACCACACACCGAACGGATCCAATTCCACATAACAACGCCAAACCGTCGAAGCCATTCAAAAGGAAATAGACAAAATAAAAAATCGAAATATGATGAGATATTCAAATGTTATGTAAGTTCGGTGAACAACATTAGGGAAATCGGTCCCCACGGACTTAGAACAACATCGGTGGATGCAGAAGGCCCAGTCCGTACAAGCAACAAAAACAGCAGGTGAGCAGGCAGGCAGCAGGCTAGCTAGAATACATGGACCCTTAAGTACTTTTTATGTGGCCTACGCTAATGTACTGCACATCTGATAGCATGGTGTGAAGGGTAGTTGAGCTCCCTGTACACATAGGATTGTGCTACACGATGACTAGTGGGTACTTGCCGTCTGTCAGGACCCATCAACTCAAAGCTGCATTAAATCTATCCTCAAAAGGCTTTACAGACTTTGCTTTGCATCGTTCATACCGTGTATATCTGATAACCTCGATAGCTCAGTTAGTGAAACTATTATTACAGCTTAGTATGTTAGGTTCATTATTACTATTTTAGTTTTCAGGCAAATTATGGACAGCGTCTAACGTAGTGTAGGACGCCCTCTGACCAGGTAGAATGACGATCTGTGAAAGACAGATGCTGGATGCGGCAAGCTGAAGACAGGGTGGTACAGCGGCGGGACAGTTCAGCAGTGGACTAGTATAGCCTGATGATGCACAGCGGTAATGTAACGAGGTTTCACAGTACAAATTAATCTTGAATCAACCTAATAAACTGTGGCTTTAAGTTGTTATATTTATGTTTGAGTTGAAACAACATAAGTTGGAAGCAAAGATTGTAATGTCTGTGTGCTTCTGTGCTCGTTTTATGGAGTTGACCTTCTGTAGCTATCTTTTTTTGGGTGTAGGATCCGTCGTCTCGGGAGACTATGTGGAAATAGGAACGTGGGAACTGGACGTTAGACTTGGACGCGGTACGCAAAGTCCCAGTCTGTTATGACGTCAGAACGTGCTCAATCGAATGGAAAAAGCTTTCGAGATTATTTCAAAGGTTTACTCTTTATATTTGAGTTGCTAGTGTTGATTCTGGTTTGAGAAAAACTTTTTTCAAATTTGAATATGTGAATACTGTGAGCATTCGAACCTCCTTACATTTATTAGTTTATAGTAATTAAGATATTATAAACTAGATACTAATTAATTAATATGTAATTCAGATGAGATTGGACAGCCGTTCGCTGATAGGTGTTCGGCATGTACTACAAAAGTAGCCATTTTAGAAATAAATCTTATAATTATTATGATAATACGCGAAAAGTTGGGATTCTTTTTCAAGCATAGTTAAAGTTTATATGAAAAAGGAGTACAGAAAGCTAAAATGGTCGAATTTCAACCAATGAGTATTCACTTAGTAAAATAATTACGCTTTTAAATGATAAGCTCTTCAACAAATATGGTAAGACTGGTTGACAGACGTTCTGGCTTCTGACTACCCGTAACGACTGCCAAAGATAAATAACAGCCAGACCAACGGCTTAACGTGCTTTCCGAGGCACGGAGAAGTCTCGATATGTTACGAATGGTCACCCATTCACAGACTAACCTCGGCAAGCGTAGCTTAACCATCGATCAACCAGCGCGACTGTTTTTATTTTGCCACGAGCTCCTCTTAAAAAGATAATAAGGTACAGAAATAAATATAATTTAATAATATTTTAAATAAAACGAAAATAATCTGAAGATTAGCAAGAATCCATACCTCAGCAAAAATAGAATCAATCGATAGGACTAATCTCCTCGGTAAAATAGCGAAAACTTGTGGAAGTTTCTTGATTAATGTTAGGTGATACCTGAAAAGCTTTTAGCTTTCGATTTTATCATATTGTAGGTTAAAGTTTTCTAATTCAAAAGTCGGTATCAGCCTAACCTGCTCCCAATTACATTGGGATCGGCTATCAGTCTATACGGTTGCAGCGGAGTACCAGTATCTTACATGGTGTGACGGCTCGTCTGGCCTCCACATCCCATCACGATACTCTTTGGTTGGACTGGTTGTCAAAAATCTATGAATGACAGCCAGGACCAACAATTTTACGTGCTTTCCTACGCACCGACGGATATCGGTATGCGATGAATGGTCACCCATCCTCGGATCAACCTCAGCAAGCGTAGCTCTACCTTCGACTCGTGTGGCTGTTAGTCTTTAGCCTATATGTAGGTTTTCTTAAGTGGTAAAATCCTCCTTTTTCTACAAAGTACGGGTACTTTGGTATGTCTTTTTTTGAGATACCTAGTGTCCTGGTGTGCCTTTTCTCATTTGATGCAGCCGTGAGGCACATATTGTTTTTATTTTATTTTATATTTTTTTCATTACATATTTTCTTGGTTCCTATGTTCACATCCAAAACCCCACCAAGTATCACCCCGGTCCCACTGGATGCAGCTGAATACCAGTATTTCACATGGAGCGACTGCCTGTCCGTCCTCCACAACCCAGTTACTGGGTAAAACGATACCCCTTGGTACGTGAGGTTTTTTAGCGACTTTCAAACCCCCCGCGGTTTGAAAGTCGCTAAAAACTATCACGTGATTAATGGACGATCCCTAAGACCTAAAGATCCTACAACACAACTTAATTTCATCAGAAACTTGTACCCCGATCACTTAAGTTAAATTCAATGTATTTTACACATATCGGAAAGTATCACCAAGCGTATCTCCAATACTCGTATGTACATAAGAATAAGTTTTATTTACATTTAAATAGCTCTGCGTGTGAGCCCGCCGCTTTAGTTTACACGGTTTGTCTGAGCCAACCTTTATGTATGAGTTCATTCGATTATGTATAAGGAAATGTTTATTTATAAGGTTGGTACAACACTAAAATAGAGTAGCTACCGTTTAGGTATTGTTTGTTTTGAACAGTGGTTGAGCTCGCGGCAACTAAGCAAGACTTTTTGGGATAAAAAACTGGATCTTATTCTTTTGTTTATCCGTGTAGCTATCCAGTTAGACAGGAATCCTTTTTTTTTGTGGAAAATCCTCTTGGATGTCCTCCGCCCTGAGGGGTCTGTCAGACACTTACTGAATAAAAACCACCCTTGTGTTCCAGCTCACACCGACGCCGGGGGTAGCGGTAACGTACGATCCTTTCGCAACTCCCGTCTGGAGATTGCAATCCTAACTCAACAACTCAGTAGTTGGAAAAAGGCTACCTAGATGATGATTAATGCTACTATAAACGTCTGTCTGTGTCATATGTTTTAATTGCGACTTGCATGGAGCGACAGCCTATCTGACCCCCTCAACTCAGTTACTGGGCAATACAGTACCCCTTGGTAAGACTGGTTGCCAGACTTTCGGGCTTCTGACTACACGTAACAACTGCCAAAGATCTACGGCTTTACTTGCTTCCGAGGCACGTGGGGGTTTCTTCGGATGGAGATGGGCCATGATGGACCCATCTATGGACCACCTTCGGCTAGTGTCGCTTTACATAGAAGACTGACCCTTACGGCGACTATTACTTAGCCACGCGTCACTCAACTGTTGTATTATTATATTAATGAAAAAACATTAAATGCAGAAAATAAGTAATAATTCAATTCAAACTCGTTTATTCTAAATCAGAAATAGAAGAAAATAATGAGAGATTCATGTAGTTTATCACCCCGCACCAGATATTGAAAAGGAGAGAAGAAGTTTTAAATTTGGAATTCCGATGAGTTCGTTTAGAAAATATCTTCTCTTCGGAATTCAAAATTCAAAACTTTTTCTCTTTAGTGGCACTCGAATATTATTTATTTAAACTATCAGAGATTTACCTTTTCGTAAATACCTCAAAAACCAAGACATTAATTTAATATAGCCCCAAAGTAAGATCAGATTCAGCGAAAGTTTATGTATGTTAATGGAACTTTTGAGCACATGTACAAAACGTTTAGAAGTTACGCGTTCCAAGTTTCCACCTCACAAGTTATTTGTTGAACATGGAGTTAAGCAGCGCTACCAACATTATAACAGAGTTTAAAATTAAAGAGGTTGTATACCGGTGAGATTAATTTAAGTTTCACGTTACAATATTTTAAATGTACAAAATAACTTCGACTGTAAAGTAAAGTACCAGACTATTAATGTCCCACTGCAGGGCAAAGGCCTCTTCTCATACAGAGAAGGCACGAGCATTAATCACCACGCTTGCTCAAGACGGGTTGGCGATTTCAAACTTATATTAATTATATAAGTCCAGGTTTCCTCACGATATTTTCCTTCATCGATGTCAGTGATGTCTAAGATAAACTTAGAAAGTACAATATATACTTTACTGTAACTATGGCTGTTATTATCAAAATTAGTATGCCAGTTTCTGTGGCGGATGTCTATGAACAGCTGGTATGCCAAATGATAAATGATATTTATTTCTGTAAATATTTTTTTACAAACACTTTTAGATGTCAACAAGTAATATATTTTTTAAACTAGGTTGGTATTTCGCTATCTGAATACGTTGAGAAGAAAAACTGAAAGAAACTCAGAGATCACAGTGTCTTTTAAAGTCTAGACATTATCTTTGTTATATCATATGAGGACCATGCAGATTAGTCCGCGATGGTCTTTTGAGGCAAGAACCACACAGAAATTAGTGGACCTGTTCAGACAGTACCCAACAGCTTTGTATGTACAGAGGCCAGCACATCAAGCTACCCTTATCTGTCAAATTTCTTTAATAGTTTTTCAACTTTATTACAAAAGTATAAGGTTCATGTTCAATAAATTGGGAAAATGTCTTTGGCTATGACACTATTGAATATTAATAGGTGTAACTACTCGTACATACATATGTAGTAGAGACGTGGACCGCTCGTCAGTGGGAACATTTTATCTGGCCTAGCGTTAGTCATTATTGATCACACAGAAACAGTGTATTCACGCCATGACTGGAATACGCCCACGGACATCTAAAAAACCCAATTCAATAAGTTCAAGATTTGAGAACCCTATCAAGTCAAAATATTTTTGAATGCGTTTTTTTTAATTCGTTATAATGTCAAAATCAAAATTCATTTATTTAAATTTGGCTGAGAATCAGCACTTTTTGAACGTCAAAAATTACATAGACAGTAACCCAAAAGACCCACCCTTCACCACTTCCTAGAGTATTTTCTGAAAAGTTAAAATGCACCCAGAGCTGTTCACGAAAAGCTCATGAAAGGTTCCCAAGAAGTACTAGGAATAGAAACAGACTACTCTTGCCCATAATGCCTTGGACAGCATTGTTTAACATATACTAAGAATCTATGCTATACCTGATAACCTGACAGTATTGAACACTCATCAGCCAATAAATCAACAAGGTGACTTAAGGCATGGTTAAGAGAGAATATACACAGTATCAGACATATTCAATGAGAGGTCGAACAATTAAATTAATCTTGCTAGTAAAATAACTTAATACCTAATATATTGGAATTATAATTTTTAGTTAGAAATTACTACAGTTTTGAGCCTTTTGGGATTGAAACGCTCGGGTCATGGGGTCCGAGTGCACGTCATCTTTATAAAGAAATTTCTCGACGTCTGATCGACACTTCGCGTGACCAGAGGGCTGGCTCATTCTTTGCCCAAAGAATTAGTATTGCCATCCAACGTGGTTATGCTGCCAATCTTTTAGGCACGTTTCCAGATGACAGATCGGAGGAATACTTTGACGCCTGAGTGACCTGGTCGGCTTTTTTATTTTATTTTGTTTTTGTAAATATGTATATAGTTAGTTTTATGGTATAATTGTATATATGTAAATACTTAAATAAAGGTTTGATTAGAAATTAAAATTAGAACACAATCTTTGAACAAAAATATCAAAGTTTGGGGGTATGAGGAGCAGGGTCTAAAGTTCCTCATCCACCATAGAAAAGGGAGGATCCTCCGACCAGACGGGTGTTGTGTCAACTGCCTTTGCAACTTTACACTCGGTTTCTCACACCCCTGAAGCCTCAAGACCTACCCTGCAGTATAAAACCTACCTGTAACATACTCAACCATGTCGAATTCACGTAAAAATACTTGTATTTTAAACTCGTATCCAGGCCACCACAGTAACAACTTTTACAACTATAAATCTATGACTTTTGTAGCTGCCATGTACCAAATTGTATTACGACCTACATGTTATTACGCTGGTATACCCAGTTCTCATAAATGTGACTCGCGTCTCTGCTTGTCCCCAAGAGAAAACTGTGCATTTCCTACATGGTAATGTACTGACGGCAAATTGGATGAGTATGCAGGTTCTTTGTAATTGTAACGTTGAGTTTTTGCAAACACTGCATTTCAAGTTACCATTCTTTTCATTCAAAATGTATGTATCCATTTTTTGCGCCCAGGATTTTGTGTATATGCTTTATTCGCAAATCTTTGTTGATAATCAGTTATGTTATAAACAATTATTAAAATTTAAAAATGTGCAATTATTGGAAGAATAATTATTCACGCTACGCACAAAAGGGGGAAGCGTGTGGCGCTGCAAAATGACGACAAAAGAGGGCGTCATGCTGTTTGCTGTCACGGCTTAGGAGTCGGCCCTACCCAGGCGGTCGTATCCAAAGACTTTGAAGGGGTCATATTAACAGTAAATTAAGCTGCGTAAACTAAAAAAGGTTCCCCATTTTCTTATTTCTTTCACTTGTTAAACGTATTTAATAATCTATAAGGCACCCAACATAAACATCCAAAATATCGACCGAAAATGAATGAAAAAAAAAATCGTATTCACGTTCATGCCGGGACAAAAATCGTGTAAAACAATGCATTATTTCTCTTCTGATAGTGCAAGTTGTAAGTAAACCTATACAACGTGTAACAGAGTTAACAATAACGCTCTTAAAGGATCATTGTACTCATCACTCATGAAAAACTTTTACTATGGGACTATCACTGAAATCGCAAAAACACTCACCCATACATTTATGTGCACATAGCTCTGCAAATGTACTTAACAGCTGATTTTTGTTTTCCCGATTTCTTGGTTGGTCTCATAGTAAAAAAACCTTAAATTAAACCCGCTTTTCAAATTTTTAATTAAATTTCGCGAACAAAACCAAGATTGAAAGAGTAAAATACGGATGACTTTTGAGCGGCTAAACCGATTTCCATCAAATATAGCTAAGAACACATCCGACTAATTCACCTTTCAAACGGCAACAAACAAAATCAAAATCAGTTTATCCGTTTGGGAGTTTCGATGCCACAACACACACAGACACCTCAAAGTTATAACACCCCATCGTTTTTGCGCCGGGAGTTAAAATGTTGATAATGATGAGTACAATGACCACTAAAGAGTTACTTATTGCGTTTATTCTGGTAGATATTGTGAACTTATACTATTTTGCGGTGTGTACAACATCACTTTGAATGTATTTCGTTGCGAACGCGAGCTCGTTGCGGCGCTCTGAGGTAAACTTGTACACAAATGTTGCAATTTAGTTTAATTTGTGTGTGACAGGTTTAAGTGGATGTGTTTAATGATCCTGTATTTGTGGGATTAACTTAACGTACTTTGTTAAGTTTAATTGGGATTGGAAACTGTTAAGAAAGTCGATAAATCTATGTGTATATTTTTTTTTTTTTTTAAACGTTGCCCCACACTAGGAATTTCTCCTGTATCGCGGGTGCATTTACAAACATTTAAACTCACATACACAAACAGCCAGACCCGGAACAATTACCTGTAGGTCATACAAATATTTGTTCCGTGCGGGGATCGAACCCACAACACGCGACGCAGCAGCCGATGGCTCAACCACTACGCCAACCGTGTCGCCGTGTCGTCGTGTCGTATTCTGATAATAATACACAAACATACATACGAGTACATAAACTCACTCCTTTTCCCATGGTGGTAGGCGAAAACTACAGAACGCCACCTGTTACGATCCTTACATACTCTTTTTGGTTCGTTTACATACATACATCTGGTCATACACGCACGCTGGTTGCGAGTACTATGCAACTGACCTTTTTGAAGAACGTCACCAATAAGGTCAGTGTATGCCTCTGATGACAATATATTCTGTGTCAAAATATAGTTTTTTTTTTTACAATATTTTGTATAAAGTAATCAGATCATTATAATTATGTGATCGTGCATCGTCTATGCGCCTTGATTATAAACTACTATACCAAATAACTGGTGCAAATTGATACACATTAAACGTATTTGAATTATTTACCAATAAGCAGAGGTCTGCATTGGTACTGTTTAACATTATTTGTATCATAGTTTTTAGGAAATACATCCCCGAAGGCTCCTGAGAAGTTGACAATTGGAAATCGTTTCGGGTAGTGACACAGTTTTTTTTTAAATAGAACAAATGTGTCAATATTTTGTGGACTTACATACACACCTTTCTCTTTATTTCCTTTCAATCCCTTAAAAATTCAGCTTAGTCCCATACTTCTAAAGTCCCCTTTCACACTAAACAAAAAAAAAAGAATCGTTCAATCTAGCAGCATCGCATCAGTCTCACAATGTTTTCCTTGTTACCGTGGCTGTAGTGTAGCGCATTTGTTCCCGGGGCACGTCGCCCGTCCCGGCCTTGTCCCGGGATCGTCCCCTCCCTCATGCATCAAGTGTGACGTAAACTACTTACGACGTTGCTTTCCGTTTCTATTTTGGTTGGCAGTTACGGTCTACCTGCTCTAGTAATAGTTGGGAGTTAACTTGTTCTGGTTAAGGAGCGGTGTTGTCTATTACAACTTTCTGATTCTTCTTAGTGTGTCGATCGCAATCTATCTATACTCCATTTACAATAAGATTAGACAAATAACGGCCAAATATCGATTGTGTTCTCTTTCTAAAATAACTGCATTTTAGTGTTAAAATGGATATGCAAATGGTACAAAACACATTTCATTGTTAACGGGGTCTATCAAATGTAATTAATGGTACAGAACACATTTCTATTACAATGAAATGTGTTCTGTACCATTAATTACATTTGATAGACCCCGTGATTTCGTAAAATCGCGGGGTCTATCATATATAAACAATACAAAAAGAATAATAACTATACAAAAACTGCGGGTACAATATAATAATATCTTCAGGATGTTGTTGCGGTTGCCGCGGTTCTGCAGTGCGTCCACGATGTTTGCCGAAGCGCGTACAGACGACTTTTATGCATTAAGACGCAAACGAGTGGCGTCGCTGCTGGGCAGAGTACGCGGCGGTAGCAATGACATTCTGAAGATAATTGCTAGTAAATATTATCAGTGTCCGATACACTCGCTTTGGGTGAGCATTGTTGTGGGCACGGTAAAATGAAATTATTCAATTATTGTTATTTTATAGTTATTATAATATTGTGTCGTTATTCTTGTATTTTGATATTGTGCATACTAACATAGTTATAAGTTACTGTTGTTACTAACCATTATGGATCAAAGTTGTCTAATATAATAAATGAATTGAATTGAATTGAAAAAGAACGTTGGATGACCTACGCGTACAATACAATAATATTTTTAGGATGCTGTTGGGACTGCCGCGATGGTGCAGCGCTTCTGCTATGTTTGCGCAAAACCGAACTGACGGCTTCCACGCCGTCATTCGTAAGAAAACCGCGTCGCTGTTGTCAAGGTTGCGGGCGAGTGGCAACAGCATCCTAAAAACTATTTCGGATAGTATTGACTCTCCGATTATTAAAAGTTTTGTGAGAAGGACAATCACAGAACATTAATCTGGGGATGCCCTTTTCACAATACTATTAGTTACTCTTCCTTTTATAATGTATCTCAGCTACTAACACTAGAAATAAGTTATTTTGTATTGCTTACTTACACAATGGATTATTGTTGTCCGATAAATAAAGTATTATTATTATATCATTATTATATATGTTGATAAGAAAATAATGACGCCGTTATAACAAAATTTGTCTAATGTTATAATGAATGGAGTATAGAGTCGACCTAGAAATTAGCTTGGAGTTTTGTGCCATCAGTATTATCCATAATATCCTGCAGCGAACAGGTATCAGGGCATGAAGGTGTTTCATATTCTGCTTACCCTGTAACATTCTGTAACAGGTTACATATTACTTAATACCTGAAAATCTTAGTCCTTAAGTAGCACTTCTAGGGCCATACATGTAACTGCATGATCCTTAAATGATCTGACTAGGTCAGGATAATATACGAATATGAACTTTAACACCTTAACTACCACCAACAAGACACAAAAGAAAATGTTTTGCTTGTCGGTCACCTGGCTTTTAAGGTGTTAAGAGATAAATCTTTAAGTCTTGACACAAATTTGATAATTATTTTAAGTCACGTGGCATAGTCAACAGTCATTGACTGCCTCGTTGGTCTAGTGGTCGCTAAAGCTAGACAGCTAAACTTGAGGTCCTGGTTTAGATTCCCGGTTCGAGCCATGTGTTATTGGGTTTTTTGTTTAGGAATTTCTCAGTAGCAGCTCGGAGTTTGTATGTGTGGCCAGTTGATGGGAATAGGCTCATTCCCTGTTACATGTGACTTAAAAACATAACTGGTGAAATGTGGTGTATTGTAGGTACACCTCTGCCCAACCGTCCGGGGAATACATGCGTGATATTATGTTGTTGACGTCACAGTATTATAACTCTGAGTTTGTTTCGGTGTTGCTTCTCAGAGTAGTCAGATAGAGAAACACCGAGTTTAAGAAAATATTTTGCTTCTGTGACGTGTAAAAGTGTTTGTAAATATTAATTATTTATTATTAATTTAATTCAGACAATGTCCATATTATGTACTTACACAAAATTAATATAAAATATTACAACTAATACGACGACACGGTTGGCGCAGTGGTTGAGCCATCGGCTGCTGCGCCGCATGTTGTGGGTTCGATCCCCGCACGGAACAAATATTTGTATGACCTACAGGTAGTTGTTCCGGGTCTGGCTGTTTGTGTATGTGAGTTTAAATGTCTGTAAACGCACCCACGATACAGGAGAAATTCCTAGTGTGGGGAAAAATTAAAAAAAAAAAATATTTACATTACTTTTACATACATAACAATACATAACAATGACACACACAATTAAATTAAATACACAATGTCATAAATAAAATGAACAGAAATAAACAATATCATTTATCACTATGAAATCAAGAGGCAAAGAACAACACGCCTTTTGTAAAAAAACAATAAGTAGTTACCAATCGAGGCTTCGTTTTCTTCCACAATATTATAAGAATAATATTATGAAATAAAATCCCGCAAATGTTTTTGTAAGGCTGCCCGACCAACTACTAAACACAAGGCGGTGTCTGGCGCTTACAGAAACTAATTACAGCAGCCATTTTGTTTACACGTCATGAAAACATGATAATTTAGGAACATGACTAAACTATCGAGCAGAGACCGCATTATTATATTTTTTTTTATATTTTAGGAAGACTAACTAATATTAATATTTCATTCCATCCTCGCCGCCGAATCCCGTCGCGACGACCCCGTCAATTCCCTCCCCCCCAACCCTTTGCTCGAGCCAGCCCGTGTAACTGAGCCAGTAGTTTAAATAAGTCCCTAAACAATATATTTATTACATCCAGCCCGTACAGTTCTGTCCTCTCCCAGAGACGTCCTAAGTCGAGGCTAATACCCCGCAGGGGGTGCCCTTACCAATTGGTCGCTTAGCTTTTAAGTTTTTACGCCCTGGCTGGAGGCCTGAATTTCTAATTAAGTCCCCACCGGAAAGTTCGGGTAAGCATTAGATATCCCTGAAGAATAAACTTAGAGATGGAAATTCCAAAAAATATACATATATATATTGCTAATTACATCCCTCCACGGTTTGAAACAAAAACTGATCAAGTGATGGCAACACATTTCGTGTAATTTCAAAGTTTAATTCTATGGACAAAAGTTTAAGAGTTAGTGCTAGGCTAGCAGATGATACTTGAACAAAAAAAAATGGCTTCGCTAAGATTTTTCTGGCTTTACTTGTCTTCATGCAGAATAGGACAGTGCACACAAAAAAATTTCATTACAACAGCGAACACTTAGATCAGTTTTTCTTCATCAACGTACTGCGCTGGTCAGGGTCAGCCACAAAATTTGAGACCTTACCGAGTCCTAGAGCTTTTTTTCTAATTGTTCACTATAGTCGTCATAACCAGTCAATAGCCCTGAACGGCTTATATTGAAGCCAGTTTTATAACACCGACAAGCGGCAATCCGACAGCTTATAATATTCTTATTTTTTTATCTAGTGACCGTAGTGTAGCGTAATATTCATCCACACAGATTAAATACAGTATGAGGGTATTTAACAATATTGCGCGTCAAGGAACTTTTGATATGTACCCACTATGTAATAATATATGTAACAGATTTTGTATATAAGGAACCGATTTTTGGAAATATATTTCATTCCATACTCAACCTGCATTTGCGTCTCATTTTCATACCTGCGTATCTAACAGTGGTGACCCCGACGAAAGAAACTAATAGAAGCAAAAATGAGCCCAGGTACTCCGCAACCGAACACTACAGGCGAAACATCATCACCGCAAAAAGATTCGCACGAACTGTCAGCCGTCTCGTACAACCAACGGATCCCGCCTCTATGGAGAAACAGAATCAAACTTTGGTTCCTGCAATTTGAAGCGATCGTGTCAGCTGGAAAACTAAGCGACAAGGAGCTATCAGAGCTGCTCATCCGCCAACTTGACCTACAAGATCTAGACGAAATTCAAGACATCATGTTCGATACCAGAAATGCAGCAGAAAATAATAGATACGCCACCATGAAGATGAGGCTCATCCAAACCTACGACGAGAGCGACCACACTAAACTCGAGCGGCTGCTGTCCAACGTGGAACTTGGAGATTTGAAGCCTTCACAACTGCTACGTCGCATGCAAAATTTAGCCGGTAACAACATCGCTGAGAACACGCTGCGTGTTATATGGACGAAGCACCTGCCGCCATCTGTACGCGCCATTCTAGCTGTGAGCGAAACTATAGCCAAGAAAACCGAACTAAATGAGTTAGCAATAATGGCCGACAAAATGCTAGAACAACTCCACCACCAAATATCAGCAGTACACAACACTTCGTCACCGTCAACACCTTCACCTCCACCTGTGGCTGCAAATCATGAAAACGCATTACTTCACGCGAAGATTGACATGTTGGCGAAAGAAATATCGGAATTAAAAACAGACCACAGCCGCTACGGAAGGCAGCGCGGGCGCAACTGGCGAGGCGCCCGAGGCGGAGGCGCGCGTTATCGATCACGCAGTGCGTACCGATCGCCGCATGATAACCGCCGGTCGAACTCAAATCACAGGACCGAGTACAACGACAATTCCGTTTGTTATTTTCATCGTAAGTTCGGCGGGCAAGCGCGGAAATGTACTAGACCATGTACTTATGAAGATAAGCAACCTTCAAGCTCGGGAAACTAAAGCAGGTGTTAGAAGAGACGGAATCTGGCGCCTGGGAAAAATCACACCGTCTATTTCTGAAAGACAAGAAGACAAATCTAAGCTTTCTTATCGACACCGGTGCAAACATATCCGTCATTCCTAGAAAACGCTGTGAAATCTTGAAGCCAACCGCATTTAAACTATATGCAGCAAACAATACAGAAATAGCTACCTTCGGTGAAAAAACATTAGACCTAGATTTCAACCTGAGACGACCGTTCAGATGGAAGTTCGTCGTAGCAGCAGTCAGTAAGCCAATCATCGGCGCTGATTTTTTGAAGCACCACCACCTACTAGTCGACCTCTCTGGAAAATGTTTAATCGACAAGATAACTAACTTGTCAGTAAAAACATCCATCTGCAAATCTACAGCACCAACCATCAGAACCATAGACCTGGAACAAAAATATCATGACATATTGGCGCAATTCCCCGATATTACAAGACTATCCACTATGAAAAATACTCCGAAGCACAACGTCAAGCACCACATCGAAACAACAGGGCCGCCATTATACTGCAAAGCTCGTCCACTGCCACCTCACCGATACGAAGCTGCAAAGAAAGAATTTCAAACCATGATGGATCAGGGATTATGCCGACCAAGCAAGAGCCCCTGGGCTAGTCCACTTCACGTGGTACCCAAACCAAACGGAGACTTACGCGTTTGTGGAGACTACCGGAGATTAAATGCCATAACCAAGCCAGACCGATATCCTGTACCACGTTTGAAGGATTTCACTTACCAGCTGCACGGGAAGCAGATATTCTCAACAGTTGACCTGAATAGGGCATACCAACAATTGCCTGTACTGGAAGATCACATAGAAAAAACAGCCATCATCACACCATTCGGGCTATTTGAATTTCCTCGAATGTGCCCAGGCTTAAAAAATGCTGGACAGACTTTCCAGCGTTTTATTCGAAGTACTCCACGGACTCGATTTTGCCTACCCTTTTGTCGACGACATCATCATAAGTTCCTGTACAGAAGAAGAACACAGACAACATTTGCGAACCGTCCTACAACGACTGAACGAATACGGTATCACTATAAATCCGTCGAAATGTGTACTAGGCAAGAAAGTGATCAAGTTTCTTGGACACACTGTCTCACAAGATGGCATCAAACCTCCAGCAGAAAAAGTAGAAGCAATCACAAATTTTCCACTACCCACAACCATTGAACAATTAAGAAGATTCCTTGGTACCGTCAATTTCTACAGAGATTGCATTTCAAGGGCAGCCGAAATACAAGCACCTCTAAATGCATATTTGCACAATAGCAAGAAACGAGACAAAACAAAGATAATATGGAACGACCAAGGCAAAAAGGCATTTGAGTTATGTAAGACTGGCTTACAAAATGCAGCATTACTAGCTCACCCCTCACACAACGCACCCATCGCATTGATGACTGATGCGTCTGATAAATGCGCCGGCGCTGTACTGCAACAATATGTACATAACAAATGGCAGCCACTGGGATATTTCTCTAAATCTTTATCAAGCGCGCAAGTCAAATATAGCACATTCGACAGAGAGCTATTAGCTATATACATGGCCGTGAAGCATTTCAGAAAAATGTTTGAAGGAAGACATCTCATAATATTCACCGACCACAAGCCGCTAACCTACGCGATAAATAAAACATCGACAGACAGCGAGACACCGCGCCGAGCCAGACAACTCATGTACATAAGCGAGTTCACAAACGACATTCGTCATATTAGCGGGCAAGATAACGTAGTCGCAGATTCATTATCACGTATCAACACAGAAACCATCACCTGTCCTACAACGATCGACTACGAGCAACTAGCTACAGCGCAAGAAAGAGACAGTACCATACGTGATATAATGAAGCAATGCAACTTAAAACTGAAGCACATTATCCTACCAAACACAAATTGCAAAATACTATGCGACACATCAACTCAAAATATTCGCCCGTACCTACCAGAAACATTTCGCCGAGCAGCGTACGAAAGTGTACATAACATTAGTCACCCCGGCATGCGCACAACAAGAAAAATACTCAGTGAAAAATACTTCTGGCCGTCTATGAACGCTGACGCGGGACGATGGACGAAAGCCTGTGAAGCCTGTCAAAAATCAAAAGTCAGTCGACATACAACGAGTCAAATCGCAACATTCCCACCATCGGAACGATTCCAACACATCCATGTTGACATTGTTGGGCCCCTACCACCATCACAATATGGACACAAGTACCTGCTCACTATTATCGACCGGTACACACGATGGCCCGAAGCATTACCTCTCCACGACATAACTGCAGAAACAATAGTCAAAACGATATATGAAGGCTGGATAACAAGGTTTGGTTGTCCTATCACGATAACAAGCGATCAAGGTCGTCAGTTCGAGAGCAAACTTTTCTCCGAATTAATGAAGCTAATGGGAATAAACAGAACGAGAACGACTGCATATCACCCACAATCAAATGGAATCATCGAACGCTGGCACCGCTCACTCAAAGCCGCACTTACCGCGCGCTGCACTGCTAGTGAGAACGGAAAGTGGTTTGACGAGCTACCAACCGTACTACTCGGACTACGCGCCGCCACTCGCAACGACACCGGGATTAGTCCTGCACAATACACCTACGGAACATCGCTGCGATTACCTGGAGATTTTTTTGTTGAAACACAAGGAAATAACCCAATGAGTCACGATTTCGTTGAACAGCTGCGACACACTATCAACGCATACCGACCGGCCGAGACATCGCATAGCAACAAAAACATGTTTGTACACTCCGACCTACGTACCTGCGAAAACGTTTACCTACGTGGAGATTGCACGAAAAAACCACTGCAGCCGACATATGAAGGCCCATATCCCGTATTGGAAAGATGTGAGAAATACTACAAGCTCCAACTACCAGGAAGAGTAACCAACGTCTCGATCGACAGACTGAAGCCTGCCTACACTATGAACGAACAAGAAAAGGATGACACACAGAACAACGCGATCAGGAAGAATAGTGAAACCAGTTGTACGCTTCGCTTGAGGGGGTGTACTGTAGCGGAATATTCATCCACACAGATTAAATACAGTATGAGGGTATTTAACAATATTGCGCGTCAAGGAACTTTTGATATGTACCCACTATGTAATAATATATGTAACAGATTTTGTATATAAGGAACCGATTTTTGGAAATATATTTCATTCCATACTCAACCTGCATTTGCGTCTCATTTTCATACCTGCGTATCTAACAGTAGTATGGTCTCGCATCTCTTGCAGGTTGTGAGTTCAAATTCAAGCCAGAACTATTATAATCCTTTTGATATTAGCTTCTTACATCTTATTTCAAGATGTCAGCCTAAATCTAAGACTACTGCTTTGACGGCACGGTTGGCGCTGTGGCTGAGCGATAGGCTGCAGCGCTGCGTGTTGCGGGCTTGATTCCCACACGGGACATATATTTGTATGGCCAATACAGCAGAAACAATCAGATCCAGAACCGGAAATAAACAGCTAAGCCCGGATCAACTACCTAAACGTGTATGTGAGTTTAAATGTTTATTTATTTATTTATTTAATACTGTAAGCAGTGTAAGCACATAAATGTACAGAGGCGGACTTAATGCCATAGGCATTTTCTACCAGTCAACCTTTGGGTGATGCAGAGACAAACAGTGGCAGGTGCAATTTCTTAAAAGAAAAGTGAAAAGAAATATATATATTATTATAAACTATAAATATAATACCTACATAGAACATATACACAAATAAACATATACACAAACTCATACATAAACAATAAGAACAGTTAATGAGAAAACATTAGCGCTGTGATGAAACCACTGCCAACTTCTTACGCACATGCTCACGCACTTTAACTTTGAAGGCCAATCGGCTGGTTGCCATCCTGATTTCCTGCGGGAGCGCATTCCACAGAGAAATAGCTTGGACGAAGAAAGAATTGTGGATGAAGTCAGTACGGTGAGTCGGGCATTGAAGAAGACGGTTATGGGAGGAACGCAGATTTCTGTCGTGGTTGGTGAAAATGTACTGAAAATAAGGAGCTAGATAACTAGGGGAATTGGAAGAGACAAGAAATGAATACAAGGTGGTAAGCGCCCTTTGCTCTCGGCGCTGACGTATGGGTAACCACTTTAGAAGCAACCGATGTGCGGACACATGATCATATTTGCGCAGATTGAAAACAAATCGAATGCAGTTATTAAGAAGTCGGTCAAGTTTGTTGAGGAGATCTGCATTCAGGTCGTAATAGCACACATCACCATAATCGATAATGGGAAAGATTAAGGTCTGCACAAGCATTTTCTTTGTACTGGATGGTAGGACGTTCTTCAGACGATACAGAGCCCGCAGCGTCCCAGTAACCTTCCGGCTGACACTAGCAATATGAGTGCGCCAGTTCAGGGTACTGTCGATGTGCAAACCTAAGTTCTTAACGTCGTTGCTAATTGGGACGATCGTACTATCGAACCGAACTGGTGTCAAGGTTGCAACATCTACTCTACTCATGCTTCGAGGGCTCCCAATAATGATAGCTTGGCACTTACTCGGGTAAACCGCTACGCCAAATCTATCGGACCAGGCTTTTATGGCAATTAAGTCTCTATTTAATTTGCCGATAGCATCAGGTAACTCATCAACCCTCCCCTGACAATATAACTGCAGGTCATCTGCATACAGATGATACGCACACTGCAGTTCTGATGTAATAAGATTTATAAAAATTGAAAACAGAAGAGGAGAAAGAATGCCGCCTTGAGGAACGCCAGTTACCAATCCACACCAACTAGAAGAAAAATCCCCAGAACGAACCGACTGCTGGCGTTCCTGAAGATAAGTAGAGAACCATTCCAGTGCTTTAGGAGAGACCATAATATAGGACAGAATGGCTAACAGGATATCGTGACTGACGGTATTAAAGGCATTGGAAAAATCGACTAGCACCAGTACAGTTACAAGTTACAGTTTATCAACGCACCCACGACATAGGAGAAATTTCTAGTGTGGAGCAACGTTTAAATAATCAAGCATTTAAAAACTCCTTTGTACGAGTCCGATCACACAACAAATATTTGTATAGTAATTTCTCTGTCGACTATCTACTCATGTAACTTAGGGTCGTATGACGAATTATGATAGTCGACACGTCTGCCATAATATTACTTGGAATTATTATTAGTCTACCAATATTAATGAAGCCAGGCTGAAGCGAGGAGTTTAATACATTCTGTGATGTATTAGTGTTCCTAATTCAGTTAGTATTGACTTGTTTGCGTCTAGCCATTTTGGTAAGTATTATTTTATCCAAATATCTGTTTTGTTGGTGATCGTTAACTTACTTATAACATAACATCATGCCTGTCTTACCTAAAGGACTAGGCAGTTGTCTACCTATAGTACACCCACGTTATGTTAAGTCGCATGTTAAAGGGGGTCATCCAATTACCATAACCAGGGAACCAGAAACAGGCACAAACTCAGACTCTCCGCTGCAGAATCGAATAGAAGAAACAGCAGTCGATCGTTCAGCCACTGTGCCAACCGTGCCGTATTTTTTTTTTCATTTATTTATTGGCCTATCAACAATTGTTAAACTGTTTATCCTTATAATAGAAGCAATATGATATAAGAATAGTGTACAATATAATGCGATAGACACAGCATGCAAAAGCAATTAATTAAAAAAAAAAAACATAGTTATGGTCATCACCTCGCAGCGCAAACGGCTTTCACAAGTTCTTCACGTATCTAAGCGACTTAAAAGTACCACAGATGTCTTCGTTTCTTATTTTATCAATTTTCGAAACTGCTATACCAGCGTAGCATCTCTTTAGTGTGAATCTGCTGTTCATCAGGATTCCTCAACTTCCAGACTCAGTTCCACATAATAAATATCCCTGTTTCACATTTATCTATCACAATTTTAGACATGACAGCCGAAAATCAAAACGTTGAACATCGCTTTGTTATTTCAACGAGTCAATTCAGACTAGATCATTTGTATTGTCTAGATTCACCCACCTATTGTTTTCATTCCTTTTGTCGAATTGAAAACAACAATATGGATTAAAATTATGTATTGTCATACTGATTTCTGAAGATAAATAAATTAATGAAACAAACAATGAAAAGAGATTTAATATCTACGCTCAAAATACTTTTAACCTTAAAATACATCGTTTTCATTTACGACTGAAAGGAACAGCATTTTATGGAAAGTTCATAATTTAATTAATTCTGTAGGTAATTAAAATATGGAAATTAAGCCCTAAAAATGCACCGAAATTTTAATTAACATAATTTGATCTACTTGTTTGAAATGTTGATGCATTTTGTGAATAATTTAAATATCTAATTTTAGCGTTCAAAGAAAAATAATGTCTAATTCAGTAAATAAAAGAATAAAGTAATTTAAACTAATTGAATCAACGGTATGAAAGTCAGACTCAAAGGAGTTCTGCGAAAACGCAGACCTCTATAAAAATAAATAAAAATTTGAAGATTCCACCTTCAAAAGATACACGTGAACATCAAAGGCCAAAGAAAACATTACTTTCAATATAGATATCCTCTTCAATGATGCCATAAAATGAAGAAAAAAAACTTAAGCACTCTACACAGGTCGGCGAGACAAGAGGCGAATCGATTGGCCACCCAACCAAAGTTAACCCAACCTTAACTTCTAAAAAATAGAGTAGACTTTTCTATGACTAGTTAGGACCATAAGCAATTGTGATTTTTTTAATATCAGCGTCCGAAGCTGGTAACAATGAGACATACAAAGCGTGGCAGGCCGCATCAATCTCCTGCTATACCTAATATTGTTGGACTGAACGACATTGACTGATGGTGGCTGAAGCCAATATTAAATATCGTGCCGACCGTCTTCATTTAATTACAATGTAATGAATAGCACGAGGATTTTGTTGCGCGTTGTGGAAGGGAACCGAATTGAATAATGAGGTTGGTGTTAGGTATAGTAGCTTTTCTTTTAGCGAATCTGCTGATTTTTCGCTTGACTTTTATAGCGTTGAATTGATATATGTTATTATTAAGGGATGACCTTTTATGTATGTAGTAACTTTAGCTGGTATGATTTGGTTTCTCAGAAAATCTCAGGTAACAGCGGTAATTTAGAAACAAAAAATTACACCAATACGGTTCATTTTCACGTTTTCCCTGGCGAAAAAGTTTGCTCTTTGGTAAAAAAGCCTTAAAAATGAAGAGAAAAAAAAAGTAACCGCAATTCAAAATAAAAATATTCCAAATTCAAACTCGTGTCACAAAAAAAACAAGCTGAGTATCCTGTTAACCTATTATCGCCAGTCTATTGTCAAAACGACAAAGCTTTCCACCATCGCCTAGAAGAAAGGAAGAAAATAAAACCAAGCCACCTTTGTCACACTTTTATCAAAGATACGACAAATTGAATAAAAAGTCTTGTACTGCAATCTCGAAAACAAGGCAAAGTCGTAATGTAAACGTATTTTTTGTCTTTCTTTTACGACAAATGAGACTCTTAATATTTGAAATGTGGAGGGAAAATAGATGTCAGAATTTTTGTTTTGGAGTGAGAAAGAGAAAGCAAGAAATTTACTTGAGACAAAAAGTAAACCAACAAATATTAAAGTAGAATATTGAATAAGACCAATAAATATAATCTAAAAAGACCTGTGAGAGGCCAAAAAGCCTAATGCTGTGATATTTGAAACAAATACCACAGCGCTGTTGTTCAGATAGGGCTCGGTGAGTGCTCAGTGTTCACGTGAATTTAAGTAAATCTGTGTGAAATTTATAGCTCTTAGCCCGTAATGCTTACGGGTTAAGAACTATTATTATTGGAAAACCTGAAAATGAGCTTACAACATGCATTCAACGTGATTTTATTTTCGACCATGTACAACGATTTTTTTCCGATTACTGAATACCAAATAACTTGATCATCATCATCTACATTTATCTAGCCTTTTCCAAATTATGATGGGATCGGCTTCTAGTCTAACCAGATGCAGCTGAATACTAGAGTTTCACATGGAGCAACTATCTGACACACATCCCTTGACAAGACTGGTTGTCAGACTTTTGGGCTTCTGACTACCTGTAACGACTGTCAAAGATTTACAAATGTACGCCGAGACCAACGCCTTAACGAGCTTTCCGAGGCACGGAGGAGTTTTGATGTGTAACGAACGGTCACCCATCCACAGACTGACGTCGGGAAGCGTAGTTTAACAATCGATCAACCCGTGCGGCTGTTTTATTTAGCCACGAGCTATAAAGCTAGAATAACGTGATGTTATTACCAAATGTCTGTCTTTGTTTTCGTTTTGTTTTAGGTTTTTTTTTAAGATGGTTGTCTTTCCTTCTATTAGGGCTCATTTTTAGGGTTCCGCAACTATAGAGAAAAAAATGAAACCCTTATAGGACCACTTTGTTGTCCGACAGTCCGTCTGTCTGTCACGACCCTTTATCTCGCGAACGCGTGGAGGTATATGTCTACAGTCTCTTGTTTAACGATCAGGTAACTTTTATCTGGCGATTTTTATACAAAATATGTCCTGTGAGTGTTTTAAATAAGATTAAAGTAATCTGGCTGTTGTCAGAAAACTTTAATCTGATTAAAAGTTGTGAAAAGTCGGCTAATCGATGATTAATCGTTTATTCACTACTTTAGATAATAGTAGCCGTCACCCGTGACTTATTGTGTTATCACTACATAGTATAAAACAAAGTCGCTTTCTCTGTCCCTATATCCCTATGTATGCTTAAATCTTAAAAACTACGCAACGGATTTTGATGTGGTTTTTTTTAATAGATAGAGTGATTGAAGAGGAAAGTTTATATGTATAATAGCATCCATTAAATAGTGTAGAAATACTGTTAGGGAGAAATACTGTTAGGGAGAAATACTGTGGGCAGTAATGAATAAATCAAAACTACTGGATCAATTTTAATCATTTTTCAGTAAATGACATAGGCTACATATTTTATACCCGTGCGAAGCCGGAGCGGGCTGCTAGTTCTGTATAAGGTACACTGTATCACCTACTGAACAGTTTCATCAAAATTAGTTTAGATGTTTTTGCGTGGAAGAATAACAAACATCCATACACATTTTTACATTTAGGTACAATATTAGCAGGACAGTAGGAATTAGGATTGTGATAGAAAGATCAGGAAGGTGCATTTACATCCAAACAGCTCCAATTTCCAAAGAAGGGAGGAGAATTCGTAAAAGAATATACCTTATTATCACCAATAAGGTCAGTGTATGTCCTTACACGACGTCTCCTCCCTTCTTCTTCAAAAAGGTTCGGTGTGTAATACTCGCAGCCGGCGTGCGTATCCTACCAGCCTGTTACTGTCCCACTGCAGGGCAAAGGCCTCTTCTCAAACAGAGAAGGCACGAGCATTAACCACCACGCTTGCTCAAGACTGGTTGGTGATATGAGACTTATATTAATTATAAGTCCAGGTTTCCTCACGATGTTTTCCTTCACCGATGACAGTGATGTCCAAGTCCAGAAAGTACATATGAATTGAAAAAGTCACATTGGTACTTGGCGTGCGTATGTAACGAAGCAAAAAGAGTATTTTAGGATCATAGCAGGTGACGTTGTGTAGTTTCTGCCTACCCCCATGGGAAAGAAGTGTGAGTTTACGTATGTAAAGTACATAAGACTCCCATTACTAAGACACGAATTTCATTAACTTTACTTTTTCCCCCAACACTACTTAAAACCGCAATTTACGGTTATTACCAGCGCCAACAATAACATCGATAATCTAATCTCGATTACGGTCACGGAATTAGAATAGTTTCTAGAATGGTGGGGGTTAAATGATCCAGTTAAAGTTTACCGCTTAATACCAGCCGCCGACGCTTCCAGTGAAACAAGTTCAAACGACTTTTGTAGCACTTGTGATGTAAAACTGCAATTAAGTACAGTCGCCGCTGTTTTCTAATTAAATTCTTATAGATATTTGATTAATTTTGCTTAGAAGTTTTTTGAATATGGAATTAATTTTCTTTTTTCTTTTCTACTCCGGTATTAAATACTCTTTTGCATAAAGGTAGCGTTTGCCTGTAATTTAACATTTAAGGTTCGGTTTTGAGCAGAATAATACAACTAGTTTTTGCCCGCGTTAGGAAGTGGGGGTTAGAAAGAGACAAAAGTAGCCTATGTCACTCTCCATCCCTTTAACTATCTCCACTTAAAAAATCTCGTCAATTCGTCTCTCCGTTTTGCCGTGAAGACGGACAAACAGAAACACACACTTTCCCATTTATATTTTCCCATTAAGTATGGATAGTAAAAAGAAAATCGTTGGTCTAGTGATCGCAAGCGCTACTACTAAGCTTGAGGTCCTCAATTCCCAGGTCGGACGATGTGTTATTGGGGTTTTTGATCGAGAATTTCTGAGTAGCAATCCGGAGTCTTGATCTGTGCCCGATTGATGGCAATAGGCTCGCCCCCTATTACAGGGGCTGAAACATAACTGACGAAATGTGGGTGAACTATAGGAACACTTCTGCCTAACCCTTAGGGGATTATAGGCCTTGTTACTATGATTTGACAAATTCTAGTAGTACTAGATGTTACAGGTTGTATCAAAATGTTACAGATTGTATCATTACACGTTGCGTACTGCATTGCTCGATTCTCAAGAGAGAGAAGACGAATACTCCTGGCGAGGGCCCAGCTTAGGACAAGCACTATATCTATTAAAATCGATACTAATATTAGCTGACCCCACAAACGTAGTTTTGCCTATTTAAGCTAAAAAAAATATGGGTTGTACCACCCTGATCACTTAGGGGTATGAAAAATAGATGTTGGCCGATTCTCAGACGGACCTGATATGCACACACAATTTTATACAATCCAGCCGCTTCAGAAGAGTTTGGTAACAAACATTGCGACACGAGAATTCTAGATATTAGATTAGAAAACGGTCAAATTAGTTTTCAATGCGTTTGTAAGTTTGTATGTAGTATCTTCGAAACGAATGATCCAAATCTAAATTTTTCGCTGGTAGAAAGCTACATTATTCCCGAGATCGTCTCCGGCAAGAGTACCTTAGAAGGACCCGCGAGATACATATTGCTTAGCCATCCATTTAGGGCTAATTATATAATTCATTCATTAACAAAGTCAATCGTGAAGTCTGTAATCAAATTCCATGCAAGCGTTTAGTAATAAATTATCGTGTTATGAAATATGCAATATCGCATAATCAATTTTGCCGCTAAAATATTTCAAAGCTTGCACCGCGCTAATTGCACAGAATATTAAAACCACTAATACTGAACGCATTATATTGGCTAAAATTCCGCAGTGTTTTGCATTGGAATTCAATATACAGGCTGGCTGGGTAAACGTAGGACATATTAAAAAATATTTATAATAATAATATATAATAATAAAACCAGCCTGTCACTGTACCACTGCAGGGCAAAGGCCTCTTCTCATACAGAGAAGGCACGAGCATTAATCACCACGCTTGTTCAAGACTCGTTGGCGATTTCAGACTTATATTAATTATAAGTCCAGGTTTCCTTCATCGATGTCAGTGATGTCCAAGATAAACTTAGAAAGTACATATGAATTGAAAGTCACATTGGTACTTGCCCAGGTTTGAATCCATAACCTCGTGAATAAGAGGCGAGGCCTAAACCACTGGGACATCATGACGTATATTATAAAATAATTTTCAATTTTCGAATTACGTATCAATTTATATATTACAAAAAAAAGCCACTATTGATCTAATTCTCTAACTTAACTAAGACTTGCTGAACTACTTCACTGATGTTCACAAAGTAAGTTTGTGTGAAATAAGAAAACTAACCGATGTATTTTTTAATGAATAACCTAATGTAAGTATTACTTCGGTTACTCACATGTTTGCATTTTCCAGCCCAGTTGGAAAGGAAATCGGTGTAAAGCTCCACACAACTCTGACCCCGCAGACACCCTGCGGATCAGACGCGTCTTGCTTGCGCGTGCGATCATCTCCGCGGCAAATGCGTAAAAGTTTCAAACGTGAGTATTGATTGTTGTATAACTTTATAAGTAATCACAAGTTCCGTTCCATTTTTCGGACAAATATACACTGGTTCATTAAGTATGTACCTAAGTGTCAATAACCCCATATTTTAATTTAGTTTTGTTAAAAAATAAAATGGAATCTATCTATGCCCCAATTTTTAGGAGGATATCTGCCCCTTAGAGCATACCTCTTTACAAATTTTGGAGTACTTTTTTTCTATTATATTTTTTTTATTCCTGTTGGTAGGTTTTTATGTTCTTCGGAGTTATAGTTCCATAGTGCTAGTAGCGTGTTAGTACATGTAGCATTGTAGGTATATTATTTTTATTTTTGTATCAACACCTGGTTATTGTAGGTGAACCATGCCACGAAAATATAAAAGAAAGGAAGGAGTACGCCCTTACGTAGGTTCGTGGACTCAAGAACAACTAGAATCAGCTTTTGAAGAAATTGATAAAAATACACTGGGGTCAATGAAATATACCGAAAATTCACCTCAGGCATCTATCCTCTTTAGTTTTTTCATGATGGGGCAATTATACATACACGTTGTGCAAAAACTCAATTTCTGCACTCTCAGAAATTGTTAAGTCAATTAAAACAGGTCGTAATGTAAGACAAAAGATCAAACTAGCTATATTCATTGGAATCATTCATGGTAAATTAATAGTTTAAAAAATATAAGTTCCTTTCAGAAAGTGGGGCACCCCTATGTCCTTGTATTTTTGCGTAAGTCCCTCGTTTAACTAGTCTAACCAAACAATGGACACTGTTTTCCGAGCTGGTAAGCTGTGACGTGGACCGCACGATAAATCTGTGATGATCATCTAAATTGAGAGCAATTTCAACTATAACAATGCACTCGACTATTTTGAACAACAGACTGTTCAAATGGGTGATTAGACACATACACACTCTTAAATTAACAATAAAGAATGTTGCTATTTGTAAATTAATGTTATTTTATCAGTGCATAAAGAGCTTGCAGCTAAATAAAAACAGCAGCACGAGTCGATCGAAGGTTAAGCTACGTTTGCCGTGATCAGCCTGTGGATCGGTCACCGTTCATTACATATGGAGACTCTTCCTCGCCTCAGAAAGCATGTTAAGCCGTTGATCCCGTCTGTTATTTGTAGTTCTTTGACATTTGTTACGGGTAGTTACAAGTTCGAAAATCTGACAACTAGTCTTACCAAGGGGTATCGTGTTGCCCAGTAACTGGGTTAGCTTAGCTGAATACTTAAGCTCCATGTAAAATACTGGTACTCAGCTGCATCTGGTTAGACTGGAAACTGACCCCAACATAGTCGGGAAAAGGCTAGGCAGGTGATGATCTACTGTCTTAAAATCGTTTTAAATATATTATTTTGTTCTTAAACCAAAAAATATGGTATTGGTTGCAAAACGCCTGTCTCTTGCTAAAAGTATGAAATTGTCACAGTCACACAAAGGTATTTGTTATCTATGGAATAACACTGAGTACTGTGCACATCTGGGTCGTGTCTATGGTATGACGTGTATTGTATTTGACAGCTCAGCGTGGCGGGAATAAAAGAATACAGAAAATAAATGTGTACATACCTAAGATATTATATTCTATTTTGTGGTTTTGTAACGGAAAACCTCTAACAATGTTTACCGTTTTGTTATTTTCTATACAAACTATTTAGTTTTGCTTGGTTCCATGGATTTTGAAGCAATAGTGGACACATATTTTTAATGAGTGTCAGTTTTACAGTGCATATAATTTTTAGACACCATCTCAAGTTACGAAAGGAAAGTCTTGCCAGTTGCCACTGGACATAGGACACTCATATAAGTTTGATTAATCATATTCTATCTTTGCAAAGTTTGCATGACATTTGCCTAAATTATTTATTTTAAAACTAAAGTGCGAATTTTAATTAAATCGTCAGTAACTGTCACTTCTAATACTAAAAAATGCACTATGGCGGTGCATAAATAAAATAACCAGTAATGAACTGCACTTAACTGCACTAGTATCTACTTTCTGAACATGAACCATATAATAATAATAAATAATAAATAAATATTGCTGGACAATCCACACAGCATCATCTAGCCCCAAGTTAAGCAGAGCTTGTGTTATGGGCACTAGATGACTGATATACTTAATACAATACATTACATAGATAGATATTTTTTTATTATACATAGGAAATACCCAGAACACCCGGAACAAATATTTGTAGATCGTACAAACATTTGTCCCAAGGCGGGAATCGAACCCGCAACCTCTTGCGTCGCAGGCGGACCTTCGCCCGCCGCGCCACAACGGTCGTCGCTTATATGCTTTTGTAATAAAGTTTAAAAGCGGTCAAAGAAATTTTACGGATACGGATGAATTTTACGGATACTGCAGAGTTCAGAACATCAAACTATCCCAATAGTTTGATGTTCTGAACTCTGCAGAAATGAATTCTTAAGGATGGGCCTAGTAGGTACAAAAATATATTCGCCATAACGGGTACACCCCTTCGCTTAGTGTCTTATTACACACAATATATTACTTTTTTTATTTCAGTAATGGGTTGTATGATATTAAAAAGTAATTTGCGACCGTAAAAATTGTATAGTACACGAAGTACTCGTATTCATAATTGAATTAATTATACGACTTTTTGAGCTTAAATTGTGGGATTGAATGACTATTTCATGAAATCATGACATTTGACCACAATTCTAATTTAGAGTATTGTAATGGTCATTACAATAAATATAATAGGTCTTTACCTATGAAATTGCCGTTTTGTATGAAAAAATTTAAATGAATTTTTTTCATGTATTTTTTATTTGTATTAATCGAAGTAATCACCCATGCAATCAATGCATCTTTGCCAACGCAGTGGCAGTTTATTGATGCCCTTCTTAAAGAAATCAGCTGGACGGGAGGCAACAAATTCTTCAAAGGCATTTTGTACTGCCTCTCGGGTATTGAATTTTTTTCCCGCCAAGAAGTTATCCAAATTCTGGAAAAAGTAGTAGTCTGTAGGCGCAAGGTCTGGTGAGTAGGGCGGATGACGGAGAGCTTCCAACCCCAGTTCTTGCAACTTGGAGACCGTCTGCTGTGCAGTATGAGGTCGCGCGTTGTCGTGCAGGAGCAGCGGAGACGAGCGATTGACCAATGCTGGTTGGAGATGTGCCAGCTTCTCCATCATTGTGTTCAATTCTTCACAGTACACATCTGCAGTAATGCTCACCCCGTTTGGTAAGAAGCTGTGTTGAATCACACCGGCGCTAGACCACCAAACAGTGACCATCACTTTTCTTGGGGTAAGTTTTCGTTTAGGGCATTGTTTAGGTGCTGAACCAGGATCCAACCAACTTGCTGAGCGCTTGCGGTTATCAAACAGAATCCATTTTTCATCGCAGGTAACAATGCGGTTCAAAATTCCTTCATTTGTGTGTCTGTTGAGCAGTGCAAGGCACGTCTCGACGCGTACTTCGCGCTGGCGATCATTGAGTTCGTGGGGCACCCATTTGTCAAGCTTTTTTACCTTGCCAATTTGACGCAAATGGACCAATATTGTTTTGACGCTAACGTCGAAAGCTGCTGCTAATTCAGCCGTAGATTGTGTATCATCAGCTTCCACAATCGCCTTTAATTCGTCATTGTCGACCAAAGTCTTCGGACGACCGCGAGGTTCATTTTTCAGGTCGAAATTTCCAGAACGGAAGCGAGCAAACCAATAACAGGTAGTGCGTTGGTTTGTAGTGTTAGCTCCGTAAACGTCGTTGATGTTGCGTGCCGCTTGTGCCGCGTTGCTGCCACGACGGTACTCATATTCCATAATTACTCGAATTTTTAACGTATCCATGATGACGAAAAAGATTTAAATGCGATGAAAATGTAACACTAATCAATAAACAAATGACTACTTTTGGAAAAAAAAATCCATGCTTTTAAAATAAAATTAATTTGAAATTAGAATTCTTAGCCAAACAAAAAATATTTTGATTTGAAATGGCCAGTACTGCAGAACGGCAATTTCATAGGTAAAGACCTAATATTTCGAGAAATGTATATGTATTACGGTCGCGAATAACTTTTTCAGTACCATATTACATAATACTGAGCTATGAATTACAAAAACCTTCTAAGAAATTTTGTGTATCGCGGGCTGACACTACGCATTTCTAAAAATTTTAGATGGGTTTTATAAAACTAAATAACGAAATTTAATTTAATTAAAATGATGTACCATAGTATTATCAGACGACACGTTTGGCGCAGTGGCTGAGCGATAGACTGCGGCGCCGCGTGTCGTGGGTTCGATTCCCGCACGGAACAAATATTTGTATGGCCTACAGGTAATTGTTCCGGGTCTGGCTGTTCGTGTATGTGACTTTTAAATGTTTGTAACAACACAGGAGAAATTCCTAATGTGGGGCAACGTTTTTTAAAAAACTATCTAAAACTAAACTAACTAACTAATTATGTTTATATATTGTGTATAGATATACATAGGTACCTATTTATATTTAACTAAGTAAATATTAAGAAATTTTTAGTTAGAATGTATACTTAGGTACTTATTTGATACCCTCATTTGCAAATCTCTCTTTAGGTTTACTGTTAGAGAACCCAATTCTGACTTAAGCTCGCCTTTGTACATGCATAAGCGCTTCTCGTTATATTGTAACAAAATAGATATTAGAAATTATATAAGTATACAACAAAGAATATAAATGAGAAAACTCTTGGCTTTGAACTCTGAGCTGATTTACGTTATAGTTGGAAAGGATTGCCGATTACAATGTACTTATAAATTGATACTCAATTCTTTTTATTGCCATACACAAGTTATAGAAAATTTAGGACCCTGGCTCCAGAGGTAGGTTAGAGTACCTGTTTTTCTGGAGCCATGTGACGTAACAATTAAGGTATGCGCAGACGACGGACTATCTGTGGGGTATTTTTTCCCATTTATATAGCCCTCATAAACTGTATCAAATAACGCACCTTTTAGACTTTTTCTCCTGTATCGTGGGTGCGTTTACAGACATTCAAACTCACATACACAAACAGCCAGACCCGGAACAACTACCTGTAGGCCATACAAATATTTGTTCCGTGCGGGGATTGAACCCGCGACACGCAGCGCAACAGCCAATCGCTTAACTACTGCGCCAACCGTGTCGTCAAAAGAACCCCGTACAAAAAATAAACGAGGAGGCGCAGAGACCATACTGGACAAAAACCTACTATGATACCAACCTATGATAGCATCATTTCATAGCAACGTATGATACCAACCTGCAAAAAAAACTCGACCGCTTTCGCCACCAAAACAATATTATTTCAGATAACAAACTTGCCAATTTCGTCTATTTACGGGCACCCATATAATAAGGACATTAAATACACCACACCTTTTTGTTGCCGATAGCTTTTATGACGTCATAAATGCCCATGAAAGGTTCCTAGTTGGTCTGAACGGGCGATCATGGACGTTCGATGGTAGGCTATTAGAAGTTATAGGCAGGTGTATTGGGGAATAATATTCAATTAGATAGGTTATATAGAGATGTGTTTTTATGTAATCTTTTTGATTGGTGATAAATGGATTTTATTGTTTTTTGTTCGTTCGTTTTTCTTTTGTTTACTGTGATTTAGGTAGTACTTTTGGTTCAGTGTTATTTTTTAAAATAACGTACTAATGTTAGGTAATTGTTCAGCTTTTGTGTGCAGTTTTACTTATGCTGTGAGATTCTTGCTTCTCGTCAAATAGCACAGTTGTGGTCAACGGGAAGTACCCTATAGGTTTAAATTTACTTACGAGTATCAAGATTTGTACTTTGGTTTATTTATTTATTTTTTAAATTTTAATTTACATATATACAATTATGCCATAAAATAACTACATATTTACGAAGACAACATTAAATAAAAAGCCGACCAAGACACTCAGACGTCAAAGTACTCCTCCGCATCGCTGTCATCTGGAAACGTGCTCAAAAGACTGGCAGCATTGCCACGTTAGATGGCAATACTAATTCCTTGGGCCAATAATGAGCCAGCCCTCTGGTCACGCCAAGTGTCGATCAATCGTCGAGATTTTTTTTTGTAAAGAAGACGTGCACTCGGACCCCATGACCCGAGCGTTTCAACCCCAAACGGCTCAAAACTGTAGTTACACGTAGTATTCAATTTATTCCAGATATGTTAAATAAATTGCTCATTGCGCTGACTTAGAAGCTTGATTTTTTTAGAGCTCCTTGGGATTACAAACCTACATATCATTTTATATTAATTTCGATTTGATACTTCCTTCCGTTCCTAAAAAAAAGGGTCTTAACGATAGACAGACCAACAAACAGACAGACACTATCCTACGAAGTGATCCCATAAGGGTTTCGTTTTTTCCTATTGAGGTACGGAACCATAAAAATAAATATGCTAAATAAAATTTCGACGACACGGTTGGCGCAGTGGTTGAGCCATCGGCTGCTGCGCCGCGTGTTGTGGGTTCGATCCCCACACGGAACAAATATTTGTGTGACCCACAGGTAGTTGTTCCGGGTCTGGCTGTTCGTGTATGTCAGTTTAAATGTTTGTAAACGTACCCACGACACAGGAGAAATTCCTAGTGTGGGGCAATGTTTTAAAAAAAAAAAAAAAAAAAAAAAAAAAAAAAAAAAAAAAAAAAAAAAAAATAGTAACACCGGTCGACAAAGGTTAAGTCACGCTTGCTGAAGACAGTTCGTTCTTGGGACCATCCATTACATATCCTCGGTCCCTCGGAAAGCACGTTAAGTCGATGGTCCCGGCTATTATTTACAGTACATCTTTGGCAGTCTAGGCTAGTCAGTAACCCGAAAGTCTGACAACTATTCTTAAATCAAAATTCATTCAAATTAGGCTGAGAATCAGCATTGTTCGAAAGTCAGAACGTTTACATAAGCCAGTCCCCCAAAACGCCCACCCTTCACCACTTCCTAGTGTTTTGCTGGGAAGAAGAAGGGAACAAACTCCCCAGCAACACATCTGTCGGATAAGTTTTGAAGAACTTGAATTTTTACAATATACTTAAGTCAAAAAATAATAATTTAAATAATTAAATTAAATAACACCACATGTGAGCTAGCACATACCAATATGCCAAAATAAAAACTAATATATACCAAAATCGACAATTAACTACACGCACGCTGGTTGCGTATAATTATGACGGAGCAATAACTATACTAAACATAGAAATAAAAAAAAAAGTGATAGTTATAGAAATATATGTTCAATAACTAATAATTATTACTAATTAGTTAGATAAAACAAAGGGTTCAAGAGAGTTGACTCATGAAAATAAACAACTTTGTGACCAACTCTGAAATCACGAAAGACAAAATATACTGACAGGCGGTAGATAATAGGTCTTTACCTATGAAATTGCCGTTTTGTATGAAAAAATTTAAATGAATTTTTTTCATGTATTTTTTATTTGTATTAATCGAAGTAATCACCCATGCAATCAATGCATCTTTGCCAACGCAGTGGCAGTTTATTGATGCCCTTCTTAAAGAAATCAGCTGGACGGGAGGCAACAAATTCTTCAAAGGCATTTTGTACTGCCTCTCGGGTATTGAATTTTTTTCCCGCCAAGAAGTTATCCAAATTCTGGAAAAAGTAGTAGTCTGTAGGCGCAAGGTCTGGTGAGTAGGGCGGATGACGGAGAGCTTCCAACCCCAGTTCTTGCAACTTGGAGACCGTCTGCTGTGCAGTATGAGGTCGCGCGTTGTCGTGCAGGAGCAGCGGAGACGAGCGATTGACCAATGCTGGTTGGAGATGTGCCAGCTTCTCCATCATTGTGTTCAATTCTTCACAGTACACATCTGCAGTAATGCTCACCCCGTTTGGTAAGAAGCTGTGTTGAATCACACCGGCGCTAGACCACCAAACAGTGACCATCACTTTTCTTGGGGTAAGTTTTCGTTTAGGGCATTGTTTAGGTGCTGAACCAGGATCCAACCAACTTGCTGAGCGCTTGCGGTTATCAAACAGAATCCATTTTTCATCGCAGGTAACAATGCGGTTCAAAATTCCTTCATTTGTGTGTCTGTTGAGCAGTGCAAGGCACGTCTCGACGCGTACTTCGCGCTGGCGATCATTGAGTTCGTGGGGCACCCATTTGTCAAGCTTTTTTACCTTGCCAATTTGACGCAAATGGACCAATATTGTTTTGACGCTAACGTCGAAAGCTGCTGCTAATTCAGCCGTAGATTGTGTATCATCAGCTTCCACTATCGCCTTTAATTCCTCATTGTCGACCAAAGTCTTCGGACGACCGCGAGGTTCATTTTTCAGGTCGAAATTTCCAGAACGGAAGCGAGCAAACCAATAACAGGTAGTGCGTTGGTTTGTAGTGTTAGCTCCGTAAACGTCGTTGATGTTGCGTGCCGCTTGTGCCGCGTTGCTGCCACGACGGTACTCATATTCCATAATTACTCGAATTTTTAACGTATCCATGATGACGAAAAAGATTTAAATGCGATGAAAATGTAACACTAATCAATAAACAAATGACTACTTTTGGAAAAAAAAATCCATGTTTTTAAAATAAAATTAATTTGAAATTAGAATTCTTAGCCAAACAAAAAATATTTTGATTTGAAATGGCCAGTACTGCAGAACGGCAATTTCATAGGTAAAGACCTAATATGTCAGTAATAAATAAATGGAATAAATAAAAATAAAATATATTACAAATTGAAATAATAATATTGAAATTAAAAATAAAATAATAGTAACAACAATACCAGCCTGTTACTGTCCTGTTACTGCCCTCTGCAGGGCAAAGGCCTCTTCTCATATAGAGAAGGCACGAGCATACAAAAATAATAATATAAAAATCTTATTAATAATTAACAAAGGTATTGGAATGTAAGATGCCTGTACTAGTTATGATGAGCCTGTATCACAAGTGGCAGGAGATCATACAGTATGGTAATTGTAGGACAACAAAATTCAATAATTATATTTGAACATAAACGATGTAATTAGAAAATTAAATCAATTCCATTTATGACGAATAGATGTGAAATACAGGCTTATAGACTGTAAAGCCAGGAAAATAATAAAAACATCAAAAGTATATAGAAATTTTCCCAAACTCGTGTTTCACATTAAACGGTACGAAAAATAATGAAGTCAACCGTAAATTATCCCTAAAATATTGAATTCCGTAACTGGTGAGCCGTACGGATTTCAGTCTGACGTCACAGCTAGGCCAAGCCAAATTCACGGGCGCGTCTTTAACATGCACAAGCCTCTTTGATATTCATTTCATTTCGGCTTTTATTCGAGCGGTTCTTTCCACTCATTGGCCAGATACTCACAAAAAACTTGAGTCAATGTCAATACTTGGAAATTGATTTATAAAACTAAAAATAAAAATAAATAATCACAGGCGATCGAAAAATTCATACGCATCACTGTCAACGGGAAAAGTGCCCAGAAGGCTGGCAGCATTGGCACGTTGCATGACAATGCTGATTCTTTAGCCAAAAAGAAAGCCAGCCCTCTGGTCACGTGAAGAGTCGACCAAACATTTCACTGTCTCGAAAAACTAAATGAGCACACGGACCCCATGGCCCAAGTGACCCATGATATACTTAGATTAATTTACGGGTTTATACTGCAGAAACTCTCTTTCTTAGTACGCCTCCACGTTCAGAATGTTGGGCCACAAAAGGGATGAACGAAAGGCAGTTGCATGCAGCTGAGAAGAGAATGCTGAGGGGGCTGTGTGGTGTTACGCGAATAGATAGAATAAGAAATGAGTATGTAAGAGGAAGTCTGAAAGTGGAGCCTGTGACCGAGAACTTGTGTGGAAATCAGTTGTCATGGTATGGGCATGTGTTGCGAAGGTATGGGAACCAAGTTGCGAGGAAGGTTGCAAGATTGGTGCAGGGTTACAAGAGTTGAGGGAGAACAACGAAAAGATGGATGGATTGTGTGAAAGATGATATGGCTAGAAAGGACGAGAGTTTTTAGATGACGGAAAATAGATGTATGGAAGAAGAAGACTTGCTGCGTCGACCCCAAATAAATTGGGATAAGGGATGATGAGTTCTCCTCGTCGTCGGTTTAGTAGTCGCAAGCGTGACTGCTAAATGTGAGGTCCTGGTTTCGATTACCAGATCGAGCAAAGTATTCATGGGTTATCTATCTCACCATGGGATATCTCAGTAGCAGTAAAGTGTTTGGACCTATGCCCGTTTGATGGCAATTGGATCATTTCCTGGTACATGGGATTTAAAATGTAACTTGTAAAATGTGGCTGTACAAATGAACACTGCCTCTGCCTTTAGCCTTGACCCGAGGAGGCCTGCAGAGGCGGGCCGGCACTAGCTGGGGGTTGCGGAACGTTCCTGCGACCCCCGGCGTAGGTGTGAGATGGAACACCGGGGTGGTTTTTAGTCAGTAAGAGTCTGACAGACCGTTTCACCCGCCCAAGGCGGAGGACATCCATAAGGATTTTCCACCCCGAATCAAAAAAGAAAAAGAAAAGGTAATCCAACATTTTCCATCAATTCTGTAATTGTCATTAGGTTGGGTTGCCACTCACGCACGCCGGTGGCGAAACCGCATTGTATTCGCCACCAGCATGCGTATGTAGAGGCAGGTGAGGTTTTATCGTTTCTGCCTTCCCGCTTAGAAAAATGCGTGAGCTTATACGCTGTGGCGTTTGTATGGAAGTAATTATCGTGAACACAATTCTTGATTTCGGATCCCTCAAATCGTCGATTTGGTGACGTATGAAGCTTTGCCTATTAAAAGATAACCTAAAATATTCATGAGACGAGAGAATGCATTCGGGACGAGTACGAGCGACAAAAATACGAAAACTAGACATTCATACGATGACAGTGGGTGTTAAAACTAGCATACATTAAATCCAGCCCGTATGCTTCTGTAGTTTTAAAAGCTGGCATATATTTCCTGGCGCAATTTGCGAAGCGACGCTCCCGCTGATTTATATACATACAGAACCCGACACCTCTCCGTTTTTTAACATAAATTCGTGTTACTAAAACAGGGATATGCAAACGAACAGATTTTTGTGAATTAAATTTTTAAAAGGGCCATTTCCGTGGTCTTTCGGCGACAGATTTTTGGCGCTGGGAAATAGCGGTGGATATTTACAATGTGGCTAGCACTTGCGTGAATAGTGTTACATTTCTTTATTTATTTATAGTTAACTTAAACGATACAAACACCAATTACAATAATTAACATAGAAACATAATATAATACAAAATAAAAGCAAAATATACAGTCGACAGCGTTCAATGGTTTTTTGAACCAACAGCTAACACGGAACAGTGAACACTCTTGCATACTTTTTCTCACAGAACACCAGACATGTACACATTAATTTAATCCATTCATCCGCAAACACATCACATTCAGGGTTGGCAATCAGAAGAGCGTTGAGCGTCTTAAGTGTACGCATACATGTACTGTTGAGCTTACAAACCTGCATGGATATTCATAAGTTTTATCGTTCTACTACCTTTATCCCAATGTTTTTGTTGTTAGTCGGCACAGCATGTCTTCTTCTTCCATTCGCCTCCGTCATCTCTTTCATAGCCTTATCATCTTTCACACAATCCTTTCATCGTTTTTTTGATAAATTCATACGTTTATGGTATGTTATTCATGCGAAAAAGGCTAATTCATATTGAGAAGAGCCGTTGGCTGTCAGGCGTTAGGCATGAAAAATAAAAGTAATAAGCATCTAGGAATGAATCGTAACTTTACTATAGTAAAACGTATGGTAAAAACTTCGGAGTTAATTAAGAATACTGCGCGCGGAGGAGTGTGAGATTTGGCATAGTTAAAGTTTATATGGATAAGGAGTGCAGAAATCTAAAACAGTCAAAATTCGACCACTGAGCGACTTGCGACTGGTTAATATTTTGTTTTTTCTTAAAACCCGCGACAGTGGCTGAGCGTTCGGCTGCTGTGTTTAACACATTTAAGTTTCTTTAACAATCTGGTCCCTGTCAACAACGAAAATATCAAAGAGGTCCCTTGACTAAAAAAGGTTGGGAGCCACTGCTCTAGAAACAATTGGGTTTTAAGAGTACCTAGCTGCTGGGAATATATGATACAGAGCTCCTCTAAATTGAGTCAGTCGTATAGGTAAACGTTCAATTTATTCTCAGAAAATTCTATGCTTTTTAGCTTGAAGTAACTAGTTTGTCTTATAATGTACTCAACAGCCCCGTGTGGCTACTTTAGCCCCCACTCATTGCACAATGCAATAAAGCAGGCGTAGTTTACTTCAGTGCAGCTTTTAGAACAACGCGTGAACACTTTACAAGTATACAGGTATACGGCGTTTAAGGTGTAATCTTACCTTACAGTAATATCATGACTTAGAGGTAGAGTCCTCGCCTTGAGATCAAATTCGGGCAAGTACCAATGTGACTTTTTCAATATATATATTGTATATTCTTCTGAGTTTATCTTGGACTTCACTGCCATTGGTGTAAGCAAATATCGTGAGGAAACCTGTACTTATAATTCATACGTCTAAAATCGCCAAACCGCCTTGAGCAAGATAAATAAAAATAAAATAAATAATGCTGGACAATCCACACAGCATCATCTAGCCCCAAGCTAAGCAGAGCTTGTGTTATGGGTACTAGATGACTGATATACTTAATACAATACATTACATAGATAGATAATTATTTTTTATTATACATAGCAAACACCCAGAACACCTGGAACAAATCTTTGTAGATCGTACAAACATTTGTCCCAAGGCGGGAATCGAACCCGCAACCTCCTGCGTCGCAGGCGGACCTTCGCCCGAAGATTGAAAATTTTTGAAGATTGGTGCTTAATGCTTGTGCCTTCTCTGCATGAGAAGAGGCCTTTGCCCTGTAGAGGGAGAATAACAGGCTGTTGCTATTATTATTATTATGACATAACAGTACAACATATTAGATACATCAAATGACATCCTGTACGAACTAAATATTACTTGTAGCGTCATGATAAGAAACAATATTACGAAAGGAGTATGTCTTCATAAGTAAATAAAAACTTTCTATGTAGCTTGTCGATTCCATTATATTGTCTTAAAAAAAAAATTACGAAGTCTAAAATGACGTTGACGGTTATCCCACGCAAGTCGATAAAATAGATGAAGTAAGATATCAAACTAAGTAGAAGAAATACGCGTGGGCAGATTGTTCCTTGCATAACAATGTTTTATTCAAGATGCGACTAGCTATACAGTATAGCTGTACTGTATAACCTATACCCGCGAATCCATCCGAGTTTTTAATAGAAAGCAAAAAAAAAAAAAAAAAGAAAGCAAAAAAGACTATGAAGTGGCGAAGGGTGGGCATTTTATGAACTGTATTATGTATCTTTTGATGTTTAAATATTACTGATTCACAGCCTGTAGCTGTGCATACGGATCCAGTGCCGCAAGAACGGGTAATCAGGTTTATGCACTAACACCCTTAAAATGCTGTTGGTGTTCTTCCGAATCCTTCGCATCAGGGATGTTGTAATACTCGTAAATGAATTTTGATTTTGAGTTTTATAATAATGAAAAAAAAGATATTTCATTTAGCACAGGGTAAGGGACATAATGACAATACTAAACATTGAAAACAAAATAAAAATATAATGACAGAAGTAATAACTAAATTAATTATTAATTATGAGCCTTTTACGGCTGTGGCAAATGGGTCCATTTCAGCAAAAATGCCAGACAACAAGGGTCAGACGCTGGTTTTCAACTGGACCTGAGATTGTAAGATGTCACGGATGTAAACACACCTGACATTTCTGAAAAAAATCACCAATAAGTTGTGACTTTCTAGGGCGTCCTTCCCAGCGTTTTCACCTACATCATCATCTTCCTAGCCTTTTCCCAAGTGGGGTCGGCTTCCAGTCTAACCTAATGCAGCTGAATACCAGTATATATCATGGAGCGACTGCCTATCTGACTTCTACAACCCAGTTACTGGTTTTCAGACTTCCGGGCTCTTGACTACCCGTAACGACCGTCAAAGATCTACAAATGATAGCCGGGACCAACGTTTCCACCTACATCTGCCTTATAATTAATATCTTTTGTTAGATCATCATCATCATCATCATCAGGCTATACTAGTCTACTGCTGGACATAGCCCTCTCCTAATGAGCGCCACAGCGCCCTGTCTTCAGCTTGCCGCATCCAGCATCTGCCTGCAGATTGTTAGATGCTTTTTATTAATTCATGTGACATACCACGTAAAATCATCACGCCTATTCCCGGAAGGGTTAGACAGAGGTGTACTTATGATACACTCACATTTCGTCAGTTATTTCAAGTCCTATGTTATAGGGGGCGAGCTCCAGAAGAATTTCTCAGTAGAATTGCAGAATTCCTCAGAACCAATCTGATACCGAGGAATCCCAGATTGATAATCGCAATAACACTTTGCCGTACCCAGGAATGGAATCCAGGAGTTCCTGCTCAGCAGTAGGCCAGAAGTGCTTGATACCAGTAGACCAGAGAGCCGATGACATACCATTACGAACTGAAATCAATAGGAACGTGATCCAGCATGAATGTAGTAGCGCAGCCATTAAAAACACGTCTAGGCCTTTACCGACAGCTGCTGCATTTGCATAGACTATCGGAATATTCAATCTTTTATCAATAAACTGGCAATCCAGTACATAAAAGCAGCACATTACGCTTATATTTCCCGAAGGGTTAAGCAGAGGCGTGCCTATACTACATTGTGGGTTTGTTAACTTTTGTATCTGATCGTAATGAAATTGGCATGGTTTTTCAATCCGTGACTTTATCTGCATTCGTGATAACCAACATTCATGCTGACAAAGTCGCGGACAAAACCTCATACATAGAGGAAAGTTACCAAAAATGGAATACTGTTTTGTTATCTACTCAAAAAAAAAAAAACAAATATGTTAATAGTAATTAGGAACTGACATACATTTGCGCTTTGGATTGTAACGGTCTTGTATTTGTATTTATTGATTATAAGTTCTATAATTTCTCTGAAACAAATCAAACATCATTATCATCATCATCATCATCAGGCTCCACTAGTCCACTGCTGGACATAGCCCTCTCCTAATGAGCGCCATAGCACCCTGTCTTCAGCTTGCCGCAACCAGCATCTGCCTGCAGTCTTTCGCAGATCGTCTTCCCACATAAATGTATCTAATTATGGAATAGGACCCCAAATATGGAACGGTATAAAAACTTACAAACAAAACCTTAATTTCTATGAAATAACATTAGGAACTTTGGTCAAATATCACACGTTTCCAGATGACAGCGATGCGGAGGAGTACTTTGACGCCTGAGTGTCTTGGTCGGCTTTTTGTTTTATTTTGTTTTTGTAAATATGTATATGGTTAGTTTTATGTCACAATTCTATATTTATGTAAATACTTAAAAATTTACAGAAATAAATATAATTTAATATGTAACTTAAAGTAATTGAAATAATCGCAAATCTGGGGTCGAATTCTACACAAGCGCAATCATTATTCATATTGTCAATTATTGTCCATGGCAGAAACTACAGAACACTACCTGCTACGATCCTTATATACTCTTTTTGTTTCGTTTACGTTCATACATGTGATCATACACGCAAAAGTATTAGTGTAGTACGAACTACACTAATATTTTTCAACACCTTTCCTAATACAACGAACAATTTCAATCTCAATCAAAATCACGCCTCTATGTTCCAAAAGGGCTGGATAAAGGTGTACCTACAGTACACCCACATTTCCTCAGTTATGTTTTACGTCCCATGTAATAGAGGGTGAGCCTATTTCCATCAACCGGGCACACATCCAGACTACGGGCTGCTACTGAAAAAATCCTAATGAAAAATCTCAGTAACACATTGCTTGAATCGGCAATCGTAACATCGGACCTGATGCTCAGCAGCCGCGCTAGCAACCACTAGACCAATGAGGTATCTTTATTTAGGAACTAGTAATTACCAGAAATAACTGTAGGTACACGCGGCTATCCATACAATGAGAGGTCAGCTTACACTGGAAAGGTTTAGCTTGATATGTAGCCGTGTGTACCAATACCTTGTAACAATAGACCACACGACACAGCAGCCAGTTACATTCCCACAGACATTTAACAAGTGACAGCTGTAGACGTAAGACAAATAAATTAGCCTTGTCGTGACATGTCGTGAGTCGGCAAATATTGGCCCAAATGTTTGTGACGCATGTCTCTTCCGACTAAACAGGTAAAGTAAAATGCTTGGTGTTGATAAATCCTAAGTTATATTAATATTATAAATGCGAAAGTAAGTTTTTTTGTTACCTTTTCACGACTAAACCACTGAACGGATTTCTACAAAATTTGTCAGAGAGATAGTTTGCAGCCAGGGAAGGACATAAGCTACTTTTTATTAACAAAACACGCGGGGGAAGCCGCGGTCGGAAGCTAGTAATATACTCGTAAATGTGGATGTTAACAGAATCAGACAGTAATACTATCAAACATTTTGAGTTTTGATTTGAATAAAAATAGCTACTAATTGACAGAACTTTATTGGAGGCAATAGAATATTGATAAAATATCACGGGAACCCACCGTTAACTTTACTCAACTAAACCGTTAACGTTTATTATTATTTTCTAGAGTAAAAAATATTTTTTCATAGAAAACACGTTTAGCCCTATCAAAGCCAATACCCTATCAAAAAGAAAAAACCCTAAAAATACCTGTAAATAATTCAGTTTTATTTTCAATATAAACTGTTTTTTTTTTTCATTTTGCGTTACGCTTCAGTAAAACAAATGATTAGACATATTTACAAATGCTAATGTCAGTAGAGATTTAACATTTTCCAGGCGAATAAAGAAATTAAACAGTTTTAGTACCATTGAAACCTCCACCCTTTTAAGACCTACTTTTCAGCATAAAACCTTCTTTGTTGTTTTTTTTTTGACTAAAGAAACTTTAGACGGCAATAATCTAATCTGACGAGTCACTTGGCTGTAATAAATGAGGGAATATTTCACGAGAACTAGCACTGCGGCAGCTAAGCTCGGTAATGGAGGCTTGTCTTCATTATATTTACTTTAGTTATATTAAAACTTCTTTGTTTACTCCAGTAGCTTGTTGAAAGGAAAAGAAAGGGTAGATTACATCACCATGCCACGATGATATTTTAGGCGCTAAGACAACATTTGAATTTAGAAATTGGAACAATAAAGCATCGAAATGTTTTCGAAATTCGAATTGATAATATCTATTGGAAATATTCTGTTTTTTTATGAGGGAAATAAAAGTTCTAACATTGTATTAATTGTGAGGGGTAAAATTAACTAAAATAAGGATAAAAACTGCAACTGCTTTCATCAGAGGGCCAAGTGTCGTAAAAAAAACATTTAAAATGTAGTCGCAATCTCACGTCAGGTACAATCAAACTCAAAAACTTGACCTAAATGTAGATAAATTAAACGTATTTTTGACACTTTGAGACTGTGAGTAGAACATAACCGTTCTTAAAAATAGTTTCCACCACTATTAATCACATTTTCATTTTTTGCCGCGGGTAAAACCGATTGTTAGTGTGGCGACGCGTCGCCAAGAAACAAATTATTATTTTTTGTAATTATATTTTTTTTATTAATATATTTTGATATTATTTGGAAACGTAACTTTAGTGTTTCGCATCTGCCAGGCGTCCCGTGACGGCTCAATTTTTTTTGTATAAAACACTTTTGTATTCTTGTTTTAAACTATCATTTTCTTCTTGGAAAGTAAGAGAATGGTTTGAGAATGCGAAGATTTATAACTGAAAAGTAACTGAATACGTTTGCAAGATGCTGTGCGACGGAACGGTTCAAAACTAGTTTTCATTGTTCTACTGCTTCTGAATTGTTAATATTTCCAGAGAATTTCATCAAGTTTCGAGTGTTTGAATGACAAAAGATATCACGTGCTAGTAGTACCTACATTAAGTTTTATATCTCACTGGCGACCCGCCCCGGCTTCGCACGGGTGCAATTTCTTTTTATCGTTTTTTGAAGAATTTTTTTGTACATACAAAAAAAACTATCCAAATTTCCGACTTTTGCGGTGGATATTCTAAATTAAAATCTGTCATACTAATTTTGTCCTAACAATTACAAATACAACAAAAAAACAATCAGCAAAATCGGTCGGGACCTACATGCCGTAATTGATTTTTATTTGACGACCGATGTGGCGCGGCGGGCGAAGGTCCGCCTGCGACGCAAGAGGCAACCTCTTGCGTCGCAGGGTTCGATTCCCGCCTTGGGACAAATGTTTGTACGATCTACAAATATTTGTTCCGGGTGTTCAGGGTATTTCCTAAATATAATAAAAATATCTATCTATGTAATGTATTGTATTAAGTATATCAGTCATCTAGTACCCATAACACAAGCTCTGCTTGGCTTGGGGCTAGATGATGCTGTGTGGATTGTCTAGCATTATTATTTATTATTATTTATTTATTATTTATACATAGATCGTGTGGTGGATTTTTCGTTTGTGTTGTTTTAATTAAATAAACGTAACTCTTCAACGAATCCAATTCAAACGTCAGATTAAATTTTATTTTTCACACACTTCAAGAGGTCACATAAGTAAAGGAGATTTAGCTAAGTATGTAGTACCAGGCATGTTTCGTTGGAAGGGAAGAAATGAAAAAAAAAACCAATTATTTGCGTTCAAAATGATTTATTGGTACCTACTTCATTAAGTATCCAAAAGAAATATACTGTACCACATCAAAACATGCACTATAAAAATTATAACAATCCAGTATTTTAGATTTTAGGAACAACACGCGTTCGGAACAATTCCCCGCACAGGTTTGTAGAACTGGAACCACGCGGTACAAGAACGCGGGACGCCGCGCGCTGCGAGCTGTCAGTGACATCATTTTTGGGGAATATTGACACTTACCTATAGCTCTACAAACGGTATAGATTTGCTTATCGCGTTCAGCTGTGGTGAGATGATGTTACTCTCAAAAATAACATTGAAGCTAAACTGTAGTCAAAATCAGGTAAACAGTGTCGAATATTTATTTTTGAATAAACCTAGTACCTACGAGGAGCAGCCCTTGACTAAATAGCAACAGCCGCACGGGTTGATCGAAGGTTAAGCTACGCTTGCCGAGGTCAGTCTGTCATTCGTCCGTGCCTCGGTAAGCACGTAAAGCCATTGGTCCCGGCTGTCATTTAGAGATCTTTGACAGTCGTTACGGGTAGTCAGTAGCCCGAAAGTCTGACAACCAGTCTTATCATAAGGTATTGTGTTGCCCAGTAACTGGGTTGTGGAGGTAAGATACGCAGTCGCTCCATGTAAAATACTGGTATTCAGTTGCATCTGGTTAGACAACACGTGGTTTCCCAACTGTGTTTCCTAACTGGAAAAAGACTGATGATGAAACCTAGTACCTACGTAGTAGGCACCAGAACAATTTTATTCCGTTTGTTTGTTGATAAACAACAGTAATTTACCTACATTTGTTTCACACCCAATGTGTACCCATCCCAAAAGCCATTTCGAGCCGATTGTTCGGACAAATCACGCGGTAAGCCTCGGATTTTGAATTACGAAATTCGAATTCGAATTTGAATTGGAATTAGTGCCCTTGTTATTGTTGCACGTAAACTAAATTGAAGGCGTCGATATAGCGGTGTGTGATCACCTTAATATAAAAGCTTTAAATTGGGGAATTCGGGATTTAATGACGTAATTTTCTGATTGGAACCGAGTTGCGTGTGGGCTGGAATTGTAAATAAAGTAGTGTTCGTAGGGTAACAGAAAATAGAAAGAAAGCAAAATTGTTTGTTTGCCTGAGAAAACGAGAAGAAAATAATGCAGCCTGTTACGATCCCTCTGAAGGGCACAGGCCCTTCTCAAACGTGCTTATAAAAAAAGTAAGCACTTACTAGAAACTATTGATAATAATTCAGTGGATATTTTTCATAAATAATGTTAGTGATGAAAAAACAAAAAGTAGAGGTTTATTACAGAAAATTGTCGGCAGATGCCAGACGTGACAAATACTTTAAAAATGGACAGGGTTGAATACATGAGTTCAATACATGATTACGGACCACCACCGATGAAATTTTTAGTCGGCATTTTTTTACGTTTTTCTGATGTGCTTTTTACATTGAGCTGTAAAAAGTCATTTTATTATAACTAGCCTTGATTTTCCCACTGCAGGGCAAAGGCCTCTATACTTTCTTTCCAGCTCCCCCTCTTCGTCTATATTAAAGTGGTTCAGCTCATCCTGCGATCTCCACCTGGGCCATCCGCGATGTCACTTGCCATGTACAGGAACCCATTGGGCCGTGCGTTCGGCCTACTGATCGACATAGGGCAGACGTGTCCATCCTAATTCAATTTTAGGCTGGACCGTGGTAGTTCCGAGTTTGATACCAAGATTACTCAGTTCCTTAGCTCTCTGGCAAACCCCAAACGTGGACCTCCGTTGAATAGTAGACGATGTTTGAGAAAAATACTCAAACTACATACCTCCCTGTACCAGGATGGTGCAAAGTGGCCACATAAAATATAAGTAGCCACTGTGTTAGGTCGTACAAACACATGTGCGCCAAAGGGCAAAACGTCATGTTATCTATGCGATTATGTCTGTGAGTACCAATGGCACGTTCAGTTTGGTACGCTGCCCTGAGGGAAGACAAAACAAGGGTTGCTGGCCTGTCTAGTAACTGTACTTACTCTGCTCGATGTCCTCGGCTTAGCACGCTTCCGCGATTATGGCTTTCTATTTTATGTTGAATGAATATCTATGTTATTCCTTTTTATCTTTTGGTTGATTTATATGTATAATAATCCAATTAACATAAAATATACTCCTGCATTCCTTAAATGGAGAGGAGTACCCATAGTACTTCAAGATTTCACACAATCGTGGTTCATTTCATGTGAAAGGAGTCTTTTGCCACCAACGGGGGTCAAATCCACACCCCGGGGAATAACCACTTTGACCGACCCGATAATCGAATCCAGGATCACATGGTCAGAGGTTGCGTTTGCGGCCACTACACCAGCAAATTAAACTATGAATTGCATAGCCCAGTTCTCAGAGTGATAGAACAAGCGGTTCAATAATCACTCGGTCACTTAAACCTCTGGCAAATGGATGCTTATGCTAATGTCATTCTAACAATAAATCAAGTGTCATGGCGGCTTGAGCAACTGCTGAGTGATCAAATCCACTAATCGGATTAGCTGCATTACCTTATGTACAGATTGTCGAATTAACCATAAACTGTATTACTTAATTTCATTACAGTAATACAATTATAAGCTCTCAGTAACAGTTATTATACAGAAATAGGTACTCATTTGAAACGGCATCCATTAATGATGCATACTTTTAGGCCTGTGCCTCGAATTTTGCGGGCAGCGGGGCGGCGGCGGCAGCGGCGTGGGAGCGGCAGGGTCTTATGCGTAAACTCAAATGGACCGGTTCTCGAAAACAGCGGCGTGGCAGCGGCGCGAGGGCGGGCAACGAGCGGGCAACGAGTGCACTCCAGTCAAGCGGTGACCGCCCGCGTTCCGCGTCTGCATTGTAGTATAGTGTTGTATTCGTTATTGTTGATAAAACTCGCCATTTATTTTCCTTGCCCTATAGTAGGGACCCACTTCTACGCTAGAGCGTAGAAGTGGGTCCCTACTATAGGCACTACTTACTTTACTTTTTTTACTTTACTTACTTTTTTTACTTTACTTTTTACTTTACTTACTTTTTGCCCACACTAAATAGATTTAGTGTGGGCAAAAAGTAAACACAACACTACACCGCTATAGTGCCGCGCGATCTGCCCGCTGGTTTGTAGAACAGGTATGCGTTGCCCGCCCCGCTGCCGCGCCGGCGCCGCCGCCGCCCCGCTGCCCGCAAAATTCGAGGCAGAGGCCTCAGGTGTCATCATCTGCCTAGCCTTTTTCCAACTACATGGAGGTTGGCTTCCAGTCTCACAGGATGCAGCTAAATAACATTATTTTGCAAGGAGTTACTGCCTATCTGATCTTTAAAACCACAGTTACTGGGTAGCCCCCTTTGGTAAGACTGGTTGCCAGACTTTCGGGCTTCTAACTACCCGTAACGACTGTTAAAGATCTGCAAATAAAAACTGGGATCAACCGCTCAGCGTGTTTTCCTGGGCACGGAGCGGTCTCGGTATGTTATGGATGGTTACCTATCCACGGACTCACCTCAGCAAGCGTAGCTTTAATCGTCACTTGCGACTGCAATATGTCTTTATAAAACTAACAATTTTCAACTTGAAGAAGATTCTACTGGCATTGATATGGTTTCTACTAGTTTGTACTGGTACCAGTTTGGTTTCTACTTATTTGTACTCATGGTTAGTCACTCTCAATCGAGGCCCTGTAAATATAGACCCGTTTATGTGAGACGTTGCCGGAAGCGTTTGCGCGCGGCACGGGTCTTGACGCCCGTCAGTGAGCGAATAACTGAGCTCTCGATACGTCACCAAACCATCTAACCCAAGTGTCGTCTTGATTAAACGGCAGGCCTTATGACGTTTGTTCAGCCTCAGAAACCGCGCTGGACCGGTGACCGTTTTCCTATAAAAAAAGCGGTTGCCCTTACAATACATTAAAAACAAAACCAAAAACAGGCCACAAATCGTTTCAAATCACGTCTGGTTAACAAACAAGTTAATACTGTACGACATCGGTTCATCAATTAACTGAGAGCCGCATTAATTCGCGACGTGACATAAGCCGGTTCGCAGACGGATTTGCATTTGTACCGATAGACGAACAAATGGCCACTAATTACACGCGCCGCGGTTTCTGCTAGCCTGGTAGTTGCACTTTACATTGGGATAGTAATCAGTATTTGGGACGAAGAGATTTTAGAACGTCAGTAATTACTTACATCATTGCGGGCTCGATTCCCGCCCTGGAAAATATGTTTGTACGATCTATGAAGATTTGTTCCGAGTGTTCTGGGTATAATAAAAATCAAAACTATCTGTGTAATGTATAGTATTAAGTGTATCACACATCCAGTACACATAACACAAGCTCTGCTTAGCTTGGGGCTAGATGATGCTGTGTGGATCGTCCAGCATTATTTATTTATTTATATAATAAGTTCCTCTTAATATAATAATATAATAATATCCTAATATAATATATATACGTGAAATGGCTTCACTCTAATGATCCCTTTCTGGGAATAAGTGACCCTAAGTCTTTGGCGTTGAGGGACTTCCTAAACATCACCGGCTATGTTCAAATGAATAGCATCTGCAATGTTATTGATAATATCCTAGACCTCGTTATGGTGGATGAAAATTCCAGTCTCTCCGTTTCTTCCGCACCCCCCATCAGTAAACCAGATATACATCATCCCCCACTAGAATTAGCCATTATAAAAACTTCAATTTCTAATTTAAATTATAATATTTTACAGTGTAAATATATATTCGTTAAAACAGACTATGAGGCATGTGTTCGTGATCTGTGTAAAATAAATTGGGAGGATTATTGTCATTTAAGTTGTAATGATTACGTTCTGACATTTTATAATATACTATGGGAAAATATAGATAAATACACTCCGAAGGGTAAGCCTAAGAATAATTGTTATCCAGTTTGGTTCTCAGCTTCGTTGATTAAACTTCTTAAAGAAAAGCATAAATATAGGACTCGGTTTAAACGGTACAAAAACCCTCGGGACTACGATACTTTTGTTTCCCTACGGTTGCGAGCTGGGAAAGCTATGGATAACTGTTTTAAAGACTATATTGAAAGAATTGAGAGTGAATTAAAAACAAATGTAAAAGCTTTTTGGCGTTATGCTAAGTCTAGAAAATCTTTTAGAGGTGTCCCTGACCAGGTTTCATGGGGTGATCGTGTTGGTGAGGGTGGTAGTGGTGTGGCTGATTTATTTGCAGAGTATTTTGCATCTGTTTACGGTGTTAATCACCAGCCTGGTGACTTGTCTCCAGGCTACTCCTCGTCTAACTATAGTATGTCTTCCATTGGCATTACTGAGAATGACGTTAGAAATAGCATCAAAAAGTTAGATCTTAACAAAGGAGCTGGTCCGGATGGACTTCCTCCTATTTTTATTCGTCTCTGCATTGATGCTCTTATTATGCCACTGCAGATAATATACAATAAATCCCTTAAGGAAGGTACATTTCCTGATTTATGGAAAATCTCAAACATTATCCCCCTACATAAATCTGGTACTATGAATGATGTAACTAACTATAGACCAATCTCTATTATATCACAATTTGCAAAGATGTTCGAGGGTCTCATTTACAATGTAGTTTATTCCCACCTCCGTCATATAATTAGTTTGAAGCAACATGGTTTTGTGTCCAACCGTTCTACTAAATGTCTAACTTGCTTATTTACACTAATTTCATTAGTAACACCTTTGAAGCTAGGGGTCAGGTTGACGCTGTTTACACAGATTTTGCAAAAGCCTTTGATCGCGTTGATCACTCAATACTTTCTATGAAATTGAATTGTGCTGGTATTCATGGCTCTTTGTTGCGGTGGTTCGAGAGTTATTTAGTTAATCGTTCTCAAATAGTTGCCCTGGCGGGTTATGAAACTGTACCGTTTTCTCCTAGCTCTGGTGTTCCACAGGGCTCTAAGTTGGGTCCTTTGCTGTTTTTGGTATTTCTGAATGATCTTTTAGATTTAATAAATTGCAATTGTTTAGCCTACGCTGATGATTTAAAAATATACTGTAGGATATCGGACCTGAGTGATTGTGTGAAGCTTCAGAGAGATCTTGATGTCCTTCAACAATGGTGTTTGAATAATAGAATGGCGCTCAATGTTAAAAAATGCCAGACTATTACATGCACGAATAAAGTGAATTACATTAAATTTGATTATCATATTGATGGATCGGTACTGAGCAGAGTGTCGGTCATCCGTCCCTAGGGGTACTCTTTGATACATCTCTATCTTTCCGCGATCATATAGATAGCATAGTGAGTAAGGCTAAAAGAATGCTTGGTTTTATAATCCGTATGTCGAAACCTTTTCGTAATTGTAGTAGCATTATTTTACTTTACAACGCACTAGTAAGAAGCTCCTTGGAATATTGTTCCAGTATTTGGTCTCCCTATTACTCAACTTATACTAATAATGTTGAATCTGTTCAGGCCCGTTTTGTTCGGTATTTATGTATGAAGAATGGGATTCGAAAAGCTATACCTGATTACAATGACAGGTTAAAGCACTTTAATATGATTAGCTTAAATGAAAGACGTAACCATTCTGACTTACTTACACTTCATAAAATTATAAATGGTTCCATTGATGCACAATTAATAAACTATTTTAACTTTAGGCCTGGCCAACGTAGTAAGCGCCATCATCGTGTTTTTGAATTACCTACATCCACCTTAAATACTACATTTAATAGCCCCCTTACACGTATGGCAAGGCAATATAATGAAAGGTCCAACTTGACGGATTACCCTATTGATGTTTTCTCCATGACTTTCGCTTCATACAGACGCTCCCTATTTAAACAGTGTAATAGCCCATCATACTGACCCATCACTGATTTTTTATATTGTTTTATAGTTTTGTAGATTTAGGTTTGCTTATTTTGGTGTAGACACATTTTATTTTGTTCTTCATTGTCTCAAATTTTCATGTGTGAATGTCATGCACACCTGTCATTTGCATGGTTACTGAAATGTTAATTTTATATGTTATTTAATTTGAATTGTAAGTTACTGTGCTGTTGGTGTGCTTATGATAAATAAATAAATAAATAAATAACTTTTAGGCTGGTTACAGAATCATGGGCGTCGTCCCGTGCTCGGCTAGAAGAGATGTCAAGTTGGAAAGAAAGAATGTTGTCTATTCTTGGTAGAATAGAAGTAGAATTGGTCATGCTACGTGTGCAGGGTGCAATAATAGAATAGAGAAGAGTGGAGTACAGAGCAAAACTGAACCCTTTTACTTTCTGAATCTATATTAAAAAGATATAAGTATATTTGAAATAATGTATACTCACATTGACGTCTTGAATCTCCCACTGTTCATTTATAAATAACCAATAACCATTATACTGCCTACTTCAAACCCCACACTTGAGTACGCACTAGCTCTTAAGAAAACAAAAATATCTGGAACTCATAGCCTGGAAGAAAAAATAGACTTAGCTAAAGAAAGTACCGCTGTTAGCTTTATTGTACTTGAGTAATAAGAATGATAAAAGGAATAAGAGAAAGTATTGAAAGAAAAACACAAATTATTTTGTTTAGTAAGATCTATAAAATCATGAAGTTCTATATAGCACATTTTTATAACAAACTAGCTTTTGCCCGCGGCTTCGCTCTTAGGAAGTGGGGGTTCGAAAGAGACAAAAGCCTATGCCTAATTCACTCTCCATCCCTTCTACGTCCACTTATAAAATCACGTCAATTCGTCGCTCCGTTTTGCCGTGAAAGACGGACAAACAGACACACACACTTTCCCATTTATAATATTAGTATGGATTCACATACACAGAGTCACACTCTTTATTGTTCACCATGAAAACGTACAAATAATGACTTTAAGAGCTACATAGGGTGTTACAATGGGCGGCCTTATCGCTAAAAGTGGTCTCTTACACGTTAACTTTGGGTGGACTTCAAGGAGAAAAGATATTATGACATACTCACACCTTTTTCCCATGGGGGTAGGCAGAAACTACAGAACGCCACCTACAATGTTTGTAAACGCACCTACGACACAGGAGAAATTCATAGTGTGGGACAACGATAAAAATACAATAAAAAAATACGTTACGCATTAGTATACTGTTATACATTTTTGTAACTACATCTTATAAACCACAACATTTTCTTATCGCATTATTTCTCAATCTGCCACAAAATTTTCCCCTCAATTTATCATACAAATTCTTTTTTTATTTTTTCTTCATCAAGAATTCCTAATGTAAGTGTGTGCTTGTGTATCTTACAAATCCTATAGTTCCAATTGTAATTGGTTCTCTTAAATATTCTTTACTAAGGGGAAGATTTGCAGACTCGGTATTTTATTATTATTATTTATTATTAGATTTTTATAGGAGATCCAAAATCTGTATGTAGGTACTGCAAGGTCAGCGCAATGGCTGAGTGATTGGTTGCTGCGCCTCGGAACAATTACTTGTATGGCCTACAGATTTTAGTTCTGGGTCAGGCTGTTCGTGTATGTGAGTTAGAATATTTGTAAATACACCCATGATACAGGAGAAATTCGTTGTGTGGCCCAATGTTTTAAAAAAAAGAAAAATAATGAAAGAAGTCCGTACTACGAAGGCCAGATCAAGGTCAAAATGTTACCACGACTGGGCCACTTATTGTACGGTACCTCATCTACTTAGATCCAACAATACCTCCTACGTAATTCCCATTTGAATTGTCCAATAAACATAAAACAGTGATCCCGTAACTTCAGCCATTCGCCGAGTACATAGAATGCATTCTAACAACCAATCAAACTTTACGATTGTACACCGATTCCCGGGATTTTTTTCCCGCTTTCTCCCAACGTCATAAAATAGAAATTGTTTCTTTTCCCCTTCTTCCGATAGGCACAAGTATAAATATTTATTGGAGGAAAGATGTCAGTAACCTACTTATTCTGTCGTTTATAAAACATTTCGTAAAGATAATAAAGCTGTTTTTATTATTCAACAACTTTTAGTACGTTTCCGTTTTTTTTTTTGTTTCAATGTTGGTGTTAATGTTTTTGCTACAAGCCTCCTTTTCAAATGTATACTAAGTTACTAGGTGGGTATTAAAGAAATGCTCATTAACCTGAAGGTTTCTTGTCCCCACTACAGTATCGGTAAAATTAATAGAAATGGAGCTGCGTTTCTATTCATTTTACCGATGAATCGTAAAAATAACTTATAACAATAGGTTTTTTTGTATTATATTATAAATGATATTCATCCCTATAAATTGGTTTTTACACGTGAAACATTCAATTTTTTTTTTAAACTAAATCCGTGTTTCAGTATCATACTACTCTGAGAAAAAACACCAAATACGAGATCTTTTTTAGAGTCCAGACATTTCAGAACATTTAATTTATTTTATTTATTTATTTATTCTTCTAGGGTTACCTAATGCGACAGTATACACAATAACAATATAACATTATGTAACTGATCACACACAATGCATTATTTGTGAACTCACTCAGACAACAATGGAATGTATCAACATTTGACGACCGATGTGGCGCGGCGCACGCAAGAGGTTGCGGGTTCGATTCCCGCCTTGGGACAAATGTTTGTACGATCTACAAATATTTGTTCCGGGTGTTCTGGGTATTTCCTATGTATAATAAAAATATCTATCTATGTAATGTATTGTATTAAGTATATCAGTCATCTAGTACCCATAACACAAGCTCTGCTTAGCTTAGGGCTAGATGATGCTGTGTGGATTGTCCAGCATTATTTATTATTTATTTTTATCTATGTGGTTGATAGTGCGAACATGTGAGGACCATGCAGATTAGTGTCTGAGATGGTAATTTAAGGAAAGAACCACACTCATATGAGGTGGACCTCTCCAGTCAAATGACATTTATTTCTACAAATAGGTATTTAAACAACACTTTTACACGTCATACAATAAATAGATTAAGCCGATATTCGCAAGCTGACTACTGAGAAGTAAATTCAAAATAAATTTGTTATTAACAATCAAGATCATCATCTGCCTAGCCTTTTCCCAACTATGTTGGGGTCGGCTTCCAGTCTAACCGAATGCAACTGGATACCAGTATTTTACATGGAGCGATTGCCTATCTGACCTCCACAACCCAGTTTACCCGGGCAACACGATACCCCTTGGTAAGACTGGTTGTCAGACTTGCAGGCTTCTGACTACCCGTAACGACTGCCAAAGATCTACAAATGACAGCCGGGACCAATGGCTTAACGTGCTTTCCGAGGCACGGAGGAGTCTCGATAAGTTCCAAACGGTCACCCATCCACAGACTGACCTCGGCTAGCGTAGCTTAACCTTCGATCAATCCGTGCGGCTGTTTATATTTAGCCACGAGCTCCTCATTAACAATCAAGATATTCAAGTTAAAAAAAATCAATTCAGTACGTAAAAATAAATTAGTTCTTGTCTGCAACAAACAATATTCAACTCAAAATTACTGCGTTTCTACTCACCCCGTTTCACGGTACAATGCGCGACATAACGTTTGTTTCAAGATTGTGTCGTTATTCCTAGAACTCGTCAACACCTCAAATATTTGTCGCCTTCGAATGAAAACCTCGTATATGCGAAAGAAAGAACTTTACAGGAGGAAGAAAAAACTACGTATAAAAAATACAGTTTTTTTTTTGCCATTGCATAATGACACTTACGGGTTTTTGCGGAGTTCTCACTAACCGCCATAGGTGACGTGTTACTCAACTTTTTTTTGTGTGAAGCTGGGGCGGGGCGTGCGTTCCGACTTTGTGCGTGCGTTTTTTTTACATAAATGAAATAAAATAAATAGAATCGAATATAATAGAATAATAATAATAATGCTGGACAATCCACACAGCAGCATCTAGCCCCAAGCTAAGCAGAGCTTGTGTTATGGGTACTAGATGACTGATATACTTAATACAATACATTACATAGATATTTAATTTTATTAATTTGAATAAATGAATTTTGATTTTGATTTTTTTTGAGATAGATACTTTGAAAATATCTTTGTAGATAGTACAAACATTTGTCCCAAGGTTATAGAACCCGCAACCTCCATTTATTTGCTCAGAATGTAGGTATTTACAATACATTTGGTTATAATCAGACATATTTTTACTTTGTTCTGAATATGTATTTGTTACTATAAGGAGATCTATAGTCAAGACACATAAAAAAATCTAATATAAAATCAGAATCTACTTTAATGCTAACCTATATTTAAATCCGAACCGCAATAAAGAACCATGGCTAAAAGATTCGGGACGTACATTTATAAAGGGCATGTCTCGCAGGCTCTGGTATAAGAGGTCCACTCGGGGTCCAAGGTCAAGGACGGTAATAAAATAGGTAACGGATGAACGACCCGTGCTGCATTTTGATCTCGTCGAGATCATATCTTACCCTCGCATATATTTTTTCAAATACAAAAGTTACCAGTATGTCATTGAAATGCCCACGTTATGAATTTATTTATTGATCTATATTAATAATATAAAGATGTTAAATTTGTTTTTGTTACTTTGTATGTAGGGAGTAATATCCGTAACTTATGATCCAATCCTAATTCTTTTTTTTTTTACTGTTAGTAAGCTATATTATTCTGGAGGCAGGAAATATTAGACAACTATGAGACAGGCGACACGGTTGGCGCAGTGACTGAGCGATCGACCGCTGCGCCGCGTGTCGTGGGTTCGATTCCCGCACGGAACAAATATTTGTATGGCCTACAGGTAATTGTTCCGGGTCTGGCTGTACGTGTATGTGACATTAAATGTTTGTAAACGCACCCACGACACAGGAGAAATTCCTAGGGTGGGGCAACTTTTTTTTTTAAAGATAAGGAAAGGAAAAAATGCTATTATTATTTTCAAAACTAAGCTTAAAAGGGGGTGTAGGGGATGTTAAAGTTCGAAGGGAAAAGAACGAAATCCTCGCGGACGAAGATGAAGACGAAGTACTAGTACTATTGAAAAATATACCTATTTATGGTTAGACTGGAAGTCGACAGGCTTGGCAAATGATGACAGGTTAATGCAATCGGGGTTATTTACATACTTCCAAATGGAAAAGTGCAACTGAGTTAGATTCCAAATTGTTAAACGTCACTAAGTGACCTTTGCAGAACAGCAAGACAAGCAAAATTTTAAATTAATGTGTGTGTTGCTTAAAAAAAAATATAAAAATATGATGTGTTAAATTAATGTGTTTGAATAAGCAAAAGACATTCTGAAAATAATATCAGCAAAAGTGGATTGATGGTTTTGTGATGGTCTAGTGGATAGAGCCCCGCATCTCATGCACCAGCTTGTGGGTTCTAATCGGGCAAGTACCAATACTAAGTTTATCTAAGACAAATCGTGAGAAAACTGAAAAAGCCTGAAATCGCCAAACCACTTTGAGTAATGCTCGTGCCTTCTCTTTGAGACTTTCTAAAGACCATATCGGACACTAATCTGCATGGTCCTCACATGATCTAACCAAGATAATGTCTGGGCTTTAAAAGAGACTGTGATCTCTGAGTTTCTTTCGGTGTTTCTTCTCAGAGTAGTGAGATAGCGAAACACCAAAGTAGTTTAAAAAAATATTTTACTTGTTGACGTGTAAAAGAGCATTTATCGAAACCAATTTACAGAAACAAATATCATTTGTGATACACAAGTAACAAAATCAGAATCTATACAATCTCAAAGTAAATACCCAACTTTTGGATTGGCTACTTCAAGTACATCTGTAAGTTTAAGTTAGTAACTTAACTGCAGAATTCATAATCGTGGCTCCATCTTAGCTGCAGCTTAACAACTTTGAGTCAACAAAATTGCAACTTGGTAAATAATCAAGGTAAACTAAAGTGGAGCTGTACAACTTTGCGCTTGCGTTGTGTAAATAGAGATTTCTGTTAAGGGGGGTCCGTCAAGGAAGCTCGTGAAATACAAAATTTCTTAAATTCACGGTTCCGTACCAACATGGTGTGTCACAACTGCTTATATGAGTGACTAGCTTATGCTAACGGCTTGAAATTAGGAATCGTTTAAAACAACTTGACTTTCATTTTAAAAGAGTAATGTCTTGCCCATTCTTCTCCACACAAAGCACCTTTTGAACGGGGCAACTAGAATCTTAGTATTTTATGTTAATTCTATTTATGATTAATGCTCGTGCCTTATGTGTATGAGAAGAGGCTGAGGCTGTGAGACAGTAACAGGCTGGTATTGTTATTATTATTATTTTGACGTTGAAAAGTGCCTTTTTGTTCTATTGAAATAAATGATTTGACTTTAACTTCACATAGAAAATAAAGAATTGAGGTCAGGTGGGATACTATAGCATATGGTTTCATTTGCATAAACATAATTTTAACATAATTTCCGTAAAGATAATTCGATCTACAACTTACATAATAAAATAGGGCTGCAATTTACTGAAAATGTAAAAAAACAATGTGGAATCCTATTTCAGTTTAGCCAGTTGCCGTGCCCCCAGCGCCATGGTTATTTTTGTCAGGCTATTTTTGGATAAAATGTAAAATAGAACCAAGTTACGAAATTGAACAAAAGTTTTTTGTCGTATTAATCCTACTCAGGCGGTTAAGCGGTTGAAGGAATCACCTTAAGTTACTGCTATTGAGTTATACACTCTGGGATATGACTTAATTGTAGACCGAAGATGAAGACAGTGGTCTTTCAGCCAGTTTACATTACAGTTTACCACCAAACCTAGAACATTTAGTTAATTGTCATATATTTACTTACTCTGTTTTAGTATCATATAGTTCGGTTGATTGCAAATGGGATTTTGATTTTAAAATAATATTCTGTTTGAGCTAAATAATTTAAAAATAAGGTAAGTACTTTACAAAGCTTATGCAGCGTAAACCGTAGCAGGTGGCGCTACGCCGTAGCGGCCGCCATTGTGTTCCCGCTACGACTGCCACTGACGTAGTAGATAATGTTGACGTTGCGCGTAGAGCCCATATAAAGAAACAAAGAAAGAAAACGACACGGTTGGCGCAGTGGTTGAGCCAGTGGCTGCTGCGCCGCGTGTTGTGGGTTCGATCCCCGCACGGAACAATTATTTGTATGACCTACAGGTAGGTTGTTCCGGGTCTGGCTGTTTGTGTATGTGTGTTTAAATGTTTGTAAACGCACCCACGATACAGGAGAAATTCCTAGTGTGGGGCAACGTTTAAAAAATAAAAATAATAATAATAAACTGATTTGACTCAGAGTAAGGCAAAGTCTATAATCGCAGATCAACCTAGGAGGCTGCTTAACCGGACTCTTCTGTAGTGCTTTAATAAGTAAATCCTCCAGCCAGGGCATTATAACTTATAAACTACGCGGTTACGCGCTAAGGGCACCCTCTGTGGAGTACGGACCTAGAATTAGGACGTCGATGGTCAGCAAAGGGTCAGGCTGAGACTATTTAGGGGCTAAATTTAAAGCTGTTGGCTCAGCTCGAGCAAGTGTCGGCGAGGGTATGGACGGGACGTCATGGCGGGCCTCGGTGGTTAGGACCGAAGAACGTGCTAGTGGCCCTACTGCTCTCCTGGAGCAAAGTTATACCGTCATCAGGTGAGAGGGTACGGGTATTGTATCGGCGAATAAAAATAATAAAAACGTCTATTAGACAATACATGTAGTATCTAACTACTAAACTAGAGGAGCTCATGGCTAAATAAAAACAGCCACACGGGTTGATCGAAGGTTAAGCTAAGCTTACCGAGGTCAGTCTAAGGATAAATAAATAAATAATGCTGGACAATCCACACAGCATCATCTAGTCCCAAGCTAAGCAGAGCTTGTTATGGGTACTAGATGACTGATATACTTAATACAATTTTTTTTTTTTAAAACGTTGCCCCACACTAGGAATTTCTCCTGTGTCGTGAGTGCGTTTACAAACATTTAAAGTCACTTACACAAACAGCCAGACCCGGAACAACTACCTGTAGGCCATACAAATATTTGTTCCGTGTGAGAATCGAACCCACGACACGCGGCGCGGCAGCCGATCGCTCAGCCACTGCGCCAACCGTGCCGTCGAAAATACACTACATATATAGATATTTTTATTATACATAGCAAATACCCAGAACACCCGGAACAAATATCATAGTATATAAATTTAAATATAAACATCTGTCCCAAGGCGGGAATCGATCACGCAACCTCCTGTCTCCTGCGACTTTCGCCCGCCGCGCCACATCGGTCGTCGGACCTGGTGGGCGACTCCACCGTGCCTCGCAAAGCACGTTAAGCCGTTGGTCCCGGCTGTCATTTGTAGATCTTTGACAGTCGTTACGGGTAGTCAGAAGCCCGAAAGTCTGACAACTAGTCTTACCAAGGGGTATCGTGTTGCCCAGTAACTGGGTTGTGGAGGTCAGATAGGCAGTCGCTTCATGTAAAATACTGGTATTCAGCTGCATCCGGTTAGACTGGCAGCGAACCACAACATAGTTGGGAAAGGGCTTGGCAGATGATATGTAGTATATAACAATAGATACTTTTACATGAGTACATGTATAATGTATCTCTATCAGTACTAATGCCAACCCCCAAACTAGGCCTGGTCCTGTATTTTGGGGGCTAATGTTCAGTCAGAATTTGTGCAAAAATAAGATCGAATGTGACTTAAAAGCTAGACCCCTAAAATTTGTCTAGAATAACGTTAAATAAGAATAAGTAGTGGGAACGACATGTACGGGCTGATGATGTTGTAATACCCCAGCAGACAAATGAAATTAACCACAAACGTTAATTAAATGAATCCCGAGAACTCTTAATTAATTATATGCTCAATGATCCGGCAACCAATCTGCTATTTGAACCATAATTTGGTGAAACTAACTCCGAAGCCCTCTAATGTGGAAACTTCACATTTATCATGCTCAGCCTCCGATAACGAGTGGCAATGGGATGAATATTATACATACACACATAGACTCACGCCTTTTTTTTATTGGGGTAGGTAGAAACTGCAGAACGCCACCTGCTAAGAATCGTCTTCGCTTTTGCTTAGTTTACGTTCATATATCTGGTCATGATATAAATAAGACTCAGAAAATTATGTTATCAAACACTGTCATGGTTTACAAAAAATGTAGAGACAAAAACTAACAATCTTTAACAATGATAAAACTTGAAAAATGAATAAATTAATACATGAAAAGCAAAAAACAAAATAAGGAATCACAGGACATCGAAAAATTCATCCGCATCACTGCCAACGGGAAAAGTGCCCAAAAGGCTGGCAGCGTTGCGACGTTGAATGCCAATGATTCTTTGGCCAAAAAAAAGGCCATCCCTCTGGTCACGTGAAGAGTCGACGAAACGCTTCGAGGTGTCTTGAAAAACTAAATAGGCACAAGGACCCCATGGCCCTACAGTAAGAGTCTTATCTTCAATAATTCAAACAAGAATCCTGTAAACAAACCATCAATACGTATCCTCATCCAAAGCAAACCCACCATTCTACAATAACAATTTATCACCACCATGAAATCCCAGATTAAATTCTTTATTACAGATTTGGCCAATAATTTGGCACAGAGGATGCCTAACCAAATAATGGCGGTCATCAATAAAGGCCAGCGCTGCTCCTCCCCATTTGTTATTAGGGATTTTTCATCCTCCTCTAAGGAAATGAACAAAGGATATAGATAGTTTAAGGGGGGTTTCCGTGGTAGAGAATAGATGTAAAGAAAAGTAATGTTACAAATTGCGTCGTTAGTCTTGTGGTCGCCAGCTGTAGTTATGAGCGTTAGGTCCTGGTTTCGTTTCCCGGGTTTTTCCATTAGGAATTTCTTAGAAGCAGCCCGGAGTGCGGTTGGTGGCAATAGGCTCGTCCCCTATTTCATGGGACATAATTATCATCCTGGGTTGGAAATCGTATTATCGGTTCTTTCCATTGGGAATTTCTCAGAAGTCTGGAGTCTGGTTGATTGTACTTAATAAAAACTGGTGAAATCTGGGTATAAAAAACACCTACCTAAAATCATAATGGATTACATTAATAGAAAAATGGATTACACAATTTGTTTTCATTATCTTGACAGGAAATAACAGAACAAGCTCTTCAACAACACAACCCAATCTGTAATTTCGCCCGGTTAATGGCAATGGGTCAACATGGGACTAAAACACAACTCGCGAAATGTTGGTCATCATCATCTACCTAGCCTTTTCCCAACAATGTTGGGCTCTGCTTCCAGTCTAACCGGATGCAGCTGAATACCAGTATTTTACATGAAGCGACTGCATATCTGACCTCCACAACCAAGTTACTGGGCAAATGATACCATTTGGTAAGTCTGGTTGTCAGGCTTTCGGGCTTCTAACTATCCGTAACGACTGTCTAAAATCTACAAATGACAGCCGAGACCAACGGCTTAACGTGCTTTCCGAGGCACGGAGGAGTCTCGATATGTTACGAATTGTTACCGTTCTATAGAGTGACCTCGGGAAGCGTAGCTTAACCTTCGATCAACAGCTTCTTCAAGCAGCCAACTCACCAAAAATGTTGGTGTTCATACTATATGCACACCTCTACTTTACCCTTCGGGCATAACAGGCGTGGTGTTCATGTTGTACCTAATTGAAAGAGATTTCACAATAGAGATGTGTTCTAGGTAAAAAAATATTAAGTCTGTTTAGTCCGTCAGTGAGATTACCAAAAATATTGGACATGGTATTTTTTGCTTACTCAAATCAATAAAAAATGACAATCATATAGCACATCAAAGTTCAGGATAAGGGGCTTGTGACGTCACTGTTACCTTAAAAGTGTAGCATGGCGTGACGTCACGCGCAATGTAGACACACTATATCGTCGTCATTTTTGGTTTACGTGAAAAAAAATACGTGTCCAGTATTTTTGAGTAATCCAACTTTCGGACAAATCAGAATTTTTAAGGACACTACCCTATTCTTTAATCTCTTACAAAACTTACGTCCGAGAATCACACGTTCGCGGAGTGAAAACAACCTCTAACGGTTTGCCAAATGGATTCCTTAAGAAGTCTCTCCAATATAATATGGTCTATACGGTAAGACACTGCCATATATTGCGCCACTGAGCTACCTAACCTAACTCATTGACTTAGCTGTGAGGTCAATGATTTGTGAAGTGATATTGTGTCCTATGTACAATTAATTTTCCTTCGTGAATTGAGGTGTTTTGTTTACGTCATCACCTTTGACGTTCAAGACAGTACATTTAGTAATTTGCTTATGTGTTGGCACATGGATAAATGATATTTCAACGTCTGCAAATTGGTTTTTACATATACGTCTCACAAGCAAACAAAATAAAAACTAGGTGAGGTCGGTGTTAAGTGTCTGACTACTCTGGGAAGATACACCGACTCGACAAAAAATACCAAAAGAGCCGGCCAAGTGCGACTCAGACTCGAACGCAAAGGGGAACTATTCCTCGAATTATCGTTCTTTATCCCTTTATACTTTCTGTTTCCCTGGATAAACTGGACAAACTAAAATTAAAACATTATTCATCGATAAAAAACTGGAAAAGAAAACTTAAAAAATAAATAAAAATATTATCTATAGAAATACAAACTCTGTGAGTCTACCTATTATGGTTCATGCATTTGATACACCTCGCCAACAGAGGGATGGACGGATAGCGAAGGATTAGTAATAGGGTCCCGTTGGCATCCTTTGGGAATGGAACCCTAAAAAAATAACTATGACAAATTCAACAATTGATAAAACATACTTTTTTTCATACTCACGAGGCAGGGTTTAATTCAATTTTTACATGCTTGTGGCTTGTTTCTACTATCTAGCACAACTTCCAGCGTAACTTATTTAAACAATCTCTTCATTACAACTTGGGTGAAGTAATCGATGAAGTGAGATGCCAGTATCACCAGTTAAGGAAGACACTAACGGCTCATTTTACTCAAGTTTGGAAACGGAAAGATTTTTACATAATCGACCGGCTGTTCCATATTAAAGTTTACCTAGCATACAGTGCTTTTTTAGATACAAACAGCACGCTTACTCTTGATTTTAAATCCAATCGATCACGACATTGGAATTTAGACGCTTACAGAGGTGGACTTAATGCCATCGGCATTTTCTACTACTCAACCTTTGGGTGCTGCAGAGACCAACAGTGGCAGGTGCAATTTCTTAAAAGAAGGGAAAAGAAATATATGTATGTATTGATTATAAACTGTAAATATAATACCGACATAGAGCCTACCTATTCTTGGGTACGACGCTAGCGACTAATTCGGGATCGGGCTTGGCGCGCGCTAAACGCTGTTCTTGAGTTTATTTTGTCATTGGCTATTTCGCCAAATAAACCTCATCAATCATGTGACTGCAAAATAGACATTGGAATCGAATTGGCTTTAGATCGGAATTAAAATGAGTTGGAAGAGAACAGCCCTAGGCCCGTAATTATGTATCAAAACCATAGTGCTGATTACAATTTGCCGCATGTATCGCCATATTGCGGATGCGGCTAATACGTCGCTGTGAGGTAACAGTGCCATAATGGCCACACATATTGCCAGGCAGGGCAATTTGGCCAATTTGGCCAATCCAATCCATTTGTCTTGAATTCGATCGCTTCGAACGATAGTGTTTCTATTGCCAGTTCGTTGTTATTTGTGGATAGAGAGCTGCATACCGCATTACTACTCTTCTGCAAAGAAATAATATTAGGTCTTTACCTATGAAATTGCCGTTCTGCAGTACTGGCCATTTCAAATCAAAATATTTTTTGTTTGGCTAAGAATTCTAATTTCAAATTAATTTTATTTTAAAAACATGGATTTTTTTTTCCAAAAGTAGTCATTTGTTTATTGATTAGTGTTACATTTTCATCGCATTTAAATCTTTTTCGTCATCATGGATACGTTAAAAATTCGAGTAATTATGGAATATGAGTACCGTCGTGGCAGCAACGCGGCACAAGCGGCACGCAACATCAACGACGTTTACGGAGCTAACACTACAAACCAACGCACTACCTGTTATTGGTTTGCTCGCTTCCGTTCTGGAAATTTCGACCTGAAAAATGAACCTCGCGGTCGTCCGAAGACTTTGGTCGACAATGACGAATTAAAGGCGATTGTGGAAGCTGATGATACACAATCTACGGCTGAATTAGCAGCAGCTTTCGACGTTAGCGTCAAAACAATATTGGTCCATTTGCGTCAAATTGGCAAGGTAAAAAAGCTTGACAAATGGGTGCCCCACGAACTCAATGATCGCCAGCGCGAAGTACGCGTCGAGACGTGCCTTGCACTGCTCAACAGACACACAAATGAAGGAATTTTGAACCGCATTGTTACCTGCGATGAAAAATGGATTCTGTTTGTTATCAAACAGAATCGCTGCTCGCGCTGCTGATCGCTTGCTGAGCGCTTGCGGTTATCCGCAAGCGCTCAGCAAGTTGGTTGGATCCTGGTTCAGCACCTAAACAATGCCCTAAACGAAAACTTACCCCAAGAAAAGTGATGGTCACTGTTTGGTGGTCTAGCGCCGGTGTGATTCAACACAGCTTCTTACCAAACGGGGTGAGCATTACTGCAGATGTGTACTGTGAAGAATTGAACACAATGATGGAGAAGCTGGCACATCTCCAACCAGCATTGGTCAATCGCTCGTCTCCGCTGCTCCTGCACGACAACGCGCGACCTCATACTGCACAGCAGACGGTCTCCAAGTTGCAAGAACTGGGGTTGGAAGCTCTCCGTCATCCGCCCTACTCACCAGAACTTGCGCCTACAGACTACTACTTTTTCCAGAATTTGGATAACTTCTTGGCGGGAAAAAAATTCAATACCCGAGAGGCAGTACAAAATGCCTTTGAAGAATTTGTTGCCTCCCGTCCAGCTGATTTCTTTAAGAAGGGCATCAATAAACTGCCACTGCGTTGGCAAAGATGCATTGATTGCATGGGTGATTACTTCGATTAATACAAATAAAAATACATGAAAAAAAATCATTTAAATTTTTTCATACAAAACGGCAATTTCATAGGTAAAGACCTATTATAATGGTAGGTAACATGCATACTTACAATACTCACGCCTTTCTCCCATGTAGATAGGCAGAAACTACAGAACACTTCTGTCTACACTATCCTTATACATATATCCTGGCACACACGCAAGCCAGTTGCGAGTACTACGCAACTGACGTATCCGAATAACATCACCAATCAGTGCAGTTATTATCCTTCTAGATTGTCCCCTCCCGGCGCATCAACTTACAGCTGCCTTAAAAATAAATTTAACCAGCCACTAAATAAAAGAACTGGTAGGTATGGTAAATATCATTGTTGCCTGTAGCCTTAGATTAATATTAACTGAACATTTATATTTAATCATTAAATGATCGTTAACTTACCAATAAATATACGCATGCGACAGTCTTTGAATGCAATACAAGAGGGAAGTAGACCCAGGTACCCAGTGTAACCAAGGCCAGCTGCCAAGGGACACCTGGGTCCATCACGCTTGTCTCAGCTCCGAAAGGTCGCATCCTATTCTGATCGCACGCAAATCATGAAATCTTTGAGCGTAAATATTCTTGTTTAGAATCTCTATCGAACATATGTGAAATATCAACCTTGATGGTTCTGTATCTAGGAGTATATTCGCCATCACAACAAACATTGGCCCAGCAGACAGATGTTTGTACCGCGTCTGTAGTGTTTGTTTGTACGCAAGATTTGTGTGTGTAGCAGCCACCAGAATGTCCGCACACGAACAACATTGTGCCGGCGTGTGGAGTAGTGATTGTATGCAGTCATAACTTCGAAGTTCCCCTTGCTATCTTAACTTGCTATCTTTTCTAAAATACATCATCATCTGGCTAGCCTTTTCCCAACTTTGTTAGGGTTGGCTGCCAGTCTAACCGGATGCAGCTGAATAGAAGTATTTTACTAGGAGCGACTGCCTATCTGACCTCCACAAACCAGTTATTGGACACCCGGTCTTACCAAGGGGTATCTCCCTTGGTAAGACTGGTTGTCAGACTTTCGGGCTTCTGGTTACCCGTAACAACTGTCAAAGATTTACAAATGACAGCCGGGACCAACGGTTTAATGTGCTTTCCGAGGCACGGCGTAGTCTCGATATGCTACGAACGTTACCACAAACTGATCTCGACAAGCGCATCTCTTAACCTTCGAACAACCCGTGCTATTGTTTTTATTTAGCCAAAACCTCTACAAATCTACTTTTCTAAAATACATTTTTTAAGAAAATGTTTTTGTTATGCCTGGTTGATGGACTCGCTCTCTATTACATGGGACTTAAACATAACTAGCGAATATGGGTATTATCTTATGACCCCACAGGACAGTGCGGTTAAGCAGTAGATATCCCTGAAGGATAAACTGCGAGATGCTCATTCCAAAAAAAAAGTCGTTTTGCAATGACGTCGTAGATGAACCTACCAGAAAGAAAAAAAATAAAAATAAAAGAAAATTTTACGTACTTATATTTTTTTTATATATAGTGAATGGTTCTAAGTACAGTACGATCGCAACCCTCGTGCCTAACTTTATCATATTTGAAGAATTTTCATATCCATTTTATTAGCTTTGTGCTAATAAAATGGATATGAAAATTCTCCTCAAAACCATCAAGTAATAAAACTTACCTTTATGCTAAATACACCAGGATGCATTCACTTTGAGGTACCATAATAACATGCAAATGGTTCAAAATGAGTTTCAAAATTCAGACGAAAAAAGTGAAATGAATATTACTAAGACTTGCAGCAACCATCCAAAGGATTACGTGCTCACTCAAAGACTTTGAACTTTAAAATTGAAAGCTTTGCTTGAGGATGTTTTCACAAGAATATGCTGTTAGTGCTGCCGAGTTTTTCAAAGACCTTTCGCCCAAAGTCGAGAGTAATTACTTTGAGGGAAGGCCATTTTAATAGAACACTGGTTTTTTTGAACTGAAAAAAGACTTGCACCTGTTTAGAATTTCCAGTATATACCTGTGGTATTTGTTTTGTCTTCAATAACATAATTTAAGTAACACTACCTACATAGAGGAAATCGTGGCTAAATAAAAATTGCCGCAAGGGTCAATCGTAGGTTAAGCTCCGCTTGCCAAGGTTAGTCTGTGGATGGTCCGTTTATTACTTATCGAGAAGAGAGAGGAAAGCATGTCAATCCGTCAGTCCCGGCTGTTATTTATAGCTCTTTGACAGTCGTAACAAGCCCGAAAGTCTGACAACCTATCTCACCAAAGAGTATCGTGTTGCCCAGTAAATGGGTTATGGAGGTCAGATAGGCAGTCGCTGCATGTAAAAAACTGGTATATTGCTGCATAGGGTTATACTAAAACCTGACCCCAACATAATTGGGAAAAGGCTAAGCAGATGATGGTGACGATCTAATAATACTATATAATATAATTTTTTTTTTTTTTTTTTTTAGGTAGGGCCACTCGCAGTTCAGCACTTAAGGCTGTTTACTGCTTAACCGGTCGATCCTGTGGTGACCTTACAAGAAGGCCCCCAGCCAGGGCTAACTACAAGTTACATAGACATTTCTAGTCTATCTTTTATATGCACGTAAACGTATGTTTCCTCAGGCAATTTTTTTTTCTTTTGTATCTTTTTTGTAGTTCCTCTGTTTTATCTGCGTGTATTTCTATTACACATCACATTTACATCTAAACACGTATAGATTAAGTATACCTATAGGTGTTTACCTATACATAATTCGAGGTGTAATGCACGCTACGGAAACCGTTATGGCATCCACGCTTACCGTGAAATTGAGTTAACTTCAAACAAAATAAATGGGATCCAGGCATATCAACGTAAAAGGGAATTTAATGCAAATTAATATAAACGACGAAGACAAACGATCTTGGGAGAAGTGTAATAGAATGTTCGTACTGAACTGAGGACTAATTGAATTTGGAATTTCAGTTGAGTTTTTTTTTATTAGTCATTAAAGTTGACGGAAGACGGAAGAGATATTCTTATTCATTCTAGGAATTTCTCCTGTGTCGTTGGTGCGTTTACAAACATTTAAAGTCACATACACGAACAGCTAGACCCGGAACAACTACCTGTAGGCCATACAAATATTTCTTCCGTGCGGGAATCGAACCCACGACACGCGGCGCAGCAGTCGATCGCTCAGCCACTGCGCCAAGCGTGCCGTCAAAGATGAGATGAATAGAAGAAGACATGGTGACTTAATATAAATTGGGATTATGGCAGAAGGATGGAGGGTGGAGGATGAAGTGAATGCCAGCCTTATAATGCCCCACTGTAGAGCGGATTGGTGATATCTGACTTATAATAATTATTAGCCCGCGACTTACTCCACGTGGAATTTGAAAATATTTATATTGTGCGGAACCCTATTTTTATTTTAATAAGACCTAGGTAGATCGATTTATCGCCCCCGAAACCTCCTGCATACTAAATTTCATGAAAATCGTTGCAGTCGTTTGTGAAATTCAGATTATATGTATATGTACATAAATACAAGAATTGCTCGTTCAATCTCGTTCTATTTTATGTAAAAATAAATTATGAAAATTTGGATGGCGTTTATGTTCAGAACACTTCACACTCAGGTATCTAAAATAAATAATACAAGTCGATTATTGTCTCAGTACAATGCGGTCTCTTTACACATTTACAGAGAAGGTACAAGCATAAATCACCACGCCTGCTCAAGGCGGCTTAGCGGTATCAGACTAACTAATATCAATTAGGCCCAGATTTCTTCATGGTATTTTCCTTTACCGCTGTCAGTAATGTCCAAGAGAAACTTAGATAGTACCTACGTATGATTTGAAAAAGTCATTTGAACCCGGAACCTCCTGCATTAACCACTCGGCCATCGCGACATGTTAAGTCATCGCAGATCTAAATGAAAATCAAAAGGAAGACATTTTTTACCTCAAGACGTCAACGAAGTTCTGAAACTAGATTTAATTAAGCAAACCCCGAAATGAAACGACGAAAAACTTTGAAAGAAGCTCTGAAATTAATGAGGTGCTCGGGAATTCCGCGCCACTAAAATTTGAGGGTCGCCTCCTCACGTGGCCAGAGAGTGTGACCCCCGTGAGGCCATTTAATCTGCTTATTTCTTGGCGTATCTTAAGTATTCGAAGTAATAGAGAGGTCTTGTTATATTGGCTATGCAGTGTTCTGGAGGTTTTGAGCGAGAACTTAAATTAGTGGCTGGAATACAGATTTTGAATGGGAGTCATAGGAGGTCACGTTTTAGGGAACTTGTGTGAAGGTCTAAAGATTTCGGCGGATACTCGTCTTTCATTCAGAATTCATGTGTGGATTATTTCAATAATTATTTCGTTCTTGAAAGCCCTTTGGCTGAGTATGTAAGGTTAGATCTAAGGTGTTATTAAGCCTGCTTGCTTCCTTCTCATTATCCTGAAAACTGGCAAGCTTAAGTCTTCTAAGTGGCTATAGATTCGCCCCCATTTACTTGGGAAGAATCGTAGCATCGTTCGGTCGTCTCTGCCTACCCCCATGGGAAAAATCGTTAGTTTATGTATTTATTTATGTAATAAATAAACCCGTCAGACGATAGCACCTCCATTATCTAGCTTCCTCAACATACAATCAAAGGAAGCATAAAATATGTGAAACTTTTTTTTTTCTTTTTTTTCAGAGATGGGATCTGCTTTGAATTTCGATTTGCTTTTCGTTTTCAACTTGTACTTGTACAAGTTGAAAACGAAAACAATTTGGTAGTACATAAAAAAGCCATTAACGTAACCATGAAATAGAGCTGCTCTCCTGATTTCTGGTCCCGATGGCAATGTTAACACGCATGTTTGCGTTAAGCTGATGATAAACAGTGTGGTCACACACTGTTTGTTTCTGTCGAAAATCCTTTCTTGATACAGTGTAAACAGCTAGAGATTATTTTACCATAGCCCTGCCCATTGCAATTCTTTGGACTGTGTCGGTCAACTTGGTTCTCCAGCGAATTTCTTAATATTCTCTTTTGTTCTCTGTGCTCAAAAATGCTGTTGATTGTTGTGTTAACTAAAATCTAACTTTTTAACCTAACTGCAAAGAATGGCATTTTCATCATCAGGTCATCTCAATAAACTTATCTATTACTTTATTAATGATATATTCTATAGTTTTAGCTCACCAAAAATAAGCAAATAAAAAGTTTTAGATTTCTCTCGTGGCTAAATAAAAACAGTCGCACGGTTTGATCGAGGGTTACACATAATTTCTAAAATAAATTTAAACTGCTTGTAGCCTATACAAATATTTGTCTCGTGCGGGAATCGAACCCTTGACGTGCAGCGTAGCTGTCAATCGCTCAACCACGGCGCCAACCGTGCCGTCAATGATATGTTTTTGATATCTTCTTGTGTTTTTTTTGCACAGAACACCTAAGTCAATAAGTCTGTCTCTGTGCATTTATTGCATAAAGTTAAAATAATGTTTTGACAAGTTAATGTTATAAAGCACCAGAAGCTTACTACGAGACGAGTGTTAATCACAATGTAAATTATACCAACATAAACAGCTCACAAATACGCTGTAAATTACATGTCGTTAGGAGCTGTTAAGGATAACATGTTTGTGTCGTAAAGGAGCTCGTGGCTAAATAAAAACCGCCACACGGGTTGATCCAAGGTTAAGCTACGCTTGCCGAGGTCAGTCTGTGGATGGGTGACCGTTCGTAACATATCGAAACTCCTCCGTGCCTCGCAAAGCACGTGAAACCGTTGGTCCCGGCTGTCATTTGTTCATCTTGGACAGTCGTTATGGGTAGTCAGAAGCCGGAAAATCTGACAACCTGTCTTACCAAGGGTATCGGGTTGCCCAGTAACTGGGTTGTGGAGGTCAGATAGGCAGTCACTCCATAAAATATTGGTATTCAGCAGCATGCGGTTAGATTGGAAGCCGACCCCAACATAGTTGGGAATGAGGCTAGGCAGATGATGATGTTTGTGTCGTAGACTGAAGGTTATGACTTGTGTATAGAGCATGAAGTTACGTCCAAGAACGTCATTCTTGCACGTAACTTCATGCTCTCATGTACAGAGGCCAGCATAGCAAGCTATCACGAACTGTCTAATTTTCCAAATTGAACACAAACCTTATTATTTTGTAATAAAGTTTAAAACTGCCAAAGAAATTTGACAGGGCTGGGTAGCTTCATATGCCTCTGTACATAAGTTAGATTTGTATAATTTTGGTAAAAATATCTAGACTCATATGGAAACTGTGGAACTTAAAGAAAAAGAAAAGAAAGAAAGTTAAAAATTGTTTATTTGCACAGAGGTCATGCATAATTATAAGAAGGCAAAAAGACAATAAAAATAAGGAAATTCTAATGTTAGTATAACAAATAAGGACCGTCCTTTAAATATTTACCATCTAAAATACTAGGAAGTGGCGAAGGGTGGGCGTTTTAGGCAACTGGCTTCTGTAATTTTTGCCGTACAAAAGTGCTGTTTCTCAGCCTAATTTGAATAAATGAATTTACGTTTTTATTTTTTAATAAATTGATGCCAAACAACAATAACTTTCCTAAAAAAGCCAACAGGCTACAAATAAAACATGGAAACTTGGTCCTTCGAGCCGACACCCGTACCTAAATTTTAGATGCGAAATCGGAGCATTGAACCCAGCAAATTAATTCAATTACTTTCCTTTCACATTACAGCTTCCCTAAAAACATATAAGTACCTACATGCACCAACCAGAGTTTCTTTTTAATACAGACTGCCATTCGTAGTAGTAAGACCAGAATAAGCTGGCCTCTTAGTCTATAAAAACTCCGTACTACGCTAGGCCACCTCAAGGTCGAAGTGTTACGACCGACGTGCGGTCAACTGTACATTATGACGTCATGAAGGGGGAAAATATAACACGTCACTACTCGGCTTTAGATATAATCGCTTTAATGGCAAGAGTGACGTATTATTCCGGTGTAGCGCTCTTCTTTTGTTCAACTTAGTTGGTGATAAGAGATCCATGTTGTGGGGTTATGGGCTGATAGGTATATACCTTTTTGTAGCTAAAGGTCATTACTGGAACGTGATGATTTGTCGTTTACAAGCAGTTGATGTGCCATCTTGTCGGCGGTGACTTGGCTTAGTGGTGCGGGTTTAGACGTCACGGGAGAGTCAAACACCTCACTCCCCCCCTTGACCTGAGGAGGCCCGCGGGGATGGGCTGGCACCAGCCGGTGGTAGCAGAAGGATCGTACGTTCGGTTAAGTGTGAGCTGGAACCGGGGTAGTTTTTAGTCAGTCAGACCTAAGCGTCTGACAGACCCCTTCGGCATGATGATCACGGATTTTGCACCCCGGCAACAAAAATAAAGTGATGCGGTTTGAACTGACGTAAAGTTTTGAAGTGACTCGCTGCTTAGGAATTCAACTCCAAGGTTTTTTACTGTTTTGAGTCATGTCGATGTTAGTGACAGTATTGATCCACTCTTCAGTATATTTTCGCCTAGTTTTGATTACAGCACTTTTCCGAATATGTGTTTCTGCCTAGCCTTTTCCCAAATTTTTAGGGGTCGGCTTGCAGTCTAACTGGATGCAGCTGAATACATCATACATACATCATCAGGCTGTATTAGTCCACTGCTGGACATAGCCCTCTCCAAATGAGCGCCATAGCACCCTGTCTTCAGCTTGCCGCATCCAGCATCTGCCTGCAGTCTTGCGCAGATCGTCATCCCACCTGGTCAGAGGGCGTCCTACACTACGTTTGCCGAGTCGCCGTCTCCACTCAAGAACACGTTATACCAGCGTTATGCAGCTGAATACCAGTGTTTAATGACTGAGTTTGCAAATAAATCTTTGCCTTTAAATGGAGTAAAACTGTTTGTCAGATTTTCGAGCTCCTGACCAACCGTAACCACTGTTAAATATCTACAAACGTCAGCCGGGACCAACCAACGACCTAAAGTGCTTTCCAAGGCACGAAGTCGTCTCGATATATAATGAACGGTCACCCATCCACAGATTGTCCTGACCTGATAGGGACAGTATACAGTTCAATAATGCCAGATGCAAGTTCTTCTATCTTCTAAGCTGTAAAAATGTTTCTCCATAATTGTTTGTATGAAACGTGGAATTGGACAAACATTTAGATTGGCTTAGATAGTTTGGTCACGTTGGTTGAGAGGATGAGTGAAAGGAGACCAACAAAGGGTATTTATGAGGCAGACGTAAGTGGCAACGCCGGGAGGGGACGTCCTAGAAATACAAACACTAACCTTGTTGGTGATGTTCTTCAGAAAGATTTAGTGCGTAGTGCTCGTAACCGGCGTAAGCAAAACACTACGTGTCTTATATTGTTTTATTATCTAACTGACAAACTAACTATGTACATATTTTTTTTTACCTAAGCGTCATCCCTATTTTGAATACGTGAAGCGAAAACTTCGGATCCCTCTTAAAGAATATTTCGCACACGGACGATTTTGAGATTTGGCATAGTTAAATGAAGAAATTTAAATCTAACGAATTTAGACTACTGGGCGGCTACTAGTGATGACAGTAAGGACAAATTCACTTCGCAAATAACACAACATTATAACATTTCATTGCTTATTTCCAATGCAAAGATCATAGTTTCCAAGAAATAAAATGCCTATATTTCCAAGATTACCTACACCGTTATATCCGCCATACATACCTGTACACTATTTCATATTATAAATAATGCACACGCATGCCAAAAACACCTTTATAAAAACTAGTTTCACGTCCCCGTAGGCGCCATATTTTTTTATCTATTCCTCAATTTCCTGACAACGAAGTGGGATGAAAACACACCTTATTTCCTTGTAACAATGTAAACAAAACAATAGAGAAAATCTTGCATAGTCGACCTCGTCCCCAAGGTCGAAAGTTACTTGCACGTCCTAACACGACAAGGTCGATTTGTATTAGTAACAGTTGGGTACTTTCAACCTTAGTGCGGTTTCAATTTTATAGGGATTGTTATCAAAAGTGGCTAAAGAAATACTTTCGACTATAGTCAAGAGTATGTTTTAGCAGTTTTGTGTGATGTTCGAGATACAAAGCCAAGAGATTATACCTTCATACTTCTAAAATTAAATTGTAATCATAACGAATCAGTTGTCTATTTGTATAATGTTATAAAATTAGTCCTACCTGCCTAGTACCTAAGTCTAGTGATCGCATGTGCTACTTCTGAACATGATGTCCTGGGTGTCCATTTGGGTTTGATTTCTGGGACGGGCAATAAACTTCAGGTTTCACTTCTTTCTTTTATTTCTTTTCTTTATTTTCTGTCTTTTCTTCTTTATTTAAAAACGTTGCCCTAAACCAGAAATTTCTCCTGGATCGTGGGTTCGTTTCCAAACATTAAAACTCATATACCCAAACAGCCAGACCCGTAACAACTACCTGTAGGCCTAACAAATATTTGTTTTGTGCAGGAATCGAACCCGCGACACGCAGTGTAGCACCCAATCGCTCGGCGACTGCGCCAACCGCAAAGTTATTAAATACCTGTCCCTTGGGAACACGTTGTTTCATCTCCGTTATCATAATTTCGGTAATAGCTTTAAAGGTTAACTTGGACCACATCAACTTAAACACGGCCACACTGTCAAGTTATCCATCATATTATACTTACCTAAACTTTATTCAAATCCTTAGTTCCAATAATTTGACTGTTATTGTCACTTAAACGAATATAATCTTTATGTACGTGTGAATGAAGTTGAGTTTAGATTGAATACGTATAAATTGGTTTGTTGATTATTACAAATAATAGCTAATTATTACGAGCTTACAACTCTAACATCAAATTTGTTAGATAGTATGCATGTTGCATCCGGAGTTGTGTACTATACGGACCTTGTAGAAACTAGATCAAATTTCGTTGCGTTCAAGCGTTTTTACCATACCTGCTATTGGAATCAAATGTAACAGCTCATCATTTAGGACCCATTAATATCAGTGTTAATTTTAAACCGTGGGGCTAGGCAATTGGGCCTAAGCCATTCGTAAACGTATCTTTGTGCCTATTGACCTAGCTCTGTCTTCTTCTGTCTCCTGCTTGATATGAAGGGAAGTGGAAATTATGTATTTTTCTATCTCCTCCGCTGATGTTTTCTTATTAATTTCGTTGCGGGATCCAAAACAGTTGAATCGTTTCGACTCCGGGACTCGTCGGGCTTCATTGACGCTTTTCTGGTGGTCGCCACTCGCGATTTTGGTTTTCAGGAGTTGCAATGGTTTAGGAATAGTGTGACGGGCTTGTCCCAATTAGAAACTCTAACACTATCACTTACGGTACTATTTTAAAGTCGTAAAAAGTCCCGTTTACGTGTTTGGTATACAATATTTTGAATGGCCCAGTTTTCGGCATCGCCAATCATGCATGGGATTGTGGGTTCAAATCCGGGCAACTACCCACGTGACTTTTTCGATTCATATGTCGATTTAAAGCTTTTCTTAAACATCACTGAAAAATCATCGTGTGAAAACCTAGACTTATAACCAATGTAAGTCTAAAATCGCTAACCAGCCTCGAGCGAGCGTGGTGATTAATACTCGTGCCTTCTCTGTATGAGAAGAAACCTTTGCCCTGCAGCGGGACAGTAACAGGCTGGTATTATTATTACGAGTTTGGAAACTAAATCACGAATGCAGTATACAACTGCGAGCTGGCATCGTAAAAGCTAACTAAATATAGGTAGCCTTTAGAGCTGAATTCCCTTGTGGAATAAAAAAATGGATTAAAAAAATGGAAAATGGTTTCTGTCAAGACGAGGAAGATGACTATTTAAAATTATAATGTTTATTATACTGTACCAAAACAATGTGCCTGCGTTCCCTTAAGGGTTACGCCGAGATGTACTTTTAGTACACCCACATTCTGAAAGTTATGTTTAACTGGCATGTAATAAGGGGTAAGCCTATTACCATCAAATGGGCACAAAACCGGACTCAGAACTGCTACTGCTGAATTCCTAATGGATAAAGCCCAATAACACTTTAACCGAACCGAGAATAAAATCCAGCACCTTACCCTTAGCTTAACAGCATACCTGCGACCACAACACCATCAAAAAATGATATTGTAATTGTTTCTTTTATATCCATTAGTACATGTATACAATAATAGGCCGAGCTTGTATCTATCAAGAGGTACATTGGAATACGTGAGAGAAAGAAAAACATTAACTTGGGACCCGCACAGGAAATACAAATAAAAAGAACTAAAACTAACAAGTTTACAAATACAAGGTCAGAAAGTTTTATACCTCATCCTAATTACCTTGACTGCTGTAGTTAAAACATTTGGCGAAAGAGTAGTAAACGAACATGTTGGTGAAAGGCAGTCAACACAGAAGCATCACGCTTGTGAAGGGTTAGGCAGATAGTACAGCCACAATATAACGTTTACGTGTTATGTTTAAGTCTCATGTAAAAGGGAGCTCCCTTTTGCCATCAATCAGGCTCCAGGCTATTCCTGTAAAATTCCAAATTTTTAAAACTAATAAACAACACTGCCCCACCCGCGAATCGAACTATAAACCTTGTGCTCAACGGTAGTCAATAATTTATCTATTTCATAACTGATTACTTACTGGCACGTGTAGGCTTAATAACAATCCGAAAATTATCCCATAACAACAAAATAAACAGATAAACACAGCCATTACGAAGGGTTCTCCCTACTCAACGCAGAACCCTAACAAACAAAAACAGAAAACTCCGCAGAGATTGGAATCCAGTTAGCGAAACAAAAAGTAGAGCTTCGCAATCGAATTCGGCGCTTCTTAATTGACTTTTGACGTTGTTTTGCAATGTCAATATATATTCCAACTTCATAATTTTTTGAGAGAGCTCGCGTAAAAAGAGAAAACCTCAAATTGTTTTTAAACATCCGTCTCATGTACCCATTGGACCAACTTTTGGGCCAGTCATATCTAACACTAGAAAACGCTAAAATCGCAAACTAACAGCTTGTTCATTTTTGGAAGTGAGTACAAAATCGTTCGAGTTCAAAATGAGTGTGCGCCAAGAAAATCTTAAAATTTCTCTTTATTGGAATAAGTTGACAATTTTTGGAGAGCTGTATTGAACTTACAGACTCAAATCCTTGCAATTTTAGTCTACTTTAAAAAAAAACATGGAAAAACATGCACAGTTTAGGACTTATATTGAAAATACCAGAAAATTTCGTCTTTTTTCGAGTGCTATTTCGTCTTTTTTCGACTGCAAAGTTAGCACAGGTCTTTCGAAGCTGCAAACTTGGATATACGCTACTGGTAGTGGTCCAAACAGATCCTCAAAAATCCCAATACACATATCAATGTTGCTTGATGATGGTAATAAATTGAAATATATTCAAATCGTAGTTTTTCCACAAACGAGTTGGACCCCCACTGTAAAATACAAAACATATGATAACGAAATACACAGAAGATTTCCTCGCACACTTCCAAAATATCGAAAAAAAGCACATACGAAGTCACATTTAACTAATGAAACAGTAATAAAATTATTCTGACGGACAAACACGTATCAGGGATCTACCATGTGTTACAGTAATGGTTCATATATTTTCTTTAGCACCAGTATATCACGTTCATATGCAATGCAACGTTGCAGAATTGCAATCCGGAGCTCTGAGCTGATCTATTTTGGTAGGTAAAAACGACGGGTTTGTTTTGAATGACTACATTTTATTGTGAACTAGCTTTGCCCGCGACTTTGTCCTCGTGGAATTTAACATAATATGGGTTTTTATTTTCTAATTGTTTTTTTTAATTTTCTAAAATAAAAGTAGGCTAAGTTACTCCGTATCACAGCTACCTGCCAGTGATTATCTCGTCAAAATCATTCCATCTATTTCGGAGATTGCCTCAAACAAATAGACGGACAAAAATTAAAAAAAATAGTTTTTGGTATAAGTACCGTATATACTTTCAAGTTTACTAAAAAGTTGTTATATTGACATTACAAACAAACACTTCAATTTTATTTATTTATAGGCAAATGCCCTTCATATCAGACATAATATTAGTAACAAAAGGGATTCGTCGAATGTGTGGTGCGCTCGCAGTTGACATTTTGAAAAATCCCCCGTTCTGCACGGGTGCTCTAACCATCAACTCGTCGCTCCGCCAGACTGACAGCTGTCAAATCTCGTTCCGACCTCTTTATCTTTGCGCCGTGATAATTGTGTTGATGAAGCGTATGTTTCTATATTACGAGTAGTACGTCTAAAACAAATGACACGTTCTATATTTGAAGGAATTTTAAAATCGATTGAGTGAATCCAACCAGAACGAATACTGCGTTGGCAGAATCCTGTACGCGTGAAGGTTTCATTCAGCACACAAACTCTTTTACTTTATTTTTTGTCACTACAGTTTTCTATGCTTTCTTTATTTCATGCTGCCAAGTTCATAAAATCATGCATCTTGAGACCTTTATTCATATATCCACAAAAATCGAAATGTCTACCGTAAACTTTTTAGCTTACAATAAAGCTGACAAGTGATAAATTGTGCATGTATACTTGAAAAACACATTAGTACACGTCCGGGCGTGAAATAACATAGTGTTCGCTTTGCTTACTACATTTTAGTTTACTTACGTATGTATGTGACTATAATCAAAGAGTTCTATTGTCGGTACTACGTAGGAAACTTATGTTCCTGAGGTACCGGACTAATAATGAAAGTTTATACTGTATATAGTACCTATACCAACAAAACATTTTTGATAGTCTGTCTGTCGATTTGTTTGAGGTATACTCCGAAACAGCTAAACTGATTTTGTCTCTGACTAACAGATAGCTGATGTATTAAGGAGTAACTTAGGCTACTTCTGTTTGAGAAAAATAGTCAGGGTTCCGCACAAAAAAATTAAAACCCATGAAATTTTGTCAAATTCCACATGGACGAAGTCCCGGGCACAATACAAAGTACTAAAAGTAGGCGGCGTGAAGCAGAATCAAAGATAAATAAAGAATAATAGGCCCGAGGTATTAGAGACATGTGACTCACTTGCTCCGATATTTATTTTGTAAATGTATTTCGATATTCCAATGTATATTGTACCTATACAATGTTTGTGTATTATACATATGTTATACATCGCACGCGGTCTCTCCCACGGGTATTACAAAGCTTTTACGTCGTATTGGAGTGTGTCGATTTAAAAACACAGATTGCAGATACCTACTTACTTATGTTATTATGTAAATACTTGTTAGTACAACAAATATTATTGTTTATTTTGTACGTAGTAAGTAATGACGACGACGACACGACGTAAAGACGACACGGTTGGCGCGGTGGTTGAGCCATCGGCTGCTGCGCCGCGTGTTGTGGGTTCGATCCCCACACGGAACAAATATTTGTATGGCCTACCTACAGGTAGTTGTTCCGGGTCTGGCTGTTTGTGTATGTGAGTTTAAATGTTTGTAAACGATACAGGAGAAATTCCTAGTGTGGGGCAATAGAGAAAGAGAAAGAGAATGTATGTAATAGCAGTAAAGGTGTGACGTGGGGGCGAAGTGAGCTGTCATCCCATATTAACGTTAGCAATTGACAGTTCACTTTACCTTGCTTTACGCGGGGAGATTTGTACGTATATACCGGCTGGTAGGTACAGAGGCCAGCACATCAAGCTACCCGAATATGTCAAATTTCTTTGATAGTTTTTCAACATTATAACAAAAGAATAAGGTTCATGTTCAATTGGTAATATTGACAGTTTCGGATAGCTTGATGTGCTGATGACTGCCACCCAAATTCTTCTTCTTCTTCTTAGTGAGCCCATGGTAATCTATATAGGATCGGCCCAAAAATTAGCTAAGAGTTGGCACCACGGAATAGGAAAAGCAAGTGGAAGATAACAAATAAGCTTTTCGTCAAAACTGAATGTGTTATTCACACCAAATGAAGACTTTTTTAACTTACAGTTACTAACTTACTTACTAAAAGATTACAACTGAAGAAGGTTGTTATTATTTAACATAAATTTCCGCATAATTGTAACATATGCTAGATAGCTGTGTGGTAATTTCCACTTGTTCTTTCTATTACGTGGTTGGCACCATCAGTAGCGTCCATCAAAACCTACAGCGTGCAGGTGTCAGGGCACGCAGCTCACGTTACCAGGTGTCCCATTGTTTGTGGAGCACCACTACACTTGCACACCAGGCTGGAGCCGCACTGCTTTTCAACTGTTTGCAAAATCACAACATGTCACTATTGTTAGTCCACTTTTTATAGATAGTTGTTGTGTCATCGAATCAGAAATACACATATCATAATAAAATCAAGGTACTGACATAGCCCAAAGAATTGAATAGGTTTAGCGATACTGGGCAGAGCAGGCAGCTATACATTCAAGCTAAAATCTTTAGTAACAGACGAAATATGTCAAGATATCGACCCAACACCCTATACGGTAATCTTTGGTTCAAAATACCTTATTATTAAAATAACGGTATTTTTTTTTGGCTTCTGTCTAGCATTTTGTCCAACTATGTTCGGATCGGCTTCCAGTCTAACTGGATTCAGCTGAAGTAAGTGTTAGTACTTTTAAGTTACTCGTCGTTTCAAAACCTTCAAAGGACAGCCGAGACCCACGCTATGTTATACATCTATTGATGGGCAGCCATACACGGACCGACCTCCGTAAGCGTTGCTTAACCTTTGTTCAACCCGTGCTGTTGTTATTAATTACCCAGAATCCCCTTCCAAACCTACTCTGATACGGTAACACTTTTAATAATCTCCACAATCTTACGTCACGTAAAAAAACAAAACGCCAACGTATGTACAATCAAACTACCACCACACAACCACTTGAACCAGTTATTGCGTACATTAGTTAGCTAATTTGGAGAACAGCCAGGCAATCTCGCCATGTATCGGTGGTACAACGACTACTTATCATACCGCAAATGAGGCCCGATGTTCTACAAGCTGCAGGGAGGAAACTTTGCCCACGATCGTGTTAACTTCACCCAGGAAATTGGAGTTCAACTTTGTTAATTTGTACCTTTTGTTGTATTTTGATAAGGGATCTTTGCTGAAGGGGCAGGGTATTGAGTTAGGGAGGGACTTATCAACAGCGGGATAAGTTTTGTACTTATAGGTACCGATTGTGGTTTTAAATATTTCTTACTGGAGGATGACTACGAGTAAGATATTTTAAAACTCACAATTTGATTGTATACAGCGTGGCGCTACAAATGCTACAATGGTGATATTAATTTAACACACATATACGTTTTCACATTTTCCTTTCATGAAGAAATTATGTTTCCATTAAACGTTATTATTTGCGGATTTATTTAAAGTTTTATAAAATAGCATTTTGGAGCAACCTGTAGTTAAAGAACTGTCGCGCAGCGGTCATTTACCGAGGTCACGGATCATAACATCGCATCAATGAAATTAAAATGAATAAGCAATACTTTAAAGGGAAGAGATATCCCTTTGTCGGCCAGCGGGCGGCGCAGGCGACGCGTACCCTCCCCACCCGGTCGCGTCGCAACGAAATCCAATTCTTTTTTTGCATTTCTAGTGCTAGCCTAACTCGTGCCCTTGACACACTTCTTCACAGTAGTGCGCATAATTACGTCGACTAATTTTGTTAATGTTTCCGTGAAAAAGACGCTTACCTATTGTTTTATTTATTTATTTTTGTGTAATGAGTAATTAGATTATGGTACTGCGATAAAGACGCTTTGTTTTGTTTTCGTTTTCTAATTTAGTAGGTACGTTGACATCTCTTGCGATACGGACGCTTTTATTTGTGTTATTAGTGCTTGTGTAAACTTGTGATGGTGATGGCAAATACATATCCGAACTACACAGCAGCTGAATATGCGGACATGATCCTAAATTACGGAGAATGTCGTCAAAATGCCGCTCTTGCGATAAGGACATATCGCGAGAGATATGGCGGTTCAACACAATGTCCTACTAATCCTCGCACTATTGTAGGAGCTCTTCAGCGTATCCGTGGAAACAGGCCAGTGGATCCTCGGTCTGTTTGGGCAGCTATTTACGGTGACAACATCATCGGACCCGTATTCATTGATGGGGTTTTGAATGGAATAAATGCGTTTGAGAAATTAAGGGAAATGGCTTTAAGTGACAATTTATTTTCAAATGTGCGGGTAAACATGAAACGCCGTTTAGCTCTTTGCATCCGCCAACGCGGTGGTCTCATTGAAATTAGAAAATTAAAAAATAAAGACAAATAAAAGCAGTGATTAGTGATGACAGTTATAACTAATATTAGTAACAAGAGAGGGTGATATGATAAGTGTTTGACTAAGCGCCTCCGCTGCTCGGTTTCTTTGATTATACGCCGTCAAAGAATCGGAACGATCACGAGTATGTACAAAACGCGTCGCGCGGTTGCCAGCGCGTGAAGCGACGCGTTGCCGCTCCGAGTTAATGTAAGCCAGCTAGGTAAGTAATTTCATGAATGATTTTTTGCAATGGTGATCCCAATTTTAGTTACATTTTTATCATTTAATTTGATTGATTTTTTTTTTCAATTTACGAGTTATTTTAACCTATCAAAATGAATATGATTAAAGGGCACTAACCCTACACGTGTGTTAAATTAATGTCGCCATTGTAGCGCCACGCGTATGTGAATTGAAATGTTTGTAAACGCACGAACGACACAGGAGAAATTCCTATTGAGGAAAACGTTTTTTTTTAAACATGAATGAAAGAGAAAGAATGATGAATCAAAGTCGTCCCGATTTAGAATCAGGTTTTAATAAGATATTGACATTTTGGTCTTGTGTTCGCAAGCACTACTGCTACTCAGAAGGTACCAGGTTCAATTATAGGGTCAGGCAAAGTGGTATTAGGTTTTTCATCTAGTAGAATTTGTCTGCAGCAGCTCGGACTCCAGATTTGTGCCCGATATATTAATAGGCTCGGCCGGTTCATTACTGACGAAATCTAGGTATACTCTAAGTGCATCACTGCTTAACCTTTCGAGATTATTTTTTCTTTTGAAACCTTTCCCCACACTAGGAATTTCTCCTGTGTCGTGGGTGCATTTACAAACATTTAATGTCACAAACACAAAACGCCAGACCCGGAATAACTACCTGCAGGCTAACAAATATTTGTTCTGTGCGGGAATCGAACCCACGACAAGTGGTGCAGCAGTCGATAGCTCAGTCACTGCGCCAACGTGTCGTCGAAATCGTGATAGCTTTTTTTATGGAACCCATATGATGCGACTTTGCCTGTGAATATAGTTACTACTATAACACAGGTCTATTGGGCACTAGGGAATTCTCTCTTGCAACTGTGCGTGTGAGACCTGCATGCAGGCCTAGATAACAAACTTTTCTCTTTTTTGATGACCTATGTGGCGCAGCGGGCGAAGGTCCGCCTGCGACGCAGGAGGTTGCGGTTTCGATTCCCGCCCTGGGACAAATGTTTGTACGATCTACAAAGATTTGTCCCGGGTGTTCTGGGTATTTGCTATGTATAATAAAAAACATCTATCTATGTTATGTATTGTATTATGTATATCAGTCATCTAGTACCCATAACACAAGCTCTGCTTAGCTTGGGGCTAGATGATGCTGTGTGGATTGTCCAGCATTACTTTTTTGTTCTGTCGCGCCAGTCGCTAACGTCAAAATTCATCACATCCGGAAAAGGAGTAACGTGATATCTCTAACGCTAATGTCAACTCCATACAATTTGATATTTCTGTTATCGTTAACGCTTACAGAAAAGGGATCTCGTCGAGGCCCCCTGTAGGCGAATGAAAGCGCTATCATACAAAATACACAGTCGGTACGCACATACAACCTCCTTGTTTCACGAACTCATTTTATTCGTACCTACAAAAACAGATGAAATGGAGCAGCTATTCTTGGCTCACACAAAGAAACCGAACATGTGCCTTTTAACAATGCCCATCAAATGATTGAATAAACATCAGAGAACCTTTTTCACACGCCAATATTATGCTATAATAATACCTAGGTACTTTCTACCAAAAGATTCAGAAAATTCGCGTATCAAGGTGGTTTTGGGTTAAATTATCAGGTTTTATATGTCACTGCCCGTGCCTGAAACCAGAAAGATGGCCTTAAAATATTTAAATAAGGAATAAACATAATGGTAAACATCTTTTGAATCACTGAGAGGTTTATTTCTGCTAGCAAACCTTAATCGATACCCTTCCGCCATCTCATTTATCAAACACGGTTGGCTGTGTTGGCGCTGCCGCAGTGGGTGCTTAGGCCCTCACACGGCGCAAATACTGTAATCTTATTGGTAACTTCAGTTTTGAGCCGTTTGGGGTTATATCGCTCGGATCATGGGGTCCGAGGACATGGAAATTTCTCGACGACTGATCGACACTTCGCGTGATTTGGGCTGGCTAAGTCTTTACCCAAAGAATTAGTATTGCCATTGATAACATTAGATTCTGTCAAGTTACTCGTTCTAACTAAAATCGAACTATAAATGGAAAATTTCAGCTATCATTAGTATGGACACAAAACGAATCACAAACGGCCACTTGGCGACGAGATGGCTCACAGCTACAGTTTCAGTTAAATTAGTTTTAGAAAAGTATATTATAAGTATATTAACCAAATGTTCATGAATGAATCCTATAATGTTGACACATCGAAATAAATATCTATATTTCCTAATTCACTATCTTATTTATTCATCAAAATATATACCGATTATCAAATAGTTACTAACCTATCCCATTACTCAGTCTCTTTATGGTGAGATCACCTTTTCCTTTCATACAAAATGCCAATCCATATTCTTCCTCCTTTCATATTTCTTTCTTTGATCTAAGTAAAAGCTGACTGATAGCCACCGGAAGGATCCTCTGACCTTCGCATAATATTCTTGTACGTAAAACTTATTTATTTGGCTGTCGTAGTCAGGAAACGAATGATTGATATAGTCTGCCGGTGTTCCAAATCTGGGACTGGTGTTATTTATTTGTTAATATAGTTTATAAGTTACCTTTCGTATAATCTATTTATGTATATATGAGTTTTGCTATCGTATAACCCGCTATATTGTGAATTATTTCATATTTTGACAATGTACTAGAAGTTTGCACACAATTTTAACACTCTTGGTATGGATCAATTTTGTCCTACTGATATTATTAATTATTTCGTAACAAAACATGACGCCTGTTGTCTTCGAAGTGTTAAGCAGAGGTGTACCTATGGCATACTTACATTTCACCGACTAATCTAGTGAAAAAAATATACAAAGTCGGTCGCAGTAACTAGGTAAAGCACCCCGACAGATAGGTTAGGTAAGAACTGTAGCTAAATACGCGCGAGCCGAGCGAGCAAACCGAGAGGTGCTGCCTCAGCGGCCGGTGAGCGCTACTCTGAAATTGGTCGCAGGAACTAGATTAGGATCTTTAGGACTAATCTAGTTATTTATAACTAGATTAGTCTAGTAAGATAGTTATACTACGACATCGACCGCTTTTATTATAACTATAGTACGGTATATACCTAGATCCCTAGGGATATAACTAGGTATTTAAAAAGGTCATGTGCGTAGTGCTCGCAACCGGCGTGCGTGTATGACCAGATCTATGAATGAAAACGAAGCAAAATGATTATGTAAAGATACCTCCATGGGTAAAAGGCGAGAGTTCATGTATGTACGATATAACTGTTATTGGGTTTTTTTCATCTAGAATTTCTCAGTAGCAGCCCGGAGTCTAGATTTGTGCGCGATCGATTGCAATAGGAATGATGTGGCGCGGCGGGCGAAAATCCGCCTGCAATGGAGGAGGATGCGGGTTCGATTCCCGCCTTGGGACAAATGTTTGTACGTTCTACAAAGATTTGTTCCGGGTGTTCTGGGTATTTCCTATGTATAATAAAAATATCTGTCAATGTAATGTATTGTATTAAGTATATCAGTCTTATAGTACCATAACACAAGCTCTGCTTAGCTTGGGGCTAGATGATGCTGTGTGGATTGTCCAGCATTATTTATTTATAACTGATGAAATGTAGGTGTACTGATACACCTCTGACTAACCCTTCGGGGATTACAAGCGTGATGTTTTATGTTAACGTAATAAATATGCAATTCGTAATTTAATCTACATTCTGACTTGTTGAACATAAGTTACACAAACAATTATACATATTTCAATTCGCCGTCGACGTCGTAAATAAAACGAAGATAAAATAATCTGGCTTTAAAACGTGCCTGTGATTTCAAAAACATTTTCTAAGCTCCCTGAAGCCCGTTATCGAATAATTCATTGAAGATAAAAAGAGAATCAGACTGCTTGGTACTGTAAAACCGTGTGATTTATAACGATAAAATAAATTCTACCGATAAAATTCCCTCTTTGTTTCAAAGTGGAAAAAGATTGGTATTTGATTGAAGTTAGTCTTAGACATCTATTCTTTTTCTTTTAAATTGCGCAATAGAATTGAAATTATCTTTTGTTTCGGCGTAATAATGCCTGTTTGAATTGTGGTTTTAGGATGAGGGGCCTACTGGGATTGGGCTGATGATATTAGTCACATGCACAATGATTGCTGGGCTACGCAATAGTCTTCACACAATAAATAAATAATGCTGGACAATCCACACAGCATCAAGCTAGCCCCAAGCTAAGCAGAGCTTGTGTTATGGGTACTAGATGACTGATATAATTAAAACAATACATTACATAGATAGATACATTTTATTATACATAGCAAATACCCAGATCACCTGGAACAAATCTTTGTAGATCGTACAAACATTTGTCCCAAGGCGGGAATCGAACCCGTAACCTCCTGCGTCGCAGGCGGACCTTCGGCAGTGGGACAGTACAGACTCCAAAAAAACAGTCCAGTATTTGCGAATTAAGAGTTTTTAATACATATCTGCTCTTGGGTAATGCCATGATGACATTAAGCATTAATACCAGCTGTTATTGTCCCTCTGCAGGCCAAATGCTTCTTCTCAAGCGGAGAAGGAGCATTAGGCACCACGCTTTCGCAAGGCAGGTTGGCGATTTTCTTTCATGTCTTTCTTTTTTTTTTTAAACGTTGCCCCACACTAGGAATTTCTATTGTATCGTGGGTGCGTTTACAAACATTCAAACTCACATACACAAACAGCCAGACCCGGAACAATTACCTGTAGGCCATACAAATAATTGTTCCGTGCGGGAATCGAACCCACGACACGCAGCGCAACAGTCGATCGCTCAGCCTGCACTGCGCCAACCGAGCAAAATTTTAAACTTATAGTTTTAACTAGTACTTAGCCCGTGACTGCATCCGGGTGAATTTCGTATCTACTTTTCCCTTCAAACTTGAACATCCCCTCCATCACCTTCAAAGCGTAGTTTTGGAGATAAAGTATGTAGCTTTCTATAGGATTAGGATATATGAAGATTTTTTTAATCAGTTAAGTAGCTTTTGACTTAATCCATTTACAAACAAGGTTTGTTTTTCAAATCAGATTGTTTTTTTTTTCTCTTTCTATCTCTTGAAGATTTTAATTTGCAATATAGTAGTGTCATTTTTACAATTATTTTATGAGTCTGTAAGCCTGCTTCAAAGGTAAAAAATAAAATAAATTATTAAGGTGAGCACGTAGGCTATAAGTGCATAAAATCTATAAAGTGACCATACAGCAGTAATCCATTTGGTGGATGTAGTTTTACGAGTCACTCGGGATGATATGCAGCCACATACATTTTATGTTCTACAAACTATCTGTCCTGCGTTTGCAGCTTAGGTTCCAAGACTGTAAACAAATATGTTTTCATGGAAAAAAATGCTTTGACACCTACGCATAGAGCTCACTTCGCGTTACAACTTCAACGATGTTGACTTTTTAATAGCGCTAGTCATTGTGAAATCGACTTGATGTAACTTATCATTTTAAAGTTGATATTTCTTTAAGTGGAAATAATGTCAATTGGAAGCATGGATTTGAAAATGGAATAAGTGATTGTACACGTTACAAAAAAGTTAAGAAGTTTGGGATTTCATTCCCTCCTTGTAAAGTTAATTTGTGATAACTGAATGAGTTGTGTTGCTATGTTCCTCTTTACAGATAACTTTACACTTTACGCATATTTTTTGACGTTCCCATTTGAATTATATGACTTAGTTCTAAGTCATCTGCCTAGTCTTTTCCCAATTATGCCTCCACAACCCAGTTACTGGGTAACACGATTCCCCTTGGTAAGAATGGTTTTCAAACTTTCGGGCTTCTCACAACCCGTACCGACTGTCAAAGATCTACAAATGACAGCTGGGACAAACATCTTTACACGTGCTTTAAGAATCACGGAGTCACGATATGTTATGAACGGTCACCCATCCACAAACTGACCTCAGCAAGCGTAACTTAACCTTCGATCAACCCGTGCAGCTAGGTTTTAAGTGTTATCAATATTTCAAGTACGGTCAAGGTTTTTTAGACCAATTTGTACCTATGGGTATCTAAAATAGTAGATTATTATGAAATTTGTCACTACATGGCTACTACGCTACGCCGTAGCTGTGACCGGTACGCGCTCTACGCAGTCGTACATCAGCTACGCTTTTAAGTTTTAATACTTTTTATGAGGCGTGTTGGGGAGGGTTGCAGAGCGAAAACACAGGAAATATTATAAAGCATATATTAGGAAGGTAAAAGGAATTTCTAAGAGAATAATGTACAATCGGGTCACACGTACAATAAATATGGCAGGTGTATAAACCCTGTTTCTGTATAGCCAGTGCTAGTAAGTACATGGAGGTGATATATCCTCAACAAAGCGCGTTTTCTGATTTTTACTAAAATATTTTCTCTTTCGCAAAAATTGATATCGTTCTTTTGGAGGTATGAGGAACAGGGTGTAAAGTTCCTCATCCACCATAGAAAAGGGAGGATCCTCCGACCAGACGGGTGTCGTGTCTGGTGGGCAACTGCCCGACGATTGTTGTCGGGCTCGTTTATATATACTCAGTCGCGTGGATAACTTTAATACCGCGATGTAGGAAACATCGATTTAGTTCGTATGTGGCGAGATAGATGTCGCTACATTCTTTTTTTCCCAATCGGGTCTGTTCGAAGTCAAATCCGTAAATAGCAATAGGGTCCTTAATAGGGACCTTAATACCTTTAATAAAATAGCGAATTAACACTCAAAAACCTTCAGAGACTAAAGGCTGACCCTTAAGATGAGAACCTCTTTTAGTCTGTTTTATACAAGTTTCGTAACGCGTTGAAGTTAGTTAAGAACTAGACCGTGAGTTTTAATTCTTCATTAATTAGTCGGGATAAACTTTCAGCTGGGACTTTGGAAGGAACGTGTTTTGTTTTGTAATGCCAACCAGTTAATATGAACTGGTAACGTTGTGTTAAGGAACGGTTTGGTAATTCTAGTTCGTCGCTCTTGTAGCGACATCTATCTCACCACATACGAACTAAAGCTGACGTCTCCTACATCGCGATATTAAAGTTATCTACGCTACTGAGTTTATTTTTAAGAGCCCGACAGCAACCGTCGGGCAGTTGCCCACCAGATACAACACTCGTCTGGTCGGAGGATCCCCTCTTTTCTATTGTGGATGAGGAACTTTACACATTGTTCCTCATATCTCCAAAATGTCATCTTGTGCAGCCGCACGCCTTGATTAAAGGTTAAGCTACGTTTGCCGAGTTCAGTCTGGAGTCTTACATACGATAAAGGTGCTCTTCGTCGAGAAGCTCGTGACTAATTAAAAACAGCATCGAAGGTTGCACGCTTGTCGAGGTCAGTCTGTGGATGGCTGACCGTTTATTACACATCGAGACTTATCCGTGTCTCAGAATTTAACAATTGGTCCCGGCTGTCTGTTGTAGATCTTTGGCAACCAAGGATATCGTGTTGCCCATTAACTGGGTTGTGGAGGTCAGATATGCAATCGCTCCATGTAAAATACTGGTATTCAGCTTCATCCAGCTAGACTGGAAGCGGACTCCTACAAAGTTTGAAAAAGGCTAGGCAGATAATGATGACTGGTTTGTGTTTTGCTCGTTTTTTTCATTTTTTGACCTATAAGCAGTTTACGGCCTGTTTAGCAGAAACTCACTAAAGACTCGGCATTGTCTAAGTCAAAGGCATTTGATTAGTTGAAACTAATTTATGTAACACTTGAGTAAAAGTCAAATCCCTCTTTGCATCCAATAAATTTTAAAATGGGTACAAAGTGTTGACTACGCGTAATATTATGGATTTTATTCCAAGTAAGAAGTACTATTGAAACAATATCCTAACATTAACATTGTCTAACATTCCAAAATATTTGTGAATTAGCAATAAGATTTTTATATTGATAATAGCAGACCCGGCAAACTTAGTTTTGCCATTTAAAGACAAAAAAAAAACAAAGAATGTTTGGGGAGGACCACCCTGATCACTTAGGGGTATGAAAAATAGATGTTGGCCGATTCTTAGTCCAGATATGCACACAAAATTTCAAACAAACCGGTCCAGCCGTTTCAGAGGAGTTTGGTAACAAACATTGCGACACGAGAAATGTATACAAATTTATACATTTTTGAATCAACATTTATTAATTTCATTTTATATGTTTACAGAAAAAAGCATAAGCTACAGCAAGATTTCAAAAATATATTTATAGGTAGGTTAGTAGGTAAAAGCATTCTCAAATAAATACCGAATCACATTAACGTGATTGTAGAGCATTCAGTGAAACCGCATCAGTCAACGTCGAAGATCGAAAGCATCTGATCTGATAACAGCCAGTGATTGATGCCGGCAGGTGCCGAACTGGTCGATCTAGTCCTCATCAATAACTGAGACAGTGACACGACAACAAGAGCGTGTGTGTTTTGTGGCTGATAACCTGATTTAGGAAACGGAGAAACTATTTTTTTATAGGGTTCCGCAGATATATGGCAATAATGGAACCCTTATAATTTATGTCCGTCTGTCGCTATCTGTCCGTCCGAAGGTTAGACAGACATTTCAACTGGGAGACTATTGTCACTATCTGTTTGAATTTTAGAAGTCAGGTGTATTACTTGGGACTTAAATATAACTGGCCAAATGCGGCTGGCCATAAGTTCTAAATAAAGAAATAAAAAAAGATTTATGTGTATTATATTCGTATTTGACGACCGATGTGGCGCGGCGGGCGAAGGTCCGCCTGCGACGCAAGAGGTTGCTCGATTCCCGCCTTGGGACAAATGTTTGTACGATCTACAAATATTTGTTCCGGGTGTTCTGGGTATTTCCTATGTATAATAAAAAATATAAATAAATAAATATCTATGTTATGTTTTGTATTAAGTATATCAGTCATCTAGTACCCATAACACAAGCTCTGCTTAGCTTGGGGCTAGATGATGCTGTGTGGATTGTCCAGCATTATTTATTTTATTTATTTATTTATTTATATTCATTAGTACCGATACACAATGGTGTAGTGAAATTCGGAATAAAACAGGGGTTGGTGCCTGGTGGTGGTTCCCCATATTTACATGTAACTGAGGTACAAAAAAACAACATAGATAATTCAGTAAATGATGTTTGTTTGTTGTGATGTTTCTATGTGATTAATCAAATAATATGTATATAATGTCAATAGTTGGTAAGATGTGCGCATTTCAAGTTATAACTGCATGAGTGACTATGTTTTTCATAGTTATTTTAGAAATACTATGAAATACAATAAATTGCTGCAAATATAATAAAAAAAGTATTTGCACGTGTGTGTGTGTGTGCGTGCGAGCGAGCGTGCGTGCATGTAAGTAGATGCGTAAATATTGGCAACTTAAACATAACTGACAAAATGTGGATATGGGAGGTACTCAATACTCAATATCTTTATTGCGTTCCAAAATGTACATTTGTAAGTTTACATTAGCTGGTGGGTTGTAATAACGACACAATTTTGGACCCTGTCGGGCACAGCATAGAATAATTATGGGAGAGAGGAGGAAGAGTACTGAGTGTTTATTTCTAATATTAAAAAAATATATATATTGCACATTACGTTATTATTTATAATTAGATAATGTACACCTCTGCCTAACCCCTCCGGGGAACACAGGCGTGATATTGTGTTGTGTCAATATTATACTTACCATTATAAAAAAAAATCCTTTTCATAGAGTTACAGAAAATCTCCTGATGCGTCCAAAAAGATAGAAGAAATAATGTTTTTGTTCACAACATTACAATGAACGCAACGTTATTATTCGCAAAATATGGCTACCTGTTACACAGTAAATTAGAACAGCCAACCGTGAAATGAGAAAATCACATCGCGCCGCATACATTACCTCCGCCATTCCAAAAGCTGTTATCACAGTAACTGCACGATCTCGGCACATAAAGGAACTTGAGAAAACTCTATGTATTAATAACTAGAAGTTTAACAGCGGAAGATGCTGAAAGTCGCTCGGTGGCTCTCATTAATGTTCGCCGCGCATTCCAACTTTACGGTACGGTGTGCACGGCGCCCATCTTAATCAAGTCGAAGTTTGCGGGCGTATTAACGAACAATGAAACTGAAACGTGTCACCATTGTTGAATGAAACTCCAGCTTATGACTGAGTGAAACTCTTAACAACGATAATTAGAACGGCGAACCGCTCCGCTGGCCTATTGTGTCGAGGAAATCATTATAACACAACCAGCGGGTCGTGACCCCCTGGTAGTTCAGATGTGTCGAGTACGGGGCGATATCTATGGGTCAACTGTCGTCGGATGAGGCAAACTGGGTAAATACCCCAAGAATTTCCTATAACGGTGCTTATTGTAACACCTTCCGTTTTTGTGGAGTGAAGCGAATTTTACCCCCGGGCGCTCGTAAATTGAGGGTTCGGCGAAATAGTGAGCTCTGCTTTTTATATTAATTAAAATCGCAATTTGTTCGCCTATTCTACTGATCTCGGGTGCTGCGATGCGTGTGCACACTATACTTTCTTGCTTAAGTTGAAAACTTATGAACAGTAATAAATTATATAAGTTTTTGAATGAAAAACTCCTAGTCTACTGAATACGCCTCGTGTTGTTTGCCCGCAAGGCAGAAAGTAATGATCCGTCTTTATAGAATAGAATAATCTTTATTGCGCACCATAAAAACTTACAAATTATAACTTTAAGAGCTATATAGGGTGTTGCAATGGGCGGCCTTATCGCTAAAAGTGACTCTCTCGACGACCTCTATTGACCACCTTTGGATGGACTTGATAGAGGAGTAGAAAGATGTTTGGTAGTTTGAGGTGTACTAAATACATAAGTATTTTAATACGAGTATCTGCATACATTATATTACAGAAAATTTAAATATGAAAATTACAATAGGACATAAACACGTATTATCACGCAAAGAAATGAAATGTTATATTAAGACAATTTAGAATGAAGAGAAGAAAAATATGAAGTTGATCATATTTTTCATCTCTTAATCCTAAAATGTCCTAACATATCAATTTCAGATACCTCTATTGAGAACGATATATCATAGAAACTAACACTGATTATTATATTAGTAAATATCCTTGGAATAAAAAAACATCGCCAAAACACCAAAATTTCACCTTTAACGAAAGAAAAAAAGACAGCAACCAGCAATAACAATGTCAAAATCTCCCCAACACATCGCACATACAAAACGCGACCCCTAACAAGTATTCAATACATCACAGTACTTCCCCACGTCGCTTGGTCCACTATTACTCATGTCTAGGACGCGCGTGATCAGCATCTTATCCCCAAACTGTTCATATGACGGGCGATTTACCCCGTGACAATGTCACATCGAACGACCGCCGACATAATGAAAGGCCCGATTTCCCGGCTCAACGGACAAGGCGACAGGCCGCCGCAAAAAAGATAACACCCTTATGAGAATCACAGAAATGGTTCCGATGTAGAGCTCTTCCAACAATAATATGAAAGTCTGTGAATTATTTCACCAAGTTTTTTGTTCTTCAAGATATGTATAAAATTAAATAACAATAGGGATGTGTCCTACGTAAAAATATATTAAGTCTATTTAGTCCGTCAGTAAGATTACCAAAAAATATTGGACACGTATTTTTTGCTTACTCAAATCAATAAAAAGTGACAATGATAGCACATCAAAGCTCAGGAGAAGGGGCATGTGAAGTCACGCCGTGCTACACTTTTAACGAAAAGTGTAGCACGGCGTGACGTCACGCGCAATTTCAACGCACTATACCGTCGTCATTTTTGGTTTACGTGACAAAAGAAAAAATACGTGTCCAGTATTTTTGAGTAATCCAACTTTCGAACCAATCAGATTTTTTAAGGACACTACCCTATTTAAATAAATAAATAAATAATGCTGGACAATCCACACAGCATCATCTAGCCCCAAGCTAAGCAGAGCTTGTGTTATGGGTGCTAGATGACTGATATACTTAATACAATACATTACATAGATAGATATTTTTTATTATACATAGGAAATACCCAGAACACCCGGAACAAATATTTGTAGATCGTACAAACATTTGTCCCAAGGCGGGAATCGAACCCGCAACCTCCTGCGTCGCAGGCGGACCTTCGCCCGCCGCGCCACATCGGTCGTCAAATCAATTCAATTTGACTGCCTCCTTGGTCTAGTGAGTTCTGGGTGGATTCGCAGGTAACAGGTTATTCGAATTCTAATTTGAATTTGCTAATTAGCTCCCCGGAGTCTACTAAAAAAGTCTGGATTTATGCCCGATTGCCGACAATAGGCTCGCCCCCTATTCTTTGGGATTTAAACGTAGCTGGCGAAATGTGTGTGTCACTATGGATACACCTCTGCTCTACCCTTCCCGGAAAAAAAGCGTGATGTTATGTCTAAAATTAAATAACTTTTAGAACTGGCCTAATGTTATCCGTATAAAGATTAAGCGTAAAATTAATTAGCTCCTCCCACAGTGAAAAATTCAGCTGTATTTTGGTATAATCTTGATACAATTAGGGACCCAAACTCTTCTGAATTTCGGATACGTACAGTAGGCCGGCCTTCGGTGGTGACACTACCTTTGAGCTGGCCTGTCGAAATAGAAATCTTCAATAGAATAAGAGGGCAGCTTACACTTGCTGGTTTGTCTTGTGGCCAAACGTACACGGGTGATACTGAAATTAAATTAAGCCCCCCACATTCGTTGGGTATATGCTTACGTGTATATATTTCAGTTTGCTGCCAACGTACAGGATAAGGATATTACAGGGGTCCAGCAAACTTTAAATCTTATTTAGGCGACATGAGGAAAGATTAACTGTTTAGAGTGGTTCAATTAGGGACAGCCCTCTGACAGGTAATGGAGCCGCCGAATTACGTGGTCATGATGGATTTTCTGTGTTTCCCTCAATACATAAACATGTTCCGACATGTATCTGGGTCGTTAATATGCCGTTAGCAACCATGTCTATTCCAGAAATTAACATTTTTTTTTCCTTTTCCTTTTTTAAAAACGTTGTTGTTCTCTGTATCGTGGGTGCGTTTACAAACATTTAAACTCACATACACAAACAGCCAGACCCGGAACAACTACCTGTAGGTCATACAAATACTTGTTCCGTGCGGAGATCGAACACGCGGCGCAGCAGCCGATGGCTCAACCACTGCGCCAACCGTGTCGTCAACATACTCGTAGACGTGCACAGCATATCCTGAGATTCCTATCTTTTATTTATCGAGGCTAAAAAGGCTCCTGCCTTTTTAGCCTCGCACAGGTCCTTTTATTTTAAATTTTAGTTCCTTTTTGCTTTTGTGTTTTATTACCTGTGCGTGTCCCAAATAAAAGCAAGAAAGAAAGAGCATTTCTTTCTTTTATCGCTTTTTCTATACAGTATACCTACATCTGTACAAAAAATAAATTTGTAGTGTCTGTTTGTAATGTTAAAATAATAGCTTTTTACTCAATACATACAAAAGTAAATGCGGTAGTTACACCAATTTTTTTTTTTTCGTCGGTGTTTGTTTGAGTTTATCTTCGAAACGGCTGGACCGATTTTGATGGGATTTTCACTGGCGGATAGCTGATTTGATAAGGAGTAACTAAAGATATTTTTTTTTTAGAGAAGATTTAATGAAAACCCATGTTTTGATCAATTCCACGCGGATAAAATCGCGAGCACAGCCAGTGTAAAATATTAGCAGGGACCTGCTTTACTTTTTATTTTAGGGTCTCTTCCAATATTCCAAAATGGTTCCAATTCAATATTCATTGTGTTTATTTTTTTTCATTATTGGGTCGTATTGTAGACCCGATTAAATCAAAGTAATAACTTGAATTTTATGCGCTGAAATTGCTCGAATGTATAATAAATGTCACATCAACATTTAGGCAGCTGAAATAAAACTGCTAAAATAAAGACAATAGTGATGTCTTTTCGAAGATTTTTCTTCCTATTAATCTGGTCCACCACAAGAATTAAAACAGCACCAGGTCAGTAGGGAAGGGTCATCGACGTACAACCTGATACCATTAGAGAAAATAGATAGAAAATAATTATTTAAAGTTTAAAGTAAAATAAATCAGTATCCCAGTATTTTACTTGAAGCGACTGGCTATCTGACCTCCACAACCCAGTTACTGGCCAAACAAACATCCTGTACAACATTATTAAAATAAAAAAACCAAATCGCAAATTTTGTTACTTATATATTTCTTTAGACTAAGTAGGTATTCACACTAGTAATAATATATAGGTGAGCAAACATATAAATGGTCGCTTGCCTATATATAAATATCTAATATCAATATATTTAATTTAAAAACTGTTTTTATATACTCTCGCTAGTCCATCTCGCTAAAACATCGGCCACCCCTCTAATATTGTTATTTTATTTAATTTTTATATACAATTAATGTCATTTACTCAACATAACAATTCATAACAGTCATACAGACTTTATGGTGTCGTCCATGCTTCTGATATGCTACCGTACACACGGCTGCTAAACATTTCTGGTATAAGCTGACTTCTCATTCTATGGAAATCCTATACAATGAGAGGTCAGTATAAACTGGAAATGTATAGCTTGATATGTAGCCGTGTGTACCACACACACATCATTGTAAGGCCTAAGAGTTAAACAATACCTAGCCTTTACATATGATCGGCGTTACAGTTTATGATAACCATAAGGGCCTATACACTCGGCGCTTGTTATACGCGCGGTGACAGCGCGTATTTTCTCTTAAAACAGCTAGTTGCTACTTGAGTTCCCAGCGCATAGAAGCGTTTTTTTTCGGCGCGTGAAAAAAACGCCGTGTGCATAGTCACTAAAAGCTGAGCCAGACCTGAGACCAGTCCACCAAAACACGCTGTTTTCCCCTAACCCTGTACAGTTCTGGCTACAAGTTCTGGAGGCCAGAAATATCCTTTCCTAGACCGAAAAAGATTACATGCACGTGCCTGGACGGGTCAGGTCTAGCTCAGCCCCTAACTCCCATCATCCGAATGATAAAATAACTATGTAGGTGAAGCAATCTCTTTTTCACAAATAAATCCAAAATCATGAGAACAGTCGATGTCGTTTAGTTTTCCGTCGTTCTTGAAGATGCAGCCGCAGAATTCTCGTCCTAACGCGTTGTTCGGCTCGTTTTCCGACCAGCCACTATAGCCAGCTTCTTCTAAAGTTTGGTCTGAAAAAAGAACAATTTTTATTATGTCGTATCCGGATATTACTAGCGTAAAACATGGTTAATAGAAACGCAGGGGTGAATAGAAAAAAAAAAACTTTGAAGAGGATTTTCGCGTTAGTTTAACATTATTTGTTACTATATACTACAAGGAGTCTTATTTTCTTTCTTATTTTTTACTGGTGTATGGTGAAGGGTGGGTGTTTTGGGGGACTGTCTTTTGTAAACGTTTTGACGTTCAATTTTCCATCAAGAATTTCTCAGTACCTGGTTCCGGTAGGCTCAGGAAGCTAGCAGGCACAGGAAGCTCTAGCTCAGGCTAGAAATGTGTTTTTGCAATAGGTTCACCTCTGCCTAACCTTTCGGAGAATACAGTCGTCCTGATATGTATTGTTTACATTAGAAAAAGATACTCACTGAAAATAGTCTTGAACACCCTAGTAGCATTACCAACAGGCTTATCAGCCCTAAATCCAGCAAAGAAGAAGTAGAAAGCTCTAGACCCTCGAACCATCTCTTCTGTATTCGTGAGGTTGAAGATAGCGTCATGTTCTGCCTCGGAGTTGACCACCAGCAGGTGAGCGCCCTCGGCCTGGCACTCCGAGTAGGCTTGACTCCAAGTGAATGGCATTCGAGGTATCTTGTAGCAGCTACCCACCGATGAATAGTATCTGTAGTCTGGAAATTGGAGAGGAATCTTGTTAGTGATTGGCAAGGTAAATGGTGGGACTTGGATGTGTTTCTTAGAGTTATGTACTGTCAAGAGCCCTTTCAGAATACCAGCGACGCGTTTTTCTTTTTTAAATATCGCTACATTATGCTGTGATGTTTTATTGATGATTTTGGTCTCCCAAAGTTCCACTTTGTCATCATCATACTGCACTTATCTCAATTTATTTGGAGCCGGCAATTCTTTTTAGTTTTTTTATTTACACTTTATGTTTACTTTTTATTTGGAAACTTGTTGGTTTTAGTATATTTTTCTTTTGTTTTTAATTCTCGTGTGTCCCAAATAAATGCTTTACCATCTTTATTTCTTCTATTTTTGTGGGATTTGTAAATAGGTTGTCAAGTGCTAGTGCGGAACTTATTTATTTTTAATTTCATTACTTTAAACGCTCTACTCCGATACCGCGATTGTTGTTGTAAATCACTGTTTGATTTAACCTCACAATGGATATCTCCGCGAACAATTTTACACCGGTGTAATGTTCTTGATACTTAGACACTTATTGCGTTTATTTTGTTTTTTTTTTACTGAATCTTTACAAACGTACCTTTTCCATAGACACCACAACGCGCGTCATACGGTGCATCTTTAGCCTCCACCTTGCATATGAACGGCAGTTCCACGAAACACATCATGGTCTCCGTGTCGCCCTTGCGAGTCACCACGTCACATCGTCCTACGTGGTTCGGATCCACCTCGGCACTGCTTGGAGTCACTACAATTATTGTAAAAATGTTAGATGAAATGTTTTGAATAATACAGGTCATTATAGGAAATAGGCTTGTGGAAGCTGAAAGTACTGGTAAAATACTGGTATTCAGTTTTTATTTCGCCACGAGCTAGGCGAAATAAAAACTGAATACCAGTATTTTATATGGGCGACTGCCTATCTGACCTCCACAACCCAGTTACTGGGTAACACGATACCCCTTAGTAAGACTGGTGGTCGGTTATTCAGGCATTTGACTACCCGTAACGACTGTCAAAGATCTACAAATGACAGCCGGGACCAACGGCTTAAAGTGCTTTCCGAGGCACGGAGGAGACTCGGTATGTTATGGTCACCCATCCACAGACTACACTCGGCAAGCGTAGCTTAACCTTCGATCGACCCGTGCGGCTGTTTTTACTCAGCCACAAGTTCCTCAGGATAATGTAGTTAATATGCGTGGGTAACCAATTAAGCATGAAAACATCTGAAGACAGTAACAAATTCAATAATCAAAGTAACTACCGCGTAGCTACCCAGGTATCCAGTACACTGAACAAAATTTGCCATTACAGATCATCGAGGAGAGCCAAACCGGATTGGGCGTTTACATGTGAAAAATAAGTTATCTTGATTTGAGATTAGTAGCAGGGCTGACTGTAAATAATAACTAATTTATTCATTTAAAACACCATTTTATCTTTAACTTGGCGGCATAGTGATCACGTGTCGCCGTGGATGGGATGTGCCCTAACAGGCGTTGCACAGAGGGGGTCCCAGAGTGGTCTCTTAAGAGGTAACGGGGCCCCTTCCATGTGCTGATGGTGATCACCGGGTGGTTTTAGTGAGGTAAGAATCCCACACTTCCTGGTCTTTTCCCCAAAAGTCCAGGTCACGCGCAATTTCAACGCACTACACCGTCGTCATTTTTGGTTTACGTGACGTAAGAAAAAATACGTGTCCAGTATATTTGAGTATTCCAACTTTCGGACCAATCAGATTTTTTAAGTACACTACCCTATTGGCAAAAAAATTAACTCGACACCTACATAAACGGATTCCCGTAACGTGATTCGTCTTTAGGTGCCACTACTTACAATCAATAATAGGTTGCTCCTCAGCAGATTCGTGAGTCTGTCCATCATTCGCCACCCACACATAGTCCCCGAGATCCGGAAACTTCTTAATCATGGAGTGCACCTGAATGATGTCGTGCTCCGAGGTTGGGGACATGAGCTGCGCCCCCTCCACCTCGCACAGCTTGCGGACCTGCCAGTTCCGGACCTTCTCGATGTGAAACTTGTAAAACGCATCCGTTTTCTTGTTGTATACGTAATCTTTGCGATACTGCTTAGAGGTACTCGGTGGGGGCGCTACTGCTGATGCTGTAACAGGCGGAGGAATACTAATAATAATATAATCTAAACATATAAAAATGAATCCCTATTTCACACGGTCATGGCATTACGCGTAAACGGCTGGATCAGTTTCGCTAATTCTCTTTTTGTTGTGTTTTTTATTGTAATTAAAAACTGCAGCACGGGCCAAAGTTTAGGCTACGGTTGCCGGGGTCACCCTGTGGATGGGTGGCCATTCATTACATATCGTTAAGCCGTTGGTCCCGGCTGTCATTTATAGATCTTTGACAGTCATTACGGGTCACAGTCGACAGTCTGAAAACTAGCCTTACCAAGGGATATCGTGTTGCCCAATAACCGGGCTGTGGAGGTCAGATAAGCAGACGCTCCATGTAATATACTGGTATTCAGCTGCATCCAGTTAGAATGGAAGCCGCAGCAGAAGAATAATCTATACATATAAAAATGAATCCCTATTTCACTCGGTCACGACATTACGCGTGAACGGCTGGACCTATTTTGCTAATTCTCTTTTTGTTGTGTTTCTTATTGTAATGAGAAGCTTCTTACGGAAAGAAAAACTAAGTAAATTTCAAAAAACTCAACGACTATTTTAACTTCGCGCATTTGACAGTTCGCACCATTGACAGGGCGACGTCTGTCAGGTCAGCTATAATATATCGTACGTACGAGTATATACGTCTTGAAAGTGCCAACATCGAAAATCACCCGCCACAAATCACTCATGTCTCACCTACACGTAGTAATTAACTATCGGCGAGTCAAATTTATCCACTTACACCTTCAGAATTCTGTTCAGACTTGACCGCGTTCTCTCTAGCAACTGTTTCTTTCCTCAACATCTCGTTAAAGATAAACATGAGCCAGAGCGGACATGCCAGAGGCTCTACAAAAGTCCCAAAAGCATGCTGAAGCCTATATTGGACCCTAAGAGCATCCAGCGCTTTCCTCGTGTAGTTGGCCCACTTGCTGCCCGTGTAGGTTTGACAGAAAGTCTTAAACAATGTTACTTTAACTAACTTACTACTACAGGTAAACCTGCGGACCAACATAATGCATCAATATTGATAGTTTCTTAGTACCTAGATGAAATTAACCCGGTTTAGCTACTTACTAGGGCTGCTGACTACCGTACCTATAGAATATCAGTTACAATTTAAATACATTGCCTGTGTATAGTGTAGATAGGTTAAATGTAATAGATAGGCAGCTAAATTTAACCTTGATCTTTCCCTTATAATATGTGAGCTGTAGTATTTATAAGATTCGGTACAGAGTTAGTCATATAAATGTAAAACACACATGACTTCCACTCATGTCTTTTCTCAGAAGCGTTATCATTAACTATATTATATTTCATTAATTTGTTGCAGCGACAATTAACTTGTTTATTATTGCTGGCCTCTGTACTGTGTTTGCAATTTAGCTTCCATAAATATAAACAAAGTACAGTGTACCTAATGATCATGAATGTAATCTTCCGCTCAACGCTAGATGGCTCGCTACGGTAAGCTCTAAAATGAGACAAGTGAGGGTGGCAGAAAAAGATTTCTACCGGCAGAGATCACTTGAGTGTGAGACACTGAAAAATTGGACCAACTGACAAGTACTCCGGGTTTAATTAAATTACTGGCAGACACGTTGCGCTAAAATAGTGACAAGCCATAATTATTGTTGTTGGTGCGACATTGTGTGTTTGTGTGCGGTTAGCGGATGAAACGGGGTAAGTGTTTACGTCTAATTCACAAAGTTTAGATTCTTTGATGTTTGTGGAATGTGGGGATGTTTTGCAATGCTACATTATTTGTTCTCAGCTTGCGGAAACGCTCCTTTCATCCAAGCAGGCTAGACCTTAGTCACTTTGCGAAGTACGAACGTCATATTCGCCACGATTTCGAAGAAGCCCGCTGGTCTCGGGGCATAGCGGCCAATCTTGCATAATTCGTCACGAGTTCGGACCCGGCCAGGCGTTTTCGTGGAAAATTTTGCTTGAAGCTAGAGCTAGAAGTGTCGTTGTGAAATCGACTTAATTTTATAAGTATACAGTTGATTTTTGTTTAACTCGAAATAATATCGATTGGAAATATAGATTTAAATATGGAAATAGGATAGTCATCTTTTGTGTTCCGAGTTTTTTCTATCTATCTTATATTAAACTTGAAAGGTGATGATGTAGGTACATACTATTGATTTTTAGTATTTAATTAAGCCGATTAACATAATTTTCTAACACAAGCTAACACACTTGGTTTTTTAGGGTTCCGTACTAAAATGGTGATGTGATAATGTCACCTTTATTGTGTGTGACTTCGTCTGAATTGCTGTCGAAGCTTCTTATTTCAAGAATTTCTGATGCGATGATTAGAATATTTATACACAAGCAACATTTATACACAAGCAATATTTATACACATACATAAGAAATGAAATAATTGAAAAATATAGTTGTTTTCATTGAAACAGGGTGATAAAATTTTAAATAAGACTATCGTGTGGAAGGGCTTCGTTTACACGGTATAAAACAACAGTATTCGAGTTCTCAAGGAAGATGTCCGTTAAGTTACTTTTCTCCCGGGATCACCTCTTAAGTGTGCAAATCGAAAAATACAAAACAAATCTAGTTGATGCAGGTTTATGTCAATATTACAGGTATAACAAAATTATGTCTCTATTTTTTTTGTTTCACACAAATCTTTACAAACTTTCTTGGTCACGCGACCGCAACAAATATTATGAAAGCGAATAATATTTTTCCTACCAACGCACGGAACCCACGGTGGGCGAGTCCGACTCGCTATATCCCGATTTTTTTAAGTAGGTATGTAATGTAATGACGAAGATTATGAAAACTTACACAGTATAGCACAGAGCACAAACAACAAGTATTTCTCCATTATCTTGACAGGCGACCGCTCCCAAGATGCTCTAGGTACGAACAACAGACCCTGACCACCGATAAGTACATTTATTATTATAGTAAGTAATAAAGATAGTGGGAAGCAAACATTAACCCCCGTATTAGGTATTAATAAACAAAGTAATATTACAACCAATATTACTTTCAGATTAACTATATTGGTACTATTCGAGGTTTAAACTTGGCCCCACTTTAGGTTATCTCCGTTTTTAATAAAAGGGTATTCATTAGTGATACGCATTTTTTTTTAAACTTTGCCCCACACTAGGAATATCTCCTGAATCGTGGGTGCGTTTACAAATATTCAAACCCACATACACAAACAGCCAGACCCGGAAAAACTATCGGTACGCCATACAAATATTTTTTCCGTGCGATAATTGAACCCACGACACGCAGCGCAGTAACCAATCGCTCAGCCACTGCGCTAACCGTGCCGTCAAAACATTGTATCACGCTTGTATTCCCCAAAAGGTTGGGCAGAGACGTACCTACAGTAGGTACACCCACATTCCACCAGTAGCTAATAGTAGTCACTTATTTACTACAACCATTACTGGGAACTCATGATAAATTCCCTACGCACTTGCAGACAAACATGTTTTGTTTTTCTTTTAAATCTTTTTGACGTATTATTTTAACTTACGTCTGACATTTCTCGGGAACCTGGGGTCCTGGGCCTTTAGAAGGTGTAGGTACGTGGGACCGTAGCCAACTCGCGGAAGCCCTATAGACGTTCCACCAACCGATGATTCCTGTATCTATGCACCATGCAAGTGCATCCAAGGATCCCGGTTGGTGCAGTACTATTCCTGACTATGGAAATAGAGATATTTGAATATGAGTTTGGCTGGCTAATGTTAACTGACTACCCAGAACTTTGTAAAGGTGCGTCCAGACTATATAACATAACATGACTATCTAATGTAACACAAAACATGTTACATGACATAGTTAAATAACATATTTTGTATGTGTGCTAAATGCAAAACGTTATAACTATGTTTTATAACATGTTATTTTATATAGTCTGGACGTTAAGGACTATGAACCTGCCTCACCAATGTCATAAATTAATAAAAATATTGTTACGACTTGTTTTTATGTATTATTTGTCTGTGTTAGGCAAACGCGTCAGGTATTTTGTTGGGGAAACCTCAAATGCATGGCTAGAATAGAATTTCATCCTGGGTTCTATAATTGGAACGGGTTGGCTGGGCGAGCACAGCTACTGTGACATGGCTTGAGTCATTTTATCACGGTTTGGATGATAAACCGCAGCATACCACCCTAATATTTTTTTGTCACATACTTCTTGTGCGGGGTCACCCTGCTGTAATGCGATAATGACTTAAAATGTCCGGTAGGTACCTACTAAAACATATTGAACACGTATTTCTTTTTTGTTTTCGTAATCTAAAGAATACGTCGATACATTGACTTAAAAGTGCTATGACTTCACGCCTATATAGATTCTATGTGTACTGAGTTGTGACGTAGCGAGCCCCCACTCCCCAATGCGTTTTATCATAAGTCATTTTTTATTAATGTGATTATGGCAAAAAATAGGTACGTGCTTTTTACTGACTGGTGGGTTTTTTACCCAAATATCATCCCTATTATCAAGCTAAAGTTGAAGAGGCGTATGATAGTGCCTAATTATGACACAGTAATTTAGGTATTCAAGCAATTTTTAAGCATGGGTTCCTAGTTTGAATCACTGCTGAACTTAGGTAGCGTGGGATCCCAAGTTCGATCTTTACCCACTACTGAGTACACTAAGTGGCGAGCATATTGCCGTCAACCGTGCACAAATCCAGATTATGGGATGCGAATGAAAAAAAATCTGTCGGAAATAATCAATATCACTACCCACGCTGTGAATTGAACCCATGACCTCACACTTAGTAGTCGCGCTTGGAACCACATGACTAACGCAGTCAATAAATCAACACAGCTTTATCATAAAAGTTTTGAATTATCATAAGATAAAACCTTAGTACTCATATGATCTGATCACGGTTGGCAAGCTAAGAGACGTGTCATTAAAACTTATTATTGTCTTATCAAAAGGGTCCTTGAACCTAAGGTGCTTTTCTTTGTCCTCATGGCTGCATCTGCTCGTGGCTAAATCAAAACAGCCACACGGGTAGTTGTACGCTTGCCGAGGTCAGTATGTGGATGAGTGACCGTTCATTATATGTCGAGACTTTCCGTGCCTCAGAAAGCACGTTAAAAGATCATCACCGTATCACCTTTCGTCTCTAGCTTGTCCCGAGGCGAGGTGATTACGTTAAGTGTGTTTTTCAGTAGAGAGTTTCATACAATGAATACCATCCGTTTCATAGTTAATGTGGGCTATGACCTTTCGCTGTTGGTCCCGGCTGACATTTGTAGATCTTTTGACTGTGGTTACGGGTAGTCAAAAGCCCGAAAATTTACAACCGGTTTTGCCAAGGTTTATAGTGTTGCCTAGTAACTGGGTTGTGGGCAGATACGTAGTCGCTCTATGTAAAATTACTAGTATTCAGCTGCATTCGATTAGACTGGCAGCCGACCACAACATGTTTAGGAAAAGGCGTGTGAGGCACGGACGGAGGAGTCTCTATATTTTACGGACAGACACACATCCACAGACTGACGTCGATAAGCGTAGCATCCATGGATCAACCCGTGATGCAACTGTTTTTGTTTAGCCACGAGCGCGGCTCATCTTTACTTCATTCTTCCACATTGTGGCACTTGGTCGCCGACCGCTGATCTCGGGTTAACTCTGGTAAAGGGGTTCTTGAAGTAAATAAAAGTCTCGTATTTAATTATGCAGTAGTTTATTGTTACACAGTGTCGCTGGGCCGGTCCTCGTGGCTACCCGGCTCGCGATCTACGCATACGCCACCCACCACACAACTAACTACGCAACACTAAACATTCATATTCAATACATTTACGAATACAAAACTATATTAAAGTTTACAAACACAGGAAAACAACAAGAAAAAAACCGACAAAAATTCAGATTATTTTAGTATATATACGCAATATTTATAGCAATTTGAGCAAACAGCGCTGTGGGTTACAAAACTTATCAAAATGCAATATTACGGAAACTGTAAGACAAATCTTGTTTTTTCAAAATGTCCATCGTTCAATTTTCCTAAACGTTCATTGTATACTGACAGCGTTACTAATGTGGTGTAATGGCGCATCACGCTACAAAATTATTACAATAGTTTTGGCAGTTCGCAACAATGGTAAAATGCAACTAACTCTGTACACGACAGAAACATGTCTCATTAATATTTACATTACGTTCCTGGGTCGCTGTGTACATGTGAACAACTAAATCACAATACTAAACGTCCGTCGTGAACTTAAACCATTCTATACATTACAAAATGTTGAAGGACAATATCGCAAAAGAAACATTTTTGTCTACTAAGTCTTATAGTGATTGTTGTGTCTTGGGCTTTACATAAAGAGAATCGATACAGCCATTTGATATTAATATCTAAAGTTAACTTAAACACGACTATCAGTGCACAAAGTATCTATTTACATTACGACTGGTAATAATAGTAATTAAAATCAAATGTCATAATTATAAAAACGAAGAATACAATGTTGTTTTCTCATATTATTTTGTATTTTTTTTTTTACTTTTTTATATTGGAAATTATAATACAAAATTAATGTGGGATTACTGAACACAAACTAAGAAATGAGACGATCTAATTGTTAACACGAAACCTAAGAGTCTTACCGCATTACCACTAATATTTACAAGAAACATAAAAAGAAAGTGTGAATTCCTCCGCTTGCGCAGGAGCATTCGAGTGTGCGATAACTTAAAATTAAGAGAAAAGCCTTGGCTGACTGGCCTTAAGGTTCAAAGTAGAATACAAACGTGACGTCCTACAACTAAAGATCACTTGTGTGTAAAAATGAACAGTCGTGTACTTAGAACTTAAAATAATACGAGATCTCTGAAAGTCTGGAAACGCAATACGTACAATTACATAAAATAAGAAGCGTGTTCGTTTAGGCGCCGCAATACTGTGTGCTCGTCGCACGACCTTATCCTCCGCCGGTGTGAGCAGGGGGCGAAGTGCGCATGGAATGCATGCTGTTATAAAATGAGATTAGTAGTTATATTCATCAGAATCCAGGAGGCTCTTCAAATCGATTTGACATCCAATTTGGATTTTGCAAAATGGAAATTTTTCATCTTAATATTCCTCTTGTAACATAGACAACAGAGCCCAGAGATGTATGCACCTCAACTGACAGGTAGCATTTCAATTGTTAGACCGTATACTTCACTTTTTTTTAGTCTAATATCGTGTGCAGTACAATCCCATCCGCACATCGCAACTGAACACCCCAACCTAACAATATTCGTCTACTTATTATATCCTTATTTACATATCAAACGTCTTTTCACATCGGAGGACACGTAGTGTACAGCAGTTATATAATTAAGCAAATTTCTAATGAACCAATGACAATAATTAACTAACGAGCACTTGTATAATTACATACAGTACATTGTACACGTCGAGTGCGGGGGTGAGGGGTGCGGGGGTTCAAAAACTACGCGTTACGGATCACAGTGACAGTTATCTGAGATAAGGCAAGGTGGGTCCGTCGGGGCTCGGCTGCGTGGTTCTAGCTGACACATACAGATGTTACAAGTTAAGGAGCCTTTGTTGGTGGTGGAAACGCTGGTGAAGTAATACCATTGCGTTTTGTAATTATACATTTTGTATAGTTGGACAAAAATATGCTATCGAATTGTTTCAGAAAGCCAGCCATTAGAATCTATAAATGCGCTTGTCAATGTTGTTTTCCAATCTATTATGGGTTGGTTGAGTAAAATATTTCCAGCCAATGAGAAAAGACGACAAGTTTGAGATTTGACACCTGATTTACGGTGGCCCGCGAAATTGAAAACTTCCTAGTAAATTATTCATATTTTGACATCATAACCTTATTTCCAGCAATTAATATAATTTCGAGCGCTATGTTATTGTTTGAATTGATTGTAATTTAGATATTTTTGTATACCCTATATTTTAATGGTGTACTGTAATGGTGCACTAGGCACTTGACAGTTTAAAGGGAACATTAGTCACTTCAGACCGTTGATTTTTTATCGTGTCTGCTAATAAGCACTTGATCGGCTAATAGATAGGCTGACAACGTTAGATACCGTAAAACGGGGTGAATAGAAACCCAGGGGTGAGTAGAAACAAAACTTTGAAGGGTAGTTTCGTGTCATTTTGAAGGTTTTTTTTAAGGAATTGAAATGAATAATTTCAACACCTTTTCAGTAATTAATAATGTTGAATCAACGTTTAAATCTCATTTAAAGTTTTGTTTCGATTCACCCCGGCGTTCCGATTCACCCTGTTTTACTTAAGAAAATAAAATCTTTCAGCAGTAAGGTGTCTGTGGCAGCTAAAACCAACGCAATATCGAGCACTCCTCCTTTGTACCATCGAAGTCTGAAAACAAACCGCTGCCCGACTTACATCAACAGAACTATATACAATCTTCATTACACAAAACAACGCAAAAATTGTAAATATGTCACTCTATATATTCGACTACCCATCTCATCACTCTATTGACAGAAAAGGAGACATGACAGGTCTTGCAGCGGTCTGTTGTGAGACTAACCAACTTGTTTGTGGGCATGCTACATCGGTTTACATCCCGTACCATACTAGACTAACATTAATACTATGCATTTATTTACAACGTTTTTTTATGTTTTATCTTTTATATAGTTTTGAACTAGTTTTAAGGCTACGACGTCTGGCGATATTCACACAAAGTCTCACTATGCTAGATTATATGTTAGCAGCGTGATACAGTAGTAAAAGTACTTACAAATTATATAGAAACATCAATTTTGAATTTTACGCGGTGGAAATCTGACCACCACACGCTACTTGACGATTACTACAAACTAACATGGCGCGCCCCACCATGATGGGAAGAGCGAGTGGGGTCATCGACTAGTCGAGCAACAAATCCTTGGATTTTTTGTTTGACGGCCATCTCAGTTTCACCAGTATTGTATGGATAAGCGTACGCGTCATTTTAGCTGAACGGATGCGTACGCGTCTCCATACAAAATCGTTGTTTTCTATGGGCATTAGCTGAAATAGAGCTGAATAAGTGTGAGTAGTCCCCAAGATTGATCCCACTCACTTCTGTTGTGTATATGACGGCGGATGGTAAGTTTCCACCGCGCAGTGTATACAATATAAGATTACCAATGCCAATATTAAGATAAAACGACGTTATACTCACGCACACTAACACATCCCGGTACTTACAACAATGTCGAACCTCTAATATAACTATTAAATGCGTGAAATACACAATATGTATTCATTACATTTACAAACACTTTTACTATTAAAATATCTCACTACTCTACTGCAATGATAGTATGTGAATATTACTCATACATTTGTTTTTTTTTTATTTACTATTTATATTCATTGCATCGAGTAAATTAGTAGTTATTTATCTAATTACTATTCTAGACCTAACTACGTAAAAATGTTCAGTCGATGTTACATACAATGGTGTTAACGATTAAGCTTAGTAATTATAATACACAATAGGCCGGCTACAGGCGACAGTTCGCTAGAGATTAGTGTAGACACACAACTGAAATCCGTTTTAAGTATGAAATACTTTCGTCTGTAGACGTCCTATGGAGGAGATAAAACAGAACACAATATTAAATCAATAAATCCGTAATTATAAAATCAAAAAAAAGTCAATACGCGTTATATAATATTGCAACGTTTATTGCTTGCAACGTCCATACGAAACACAATCAGGCACACATTGACACTACGTCACACTAACATTAACATGGAATCGCGGAGATAAATGAAACATAACCTAATAACTACGTGAAGCGTCTCTTTACTGTATATATCGCGCCGAGGGTGGAGGTCATTGACCTCGCCTCTCCTTCTTATACCACACGTATCCATCTGTTCTGCATGTCATTCTCCAAAACCTCTCCTAGCTACGTTCTGTCGCGAGGGCGACACGTTTCGTTGTATAAAATTTTTGTTGCTACCAACATTTTTATCTTTCACGATCTTGCTTTCCCTTATCGATTATATTCAGAGTATACCAGCCAACTATACTATTCTACACACATTCGCTACACGCTACGTTACAATTAAATATAAGAAACGAATAGTTTTTGGTAGTGACGTCGCGAATCCGCCTGTTTTGTTTTGCTTACGTCAAAAATGCGCGTTTTGTTTCGGAGATGCTTGAAATGCCTTTCATGGAATTGGGTAAGTAAATGACATTTTTTTGGAAATGTTACAATACAAATATTTTGAGTAAAACTCATGGAGTACCCTGGTTCAGAAAACACATCTATAATTTCAGATTATTTGCCAATTTCAAGTTAGGTTAGGTATAAACTAACTTCCATTTTTTTTCCAATTTTAGAAGGGTAGATAATCTACCCAATTATAGAATAATGATTTCTCCACAAGGTATACCATATTAATACAACGCGCTTAAGTTTAATGCCTTCTAGTTACAGCGATGAGGTATGGTGCGGTATTTATACAATCCAAAATTTAATACATTTACAGTAAAGTCAAATAAAAGCAAAACAACACAGTTTTGGAAGAGACCCGACTTATGTGACGTGTGGACTACAACTGGAATTTGAACTCTGTTTCATAGGAAATAAGGTTGAATATTAACTGTACATATACAAGAATGTTTAAAGTAAAAAAGGTCAAATTCCAGTTGAGATGTCATATTAGTGTTCAGACGAATTCGTATGTTTATAACCTTTATAACATAAATTACAAAAGGGTTCCGGCAGGTAACATTATGATGTCAAATATTACTTTCAAAAAAATAGTCCGCATATAGCAAAATATTATAGATGGTTTCTTAGATATTCATAACTTTAGAAATAGACTTCACGCCATTTTATTTTTATTGATGCTAACTGGAATAATATTTACTAAATTTATATTTAGAGCGGATTAGCGGAAGATATATTTTCAAACCAACTCTTAACACATTATTCGGTCATTCAAAATACCTGTTTAGATTTCTACAGTATTAGACAGTAAATGCCTTATCGAAGAATAATTTAATTTAGGTTAGGTAGGTTTGAAACTCAATTTGAGGTACGTTAGCCACAATAAATACGAATTCGCCAAACCACCAGTCCATAACCGACCTTAAATTGCCGTAAATAAAGTCAAATATTGTTTATCAGAGGTTAATCAGGCGTTATATCGCCTCAGCCAACCATCAATCCATAATCGACCTTATTCAACTGTTTCAAAGTCGATTGTCGCACGACCGAGCCTGCTACAACACGAGTTCGCCCATTAATCCATTAGAATCCTTGCGTCCGTTACAATAAAGTCGGCTATCGCCTGTCAGTGATTACGGCGCGTCGCTTGTCGAAGCCGCGCTTGCTCTCGCGTCATTCCCACTGATGCGGCGACGGCGGCAGCTCGGACGGGTGGGCCACTGTGGAGCTGCAAGGGTACAGAGTCGGCCGGCGTTAGTACAGTAGCATGTGACGCACTAGTGCGTACCCACACCCACGCCACGAGCTTGCATGTTGGACTCAGTGGACTTACATCTCAGTACAGCGAAGCAAATGGGATTTACTATAAATTGAATGCGTTAAGCGAATTGGTTGATCAATAGCATTTTTATTTTTCATAAATAGAATTATTCTTTTTTTTATAGCGACTTCAAACATACTTCATGTTTTTTTTTATTCAAGCTTCTACGAAAAATGTAGGTAGTTTAGTGGGTTTTGCTATCAGCAAGGACGCGGCATTAAGTCAACCATGATTTCAAAAATTGTATACGGTTACTTTATAAAACTCAAAATAGCACGTTATTTGCTTCGCTAAAACATAAACATTTTAAGTTAGTCAGTGTAAGAATAGAAAGTAATTCATAGACTTCTTGGTAATCTCCCATCATGAATCCAACATACAAACCAACATGCATTAATATTTCTTTGAACAAAATCTATGATAATAAAAGAGAAATCTTATAGCAAAACTGCATCACAAATCAAACTCTACAGTAACTACTGAATAAAAAATTAATGAAAATTCACCACAACCATGTGCTTGGCACAGTGCTCATCTCATTCTACGCATGCACTACGAGGCAACCCTAACAGAAAACCACCTCACTTCTTAAATATCAACCTTATATCCAGGAAATAAAGTTCATATTCGAAAAAACATTTTTTTCTGCTAGGGTTGTCAAAACCCCACTAAATCGTACAAAATCAAATTCAACCGTACTGGAGTTTCCTCAAAATCGAAACTACTGTCTTCTGTCGATTTTGGAGAAATATCGCCTCATACTTGAGTTCGGTTGTTCATAAGTGGAGAACCTCTTACTGGACAACCAACACGAACGGTCAAATACTTCGTATTATTCGGATATTTGAAACTCTGAAATTGCTTGTTTTGTAAATTTTGGTTTTATTTTACAAGCCTTATTGCACTAAAAGGGAAAAAAAAACAAACAGGAACCAAACTCAAGTACAAAGCCTTCCGAAACGCATGCACTGCAACCGAACCGTTAGGACGGAGCGAGCACTATCTAACGATCAACCCTTTTGAAACGAGACGACGGTCGACGGCAACAACGCCTCGTGTTACTAAAGTTTTTAAAAATTGCGCGCCCCTTCATGCGTGTGCGCACATATTTAAAGTATTTGTTTGGACGCAATACACACTTATGGGTTGCCATCATTGGTCCCTCAGCCACCGGATCGATGTTAATGTAGAAAATTGAGTATTTGGTGGAATTAGTACTTCATATTTGTTAATTATAATTTCTCAAATGAAACAATGTATTGAGGTGTAGGGGCTAGGGGCGCGCGAGTGCGTTGCCTCGAGCGGCGTCCCGCGGGCGCGGAGGACAACACAGGGGTGCGTGCGTACGCTTACTGGGCTCCACGCCTACGCGGCGCACAGAAATATCACGGGCGATAGCAGTAGATATTTTGCCGCCGTCTTGAAAGGGGAACAGACTTTTGCTTTCGAGCCCGCCCTAGAGCTGTCGCAAAACACACAAAAAAGCAGAATTAAAACTACCGTACGGGAGTGAACAGCGGTGCTAGTGAAGCGGGACACACCACCATTTCAAGAGGGTTGATTTTGCTCGAAAACAGCGGCGTATGTACACAGAGGGCGCTCGAAGCGCGGGGAACGAACGGAACGTTATGTAAGAAAAGTAATAAGGTAAAACAACCCATGCACAAGTCGGGCTCTAGCAAAATCGACCCGTGTGTGAGTGTTACTCAAAGAGGCACAACTGTTACCTACTGCAATACTACAGTTGGCGGGAAGGGGGCGGGAGGACTCGGGAGGGATGCGATGTTCCTGCGACCACCGGCCGGCGGCACTACGCGCTAGGTACGCGGCACTACGCGCTAGGTACGCGGCGCTAGGTACGCTCTAGGACGCGTGCTGTACAAGTACACTGTACACCGACACACGTGCACACACTAACAGACTCGCACCGTGCCACACTCAGTTGTGATGACTGTTTGCTTTCTCTGATTTATTATCGTAAACATCGCCTACCGTGCGGACAACACTGGCAACTTTGGAAATGTCAATGAAAATCTTAGAAGAGCTACTATATATAATACAATACGCGCAAAACAAACCGATAGCTCGAAATAGGGAAGCAACATTTTAAGGGTTACAGTGTAAGTTGCAGCGTTCGGGGCGAATGGCGAATTGAAGATTTATATTTTTTCTGGCAGTGTTGTCTGCACGAGTTTTGGTTACAATTGGCGTGGCCCATATGGGTGCGGGTGGTCGCTAAGGCGTGTTAGGTTACGTATCGCAAAGAAATCACCTAGTGTCGGTTGGTTGCGGTTGGTTGCGGTTGGTTGATGTTGGCGGCGCCTTACCTTGCGAAGCTCTTGAACGCCGCCGACTGTGGGTTGATGCACAGTGGCACCCGAGACGTCTGCAGCTGTTCCGCTATGAACTTGTGTATCTCCTCTGAAACATTTGTGTGCGAGACTTGTTAAGTTAAGACAATGTGCGAGAAACATAAAGATTATTATTATTGTTATTATATAATATACTAGTTAATACAAACGAGACTCAAATAACATAATATATGTAGTATCATAATGACTTACACGCAACAATTTATTTCGGATTAAAACCAAGAAAATTACTGAATCGTCAAATTAAGAAAATGTATCTGCCATCTGCAGTTGGACGTAGGACTCTCCCAAACTTTACGGTCCTAAAGCAATTTATTTTTCTATTACAACGTAAAGACGCCTTGTTGTTTGTGCTGTTTATATAGATGTTCCAGTCGTGCTGGGATGGAACACTGTACGTGAGCCGTACCTTTAACCTGATGCACACTGGTGAGCTTCCTCTCCCAGCCGTCGTGGAAGGCGTGCGGCGCCACCGGCTCCAGGTCGGGCGAGTAGTGGCGCGCGGCGGGCGGCGCGCTGTAGCAACACTTGCACATGCACGAGTGGTAGCGCAGCCGGCCCTCCTCCAGGTACGGGTGCGCCAGCGCGTCCACCACTGAGATACGCTTGGCTGGGTCGAACACTAACATCTGCAAATGAAATTGGTTACTTGCATTATTCTGATTTCTGGAGCAAAATAAAAACGGAGCGGTGCGGCGGCGGGAACCTAATGAAATGACCATTATATTAATACAGATCCAACGCGAAGTATCAGATTTATCTATGAGATAATCATCAAAGTTGACGAGTTAGTTGGAACAGGCCAGGCGGATACTAAAGGGGGTGGTGGCAAGAGAAGGCAGGTCTGGCTGAAGACTGACTATGGGTAATGTATATCCGTTCCTGACTCGATTACGAAAACTGGATCGATGCGACGATTACGTGATTCTTGGAATTTTACAAAATATTAATGTAGTGTCCTCTCAATATGTGTAGTCCAGAGAGCACACAGACGCCTCAACGGCCGCTGCTAGTACATACCGTGTCAGTGAGCGTCACTGTTAACTCAGAGTGACAGCCGACACTTCAGACAGCGCAACCCACATTGCGCGGGTAAGAATGTTATTAGTAATGGCGTCTCTAGTCGTGCCTGTTTTCGTGCTCTGTGGTACAGTGCATGATGCATTACGTGTGTAATGTACGTTACCTGTGCGAGCAGATGCACGGCCTCATGCGTGGCCTGCACGGACAGCGTGTAGAGCGCTGCGAGCGCGGGCGGGCGCGGCGCACGGCGCAGCATGTGCGCGCGGGCGCCGGCGCACGCGTGCCGCATGTCCTCTAGCGACGGCGTGCCCAGCAGTTCTGTTATCAACTCCAGCTGGAATGTGTAACAACTACATTTAAGAAGCTGAACAAAGTAACTGTACCTATGGAAAGTACCAACAACACATCACATCAACATTGTTAAAGCGTCGATTTTAAACCCCCATTGGTAAATCGGTAAATCTGTACAACACCCCCAATGAATCGAAAAACAAATAATAAGGATAAAAGCATTAAACAAAAGTTCCGCAACATTGTTGCTGTGTTTCCAGAAACACCAAAACATGTTGTTTCAACAATGTGTGTCTCCTTCTACCGATTTTATTTTCCATGAATAGCTATAGGATGTTTAAATTCTCAAGTTAACTGTTATGACAACCCCTTACCCCCATAAGATGGTGACAACAGTCTGTCTAAAATTTTCATAAAAAAACTTATCTGACTTTTTATAAACTTATTAGTGATGAAATTGCATACTTTTCAACACTAACTCAATAATTCTGGATAATTCCAGAAATAGACAAGAAATCTATCGAAATGCAACATAACTTTTAAATCAAATTACCTTTTAACTTAAAATAAGGGTCATGACCCTTATTTCAATGTGTAACGAATTCTCAAAACGAGTTTAATTATTTCGTAAATTATTACACGTTTCATTGTCGGTCGACCGCCATTGTTTATAAGTTACGTTGTTGTGAAAAAGGAGGCCAAAGTAAAGAAACTCCATTGGTTTTGGTAAAACGTGATTGCTGGCGAAATATCACGTGCTTCAAAAGTTCTGCCTGACGAAATATCACGTGATTTTTGGCTTTGTGAGTAATGTAAGTCACTTTTATTCGGCAGCGGACCAGAGCGGCGCCCGCGGAATTAAAATTTTGTTAGGTTTTTTGCAATATGCAGCTCTTAGGTTGATTGTTATTTAAAAATAGTAATTCGCGACCGTAAAAAATGTGTATTTTATGAAGTAGGTATTAATAATTCTCAAAAAAAAAATCCTACTCTTAGAAGAAACACCAACACAAACTCAGAGGTCATGTTTTCTTATAAAGTTATCTTATGTCATTTTCAAAAAGACTGAGCCTAATTTGACTAAATGAATTTTGACTTTGATTTTGATTACTGACACACATTCCTTAAACATACACTTTGGTAGTTTTGTAGCATTATATGTAAAGGCGGTAACACATACCTGTTGCACCGGACTCTGAGCCTGGAAGAGGATCCTTCTGCCGAGCAGTTCTCCGAATATGCAGCCCACTGACCATACGTCTACCGCAGCCGTGTAGTGGTTCGCGCCCATCAGGATCTCAGGTGCTCTGAAAATAGAAGCAGTCTTATTTTAACACCTGCATATTTACTTTGGCATTACAACAGGCTGCACAAGAGATGACGATACTCCCGTACAGTAGACTATACGTTGGTGGGAACGCTTTGACCTTGATCTGGCCCAGCTTAGTACGGATTTTTAATACGAGTACAATGAAGGCTCGACTAACCGGACTAATGTTTGCCCTATGGATAAGTGAATGCATGAAGAAAAGCGTTTTTTCTGCACTTTATTGACTCTAGAAAGATAACCTACCTCGCCTGCGTCTGGCTATATCTTATATGCACTTCAGATGCTTATTTATCTAAGATTTATTAATTATGCTCCACTGTATAATGCGTGCAGTCTACAGTACCATGGGCAATCACTCTGGCTACTATTCCAGATGACTTGTCTATTTACTATGGAAATACATGGAAATTGAGATATGGAACGAAATGTTTCTGGTTTGTTAATGAAGAGCATCTGTAGATAGTTCTTACTCCCACCAGATTACATTACAAATTGTCCTAACTTAATACGTGTCAGTCGTAATATTCATAAGATGATTATCCCCAGAATGAGTACCTAAGCATTTATCTCATAGCCTCGTACAAAAAAGACGTTGTTGCTTTGGTAAATATACTCATGTATTTGTCAAGTAAATATTTCAGAAATAAAATATATTAAGTTTGAACAATGAAACTGGCAAATATTTACACTTGACTAATTAAATCTGAACATTAAACAACCATTTTCTTTCAAATATAAGATGGGATTTTCACGACGTTATTTTGGGAAAAATGATGCCTTTGAAATATTTTTGGATTATGTGAGATGGGTATTCAAATTACTAAATGAGCTTTAAGGACATTTATTAGATCTTGGGCTATAATGAACTCGTTCTAGAGCCACTTCGAGGACTTTTATTGGCAATTCTCGTTCGAAGACTACTTGAAGTTGAGCTGTCGAGAAATTTCAATTTAAATTCCTAGGACATATGTCACGTCGGGCGATTTGTAGTTAAAAGAGTAGCTCGTCGCTAAATAAAATCAGCCGCACGGGTCGATCGAAGGTTAAGCTAAGCTTGCCGAGGTCAGCCTGTGAATGGGCGACCGTTCATTACGTCTCGTGACTACTATCCATGCCTCGGAAAGCACGTTGAGCCGTTGGTCCCAGCTGACATTTGTAGATTTTAGACATTCGTTCGTTTTCAGAAGCCCAAAAGTCTGACAACAAGTCTTACCTAGGGATATAGTGTGGCCCAGTAACTGGGTTGTGGAGATCAGATATGCAGTCGCTTTATGCAAAATTCGGGTTAGACTGGGAGCCGAGCCCACCATGGTTGGGAAAAGGCTAGGGCAGATGATGATGAAGAGTGGAGAGATAAAAAGGACAATTTGACAAAGAATGTTCATTTGCCAGGCACAAACGCATGAATAATAAACTGGTTGTGACACCGCGACGAGTAAACAAGGCCATTCCGTTTTATACCATTTTATGCGTTTTCAATAAAGCTAAACAATATTTCCAATTGAAAATGTAATCCGTCCCCTGAAAACGTGACAAACAAACTGAGTGTATAAGAGATGCCGGTTGTATACAAATTTACGTATGTATCAGTAGGGACATTTGGTTTATATTAATTTGCATACGGTAGAAAACCGAATTCATTTAATAAGCTTATATAAAATACAAAACATAACACAGGGAAATGCCACACGGGATCAACGAAAACAAGAGCAAAAATGGGTATTCGTGAAAATATGGTGGGTTATCCCGTAAGCGTATAAAATGTGGCCACCGTCCGAGACTTGCCTGCAACTAACGTCGACTTAATATTCACGGCAACTATTTTGGCGAAACGTTGACCAAACCGCCGCGTATCTAGTGATGTTTTCGGCACAAGCGCGGTTTCGGCGTCCTACTTTCAAAACTGCGGTCAACAGAGCACAGGTCATTCATTCATTCGCTTTTTATTCATTCAACACCACGAGACTTCGCCCGCGCCGCACGTTTCGAACAGTTTTGAGAATGGTGTATGAGTAATCGGCATAAACGATTCTAGGGAACAGCCGTCTAACAAAATATGGACTATTGAAAAAGGGCTTGTACGAATGAGGACTCTTGAGTGCGTCCGGCGGACCCTGAACAATCAGTGCCGCTACAAACCTGGCCAGCGAATCTTTTTATCATGGCACGGACAGCTTGATTAGAGATAATTGAAAATACATTAAAACTTCCTTAACTGATACACAGGATTATTTTCCTGTTGTTAACATAGAATCGCACTATTTACTCTGATATTGAATTTATTTATTGCTTGATAAAATAGACGTGAACAAATAACCGGATAAACGTTCCGGGACTGGAAAATTCGTGTTTCCAGATAAAACCAAACACGTTACTATGGGCTTAATAATGTTGAATTTATGACGATGTTTATACAAGAAGAAGAAGATTGTTTCACGAAACGATATGACTAGGTAAATCTGCAGGTAAATATAGCTGAAGATGAAATATTAACCATCACTAAAATACAAAGATAAACGCTTCTCCGATGAACTTGAAAATTAGAAATACAATTTAAAATAAATAGAAAAGAAGAAGGTTACTTGACCCTGAATGTTGTCCTCATTCGAGAACAGTCCACGGCCAACTCAGAAACGTAAAACTGATGACAGTTGCTCACACTTATGTATTCAAAATGCTAGTAGGTAACGAAGGGCACACCTACGTAGACATACGTTTTAAATTAAACTAATAATAATATTTACAGGTTTGGCAAAACCTCCATACTGTTTGGACTTTACAGCAAACTTTGTATAAACTTAACCGCATCTTGTTGACTTACTAAGTTTGTTTTATCTAAGCAAAATTTTGCTAGTAAACATTGTGCCGTATTAATATGATGTAACGTACTTTTCTTTGCTTGAAATGTTTTTTATTATCAAAACTCAGTAAAGTGGTCTGGATGGATACTTTCCGGGAAACTTAGTTGTTACATAGAATTACTTATTTCTTTGATACCATAATATACACCGAATATACATCTAGACTTAAGTTAGCGCTATTCTGGCGTCTTTGTTGTCAATGTTGTGTTTACCTATAATTGGCATATATTAGGTCTTTACCTATGAAATTGCCGTTCTGCAGTACTGGCCATTTCAAATCAAAATATTTTTTGTTTGGCTAAGAATTCTAATTTCAAATTAATTTTATTTTAAAAACATGGATTTCTTTTTCCAAAAGTAGTCATTTGTTTATTGATTAGTGTTACATTTTCATCGCATTTAAATCTTTTTCGTCATCATGGATACGTTAAAAATTCGAGTAATTATGGAATATGAGTACCGTCGTGGCAGCAACGCGGCACAAGCGGCACGCAACATCAACGACGTTTACGGAGCTAACACTACAAACCAACGCACTACCTGTTATTGGTTTGCTCGCTTCCGTTCTGGAAATTTCGACCTGAAAAATGAACCTCGCGGTCGTCCGAAGACTTTGGTCGACAATGACGAATTAAAGGCGATTGTGGAAGCTGATGATACACAATCTACGGCTGAATTAGCAGCAGCTTTCGACGTTAGCGTCAAAACAATATTGGTCCATTTGCGTCAAATTGGCAAGGTAAAAAAGCTTGACAAATGGGTGCCCCACGAACTCAATGATCGCCAGCGCGAAGTACGCGTCGAGACGTGCCTTGCACTGCTCAACAGACACACAAATGAAGGAATTTTGAACCGCATTGTTACCTGCGATGAAAAATGGATTCTGTTTGATAACCGCAAGCGCTCAGCAAGTCGGTTGGATCCTGGTTCAGCACCTAAACAATGCCCTAAACGAAAACTTACCCCAAGAAAAGTGATGGTCACTGTTTGGTGGTCTAGCGCCGGTGTGATTCAACACAGCTTCTTACCAAACGGGGTGAGCATTACTGCAGATGTGTACTGTGAAGAATTGAACACAATGATGGAGAAGCTGGCACATCTCCAACCAGCATTGGTCAATCGCTCGTCTCCGCTGCTCCTGCACGACAACGCGCGACCTCATACTGCACAGCAGACGGTCTCCAAGTTGCAAGAACTGGGGTTGGAAGCTCTCCGTCATCCGCCCTACTCACCAGACCTTGCGCCTACAGACTACTACTTTTTCCAGAATTTGGATAACTTCTTGGCGGGAAAAAAATTCAATACCCGAGAGGCAGTACAAAATGCCTTTGAAGAATTTTTTGCCTCCCGTCCAGCTGATTTCTTTAAGAAGGGCATCAATAAACTGCCACTGCGTTGGCAAAGATGCATTGATTGCATGGGTGATTACTTCGATTAATACAAATAAAAAATACATGAAAAAAATTCATTTAAATTTTTTCATACAAAACGGCAATTTCATAGGTAAAGACCTATTATATTAGAATATTACCGTGTGAGTTGTTATTGTATGTACATGTATATGTTGTGGGCGAACCTAATTTCTAAATAGTGATAAGTTTTAGTGTCTCAAGTGTCTTCGCTATCACAAGTAATTTTTAAAGTTATGTTGAAGACACGGCTTAAAGAAGCAAAGGGATGTGCAACGCGGGTGCTATATTAATTCAGTGTTATCATTTAAACTGAAAGAGTTAATCGATCGTATAAAACAGTAAACAATATTTTACTATCACAGCTCCACCTTTAGAGAAGGCTCAATTGAAATTGAGTTCTGTACATAATACATTTCCGTCCGTTCCATAATAATTAAAATCCTAACTTTTCATTATAAATGCGAATGTAACATTGTTTGTTTGTCAGGCTTTCACGCCTAAACGGCTGAATAGATTTGGACAAAATTTGGCACCCGGCTATCCGTCACTTACGTCCTAGGCCAGGTCATTTTCCATGACATATACCACTAACCCAGGTCGCCTTAAGATAGAAGATACTTTTTGTCGTGGTAGCACGTTCCCGTGGTATAATTTCCGACCTTCACGTGAGTGAAGCCGCAGCTAAAAGCAAACTTCTTTTTTGACAACAACCTACTCATCCACCTGTAAACGATATGCAAGTGTGCATACATCACTTACTGGTCGATGTTGGTTTTTTTATACATCTATCCCATTTTAAATCTCTCTGTTACGGGCTCCAGTTTCATTCTTTGCATACTTCAATATTCTAAGCATAGTAATGTCTGTGCAATACACATACCTGTAATACTGCGTGACGACTTCTTGCGTCATGTTCTTGCTGGCATCTGGCTCTTCAACCCTCGCTAGTCCGAAGTCGCAGATCTTCAGTACGCAGTTGCTGTTTACCAGTAGGTTTCCTGGTTTGATATCCCGATGGAGAATTCGAGCTGAATGCAAGTACTTGAGACCTGGGGACAAAAGGGATTGGGAAATATAGTATGGTGTCTGTGGAAGATAAAGTAAAATCTACTTGGTTGATGGTTGGCTTGGGTGATGAATTAAAGATGTTTAAAAATAACAGCAACTAAAAGATGACGGCACGGTTGGCGCAATGGCTAAGCGATTGACTGCTGAGCTACGTGTCGTGAGTTCGATTCCCGCACGGAATAAATATTTGTATGGCCTACAGGTAGTTGCTCCGGGTCTTGTTGTTTGTGTATGTGAGCTTGAATGTTTGTAAACGCACCCACGATACAAGTTTAGAAAAAAATGGTAGTGAGAAATATGCATAACATATCAGTGGGACAGCGCAAGTATAATTTAATGTTCTTGTAGTAAACACCTTACATGACAACACACACTTGCAAACAGTGATGACAACATGGAACACACAACAATACAACTGTAATAAATAGCGATCTCATCATCTGGCTATATTAGTACACTGCTGGACATAGCCATCTCCTAATGAGCGCCATGGCGCCCTGTCTTCAGCTTGCCGCATCTAGCATCTGACTGCAATCTTTCGCAGACATAAAATAAATAAAAAACAAATAGCGATCTATTCATCTTTAATACAAAAGACACTAGGCTCTCTGAATTTCACTAATCCATACTACAATAAAAGTTGACGTATTCGTCACACAAAGAAGAAATCAATACATATTTTCCGAACTGAACAAGAGGACGATCTATATAAAAGCCTTGTCCAGAATAATAAAGACTTGAGATTAAAATTTAAATCTCATAATTTCAAAGTGCATTTTTGCCTAACAACGAATTTCTCTACTGCACAGACAGAGAGTATTATGAGCTAATATTAGCGGAGTAAACAGGAATTTCAGCCGGGGTATACTGCAAACTGCAACACGCTACTAAGTAATAAACATTTTAGCCGGAGCATTAACTGCAACATCTCATGAATGTCGTGTCCAAATACCTTGCTCTCTTGTAAACATCATTGAACATGGATATGAGTGAAAGATATATAAAATAACTGATAAATTTACTGTCCATTTTGATGACCTATGTGGTGCAGCGGGCGAAGGTCCGCCTGCGACGCAGGATGTTGCGGGTTCGATTCCCGCCTTGGGACAAATGTGTATACGATCCACAAAGATTCTTTTCCGGTGTTCTGGGTATTTACTATTTATAATAAAAAATATATGTATATCTATTGTATTGTATTAAGAATATCAGTCATCTAGTACCCATAACACGAGCTCTGCTTAGTTGGGGCTAGATGATGCTGTGTGGATTGTCCAGCATTATTTATTTATTTATTGTATTGACCACCTCTCAAGGATTTGAGATCACAACTGAAAAGATCTACATTAAGACCGCTTTGAGTTAGTTCTAATCAAAAGCTTTGTTTCTAGGGGATCCGGTTTATTCTGCTCTGGTTGGGATGTGGTTAAAGTAGATCCCCTAGGTGGTTATTTTTAGGCTATCTATCATATTGCCAGATCACGTTTCGTGGCTGGCAATTGTTAGCAGTTTCGTGCGGTTTCCGGCAAATGTTACCCTTTCCTATACATGAGTTCTGTTAAAGGACTCGAATGTTTATGAACGCCCGTGAGGACAGGCAGCAGTATCCTCTTGTCTGCTTATGCATCAGAATACTGTCAACAATACTTATCCATAGTAATATTATAAATGGGAAAGTGTGTGTGTCTGTTCGTCCGTCTTTCAAGCCTAAACCACTGAACGGATTTCGATAAAATTTGGCAGAGAGATAGATTGCACGCCGGGAAAGACATAGGCTACTTTTTTTCATCAACAAACCACGCGGGCGAAGCCGCGGGCGGAAGCTAGTATTCTATATTTATCTAACAGTGACTTCTTTTGGGTGGAGGTCCACTATAAGTACCTACCTTAACCATAATAAGTAAAGTAATCCTATAGCACTCGGCAAAAGCGTAGGATGTAATAGAATACTCCTTAATGATTTTAACTTCAGGTCCAGTTGAATACCAGCGTCAGACACTAGATGTCTGGCATTTTTGCTGAACTGGACCCATTTGGTGCAGCCGTAAGGCATATAATTAATATTTTTATTTTTATTTTTCAGGTCCAATTGAATACCAGCGTCATACACTAGATGTCTGGCATTTTTGCTGAACTGGACCCATTTGGTGCAGCCGTAAGGCATATAATTAATATATTTATTTTTATTTTCAGGTTCAGTTGAATACCAGCGTCAGACACTAAAAGTGTGGCATTTTTGCTGAACTGGACCCATTTGGTGACGCCGGCGCCGTAAGATACATAATCATTATTTGTTTTTTTCTTATTACTTCTGTCATCATTATTATTACTTCTTTTTTTGTTTTTCGTATTGTCATTGTGTGCCTGAGTCTGTGCTAAATTAATGCATTTTCTTTCTTTTTCTTTATTGTACACCATACACCAACTTACAAAGAAACACGTGAAATAATTTTCGAAATCGGATGAGTTCGGATATCTGCTACATCTAAATTTACCTCCATTGAATATTAGTGTAGATTTATCTCCTAAGCATGGCTATTTCTCCTTTGACGTACCTACAGCCTCAGTGCAAAGCTCATGGCGCATACAAGCTGATTTGGTAATGATGATCATAATCCCGTTGTTAGTACTCACAAGTCACGTTTCACGGCAGGCAGACATGTCAAACTGTCGGATTGTCACGTGACCCTGTACGTTGTGCTTATTGACCCAAATATAACCGGAGCTGGGTATGACGGAAAGAGTTCACAGACAAATACTGATGACGTATTTTGGCCCGACTTTAGTTGATGTTATTTGTTTTGGTACGTCACTGCTCAGTCGAGTTCTGAAAGTGACAACTAAAAAGGATCTTATAGAAATAAATAGCTCATATTTGCAATCCTTTTTAGTTAGGAGTCATAGAGGCAGACGAAATGGTTTTTTTTAACAATTGGATATACAAAATACAAACTTAATTAAAGTACAGAATGACGATGACGGCTGCAGTTGAAAAAGAACAATAAATCGAAATGAAACTGGACGACGGATTGCGAATGCAGTTTAATAAGTTATATCCGTGGACTGAGCGCTGCTACCCTTTTCAAAGTTGGCAGTCAGGTTTTCAAAAAGGCATTAACCGCAGCTGTTATATTTGTGCATCTCTTTTCGAATATTCTACATCAAAGCGTTTTAAGTGGTTTATCCCGAGTTGTATCACTAGATTTGGCCGTATTTGGCCTTTGAAGTTGACACCTTTTGGTGGAGATAACGACGGTAGAGAATAATTAATTAATTTATTGACCTCGGTTTCGAAAACAAATAGCTCAAATATTAGGTACCCGTAACTTCAAGATAGATTGAAGTAGTGTACAGCACAACACACGGGATATATTTTAAAAGAACCGAGAATATAATTCAGTTAATCGTGTAACGCACTGTGGAACTAAGCCCAAAACTGGTCATTTTACCGCATGTACGACTCTCGTATCGCCGTTATATCTCGTGCCGACACGAGAATTAGAAGATATAAATAAGTTGTATATATTGTAGAACCGCTACATCTCATTAGACGCGACACAGCTCGCTCTGCTTAACATTGCGTTTTCTGGAACACGACATGGAACATTTGAAACTTATCACAAGTGAATAATATGAGATCTTGGAGCAGGCTCATATAGTAGACTGCTTATTTAGGCTCAGACATGTGTATTATGTCGTGATGTACGTGTCTCTGTCTGTAAATGCCGAACGGAAACTTATATCAGTAAGGTAAATAGGATTTTTCTAGTCAGAGACAGCCAGCAGGCAGCCTATCACACGCAAACGCTATGTCAACTACGAAATTCCCAGAAAAAAGAGATACCTATTCTTATCCAAAGGATCAGAATATTTTATTCGGTAGATATCGTATAGAATTATATTGCCAAACTGTCAGACAAATAAAGCCTATATTTATAACAATGCTATCGAATTATCAATGTAAAAAGTTATCTTTTAGTTTCAGATTCATTGAAAGGTCTTTAATGCCCGTTTCCACTCACAGTAGGTAACACCCAAATGCCTAAAAAATGCGTATTGTTTTTGCTCTGAACAACAGTGCAAAAAATATTTAGGTCTCAGATTCAGGTGTCACAAATATTCAAACTTAGAAAGTGTAACATATCTTCACAAGTTACCAACTTCACAATATGTTGCTTATCTAATCGTGTGGTGTTGAAAAGTTTAGTCCTCGCTAGCAATTTAACAAAGCCCAAGTACTTATAACAAAATAAATTACAAATGGAAACAATATCAATAATAATAACTTAGCAGCTTGACAGTATTAGGAACTTACCTACATCTTGAACCGAAACAAACACCCTTAGAACTTATCAAATCAGTTCAGAGGACCGCGACGTTCGGACAATTTCTGTAGGACAGCGTCTGACAGTCGGGCATTACGAGGAAGCTAGCGACGCCCCCCAGCGCTGTCTGTGCCAAAACAAATTAACGACACCTCGCCGCGTCGCAACGAGTTTAATTTCCCAGCGGGTGTACCGCAGTTTTCACGTACACGCAACTCTGCCGAGTTTTATCATAAAACCACGCAACCTGGACAGAATGAGCTAACTAACTCTATAATTATAAAAGTGAGGCCCCGAATTTCACAAATTATCTCACGAATGCCTCCGAGTATAAAACCTCGAGATGAACACTTTGAGCTCATTAGCAATGTTGACGCAAGAGCTAACGGGGAAATTAAGTCTGAATGTTATATTTTAAGATACCACTCAGGAGTATGACGTTTTACCTATTCGTCTGCACTGTTCTTTTGCAGAACAAGAGGCCATGAAGATAAACTATTCGTACCTAACCAAGCGAAGCGAAACAGCTAGCAACAGTCGCAATCTATAATCTACTCACATTTACGCGAGTCTGCCACAAAATTTTCATATTACCTCAAGTAGGGCGTAAAAACTTGAGAGAACAAAGCAGCAATAATGTAAGAGGGCGAGAAAAGTAGCGCGTAAATGTTGTTTATTGAGACGCGAGTCCATTACTTGCAGGTCGACGGCCGCACGCGCCCGCGCAGCCGACCGCGACGTGGTCCTGACTCCTAGCGACCACGCCAGGGGACAATGCTCCGCCAACCACCACTGACCATCGCCATTACACTTTAATTGTAACCCTGCAATAGCACCCAATCAAAGTTTCCGCCACTCCAACATTAATGACTGATCGTTTGCTACGTTCCTTTCTTTTCTTTTCACCGCAACCATAAAGTTCGTGTAAAGGAGACCCTATTAAATGGTATCCAATAAAAGTGTATTTATAGCGTGAAGGAAAAAGGAGGAATACTTTTAGAGGAGTCAATGGCTGCGATTTGAAAATCGCTTTATATATAATAAGCAAACCAACGAAAATCAATGCTCCCGGAGATACAAGTAAGTACAATAGTAACACTTAACAGTAAATCGCTTCACACCGCAATGTTTGTTCACGCGCAGTGACGTTGAACAAACAAGAGGCGAGTTTGTATGCGCGTGAGTCCCGATCTCACGCTCCCGGCTCCGGTGGCGGATGAAGCTTTCTCAATTAACGCCCCAACACGACAGAACTGGTGCGGACCGTTAGGGAGCCGACGTCAAAGACAAGAGGCTCATCAAAGCGCCGCGGTCGCCATCAATTATGAAACCAAATTGGAATAACGAATCTCATTTTATCTGCGCACTCCTATTTATCACAAAAGAAAGGTGCCGTAATCTAAAAAGCCATTTCTGATATGACACTTAAATGTCAGTGGTATTGTTATTGTTACCTCATATGAAATAAACTTTCGAATGGAGAGCTGCTTAGGTTATCTTTTAGTCAACTGTGCGATAACCAAATCTTCCTGGAAACAATCTACTGGGATGAGTTATTAGAATGAATCACAACATAGCATGGATAAAGAAATAGCTTGTGGTCGCTGCAAAGGATTATGCGGTGGGTTTACGGAAGCACCAGGAAGAGTTTACGAGTAACAACACCTGTCAACGATGAGCACCGATACAATTATGTCAGTGTAGCCGTTATGCTGTCCTCTGACGAATTATACGGATCACAGGACTGACACAGTGGGATTTAGGGGAACATGTTTTCGGAGATTACACACGTCATGCGCATCCTGCTACATAACCGTCCAAACATATCACACAGTATTATAACGCTACCTATAGGAATAAGGACACATTCCTAAATGTTTTAATAACATTAATTTCCTAAGTAGTGTGTACACATTCATACATAAAACGGGGCTTATTTCGCAGATGGCGACAAGACGGTCTGAAGTAAATTCCATTAGAGGGAGCGTACGAGACACCGGCAGGCCCTTCCACTTTGGGGTTTTTCCGCCGACCGGCGGCGTCGTCGCCCTAACTTTCCCCGCGCTCCTCGATACATTATTTTCTTCTGCCAATTTCTTTATCGTCGCAATTATTATAGAAAATGTTTTCCAATCTAATTCTATTCAGACATCGGACTCGGTGCAAACGTGACATTCTTTGCAAAAATATAGAAATTCTATTCAACAATTTCCGCAAGCGAGCGTCGCATGGTCAGCGGGTGTGATTGAATTTTTAAATTTATTCTTTAGAAAAGTCATTGGACGTGGCGACAGAACGGAAGTCGGCTATTTATCAGAGCAAATCCTCGGTAGCTTACATTACAGGGGTGTGCGTGGTGATTTCCTGTAGGGAAAAGCTCGCATATAAATAATATTAGAGCGTAGGTCGTGAGCAGCGCGGCGCATTTCCATAATTCTGCTCGTTACCGCCGCGCCGAGGCCGCAGCCGCCGCTTGCGATCTTATCTGGTTCTTTTCGTTGGATACGTAAATAAAATTAATTAAACGCCTTTTGGTAGAATTGGTGCGGTATCTTTAGTATGCAATGAAATCTAATTAGATGCCTGAGTCTGTTCTCAATAAAAAACCTTCAAATCTTATTAACTTACCTAACACTTTGGTTGCGAACAAATTTCATGTTTGTAAGCAGTTTTCATAGCTTGTGGATATCTTAGTTGACCATCGATCATCCGCTCTTTTATTAATAAATACTTTAATGTCTTGTTACGAAAACCCCACTCACATAGGTACTCAAAATAGCAAGCCGCGTTACTTAATAATATTTATTTTCCTTCTGTGAGTGTAACATTTGAAGTATTTGTTTACGAGTACATTTCGCAGATATGGGGTTGAGCCAGGCCTTGGCACCACAATCCATACATAATTAATATCGGGCAGGACAACTGAACCGGCGACCGGGCTCGCCCGATTAGCATAGCTGACCGGCGTGCGCCCTTGCACAATGGTGCATGTCCGAGACGCGCGAAATATGCACAACTGCCTACTATGCATTTGTTACGTATAAGTCCAACTGCATTCTGCACAATCCGACATCTCCTTGCTGCCATTAGATGAAGTGCCATCTGCCTGAGTCACATTTCCTGAGTAATTGACGTGAGCTTAGTAAAAAAAAATCTTTTTAGTATGAATTGCAACGAATGTGATGCTCTGGGATAATGTAGAACATAATGTGTTTTTTATCCACTCATTCCTCATTACTCGCAGGTTAGACGCGAGTTTCATTAAAACGTTTCCCTTGTCCGTAGGACGCTGAATGAAACAAAAGCCCCGAGCCAGTGTAATCTAAAAGAGCGCGCAGAATATTTAAACTATCCGAGTCGCGTGTCACCCCTAATCGCGATGGTTGCATTCGCATTCACGCACACTGATATTAGTAACCATTTCTGAAGAAACTATCACGTGGTGCATTCAAATATACTAATGCAACATCAGTTACGTTTCTCCAAGCTGTATCGTGATTAAAAGAGTTCCATTTAGTACAGGAGTGCGGTTGTCTATGTGATTTCAGTTAGACCGGAGCCATCAAGGCGGTGCAACTATAAAGTTTTTAATTAAACGCGCCAGCCGAGGCGGTGGGGGCTTAACGACCGCATTTTTCTAGATTCCCTTCGCGCGTTCTACTCCCGGGAAATCTCTTGGCACTGCACGAATAATTGCACAAATTAATAATACGAAATCGGAAGACGAGGCGACGGCTGGGAGGCGATTCTTTTCATCTACAAAAGTGGATTACATTAGCATACATAGTGACGGTTTTATAAAAGTTTGAAGTGATCGTAATGGTGGCGGAATTAGTCGTCATAAAGTGTCTTTTGAGCGGTGGGAACGTAACGTAGTAGTTTTTGTGGAGCCTCGCCGTTTGTATGGAGTGCGGGTCTGGAAGTTGGTAGGTAGCACTTGGGAGTTTTAATTGATTTACGGCAGGTGGAAGTGGGCGTGTAGAAGCTCGGGCTGCGAGACTCAGTGGCGGCGCTGTCTCGGCTCGAGCACGAGCGGACCTGGTCTCGGAGGAGCTCGCAACTCGGGTTTGTTTTAAACTCGTATTTATCGGCGCGCTCAGTCCGAGCTCGGCCGCAATCAACCGCCTCTGTTTACTAAGCTGCTGGGCAAACGACCCGACTTCATCCGCCTACGGACTAGTTATAGCATATTTTTCTCATTTATTTAAAGCACTGAACTAAACTATAACAAAGAGAGACAAGTTTCACCGTACATTATCCGGCGTAAGTATATCGAATACAGCCATTATTGATGGCATGTTAATGGAAAAAAGTTGGATACTTTGAAAAAGATATCCATTAAAAAGTTTCCATTAAGTATACGATCATAAAACGAACTCTACCTTATAAAAGTATCCTAGGAAGCGGAATACCGGCACGCGTGGCGAAAGCTATTCTTCCTATTACTTTATTATCATATAAAGCCGAAGAGCTTGTTTTTTTTTGTCTGAAAGCGCTAATCTTTGGAACCCCCAGTTCAATATCAAAAATCCTTTTTGCACTTGGTAGCCTAATTCTTGAGGAAGCTTATAAGCTTTTTAACATCAAGCTAGGACCCTTAGAACCTGGTGAAACCGCGGGGCACAGCTAGTAAAAAACAAAAGCTTATTTTCAGGAGCAATGTTCTTTACAGTCTTGTGCAGGAACTTTGAAGTTGTAAGTGCAACTCGACAAATAACCGGAGTGATGTCGAAAAGCCGCTTAAATTTTTCACATTCTGACGTTTTGCGACGACGACGAAGCCGCTAAGCCACAAAGCGTGCACGACGAAAAAAAATGGCGACAGGTGCTACACGTATTTAAATCGAAAACTGGTTGAGACATGTTGTGATCTTCTAAACTATATAATGTGCAATGTGTCGTTTATATGATCGTCAGTGTAATCATGATCGATGTTTATTAATGATGGATGGATATTGCAATGGATGCTGGCTTTGGGTAATTAATCTCATGAATAATTATAGCTATTTACTACATGTCATTAGTCGAGCAAGTGCAACTACTGAGCCACTACCCTTTGGTTATTGGGTTCCAGCTCCATGTGAGACAAAAAGTTATTCTTGATAAGACCAACGTCCTTAGAAACGTTGTAAATATTGTATTTAGAATAACAATTTTGCCGGTTTCAGTGAGACATAGCTTTAAGGAACATTTCGTTGCAGACACTTCGTAGATAATTATACAATTTAATTTAGTTTTTGGTATAGAAGACTACTGAAAATTATTACTGTATAACTTTTTGTCCCATATTTTCATCACTTGACTAGGCTTTTCTCAACTTTGTTGAGATTGGCTTTAAGTCTAAACGTATACTAGCCGCCTATCTGACATCCACAACCTAGTTACTGGGCAACACGATACCCTTTGGTAGGAATGGTTGTCAGAATGCCCGGAACAACTAACAACCATCTACGAATGACAACTTGGACCAATGGCTTCACGCGTTTTCTGAGGTACGGCGGCATATCGGTATGTATAGATAGTCACTATCTACGGACCAACCTTGGCCAGCGTAGCTTATACTTCGATCGACCCGTGCGTGTTATTATTTATCCACGAGCTCCTCTGTCTCCAATTCTCTATTTACAGAAAAAACCACAAACCCCAATGAAACGTGAAACGAGATCTGAAATTGCGAAGTCGAAAATATAATATTTAAGTATTAAAGTAACGGGCGGGGTTCGCATATTAATGAGCCATGATACAATGGACTGAAATGTACGGTCTGTGACCACCCCTAGCATGAATCAGGCGAGTCAAATGTTATTGCCCCGTTCCGAGTGTAGCAGTAATGCGACTATCTAGGGTTGTCGAAAATCACACAAACTTCACCGTTTAATTTTCACAATATCTCGGCTGCCGAGCTGGGGATACAAAAGCCCTCGCTTTGAAGTGCCAAGGAGTTGTTCTTTTAAAAAGTTCTCAAAGAAGTAATTTATACTGTTTGAAACATTTTAAAGCCGTCGGAATTTTCCTCGTTAGTAACAACACGGATAGGGTTGCCCGCTGCCACCCTGCTCCGATCCTGGAATTGTGAAAGTCTCAGCCGAGGTCGATATGTATCGCAACCCTTTGAAATGGACCATTTCGACTGTGTAAGTGTGCACCCTTTCACCACAATTATTACAAAAGACCATAAAATAAATATATTCTTTGTTTTTCCGTGATACGCTGGGTAAATGTTTTAACACAAAGAGGTTACATTTCGTACTTGTAGAATGTCTTAGTAAATGGTAAAACAGTTTAGTGAATATTTTATGTGGTAAACATCACAGTTCACTTGCCAATCGTAGCCCACGGGGGTATATTATTGTAATAACAAATGTCAGAAGTTATAACAAGTTTATATTCGACTCATTTACATTCGATTCCCATGTTGATTACAGCGCGTATCTCTTTGTACTATGCACGTGTACATACTGTGTGAATTATTAACACGTGCACTTATGACACATGTTACTATGTAAGTTTATTTAATTGTGTAGGTATGCCATAACTCATATGTATTAGCTTCGAAGAACTTATCACTAAGTAAGGTAAATAAAGAAAAGCGCACACGGCTCAGAATCATAATCTACACAGTCGAAATGACAAACTGATACCATGCCATACGCAATCCTAATATTTAACAATAATGAGGTAAGTAAGTAATAAATTTAATTCAATCATAGCGTACGTGACACTTATAATATTACGCCAGGAAAAGTTACAAATAAATTCAGATTAGAAATGAAACTTATCACTCACTGCACTTTGATCAATCTACACCATTTGCCAAACCGCGCATATACCAGCATTTCAACCATACATAGTCTGATATATTTTATAGCCGTGGTAATAGTAAAAGGCGATTCAAAGATAATACCAACGGTATAGGCAGATATTAAGGTACCTCCTAAAACATAATGTGATTACCATTTCGCTGCTACGCGGTTTACAACTGTAGTTATTGAAATACTTATAGAAGGTAGTTCACGGCACATATCATAAACATAAAACAGTAGTAACATTTTTAAGTATTGTAAAATGTGACTGACATAATGTGTGATGTGACACCGGGCAAAGAAAACATCGTGAGGAAACCTGGACTTAATATTAATAAAAGTTAGAAACGCCAACCCGCTACGAGCAAGCGTGATGGGTAATGCTCGTGCCTTCTCTGATGAGAACAGGCCTTTGCCTTGTAGTGGAACAGTAACAGGCTGGTATAATTTAGTTTATTATAAAATGTGACTCACCTCTTAATATCTGGTAGAGAAAGACTTTGATGTGGTCGGCGGACAGATGTTGTGGTGACACGATGATCTTGTGCAGGTCGCTCTGCAGCAGTTCGGTGATCACGTAACTGATATGGACTGGTCAAGGAAATTGTTTTGAAGATAGAATAGAATAAAATTCAGTTAGTGAAAAATAAATAATCCTCTATTTTCTAAACAAAGAAACGTACAACACTGTAAAAAGTTATGCGTGTCGAATTGAGAACCACCTTTTTTTTTCGTCGGTTAAAAATACAATAAGCATTTATTCTCTCCAGTATAACAGCTAGTAATAGTACATACACAGAAATAAAATACTGGAAGCAGACGGTTCAAGTGACGGAGAGCGTAGAGGGTTGCTAAGAGCTGGTTTCCAGCTTAAACCCTTGACGCAAACTTGAACAACAAAAGGATGATATGGACATACATATATGTAGACGGTGGATAATACAAAACTTTTAATATTTACCCTCTTGTATTCGCAATATTACTTAACACTCTAACCTCCTGATACTCCTGGACACTAAAAATATATTGATCAATTAATTTTTAGTATTTATTTCTGCACACGTGATTTGTAATCTTCAGAAATAAATGAATTCTAACCGAAAATATATGTAGACTATAAATTAATGTAATGTGGACTCTGACAGACTTATTTATCCAGAAAAATTAAATGAAATAATCTATATACAAATTATTAAGTAAGTGAAGCGAATACTTCGGATCCCTTTTTAAGAATATTACGCGCACGGAGGACTGTGTGATTTGGCATAGTCAAGGTTGATTTGGAGGAGCGTAAAAAAGCTAAAAAGGTCCAGTTTCCGCCACTGAGTACCTCTAACACTAATAAATAAAACAACTATGCTGAACGGAGTAACGATACAATGAACGTTTAAATTAAAAAGTATTGTAGATACAGTTTTAAGTTATTAAGAAATAAATACTATAGCAGAAAAACTTAATACGATATAACAAATCAGAACCAATGTGAGATCGTTTTGTTTTAAAACCACAGTCGGCTCAGACTTGAAACTCTGAGAAGATATTGAATTTCACAATTTCAATGAACATTGTTATAGTCTAAACCTTAATGGAAACATGAATCTTCTTCGAGACAAGATGCAGATTACGTTGTCTACATAAAGACAGGGCTTATGTAAACATTTGCATACGATTTTCTAAAATCGTATGCGTAGCCGCGTGGCACTAGGCTATATTAAACTATCCAAAAGGGTGCCTTCAGGACGTCCTACTACCCGTACGCTGACGGAGAACCGGTCCGGCGTTCCGTCCGGCCGGAGCCGAGCCGTCTCGCCCGTTATCTCGCTTATCTGCAGCACGCCCCACGTGACCATTATCAAAATTACAGGCCGGCCGTGCTACGCTCCGCACACTTGTTGCGGCCAAACTACATTACAACTTCAACGTTACGGGTGGAATATCAACGAATTGTAATTCGGGAACGGACCCACTGTATATTGAAACTTAAGTTGAAAATGTTACTCACACAACGTATGAATTTAAAGTCTAATTTAGATTACGTCTAGTATTCCCTGATGTGACTTAAAAGTTGAATATAATCCAATTAGCAAATTGCTGCGTAAGATTATACAAACTCTTACACAAATTGTTTTAGAGTAATATCGGCACATAGCACTGGCTATAAAATTGTGTAAGTGGCAGTTATTTAATCCGCAGCGATGAATATTGTGGTCGTGAAGCACGAAGCGTCTTGAATAACGGCCATAAAGCCTACATTCGACCTTAGAGCTGACGCATTAACGCTGGCTGTATGTACGAGTATATAAACTATTGTGGATATTAACTAATACAATATGTACGCAGACGATGTTCGTGGCATTATATATGCCGCTACTGAGAACATTCATTTGAAGCTGATACCTAATACATATAAAAGAAGAGATGCAGGATTGTCTTAGGTATAACTTGAGAGACCGGGATGACCTATTCTTGGATTCGATGGTGTATATTTAGTTCCAAACATATAAACACTTTTATTCTATCCAAGTATAGGTACTACAAGTAAGAAGTAGAACAAGTGTGTCCAATTATTATTAAATCTAGCCCATTATTACCCCTAATACCTTTGAATTTTACGTAGGTATTATTTTTAGTATTTGATTTGAGTTTCAAGATCCCCCATATTCTTTGCGGTAAACCACATCCAACTTCCATCCGTGGCTATTTCCGAATCCGGCCTATGGTTTTACAACAGACTTTCTCTTACTATTAGTATTGTATAATTCCGTTTCTGTCAAAGATCTTAATGTCAGCCATACAAAGGAATTTACTCTCGTCTCGAAACATACCTATCGTACAGCTGTGCTCATTGTCGGGTGGCGGTAATCTCTTGTCACATCGTTAAGTGTTATTGTTGATGGGTTGTCTCGTCAGCACTACCATTCACGCTTTTGATCAGTCGTATTAAGATATTTTAAGCTTTCTTTCCGTCCCTCTGCTCCCATAGTATCTACGAAGATTACTACACTTGAGGAGTTAAAAAGACACGCGATAAGATCTATCAAATCATAAATAACGATTATGATGAAACTCCTTGATAATACATATATGTATGAAATACCCTCGCACAGCAGACTTAATGGCTATGTTTTGAGTCACGTGCATGGTATCCGAGACTTGCTTTTATTGTGAGCAGAAAAATAAACAAGAAAGAAATGGCAAATGCTCACGTATTCCTATTGATTTTGTAGTTAAACCACAGCACCGTGCGGATAATAAAAGCGTGTCAAATGTTTGCAAGGATTGACGAGTACGGGCACACGGGTACTGCGAACTTTGAAAATTAAACGTGCTGGAGTTTGCTACCAAGAATAGGGATGTGTCCTAGTCAAAAATATAATTATTCTATTTGATCCGTCAGTCAGATTACCAAAAAATATGAAAACGTATTCTTTGCACATCAAAGTTCAGGAGAAGGGGCTTGTGACGTCACTTATACATAAAAATATAACACGGCGTGACGTCACGCGGAATTTCAACGCACTACATATATATATAGTCGTCATATTTCGTTTACGTGTTAAAAGAAAAAATACGGAGTAATCCAAATATCGGACCAAACAAATTTTTTGAGGACACTACCCTATTTTAACGTCAGGTATTCATGATGGTACACTGAATGAAATAAGCTTTTCTGTCAATTAAAGGATTAAAATGAGGATAGTCCACGTTTACTGGTATTATTAACATCACGCGATCACCAATCACCCTGCCAAGTGCTGCTATTATGGTGTTATCTCCCCTAGGACCGGTCGCTGTAACGGTCGTCGAGGGAGGCCTTATATTCTGCAGTGGACATCTACTAAATCGCATAAATACAAACAAAATACCAAGAGAGAACAATGAAAACATGTTTCTCTTTACAAGTTTCGTCGTATTTCATCACAATCCCAAAGTTTTCAGCACAATGTGTTTCGTTTACATTATTTACATTACAATGAGAACACAAATTATGGTACCTGATGAATGAATTAATTTGTAAGTTCAACCCTTTATACTTAGTTTGGAACTCGTTTTAATTGAAGCGAAATTCAACTTGTTTTTTTTTTTCTTAACGGCATTTCTATTTTATTTTATATGCTTCACATAGATATACCCTTTAATATCGTTAAGAAGAGCTAGAGCATATACTCGTCCCTATTACTTGGGGGCCTAATGGCAACCTCAATGAGGTGTGAATACGACAAGTATGTACTTAACGTACTGGGAATATTACCAGAGTGGAGGTAATATTGGAGTATGAAGACAAATATGGTAGTCATCTACGAACGGATGTAATTTAATAAGTACTTATACGTAGGCATTGACAGATGTTTCTAGGTTTACTCCCAGCCAAGATTTAATTAACTTCTTAGTGTTTATGATTGTACTATTTCTTAATCTTTTATCACTTAAATGTTCCATCTTACACAAATTAGTTATGTGCGAGTATGTGCGTATTGAGACTTGATCTAAGGGTTACCAAGAACCTTTAACAAAGGTCTTGAAATGAAGCAAAGCGAACCACGTACGACTATTATACTATTACCCACCCCTATGATTACCCCACACTTACCAGGAGTGAAATGACATTTGTTCATGTATAATAATGGGCACGATCAAAGAAATAGACCAAAAATATTTGAATGCGGGTAGTCCCGGGTCACGTATTGGGCTGCGGTCGCTTGCCTAATCTGAATCTATTCGAGACCCCACCGAATCGAGTCTACATCTTATCTTATCTATAGTATAGACTACAGATTATTACAGCTTGTGCCTATAATTATTATTATTGCTGTTTGAATTTCAAACGTATTGTATATTTAATTACACAGGCCTGCAAAATGAAGGTCATAACTTCCTCTCTGGAATTTGATAGCTGATTCTGGAGTATTTTGATGCGCTGATTACGAATATGTACTTAGTTTTTCTCCATCACCTCCTGATTTTTCAAAAAAGCTACAGATAGAAAATTGAGAAAAAAGACAAGTTTTCACTTAAAAAATTATATATTTAAAAAAGTACTTAATTTTTAACTTAAAAAACTATTAACACGTAATAACAACTTATTGCTGGGTTAAAATACACTTAAATTTTATTTGTGGAACCTGGTCCTTTTTTCCTGGAAGCTTCTGTTGTGCGATTTTCGCTTATATTTCCGGTTTGGATCATCACGCTTCAACAACCAACAATAGTCCGCCATCATGCTGACATTCCATCTTCCTTGATACCGGACTTCAAGCTCTTTTAAATCTTGGTGAAATCTTTCACCTTGTTCTTCGCTAACGGCTCCTAGATTTTCTGGGAAGTAATCAATGTGCGAATTCAGAAAATGAAGTTTAACGCTCATATTACAACCCATTACACCAAAATTCGTTATCATTTTGGCTACTATTTCTTTATAGTCCGAGCTTTTATTGTTCCCCAAAAAGTTTTTTACCACTTCCTTAAATGATTTCCACGCTTGTAACTCGACATCATTGAGTTTTGAGGTGTCCAAGTTTTGTCTTGGTTACTTATAGAATGTCCAAAATAACTTTTGTAAATATTTTTCACATAGTCTGTAATGTTGTTTCGTTGTTTTATCACCATGAATTTCCCGCAAATATAACAAAAACAATTCGAAGAGTTTAAACAACTTCGCGACGACATTATAAAGTTTAGGTTGCAAGATGCGCACTTCGACTGTTAGTTTTCTAATTCAGAGTAGGTACTTATACAAAAAAAACCTTTTGTTTTCTTCATTATACCCTTTTTGAACAACATTAACAACAATTAGGCAATATCACCTAAACATCGTGTATTAATGAGCTCATTACTAAATGAAGCCAAAATGACCCGTTTTCGAAATGGTTAATGCGAATTACTTACACTTATTATGTAGTAATTAACAAATTACTGATTTGCATTCATTTCTATGTCGTCTTAAACTAATTAAATGCAATAAAAATTAAGCTGAAGTAATTAAGTGACGTTTTATAGATTTTAAAATGTATGCGCTCAGACATTTTTAGTTAAAATCTTAAATATTTAATATCAAAGAATCCTGACGTGATAGATTTTTTTTATTATTTTTCTCGTAATCAGCACATCAGAAACTATAGAAAACGTTAATCAGATCTCAGAGAGGAAAACCATTGCAGACCTGTGTTATTAATGCTATGCAGTTTGACGTAATTTGAATTAGAAATGCCTTAATGATGTTGAAAAGCGATATTGTGTTTCTTTAAATGAACTACAGTTAATAAAAAAAAAAAAATACCACGACTTCGAAATATAATAGAGATTAATATTCGATTTTGAACACTTGGTAGGGCACAAATTGTTGATGAAACCAAGGTTCCCGGGTATTTCACATAGGCACTTAAAATACATGTGAGTTTGACGAATAAATAATAATAAATAAGACTTCACGTATCTGATGTATTAAGTCGTCTATACGTAAATACAAATTTACGGATTACATTATTTACGCCGTATAATAAGATAATAGCTATCGGCAATGTTTATCTGACAAACAGAGAATAAATAGGTGAGCTAAATAGTTTTACTTCAGATTAGCCTATGAATACGGACATGGAACTTGGATGCGAGACCGTACAGGATGTTCATATTTTTACTAACCCAATTTATTGAGATCTGGGTTTCAATGCGTTGTACCTAGCCAAAGTTTCCTGTCAGACTACAGGAAGCTTTGGCTAGGTACAACACATTAAAACTCTGATGTAACTATACTATACATCGGGTATGTTTGCTGAAGCAGATACAGATAGCTTTCAAGCTATTATGCGAAAAAGAACAGCATCCCTGATGCGAAGGATTCGGGGGAGCACCAACAGCATTCTAAGGGTGATAGTGAATAAGCCTGATTGCCCGTTCTTGGGGCACTGGACCCGTTTGCACAGCTGCAGGTCTGGTGCAGCGGGAAGCGGTCATAATTATAGGTTTTTAAACTAGTTGTATTTTTGTTTCTGTTTTGTTTTGTTATATTTATTTTCATTAGAAATGTTACTAACATAGTTTTATAAGGATTACTAACAACAATATGAATCACGTGTGTTCGATTTGAATAAATAAATAAAATACTATTTACGAATCCTGATATATGTGGGCTTTAGTTCAATAAAGTTTTTTTTTAGCAGTGCACAGGGTTACTTGTTAACACTAAGAAGCTAAGGGAATAAAGTTTTAGATAATGTCAAAATTATAACATTTACAGTTGCTTTCGCCACATTCCTAACACGTAAAGATATTTCGTAACGTAATTGACTCCCATTCATACTTCTATTGAATGGAAACAGTGGCTAATCGCTCCTTGACATAGAAAACAGCGTACAATTTGCGTAAATGATTGCACGATTTGGTATGCGTCGGCCTAGATTAAGTTGAATTGAATTAACTTATCAATAATTTCCACAGATTTTTTTTAAACAGTTTTGGCCATTCTGAGTATATTCAGATGGTTTATCCCGACATGGATACTGATTGAAAGCTAAGCTATCAAAGTATTACAAATAACTTGTACGTTAAAATCACTTGCCAGGCGCCTGGACTGTTACATCGTATTCTACTCATAGAGGGTCCGAGAATATCTCAGAGATGTAACAACCAATTCTCCAATTTATTGCAAGAATAACTAAACAGAAAGTACCTCCATTAAATTACGTATTCGCTTGCCATATCAATTTATTTTCGTGAGATTGTGAGCACAATAAGAATTGGCAACAGCGCTGGAAGAGTCGGCCGGGCCCAGGGGCTCACGGACGGTTTCGGGGCTACACCCCTGTGTCGGGCGGTAATTATTTACAGAGGGGCTGAGATTCCGCCCCCGCGCCCGCTACCCCCGCACTCCCCTTACCGCCCCATCAAACACGACACACAGGATGGCGTATATGAGAGGATACACTTTTACGATATGGGCTTTAGTTTAGTTTCCCATAGTTACGAATTATTTTACTTCTAAGTATCTGATTCAACACACAAGAAATACTAAATGAAATTTTGAGTGTTACTGGATACCAGTATACCGCAACAAGAGACTTAGTAAAACTTCAGAAACTAGAGCCTGAAACTGAACGAGTACTGACATTTTAACCGTCGCGCGTCGGCTAAAACTTTTTGCGGCCGCGATTTTAAGTTAGCTTTTAGGGTTCCGTAACTCAAAAGACAAAACCCAACCCTTACTTCGTTGTCCGTCAGTAATGCCTCTTTTTTACAGAAACAGCCAGAGGTATCAATTTAAGTGATCGACGCAAGCAAGAGATATGGTTAATTATATATTTTTATGATTTTCTCCTTTTTCACATCCTAATTAGTAATTTCCTTTCCTAGCAGCATTAAATTTGGCAAGAAGCAACGTGTCACAACACTTTGCAGTTCGATTCAACGACCGTTATTAGTTATGACAGATAACGTATGGAAAAAAAAGCAACTACAAAGTTAAGTTCGTCCTTCAATCTAAAATTACATAGTCATAAGCCCTGTCTTAAAGTATCATTGTCGTTTATTCCTTTGACAGCAGGGCACAGGTACCCCAAAGGCACAAGTAATACACGCACTTGTCCGATTTTTGTTCAAATATACCTAGCTATAGCCACAAGCAATTCTGTACACAGCTCTGTCATTGGACAAAAACAAATAGGCCAGTTTGTCCGTAAAATTAGTGAACCCTCTAAAAGAGTTCTTGTTTACTTTCAACTGCATTATATTCCGTAACAACGAATGTAGAAGGTATTTAGGGTACGCACACATGAAGTAACAGTGGAATACACTTGTGTTCATAAGGCGTAGGGGCATACATATAAATTGTGGACTGAAAGCCCGGATGTCGTGCAGCTGTGCACCCAAACCCGACAACCAAATACGTTTGTAGACACAAAAAATCCTTTACAACACAAACTCGATCCGTAATAAAAAAACAGATATTTATCTGAGCATCGATTAGTCAAACAACTCGTTATCAGACATCTCTGTAGCCGACTGATAAATCATTATTTATAATAACCCTAAGCATATAACAGTGAAAGGGCGTAGCAGACATATTGAAAAGTTAATAAGCCGTAAAACGCTTTTGATCTGTTGTATAATTACGCACCAATTAATTCGATTTATTAAAATCTGTATGCGGATTCCGGGGTACCAGCATCGGAGTTCATGCAATTAAATATGAATTTCGATACATTAAAATTATATGCAATTGACCTTTTTGATGTGTGTGCTTGATTACGCCTATTTTGTGTTATCTTTGTAATTAATTTATATCGCGTGCAATTTCAATTATGAATTATTCCAGATACATGTATTTTTGTGATTGTTTACTCGATTTATATCGATCAGTCAGTCACCAAAGTTTATTACTCACGCACAATGCAGTTTTAAAGGTTTCTATTGTATTTCATGCGATTATATTAACATAACTGTTGTTTAGTGACGACCAGTAACATTGTGGACAAAATAAAATGCTTATAAACAAAATGATAAAAACAAACCTGTTTTTTTAGTCAATCTTCAGAGCGAGCAATAAGTCGCGGGCGTGACACGTGAAAAATAAATTTCAACATTTTCCGCAGACAAGTTTACCTTCAAACATTTTATGTTCTACAACAAAAACTCGTCTTTGTTGGGCGCAAAGTCAATAAAATAACTACACTCCATTCGCGCAAGGACAATTTGCATGACACATACCCCAATGATTTTGCATGATGTGTGCAAAATCAATAATACTCATACCAATATTTCGTTTTAAAATATAGCTGTGTCAGATAGGTTTATTGTGATGTATTCGGAATTTGAAATAATAACACAGGTCTGCAATGGTTTTCCTCTCTGAGATCTGATTAACGTTTTCTATAGTTTCTGATGTGCTGATTACGAGAAAAATAATAAAAAAATTCTATCACGTCAGGATTCTTTGATATTGAATATTTAAGATTTTAACTAAAAATGTCTGAGCGCATACATTTTAAAATCTATAAAACGTCACTTAATTACTTCAGCTTAATTTTCATTGCATTTAATTAGTTTAAGACGACATAGAAATGAATGCAAATCAGTAATTTGTTAATTACTACATAATAAGTGTAAGTAATTCGCATTAACCATTTCGAAAACGGGTCATTTTGGCTTCATTTAGTAATGAGCTCATTAATACACGATGTTTAGGTGATATTGCCTAATTGTTGTTAATGTTGTTCAAAAAGGGTATAATGAAGAAAACAAAAGGTTTTTTTTGTATAAGTACCTACTCTGAATTAGAAAACTAACAGTCGAAGTGCGCATCTTGCAACCTAAACTTGTCGAGTTACAAGCGTGGAAATCATTTAAGGAAGTGGTAAAAAACTTTTTGGGGAACAATAAAAGCTCGGACTATAAAGAAATAGTAGCCAAAATGATAACGAATTTTGGTGTAATGGGTTGTAATATGAGCGTTAAACTTCATTTTCTGAATTCGCACATAGATTACTTCCCAGAAAATCTAGGAGCCGTTAGCGAAGAACAAGGTGAAAGATTTCACCAAGATTTAAAAGAGCTTGAAGTCCGGTATCAAGGAAGATGGAATGTCAGCATGATCGCGGACTATTGTTGGTTGTTGAAGCGTGATGATCCAAACCGGAAATATAAGCGAAAATCGCACAACAGAAGCTTCCAGGAAAAAAGGACCAGGTTCCACAAATAAAATTTAAGTGTATTTTAACCCAGCAATAAGTTGTTATTACGTGTTAATAGTTTTTTAAGTTAAAAATTAAGTACTTTTTTAAATATATAATTTTTTAAGTGAAAACTTGTCTTTTTTCTCAATTTTCTATCTGTAGCTTTTTTGAAAAATCAGGAGGTGATGGAGAAAAACTAAGTACATATTCGTAATCAGCGCATCAAAATACTCCAGAATCAGCTATCAAATTCCAGAGAGGAAGTTATGACCTTCATTTTGCAGGCCTGTGTAATGTATGCCGAAATCAACATGCCCGTTTTTTTGTTTAATAACTAATAGTGATTATTACTTACCAATATTTATGATTTTTTTTTTGTGAGAACACTTTCCACGATAACTCCAACTAGAGGAAGTTGTTTTTTTTTTCATAAATATTGGTAAGTAGGTATTTAGGTGATTTTGCACACATTCCGCGTGAAAAGTCATTTTGGCACGTATCACGCGAACCTTCCCAGCACGAAAAGAGTGGAAGGCAGAGGTGTGCAAAAACATGTATCTTAGATGCATTGCATAATAAATCGTTCAAGTAATGTTCAGAAATAGCACTTGTGTGGTAACACGACACCATCGATGTAACACGAATGGTAATATTCACTTCGAAAATACTTAAGGGCTTCCTACTGTTTACGAAAGCGTTGAAATGGCCTGTTTTAACTTAACGCACATTACGGTTGGATTATGTTCCAGCCATTGTTTCGTTCGCAGAGTGTTAGGACTGTGGCTTACACAATGCACGCGCCGACACTGCACTTCGGTGTCTCAGTCTTAATTGCCGTGTCTAAATTATGAATATTCTCTTCACATGTAGAACAAACTTAACACAGTCCTTCTGTCGCAATTTCAAGCTCACCATTACGTTTTCTCTTCATCCTTTTTACGGATAGGGGGGTGTGACATTGATGGATCATCGACACCGGTTTATTGAGCGAAACCAGTTGACACTAGTTGCCCGTCATATTTGCATAGAACGTACTTGAAATATGGAAAACGTTGTGTTCGTGACTAGAATTATTTTCTAAGATAGCAACATGCGAAAGCAGAGCTGTTAGTCGTAAAACAATTTTGTAGGAAACTCATTTGAAAATATTCTGGGAAGAAGCGTGAATTTATCGCGAAATATTTCAGAGTAAATTGCACATTTCTGAAGACTTAAAATGAGTCGATGACACGGAATGGAGAAAATATAATCAGTAAACGGTCAGTGCCCTCGGAAGAGATGCAACAAGTAAATCATGGATATTTAAGATGCGTCGAAAGACATCCAGCAATGTCGGTGCAAATGACCATTCCGAAGACAGCACGAGGAAGGGAGACATTGATAAATCGTTCTCAGTAATGTTTGCTGGACAAACGTACTGATCAGAATACATTTTACTCCATATGAAATGATGTGAAAGGCTTCTTTGTCAAGCATGAATGAGTAATGAGCTCTCTCCAAATACAAATGATAAAATTCTTGGGAACTCGACTTCTTATAACTCTGGCTAAGTCCACTGTAATGTTATTATAGATACAACGGTGTTGGTTTATACCTATGTGTATGTTTAATTAATTCACAATTGTAATTCATGTTTACGATACAGAAGCGAAAACAGAACCTGTTAAGTCAATAACGAAGTAGATATACAAATAAAAGACAACATGGGTAAATGAATAAAGATGGTTTAATTTCGGTTGGAGGAAAAAAATATACATAGTTACGAAGAAATACATCCAAAATGGAGTCTCAAACTGAATACAAAGTCTTGGGGGCAATGAATTTCTCGAGGATATTTCCGAACATCGCGGCCAGCAAACGAAACAATCCTGTTTTATATTTAGTTTATAATACTAACAGGCTATCAAATCAGTAATTCATGACGGCACTAACTGAAAATGGTAACATACAATACAATATTTTCAAAACTATCGCTGTTAAAATCGACCACAAGCCAATGGCGAGAATCTAATTTAGGAAAACTAAAACTTGGTGAAACTGAGAAACATTGTGCACACACTTCACATCTCTCGTTTCTAATCTTTCTTTCACGAAACCCTATGAGGAAAACCGCGCGCCCGGATCGCCAAACCCATGTTTCCACAAATCTTCTTTTACCAACTTGTGTGTGAACACAAAAATATATAATATAGATATACCGTAAATAAGGCAAGTTTGTGCCATCGTTGAGTATGATTGGTGTCGGTCCTGATATTTGGGTTATTATGGTGGTAATCCGAGGCGTCCTCGCTGTTCTCCGGATACTTCGTCCACTATACATCAACGTCGCGAGGGATCTAGGGACGTTTGCACCGCATATCGTCCGTCAACCGATACGAGTTGATCCCGTATGGGAAGCCGACAATGGGTTTATTTGTTTCAAACGTAAAGATAGTGACGATTGAGGTATGGTGTTTTTGTGCCGTATGTGTTATGTGTTGGTTGTTGCATTTGGATTAAATGTCGCAACTTAGAACTTGTCTATTACGTCATAATCATCGACCATACGATCAAGATTAAATTCATCAATTGGTAGAAATGTCTACGAAAGAAAACGGTAAAACGAATCTCATTTTTCTAGCAACCCTCAAGCAGTCTGATGAGATATGTCATGAATGTAGCCCCAAAAATCATACAGCGAAATTAGGAAATACGCGGATAAATAATACCGTAAGCTTGTAATTCAGTTTTCCGACAAAATCATTACAGCAAAAGGAGGTCACGAAACACGAACTCACAATTAATGTTACACACGAATGTAAAGAAGAAATTCACATTATTTACATTGCGTCCCCTGCGATTGTTAATCAAAACGGAAAAAAATATAATCATATTTCTGTGTGGCTTAATTTTAAATGAATATTAAAACACGTCGGGTAAGTTCGGGGTAAACACGCCAAGTAAACGTAAAAGCGGGCAAAGGTCGGACGTTGATGAATAGCGGCTTACGGACGGACGGACGGTCCGGACCGACGCAGGCAACCGCTCCGGCGCGCGGCGCCGCGTCTCGTTGTCGTGTGTTGTTATTTTTGCCTGGACGCTGGAAGAGGTTTTACTAATCCCTCGGGACACTCAAAGCGATGACACTTTTCTGTTGAAGTTTTTTGAAGAGCTTAAATTTGAAATCTTTATTACTTAATGGTAAAGGTAGGGACGAGCCCAAAATTTGAACATTCTAAACAAGGTATTCTCGCAACGAATTGATTCGATTTTCTTTGAAAGTTTAGGAATTTTATTTAAAATATTTTTGTAACAAGTCGTTTTATTACTATTTAGGGTGAATTTCAGCAACAATACAATGGTTTCTACCAAAATCCTTATTTAAAGCACCTTGAAAATGTCAGAAGCATGCTGCGGCTGTAGACTTTGGGAGTTTCACTTGGCTGTTTGACTTCTACCGAAGGACGAGTCAGGCATCGGAATACACGAAACTTTATTAAGAACAAGCCTTTGTGCCCAAAGTGTTTGTTTCATAACTTGTCATCAGATATTAATTTGACATGTCTTTGGCTCAAGCGTGATGAGCACATAGTTACACTGACTTATGAAAACTATGGGAACGCTCACATTTCCTCTAAATGCTGTCATAAAACCAATGTTTTTTAGTGAAACGAATGTGACTAATCCGATGAATAATAAAACTTCAAAGCACGCGATTCCGATACGACGCGACGTCCGGTGGAAATCAAATCAAAAATCAAATCAAAAATGTTTATTTGCTAGAAAATACATACAAATTCAAGGATAGATCTTACGTCCTAAAAGTCTTTGTATTCTGCCTGCAAGCAAGCGTGCAAATTATTTACTTATGTCTATTTATGTAATTATTATCATGCAATTAATATTATTACAAATATTCTAAACTCAATTATTCATTTTCATTCAATAGTACATACCTAACATTAATTTTTAAATTCCATAAATTCCTTAATGCTATAGAAACAACTCTCTTGTAGCCAAACGGTCAATTTTTTTTTAAATAGATTACCCTGCAACAATTTTAAATCATTTGGAATGTCATTATAAATCAGTATACACATATTAAACACATTTTTTTTATAAATATCTTTATGACTTGGTGGTTGATACAATAAGTTGCGAAACTTAGCCCTTTTTTGTCTTGGTAGAACCTCACTACGTTGCTTAAAGTAATGCGAGTGATTCTTGGTAAAAACGCAGATATCTCTTATATACATACAGGAACACGTTAACGTGGTAATAACACCATGATTAGTATAGTCACCGGCAAATGAGATGGCAAGATTTTGGCGTAGTGGGGGTAAGTTCGCGCATCGTACACTTAGTGGCACAAAAAAGTGGTAACTTTTATTGATCGTCATTATTCTATTGTTATTGCCATCATTTATATTTGATCATGTCTGTTTAGAACTAAGTTAAAGAAAGGAGAGGAATTCAAGTTTATTAGGAGTTATAAATAACGTGCATTTAAAATTCAAAAAAGTTTATATATAAAAAAAAAAAAATAACTAGTCGTCGTCACTATCCGTTAATAAAACTACCCTTGGCATCATATTGAAAGTCGCAATCGCAGAACACTATGGTTGTGTTCTGCAAGTGTTTGGTCAATGCTGTATGTTTTAAATTGTTCTTTTTCCAATTTTATTAATTTGTATAACTCTGGTTTGAGCATACTTTCCTCGTATGCTATGCCTTTTCAGGAACTCTATCATAAATTTAAAAACAATAACAACACTTAAGTTTAACATAACAAAAACAAAGGGTTCAATTTTCGTGCACTGAAATGTAATCGGGAGCGAACGGGACGAAGGCGCGGTGCGGGAGGCAAGGGTCGACTGATGCACCAATCGCGCGCTCGAATTGACGCTACCTCATACCCCGCGTCCCGCTTGACCACCAAAGAGACCTAAAAAACGACTTGTGCGCATCTAACGACTTTTGCCATCTTATTTGCCGGTGATTATAAACAGCGTGATGCCTCCCAATTATGTATCTGCATTAGCTTATTAAGCAGAGTTTCTAACAGAATAGTCAATGAAGCGCGCCCATAAAACGGCGGGAAGGCCGCGCCGATAGCGGGACCCAACGAATATCCGCGGCAGTTTCTTTATTCCTCCCACAACGGGATATTCCGCAGGATGCTAATCTACACAATGGAAATTAACTGGCAAAGAAAAAAGGCCAACATTGCAAATTTAAATCACAACAGAACTTAATGTGAAAGCTTACAAGGATGACCTTAAAACTTTATAACTTCAGTTCAAACTTTCGCGAATGGTAAAAAATTACGATCGGTTGGATACGACTGTGGATTTCTCCTGCGCCCCTGAATAGGCAAAGTAATGTGAAGGACTGTGAGAAATACGTTATGTCTCAGTCTAAATATTTAGAGCATAACGTTCTGGTAAAACCTACTGAGAACGTTTTCCCTTAGAATTTCTAAATCGTGACTTTTACCAACAATAAAAGCGAAGAGAAAGTGAATTTTGGGTTTATACGCTTATGCAAATTGAGAAAACTTGGATTACAAAAGTAACAGTAATTGTTTTGAACAACAGTTGTGGGAAAATTGAATCTCTAGAGAGTATTAATTGGATGTCATACATCACATATACTTAACGCAGTTGAAGCAGTAAATTGGTGGTGTTACTGTCGAACTTTCAGTCAATATGTGCTCTGCATCCTGTTCATCCGAGCACTCGCACTCACACATAACGCAAGTTGCGAGCTACGCCGCCTGCAATAATTCCGAGTAACGAAGTCTCCGCCACGCGCTGAAATATACCGTCCAACATTTCAAAACTTCAGGAGCGATTCCGGAATACTCGGGGGAAAAATATATAAAAACTTGCGTTGGTTAACGAACACAGGTGGCAGGTGGAGATTGAATGCGACATGATACTCTTCATTACGGCAACATGAATACATTTGCATTGCGAATGAGACGTCTGTTTTACGTGGAAGTACAAATTTTGAATACACTTAACCATGACAGTGCATTTTATAATGGGTTTAACGCTTCAGGGAGGAAAAAAAATGATTTGGGGAGCCGCAATACGGTTGCGTTTATCTAAAGCCTATCGGGCAAGCTTCCAAGACGTCATCGAGACGGGGCCGCATAAGGGGCTACGCCAGCGCTGATCTCGAGCCTGCGAGCCAAGAAGCCTCTCGGTCACCCCGTGCCAAGTACCGCCGGCGAACCCTTAGCGGTGTCTGCCTTAAATTATTCCAAAACGTTAAAGAATTCGAACGATCTTTACTGACATGAATGAAGGTTGAAAAAAGTGTCGCTACTTGGCAGAGCCTTTGCTGAACCATACTTATTTGCGAACATAATCCAGCCTGTGAAACACCGCAGTAACCTTCAGCACAAACAATATACTGAGCTACCATTCCATTCGTATCATCGCGACGGCTGCAAAGAAAACATTGGACAAGTTAGCACGATGAGAACTAATTCTGTACGTCGATTAATCATCCAAGGGAGCACGTCAGATGGCGAGTGCTTGTCTCCATTAATCGATGGCTGATTAACTGTTTCGGGTTTGTTATTTGGATGTAAGAGCGGACATGGTGTGTGCACATGAATACGGAAGAGAACGGGCTCGTGGGGAATGTCGGCGTCATACGAGACAGCACGGAGTTGTTGTTACTGCGAGCGAAAACGCGAAACCGCTCTCAGTCCCACGAGAATACGACGCGGAGCCAAAAGTAGCAGTTTTAATGTAATACGATTAATTTACTGAGTACGTCGGAAAATAGGAAAATGGATGGGGACAGATACGCCGAAAACTACTTGTTTAAACAAATGAGATGAGTAGGATATGGATGTCCAACAGATAAGATTTTCCGAACAGTTTCATGTTAAATTGTTGAACCTTTTATCGTGAATCCGTGACTCGTTATTGTTATAAATTCCCAGCTTATAATAGTCCCGATATTTATTCACAATAAAGATAAACGTTAATACAACGCGCCGCAGAAGCATTTTCAGTTATGGACACACAGATACTACTTCGAAAGAAAACTCAAACAGTGTCTGTATAGATTGGTGGATAGATTAAGCCTTGGCTTAAGCATCTATAAGGGCTGAGCTGACAGGATAAGTAACAAAAAGTAATGGTAAACAGAAGAGTACAAATTTAATCTAGGGTCTAGCCAGGGCTCGAGGTCCCGGGAGAGCGTTAGCGAAATTGCCAGAATACATTAACGGGAAGGGTCGCCCCCGTCCTATCTCAACAACCTGCAACTAAGCTACGAGACAAAATCTCTCTGAATCGCAAATTTTAGTCGCATTACGGGTTTTTATACTTTTTATCATTCACATTCGTGCTCAAGTGTAATTAATATACTTTCTATTTTGCGTACACAATAAGAGCGTGTATTATGAATGAGAGGCTATAACTCTCAGAGTTATATCATTGAAAGACTTAATTAAGTCGTGGAAATATCATAAAGCGGTTATTTACGGCGAGATTCCTGTACCTTAAACGACGGCGCAGTAAATAAAACCAAGGTTTAATGTTTCACGAAGGCTCTCCACCTTATGTTATATGCGTAACGTCATTTTTAGCATGCTTTTCTTGGCGGTTTGCATTGTTCTTTGTGTATTCCCGATAAGGTTGTTACAATGTCTTACACTTGTATGATGAAGTAAAAAACTGTCGAACATTTTGTAACACGATAGGCACTAACAGTTGGCGTATCGCAACGTTAAGTGCAAACCAGTTCGTTTTTCAATCGTCAGGCGTGAAATTATATTTAATACTTCTGGTAAACGCTTCAGAAAGCGGTTGGAAGAACCTCAAAATTCAAAGCGTCTATAAAATAAAAATTATATGGCTCGGAATACTTTTGTAATGGCGTACGCACCGAGGAGGGCTCTAACACCAGACAACAGATTTTACTGCGCATCCTACAAGTTTTAGTGCCGTTTTTATACGGACGTCAAATTTTTACGATTTTTGTTCAGTGCGCCTAGGCTTCCGAGGCGTCACGGTCCACACTGGCTCATTTTTCTCTGACCTATAACGCCTTTGAGTGCGTCTTTCAAAGGATAAATAAAGAGCATCAACGCTACATAAATAACGCTACCACGATGTACCATAAACATAAAACGTGTTACCGGTTACCGTACCCTTGACGATCCGACCAGTAGGTACCTACACGACTCGTGAACCACACAAATACCATTTCGGGGAACTAACTTTCATTTTATATTGGTACTTCTGGAATGCAAACATCCAGAAACCATTTATTTGATCAGGTACTCTTTCAAAGTCGGTAAGTGCTTCAGTTCTTTCTGTTTACTGAATATTTTATTGGGTAGGTACGTCAAAAGGATCGGCAGGGGTAGGTAGGTTGCTGCATATTGATAAGGTCATATTCTGATTATTAACTTGTTACATGAGGTTGGATGTTATTTATTTATTTTGACTCGATTCGTTTTGAAAGAGTGAAGTTAATTATTAGGGAGGCAGGAAATTCTGGACTCGAAACAATTTCGTTTGAAAGAGAAATAACGATACGAAATTTTATTTCGCAAGATACTGACATAAACTTGTAGTAGACACACGCCATTGTAAACCAAAGGCAATATATCCAGCAATAATGTTAACTATGGAACATTGAACTGGACAAAAACAGACAGACATGATGGAAGCTACTGAGCATGAAGAATACCCATAATACATACATAACATCACGGTAATTATACCGTAGTAAGTAGATTTAAAGTGCTACTTGGTTCCATATTTGGCATAAAAGGATTGGAAATTGATTAAAAGCCGCCATATATAGCGAAAAGACCATCCATACATATACCCGATGTGCTACAGTAACCATTTCCCCCGACTTTTTCAATTAACGCCGGACAATAACCAGCACACATTCTGTTTTTCTTTCACTTCCAAATTAGTCGCAAATGGTAATAATTAGAGACAACAGCATTATAAATTAATTGAAAGCTGTCTTAAACACAGACATGTGCGAATCTATAACATATGGTGAGAACATGCACGTCAGTAATCCGAGTGGGGGGAGGACCCCCGCGGCAAAATTTCCAACAAACTATGGCGCGATATTTTCTCTAGGCGACTTAGAATAAGCGTCGTTTGTTTGGGAGTTAAACTTGAAGGTTTTACTTCAATAACGTGACTGAAGTCGAATTGAGAGTTTTAAACTTAGCTTGTTTGATAAGTGGCTGATTGCTTACTGTGATAATGCTTAACGTAAATGAATCCTCAAACAACATCGCTACAAAGAGTATGCTTGAAATATATTCATGCTAGTGAAATTACTAGGATTTCCGTATACTAGCTTCGCTTCCGAATTTAAAACGATACCAGTATACGATTTGCTGGCAGACATGCAACATAAGAATTTGCAATTTCTAACTTGTAAACCTCAGAAGCACCATAGTACGATCAACTGTCACATGATGGCAATTTAACCTTAAAATCATTTAGGTATTAAGAATGGTTTCTTAATAACTTATTGATTTTAAGGTTATATATATTATACGTTGCATTGAAAGTTTAATAAAAAGACAAGATTAACACTGTGTCATCCATTGATCTATATGTATAAGTAATGCAGTCTATTCAAGCCATAAACTATTTGATAATAAAAACATGCAGGGACAATAAATGATTCAGGTGCTCGTGGCTAAATAGAAACAGCCGCATGGGTTGATCGAAGGTGAAGCTACGCTTGCCGAGGTCAGTCTGTGGATGGGTGACCGTTCATAACATATAGAGACACTTCCGTGCCTCGGAAAGCACGTTAAGCCGTTAGTCCCGGCTGTCATTTAGGGATCTATGACAGTCGTTACAGGTAGACAGAAGTCCGAAAGTCTGACAAACAGTCTTACCAAGGGGTCTTGCGTTGCCCAGGAACTGGGTTGTGGAGGTCAGATAGGCAGTCACTCCCATGTAAAATACTGGTATTCAGCTGCATCCGGTTAGAATAGAAGCCGACCCCAGTTGGGAAAAGGCTAGGCAGATGTGGGACAATAAATGATTGATACAAAATCAAATGAACGCAGTGACATAAATGAAGCAATAAACCGAACTGATAGCTGTTGTATATTATGCTCATAAACTATGCAATAAGACACGATGCATACCAGATGAAGCGTAGAATTGGGTACATGCACAGAATCACTAACAGTAATAATCACTGCCTAAACGATAAATTATTGTCTATACGACACTGAGTTATATATATGTACTTATAAGTACGACTAGTTAGGTATATTGTGGTACTAGTAAACAAGTGAAGGGGCATACAGCTGAACAAACTGTCAAGTACAGGTCCTAATCATGCAGTAGAAGCAAAATTATAAATAACTAGTTGAGCCAGGACCAGGAAGCGCTGTTTTGCCACATAAATTATTTGTAGGGTAGAAAAAATGGGGTGGACCTCCCTTTTCATTTAGGGGTATGAAAAATAGAAGTTGGTTGATTCTCAGACCTACCCGATATGCACACAAAATTTCATACAAATTGGTCCACGCGTTACGGAGGAGTTTGGTAACAACGAATTTTATATATTATATAATATCCAATATAAAACTTAATAAAGACACTTATTGTGAATCTGAACCATCCAGGAGCCCTTACTCAGACGTATTCATTAAAATCAGTGCAGCCGTTTAGTACGAATTCAGTGAAACACACGCACAGAAGTATTTTATATATGTATAAATATGAAAATGATTGTTGGCAAAACAGCCTTTCTTTTCATCCGTAGACAAAAGCGCAGGCACAATGAGCTCAGTGACTGCGGGATGTGAAAAGTAAGCAATCGCAAGTTTATGGTATTCATTTTTATTGTGGATTGTAAATATTTCAAATGACCGCCGCAACTCGTTTTACTTACACAAATAACGCACCTGTTTTTAAACATACTTTTGCACTTTGCTTTAGAAATCACGACACTGTTGTAAAATATTTAATATTGTAGGGCCCGAGTGATGGGCGTGTTTTGTCAAAGCAACGGATTTACTTACCCGTCTTTTGTATGCAAAATAAAGGTTCATTTGAGCTTACATCGAAAAAGTCCTAGGCATACCTAAAAAACAGGCTGGACTGTAGTCAACCGCAAACCGAACCTGAATAAAATTAAATTAAATTTTATCTCATGAATAGGAAACAGTATCGGAGCAGGATCTAATATATTTGCGCGAAGTAAATAAACTGGAATCGATAGTCCAACATTACCAAGCATCCAGCTGTCTAAGTAAATCGATCAGCCTCTCAGAGCACAAGTTTGCGAGTGTAGCCAAACATAAATTGTATTACCGTACCTGTCTACTCGATATCAAGTCTCCGTTACGAGCCCATCCACTTTGGGAGCAAACAGAATTACTACAACTGACAAGGACATCACAAATATCCATTAGGGTTTTGTAGGCAGAAGATGGAAACCTAAGAAGTTTGCTCACCGGTTGAAGCAGGATCATAACTGAGATATATTGGCAAAGAAATACTGTAAAATTATAAAATTCATCAACAAGACAGGAAAGACCAAATATAACATGCACTAAGACGATAAAATTAATACGTAATTACTATCTAAGAAAAAGCTAATCCAAAAACCGCCTTCTAGAATCTGTAGACGTGATAAAACTAGAATGATGAGAATAGAGATATGGAGGTACTAAAAGAAGCCTCATCCGAATGAAACAAAAAGATAAAAACAAAGCAGAGATTACTGGCAAAGTCCTATAGGATTGCTCGGCTTGACATAAATACTGATGTCTATGCTATTTAGAATGAGAGTTGATCCTCGCACGGATAATAACCTAAAGTTGCTGAACTAGAAACTGGGCATTAACGTGCCATGAAAAGCTTATAAAAAGCTGGCTAATCTGCGTATTATAGGTAAATAGATGATGGCTCTCCATCGATTGGGGAGTAATTAAGCGTGCCGGCCGGGCGTTAACGGTGGTACGAGCCCGAATGCGACCGCCATAAACTGTGATCTGGTGATAAATTCTTAAATAGTCATATAAATAATACACATGGCTGCGAAGTGCAATAAACCGTTAGTGTGGATATTATGGGGGGATTATGGATATACTCGTATATGAATGAGATAATAAATTATAGAAATGCAGTGTTGAAATGAATTCTAATTTCGATGCGCTCCTGTATATATATCTCTAAATTTTGCAGTAAAACTAGAAGTTGACAGCCATGTTTTTGTTACATTTTAACAAAATTCAACCAAAACAAGACTCCGATCTAGTTCAATATATCCTCCGGTCATTGCAACGACCGCTCTGATATTAAAGTCAGAACAATAGCAAGGAAAAGCCAACGAAAACAGAATCCCGTACAGTATACGGAACTCCCGAGCTTTAATAAGAAGTTATAGTCGACATAATGTTTGTTTAGGAAACATTAACATAGACGTGAAGGAAATAAAGTCGTACAATTATTTTAAATGGCTGCAATTTTGAAGGCACTGGGAATACTGAACCTAATAAAAGTTACTGGAAATGTATGGAAAACTTTATAAATGGCGGACCTTGGCCCATAATTTACATGAGATATAAAACAGAATATAGGCGTTTTGTGGGAAACAGTAACCATAGTTATGGAAGATAGCGACTAAAAGGTGATGTAATTGAAAATAACGGACTAACCGAGTATACCTCAAGGCCTTTTGGTCCTTATGATTATTACATAGTCGAATCTAAAGAATCGCCTATTCTCCATAACAAGATCAAGGTTCAAAGAGTTTGGGATTACAGTTGTTTCTGTGGCAGTGGTTACAGCACAGATGTTGCCAAACTTCTGTTTCTCGTTGTCTACACATAACACTATAAATTCTAAAGGAAATGATCGTACCACGCTCGGAAATAAATTAGTGTAAATCTTCGGATTATTAATTAATATGATTTTAAACAAGGTATTAATAATAAATTGATTACACGTGTTTAACCTACCTGACCTTTGGATATACGTTAAGTAAACTTTTAAATAAGCGCTACTGTCACGTGTAATAGGCAAATCTAAATAAATTGTGAAATAAAAACCGGTAAAGTAATGGTTCATTGCATAATAGAAGGCTCTTGAGTTGGATTAACGATACTTTTAAAGAAAAATTGCAGAAGGGAATTAACAAAGCTCGGGTTTGGAATTTGTGGAATTACACAAAAAGAGGTACAACAGTGACTCACGGCGAGCTGCAAATTATGACGCAGAGTCGGCTAAGAACGGAAATATTTTTCTTTCGTGTTGGTCCTTTGGTACGGATGGCAGTTGCTATAAGCATATAGCCCGACGTTCATCGTCACCCATCTGTTTTCATCAAACAAACCAATATTGGACATTAGACACCAACCCCTTTGCCAAGCGTTCTGATAATTGCATTATGCCATCCCCTCTGGATGATCCGTTTTAGCGGTCAGTAGTCTGTATTGTGGGTAGCCGGTATTCCAGGTAGGGGACGCTTTTGAGCAACAGTGGATTGCTACTTCATTTATCGAATTCAGTTTTGGAATCCAATTGTTTTTACCGATTGCACAACTTGGTCAATTATCATCGTCATCTGCCTAGCTTTTTCAACTCTGTTGGTGTCGGCTTCCAGTCTAACCAAATGCAACTGAATACCACTGTTTCACATGGAGCGACGACCTATGTGACTTCTACAGCCCAGTTGCGAGGTAATATGACACTCTTTAGTTAGAATGGTTCTCAGACATACAGGTTTCAGATTATCCGTAACGACTGCCAACAATAGAAAAATGACAGCCAGGACCAAAGTGCTTTCCGAGGCTCGAAAGAATATCAATATGTAACGGACGGTCACCCATTCACGGACCGACCTCGGCAAGCGTAGCGCTTAAATTTTGATGGACCTGTGCGTCTATGTTATTTGGCCACGAACCCCATTTAAATCCCCGTGTAAATAAACTGGTTTTGCTGATAATGTTCGTTTTCACAAGAGAAATGCCAAGTCGTCAATAGCGGTTAAATTTCTTTCTTTTGATGTGACGGATGACATGGGAGACAAAGAAAACGAGATTGTCTTTTGTCACGCTTATGTTATTCTTAACGTATAATATGAATTCCCACCATTCTTCACATTAACGTTACCTGAGTAATTCTGGCAGATCTAGGGACACCATTTTTATTCTTATATTGAGGTACTTTGATTGCCCAACCTACTCAGTAAAATTTCAAGGACCCTTCAAAAGTCACAGCGTTACTTATCGAGATATTTTTGTACCTAAGAATATCTTGATTATTCGATCCAATTATAGGCGTTGTAATAAACTAATACATCGATGAGCAAACAATAAAAATCTAATCTTAACATTGGCTCGCAATTTAGAACAAAGCAAGGACACACGGTGCGCTGACACTTCGACACCGAATCCTTGGAAATGCCCTGACGTCACGCGTGTCAATGTTTCATCATAAACACATTGTGGGAGTGTACGTCCATGTGTGAATCAGAGGGAGACTCTTGCTCTTACATCAATAAAACAGCACACGTTAAAACGAGCGACAGTTTCTCTCCAGTAACGACCCCCAGGTGACGATAGTAAGAGGCTTACCTGCGTAGAAACGTCTGCATTTGCGAGATAGTTTATGAAGTACTCTTAAAACCTAGATACCTAGTAGGTATAAAACTATTTACAACATACAATATTAACAACCACACGGTTGCTTTTATAAATGTCGGATGTCAGATTTGTTAGCGTCGGCCCTGAAGTCGTGCTTACCCTTAAAGCAAGGACAGCGAATGCGAGAACTAGGTTTACAATATGAACTTGACGAAGATAATTTCTAAATTGTCAGTTGGTTTTAGTTTTTAATACGAAAGCTTTTAATGTGCACGTCTTTTACATCGTTGTCACATTGATAATTTGACCATAAATGATGTAACCAAATATCTGTAACGAAATTATGACTTACAAAGAGTGGCCATGGAGTTTCTTGCCCATTCTTCTCCATAGGTACCTACGCTTTGGAATGGGCGACTAGCTTCATTTTTCCGATTCCTTGACAATTCAAAAGTACCTGTAATTGGTTTATTGAAATAAATGCTCTGAAGAAACGTAAAAAGTAGTTTCAACTTGAATATGAAGATTTAAAAAGCCCAAGACCAAAAACGTAACAGCTGTCCATACAATACTTCGAACAGATAGGATGGTTGAAGCCCTTAATTTGGCCATTCATGAGCGAGAACGATGAAACCTTTGAAACGTGGTTTGTGTGACAAGACGTGACCTATTGACTTTCAATCAATTCTCTTTCGGCCATTTATGAGAGCGTCGACTGGCGTGCCCTAATGTATAATAGGCTAGCTTTTCCCGGCGGCTTCGCCCGCGTGGAAGTCGAGAATGATCCCACGTCCTACATGTCCTTATCCAGGTCAAGGTATACACGTGTGCCAAATCCGTTTAGCCGTTGAGGCGTGTTGATTAACAAACATCCAAATTAACAAACAAATGTTAAAGTCTATAATTATATAGACTTTAACATTTATAATTGTGATAATCAGGCAGACAGGCGTCACCTGTGATTATTATGGTTTGCTCATGTGATTTCATTTTTACAAAGCTTTATATTTTGTGAGAGCAAATAAATAAAAACCAAGATGAATGTGTGATGTGTGTTCGTATCGTCATTTATAGCACATGTCAGTCAGTGAAATAAAGAGAATAAAGTTGAATATACTGAAGATGAGTGACAGGACACGATAAAAGTTTCAGTCACTTGCTCAGTAGCGCAAGCTCTAAGCGAAATTGGTTCTATGTCCCAATTTATTCATCTTTGCTTATTTTTTTATTATGTTTACTTTAGATCTGTGTAAAGCACAACTCCTCTGTTCTTACTATCTAATTAAGAGTATATCAATGGGCGGTGAAACCACAAAAGCGATTATAAATTGATAAAGTATAGTCAATTATGCAAATTCAGTAACTAAGTTAACATTAAAGCGCATCCCTATGTAGGTAAATAGGCGATAGCGTGTCTAGATAACAGTAATCTGGACAGCGATCTCAATTTATACTTCACAATACAATAAAGTGGTAGTTAGCGGGGCGATATCGGCGCGAGAGCACGGCCGGCGTGACGCGGCGAGGTTAAATCGGGCCAGGCGGCCCACGCAAAACCGCTAATTAGGAAGCGCACGCGCAAGGGCGCTGCACCGCCGCGCGCACGATGCGCAGGCGACTCCACACAACCACTGAAACAAAGACAATCACCACCGGACAAAAGAAACAAGCATTTCAACAAAAGAAACTGCTCATGTAACAAAAGAAATGGCCAGAGAACAAAAACAATGGCGTAGCGGAGGAAACGCGAGGAGTATGCCACCTTGTTTTCAGGCACAAAGGGTGTTGTGCGAAATTGTGTTTTGTTACGAATTCTGACGTGTCCGACACTGACAGAACGCCAAGAATTGTGTGTTTGCATTCTATTAGCCATAAAAAGAATTTATAGAAGAAACTTCCTTATGAGACGCTATAAATATAACGGAACGCGTCAAAGAAACTTACTACGTTGAAATTATTAAAGATAGGGAAAATTCGCGTCAATTCTAAACCGCGAAAGTTGGGTGTAGAATATAATAATGTGTTCAATGAAAACTTACAATAGGGAACATCCGCGCAGAGCAAGAAATACTTTAGTTCGAATCTCCGTCGCACGGTGGATCGAAAATCGGCTGTAGAAGACATAGGATCTCGATTTCTTAAATGTGATTTTTTTGCTGGAAATGACTTCTGCTGATCATTACTGTTCTATAAAATGTCATATGAAGTAAATGTGTGCACAAATGGAAGAGTTATAATTTTTATAAGAAAAAAATGTATGGAGCTACTATGAAAAATCGAATTATCTCCTAAACGGCATGTTTAACCGTAATATCCTTGGAGGTGGTCATAGTGCTTATTATTTATAATTTTTTGGTTGCGGATTTGACGAAAAATTTCATGCCGTTTTTTTTTTAAAAATCGTCAAAATATTTTTATTTGTTTTTTCATATGAAACGATTCCTTTTAGTGTTTATGTTGAAGAACACGGACTTTTAACTACACGTAACATAAAATAGCATCACTCCTATAGTTCCGAAGGAGTTGGCAGAGGTTTATAGTACACCCACACGTAGACAACTATGTTTGAGCTAGATATTTATCAACACATCATGAGTTTTAAAACTTTTCATACAACCAAATTACCAATTGTTTACTCTTCTAATGAGTTCGAAAAGAAGTGATTAAGTAACTACACTGATTAGGTCTTCTAATGAGTCTTTATAGGTGATTTAATGATTTTCAATATCTCACGACAATGCCAACTATGGATTACATTCAACTTTTCCTGATAAGTAAGCTAATTTGTTAATTAGCAGTGCTATGAGTTCTAAGAATAGTTAGTGACAATTATACATTTTCATTAGCTAATGAGAAGATAACTAATGAGGGTAGTTACCTAATTATTGGCGTTTTGCAATAAAAGGGCTAAAGTTTTGTTTTATAATTTAGTTTGTTCACAACTGTGTAACTGCTAACACTAAATCTGCGACTATAAAATCTTAGAATGGAAAGTTTAATCACGAATTTAGACTTGTTTGTTCTTCTACGAAGTGAGACTACTTCATTTGATCATGAAGTATTGTTCAGTGCAGTTGTATCCCGCATAGGCGATTGCCTGTCTGACGAAGATCGTGTTGTTCTCAAAGAATTTTGTCGGAGATTTACGCGAGCCGCTTTACAAAGGTGGCAGAAATCCAACCGATTCCTTGATAATTTCAGGAGAAAGTACGAGAATTGGTTGGGAGCAAATATTGATTGGCCGAGTTTTGTGCAAACTTTAGTTAATCAAGAACCAAGTGTTGATGAGATACCAAGAGCGCCCTCAGTCTCTTCAGAACCGTTGACATCAACGTCCATTGGAACAATGACGAAAAAATCCCGTAAACCATTCGAAGATCTGGGAAGTAAACAAAAAAAGAGAAGATCTGATGAACACACAGGCGAAGATTCCAGTGAATTGGCATATGCAGCTGCAGCACGTTTAAAAGAAGAAGGGCATGGAGATATCGCCTCTGTCATCGAATACATGATGAAATATCCTGAAGCAGCCGCTAAATTAAATGAAACGCTTAAGAAACCAGCGAAAACAATCATATTTACGTCAGAAAAGGCGCTTGGATTGCTTCTTTCGCTAAAACTCTCAAAGTGGCAATATATTACGTTGCGAGAGGCTGCCATTCGGGAAGGTGCTAAGGATATTTATCCATCTTACTATAAAGTGCAACAAACTAAGCTTGATTGCTACCCTCCGAAGCAATCAGTGACAGTTACTGATTCATCGGCTAGGATTACACTTCAAGCTTTACTTGATATCACAGTTACAAGAATCCTTCAAAGCCTTTCTAAGGAAGAGCATAACAAGCAGTTGAAGCTGATATCCAAGTGGGGATTTGATGGTGCTTCTAACCAAAGCCGATACAAGCAGAAAATGGAGGGTGAGGAAGATGACTCGAGCATTTTCATGACCTCCTTGGTGCCACTTAAACTGACAGATGGAGACAACATCTTATGGACGAACCCAAAACCATGCTCAGTTTTATATTGTCGTCCAGTTCAGTTTACTTTTGTAAAGGAGAGTGAAGCAGTTGTCCTTGAGCTGAAAAAACAAATGGATGAAGAAATTAAGGCCCTTATCCCCACAGAGTGCAATAATAATAATAGGGTGACTCATGAACTAATGATGACGATGATCGACGCTAAAGTTTGCACTTACCTTTCTGAAGCTAGATCAAATGCATCGTGCTACCTGTGCTTAGCAAAGCCTACTGAAATGAACCGCTTAGATGCTGTAACATCAAAAATTGTGTGTTCTGACCTGTATGAATTTGGCTTGTCATCCCTACACGCCCGTATAAATTGTATGGAATGTCTGTTGCACATTGCATACAGGCTCGACTTCAAACGGTGGGCAGCGAGAAGTGATGAGCACAAAGAAATGCTACAGACAAGGAAGAAAATAATTCAAAATAAATTCAAAGATGAGCTCAATCTGTTGATTGATATAGTAAAACAAGGCTCGGGAACCACCAATGACGGGAATACTGCAAGAAAATTCTTTGAGTTTCCTAATAAAACCGCAGCTATAACCGGTCTGGATGAAGACCTCATCAAAAGATTTGCTGTAATTTTACAAGCCATTACATCTGGAGAGCAGGTCGATATAATGAAATTTAGAGATTATGCCCGCAAAACAGCAGAAAAGTACGTATTATTATACGACTGGTACTACATGTCGTCAACCGTTCATAAATTATTAATCCATGGGGCTGACATAATTGAGAAAAATAATATTGTGCCGATTGGGACTCTCTCGGAAGAAGCCTCAGAGTCTCGAAACAAAGATTTTAGGAGGTTTCGAGAACATCATTCGCGGAAAAGAAGCAGGCAGGATTCCAATCAAGACATTTTAAATATGCTTGTTGTTTCTTCGGATCCTTTGCTAAGTGCACAAAGGCCTAAGTTAGATGCCAAGAAAAAGCAGAGCTTTTTTGCTGAAACTCTCGACTTAATTCAATTTCAGGAAACTGAGTTCGAGTTTTTGGATATATCCAATCTGGATGCTGACTCAGAATTGGAGTCTGACAACGAGAGTGATAAGGAAAATTTGTAAAAAAATATATATGTACTTATTTGTAAATTTGTATTTGAGTCTGTTTGGGTTTTTTTTTTGTAATTTAATGATATTTTGTCTTTTTTTTTATTTATTTTACTTTATTTTACAAATGCTTAGTATTAATTCCTTAAATTAAATTATTTTGTATATAATATAACTTTATATGTTACTTAAATAAGAGTTTGATAATCTTTTTTTATTTAAATTAGTAAAAATGGGTCAAAAAACAGCAATTTTTTAATTTATTTTTTCTTGTTTTGTGTCTTCTTAATATTTGGGTTAATAACATATCGAACTTTTTAACTTGGACACTAAAAGGGATCGTTTTACATGTAAAAATAAATAAAAATATTTTGACGATTTTTTTTTAAAAAAACGGCATTAAATTTTTCGTCAAATCGGCAACCAAAAAATCATAAATAATTAGCACTATGACCACCTCCAAGGATATTACGGTTAAACATGCCGTTTAGGAGATAATTCGATTTTTCATACTAGCTTCATACAAATTTTTCGTAAAAAAAATATATTTCCTTCGTTTATGGGCAGAATTAACTCGGGTGTCATTTTTGTACATAGTAATGATCAGCAGAAGTCATTTCCAGCAAAAAAAAAAACATTTAAGAAATCGAGATCCTATGTCTTCTACAGCCGATTTTCGATCCACCGTGCGTCGCTCCGGTGCCAATTTCCCTTTTTTTCCATTCTTTGTTTTCGGGCTGTTGAGTTTGTACGAAACGACGTTGGAATTCATTACTTGGAGCCGTCATTCCAGCTGTCATGTACCTACTCATGTTTCATTTTAATGTTTCTCCGTCGACACTCAATATAATATTTGATGGGTGTGTATAGGTGAGGTCATTATAAGTAGCTTAATGTAAGTTTCCGAGAAGACCGCATGCGAGGGGTTGACTCAGCAGTTGGTAATGTTAAACCTTGCATTAAAACCCATGCGGGCTGGCGATTATAGTCATTATTTTGCCGTTGCACGCTTTATATTGCTTCTTAGTCATCTTGGATGATCAAGGCATGTAGATTCCATAAACATAATGATATGTGGACATGGAATACCAGTAAACTAACGTCACTATAATAAATGCTAAGGAACGCATTTCCTAGACCTGGTCTGGTCTTGAAAGCTTCTGAACAAAACATACACCCTTTATTTCATACGTACGACAATACCTTTGTCTGACCCTCTAGCGAGTGTTCTAGTTTCGCAAGCCCAAGGAGTAATCCCAAAGTCAAAGTAAGTAATAAAACCTTCCGCGTATGTCATCCCGCTGGATGATGCATCCAAGCTGAACAAAGCACAAAGAAACGCAGCACAAGCACATAACTCCACGGAAGCACTTAGTTCTATTTCGGTGATGTGAAAGCACCCGAATATCGCTGCGCGAATATAAACATCTCATCGGGTACTCTGACGGATCCTCGTTTGTTACTACTCTACGATTTCGGCACTTCGCCACTATCGGTTCGAAAGCGGGGAGGAAATCGGACGGTTTGCTGGAGCTAAAGTTATTTCCGATAATCGAAAACTCCACTTAAGCAGACATGTTTGTGGCTATAAAAATTACTGCGAAGAAATGCTTTATCGGTCGATAACACCAAATAGTATCTATTCATATTATTAACGCAATCATTACGAATTGATAGGTAAATCAATCAAGGTAACTCCAGGAAAAAAGCTATAAATAATTGTGAGCTGATGTCACGCAGATAAGTCTATGGTTTCTCAACAGGATTTTCCCCGAAACTGTTAATCGACAGACACTGCGCAAATATCGTTTACCTATTAAAATGATAATTGTAAAGAAAAAACCTATAATTTGACTAAACTAATTAGTTTATTCATCTGAAATTGATTCTATTACCTAATTAGGTAATAGAATCAATTTCAGATGAATAAGATGAAAGATATTTTCCCAGAATATTTTAGTTGGTCGCCTAGATCTAGAAGAGGACAAGAAAATCACTAGTTGTTATGGTTTTTTTTTTTTTCATTTGTCAAAATGTCAGAGACTACTCATGTAACCGAGCTATACTCCTTGATGTAATTATTATATTATTTGCGGCCAGCAACAAAGATCTATCAACACGGTAAGGTAAAGCAAATTGATTTGCTATCCCGCTTTCGTATAACAGCTAAGAGTAGTATTCTTTACTATGTCATCTGCCATTTTAATTATAGATTAGACTGCGATGTTAATCGAAATTTGTAATTCACTGTACATTTAATTCCTATTGTAAAATATGTCGGCCTCTTTATAAAAACGTGAAGTTGCACTTGCTATCTGGAAGTGTGTCTGGGTCCGAGAAGTGATTTTTCATACTAATTTCCTTCACCTTACCATATTCTCGTTAACCTTTTATAATTCGTTTTGTTACTTCGTACTTATTTAAAGAAAGAAGGAATGCTTACCGGACCAAAGGATCTAAAAATATACAGTCCTACTTTTAATTTAAAATCCTTGTGAAGATCTAAGCAATTTTTTGAAATTATTTCTACGATCGATCTTGATTGAAGTTATGAATGCAAAAAGCATACAAAAATATTGCTATCTACTTGACATCGTCATATTTCCAATGTACCTACGATATGATATATCTACTTAAAAAAATATAAACTTAATAACTGTGCCAATTAACTCGCTTTTACAATGACTAGTACTCTTGAAAAACTCATTAAAATTGTTGCAGTTGTAATGCAATCTGAACTTTTTGTTCACGTGTTAAAGTTTTTTTTCTATAAACACATTTGTTTCCATTTTTGGAACCTATATTGCAAACATAGGCATAGGCATTAAATTAAACTTAATGTTTTCATCAAAGGCAAGTTTCTTGTACTGCAACTTATACAGAGTGTTTTCCTTTTACTATTGGGTTGGAACGAGGCAGCACGGCCGGCGAACGAGACCCATTCGAATTTCAATAAAACTTGAAGGGGAATAAATCGGTATAGGGTAACACCGACGAGATATTGTGTTGCCAGCTGACGCGCACACGAACCCGAAAAATAATAAACGCCATTATGGCACTAATTGCGTTCTCCGAACACATTTGTCAGTGTTGATTCAATACACATCTGCCATTCCGATATTGCTTATTAAAATCAATTGAAACATGTATTAATATAATTGCCGGTCATTATTCAATATTATATGCCACCATTAACCGTGAAGCTGATGTATGAGTACATTTTCTCCCGGGTTTGTGGTTTATTTCGAAATTGGCGAAAATAATGACGTTTAAATATTCATGTTCGAAGCTGTCACATACCTACCGTAGCCTGCTATAATTTCGTTGCAGGCTAGATTCCATATTCGAATTATTTCTAGCAATTTGAACATGTTAAACGGGCAGCCTAGTTTTTACTCCTAAATTAGGTGTTATTTAATATTCACCCACCAATTTTATTGGTTGCTAGGAATGTAGATTCAATGTTTATACATTTTTAATTAGAGACAGCAGAAGGAGTCAATAATATAACTAAGACGTAAAGATTCCTCAAAACCATAAAAAAATACAATAGAGTACGCGATATAAAAATTTGAAACATAAAACCGACAGTTACTCGGTTGGATATTTATACGGCAGCTGAGAAAGATAAATTGCAGCTGTATCGAACTATGACGAAATTGGTAGTAACGCGAGACCCGCTGAAAACTTACGTCTAACACTTAAAATATCAACCTCTCCTGTCATTCGATTTGACAGCGTGAAATTGAAGTACTCCCCAGCCGTGAAAAATGTTGTATAATTAGTTGCGTTTCGGCGAAATTAGTTTCGTAACTGGTTGCTAAAAGGTTCGGAGGACAGTTTTAAAAGTTATTCTAACCAAATGATTAAGAACCCTTAATCATTTGGTTAGAATAACTTTTAAAACTGACTAATATAACAATAAATTAAAATCTCAATACTTAGAAGAAAGAAAACGGGCACTGAAAAGTAAATAAGAACCGAACCCCGTTCACATGTTTCACGCCCTTGTCACGACATTATCTACACGCAAATATAGGAATTTCAAATCATGTCAGACGTGACAAATTACCGTAAGTACACACGAAAATTCACAATAAATAATACGCATTCAAAACTTTCAATTCGCCGCTATATATCTTGGCTGTAGAGTGCAGATAGAAATCCAACAAAGATAAAGTATCAAGCCGCTGAAGCGCTGACAATTCAACGGGTGAAACTCAATAACGCTACAGCGAAGATAAAATATAAAACACTGGAGCGTTTGTTGGGCGCTTTAGCAGCACCGGCTATTCTAACAAGAAATGCAATCTTGGAGGACTCACGTATGAGGTCAATGCGCCTACGTTCACCGTTAAAACGACCCCGTCATACGATCGTTTACGGCAACATTTATTAAGTGATGCTACACTATCTATTTACATCGTAAAAAGGATACATTTCCTGGAAGAAGTCGAGGCTAGGCGGCTGTAGGATGTCTAATGCCGATAAGACCTGCAAAGATAAAAGCACACATTAGTTGGGCGTCCAGTCTGCGTGTAACGTTAAGCCTTCGTCAGCCCCTCGCTGACACGTTATTAGTGGTCGCACAATCAACACTGTGGCACGGTAACTCGTTTCAATGCAAATACATGTTTATACGAGGAGACAAATGCTCACCAACCGCGAACAATACGCGTTGATCGATAAAACACAGTGAAAATGAATAAATTATGAAGAGAGCCCACACCGCATTATAATTATTTCGTGATATTGTCCATTACATACGCTATTATCATAATAAAGAGGGCTGAATCAGGTTAATTCATATCTAATCATGTTACTAGTGACTAGTCGTACCCCAAAGTTTCTTCCGCTCCTAAGGTTCGTAGCGTTATTCAAGATATGGGCGATCAAATGCAAAAAATATGTTTGGTTCCAAGACTGGTGGTTCTAGATATTAGCGCGTTCAAACAAACTCTTCAGACATACAAACTCTCTTTATTATATTAGTATACATATAGAAGTATAGATTAGTACCTAAGATACATTGAACATGTTCTTGGTATAATCACCAAGGGAGTAATTATAAAACGCAGGTGTGAACGTAAAAGCTTCAATTAACATTCATAAAGTGAGGTCTGAGTGCGGAAGGTCCCTCTAATGAGAAATGTAAAAAAAACAAACGCGTCCATAAGGTGTTCCAATTTAGTCGATGTTAATAAGTCTTTTCATGGGAACAACTAGTTCACAGAAACAAATAAGTTTATTGAAATAAGAAAAAAAGGTAAAGTTTGAACTGTCGAAGAAATGGAGCAATCTGTATTTTTTATTAAGAACGGAATGTCGTTTGTGGAGAATTATTGAAATGAAATTTTTGGTCTTCCATCGAGCTGGTTTCGCGTATGTTTTTGTTATCAGGATGTGTGATTTTATTTATAGAGGAAGTGTGTGGGACTCGTTATTTGCGATGCTCGCTCCAGCCTCCAAGAAATCTGATATCTGAATCTAGGCAGCCACACATGCCTGTCTAGATTTAGCTATACATTCTTAGAGAGCAACTTTCTATACATCGCAGCAGTATCATAATACAGTGAAACTTGGTTTCAACTATGCTTAGTTTAAATATCTGAAGACGAAACTTGAAGACTTCGTGAAATTGGTAAAATACTTCAACGCTAAGTAAGTTTCAACGTTTACGTAAATGCTGAGAGTTATAATGTGGATTCAATATGATCAGATCAAAATATAATCAGGTGCCTTTATCCTGTTTTAGCACATTATTAAACACTAAATGCATGCACTAAATAGAAATTATGGGTAACGTTTCCTGTGACCTCGTCAGCGTCAATGTCGATTATGGCAGCTGCTAACGAAGTCGCGGATTAAAAACTATCCTATGTCCTTCCTAGGGTCCTAAACTATCTCCATACCAAGTTTCATTAATCTATTCAGAGGATTAAGCGTGAAATGGTTACAGAAAGCATGTAGACAGAGTTACTTTCACATTTATAACAATAGTATAGAAGTTAGAGTTAAGGTACTGCAAACGCCATTAAATATAATAGTTTGAATAGTCTGTCAGAAGAAGCCTGCGGTCAGCAAAAACCCAAGTAAATTTACGCATGATGAAAAATGCGATTCCTTTTCATTATGCGCAAATTTACGAGTGCTCGACACTCTAAGAAGTGCGTTAACCGCTTTGATATTTCGAACTGCATTGATAATGCCCCCTTTACCTGACGTCATCACTAACATTAATAGAGATGTCTCGTAAAACATTCCATCTTGGTGCTGGGGTGTGCAAGCAAGCATAAGGCATATATTTACAACTTAAGTTCTCATGAATAACCTTAAAAGTAAAACAAGACTTACGTTTTCGTGTTTGAAGAAGCAGAGCATTTTGAGCTCACGGAAGACGCGCTTTGAGGAAACGAGCGACTGGAACACATTGGGTAGTTTCTTGAGTGCCACCCGCCGGCCATCGCGAGGGTCTGTCACCGCCCTGTAACAAACAGAAAAAAATATTGTAACATTATGTTTATGAATTTCAGGAATATACTTGCTATTAACCCGTTAAGGCCAAAAGTTAACTTGTTAAGGATGAAAGTTGAAGTTGGTCCTTCGAGTCGTAATTGTTCAAGGACATATTATACATAGTATTGACATCAAAATCATCATCTATAGACACTATTGTCAATTTAGCTTTAAATTAATGTAAGACCTTTTGTATGGTTGTACCTTTGTGATGCAAATAAAGTTATTATAATTATTATCATCCCGATCAACGACACGTATTTCTTCTATCAATAATGATGAAGTGATGACTTTAGTGCCTTTTTAAATGTGCTACGTATTTACGTTATAAATACAAACTCAATTAAATTAAGGACAAGGATGACATAAATATCATGGTCAACCAATGATAATGAGCAGTTCTCATTCTCTATAGAAACTTATGACATTTTTTTTATTTTTTTTTTATTTTGTCTCCTGATAGTCTGGGAGTTATACATTTTTGAATAGTTTGGAGACTACAGAGGTTAAGGTTAGGTAATTTGTCCAAAAGAAGCCAGCAGGCGACCTGTAAATATTATTCAGGTAAATTCAATATCATTATTGCGTCAGCCGGCTCACCTTGCGGTTATGGGAACGTAAGGAACGTTTCCACCGAATTTAATTGCTGTTTTATAAAATTGACGTATCATTAGCTTTCATTATAGACTGACTACCGAATATAGCATCAACATTTGATTACATCAGACTACGACTAGAAGCGTTTCGTTTATGCATGGTACGACAAATTGTTCCATTAGTACTACATCTGTTGATTAATTTACAAAATACAATGACACGTTCACAAACATTAACATTCCGAAATTGCATTATCTTCCTATTATAGTTGGTCCGGTTTTCAACAATACTTGATTATCATAACAATACGGGCTACTTACAATATGAGTTTACCCAGTGGTTCGTGACATGTATTGACATAAGCATCGGAATCCAAAGTTCAGAATTAGCATAACAAAATGCTTGTCCCTAGAAGGTGCAACTGTCATCCGCGTGCCTATAAAGTGCCGCACTGTATTTATATTACTCATTCTTAAATTAATATCTCGCCGACTAACGGTGGCTAGATTATTGGCTGCGTTCGAATTAAACTTTTCTATTTTAATCCAAACTACCGCATTGGTTTCGATATACCAGCAAAGAAATAACCGTTCGAAAAGCTTTGGAGCTCTGAATCCGTATAAAGTATAATTACGGCAAAACAAGTTTGGACAAAAACGGCGTTTTGAAAACGCAATGTATTGTGGAGGCTGAGAGACGTACCCTCGCATTACAGGGTCCCGTTAGGTCTGCCCTTGCGATTATTATCGTTCGGAACGCCAGGCCCGATAATATCCGTCGCGAGGGAAATAGGGATGCCAACCGGCCCTGAGAGCAACGACCGAACCCTGGCGAGCAAGGCCCGGGAAACATTTGGAAGATTTCAAATTACGGATGTCACTGATTTATCGCCCGCTGAAATACACCAAATAGATGAGAATACGGAATACAAGCAATCGTTTAGTAGGACCACGGTTTAATTTGATTCCTTTTGTCCGCGGCTACACGTTGCGGTCGATTTTCGGAATTCTATTGTCGCGTTTTTATTCGCTTGTCGTGGGTACCTGACAATGATAAAGTGTACAGTTAAGTACTAACTGTGTGAATTTATTCTGGATGTATTTGGAGACCAACCATTGTCCTGCGTAAACAACTTGAAGTTCACAATTCATATGTAGCAGACAAACAAAAAAAGTGCATGTTCAACCATGCATGTGGATACATATTATTAACAATAAATTTAATAATTGAACTTCGATTAAGCATCTCTTTCCACAAGAGATTTTCCTGCTGTTCAGCACAGATTACTTATTAAAAAGCATTGACGAGTAAGCTTTTTTACGTTCTCAAAAACTGTTCAATAAACAATATTGCTTTGATATGGCTGCATACAGAGCGTTATTATTTATGTCGCATGCCGTCCAATCGGTAAGCTGAACAAGCATTGTAAACAAAGGCAGGAAGTATCCTCATTGAAACAGTGGCCGCCAGTAACTTGTACACTTTTTATTTATGCTATAACAGTTTTGCAAGTTCAACAACATTTATATAAGAACTTTGACATGCGAAATCACTGGAGCGAGGATTCATACGATAGGGGATGTGAAGAACCTTCTTTTGAGAGCAATTTTAATAGCTATTTATTGCTTAGCGACTGTGTCGAATGGTTGGAGTTATGTCGCTACAGGCTATGACATTATAGCTCGATACTATTTTAGCGCCTGTCTTTGTCTTTACCCACAGATCCTTTTCGTATTTGTATCATGACGTCAGATAGGTTGGGTTGCGTCAGGATAATGACGTTTTTGTTTTTAAATTATCAGCAACAATATTCTTTTGCGACCGAAAATAATTTATTGTGTTCGGCTGTGGTCGTGGAAAAATTTGAGAAAATATAAAAAAAACGTATTATAAACTAAAAGATAGGCACTATTTTTTTTACTCTTTATCAGGCCGAGTTTCATATTGGCCAAAAATAAGATCCATTAATAGCCCGTCTCTAATAAAATATGACCTCTGCAGGTCCTGGACGTGTCATTTCGTCTATACGGTTTTTATTTAGCTATCATTTGGAACAGTAACAAGTAAGTAATAATTGTTTGTTCTTGGCAAACAGTCCCAAGGGCAACGCTCATATTGTCCTAGCGATAAAACAAATAATTCGGGCCTGTTTAACCTTCGTGAATTTCAAGTATTTGGGAAAAAAGTGGGAAAATGTAACGGTAAAATGTTAGGAACGAGTGGGTTTCCACAAAGTGGAGGCACGTAGATAGATATTTGGTAAACTAAGCGCAATTAATTCTGGCGTTGACTGTTACATTACAAGAAACTTTTGCTTTCAACGTTTTCAGAGTCTAGACATTGTTTCTGTGAAAATAAAACAATAGAGATAGTGAAATGTATATTGTGACAGTCGTAAATCTTAACTTTTGCGTTAGTATTAATTCCGTAATATCAAGTATCAATGTCATCGGAATATTGCAAATACCGAGTCTCTGCGAGATTATAATAGAACATTTAATTTACAATAAAACATACAATTTAAATAGATAGTTCTAATCCATCCGTGTCTTAGTAAGAAATTGTGAACGAACACGAACCGGCGACTAATTAGTGCACAGTTTTACAATCTGTCCGATTTTCTGTGATACTATCGCCGAGTTAAATCGTGAATCTGCTTTACTGAAGTCAAAGATAATTATGACACTTCCAGGTATTACTACTATGAACTAATTATGCAATTCATTTACTGCTTCACTTAGTTGTAAACCTAAGTACATAATGAATTAATACAAAAGTACTTAACGTAGCTCATTTAGAATTCTTTCCACGTCAAACAGAATTAAGTGCCAGGACACAGTGCTGCTTAAACAGTGAATGTTTAAAACGTTCCTATTCCCTGATATTAGGGCGTAGTACCTATAAATCAACCAATAAAGGTTCGAGCAGTGACACTCCTAATGCTTCGTTTACAGGTAATAGTTCCCAACAGTAACTCGCTTCTGCTCAGCCAACTTTGACAGTAATTGAGCAAGTTGCTATTTAAAAAGTTCGTACCAATGCCGTTTGCTCTGGCCGGGTAAAAACAGATCTATAAAAGGTTATTAATTGCTTCGCCAGATACCTACGGAATGGCGGACGTTAATTCTGGCAACGAACGTAAAGAATATTCTTTATTAACGACTTATATGTGCGTCTTTATTAGGTAAGGTGTTAATAAAAACTTGACATTTATAACGGTTGAAAGTATTGCAATTGATGTCACTGTCATGTTCTTAGCAATAAAAAGAGACGTCAATAGAGTTACCAGAAGTTAATTATAGACAGATAGCCGTGTCGTGTGGTGTCAAACAAAGAATAGAACAAGCAATTTTCTTTTGATTGGTGTTGAGGGAGACGCGGCATGCTTATAAAAGGAAAATAGGCAAGCGACATAAATATCTAACGCTAATTCTGTTTGGGCATGATCATTATTTCCAATAGTGGACTTTTACTGGCCAAAAACATTAATTCAAAGTTAATTAGTGTCATAAACAACAAGTTATAATGACCGTAGTCATAGTCATATTAGTTTGTAACAATGGGAATCCATTTCTGCGACATTTGTAACATATCGTCGACTCGGATTCCGAACAGGACTGAAGTTAGACAATTATGCTGAGGCCGGCCGGTCATTCCGTAACCGCATTACTCACTACCCATCAAATATAAGACCGTGAATTTCCCTTCTGTTATCGAAGAAATACTCGTTATGTTCTCAATATCTGTATAAGCTGCCTTACACGCAATATCGTTGCATGTGACTGGAGATTTGGTTGAGTTATTCATAAAAACAAAAAACAAAAATTGACCCTTTACGATTTTGCTCCAAATTCAGTGAGTATTCAATAAATTCGTTAATCATACAGTCTATAACTAAACTAACACATATTTTGATTGATAAATGCTGATTAAGAGATCACTCCTAAATGAACAGGAAACAATAAAATAAGCTATCTCAACTTCTCAAGAACCTTATAGATAGATCAGCGTAGAAACTTTTTACTGTAGCTGAAAGTTAACAGCAAAAAGTTCCTTCCTACGTTCACTTAGCGATACAAGAAGAAATTAAAAAGAAACAAGTCGACCGCTTCTTTCATCCCTTGCAAATTGGATGTATGTACTAAGTAATGTAGTTACGTGTTGTCGCTAGCAAGACTAGTCGTAAAGCCCCATATCCTCATCCAGGGCAGAGCAATGAACAAGATCCGGACCGAAGGACCATTAATAAGACCGTTATCGTAGTGAAAAATATGTGTTCCTACTGGATACCCATAAAGATAAATGCGGGGCGGATCTATAATAACAAGTCGTACATTTAAATAATCTAATATTGCTGTGCTTTGTTAGTGTTTCTAGTGTACTCCATAAGCACTATAATTACTTGTCAAATGTCTTGAAATAAATGCTTTGTCACGTACTTTCATTTGTTTAAATAATTTCACTAGTAAAGAGGTAAGCTAGTTTTTAAACGGATTAAGTACTAGGGCTATTAGAGACTCATTAGATATTGATATAGAGATGCGAGAGCGCAGGGCTTTGTCTGTTAGAGCTAATATAGCTCGTAGGTTCGCGCACTATACTACGGAAGTAAAAGCTACGTTGTTGAGGGCATTATGCCAATTGTTTCACACGTGCAGCCTATAGATGAAGTATACGAAAAAATCTTACAACACCCTGCGTGTTCTCTATAACAGTGCCTTTAGGGCGCTGAAGCTGCCTCGCTACAATAGTGCATCAGGTTTGTTTGCGGGCGCACATATAGATGCTTTTGCGGCAATAATTCCCAAGATAGTTGCGACCCTGATGCGCCGCAATCGAGGCAGTTCCAACAGCAAACTTCAGCTGTTTGCATGAAGGATGGATTTGGATCTAGATTGCCCAATAATGCGTACTGGACCAGGCTGCATATTGAGCACTCTGAATCCAAACCCAAATTTAGAATTAAATAATAGTATATGTTTGTGTTATTGTATCATTTTATAATTTACGAATAAGATTTTGTAATTGAAACTAATTTAATTAGTCTAGCCTCAATGTGAGTTTATCATAAGATATTCAGTTGGACCTACTGACTTTCTTACTCTGCGGTTTAGCATTCGATCGTGTGTGTAACTAGATTAAGGGCCAAGCAAACAAGCTCTATATAATTGTGCACGGCCCCTGTGCTTTCGGTTAATTAGCAAACACGGACAGTTAACCGGCTATAATCCAATAACGTGAGACTAATAGTCTGAACTGTAGTGTTAGACTATTCACGAGTTTGCAGGATATGTTGGTGTTTTTTAAAGATATTCTGGGAATTGAGGATAAAAATAGGAATTCTTTGAGACATTACATAAACTATCCTTAATATGTAGTCGTATAAGCTATAGAGCTGTTGTTTATTGTTTATCGCGCTAGTTGAGACGGTAGTTTATTTTGCATTTGATAGCCCAACTCTTGTGAGAGGTTATAGGTTATTTAGCATCACGCTACGACCCTTAAGAGCAGGTGAAACGGCGGGTCTCTGCTAGTAGGTTATATGGCGGTGAGGCAGAAAATACATCACTTTACTTTATTGAATTACCCAAAATCTAAACTAACCGTTTATATTGAAAACCAAGAGGAATGGTTTATAGGTCTGAAACTGATAAGCAACGTATTGGCAGCTAGCCAGTACCTACCGGCAATGCGATGAAATCAACTTTTGAACCTATTAAATTATAATGCCAAGCATTTTTCAAGTAATGCCACAATGTGTAAAATACTTAAGCCTCATAAGACGCGGTATGGCTGGTTATAATGCCTTTGTGCTCAGTTTAAGTGTTCTTATTATATGATTAATTATGTATTTCTTCATAAGATGAAGTTTGGTAAGAATAATTAAGTATTTCATTACACTGTGAGAATAAAATTATTTCATCAGTTCCAGTATTATTTGAAAGCAGCATTTTTAAATTAAGTTTTAAATATTAATTGTTTGTTCACATTATAAAATACGTAGGTGTTTTAATTTTACGTGGACTTTTGCAGAAAATATAAATCTAATTTTGCAACAATATTTCAAGCCATTACGTCACAGCACGTTTGAAAATTTGATATGTAAATGATTACGTGACCATTTTCATATCATACCAATCGAGTAGAGTTCTCATTTAGTGTTAAGTTTAGAATTAAGAAATTGGTCACATTGTACCAAAAAACTTTTTTTAAAGCACAAGCAGAGTAAATTCGTCAATCGAAATAAAGGTCGGTACAAAAATACAGTATTTAGGAAAACCCATTAACATACAGCAATAGCATAATGTTTTGATAACACCATAAGTTCGATACACACACATACATGTTCTTCAGTATTTCTACTTCAAACAAAAAGCTTCGGAATGGCTAGTTAACATGAACATTTCCCTAACGAGCACCACACAATGCTCATATTCCTTTTGAAAAGGATCTAAATGGTGCATTTCTGTTCTATACCAGTTATTGTAATATTCAGGTGGCGACATCTGGGGGGTGTGGGCGGCGCCAATGTTTCTTTTGTAACAGCGGTAATTACGAAACGGGCGGACGTCTTATCAATAAATATTGTATGTGGCGGCCATGATTCTCCTGTTGTGTTAGCTGAATAAGTAGGAATTAGGATAACTGGACCGTGATTTTGAGAGCTAAATGTGCTCATTAGTATTCAGTGTATTGTTTCGGTAAGATTTAGTTCTTTAGCAGATTTATGTTCCAATTAACAGCTCAATAAGCTTTAATATATTCTAGCAAATGCAACATCCCCTTTGTAACATGAGCAGGATAAATTCTTTCGATGTTATTTTTTCCGTATTATCATAATTCCAAACACCTGTGAGCTTTTAACTTAATTTTCGCGTTTCTGATTCAACAGAATCCACTTTACATGATTGTAACATTGGTCATTTTGCGCCCAGGACTCGCTCTCTTGGCATTTTGTTCCTTCGACATTACACTCTATTGGACATTATGCTAGTTTAATATTTTGCGACCGTGTCACTTTGCGCTTTTGACTTTCTAAGACGAAATGCTTAGTTGAGCCCGTCTAAAATTTAGCACGTTAGTGGTTACACTTTGACCTTGAGCTGGGTTTGTGTAATACGGAGTTTTAGTAGAATGCAAGGCCAGAATATACTGGTTTCGTAACCACAGACGTGCGGCCTATTGTACATGCATCTTGGTACCTTCCATAATATTTTATTTTACAACACAAAATTACACAAGTCACAAAATTATCTGTAATTATAGGCAATAGGATCAACCCCTCAACATCGGACTTAACAATGACTGGCGAGACGTGTGAGTACCGGTACTTTTGGTGGTACACCTCTGCCTAATCCTTCGGGGAATACAGGCGTAATGTTAAAGTATTACATACTTAATACAGCATTTATTGTGTACGCATTCGTCAAGTGCCAGAAACACTTTTTCTCACATAGGAAATGTAGGGTTATATGCAGACTACAGCGCCCCTGGCTCCAAACAAAAAGAATAGTTCTAGGTACCTACTGCCGTACAAGTACACTGTGATACCACGGCGAGCCACAGTCTAACGAAATCCGTGAGAAAATGAATAGCATAACATTTAGCTCACGCTAGGCCCTAAAAAATGTTGATGAAAATGGTTAATCAGGGTAGAGTATGTTCTTACGTGTAATGTATGTTTAAGTTTATTAAGATACGGCCTATATTGTTTAAATTAAAGCGATCGGTGTCGCGATGATCAAAAGTTAAGCTACTGTCCCACTGCAGGGCAAAGGACTTTTCTCAGATTGAGAAGGCACAAGCATTTATCACCAGGCTTGCTCAAGGCGGGATGGCGATTACAGGCTTATATTAATTAAAAGTCTCGGTTCCCTCGCGATGTTTTCCTCCATCAATGTCAGTGATGTCGTAAGATAATCTTATAGAGAACATTTAAAAAACTCACCCAGTGTGACTTGCCCGGATTTGAAACCACAAACTCTTGCATTAGCGGCGAGGCCTGAACCACACAACTTTTTGGAATTTTATTTTCAGTGTAAGCTGAGTCTAGGCTGTTTGTATTCATCGAATATTTTATATAAGTGATTAAACTGGGGTTTTCAAAACCTAGTTTTTTTTTAAATAACGTTGCCCCACTCTAGGAATTTCTCCTGTATCGTGGGTGCGTGTACAAACATTTAAACTCACATACACAAACAGCCAGACCCGGAACAATTACCTGTAGGTCATACAAATATTTGTTCCGTGCGGGGATCGAACCCACAACACGCGGCGCAGCAGCCGATGGCTCAACCACTGCGCCAACCGTGTCGTCAAATGATGTGTTAAACTATTTTATAGGGCTGACTACGCTGAGAAATACTTTCACATTATGACCACCCTTCTCCAGTGCAGAAATACTAAATAAAAGAGATTGAATGGAAGTTAAACTCACACGGTTAACGGATAGATGTATTATGAAATTCTCGCTTGGATGTTCCATTGTCCTTTTAGAACTACTTTACTAAGTTTAACAATTCACAGAGGAATGCTTGAAACTCTCATTAAAAGAATAACGGGTTTATTTTACTGATATTATTTTTATACAACATAACCAAAATAGTAATTCAGCGTTTTTAACTGATTACAGCCCAAAATAACGTACCGTGTGCATGACCCGGAAAATTAAACTCCATAGGTATAGTTTTTAATTATGAACCCCAAATTCACAAATTATGGACTTGAACAATGGCACAAGATCAGAAATTTCAAAAACTACCGTAATGTAACAAAGACGGCAGTACTGATCCTGGTTTGTCATTTTTTTCGATGTTTAATGTTTACGGAGAACGTGCTGAGTATGGCAACACTGCTACCTTAAAAGCATGTGGCCTATGTTTATATAATACTGGTATTACCATAGCGTAAGTATTTTCCAATATCCATAACTGATAAAATAAAATAAGAACTGTCTGATCAACAGATATTTATTATAGAAAGATGACAACTGAACTCATTTCGAAGACAGATTTAAAGTTAACTGTTCTTTATTATCTCCCCTTCATAATTGTCGAGAGAAGTGAAAAGAATGGGCCTGATAACACACGAAATTATAAAGTAAAGTCAAAAAGATAAGGCTGGCCTTTGATAACGGACTCTCTTAGGCTTCGCATTAAAAACTCGAGAACTAACTTTTACATAACTACTATCCTGCCTCCGGCTTTCGAAAGATATGGATGTTATCTCTGTATTACTTTGCTAGGTACTTTACGGTATAGGTACTTGCACAGGCTACCCTATCCGAGTTTTTCCTGACTGACTAAAGGACTTTGAACAATAGCCTCAAGAAGCTTTGTTTAAAAACTGGTTATCCGACGTGTTTTCTGGTTTTTCGAGTCGCGTGCGGTTCCTGATGAACGCACGAGCAATTCTTTTCAACACGACCCTGGCAATAGGCCAGAAACTTGCAAGGGTAAAGAAGAATAGATACACTAAGGATGCTTTGTGTCGTCATAAACGTATAAGCCGGAAACATCTTGTACCGCGGAAACACGGAACAACTATCTATCACAAGTCTGTCTAAAGTTACTCTTTGTTTTTCTCTTGCAAGAACTGGCGCAATCCACCACGCATATGAAAATCCAAACAAAAACTGCTATATTAATTTCCACTCTCCCTCGAAATTCGAGCTTGGGCGCTAAATTCTCATACACGCCGACATCGAGGTTCGTTCAAATAACTACGAACATAAATACATACGTGTGCTGTGTAAGTACTGATATCGTCTGAACGCGTTCATTCATTTTTCTGGCGAGAAAGAATCCACGGACGGCGGGGCGCGATAAGCCAGCGAATGCCCGCCTACGTTTCCTATAGCAACGTGATTTCATTGGTAATACAGTTTTGATGAAGACGAATTGAATATTACGGCGGAATTTTCAAGATTCATTTGAAACGAAGTATTCGCAGATTCCGGAACTGCAAATATCTCATTTTTGAGATGAAGCTGTGATTTTGAACAAAGTTTCGACAAACCTAAGCGACCTTACTTTTAAAATATAGATTGTTTCTACTTCCTGGATCGATAAAATAGTTTTAATCACGAGTGGGTTAAGCTGACGTGTGTGATATCTATGGATCTCCATTTTAATGTCCGATTTTTATGAAATTACGCTAGTACAGAATTTGAAATAGCGTGCAAGCGGGCGTAGGCGTCATGGCGCCAAAACTTTCGTTTCCGCCCTGTAACTCGTCGCTCGCCTCCCTCCTAAACCCCCGTGTAATGTCTCGTATTTAATAAATACGCCCCTTTTGTCCCTACTGTTAGTATAAATTTCTAATTTTCTAACACGTTTCTCTGAAAACAAGTAAATTGTTGAAGAAACAATAGGCGTTACGAGTTAGCAAGTGTAAGAAATATCGATGACGTAACCGTAATTAATTATTTATTTTGATCATAATATCGGAAAATAGGAATTTATAGAGCATTATTTAAAAACTACCACCAGACTGGCACTACCCCATTTAATTTTTTCTTCATGGTCATTAATATCATCATATCCTTAAGCAGAGAACATATTTCATGATTTTTTCCATAACTCTAAGATTTATGATTCAATGAAATCCTCAATTTGCTGGGCGAATTTCAAACGACCGTCGCATCTTTTTACCTCACTAACTTTTGAGGTACTATGACCATTACCTAAAACTGTGTTACGTCTTCCGAGGCAAAGTCGCTATCGAGATGGGTGTTAGGGATGTTAGAAGAACGTGCGTATCTCAGCGGAACCCGTCCAAAATGCGGCAGGTTATTCTCTAGGTCGTATAAATCCACTAGGATTAGCTTCCCGTATGTACCCTAGGGATACTTATCCACTTGTTTTACTACCCGAGCTAAAACTGCTGTTTCCGATAGAGAAGTTTTTGTGTATATAATAAATTAATACTATACAGGCCAGGGATATAGTTTGCAGGGACAGCAAGTAGAAGTGGTAGTGGGCGGGTCGTCTGGCAGAAGACCGATAGTCGTTGAAGCTAACGAGTGCTTGTGAAAAGGGCAAGTTGACAAAAATGGGAGTGGATGCTCCCTCGACTCTATGGACCGATGACCCGTTGATGGCAGTGGCGTGGACTTTATGAGCATGTAATGGAGATAGAAACAGAGGGCTTGATGACTTGTCTTGCTTGTCATGTCAATGCAAAATGATTATTAGGTGCTAATGATTTCATTTTAACTTTACATATTGAGAAAGAAAGAAAAACTGTTTATTCATGTGAAAGTGACGATAAAAATTGTTGTTTAACAAATAGAAGTTTAAAGAAGTTGGTATTTAATCTAAAAAAAAATATCACATTAAAACAATAATATCACAACCTCGCTGCGGGCGGAACACTATTTTTATACATATATTTCAAAAAACTTTGTGTATTTTTTGTTAAAATATGTTAAAATAAACAATGCGGGAAAATAAACCATAACACAATATTTAACTTCATATTTTATTTTTCTCATTTGGCGATGTAACACCAAATCACTACTGGGATAACCAACACAGGTAAATTATTGTCAGAAATAGCGGTAAAGCAATAAAACTTTACATTAGAAGTTGTGTTGAAGTTAAGCAATAATTCACAATGAACATCTAAAAGCCCAAGCTTGAATCTCGACGTTTCATTGAAATGAAACCAGCTTTTCTTATTCCATCGATAGGATTTTTTGCGTCCATTGTATAGGAGAAATGGTTTGTGAATCGACAATAAGAAGGTACGTCTTTTATCTCTGGGTATTTGTGCATAAAGATGGAAGCATAAATAAAGGCAAGCGTAAGGATGGGACCAGCATCTTTCATTCAAACAGATATTCAAAAGATGTGATGTATTGCTGTATGAGAGACCAGAAACCTGTTTCCCTATTTAGGTATTTTATACGGTAGAATTTTACAAAACCACTTAACACTGCTGTTATTCTAGTTGTCAACTAGACCGGTAAATCGCTGGGCGCACTCAATAGATTGGTTTATTCCAAATTGCAAAGTAATCGATCGAAAATACGAATGAGGTTGGTTTCGTGTGTAAAACTTGAAGTGATCCTTAAAAGTAAAGCAGCTGGTACTTGTAATGAGGTTAGCAATAATGATACAGAGAACAGGGAGGAGCCAATTTCCCGTGGGCGGTTTGACGATCAGGTTGCAATATTTATAGCCCCAGTACTGAACAAATATAGCCATGCGGTACCCACATAAAATACTGGGCACACGCGAGCCGTCTCTTATCACACGAAACCTTTTGCTGTTAACCCGAAAATGTCGATAAATGATAAACTTGTTTAAAGGACAAAATATTAAATCAACAATTTAAATATTCGTCATGTTACCCTTGTAGTTATATACACATATATTGCTCACGGAAAACTTGTGATATTAATGTCAAAAGTTCAATGCCAGAGACCATAAATGCTATAGAACGTAGTCTTACATACGTACGTACAAAAAGTTTGCCACTTACAAAGTGCAAACTGCACTCGAACACAACCGGGTAAACGAACAAAATTAAAAGGTCATCAATCGAATGTGCCGAAAAGCGACGCCGAAAAACCGGTTATAAAAATAAACAAAAAAATTGTATAAAAAGGGAAATCCCGCAAAATACTACCGAAAAGCGGTTTGAAAGTGAACTGAACTAGGAGAAAAACAACAAAAACAAAATGTTGTATCGAGTGGGAGCCGGCAGGAAGCCCACGCGGGGAAGTGTGTCAATGTCAGCGTATCGGGGACTTTTTACACGGTCTCCGTGAATTATTGTACACCCAGCCCTGACCAATGTCGAGCGTACAGCACTGTCAAGTATGTAGGCGACACCCGCGACACGACCGAGCCTCACGTAACGCGTGCGACCTCAACAAAAAGGCTCATGAAGCCAAGCTCCAAGATTTCTAGACGCAAAAACTTATGTACAGAAACGATATTGTATTTCCAAGTAACCGCAGTAATTCTTTGACCTTATATCAATTGGGTTAAGGTAGGCTTAAATATCTGAGCAGACCCACAGTTTTTGGAGAAAATTGGAAATAAACAAGTAAGTTATAAAGACTAAGAGTTGCGGTTGGGTCTGAAGAGGATTTACATAAGACTTCATGATTCTAAAAAAGTTGATGTAGGAACGGCCGAAAACACTAGGGAATGACGAAGTATTACGCAAAAAATGGGACGCACACCAAGGCCCTTTTTCCCTGGGCCCGTGTTCTATTTCGGTGTATAGTTATCTACAGTGTTAGTGTATGACTAACACAAATACCAGTTTATATTTAGCTGTATACCGTGGCACTCGAACCTGGCACCGCCCGGAAGTCGTTAGTACATCGGTGCTTGACCTATTATGCACGAATAATGCCTGTTTTCACTAACACTGGGCGACACCCACATCAATGCCTAATTATAATTGCAGTTGGATTTTCATCGCTCGGCTCAACGCTAACAGCGCTTTTTTATTTAGGTGTCGCTTTAAGTTAGTGAAACGGTATAATTGCTGGAAAAGAATGATCTTACTAATTTAATCTGAGGTTGATCAATACTGCGGCCGTTTCATGCAAAATTCTGTAGATTGGTTTTAATTACAAAATAAGCAAATAAGGATAAAGTGAGAGCTGGTTTAGTTATGGTGTTAAAACGATATGCCAGTTTGTCGTGTTTATTAAATCGGTTGTTATTTCGTAAAACTGTAAATTAATACTGATTAGGCAGACAAGATTAAAAATTATTCTTCGTAGTTCGTTTAAATTCTGGTCCTTCCATTCTCCTTTTACCATTTCAGGACTAACGCCAACGGATGAAAACTACGTTTGAAAAATTGAAACGGGCGTTACCTCCGTACGTATGTCAGCTCAAATGGGTGCGCGGGGCTCAAACGCACGCCCTCGTTCCACCTCTACGTGGGGCTTCACGATTCGATTCGAGCCGACCGACATTACGCACGTAGCTGGGCTATAGCTCCCTCGTATATTTCTTCGTTTTATCCCTTATCCCAGGCCTCGGAAGGCTCAGGAAACCGGTAAGTAGTCAGAACTGCGTAACTCAACTCGAGTAATATCTGGAGTAAACTAGACATCCCTATGGAATTCTATACCTGCTGCATGGTAACGTCGAGTCACCAACACGTGTATGTGTGATTGAATACCAAGGTTCGAAGGGGAATGTATCTGGTTACGATGCAAAATTGCTTGACAGATTGACTCGTGTAAATCGTGTAAGATGCGAGGCTACATCGTCTAGACGTGATTTTCATGTACCAGTAATATTAACTAACGATACTTTCAACCTGCATTTCTTGAATTAATCCGACAGTTTAAAGCAACGTTATTCAATAAAATAATACTCGCACATCAGTGGTTTGCTATTTTTTATTCCATTGAAATTACCTGCTTATTCTGGTTTTGTTACCATCGTACGGCCTTCTGTAGTTGCTCGGACTTGAACTCACAACCTCGTACTGATACATGATAGGCGAAGCAACGGGCCATCACGACACTTAATTATCAATCAATGTTTAAAGAATATGAATGATCTACCTAGCATGTTCAACTTTAACATAAGATAAAATTACAGACAAAACACAAGCGAAGCTACGAACACAATTTATCAACCGTTTCGATATAAAAGTTCGAGGTGAACGTTTCCGCTGAGTAGGTATAGGGGGTGGCGAAATGTAATCGACTAATCGCTACCCTTATACTCCCAAGAAACCGGTCTGTTGGTAACGGCTAATCTTGAGAGCCGAAAGTTTCACGCGAACGTATAAGACGCTTAAGTGATGAAGATACTGAGCGGAGAGGACACTTCGAAGGCACGGAATATGGGGCATGCATAAGTAAATTAATACCATCGGTTATGCGCTGTCTTGCACTTATGTAATATTGGGTTGGCAAGCAACTACTACACTTTCAAATAGATTTAAAAAGTGTATATAGAACTTAGTATCCCTCTGCTATATGAAACTCATAACAGGAAAATGTGACAAAACGTGGGTGCCGTATTGTCGTATTTAATTAATGAAAAATCTAGTTGACATCATTTATGAGCACTTACATGGAATACAAGCTAAAGTAAAACTAATATTCAAGGGAAATCTTGTGCTAGAAATGGGTTCACCACAGCGAACGATATAACTAGGTACCTACCTATTTATGAGTTTCAACGCTACGCCCCGAGCGGAGAGTCGTTGTCGCTTCACACTCATAAATCTCTTCATATATTATGTAAATATTAACAGAAGCCGCTGTAATTATAAAACAGGAGCTGTCAACTGTTTAATGTTAACAAACATTAGGATTTAATTCATTTTCCAGCTTGTATTTCGTATTGAATGTCGCGAAAGACCACAGCAGATACAAACAAGGAAGTAGGGATGGTAATTAAGAGCCTGGCGTTGGACTTACAACGTTAGATTTTATATAAGGCTCAAAGTTGATGCTTTTTAGATTTTTACTGCTGTATGACATGATTTCTTTCACAAGGGGTACTATCATTATGAAACCGTATTAATGTGCAAGTACACTGTTAAAAGTGGTAAGTAATTATATTCAGATTTTGCCAAAAAAGTTCAAGCTCAAAATGTATGTGAAATGAAACAAAATGTTTTTATAATGATGGTCAAAAAAGGATTTGATACTTTCTTCCCAAATAAGTAAATTCAGTATAAAAACAAACAATAAAAAAAAATCTGTGTGAATATTGGCAGCCTTTGGAAATGGATCACGGGGTCAGTAATATTCAGTAACTGCACAACAACTGGCTTACCATTAATTACATCCAGAATGCAGATTTCAGACGTGTTATCGAAAACCACAACATTAATTATGTTGCCCAAAAATAGCTCAACCAATCACAGTATTTTCCACTGATCCATCGAGCAGTATTGGTGGCTGCAGATCAGCGCGCTTACTTTTGATTTTAATTCCATCGATCGACATTGGTATTTAGAAGTTTCGTACGAGTTTGACGCTAGCGCCAAATTCGAGATCGGGCTTGGCGCGCGCTAAACGCTACTCTTAGGTTTATTTTGACAGCTGTGCATTTCACCAAATCATATAATGACATCACTGCAAAATTAACATTGGAATCGTATTATCTTTAGATCGGAATTAAAATTAGTTTGAAGAGGCCCCAGAAAGCGTGAGTAGATTATCGGTAAGAATTTCCCTGAAATACGTTAGTTTTCGTGTATAAATAAAGACACATAACAATCACAAGACCTCGGTAAATACAATACGAACTGCGTAATATCATCCGAGGGATAGATCCGTTAATGGAGCACGTTCTGAATGCGTACTAAACAAAATAACTTGGTCTTTTGTGTTTCATCAACAACAATACCGTGATACGAACTCATGAAACTAGCCTTCCGTATTCGCGTCGAGGAATTTCTTACAAAACTGAAATATCGGGCGCTGATAAACAAAATTTCGCAGTAATCTGGGTATCAAGGGAGTGTTACGAGTTGTTTATCTATTCCAGCAAGATGTTAACTTAAAGAAATGGGTCACTTACTAGGTGTTGATAAGCTAGACTTATCATCACTGTATATTGGCAAATTTAAACCGTGCAAATATACGCTAGGTCTGAAGAAAGGAAAAAATGTTTGTTCTGCACAGATAAAACGCACATTTAGATATAATAATATACTGTTTTATTATTGGTACTCAAGCCAAAGGCCTTTAATTAATTAATTAATTTTTACTTAATGGTCTGCTCTAAAGACCAATAATTTTCCGTACAAAAGGACCAATTCCAGGGTTACCTTATTGACCATCCACATAAAACCCACACGTATATGATTTACTTCCCTATCACCTTCAATACAGGTATAATATAATATGTTATGAATCCACCACGGTCCAGGAGTCAACCTGAAACTAGATACGGTCGAGTGCGGTTACAACAACCGCCTTGCTAACTAAGGACGACTTCTACAACACATTTATACATATATGTCATAACTGTGGATAGATAGATACATAGGTGGGTACAGCAGACCGTACGTTACTGGTAACACTTTTACCTTGAGCTGGCCTAGCTTTAGTGCAGAGTGGAAATTGAACAGAATACGAGGCCAACTTATACTGGTTTTATTACCACTGAAGGGCAGCTTACGGTACAATAAGTTATCGAGCGTCCAGCCTGTAGCTCGTTAACTTATTTATTATTTGACAACTTTTCGGGATTCATATATGTTTTCCATATTTCACTTAAACAAATAACTACTTTATTTTGATGCAAATTATGTCGATTTCAGATTACTACTAGTAAGTCCTATTGATAAACTTGGAGCGCAAAGTGAAGTTTATGTGTGGGTGTTTAAGTTTTTACAGAAACACATTTTGTTCATTTTTTTCACCTTGTGGGCTGCACGCGGTAGTGGGGGTAAGTTCGCGTATAGGCACTTTATACTAAAATAGACTACTGCGCCTCTCAACGCTCAAGATCCTTGCCGGTAACTTTAATTGGCCTTCATCCTCTTATAGTATTTTTTTATCAAAGCTAAATAACTAACTAGGCAAACTTAAATTCAGTAGCAATATTTAATTCAAGGCAGTAAACTACGTTACACATTAGTAATGTACCAATCAACATTGCGGCCAGCGTACTGTACTGAAAATACTTAATTAATTAAATTAAAGATATTTCATTTGCAACGGCAATTAATGGCGTTAAAATACATACGTTGAAGTGTGAAGTTTTAACCAAAACTGTTCAATCAGATTAATTAAGTGATCCGATTCCACATTTGGCTCGTGGAATCAACTGGAAAAATGTAGCGCTAACTGAAAAACTATGCGGTGAATAATCTTAAACTATAAATTGGGTAAAGGTCCTAACGTCCAAATCTCTTTAAAGACAAACGATAATATTATTCTAAACGATAGGCAATAAATCATGCAGAGCATTGAACGCCTCAATTGCAATTTTATTGTGACTGTCAAAGTTGTAGTGAGCAAGACGTTCACGTCACAATGACGGCCGCGCCCGCGCCGGCGCTCGCCCGCACGACGTCACGCGGCCAGCTGATCGCACGTCGCACCTACTCAACCGGTGTAAACAAATCATAGTAACGCTCCCACGCTCGAGTCGCGAACTCGCGACTACATGACTACGACACAGAATGAATAGCATTCATATCTATTCAAACTTCGAACGCATATCGCTATTTCGTACTGAATTAATCATTCTGATCTAGTTACCAATTACGTGTAAAGCCGGCAAACTTCTCGTGACATATTGCGCTATCAATCAATTGTCGCCCACTTGGACATTTAATAACCGACATGCGACGTAACTTGTCGTCTCGAGCCACTCGTTTAACTTGTCTCACATTTGTTTCACGTGTGATTATTATCCAAGCGATAGGTTTTCAAACCGGTCACGGCAATTTACCTATATCAGGCTGGTAACAAAAATGTCGTCATTATAGTGATTAATAACGGGGTCAACAGCTACCGGGCGTCGACGTTCGCGTCAGTGAGGTACGAACTAACTTATTGTTAGATATTTAGGTTAACCAGCTGGTTTGCATATGGCGGATATATGGTTTAGATAATACGCCTGCCAAGCAATACAATAGAGAACCTAAAGTAACGCGTGGGTGGTCTGGTATACCACTACACATTTTTAATTATTCAGCGATCAAAAATGTTTAACACCAAATCTTTAAAGGTTCATTGATCTTTTAAAACGGTAGACAATGTCTCAATGTCCTAGAATAAATAAATTAAAACCTAACCTTGTCTTTGGCCAGTCGGGTAAAATACGTAATGGAAGGCATTTGGCACTATGTAGGTAATTAGTAGCTGAAACATCAAGCAAAGGCATTTAAAAATAGTACCTACAGGTACGTAGACAAGTAATTTAATGGCGTCCGAAATTCCGAATCCGAAATCTCTTCACAAATTAGAACAGTAATTGCCGGGGACGTCGTTTAAATTAACATTTTACTATTAAACATTCAGCTGACTAATAGCATTTTCATTCCGTCGAGCTTTGTACATACAAGGTAAAAAACGAACGGTAAAGTAATCGCGTCGAAAACCATCATGGGCCATCCCACCATGGACCATTGGACCATGGTAACGATACTGACGAACCACAACAAACCGCGGCGCGAGGACCGTGATTCCCTCGAGCTGCGGACGTTGCATTTGCATACAGACCGACGGGGTATTACCGACTATTACGTGCGTAGGAACCTTATGTTAACTGAGGTGAATAATATGATTGTACTCTTGAGTATCTCTCCGTCTCGAACGTCGACGGCAATTCAAGACACAATTAGATTACTTCTAGAGAAAGAAATCCGATATCTAATTAGCTAATATAATTTACTACCCGGGGTGTCTTCGTACAATGTAAGGCAATTTGTGAGTAAAAGTTCAGTCACCATTCGCGACTAAATTAGTTTAATTATGGTACCAGAGTACAGTGAATAACGGAGCTATAAACCAGTAGATAAGCGAATGGGCAAACATGAACCAACGAGAATTGAAAAATAAACAGAGCAAATAGTCGGGCGAGGCGAGGACGAAGCGCACCTGCCGTTCTGGTCACCACACCTGCGAGTTGCGACCAACCTGCATATTGTTGCTATGGAAAAACATTCCATCAGTTACATGCTTAGCCAACTGGAAGTCACTGATATAATTACAAACAAAAAAGCGTGAAGAACGTTGTGGCATGAAATATTTAGCATCAAAAATTTCACACTACTCCGTAGCCGTAACGGCGAATAAATTGGTAAACGCCTATCCGGGGAATGTTGCCGTCATATTTCATAATCCAAATCATATTTCAGCGGAGGCGGGCGTAGTGGCGACCGAGGAAGACGAAGCGACACGTTACGAAGAAATATAGCTGGCTCGGCGGTGAGGCGGCTAGGCGACGAGTCTGCGAACTACGCACAAGATATCTGCCATCTCCAAGCGAGGCTAGGGCCTTGTGCGGTTTATCTCCCCGCTCGACTCGAAGCCGTTTTGGAAATTGCGTACACAGCAAACAAAGAATTGCACATCGAGATAAGGAACCGGAGCGTATCGCGCTTATGAACGCCCCTCGATTCGTTCGCCTCGCCTGACTGTAATAATGTAACAGACGAACACCGTTATTCCCTTGGATAGTTTTCATCAACGTAAAGTACCATTGTTATTATTTATTATCATGTAACAAACAAACATGACATTAATGCAAAAACAAAAGGCAGGCGTAAACCGTAACGTTTAATCGAACGCTGCCGCCCCATTTAGGTGCGTTAGATAACACGTGCGTGACAGTGGGCACCGCTAAGAGATTTCTCCATATACCTACTTACGTTACGTTCGAGTCCAACCAGCCAGTTAATACATAAAACATTGAGTAATGGAAACCTACAGAACATTATCGGTTTCCCGAGACCTTGATGCGATGTAAGTAATGCGGAAGGAAGCTCGATTTAAGTTTGATAATCCGCAAGCCGCTGCCCGTCTGGAGATAGGGCAGTTTTCGACGAGGGTCGGGAGTCCGCACGGACGCTCTTTGGCATTGGACGTTTCAAAGGGAGCTTAGGCCTAGTTGGCACAAAAGAATAGCCGAGTTTTCGGGTCGACTAACAAGCTTAAAATTTAAATGGGTAGCAATGTAGAGCATGCGCGCGCTGACCACGGTCATTCGATAACCACGCCGTCCGATCCAATGAGTACTTAACTAATATTTCATCGTTTACACACGCAAACGTGCCCGAGCTGCCATTGTGTGTAAATCCAAGCACGTCGACCTAAACAGATTAATTCCAAACGTGCTGTACTTTATGTCAATCGATACCCACGCAAATAAGTATTTAAATGATTTATAAAACACGAGATTGCTAGGAACGGATAAAAGTTTCAGTGGCCACGCAATGCGAGCAGTCGTCTGTTTTTCCCAAGGGTACAAATCCTCAAATGAAATAGCAGGAGCCGAACGCAACGTCTTTCATGCCAAACCCCTCTTTCGGAAATATCACTGTGTGAGGAATTTGGGGCCTTTGAGTGACATGACTGCCTTCGCGCGATGGCTTTTAGGGTGACAATTATAGGTAGGTACTAAGTTTGGGGAAAATAAATAGGCGTTTACTGTTCCCTGTTGCAAACAAAACGACATTGGACTAATAGTAAACTTAGAAATAATGAATCGCGGATGAAAGGATCGATTACATGCCCAGTTCAGCAACTATTTTATTAATTTTCAAAAACCTATATCTAACCTACCACTTAAGAAAACGATGAACTAGTAAGCAAAATACGTTGAATTAATTTGAATATTCCTTTCAATTTTCACATTCATCTTTTCCTTTCTTGTTCCTGCTGCGAACTTAAAGGAAAACGGAAGTCGATATAAAAATAACATTTCGAAAGTTATAACAGGGGAGATATTGAAAGTGGATGAGAAAAATAAAGTCCGCCTATAAAGATACCATTTTCTAAGTTAATGGCTGCGTAACGTCGAAACCGTGATCTCGTGTTTATGGGTAGAACACCAATAAAAGTGTTGGTAACAGTGGAACTACCTATAAGTTTGTGGTGCACGTATTCAGCCACCGCGCGTCTCGACTCACAAAGCGGAGTCAAGTTACCAACAGAAGAACACGTCGCGGTCGTCGAGCTCGCTGGGGAGTGCGGGGCAGGGTGTGGTGGAGGTGGGGAGGGGTACTCTTAGCGACGTGACATTTTCGCAAACAAGCCACGAGGAGCGAGGCAGGGGCGCCGTGAAATTTGCAACCTCGGCGCCAGCCGCCATCCAACCGGCCGCGACGCAACGCCAGCCTAATGGGGGAAATCGATGAATAAATTCGGTGATCCGGGTTTCACTACACTCGCTGTCCAAAGTAGATTATCGTTAAAATGTGCACATAAACGAGAATTTCCGTTTCCATGTAAAATGATGGGGAACGTCGTTACAGCAGGATTAGCAGCAATCAAAATAAGGGTAGGGGCGACATCATTCTATCGGGTCTTGTGTTCGTGACTAAGTTTTAAATCAGCTTTTCTGAACTTTAAATAGACTTAATCCTTTGCGACATAGAAGCAGCTCCATTAATAAGGCAAAACTATAATAGCTGTCAAATGTTTACATAACATATAGTGACGCACGATACGCACTAGAGAGAGAGGACTGTGCAATGTATTATTTGTTTCTGTTTATCTAGCATATTTTATGCAAATGGAAAATAATCTACCCGCTTTTCCTTGCCAAAACAAGAATAGTCACTTAGGCATGGGAGGTTACGACCCGACATTAAGTTAAGTAAGAAGGGCGTTTGGAAACTCTCGCAATAAGTACACAATTACTGACTAATGTGAAAAAGGTAATATACATATACACGAGATTATTAAAAAAAGCCCGCCTTGGAAAACCAATCGTCCTGAATGGTTTAAACATATTTAATCCCAGCTCAAAGGAATCATCTTAATAACTTAATCGGTAGTCCAGTGAAAGGACAAAAATACAGCATGCGGATAAAAGGACCAATAAAACAATGGTAATTTTTTCCTCCAACGCAAAATGTCCGCTTTTATCGTGAATGGCTTACGCGGCAAGGTACCAGGACGATATAAAAACAGAGCGATGTAATTAAGAGAAAAGATTAAGGGACGAACCCACACCGGACACGCTTTAATTATTACAAGGGACATTTATAAATACAGAATTCTTTTAGAAATGTTTCGCGTTTTAAGCGTTCGTTGTTGGTCCTAAGGAGCACGGAAATCAAAGAGATTTATTCTTTTATGATGAATTAACACCGGCACTTACATTATTAATAAACTGATATCTTGAAAAAGGTGTATCTTGGATGCTTAATGGTTATATTACATCATAGATATAGTGAGATAATGCAAATGACTCGAGGCTTATAAATCTTAATGAACATCAACATAAAACAAGACGTGTTTTCGCGACAAGTTTATTTGATTGTATTAGCACTCAATGTCACATCATTCGGCATAGTATGTAAAAATGATCATTACAGATCTCAGATGGAACTATTCCGAAAAATTCTCCTAAAATAAAACTATCCATTCGTCTTTCATACTTTTGCGTTTGTCCTAAATACTACTAGGGCCACCATTCATTTTGCGTGTGCGTCAAAATTATGGATTATCTAAACAAATCTATTACGATAAAAAGATCAAAAATGTTGTTTCATTATTTATAGGAGATAATCTCTTGAAGTACGTAAGTAATCCAATTACAAAAACTATTTCACTGATGGAAAGTTACACTACCGGCCAATGCCATATGCATATATGCACGGTTCCTGTAGGATAGGTCATTGAAGCGAAGCCGCGAGAAACAGCTAGTGGTAATTTATTATTACGGGTAACAGTGGAGTACCATCTTCATTTGGCTTAATTACTTTACCTCATTGAATAACCCAAACCTATTGCCATCAAGAAGAGAGTGACAATGTGACGTGTAAATTCTTCTGTTGTGGATATAAAGTTATATGATTGCTATCCAAATGAAAGAGATTAAGATCAAAGGGATACATACAGAAACAAATAAGAGTATGGCGGGAATTAAACCTCTCGCAACGAAGTACTCAAGAATTATGTTTTGCAAAACATTGGGCAATGTTTTATGTAAAAGTAGCCATTAATAAGATCGAGATACGAACTGTAACCGAACACTGAGCACATCTGTTCGTCTGGCTGGCGATATCAATTAGTTATTAGATTCTACTGGTTATGCAGTAAATCACCAGTAAATGTATTGCAAATGGCTCTTAATTACGGCATACCTGACAATTTTGCAATGACAAAATATGGGAAACAGTCTGCGTCTCGAGACAAGGAATAATTATCATTTATGGACGCTCTGTCTTCTGGGAATTAATCGTTTGTTTGGACAAAAAAAAGATTCCCCAATTTGCTCGCAAACTTGCACTTCCACTTGTAGGTAGGTATTCAAAAAGTATCTTCAATCTCAGACTTATCTACCTGCTATTATTATTCTGGTAGCCAGGTAGTATTATCTCAAGTTCATCTACTATTATCGTGGCGTGTTGCTCTAAACAAATTAGTACCGTTTCGCAAACTACGTAACGGCTCGGCGCCAACAAAATGCAGCAAAAAATTTAGTACGAAATACTTCTTGCCGTCTTCACGTTTCTGGAGGTCATCGGAACACTCGCCACATCGCCTGAACACTACGGGTTCTTAATTGTTCCAATATCCGCGAACAAAGAATTACTTTTTATTGAACTTTTTACGAGACAGGTAAACCATTATAAAATTCGTCAAAGAATCTAAAGGCTAACTAAAAGGCAGCCATTTAGTTAGCCTTCTTCATCTTAAAAACACTTTAAAGAAATATAACCCTGACTGATCATTAGAATTTAATCGCTTCGGCTACTTTGCGGTTTCACACTTCAAATATCTCGGAATATCAAAATAGCAAGTTAGGTGGAAAATCGAAACTCCGTCACTTGGAAAATCGCACGAATTTAAAATTTTCCGTTATATGCGCGACAAAAACGCAGCAGTGCGGAGGCAGATCGTAAGTGACGGGTTCTGTACATGTGATTTGATCAACCAGAGATTCCTACATCGCTGTGATCAATAAGTCGTGAATGAGACTCCACCCACAAATCCATCGATAAAAACTTGCATAGCGGGAAGGTAACGTTCCCTCTTAAAAAGGAACAGTAATACATGAGAATCATTCAGCAAACGGAACATGTAACCTACCCACACTTACAATGACGCACGTATGATATTCGTAGAATGTGTTACTTTAACATTGAAACTTGGTAATAAGTTGATATATTCACATATTCAGCCAAAACAATAGGTACCCGAAGTCTAAAACTTTAGTATACAAACACTACTGCATAATAAATGAGTGTGTAATACCTTAATAGATTTGGTCCTTTTGGTCGACTTACTTGAAAATAGGCTAGTGGTCTGTTATGAGTCAGGTTAACGGGCGCTTTATAGTTTAGGCGTGAGAATGAGTCACCAAATACTACAGTCGGCGTTCGTGCCTCGAGCGACATGGCACCAAACTGGGATTGCATTTCATAATAGAAAACTTGATGGGAACAAAATCGATAACATGTCTGCCAGAACTGTTGTCCCGCAACACTAAAGGTCCTATTAAAAAGTGTCGTTAAATCCACCGAAAATTGAGTAACTTGTTTAATGCGTTTGCAAAACGATCGCAATACCAATATTTTGACGATATGATATTTCCTCGGCACGCAAACCTGTGCTTAAATAACACATTTAACTGGGGAAACAGTCGGTACCGCTATATGTCGACTTCATACTTATTTGCTGATGACTGTTTAAAAGTGAGTCGTATCTTAGGTGACGTAAGTCATAAATTGGTTTGATAAGTGGGATCAAAGTAAATGGAGCTCGGCCAAGACGTATCGGAGGTAATGTAGGCAAATTCGCAAATCCCGATTGTCGTGTGGGTGGCCGTAAGCCTCCGTGTGAACAGCAAGCTAGATATTATACTCTGTGAAATAGCATCGTGAAATAACTGTTTCTAAATAGTAGCCATACGAACGGTTGTGAAATACTAGGACCTGAGACTTTAACATATGATATTAAAAAGACTCGAACGAATATTACAGGTACAGAAGCCGAAATTAATATGAACATTAGTTCTAAACCAGAGCAAGTATTTTAAATAGAAAATTTTCTTTCCATTGTTGACTGAACAAACAACTTGTTCTCTATTCATTTAATATTCCGCTCATAAAACAATAAACAAACAAGCCATTCTTAATTGAATTCCTAAACCCTCATTAATTTCGAAATATGCAACAGAATTCAAGTTGATAACTGCCATAACGGGCATTTCCTAGGCAATACAGATAATCAAGAAGGTACATTAAAACTATTAACAGCCTTATATAAACATAAAATAGTCAACATAAATGGTGTACCCATTAGATCTGCACAGTACACACTCATGAACGTAAGAATGTATACTGAACGCGGCACTAAATTCCATGATAATGCTAAAAGAATGTAAACTACGGTCTACAAGTTGGGAATGTTGGGATCTGAGAGAGCATCGATATTTTAATGTAATGACTCGATTCTTATCAAGCGATATTCGAGTAGTATCGATAAATTTATGCAAATACTCGACACTTTTAATGCCCATGTAATGACAGCATTTTAAGTAGGCTGTTCCATGTTTATGTGTTGACAAAAAGTTAGTTTAGTATTCATTTATGGACCCTGATTACACAACATCACGCCTGTATTCCCCGATGGGTTAGGGAGAGCTGTACCTATAGTACACCCACATTTCGCCAGTCTCGTTTTAGTCCCATGTAATAAGGGGCGAGCTTTTACCAATAACCAGACATAAATCCAGACTCCGGGCTGTTACTGTAAATTTCAGATGGAAAACTCAATAAAACTTTTCCCAACACGGGAATCGACCACATGCTTAGCGGTAGTTCTTACGTTCATGTCATTAGTGCAGGCCATTATTAAATCAGAAATGGGGCAGACAAAGAGGTTGGTTGGTTGACTGGTTAGGCTTTTTTTGATATCACATGGATGTAATATATCAATAAATAAATACTCGATGCCTTGGTATCGATACTTTTAATTTTACACCGTACCTACAGGGTTCTTCCCCATCAGTAAATTGAAGCCCGTTTACACGGCAGCGGTTCGTTATTTTTGTTGGACTGTTAATTGCATGATGCGTTTTTGTTTGGGCAGGCGGATGTTTGTTTGAGCACACTGATCACACAAGCTGACGCATCGATTTCGCAAAAGTGGATTCAAAATTCGAACTCGGAGCGAGAATAAAAAAGGACCACAGCACCAATCTAAACTGATTAGGAAATAGATAGCTCCTGTTGATACAATATAGCCCTGCGTTGCACATCGCAGTGTATACGAGCTTTTGTCTTGCCTTGAAGAGTTGTTTACGAAGTACGTCCTTTGAAAAGAATTTTACCACCGGTATGATAGTTAGCAGCTTCAAATTCTGGCTTTTGTTCTAGGCAGGGGTGGGTATGTGAGCGGAAATTCTTTGCATATTTTTGTTTTTGCGTTTCAGACTTGAATGAATTTTATACCACGACGCTGTCCATTATACGAGTACATACGTTTTTTTCGGAAAACGCTACAGATTATCAGTACGACTGACGACCAAGATAGTATTACTAACAACTTAGTCATTATAGAGGGTGGAAAGTTGAAGCGGACAATGGAGGCGAAGTAGGTATCTTAAATATTGATGTTACCAATTTTTACCCAAAGTATTCGATTTTCTTTCAAAGGTAAGTAGATATTCAAAGTCGCTGGCCTGAACCGTCAACCGAACACATAGATGCGAAAGATAAACATGTTTGTTTAAGGCCCTAATGGATATTGTCAATCAAAAGGATAAAATCTCTGTATCTCTAATAAATCGTCTTAAGCAAGTGAATGAAGATCATTTCAATCTGACTAAATAACTTCAACTTTCCACCCTGTACAGTCAAGTGAATTAAAAAAATATATCGATAAATGGTCCGCAAAACTACAAGCGGTATATCAACACAAGATATCGCAAAACAAGCGACACTCACATACTTAATGAAAACATTAACATTTATATTTTAACATTAATTCCGCATTTGTTTTGATAGAATTATGAAGATTAAAAGTTGAGCGCATAATACACGTCTGTTCCGTTCAGCCGACAGGATATAAGTAATAACAGCCCATAGAGCAGATGGGCAGGTGTTCACGTGCCAGCTGTCACGGCCATTTTCTCTTCCCGCACCGCGCCACCTGTGCCCCCTCGAGGGCAACCAACCAGTATTTTACGTGTTGTACAAAACAATGTTTCTCGAATATATTAAGTAAAAAGATATGAGTATTTCGTTCAATTTGACAAGATACATGAAATATAACAGTGTCGAAAAAACGATGGTTGTAATAAAACCATTTGATTCACGCTGCGTTCGCATAATAATGTAAAGACTTTTAAATCAATTAATTAATTTTCTACTTGATACGTGATGTTCTACAATATCCAATAAATCAATAAAACGAAGCATGCAAAAAACAGTTATAAATGGTTTTAATGATGTAGATTGATTAATTATTAATAAGTAGGCAATTAAACTCACGAATGGACGACTTAATATGGACGAAATGTGATCCAGAACGCGATCTTACCTGAAAGAAAAAAGTAACAAAACATTAGATGATGGAAGTAAGTTCTTGATTACATTCTTCATTGAAATAAAAAACCACAAGAAGGAAGAACACGTTTTGCGGTGTTTAAAAAGCAATTAAAAGTAATTAGCAAGCTACTAAAATACTTGAAAAAACAATAAATAAGGAATTGTTCGGAAATGTAATCGGTTGACAGGTGACGTCTTGTGTACACAGACAAAGCAAAAAAAAACGAACGTGAAGTGTCAGTCAAACAGTTTTAATATGTTCGAAATCGAAAAGAGAACGTGTAATGTCAGCATGCTGCATTAATTGAAAAAAATTGCAAAAATGTTGTTTCACAAGGAAACGGATTATTGGAAACTTAGAAAGATGTTCGTAATAATACGAGCTTGTAACATAGCAGGAAAAATTCTAGGATTTTTTTAAATTATCCTTGTGCTCTTTATTCCATTAAGCGTAGTACACTTATAAATATTCTGTAATAGTTAGCAGCTACTTTTTATTATTCACGATAATAGTATTAAAGGTAGATAGTGATTCTTGTTGCTGAGTATAATAACACTGGCTAGCTAGACCTTGATAAATATTGCGAAGTATATTACGGCCGTCATTAATGTACCCTTTCTTTACTGAAATGTTTAGTTACTTCAGTTCAACTTGTAAAGATAACTTGAACGGCAATGGATACGAAAACATGCATTTGAAAAATATATAGGATAGCTGCAAGGAATATTCTCTTGTTTTTATTTACACATATCCCTGCGATATAAGAGACAAAGCATAGGCAGAAATGTGTTAATTTTTCCTTTTATCAAAGAAGCGGCACAATAGTAACATCCGAACGGGTAAATCAAGTTTAACCCATGCTTGCCGAGGTCGGTTTGTGAATGGGTGACCATACATCCGTTACATATACCAAAACCCCTACGTGCCTCAGAAAGCACGTTAAGCCGTTGGTCCCGACTGCCTTTCGTAGATCTTTGACAGCCGTTACGGGCAGGTCTTATAACTTCCGAATCACAAATCGGATTCACAGTGACGTTCTCTTCTCGCGAAAGGATTTAGCTAAAGCGGAGCCGCGGTCTCAGCTAGTTATGCAAATGGCAGCCGAAAATTCAGACTGAACAAGTGTGCCAATCAATACAAGGTACGTATAACAGGTAAAACTCGGTAACCGAGTGTATTGGTTCGTTAATAAGGTAATTACGAGGTGGTAACAATGTCGGTCGGGTGGGGGTTCATCGCACCCGAGCGGAAACGGGCTGGGGGCTCGAGGGACGCTACCAGTAGCCCTTTCATAGTGAACAAATAAAAACTTCCTGTCTAACGGCCATAGTTACATAGAAACAATCACTCTATATGTAGGTATATTGCTGTATCTGCAAACGAATTCTAAGATACACACAGTGAGCCGAAAGACTCGACCCACTGTGTTTATCGAGTAATCGATTCGGTAAAACTCCATCAAGAAGGTCGTTTTATCGAGTAAGAGTGACTTGAGATTGTACCGGTATAGTTGAAGCATGTACTAAGGATATGGTTTAAATTACCTTCGGATGTGAAATTGATTTAAAAGTTAAGAAGTTCGATATCAATAAAAATGATACCAACATAACTGGAAAGTTTGAAAATATGAAAGTACAATTTACAACATTTAATATCGTTTGAAAGTCGTAAATATTACAGATAAGATACTGTCAGCTAAATGAATGAAATCAAATACGAGGTGTGATAAGATTGTCTGTTTGTCTGTCACTGATTGCAAGTTGTATTCAATTTAGCGTTGATTGCTTGCAAAGTGCACTATGGTTCGGGTTGACCGCGTTTACACTTTAGGCGGCAAACTTAATGTGAATTGACGTAGTAACGCACTGACAACGCGGCCCCGTACAGCCGAACACAGACCGGGGTGAGATGCGATATCCAGTGTGATATCTGCCTTATCGTGCATGAGTATATCAATTAGTAAATTAATTATTATTTGATGACCAGATGTATGAACGTAAACGAAGCAAAAGGAGTATTTAAGGATAGTAGCAGGTGGCGTTCTGTAGTTTCTGCCTACCCCCACGGGTAGACGGCGTGAGTTTTTGTATGTATGTATGTTATTATTTGACCAATCACAATGTGACACTACGTTTAGATAACAGGCCTCATCATCTGCCTAGCCTTTTCCCAACCATGTAGGGGTCGGCTACAAGTCTAACCGGATACAGCTGAATACTAGTATTTTACATGGAGCGAATGCCTATCTGACCTCCACAACCTAGTTACTGGGCAACACGATACCCCTTGGTAAGACTTGCTGTCAGACTTTCAGGTTTCCGACTACCCGTAACGACTGCCAAAGATCTACAAATGACAGCCGGGACCAACGGCTTAACGTGCTTTCCGAGGCACAAAGGAGTCTCGATATGTTACGAACGGTCACCAACCCACAGACTGACCTCGGCAAGCGTAGCTTAACCTTCGATCAAGCCGTGCGGCTGTTTTTATTTAGCCACGAGCTCCTCCTAGATAACAGGCCTATTATATAATTAACCAGTCACCTTTCACAAGTAAAAACTCAACAATTCTACAAACATTTTACTCTAAGCAGTAGATACAATATTGTTGAAACAACAAAATAGTTAAAAACAGAACGCGAGCAGTGAAATGAAAATAATCTATGTACGTCGTTAAAACATAACAAGAAAAACCACAATAGTTAAACCCGCTCGTAAAATATTGTTATTAACAAACTACAAACTAAGCGGACCGTATTTGAGTTATATGTAACACTAATAGTACTGGATATATTCAAGCTGAATTACAGCTTCAACTTTGTACAGTAGCTTACATGCCAATGGTAACTCGTTGACCTTGAGCTGGCATGGCGTAGTGCTGAGTTTAAATTGGATGCGAGGCCAGCTTACACAGGTTTTATTGCCACTGACGTGCAGACTACTGTACATTAAGTTCAACTTAGTTGTGCTAGGTAAGTATTAGATAATATTATTACTAAGCAAACAGGCGCGTAGCGACTATGCGATCACCATTTTTTATAAAAATTATTCTGTGGATAAAAAGGGCTGAAAAACACTGACATCCTTTCAGGGGGTAAAAGTACTCATGATAATACTTTGAGCAGAACCCTGAATACAATAAAAACTGCTGTTTCATGAAATGCAAATGTATCAGATGAAAATGTATGAAACAGCTGGTTTCTATGTAAACGCTTTGTCTCATCGCGCAGGTCTGAGCCTTAAAGGTTAACTTCAAAACGCTTTTTACAGACTTCTTGGCATGTATAAAACACCTAACAATAATACGGTTACATTGCCCCACTTAGCTGTAACTTCTTACACAGCTAAACTTAGCTTAGTAATTACAAGTTGCGAGGCTAATGGCTATTAACTTTTTTACATGCTTCTTTAAATCTACATACATAAACGCACTCCTTTTCCCCATGGGGGTTGGCAGAAACTACAGAACGACATCTGCTACGATCTTTACCTACTCATTTCGCTACGTTTACGTTCATACATCTGGTCGTACCCATACGCTGATTGCGAGTACTACGCATCTGACCTTTTGGTAGAACATCACCAATGACTTTGTCCTTCTAGAGCGTCCCCTCTCAGCGTTTCCGCTTATATCTGCCTATTAAATATTTAAATCTAAAGCATGCAATACGCCTGTTTGTGAATTTTTGTTAGTCGCAGTTTGTATGTCAAGGCCTGATCAAGTTATCAATAAGTCAACTTGGGTTATGTATAATTGGTCAACTGCTAGGACCAATTACAAAAGTTCATTTTAACTTTTACATCAGTCAAAGTACGAAAAGAACCTTTAATAATAATTTAATTTACTTAATTATTATGCAGTAAAAAAAAATAAGTAGATATGTACTACTTTTTTTTATATCTACTTATTATTTGTAAGTTAAAGCTGTGTATAGTAAATTTTATAACTGGAATACCATTCAATAACAAATCTTGGAATTAAAGTAATGTTCTTTAAATGAACATCAAGTTTATAGTCATCATTCACGAAATATAATAAAAATAGTATGGGTAGGTATGTGTGTAACGTGACATATTATCAGTAGCCCAACAAAGAACAAAATATTAATAATAATTATATCGCACACTATCTTAACGTGAATTATTGATAAAAAGTTTCTCACGACATACTATTTACCCTTTGAAGTAGATACCAGACAAAATATAGATTGAATAATGGCTACATATAACAACAGAACATATATATTGCTGGTCTTATCAAACGTTTATTTACTTAGGGAATTTATTTAATTAAATACCTCTCATTCTTTTTAAGGCACTCGTATTAATTAGGTACCTAGGATTTCCAAGCCGCCACAATTTTTATTCAACTTTAGGAACTCATTCAGCCTAAATTTCTAGACATGCTGGCGATCGTAAATTTTGCTCAAAGAATCCAAGCATCCCGGTTTCAGACTCTATTATGGGTTATCTTCTGGTTTTTATAGCACCGTCCCAGTTCAATTACTCAAGAACCCCACATGACAATTCACATTAAAGCATATCGCCAAACCACTCCATTTAATTTTCTTCGTCACACCTTTGAAACGATAACCAGTCATTTTCAGAGCGTTAATTGTTACTTAAACTTTCACAACTACTTATCCAATTACATTTTATAACAACGTTATCAATGTGGTAATAATTTGTTGAGTTAGCTCTACAGTTTCAAAGTAATAACAATGATAATAATTCTGTATTGGAGGCGGGACGCGGGTATTGGTAGCGCCCACGGCTCTTTTGTGAGCGGTAAATAGTAACTTAAGTCTATTGAGAGATCTGATTACCGCACTTGTTTAAAAAAAAAAGAAAATTTTTATTACGATTAAATTCCCGTGTCCTTGGAGGTTGCGTGTTGTTCAGACTCCATGGTCTGCGGCCGCCGCTATCAATCATCTCATCCCCTAGGACCCGCGGTCCCGCCCACTGCGCGCTCTTGCCCGGCCATGGCGATATTTTCACAAAATCCCTCCTGTCCCTACATAGCCCTACGGCCGCTTATTTGCTATCTCGCGCAGCTGGTCGCTACGTTTAATTCGTCGGATATAGACTTAATTGGAGCTCACCGGGGAGCAATAAATAATACGAGAAAGTTATAATTCATACCATTGTACCCAGATATTCGTAATTCTCAATAATTAATTAGTGAAGGTCAACACCGCCTTTAAAGTTCAACAAAGCAATGCCTCGTTTGAAATACGTTATAAAGAATCTCTTTTTCAATTGCAAACTGTTCTTGGACCACTTAGTGGTTTCTGCAAAGTCGCTCGCGTTAACGGGGTAAAAGTTTTATTTTTCAAGACTGGGTTAATAACGTGTATTAAAGTGAAATGATCCGTTTACTGCGGCTCAATAAGCAGGAGTGCGGCAGGTAAGCATGTAATGGGTACAATTAAGTGTATAATGGTGGTGGACGATTAACCCAGAGACCTTTGTGCGCGGTATCGCGATCAGCTGAGCGGTGCTCTCGGCTACTTGGCACCACTGCAGCACGACGCCGCGACCTACTTCACGGTACGAATGCGATACCAAAAGACCGCCTACCGCCTAGCGGTCTAACCACGCCAGTCGCCACATACCACTAGGTTCACACACAATCGCGTTACGTAAAAACTCTCATATATCACACGAGTGCTAAAACTGTCGACGTTATCGTCTGCTGTCATAATGGAATATTAAAACGTTGATTGGACATTAATTCATCAGTTCCCGCTTTCGCAAATTACACGGAAAAATCCAATCCACCAACAGTTACTAGGTTAGAGAGCACTTTTTTCATTAAAATCAAGCTATCGGAATACTGGACAGTTATAGGTGACAAAGTGCATCCCAAATAAATAGAATTTTACAGCGATTCGCGGCGAGGCTAGTACATAATGCACTGCGAAGTAAAATGGTACCGATTATACTTTCTATTAAAATTTGTCGTAAACGTTAGTTGCTAAGCTGGGGTAACAAAGAGTTGGTTAACAGAAGGCTCCGCGATGCAAAACACGCGGTTACATGTATTACATTGTTGTAAGTATTAGTCGACCGTGCCAGCTTGCTGCTGGGCAGCCGGCAGTTAACCTACATTGATTGCCAGAACCTAGTGCGGAAGTGATCGCGGACCGAGTCACCGCTGTGCCTATTGATTAGCATAGATTTCAATTAGTTAAACTGAATATAGAAAATGTGCTTCAATTAATTTTAAATCGGCGGAAGCATATGTGACTAGGAAGTGCTCAAACTGTCTGTGACGCAGATCTAATCTGAGTTCAAAGTAAATAAGATTAATTATATCAAAATGTCATCATAGGATGTCGTATTTAATCAAGCAGATAGTTTATACAGCTCAGAATTTGCGTGTTCCTTCAAAACAGTAAGCGTATTTGGTATGCAATGCAATAGCATCCGCGCTTGAACGTCCTACTGCAGCGAAGGTACCATTTGGCAGATGAATCGCAGCCATTTTATTATATGCAAAATACAGCTGTCCCTGAGTGTCCTTACACCACATATGAGATAAATATAAATATGTATAAAACTTATTACTTTTATTTGAAAAATATAATATTATCCATATTATTTAAAAAGCAATAGTACCTACCAACTTTTTAATTGAATCAATCAAAAAACTTTCTCACTTCAATTAGTTGATAAGAACTGAAAATTTGCTGACGTTTAATGTTAACAAATGGTTTTGATTTTGCATAAATGTTTTCAGGATCGTATGAAAGATTCATTTTTTTATGTCTAAATACATAACTGAATGAAAACTGAAACTTCTTTGATTTATTAAACGTAATAAAATTGCGTAAGTAACGAATATCTATTTTTTTTTCGATCACGGAGGGCTGATTTTTGAATAGTTAGAAAAACTGTTTACAAAAGCATCTGTGAAACCGCCATTTTTATTCCTCATATGAAACCTATCCTAATCGAAAATATTCAGAAAAATCTATCTGACAACATTGTAAATGAAATGAAATACTGTTAGCCAAGTATAAGTTTACGTCTATTGTATAATGATCCGTAATGTTTAGATTATTCAAGCACAATTTCAACAAGTAAGCACTTACGAAATTCGAAGTTAGTTCGATGAGTTATTTGGATGGGGGTGACTCACTCCGAATATATTTTAATTGTTCGCCTGACCGGTTGCAGGTATGCATCTCGTATGATATTTGGTGCAACTTACATTGAGAAACGGCATTGCTCCAATAATATTCATTTCTTTGAATTGGTTTCTAAAACGCTTTTACACATCAAGTAAAATATTTTTTTTAAACTAGTGAGGTTGGTGCTTCCTATCTGACTACTCAGAACAGCAGAGTGGTAACCGAACAACGCCCTCCGATTTCGCGTTCATGGATACTGAAAGCCAGTTTTTATGCAAAACCTCTTGTTTGATAAAAAATTGATGTCCCACAAGTAGAAGAAACACCGCAACCAAACTCAGAGGTCAGGGGTCTCTTTTAAGGAGAAAAGAAGTCTTTCGCGACCGTAAAAATGTGTATTTCACGAAGTATTAATAATTATAAGTAGACATACGACTTTTAAAGTTCACATCATGCGATTGAATGACTATTTCATGAAATCTTGAAATAGTCATCATTTGAGCACAATGTTACGAGTAATGGTGATTTTAATTATTATATTTCGAGAAATGTATGTTTGTTACGATCGCGAGCTGCAAATTGCTGACGCCGCGCATCATTATCGCTTGAGGACAGTGCAGTTTAGAGTCTGAGATAGTCTTTTGAGGAAAGAACCAGAAAGATTAGATATTTTATGTAAAGGAGTGAAATGGTACGTGCGCACGACGACATTCGTTCTGTACTTTTTCGTAGTAGCTGCCAATTACCGATATCATGTTTTGTAGACTGACATTTGGTCGCCATAAAGACACTAATTATGTATTTGAATTGTGTTTTCCGTCCCTGAATTTATTGTAGCTTTCAATATTCAATTCAAAATCTCATAATTGTCCTGGCAGGTTTTTGTGTAAGGAACAAATACAATAAATGTTTATCGTTTTCTCTTTCAGTGATTGCAGGAAGAAGTACCTACTTAAGAAAGGAAATTAATTATTAAAATGATTCTTAAGTCAAACTCTGAAAACTTCTTAAGAAAAACTGGATGTTATCTTGCAAAAGATAAAGATAAACTTCCAAACTGTCAAAAAGTTTAGTCGCTCAAGTCAAAGAGTATCAAACATATTTTATCGGGGTTTTCAGCATTTCGTGAGTACAATAAAGAGAAGTGAATTTCAATTTTCATAAAGCCTATAAAGCAGGCAAGTAAAGAATCGTATTGGTCCTTCGATCCTTAAGTCCTTTTAATTAATTATGAAATTAGCAAAAAAATGGTATTAAGAGCTTTGGCAATCAATAAGCGCTTACGTGGTACCCGGCAAGGTATTTTATACAAACAAGCAAGTACTTAGTCTTGATAGTAAATAAACCGATCATGAAACTAGATAGGTAAGCACGCATTAAGCATAAGTACTAAAAATACATCGAACTGAAAGTTAGAAGAGACTTTTTTCGTAAAATAATTCCGAGACAAAGAGAGCGTGATTTTAGTTTTCTAGAAAACATAAAACTACTCCCTTTAAAACTTTGTATGAACTACAGTGCCCCGTTGGCTCTAATTTAAACATAAATATTTTTTTACCTTGCCTAGCAAAGGTGAGAAAAATACTTCAAGAGTATTTTATTTTGAATTAACACCTACCTAACAGCCATGATCATAATACTATACCTCATCTTTCACACATAGTCAACCTCGCCTCGTATGAATTACTAACTACGGAAGATTAACTTTATGTTCTATGAATATTAAAACCAAGTGCACACACGTTCCGGTACATAAATCACTTTAATTACAAGCAAAGTAATTAAGTAATAAACAATCAATGTAAGAAGAAAAACCTTTCAGGTACTACGGACTCGCGTGATCATAACCGATTATTGAAATACTTAGATAATCGATTTGAAGTCTGAATCGATTGTAGGCGATATGAGTTAAGGCTCGCGCAGACAGGCGCGACGCGACAATGCGACACACGTTTTTGATATATCCGTAATTTCCTATGGAATCGCGCGATACTACGTGTCACGTTGTCTGTTCTCGTTGTCTCCGGGGGCATTCATTTTCTTGAGTTTCAATCTCACGATCCATTCGAGAGTCACGTGAATCTTATAGTATTATTTGTTTTTGATGAGGATATAGGGACAGGGCTATACTGCTGTACTGCTCTTTTACTGCTGAAGTGTCCGTGAATAAAGAATAGTTATAGTTTCAATGTCAACGTTAAGTCAAATGCCTTATCTATGCGAATAAATAAAATTGTGTCTGTTTGTCCTGTCCTTTTGTGTCTGTTTTTCCTAATACAAGCAAACTATTTGCTTAAAAGCATTTTCCCCATTGTAACTAGAATAACTTATTTATGTTGAAGCAATAAAAATATATTTTTTGTAATGTTCAAGTAACAACTTTTTACTAAATGCTTATGAAAGTATACACTGTATTTGAACATAAACAAAACAATTTGTGTTTGTCTGTCTGTCTGCTTATTTGAGGTAAGCTCCGAAAATGCTGAACGGCATTAGACGGGATTTCACTGGCAAATAGCCGATGAGTTAAGGAGAAGGCTACTTTTAGTTAAGAAAAATAATTAGGGCAACTTTAATAAAAAAAAAATTAAACCCATGGAACTTTGTCAAATTCCAAGTGGACGTAGTCGATGGCGGGCACAGCTAGTATGAATTATGTCTACAATGACAGGTGAATTGTCGACCTTATTGTACCTGAGTATAGCCTAGTCTCCTATACTGCAAACAGTAGTCGCGCGCGTTTGTATCGCTTCGAAGTCATGTTTTGCTAACCGACTGCTCATAATTCTCACGAAATCATATATATGCAGCAAATATAAATTCGACAACTTTTTACACTATTTTTTCGATTTACTCATAAAAAAATCCACTTTTTATTCAATTCATCCGCACAACTGTTAACGGGAAAAGTGTGATTATTTTTAAATAAATAAGAATTGTAAGTTATTGGTCAGTATAGTTAAACGCAAACATGTACAAATGTGCCTCGTAATCAAATAGTTTTAATATTCTAGTCAGTAGTTTATATAAATTTTCTTTTCAGAAAAATACATACATTCATAGTTATATTCTAAACCGGATTATATATCACAAGGCAGGTCATTAAATTGGTGCTCAAAGTATTGTAACGTTTGGTAAACATCTGTCCTTGCTTCCATTCTTGCTTAAAGGTCGCGAAAACTTGAAGGGCGCAGTTACCGATGAATGAGCAGGGCCTTAAAGGCCCGGGCGGGGGGCGAAGGGGCGCGCGGGGGAACCTACGCTCACACCCCACTTCTCAGATCAACAACCCCGAAACCTTAATCAAGATAGCTGAGCGGACGCCGAGAAAGGTTTTAAGAGAACAATTTTAATTAGCAAATGTACACTGAGCAAATGATGCTCCAGTTCAACTTGTCATTGCCGTTAACGACGCCGTCAAGGACCGTGACAGTAAATCTCGCTTCCGCTCTCCAAACATAAAATTCATCCGTCGACTCAGCCGTAGTCTACCTATATTAATTACACGAGACCATCGCCCGAATAAAACACAACCGGACGCGCCGGTTCGTCATCATTTTGAGTTAATTTATTCTAATGTGCCTTTTTCGCAGCAAGGCGCATGGGCGGGACGCCGAGGCGCGGTGTGAACCGAGCTTTATTTTACAGACTGGGTTCATCGCATCGCTTTACCTGATGCGGTTTCCGGCGGGCATTCCAATCACTCCTCGGGACCGCCGAACCTCGAAATGGGATCGCATCATAGATTTTATATTTGGAGTCCTATAAAAGAAAATGAAAAAAAAGGCAAAATATGACGCATTTCTATGAAACTAAGTTTTATTTGCTCGAGTAAAAAGTTGTTAGTTTGTTATAGAAACTTATGAACAAAAAAGACGAACAGCGACGTAACGTAAGGCATAATTTCATAGTCTTAGTGCACTTTACTCGTGTCAAAGGGCCGTTAAATCGTCAGAGAGGCCGGTGAGAAGCAATTTACGAGCGAGCACGAAAGTTATTAAACAAACCTTGCCTTTGAAGATCCGATGGACATGTTTTATAGTATCAGTAAGGCGCTTTACGGAAATTACAAAATATCTCCCATAAGCGTTCCCCTTGGAATAAGAGTTACGACATTATCGTCTTCCAGAGGCTTTTGTCAGTACACAAGTTTGTGTGTTAACTTGTAAAGTACTTAACTCGTATCTCGTTCGCGAAGCTGAATGTCGCCGGTCCCTAGCGTCATACATAAATTAAGGGAGTTTACTTTGCAATATGGTTCAAGGAAAGAATAATAACTGGAGATAAAAATGAAACAGACAAAAATATATACTGGTTGGCGGCAAGCGTGACTCGTGGGACACGATCACACGACAGGAGTGGTATTATATCGATTCCCTCCGTACTTATAATATAGGGAAGGGGCCAACGGGACCGTGAGCAGATAAATAGCTCTTTACTTGTGATTTTCGAGCCCTCCATAATATAATTCGTTAAGAGCTGAATCTAAACTTGCCTAAGGTCACCACGAAAAATATATATTTACGCTAAGCTATCTGAGGGTTTCTCACAAAAGCCGTTTCACCAGCACATTATTATTACCACTACAATACTTCAGGAGGTCTCCTTTGTGCCAGGGTGATACGCGATTGGAATGCGCCTTTGTCAAAGGACCATCCTACGGTGTCGAAATTCGGGTTTGGGTTTTGTCTACGTATAATTTTTAGCCGTGTACCTGTAACAAACCAGTTTGTAGGCCGCCCGTTCGGAGAAGCTCTCGACATCGCGCATCGGTAGTTACGCGCTTATCTCGGTCCCTCCACAATTGCCGCTGTTCGCGGCGGCCACACCAAAATTTACGAAGATTAACTAATCACGTCAAATTAAAATACATGAAAGTGTTCACACCTCCGCCTCGACGATCCGGTATGGGCTCAGTTCGATGAGTAAGCAATTTTAGGAATTATTTGTTGCACGCAACACTTATTGAAAATGAAACTTACCGTCTGGCCGCTCTGGCGTGACGGAACTCACTTAGAACATAAATACTATGAGCCGAAACCACAATGTTATCGATAAATGGATGCTGCATAACACGAAGACTGTGGGAAAATGTAAGTGGAAACGGTTTCCTAGCAGCCAGCCACTTCACAGCGGAACTATAAGTTCGTTTGATGGCAATTTTTTGTTAAGTTCGGGGCGCCGAAATCAAAACAGCACCGTGACGATTATGATAGGGTAAGCGTGGTTCTCGCGAGTTGTGACGTTAGAAGCAGTGTGGGACTTTTTTTATTATTAAATGAAAACGAGCTCTGGTCTTTGTACGGAGTTGGCCTGGGGCCGGGCATCGATCGCGTGGCTGCGGTGAACGCACCCCAAACCCGGAGCAGCGCACCCGGCGAACAGCGCCAGCGTAGGGGCACGTTATTCACATCGCAAAAACCCTCGCCCAACTAATGATAAAGTATCTCCGCTTTACCAACGAAACATAGTTGCGCTCCCTCGAAACCTTTGAGACGCGTTTTTGTTTTTAATATTTCACAGACTTCGCCGCGTTCGTCATAATTTAAGCACAAACTTTTCGAGTGGTTTAGGGCAAGCATGCGGGTATGCGTGTATAGTTAATGGTCGTGCGACAGACAAAGTCCTTGTCCCTGTGGAACTAATGACCACTTAAAACGAGAAAATTACGCCACGCCGTCGACCGCATAGACCGGGCAAGTCACGAAGTGCCCGTTCAGTGAAGATAAAAGGAAAAAAAAATATCTTGAATTTTAAATTCGTAACGCATTAGGCGGCGATATAAAAATGAAATGTTTCGAGTTTCGAGATATATTTGAACTGAGCAGTATGTGATCGGATCTTTTTCCATGGAAGACGTTATCTGAGTAGTGTTTCGTTTCGTTCCTAGACGGTGGAGAGTCCGGGAGCACAAAAACTCGCGTCGGGCTTAATATCCAGCTGCGTTGGTCCCGAGTGCGGTGACCTCCGCCGCATCTGCCGCCTCGCTGCCTGGCTTCACTTCACACGTATCAAACACAAATCTACCCCGCTCATTGCTCAGAGTATTTTATAATATTTTATTAATAAATAGAGCAGGTCTGTTGTTTTGTTGTGTAAACAAATAGGGAAAACCGTCACGTTTCCAGCAGCTGTGACGTACACAGGGAAACGTGTATTGTGGTATTGTTCAGTGCATTTCATATTTCTATCACCGAGATTCATAAACCCGCTAAGTCCTGAGTTCCTAAAGGATCCCAGTCATAATAATTTTCTATCACACTTTGAAGGTAAAAGGACGAAAAAAATACGGGCTCATCCCGAATCTCTTGAGCGCAGTCGTGCTTCGCTTCAATTAATCAAACGCAGTGTAGTCCCTGCTCTACCATTATTGTTATAAATGGTTCGTCAGCCGGTGTTTCCTTTGTTACCAGGAAGGGATGTGACGCCTTTGACCATTTACAGAATCTTTCAATAGAAGCATAACGAATACATATTTGTGGGTTTTGAGAAACCTAAAGAACTAACTTAACTAACTGTGAATGAATGTTACGTTAGTTAAGATGTATATCAAGCAACAGATTGAGATAATATCTGATCACTAAAGTTCATCAAATCTAGTTTATCAAGTACTTTGTAGTTACAGCGACGTGATTAAGCAACTAAGTTATTGTAACTTAGATAAACTATGATTGTTGTTTTGTAAGGCTGCAGTGCTTTAACATAACATCACGCCTGTAGCCCTCGAAGGGTTAAGCAGAGGTATACCAATAGTACACCCACGTTTCGTTTGTTAAGTTTCATGTAATAATGACCGCGTTCAAATCTAGATATTTCAGATGAAAAAAAAACATGTTGCCCATCCTGGGTATCGAACCCAGGACTTAATGCTCCGTAGTAGTATACTTCCAACCACTAGACCAACGACGCAGTGTAATCTTCAACAAAGGTTTGCCATTATTCAATTAACACATTTGCCAATATTCAATTTTAATATATTAAAAAAACTGTAACCCAATCGTGATTTTCAAATATCGCTAACACAAAGAAAACAACATGTTTACGGAGTCAGCTTCTTTGAAAATATCCCACATGGTTTCATTATGTTAATTGGGCAAGAAATTAGAACTTTGTTGCCAGGAATAACTTTCAAAATTAGTTATAGTTGTCAGTTAGCGTCGTAAAATGGCCGTTAATGTGGTCATAAAAGGAGTCCGCGGCCGTGTTCAGTATCATGGTCTACGACTCCACATTCTAGTGTAAGTTACGTCGAGTAGAACTTGATTGTGAGAATTTTCATTGTGTGAGAGACGCGCCGCGGCGACACGGAAACTTTACACCCAGTAACTAGATAGCGAGGTACTCAGATCTGGAATTGATCACCAGAGCCGGTTGCAATTCTTTAGCCAGACCAGAATAGGATCCCGTTAAACCAGCTATTCAACACTTCGTTATTATACACCCTGTACTTTATTGTACTTTCTAAAGGACATTGTATAAATGAAACAAATGACACCTGCGCGACTATTAAATTCGAGTTAGGGAGGGTTATATTTCTAATGCTTTGAACAATAAAAAGTTACAAAAAAACGCGTTCAGTAATTACTTCAATCAGATCCTATGGGCATAGGTTGCTTTTTAAAAGGACTCCACGTTCGAAATTTAACGCATTTAAAATATTATCAAAAGTATAAAACGTGCATTCTCGGCGACGACGCGACGTGGACGTAAAATGCGATCGAATGGCGTGTATTTTTTTAATAACTGTCCCACACCTTTAATGCAACTGGTCGACTTTCATCGCTTTTAAAAAATGATTTTGTATTTTCGCAAAATACGAAATCGGATTTCGAATTATGAGTTGGCGCATTGTGAAACCAATTAATTTGATTCGATCGTTAGTAAATTTAATGCAATGGATACTTCTTTTAGAAATTACTCACGTTTATTTATAATGTTAATACGTGTTGGTGATCATATTTTCTAAGCTTACCTGAAACAACAACAAAAGTCAAGATTAGTATTAGAACCAAAGGACAAAAAAAATTACATTCGTGAGAATGATTCAAGAGGTAACACGTAGGTACCTAACTCTTACAGTATAATACAGCATCCTAGGTCCAATAGTCTTTCCAATAAGAGCTAGCTTAGAGACGCTTAGAAGAGACAGGACACAAAATCTATGAGGCCGCGTACCACGTCAGCCGACTTAAGACGCGACATTAATTTGGAGTCACGACTCACGAAGCGGGTGCGAATGCAATCACTGGCGGGAAACTCATTCCGCCTGCATCTCCGGCAGTGCCTGCATCGAGAGCAGTTAAATTAAGGATTCCGAACGTACCGAGGCGACGACGCATTGGAACGCGCCCGCCATGTCATCGCGCGAATTTACAACGCGAGACGTATATATGGGCGTCACATCCGTTTCAGAACTAGCTGACTTGGCAGTGTGATACTGTCATGCTATGGGACTCTTTAAATTGTTTGAATAGTTTTACACATTCATTTCTTGCTCAGTCTATAATGAACTTATAAAATAAGAATTGTATAATGTGCATGTCAAAAAGAGCAGGAAAGAATCACAGAGCATCAAAACATTCGTCTGCATCACTGTCAAGAGTGCCCTGCCACTCTAAAGCCTGGCAGCATTACTACGTTGAATGGCAATGCTGATTCTTTGACAAAAAAATACCAGCCCTCTGGTCACGTGAAGCGTCGACCAACCGCTTTGTGATGAGTAGGAAGATCGGATAGCGCAAGGGTGTCGACACGTGCAATTCATTTGTTGAATATTGACTGGAGTGGAGTAACTAGAATTGAATTTGGATGATGCTGGATACTTTAATAGACAATGGCTAACGAAGTGCCACGTGCTGCGTATAAAATGTGTTTATCGTTTTATCAAAATATGAATGTGAAACACGAGCACATAAAGACGATTATAGTATGGCGCCATTTGCAGAACTTGACTAATTGCATAAAGCAAAGAAACCACTCACCGTTAAATCCGGATAAAGTCGCTTTTAAAGTCGGTGCAGGAGAGGAAAACAGATCAGTGTCGCGCGTGGAATATTCAATCAACGACAGAGGTCCTCTGTGGGGAATTGGAATGAGACCTACTCTGCAGGAAAATACCCTGAAACGACAGGGGGACACTATGCAAATATGTCTAGAATGCAAACATACATGCAGACAATTTAATACTTACTGTCCGACCCGGGAATCAAACCCAGGACCTCACAATCAGCAGTAGCGCTTCGGACCATTGGACCAACGAGGTAATTAAAAAAGACGCAAAATATATTTAGAATACGATGATGCAGGCACAAAATAATCCAGTACTTAATACACAAACGTATTATCGAGTGCGGTGGTATCACTCGGACAAGAACAATTTGAAAGGATTTTTTCTGTTAAGTTCAACTCGGAACAAAATTCGTAATAACATGCATTAAGTTAAATTAGCTTAGCGAACTCTGGGAGGTAAGAGAGACATGGCAATGTGTGTCAATGACCTAATGACTACAATTTTGTGGGAAGCATAAGTGATGTCATAGTACTGACACCGCAGTGACCAACTGTATCCGGGCGTCTAACGGTCCTCGAGTTATGAGGGAAACATATTAACAATACGCACTTAAACATTACGTTATAAGCTTAGCGTAGATTATTAAAGTTGTTAAATTTTATAGCCCAATAGCTTAGGAGTAATGGAAATCCATGGTTTTACGCCCTGAGGAAAATGGTTTCCTGTTATCTTTGAAGCAAGCCTTTACACTTTGTAATAAATACAAATTGTGTACTTCATCCAGAAGTAACTATTAACAACAGTTTTGTTTGAAATTGACTAATCACCCGGTTTAATAATAACGAGCAAAACCGCACAATTTATAGTGTACATTACGTGTAAAAGCTAGAAACGTTAAATCCTTTGTTCCAAGCCAATACGGCGTAACAATACACGGATTGACACAAAACCATATGAATTCCTCATTTGCTTGCTTCGCGTACTAACAAATGGGAAATTTCACAATTACCGAAGACAAAAACTACGAACAATGAGCAGTCAGATACAGTTATCGTTGATATTAACATCGGGCATTCGTCGACAATGCCTGGCCCCGCAGGAAGGCCGTGTTTTGCAAGCGGCCAGGTAGGCAATTTGACATTGTGTAAACGTTTTCACATGGGGGCCGAAAACGGAAACCTGGGTCACGCTCCTTGCATACAAAACGCGATAGAACAGTCCCCGGCCAAAGAATATGATTAAAACTGCGGGCTTCACTCTCCAGGGCTGCGACCTTACCAACTAAGTTAATTTAGAAACACAAATGAGCAGCAAGCCTTGTTTAATTCATAGCTTTGTAACTTTTTAATTCAAAAACATGTTTTCGAATATTAATGTCTGTAAGCTAAGCTAAGTAATACAAGGTGGCAGCATCCCATTAAAGTAAGTAGACAAAGAAGTGATTAAATTGTGCCCTTTAATTACAGAGGTATACCATACACGTTAGGTCCTGTAAAAGTAACTGAACAAACAGAATTAACGAGCTGTTTCCTCATTACCAGTCGCATGGGATTACATAACACTAACACACATTGGAAATAGTTTCGTCAAAGTAACGCAGTTACGCGGGTAGGGTCTGACTTTATACAAGGTCAGGTCTACATCAACACCATGCGATCCAGTTATAAATATAACCACGTAACATGGTAAGCCTTAGAAGTTCACCCCGGGATTATGTGAGCCAATGATGTTACATGTGAGGTCAACACCATGTCTCAGGGTTACAGACATGACAATCCTTACAAGTGGTGGTTGTATTCTCTATACGACCTTGATGGTATAATTGCAGCATCGTTAAATAGTCGGTACTGAGTTGTCAGTGTAACTACCAGCGCAACAGGACATGGTAGTGTTCAACCGTTGATAAATTCGATTAGGAAGTGATTGATGTACCGAGGGCAGGGTCTGGGACGCCGTGTGCGGTCCCCGTGCGTCACACACGCACAATGAGCTCCGGGAGGAAACTAGCGACGTGCGTCGAACGAACCACATGTGTGATCGATATCACGCCGCTGAAAAAAATATTGAAATTTCATGCTGGCCGCATCGCAGTTTTATGTCAAAATGCCTGTCTCATTTTAAACATGCCATGTTACTTGTGCGGAAGATTAAACACGGAAATCTGCGATAAATTATCGGCATATGGGAAAAACTGTCAGCGTTGAATGCAGTATTGCTGAAGCCATCTGGATGTTCGGTTATGTATAGAAAGAGTCTGATATGATTTTTTGTTTGTCTGTAACCACGTATTAAATATGCATGCATAACGATCCAAAATAGAAAGAAAAGATTCGTATTCAAAGTTACCGAAAGCGACCAAAGTAGGTGCGGCAGTTTCTAAAGCCCCGGGGAGAGACTGGATACAATAAAATATCCAGTAGGCCCCCATCCCAACGCCCCGTGTACCTTCCACCTCCATGGAGGCAGGAGGGTAATTTGCAACCCGTGAACGAAATGAAACGTAATGACGGTTTAATTGTTGACGATATTTTCCAAATTTCCCCTTTCTGGCTTACTTCGCCTAAACGCCGAGGGCTGATGTAGCTATTGTAAGTAAAATCGATCCCAAAATGTTAAAGTGTTGCATTACGGAATAGGTAGAATTCCAATTCCTTGACATTTAAGGCACGGCCTTGAGTGTAAACTGCGATGACCAAAGGCACTAATGATTCAATAAGATTAATTGTGCATTCTTTCAGCTGAGACTGAATAGTCATATAGAACAACGCAAAATGAATTTGAATTGCCAAATAAATTTATTATTTGAAGCTTGGATGCTGATTATATTATTTATGGGTCGCTTTTATATGAAATTGAATGGTAACATAAATATTGAAGTCGATAACCCGATACAGTAAACTATTTATATTTTCGTAATACCTAAATATGAATGAGAGCGACGTATAAAAAGATTTTTAGGGCTACTGGCGATAGTGATCTAACATTAGCATTTTATGGTGCAATAAAGCAGTTACCAGGTCAGGACGCACGATACGTTCCTTCGACAGTTCCAGCTAAAGCCGTACTGCCAAATAGCATGAACTGCGTACTTACTCGCTAATTGAACCCAAGATAAAAATAAAGTCCCCTGTATCGTCGGGGAAATAATAACATTTGTGTGTGCTATTTTCGATGCAAAACAGAGTCCCGAATGTCAATGGCACGTTAACGGCGAGCACGCACCGCCGAATGTACAGAATCTCTGATAAACACCGCGAGGTTGACTGACCTCCGTGAACCGCGGAACCATGGGGAAGCCGTGTCCAGTAAACTGTTGCCAATTAATCGCACTGCGACGACTATCATTAGATACCGTGCGATACGCAGTTTCAACGTTTGGACGCTAAAGGCTCCCCCACAGATAGGACCGATGTGACACGATTTAACTATAATATTTGTAAAACAATATCTATGAAAACGCGCGCGATAATATGTGTCGCGCCCGTCTGCGGAAGGTCTTATGTCAAATCGCTGATCCGTCCCGGTTTTCCTTAGAATTAGATTCTAGATTTACCGCCTAAATTATCTGTAAAGTGCCACAATTATACAAAAATAATAAAAGCAGGTATTACTACTGTGTACTTGCTTAGAGTAAGACTACAATTTGTAGAGGTATTAAACTGACAGTACAATTACGGAACAAATACAAAACAGTCGGCTTTGTCAGCCGTTGTCTGCCGTTATAGGTTGAAACTTGTACAAAGAAGCGTAAACTTGTGTAATAGCTTGAAATAGCTCAACATTAAAGGCAATAAGACTACATTTAGCTTTCAATTGTTGTCTTGTCCTGTTTTGAAGTAAATATTGGTTCATTTACTTGATTGGCGTAGATTTAAACAGTGATGGCTTCTGAAGTTCGGTTGACAACGATCTAATTTTGGTAGTAGACAATGCTATTAAATATGGCTTCGAGCGCGTGAGAAAAATACGTAGCATACGGAGATAGTGACGACACACGTGCCTGTTGTCAAGTTACGAGTACCAATAGAAACTTCACTGCTTGGTTTATAAATAAAGAAGTAATGGCCGCCTCGCCTTTGTTCCTAAAGGAGCCGGGGCGAGTATTTGTACACCCATAATTTACTAGGTACACAATCCTTGTTGCTATGTCAATCAATAGGCGTTTCATGAATTAATTAGAGGGCCATCAAACCTGGCAGTAAAGGGACGATCGTCCTGACTTAGAAATTAGATGCTCTGATTTGGCAATTCATAGATTTGATTAACTATGATCAAAAATAGCAATATTGACGTCTTTTCGGCGTCCGTTGCTACATAACAGTAAGTAATAAACCATGGTTGTTGAAATGCGGCCAAAATTGTCCCTTAGTAGGAGTTGTTAACGAAATTGAGGTTAATGACTTACGTTTCTCTGAAACGCCCTTTTATCAGCAAATAAACCTAAATACTGATACGGTAACATGTACCACATTCCATTATACATATTTATAAATGGACCTATTTTCTCTTGGAGCCATATTTTATTTAAAAAAAGACGATGTAGTCTCTATTCCCAAAACAGGCTTATCAAAAACGTGAAATAGACATAGATAGCTGAAAACAAACTTGTTATGCGAACACAGCGTGGATCGTGACGTCATTGCGCACCACGCGCTCTGTATTAGGGGAACAGATAAGGAAAACTGGGTTTCATAAAGTAGGAATTTGTACGTTGTATGTAACGGCAAATGGAATAAACAGGAGCTGCGTGAAAGTATCTCGCTATTCAAATTAAAAAAAAATCGGCCAAGTGCGTGTCGGGCACGCATAGCGAAGGGCTCCGTAGACTCATGCATAATGTTAAATTTCTTGAGAGCAAAAATAAATTCGTATTTCATAAATAACTGTGAAGAATTATTTCTGCGGTTATAATAAAATATCCTATATTATATCTCATAACTAGCAACTGATGTGTGACTGTATATAGTCAGTTAGATCATAATTTTCGCAAGCAGTACTTCACATCAGTGACAAGGAGTAAATTATTGTACAACGTAAACCGAAGAAAAAAATACGTATCGAGTTCTACTCGTATTTGAATGTTTGGTGTTTTATTTGCCTTTAGTGTAACTGTCTATATTATTTACCAATAGAAGACACTACTGACTGTGGCATTTTTCATATTTGTTTTGGCTGGCTCTTCCGAACCGCCAAAAGAAAGCTGGTAAGAATAGAGTTGTGCGGACCCTCGCCACTGCTTCACATGCTTCATACCATTGTTACATGTATGGGGAGTACCACCTACAATAATTTATTATGTAATTTCACTAAACCATTAGTTAGCGGATGACAGATCTTTCTTCCAAACATCATAGAGCCAATAGTATCAGATTAAAATGACTTTGTAACACTGAACGGACAGACAGACGCACAGGACGATATTATATGGGTTCCGTTATTGCCATTTCGCTACGGAACCTTGAAAAAAATAGATCCTTCACTGAACCTGGACATTTAAATAGCCGTAATTACCGAGCTTGGCAGATGGAATGCTAATTTTAGCATGTTTTAAGAGTAAAAGAGGATGCTGCGATCCCTTTGACACAATTCCTTACTCACCTTTCATAACACCCACGGCATAGAATTTACTGAATAGCCACGAGGGGGTGGTCTTTCTATTGCACACAATTTTGCGTCTACGAAGATACATAAGTAAGTGTCGATCTTGGCAACTAGCGATAAAGCGAAATATAAATATGGTAGGTACGACTGAGATCATAAATCGCTTCAACGTTAATCTTTTTGGGACAAAGACACTGATGTTTATTCAATTTATCCAATAGGTGATTAGCCTGCCGTGACCTGACACCGAGGCTGCAGTATCTATTCAGAAAATACCAATATCTTTATCAGTTCCAACTTAAAATCTTCCGATATCAATCTCAGCTCCTTTCTCACGACACCAATTATCGCTAGGCGGTGATGGAGCAAAAAACCTCTGTGGTTAATGGCTGACTTGCAACTAAGTGGTATCTCAGGTCACACAACGCGGGGAGTCTCAAGAGCTTCAATGTTTAAGTATGACTTTGAATAGTACACGGAGACGAGACGAATTTGTATGACATGTAAGTCCTCGATAAAGTAAACGGCAAAGCAAACAGTAAGTCTTCTATAAATGAGAGTAGTAAGCAATTATAGAGTCATAATCATAAGTCATGTCGCACAATCTAGTTCTAAAAATCGATAAAACTATAGCGAGAACTTGTTTTCCAAAACTTCTAAATTAAAAAGAAGTGCACGACGGACGGTCGACACTAAAATGCTTTAAAAATCTCGAAGAAGTTCACAATTTCGATTTTTGTGCTCATTAATCCTGCAGTATTTTGGTGCATCTAAGCTGGAAATCTTACAATGGAATTATGTAACGTCACTTAATACACGCACGATAGCCAGCAGGCGTACTGTAAGTTCCCCGTGACCTGGTTAGGCTGTAAGCAGGCCAGTTTGCTGCCGGTACTCGCGTCGCGATGCCGCCGTTATCTCGTCTACTTCACACATCTGGACTGTATGACACAACTTTAAGATTCCATCGATATTGAACGATCAAAACTAGTAGATAGCAGGGATTGCTTATTTTAGCTCCTCTTACGAATTTTACAATGGCAATGCTTGCCTTAATTCAGTCGCTCTCGTAGTTCTGAAGTGGTGATGTTCGACGATTGTGGTCGATTGTCGTACATGATGCTAATTCTTTTACATTGGAAACTATAACACAAACACTACTTAACAAACAATTCAAATACTTGGCCTTATAAAATAGGATAAGACTCTCACAGACAGGTGCGACGAGACAACGCGACACGTCGTGTTGCGTGTTTTTTTAGAGAAGTTATTCTACAGATACATATAATGCAAAACCGTGTTGTATTGTCGCGTCGCGACTCTCCGTGGTACCATTTAATCATATTCAGTCTTCACTGTCCAAAGCAAAATAGTGTTACCACACTTAAATAACTGTGTACTAATAGTGTTGTGTTAGCAAACGAATTTGCGAAAAGAATAAATGGTACAAACATTTAAAATTGAAAAAAAATTATATGAATATTTTGCCAGTTTTGTAAAATTAGTACTTACAACAAAATAACGCTTTAATTTTTTCTTTAAGTTTATTGACTTTTCGAAACCGCGTTATTGAATATCACGCACTACGTTAATTGTCACAGTGAAATTAATGAATAATGCGTATAAGTACAGTCGGCCGCATGTCAGTGCCCAGTGGTGACAATTTGACCTTGAGGTGGTTTCGCGTAGTATGGAATTTAAATAGATTGTGAGGCTAGCCAAAATTGGTTTTGTCACAACGTGTGGCCTTCTGTAATTATATGCATGGTTTTGTAAAGTTCATTCAATTTGGCTCATTCTTTTATTCACCTTAAAACCTTTTTTGTTAGTAATTGGTATCCCTCCACACCAAGTGTTAGTTACTGAATACGATTAAAAGTACAAGTGTAGTTTATCAGATCTTGGCAAGCGTGTTGTAACGAGATTAGCAAAAATGTATTCTATTGTGTTCCGCAGCAAAAGGCTTCTAAATATATTACTTCTTTTGTCTAGCGTTACGGATTACGGGCCTGTTTTTATACAAAGAAGGATTTGGCGATGAAATGGGTTACGATTTAGGGATGTACAGTTATTATCACATATTACCACATTAGATGATAATAGCTTTGTTTATTTTCTTTATGGGTAACTAACTTTTGGCTGCGTGGCTTTTTTTTACTAGTACGGAGGTGGGTAACTCTCTACAAACCATATTTCTACGCACGACATGAGATCATATCTTTTGTTTTGTTTTTAATATATATCTTTTCTTTATAAGTACCTATGTTATACTTAAGCTTATTGCGATGCTGGAAAAAAATGCTTTTTTTTAATTATTCCACGGGAAGGCAAAACCCGGATAAAAAGTATACTATGTTAAACCCTGGTCATGGTCTAGCCGTGTAGCAAGTTTCGTCCTAATCCCTTCACCCGTTAATGGGAAGAAAGGTAACAAACCAACAGACTTACTTTCGCATTTCAAATATTAATATGGAAATGGATTATATCCTAATCAAGATTAAGAAAGAAACAATGGTTGCCGAGAGTGTATGATCGAAAGCAGAGTGAAACTCGACGGTATTATAACGGATAAGAACGCAAACAAAAACGTATCGTGATAGTCTCGATTCGGCACAATATCCGTTCACTGTCATGCTTTCTTGACCTAGGTAACTGCACGTAAGTACACATGTACTTATGTGCAGTATTTTTTTAAGGTTCCGTAGTGAATTGGCAAAAACGGAATCCATATAACATCGTCCTGTGCGTCTGTCTGTCCGTTCAGTGTTACGAAGTCGTTTTACTCTATCTCGCGATACTACTGACACTATGATTTTTGGAAGAATGATCTGTCTTCCGCTAACCAATGGTGTAGTGAAATAACGTAATAAATAATTATGGGTGGTACTCTATACATGTAACAATGGTATAAAGCATGTGAAGTAGTGGTGAGGGTCCGTACAACTTTATTCTTACCAGCTTTCTTTAGATAACGGCAGTTTCTTTAAGAGCCTAATGCTCTCAAATAAACTTCCAAAAAGTATTTTTAGATAAGTTTGACAGCTTTGAGAGTTCAAGAATGAGCTTCTCAAAAGCGTTGGCGACTGACTAAGGCAGGTAAATATAATAGTTATTCATCCGATCAGTAGCAGGTAAAGAACCCTTATGAAACCGTCAATAAGAAATCTTTTGATGTTGAAAACATGAAAAGGTTCCCTTTTTACAGGATAATAATAATTAAAATGCTTAGTCCGTGTATATATATATTACATTGATAAGGCAGGGGTCATGGTCCTTTAATAATAGTATTAGGTACCCAGTTCACACATATTTTTGTTTCCAGAGCCTGCTATAAAATGCTGTCCTTGAGTGAACTTACATAGTGCATACAGGGATAATCGTCGGTAGGTGCCTAATTTAATTAAAAACGGCAAATGGGCCTCTTGAGTTGGTTTCGGCCCCTCGTACGCTTTTCTCTGGGACCCCAGGGTCCAGAGAAATTTCAAAATTATCATTTTGAGACGAAATAATCCAAGTCTCGTCGCTTATTCTGATGATCACTATCGCTGGCTTCTTTTCTAAAGCCATGGAGAGAACTGGTGTTCAAACACCATAGGCGTACTTCAGTTCAAGTCTTCGACGAAATGCGAAACTCCATTTCAAGAGCGAGTTCGCCATAAAGGCTGATGGATCAAGTTTTTAACTGGCTCGCAGCAATTAGCAACGGTCAGCAGGGTGGAGGCCGAAGGCGCGTCCTGAGGAGCGGCGGGGCCCGCGCAGCCCGATCAATCAGTCCGCCCGCACGCTTGTGGTAATTAATTTACTATAGGCCGTGCCCATCCTAGCTGTGTCGTGCCAACCCATAAAGTTCATCACCTTGAATTGTCGGCTGTCCTCAATTGGCATGCAGGTAGAGCGAGCACCGAATATCAAGTTGATCTCGTCTGATTTGTATACTGCTCGATATTATATATCGGTGTACGTTTGTAAGAGTTTTCGCAATAATAAGAGCTTATATTATCAAGATTGTTGTAAAATTCCTAGTCTGTTTGTTGAATTTTGATCGGCTTATTTGCGAGTCAATCATATCTTTATTCTGGTAGGTCAGAACAGGGCTTGAATGTAGCTGTTGACCAAACAGCGCATCCTCAGTGCGTAACGTTCATATCAGCCAATCAGCCTTCATACTCATCGTCGTTGTTCGCGATTTTCCAATAATCCGGTCCTTGGCAAACATTTCGATTTTCGCAAAAAAAAAGAAAATATTCCAATAATCAGTAATTGAAGAGCGGGTCCTCCTAGCACAGGTATATCTTATACTTAAAAGAGGTCCCTATGTAAGTTTTACTGTAAAGTGTGTACAAGTTTCTGAAATAAACTTTTTGTATTTTATTCCAATAATCCTGCTACATACGCAAGGTCGCAATGCATTGCTTTCGCTTTTCTGTGGATGGATACCGATGTATATTCTCTATAGACGACTGATTTCTATAGTTTGCAAATATTATTTGTGTAGCAAGCAACAGATAAGTATGTCTGTTTACATTTTAACACATTCGTAAGTCAAATATTCACGGTTCAGACATCTTGACATTCAAAGCCACCACACAGCTGAAAGTAGTTGGCATTTTACTGTTTCAGGTTCTTAACATATTTAACGATTTCAGGTCAACAGAAATTTAAACATCTCGTGTACGTTTATCGCTTGAAGAATTCCTTTTATTGCTGCTTTCTACTGCGTATGCTGTTATTCTTAGGTACAAGTTGTTATGACAGCGCGCTATCGTGATTGCCTTGTCACCGCGCCGCCGGCCGACCAATGACGAAACGGGCTCGTTATATGCGAAGACGAGCATAACGAGAGTAAAACTGCATTGTTTCACTAAAAAGTATAATTATATTTAGCTGGCGTATTATTAAGTGAGTGTGTAAGATGGACAGAAATATATCTTTGTGTTCATCTAACAGAAATATATCTTACAGAAGCCAGGACCAGAATAAATAAAACCCTCAAAAGGAGAGAAAATAACCAAAATGTTAATGTTAAGGAGTTCCTATTTGCATTCAACGGGCGAGTACAAGGAAGGAGGGATAGGAGCAGAGCAGAGCCGGGTTTTAGGGCTCTCGACCGGCGATCGACGCGGGCTCGGAATAATCAGGCGTGCCTCCCCTCGTCGCGGTCGTTCACACACAATCGACGCGGCAAGCGCCATGAGGGACCTACCTACGCACGACGACTCGGCACAAAGCATCCACCCATACCTAACAACCGCTACCCCCGATGCACAATCGTTGCACTTCAGGGCGCTTGCACTGTGCCCGTGCTCGAATTAGTGTCTTCACTCATCGGCTTAAGGGCGATAGTCCCTTACAAGGGGGAATCACGCATTCACTAAGACTCCGTTCCGTTTCAATAACAGATATCGGAGCCACTAATCCAAAAGCTAGCTTAAGATGTGAGCAATAAGGCACAATTTCATTTGAGGAGTGACTTTGGACCGTCACAGACGCAATGTGCATTCGATTGCTGGCAACATGAATATTGAAAATCGCTCTTATGTCGTTCGCGCTGAATCGAATGCCCGTCGCCGGCCGGTACAAACTCCACGTGTTTACAAAAGGCAACTGGTGCAGATTGGACTAGTGTACTGCCTAACTTCAGTGCAATGTAAACTTTTGGAGAACTTTCAAAAGTTGTTTAGTTCGACATCTGTTGTAAATAGAGGCTTAGGGGTCATCCATAAATTTCGTCACACGTTAACTGGGAGGGAGGGAGTTTGTATGAGTGCCATCGTGTGACATGGGGGGAGACGAGTCAAGCTTATAGTGACGTCACGCATAATAAGCAATCATTTTAAAGTATTCAAACTGGAAGATTTTAAATAGAAATAAATACACAATTTCCGAAGTGATCATTTGAAAAAATGCAAAAAGTTGACGTTCATACGGGGATCGGGGGTGGGGTACAAAAATCTATGTAATTCGTGTGACGTAATTCAGGGATGGCCACTAGGAGATTTACTTGCGAGTCATAAAGCGGTACGGATCGTTAAAAATGTAAGATTTGAAATGGAATCGTAGCTTTCAGGTTTAACGGTTGCATCGTGTTCAGAGGCAGTAAAACGAGCGTTGGTCGTAGAGTCTAGTAATAATTGCTTAGTGCGCTTTACTTATCGACGAGTCGAGTAGCACTTAGGTAGCGACTACACGATACCAGGGATAACGGTATAGTCTTTGTTTCTTTAAATTGCTTAGTGACTGTGGGAAGGTACGTGGTGATAGGTGCTGTTTGTTCGAAGTTACTAACTTCATCATCTAACTAGCCTTTTCCCAAACATGTTGGGGTCGGCTTCCAGTCTAACCAGATGCAGCTGAATACCAGTATTTCACATGGAGCGACTGCGTATCTGACCTCCACAACCCAGTTATTGGGCAACACGGTACCCCTTGGTAAGACTGATTGACAGACTTTCGGGACCAACGGCTTAATGTGCTTTCCTAGGCACGGAGAAGTTTCGATATGTTACGAACGGTCACCCATCTACAAACTGACCTCGACAGGCTTGGCCTAACCTTAGATCGATCCATGCGGCTGTTTTTAAGTAGCACGGGCACTAACGTGAGAATACGAAATAAACTAGGTATAAGGTGCCCGAAATTATTACCACTATAAGACTTACTATAGTAAGTATCCTAGTTACTATAGTAATATCCTATAGTAGTTCCTGTCCGACTTACTATTAATTTATCTAGTTCAGACTTAGATGTCCTTTCGATTTAGTAGATTCAGTTTCTTTGATCATGTTAACTTGGAATAAATTATTTAATTGCAAAACAAGGCGTTTCTGTACACTCGAGGTTATAACGTCGAACGTTATTCCGACAAAATAACACCCAGTTTAAGAAACAAAAATTATCGCAAAATTAATGTGACAGATTGTTAACCGCGCGTTAACTGCGGTGATTACTTGAATAAATTATCTAACAGTCAACCTCGTCAGGTGACTTGCGTTTAATTTGTGATGCGTCGATATTCTCGTTCCGGAAGCGGGGTGTTAGTGTTCTAAATTATACAAAAACTGATTTCAAACCCGAGTCTATGTTGTTTATTACTTAAGTATAATTCAGAACTTTACAAGTTAGAATAAGGTTCAAAATACAATAAAGTGGGTCGAGACTCGGGCTTGGAGGAAAGTTAGGACCCGTCGTTTTTGGGTCGAAAAAAACCATGTTAGGCGAACATTTGGCAGCACTTAAGCTCTAAAATTCTCCTAAGTTACATTCACTCTTAGATTTATGGGATTGTCGTATAAAACTTTAGAGTGTGGCAGAGCTGTAGCTCGTAAAATCGGATTCGATAAGAACGAGAATGTTAAAAATTCATCAGTAAAATATGCTGCATCAATGCATAACACTCCAGCTGCTACTAAGTATGTGATTGCTTTAATTTTGGAAGCATACTCAACATGTGAAAACTATTTTCAAGTTATTTCAAGTGTTTTGAGACAGATCTGTGTTTTTTTACACAAATATAAAAAAGCTCAGTAGGTAGGTATGGCCAACATTGTAAGCAAAGTTAAGTATGCAGCAAAATAGAAAAAAAGAAACTTGGTATGGTAGTTGGCAAGTTCTACTGTTGTGATAACAGTCTTGGATGCAATTCCCAGGTGAGGCAGTGTTGGGTTTCACCATGAGGGATTTCTCATAACAGTCTGGGTTTGTGCCCGATGATGGCAAAAGGCACACACCCTATTACATGAGACAAAAACATTAATACTAATAGCAGGTGCACTATAAATTGTTCAGTACAGCTGCCTAACCCTTAGGAAAATACAGGTGTGGTGTTTAAGTATTACAGAAAACTATTTAATTTTGTTTCCAGAATTACTCTTCTTTGATGTATTACAATATGGAAATAATCCTCTGATTAAAAACAATTATTCCTCAATTAATTTTGTTTAAAATATTGATGCCAAAATGTGACCTTGTAATAGGACCTTTGTTGCTGATCATAACTGATAAAACAGTTCTTGCTGCTGTTACTTGCTTCTACTTTTCTACTGTTCCAACAACATACCACTAAAATGTCTTGCATTATTAAATTATTAAGTACCTGTTTAAAGCTACTTAGTAGGATCTTCCATTCATTAATAGAAAAATTATGTACCCTCTAAAAAGGGATAATCATGTACCTACCTGTATTTTTTTATCAGTTATGATGATAAAGCAAGGTAAGGTAGGTATCAACTTAAGTTAGTGTTCAATTGAATGTAAATGAATAACAAAAATATTTTCAGAGTATTCTTAGTCACTTATTTTAAGTTTTAAGAACAATTTAAGAAATTGGAATTTGAATGCATATTCAGGAAAGTAAGTTTGGGTCTGTACAGTCAATAGCATGTTGGTGGTAACACTTTGACCTTGAACTGGCCTAGTGTAGCACAAGTTCGAGTAAAATGAAGCCAGCTTATACTAATTTTGTGACCACTGACGTGCGACTCACTGTACCTACATACATCACTAAGTTACAGTACCTTCTAAAAACATCTCAAAAGTTCTCAGGTTTTTGGATCTATTGTGTTCATTGAGTAAACACAATAGTCAAAAATCAACTATCAATCACCAAATCACAATGCACGATTAGTTTTAACAAAAAAACCCGTGAGTAATAACTTTAAATGAGTTCGAATTACAACGGCATAAAACAAAAAAGATTCTACACAGTGCAATCACTTATTAGGACTGCAATCCCTCCAAATCGGCATGTTTATAAGTGAACCGGACAAACATAAATCTATAGACACTTCATCAATTATAGTTTTGAATGTAGCGCGGGCAATTTGAAAATATAAACAACAACAAGATTGACTCACCATACAACACCGAAGGCGCCATAGCCGATCGGGCGGTCGGGCTGCACGTCCGTCGGGATGGCCGGCGTCTGGTAGTAGGGCGCCGCTGCCGCCAGGATGGCGCCCTGCGGAGCGCTCTGCGTACCGCCCTGCATCAGCGACATGGACACACTCATGGAGACGCGAGAGTGCCGCGCGGGGCCGCTTACAGCCGCCATCCAACCGCTGAGCGGCGAGCCGTCACCGCAGACTCATCACACGCCGAACCCTACGACCTTAACACTGCGCCCGATCACCAGACCTCGCCTCCCAGTAGACACACGACAATATCACCGGTTCCTTCTTTAATATTCATGCTCGATTGACTATACCCGAATCACTAAACAACACACGGAACGACGAAACACCTGTCGGTTACACCAGTTAATTCACGTTTGAGCTGGGAGTTTCAGTCGTAGTTGAGTTCGTTTCGTCCTGGACAAAGGATGACACCGAGATATTTTATTCCGCGCCGCGAGCAGACGTCCACACGTCACAAAAATCGAGCGAAACTGGTTGAAGGGAAGGGGAGAGGAGAGCCGCGAGGACGCGGTCTAAAAAGAGACAGCAAATAACAATGGCGACGACGCGCGGAGAACAGCTGTGCTTGAGAACCAACCTGAATTCCTTTATTTTCATAGTTAATCTATTTCATGCCTTTCATATAAATGGATAAATACAAAATTATTTTTCAATATTTGAATTATATCTTATATAGAATAATAACTTCTGAATGTATTTTGAAAATTATACGTACGCGTAACGTATTCTTATATGTAGGTACTTCAAAACTTTTATTTTTCTCACACGGTCACAAGAAAGGCCAGTGTTCTAGACTTAGAAACTTTTTCAAGTTTTATGTACTAGGTAGGTTACTAACAAAACTTTTTACAACTTAACATTACCTAAAATAATTTTATAAGTAAGTAAGTACCTAATACACTTTTGTTCGTTCCTTTTTACTATGAAGCGAGTAGGTAATATTTTCATATTTATTTTTCCTAACTAAAATTATGCATGCTGTTAAAAAAAAGGAAAAAGTATTGTTTTTTTTTGCGAATTTCGTGTTCTGGATGGGGTGTTGTTTGCTCTGCGATCTTTATGAAATTGAGGTACCTACCTACCTAGGTATTATAGTCATTGTTGCGCTTATAGGGTTTCATTTAATACTGTTATAGTTATACCTGTAATAATAGTTGTAAGTGATTATATAAATAAATAAATAAAAATAAATAAATAAAATTTATGGATGTATCGAATTGTCCATTCCCAAGGCCATATCCTAATATTTACTTATCTACGTGTAGTTCGGTATTTAGGCCACTTTCAGTTCGGGTCTTATTCACTAGCAGCACCAATCTAAAGGTGACTTATACCTACAGCGTAAAATTTCAATGATTGTTTTCGCGCGGCATGCAGAGCGAACCGCCCTCAATTATTGGAACGTACTTACGTGCCAATACTCTTACAGCTAAACTTAAAAAAATATAATTATATTACTTGTATTTTTTTCTTGCACGGTATTACTTTTGAATTTTATTGTTCACAATCATTTGAGTCTAGGGTTGCCAAGTCGCCAAACCTAATACAGACCAGCCAGTTTGGTCGGACATTTGAGTAGAAAGGCCAGACACCCTACATCATTGAGGATTTTGTCTCAGTATTAATAGGTACGACAAAAAAATGTATATAAATAGTGTTCGTATGGTTTGTTGTACTCGTACTAATAAATAAATTCTGTCTTATCATGCTGGGCAGTTGAGAAACAACGGTCTAAGCATGCTAAGCTTAGTCTTAGAAAATCCGGACAAGCCGGGCACTGTTTATTTTGACCGGACACCTAATCAAAAAGCCTACCTATGTCCGGCTTCATCCGGACGCCTGGCAACGCTATTTGAGTCTATAAAAATTAAATTATACATCGAGTGTGCTATCAAGACAAAATCGTTTAGAAAAGGGTTCACTTAATGTAAATGTAAAAAGTTCGAGATAACTATTATGATGCAACTGTCTAATCACAACAAGAAAACAATAACATTTAGCATATAGGGAGATGGATCATTCGATGCATTTCTTGAAATCGGTTATAAAAAAAAAACAATAAAATAAAACAGGTCATTATTAGCCTTAATAGATCATTATTTGAATATTGATTATGCCTGCTTACTACAAGTTTTCAGAATTAAAACAGGTCGAAACAAATTCAAAGTGGATTTTTTTTGAGTATGTACAACAAGTACTTCGTAAATTTCATCAAAACACTTACAAGTTGTAAGAAATCTATGCAACTCTCCTCCGACCTTCACCTTTTCGATGGTTTGTATAAACGAATGAATTCCTCAAAATCAATTCATCAAAAACATGTTTTTTATTCGAAACCTAATACTTATTCGGTTCATCTTCTAGTTTCGGAGGAAACCAAACCTTAAACTTATGTAGTCTCACATAGACAACCAGAAAAAATTAAAATATTATTTCGAATTTATTACTTCAATTGCAATTATAATAATTCACATTCATTCATTCGAAATAATATTTATTGGAAACTGGTCTCGTGAGTTTTGACATAAATCTGGGGTCCCAAATCCGCAGTGGGCGCAGGTGGTAGTTGTTGTGTTCTTAGCCCAAGGGTTCTTTTAGAGACGTTCTATCGTCAGCTTGCAATAATGTATGAGGCCACCTATACTATCTTTTGCCATTAAATAAAGGGTAAAAATAAAAAATCTCAATAATAAATATCAATTATTTTATCACAGAGAATCACATTGTGTTATACAACATATTTACGTGGCTAGTACAAAATATCCCTTACAATGATCCTTGTCTATGCATTATATATTAGTAAATACTTAAAAGTTTTCAATTAAAAGGGAAACACTACTACAAAATACTATCTTTGTTCAACAATTATATTACCACGTGCAAAAAAGTTTTGTTGCAGTTCGAAATGTAATTATATATTTTTATAAACATCACTTTTCTGCTATTGACTTGTCTTGTATGCAATGTTGATAAAAAATGTTTGAAAGTAATTTCACTAAATTAACAACGAAATATATTTTTTTATACATTATAAAATATGCCATTATATAGACTACAGACAAATAATTACAACACATTGGGACAAAAAATCTATGTTAATATTGCAAAGTATAACTATTGAAGACCATAATTATAAAATATGATGTTATAAACATTATAGTGCATTACTAAAGTGTAGATTACATGGACACAAAATAAAGCGTCGCATTCATGGTAAACAAAAGATGCAGAATAAAAAAAAAACCTTTGTTTCTGGAACAATGATGCCAACAACTTGCAAAATTGCAGTGTTGCTCAACTTTTGTCAACCACAAATACGAGGCTTAAAACTCACATCTAAATTGTTACCTAACAATAAAAAATCATTTTAAAGTTTTGTCTAATAATATGTTTACATAGTGAAATAAAAAAAGTTCTCTTTACTAAACTAAACGTTGATATTAAGGATGAAACTATTACTGATGAGGTTGCCGATTCTATGTGCATCGATATTATTACATGTCACTGTACATTATTAATTTTGCGCCTAAATTGTTACTCTAAGGTCCTGAGATAATTCTCAGAACCTTACTTCAGATTACATTTTTTGGTATATAGGCCGCTCGTTAGTGGCAACACTTTGATCTTGAGCTGGCCTAGGGTAATACGGAGTTTAATAATAAGAGCCAGGTTTTACTGGTTCCGTTACCACTGACATGCGACCTACCGTACAAAAATTATTGCCTTCAAAATGTGATCCAGAAATACTAATTTTGTTTCTAAAATGACAATAAAAGGGTATGTACATAAACAGTTAAACAAAATAAAATTCTAATACGTTATTGTCTATATACACCTATTTATACATTGGACTGGATTATTTAGAATTCACTTTTAGATACCGATTTATTCCGTGAATTATACACGTTATGGGTATATGACGAGATCTAGGTTACAAACGTACATTCGTTCTACATACAATGTTATAAATAATTCGTATCAGTAGTGTAGGCTTCGATTTACTCTTTAAGTTCTTTTTTTAGGCCTAATCTGCATTACAGGTTAATATAGGACCCGAAACAAACTGGCCTAGTCACTTATCGATTCGGTTTTAACTATGTAACTATGTAACATTACAAAATATCTAATACATTCAATAGATGCTAGTAAAATTAAGTTACTGGCCTATAAAAGGTAAAGAAATTGCATTGAAATGGTGCAACAGTCACACGCAATTTTTGAAAAGCTTAACCTATGAATATGCAACATAATTTCACACATTACAATTTACAAACTTCAATTTTTTAGTCTTTTCAATGTACTCCATATTTGCATTAAATTTGCCAGTATCTCTCTTAGGCAAATATTTTTTGAGATCTTCGTTAAAATATTAGAATCAGGTGTTTAAGAGCAGCTTACGAAGAATCAGTTCTACTGCCTCACAAACTAAGTCATTCATATTAATTATATTGTATATTCCAAATAATTATGTTAGTACATTTTTGTGATCACTGTATAAAAAGGTTCGCATTACTTTCTTTGGTTAATTTTATTTATTCGTAAAGTAAATTAACTGTACAGTACCCGGCCGAAAATATAGATCATAAAGTTTACGAAAACAAAAACTAATTAAAAAAAAAATCTCTGTAATGCGTTGTCTGTGATACCTGTGCGGCAGTCGCGGGGTCGATGTATTAGATTAAACGCCCGGGTGCTTAAAGCGGGTTATGCCTGTTTTCACTAATAACACTAGGAATCACCTAATGCCATTATAATATTGCACCGTTTTATTTTAATCTCTCCGCATTGAGCATTAAAAATTCAATAGTGCGCTTATTTTAACAAGCTCAATAAACATATTATTTATTTAGGTGTCACTTAGTGTTAGTGAAAATGGGCATATATTAAAGTTTATACGAAATTATATACAATCTGACCATGGCCCGCAGGTTTATTGTAGTAGTTTCTAACACTTATAAATATAGTCTGGGAGGGAAACGACGCACAGCCTGGTACCGTGATTCCTACATGATTCTGGTCCCCCAGCGTTAAAATGTTGTCGTCATTTCTCTCATTTTTAGGTTTTTCCTGCTGTTTTATGGTCTAAACTGAAAAAAAAACTTGATTTCTTTCTAACCCAAGGATATTTTTAATGAAAGAACTGTATTATTTTCTTTTCAATAAAAAATTGGGTTACATAGAAGTCATAATTTTTTAACAGTTTATTGTAAAGAAATCCAGAATTCTACTGAACAAATGGTATCAGGATGTGCGTCCATGTCCCTTTCAACCAGTATAATTGAAAACGTGAAAACAGTGCAGTGCATCCACATTGAAAACTTAGTGTGACGAAATATTTAAAAAGTCGTCTAAAATTGCCCCAAATTCGTGCACATTTATTAAGAACGCATGAGTATTTAAATTTGTACCTGTTTAGAAATATCGCCATATTAGGCATAGTTTCAGAAGACCAGCTTCATTATTTTTGGTGATTAAAAGGAAACGCACATCTGTGCATTATCACTGGCCTGTAATAAGGTCGAGTCTTTGCGAATAAAAAATCTCCTACCCTGCGATTTGATTTAGTCTATGACTACTGTCATTAAGTCTGTGCGCAGACTCGGAGAAAACAGTATTACTTGTCGTTTGACGAAACACTGTTCAGTTATAGATAATTTTATTTCGGGTATACGGACCCATCTTTGTTTTCATAGATATCCGAATTTTATATTTAAAAGGAAAACAACTCAGAACAGTCCCAATATTTAAATTTAAGATAGTTTTGTCTAAGTCTGCGTACAAGCTACAGACTATTTGCACTGGGAAGGTTTGCATGATACACGTATAAATCAGTTTGCACGATGTGTGCATAATCAATAATGTACCAATATTTATGTTCAATGTGTGGTTGATTCCCACACACACAATGTGATGTGAAAAAGTGAGTGAATCATGTGTTTTCACATATTTAAATAACACTTCAATCAGAAGTTATTTAAACAAAAATCCCTCATGTTGAAATCCACTAACATTCTTCTTTCAAATTGTTTAAACACTTTCGTCATTCACTTTTTTCACAAAATCTATACTAATAAACCTGAAGCAGTTCGCGTATTTGAACGCGCTATTGTATTAGAAGTACCAGTCGCATTTGAAAAATTGTTTTTGCATTACATAGCTCAATAAAAAGTATAAACTCTTGAGGAAAGTTATAGGTTAACATCACACTACGACCCTTAGGAGTGGGCGAAACCGCGGGGCACAGCTAGTATAGGTATATTACTGTTATTAAACACATCATGCAGTAATCTTGGCATATTGCAAACCGTCCTTGCGCGAATAGTGTAAGGACAAAATCCTTTTTGAATTTGGAACATCCAATCACCATTCAGACTTGACCCGTTCCCGTAACATGTTGTTATCCGATAGATTTCATTCTCAGATGATTAGGACAGTTCAAAGCCAGTGTTACTGTTGACAGCGTACCGTAGTTTGTCGCGCAATGTGCTTCGCTTCTGGTAGTTTGGCAGCTTGAGGAGGTTGAAACAGGTGGATGATGTGGGCAGACGGTTCAGAGGATCCTTCTTTCTTATTGTAAAGAAGCCTCGGATCACGCTTCCTGTTAGAAAAGAAAAAATCTATGAGACTAAAACTATTAAGGACTTTGAAGTGAAACTTCTTTAGGCACGCTCGACTTGGGGAGTAAGCTGGTGAATGCGTGACGGGAACGTTACGAAAACTGTGATCGGGCGAGGCGAACGGAAGCGGAACGGCTTCATGACTCTAATAATAATTTACTAAATTTACCAAACTAATATATATACGTACATACATTTATATATTGTACATATGTACATAAATAAACATATACATATATATATATGTATATGTTTATTTAATATATGTGGTTTTCGGCTAAAATAATATTCCGAGATATCTTAAGGTGACGTTAAATTGCAGCGGCAATTAGTGGGAAATATTGATTGCATTTTGTTTCAGCAATATATTCAAGGGGTGACGCTCACACACTAGAGTAGAATCGGTGTAGAGGCGCGGGCGACTGTTTGACTGAAGAGGGAGAGAGATAAATAGAGATAGAAAGCATGCGCGTCGATGCTTTCCCTTTATCGTGTGAGCGACTCACCTATAAATGCCTTTATGGCAAATTACATTTATCGAAAAGAAGTGTTGGGTTCTTTTAAAAAAAAACATAACACGCCTGTGTGCAGGCAGAGGTGTTCCTATATGGCTATTACTGAAGAATTCCAGGTGGAAAACCCAATAACAGTTTGCCCGACCCGGGAATCGAACCCAAGTCCTGTGCTGAGTATGACTCAGCAGTAGAGCTTACCACTATTAGACCAACGAGGCAGGGTTATGCGAACAATGTTACCTATTGTGTCACCCGTGTCTTCATCGTCGCCTACTTCCACGCATCGGATTGAGAACGGCGGCTTGAGGTGGGCGAACCCCAAGACTGGCGGCTTGGAGCATGACGTCACGAACTGGAAACCAAAACACACTTCTTTTCATGATTCCGTTTAACATATTATGCAGACTGTATGGACTACCAAGTTTGTCGCATGAAGAGAATACGATTAAGTTCAAATTTGTTTTGTGGCAAGATCGAATTAAACACGTGAATATAAGGTCTCGGTGAAGTCCCGCTGCAGCACACCACGCGGTGCGAGTCGTGCAACCCAAAGCAGTACTGAGTATGTCACATGTAGTGCGTCACCTTGAGGAACATGCCGCGCTCGTTCTCCGTGAAGTCCCGCTGCAGCACATCCCACAGCCAGCACACCACGCGGTGCGAGTCGTGCAACCCAAAGCAGTACTGAGTATGTCACATGTAGTGCGTCACCTTGAGGAACATGCCGCGCTCGTTCTCCGTGAAGTCCCGCTGCAGCACGTCCCACAGCCAGCACACCACGCGGTGCGAGTCGTGCAACCCAAAGCAGTACTGAGTATGTCACATGTAGTGCGTCACCTTGAGGAACATGCCGCGCTCGTTCTCCGTGAAGTCCCGCTGCAGCACATCCCACAGCCAGCACACCACGCGGTGCGAGTCGTGCAACCCAAAGCAGTACTGAGTATGTCACATGTAGTGCGTCACCTTGAGGAACATGCCGCGCTCGTTCTCCGTGAAGTCCCGCTGCAGCACGTCCCACAGCCAGCACACCACGCGGTGCGAGTCGTGCAACCCAAAGCAGTACTGAGTATGTCACATGTAGTGCGTCACCTTGAGGAACATGCCGCGCTCGTTCTCCGTGAAGTCCCGCTGCAGCACGTCCCACAGCCAGCAAACCACGCGGTGCGAGTCGTGCAACCCAAAGCAGTACTGAGTATGTCACATGTAGTGCGTCACCTTGAGGAACATGCCGCGCTCGTTCTCCGTGAAGTCCCGCTGCAGCACGTCCCACAGCCAGCACACCACGCGGTGCGAGTCGTGCAACCCAAAGCAGTACTGAGTATGTCACATGTAGTGCGTCACCTTGAGGAACATGCCGCGCTCGTTCTCCGTGAAGTCCCGCTGCAGCACGTCCCACAGCCAGCACACCACGCGGTGCGAGTCGTGCAACCCAAAGCAGTACTGAGTATGTCACATGTAGTGCGTCACCTTGAGGAACATGCCGCGCTCGTTCTCCGTGAAGTCCCGCTGCAGCACGTCCCACAGCCAGCACACCACGCGGTGCGAGTCGTGGAACCCAAAGCAGTACTGAGTATGTCACATGTAGTGCGTCACCTTGAGGAACATGCCGCGCTCGTTCTCCGTGAAGTCCCGCTGCAGCACGTCCCACAGCCAGCACACCACGCGGTGCGAGTCGTGCAACCCAAAGCAGTACTGTGTATGTCACATGTAGTGCGTCACCTTGAGGAACATGCCGCGCTCGTTCTCGGTGAAGTCCCGCTGCAGCACGTCCCACAGCCAGCACACCACGCGGTGCGAGTCGTGCAACCCAAATCAGTACTGTGTATGTCACATGTAGTGCGTCACCTTGAGGAACATGCCGCGCTCGTTCTCCGTGAAGTCCCGCTGCAGCACGTCCCACAGCCAGCACACCACGCGGTGCGAGTCGTGCAACCCAAAGCAGTACTGTGTATGTCACATGTAGTGCGTCACCTTGAGGAACATGCCGCGCTCGTTCTCCGTGAAGTCCCGCTGCAGCACGTCCCACAGCCAGCACACCACGCGGTGCGAGTCGTGCAACCCAAAGCAGTACTGTGTATGTCACATGTAGTGCGTCACCTTGAGGAACATGCCGCGCTCGTTCTCCGTGAAGTCCCGCTGCAGCACGTCCCACAGCCAGCACACCACGCGGTGCGAGTCGTGCAACCCAAAGCAGTACTGTGTATGTCACATGTAGTGCGTCACCTTGAGGAACATGCCGCGCTCGTTCTCCGTGAAGTCCCGCTGCAGCACGTCCCACAGCCAGCACACCACGCGGTGCGAGTCGTGCAACCCAAAGCAGTACTGTGTATGTCACATGTAGTGCGTCACCTTGAGGAACATGCCGCGCTCGTTCTCCGTGAAGTCCCGCTGCAGCACGTCCCACAGCCAGCACACCACGCGGTGCGAGTCGTGCAACCCAAAGCAGTACTGTGTATGTCACATGTAGTGCGTCACCTTGAGGAACATGCCGCGCTCGTTCTCCGTGAAGTCCCGCTGCAGCACGTCCCACAGCCAGCACACCACGCGGTGCGAGTCGTGCAACCCAAAGCAGTACTGTGTATGTCACATGTAGTGCGTCACCTTGAGGAACATGCCGCGCTCGTTCTCCGTGAAGTCCCGCTGCAGCACGTCCCACAGCCAGCACACCACGCGGTGCGAGTCGTGCAACCCAAAGCAGTACTGTGTATGTCACATGTAGTGCGTCACCTTGAGGAACATGCCGCGCTCGTTCTCCGTGAAGTCCCGCTGCAGCACGTCCCACAGCCAGCACACCACGCGGTGCGAGTCGTGCAACCCAAAGCAGTACTGTGTATGTCACATGTAGTGCGTCACCTTGAGGAACATGCCGCGCTCGTTCTCCGTGAAGTCCCGCTGCAGCACGTCCCACAGCCAGCACACCACGCGGTGCGAGTCGTGCAACCCAAAGCAGTACTGTGTATGTCACATGTAGTGCGTCACCTTGAGGAACATGCCGCACTCGTTCTCCGTGAAGTCCCGCTGCAGCACGTCCCACAGCCAGCACACCACGCGGTGCGAGTCGTGCAACCCAAAGCAGTACTGTGTATGTCACATGTAGTGCGTCACCTTGAGGAACATGCCGCGCTCGTTCTCCGTGAAGTCCCGCTGCAGCACGTCCCACAGCCAGCACACCACGCGGTGCGAGTCGTGCAACCCAAAGCAGTACTGTGTATGTCACATGTAGTGCGTCACCTTGAGGAACATGCCGCGCTCGTTCTCCGTGAAGTCCCGCTGCAGCACGTCCCACAGCCAGCACACCACGCGGTGCGAGTCGTGCAACCCAAAGCAGTACTGTGTATGTCACATGTAGTGCGTCACCTTGAGGAACATGCCGCGCTCGTTCTCCGTGAAGTCCCGCTGCAGCACGTCTCACAGCCAGCACACCACGCGGTGCGAGTCGTGCAACCCAAAGCAGTACTGTGTATGTCACATGTAGTGCGTCACCTTGAGGAACATGCCGCGCTCGTTCTCCGTGAAGTCCCGCTGCAGCACGTCCCACAGCCAGCACACCACGCGGTGCGAGTCGTGCAACCCAAAGCAGTACTGTGTATGTCACATGTAGTGCGTCACCTTGAGGAACATGCCGCGCTCGTTCTCCGTGAAGTCCCGCTGCAGCACGTCCCACAGCCAGCACACCACGCGGTGCGAGTCGTGCAACCCAAAGCAGTACTGTGTATGTCACATGTAGTGCGTCACCTTGAGGAACATGCCGCGCTCGTTCCCCGTGAAGTCCCGCTGCAGCACGTCCCACAGCCAGCACACCACGCGGTGCGAGTCGTGCAACCCAAAGCAGTACTGTGTATGTCACATGTAGTGCGTCACCTTGAGGAACATGCCGCGCTCGTTCTCCGTGAAGTCCCGCTGCAGCACGTCCCACAGCCAGCACACCACGCGGTGCGAGTCGTGCAACCCAAAGCAGTACTGTGTATGTCACATGTAGTGCGTCACCTTGAGGAACATGCCGCGCTCGTTCTCCGTGAAGTCCCGCTGCAGCACGTCCCACAGCCAGCACACCACGCGGTGCGAGTCGTGCAACCCAAAGCAGTACTGTGTATGTCACATGTAGTGCGTCACCTTGAGGAACATGCCGCGCTCGTTCTCCGTGAAGTCCCGCTGCAGCACGTCCCACAGCCAGCACACCACGCGGTGCGAGTCGTGCAACCCAAAGCAGTACTGTGTATGTCACATGTAGTGCGTCACCTTGAGGAACATGCCGCGCTCGTTCTCCGTGAAGTCCCGCTGCAGCACGTCCCACAGCCAGCACACCACGCGGTGCGAGTCGTGCAACCCAAAGCAGTACTGTGTATGTCACATGTAGTGCGTCACCTTGAGGAACATGCCGCGCTCGTTCTCCGTGAAGTCCCGCTGCAGCACGTCCCACAGCCAGCACACCACGCGGTGCGAGTCGTGCAACCCAAAGCAGTACTGTGTATGTCACATGTAGTGCGTCACCTTGAGGAACATGCCGCGCTCGTTCTCCGTGAAGTCCCGCTGCAGCACGTCCCACAGCCAGCACACCACGCGGTGCGAGTCGTGCAACCCAAAGCAGTACTGTGTATGTCACATGTAGTGCGTCACCTTGAGGAACATGCCGCGCTCGTTCTCCGTGAAGTCCCGCTGCAGCACGTCCCACAGCCAGCACACCACGCGGTGCGAGTCGTGCAACCCAAAGCAGTACTGTGTATGTCACATGTAGTGCGTCACCTTGAGGAACATGCCGCGCTCGTTCTCCGTGAAGTCCCGCTGCAGCACGTCCCACAGCCAGCACACCACGCGGTGCGAGTCGTGCAACCCAAAGCAGTACTGTGTATGTCACATGTAGTGCGTCACCTTGAGGAACATGCCGCGCTCGTTCTCCGTGAAGTCCCGCTGCAGCACGTCCCACAGCCAGCACACCACGCGGTGCGAGTCGTGCAACCCAAAGCAGTACTGTGTATGTCACATGTAGTGCGTCACCTTGAGGAACATGCCGCGCTCGTTCTCCGTGAAGTCCCGCTGCAGCACGTCCCACAGCCAGCACACCACGCGGTGCGAGTCGTGGAACCCGCCGTAGTACTGTGTATGACGACGCAGGTCGCGCAGGTCTAGAGGCACGTTGTCGCCGCTTATTAGACGTTGGAGCTGTGTAAGAAGGGAACATGTTCGTGAATAGTGTATTACACCCATTTTTGAGGTATCCTTTATATTCTATAGTGCTGATAAACAACAAAAAAATTGATAAGTTCCATAAAAATGCATTTAACATTTTCAAATTGACGAAATCGCTGGACGCAGTGGACGCCATAAGGCTCTGCGGCCATGATGTCAGTTGGCTGAGTAAAAAAATGTGTTGCGTTGGTTACGATAACAATAAAATATTAGTTGATAGTTGACACTTTTTAGTTTACACAGCCGTATGACGTAATAACTTGGCGGCTACTATTTATTGGCGGTAAAAACATTTTAGAATACTGAAAAATTTGAAACTTTAAAATTTATTTTGTTATTTTATGAACTAAAAAAGGAACATTTTCAGAATGCTTTTTGCATAAGTTATATTTTTAGATTTTTCTCATTTAGAGTAAAATATCGTATTGTTTCGGCGTTTCCAAAGTAAAGCTTCGGCTTAACCCAAACGACCAAGTTCGCAGTGACACCGATCTTTTTTCAAATATGTGGCTAAGTAATACCACCCGTATAATTATCGGCATGTAACTTGGCAAGAGTCGTTAGATGTCGAATGAAGTCGTTTTTTAGGTCTCTTTGGTAGTCAAGCGGGACGCGTGGTATGAGGTAGCGTCAATCCGAGCGCGCGATTGGTGCAACAGTCGACAGTTGCCTCCCGAACTCCCGATTACACTTGCGTGCATGAAAATTGTACCCTTTGTTTTTGTTGTGTTTATGTTAAAGAGTTATTGTTATTGTTTTTAAATTTAGTTTTTGTTACGAGTTGATATTATTGTTGTTGTTTTAAATTAAAAAATTAAGGCAAAAAAATGCCTTTGGTATGCCTTTTTTCGCATACTTTTTGAGCATACTTTTCTCGTATGCATATTATTTATAACTCCCAATAAACTTTACGAATTCCACTCCCTTCTTCAACTTTCTTCTAATCAGATATTATTAAATATAAATGATGGCAATAACCATAAAATAATGACGATCAATAAAAGTCACCACTTTTTTGTTCCACTAAGTGCACGATGCGCGAACTTACCCCCACTACGCCAAAACCTTGCCAACTTACGTGCCGGTGACTATACCTATAGGTCCATCTTAAGGTTAAGTAACGTGACGTAACATCTATTACATATCGAGACTCTGACATGCCTCGGATAGTATGTTAATCAGTTGATGCCGGCTGTCATTTGTAGATCTTCTTTAGTCGTTATGGGCAGTCAGAAGGCTGACAACTATTCTTACCAAGCGGTATCGTGTTACCCAATAACTGGGTTGTGTACGTCAGGTAGTCGCTCTATATAAAATACTGTTGCGTTTAGACAGGAAGCTGACTCCAGCAATGTTGGGAAAAGTGCGATAAAACTGTGCACGAGTCGGCGACAGGCAGGCACCATCTTCAACACAATCTATGACGTATCATGTATGACGTATTACTTATAAAGAGTACAAAAAAATATTCGGAAATAGCGGATGGAATCAATTACCTCTGGTGTAGAAAACAGCGATAGCCACTCTGGGTTTATGATAGTTCTGAATCCTTTGATAAATGCATTTGTTTGGTCTTTGATCTGAGTGTGCATTCTGAAGTGGGCCATCAAGTGGATGTAGTTTATTCTGGAATGTTCAAAACACGCTGAAATCATTCGCAATAAGATACACCAAACAATCAGGCAATTATTATAGCCAGCCAGGTAACTTCTAGGCAAAGAAATAGAGATATGAGATATAAAAACCCGGCCAAGTACGTGTTGAACCACGCACAGTAAAGGGTTCCGTTGTCGGGATGATTATTTGAATATTTGCAGTATTGATTCTACGGACTGCAAAAGTAAGTCTGTATTGCATAGTATTTCTCGAGTTATTCCAGCAGTGTTGCAACTTTAAAAGCGTATATCTCGCCTACTAAGAAACCGAGCCTAAAAGAAAGTCACTTCGAAAATGCCAAAAAATTTTTTTCATCCAAGTATGTCGAGTTCCAACTCTAATTTATTATTTATATCAATATTTTTCTACACCTTTCTTTAGCGGAATAGAATACGCCTTTTAATATAGTGCATAGTGTCCGGACGGACTAACGGTCAGACGGACCCACAGAAATGATAGGGGGTTCCATTTTCGACATCGGCTACAAAACCCTAAAAGAATCATCACCAAATTGAGTTTCAAACATTCATGAGCTAAGCTTAGGTTGCGTCACTCACTTGTTTTCATTAGTAACAGGGACAGCCTTGCCGCCCGGCACAAGCTCGTGCGTGACTATTTCACCTAACCTCTCTTCGTCCACCGAAAACGTCAGCTCTAACGAGGATATATCGCCCTGAAATCAAAAGAAATAATGTAGTGGGGACAAATTATATGTCTAAGTGTCAATTTCAATAACGTACCTCATCTTTGTCTCAATCCCCGATCTAAAACTGCTACTTCTGATGCGCCCCAGCAAGGTTACAGATTGCAAACTCGGCCATTGATTGGTTATAAATAAAAATCGATCACTAGATATAGATTTGGATTGAGATACGTTATTAAAACTCGCAGATGGTGTATTTAACCTTTATGTGCTATCCTGTTTTACCTTGTGGAACGCAAATGAATGAATATTAATATGAATATATGATTGCAGGAGTAAAATTCGTACAAAATGTGAAAAAGTTAAATACATACAGCATATGACAGCTTTACACTGGCTGTAGTATTTGTACATACCTGAAAATGTTTGATATACGTCAGACTCCGGTAGAGGTCGCGGTCGAGAGACGGAAGCTCGTCGATCCAGCTGTATAGTGCCTGTTGGGTTTGTCCCAGCACTTGACTGAGGAAGAACGAGGCGAATGGCACATCCACTACTATGCCCTGTAAGACAGATAATATTGCTGAGTTCCATTTTATCTTCACAGTAAAAAGTTTTTTTTTAATATTTTTCATTCCGTGAAGAAGCCCTTTTACTTAGACTTACAATATGCTGATATTATTACTATAATAAAATTTTAAGATCGAAATGCCAGACCTAGTTTTCTGCCAATTCTCAATTGTTCTGCCAAGTTATTATTTAGGATTTCAATTATCATTTAACGTAATTTTGACCTAATTTTAATGGAGTAAGTTAGGAGCCAGTAGGTTTTTTTTACAATTTGCATTATTTTTATTAGATTCAGCATTCCTATTCCCACTTATACCTCATAGACTGCCTTCCCCAGCATGCGTCCAATAAACTCGAACAGCTGCAGATGATTCTCTTGAAGACAGGACGTGGGTGAAGGGTACAAGCGTTCCTCACTCGTCACGCGGAACAAATTCAGTGACGGATCGAACACACGCTTTATTGTTTCTTCCAAGAATTCTGTAACAGAGACAAGACATTTAACACTTGTTTTCTTTAGTAAACCTTTTTGGTTAGAAACTCAACACAGAAAAAACCTCATGTAAACGCGCAATAAAAGTTGCACACCTAAAAAGTGCGGCAGTTCAAAGCTTTGAAGTTTTGCTTATGTCGGGAGTACAATTTTCATTCTAATTCACGAAGATTACCGAAGTGCGTATCTTTTTTTATTCAACTGTAGAGGTTCGGTTTTAGAGCTCGACTGATCGGCACCGTCTGCATGTCGTGAAGTGAATGAGGGTGTGTACCTTTGAACACTCCATCCTGGTCGATGCCGGCCTCGTCCAGCCCCTGCTCGTTGATGAAGCGCACGCGCACGGTGCCCTTGAGCGCGCGCGACGGCAGCGCGGCCAGCTGGCGATAGCCGTCCTCCACCAGGCGCGCGCGCCGCACCGTCACCAGCGTGGAGCGGCCGCCGCACGCGCGCTCCGTCAGCCCCAGCACCACCTGCGCACATCCGCAGTACATACACCCCTCCCTGCCACTGCCACCCGCAAACGCATCGGTTTTGACTGTGACCATGGACTGAACCACGCCAGTCAGCGCGAGGCTACCCGTTAACCGCAGCTCCATTACCGCGAGGTGTTCATGGACTCATGGCAGCTATCGTGATTACCCTACCAGTTATTTAGCCTTTTCAGGCATAGCACTTAACTGAGTAGGTTCCTGCTGTAGTGGAGCGATGCGACGTTCGCTATTCACGTCATCATCCTCCTGTGTTTATCCCAATTTATTTGGGGTTAGCGCAGCATATCTTCTTCCATACATCTCTATATGAAATCATTTTAAAAGTCACCTCCTTTCTAGCCATATCATCTTTCACACAAGCCATATATATTTTTTTGGTCTCCCTCTACTCTTGTAACTCTCCACATTCATACTCAAAACTTTCCATACAACTTGGTCCTCATTCCTTCACATCGATTAAGCATACCATTCCATTCGTTCTGCTCATTCATTGACATAAATAAACCTTCTATCGCCCTTTTATTTCACCTTACCAGCATCAAAATCCTGCCATTCTTTAAACGCTAGCTACACGTGATGAATATTAATGAAGAAATGTCATACGGTATTTTCAAGTGTGTACTTAAGTTAAATGGCGCATGACAGGAAAGCAAATTAAATGGTAACAATTTCATTTAATATAAGTATACTCATTGACATTTTAAATTTAATTAAAATTATTCGAATCCAGGATGGATCGACGCAGAAACTGATACCATAAGTTCATGATTTTGGAAAATTCAACGCCAGAATTATTACCTTACTAATGGTATCAATTTCTAAATGTATGTCGACGTCCCTTAATCCCTGTTTATGTTTGTATTCCTAATGTAAATTAAGGTTATATTTATGGTCAGAAGTATATTCACTTTAAACAACTTATATAGTTTGAACCCTTATCGAAAGACTCAACTTTGGTTGCCAATCTCGTGTACGTTATGCTTAAAGCCTGTCCAGACGCCCGACTGAAGTCACACATCATAAAACGTATCGAAACAAAACACTGTCGCACCGTTCCACTACCACAGGAACCTACTGAGTTAAGCGCAATGCCTACAATAATTTTGGAACATTATTTATTCATACAGATGCATGTTAACTGATTCGTAAAAGTAAAAAGGGTTATTGTGACAGTTCAATCTTGTGAGTTTTGTCTATACAGGGGTTATTATTCTAATCTAATACTGAATCTGGTTACCTTTTCATCGGCGACAGCGCGTCGGAATAATCTGACTCGTTCTCCATGCGCTATCATGTGAGGCGTTTTCTGAACTAGCACCTGGAAATAATGAATATTATGTCACAATGAATTTATCTTATAATTTCTTTCAAAAATATTAAGACTTTATTCATACCAGATTTACGTCCAATTTCAATAAAATATTTCAATCCGAGATCTAAATCTGCTGCTTCTAATTCGCCCTCGCAAGGATACAGATTGCAAACTCGGCCATTGTTGATTGAAAACAAAAATCAATCTCTCGATTGGGATTGAGATACGTTATTAAAATCGGCCGTTAGTCAGAAGTTAGATGAACGATTTTAATTTAAATACTAAACTCTGTTAAAAGTGTAATTTACAGTAGTGAAAACACTTTCATACTTGGCATAAATATTAGTATATTATTGATTTTGCACACTGTGCTTCATTTTGGTATGAGTCATGCAACCCTTCTTCGCTTTTGCACACCATTGTGCAAAGTTTTTCTGGGATGTCTACAAAGCTTCTTCCCACTTCAAATAGACATTGTATCATTACTTACTTGCTGGGGCTTCTTGCCCTTCTCCAGGTCGGCCATGAACTGTCCCTCGCGTATCTCCCGCACGAGCCAGTGGTTCGCCGGCGTGTACGCACGGCGACAGTCACGACGGTACAGTACCAGTAGCAGCGTGTGAAGGGAGCTGAAGAGCTCGTTGCTTTGGATTGTTTTGAGATCTGGACGGGTGTTAGAATATTATGGTCACTTTAGGGCGAAAAATTGGAACCATTAAAATAAAGGTAACTTGAGCTTAAAATTGAGCCTGGTAGTTTTTGGAAAACTAACTAAAATTTTGACAGTGTAGCTAATAAAGATCTAGAGCTTGAAAACCTTGGTCTTTACTAGTTTTTTTTTCGAGAAAACATTGTACCTCTGGATAGAGAGAATCGGAAGAGTAGTTAGAGAGTAGGGATACAAGTGCCTTGCTGTGGGAAAATACTGGCTATTTTATATTCAAATTTTGCTTACTAAGGTGTTGGAGGAGATATTAAAGTTCGTAGGGATGGAAGATGTTGAAGTACGAAATCCACGCGGACGTAGTCGCGGGCAAAGTGCTAGTGTAAATTACAGCTGCATGTGGTTCGGTTTATTGTGCGGTTTTCCTATTTTATATCATACTAGCTGACCCAACAAACGTTGTTTTGCCATATAAGATGTTGGGGTGGGGCTAAAAATAGATGTTGGCCGATTCTCAAACCTACCAGATATGCACACAAAATTTCATAAGAATCGGTCTAGCCGTTTCGGAGGAGTATGGGAACGAACATTGTGACACGAGAATTTTATATATTAGATATACTGTTAGCGGAATTCAACGTGACAATTGTATTTTTACTTTGGATTCTGATAAAATTGTTATTTACTTTAAATCTGTGAAAAAAGATTGCGCACATTGTTTTTTTCATAAAATGGCTATGTGTAGTTGGGCTGTGACAATGGTTTTGTTCAAATCATTCTTGCGGATATAGATTATTAAACTTAGCTTACCAAATAACTGCCCCATAATGGACTTGTAGACGAACATGTTAAGAAACTGCGACATGTTTATAAAGTCTTGTAACTTGAACGGATTCTGTTGTTCGTACATCTCCATATCGTCTAATATTCTGGAAGCAATAAAAAGCAATTCATTATTCATATCATTTCGGAGTGACAAAAAGTTGTATAACAAATCACAATTTCAATTAAAGTAAATTCATCCTGAAAGAACAATAATACATTTTTGTTACTTCTGACCAACCGTAACGTTAGTTAAAGATCTACAAATGACAGCTGGGAGCAACGGCTGAACGTGCTTTCCGAGGCAATGAGGAGTCTTGATCCGTAATGAACGGTCACCCATACACAGACTGACTTCGGTAAGCGTAGCTTAACCTACGATCGACCCGTGCGGGTGTTTTTGTAAGCCCTTGTTTTAAAATAGAAACCTATATGAATAATGTAGCAATATTTGATACTCACGTAACATAATGCGTCATGCAGTCGGCGAAGAGTATCAACATTTGGAACTCCGGCGCAGACGCCTTTGTGTTTACTGCTAAGAGATCAAGGAAGGATTTCAACCCACAATTTGGTCCCAACGTGCACAAGAATTGCCATAATGAGTATAATATTTCATCTTGATTACATAACCCTGGAAAGAGAGAAGAATAATGTATTTATTTATTAATACTTTATAACTGCATTTCTATCTAAACCAATTAGATTTTGAATTCAAATGTTAATACTTTATCGTCTCTCATTAAAAATCTCATTGGGTTAGGTAGAAATCATGTTATTTTACTTTTTTTGTTATTTTACAGTTCAAAAAACATCAGAAAAAACGTATAAAACCGACGAATCATGTCAACCAGAATTGTGAACCAATGGTATCAGTTTTTGCGTAGATTTCCCATCCACCCAGTTCAATATTTATGAACACTTAGGCTCTTAAATCAGTGCATCCTACTTAAATGCCATATGGTAAGGAGTTAGCCATGATAAGAGATTCACAGTGCTGGAGTGAGCTGGCTGTCTGCCGAAGTTGTCATTGATTGTGCAGAATGTTCCTACTGTTGTATTGTTTGACGGGCCGATCTCTACAACTCCACGACTCTGCACGTATTTTGCGTAACGAGTGGGACAATACCTTGTTCGAGAATGTTCCTATCAGACTAGTGAAGTGATGACAGGATATTTAGAACTTACCTGTAAGTATATCAAGTTTGACTTGTGTCAAAGTCTGCAGCGCTGTGTGGTACATGGAACATATAAGAGCCGCTTTGGTACAGTCTGGAGATCCTAACTTTCTATAGTGTTTGTTTGCGTTAGATCTGAAAACAACATAACGGTAAAACGGGGTGAATCGAAAAGCCAGGGTGAATAGAAACAAAACTTTGAAGGGCATTTTCGCGTTAGTAAGACATTGTTTATTACTATAAGGACTCTTATTTTTTTTTAAGGAATTGAAATGGTTAATTTCAACACCTTGTAAGTAATTAATAATGATGAATCAACGATTAAATCTCATTTAAAGTTTTGTTTCTATTCACCCTGGCTTTTCGATTCACCCCGTTTTACGGTATATTATTTACAAACACCGACAAAGAAGCCGAGCTTGCCGTCATCATAAGGTTCGGTAACTTTACAAAAAAATGTTTTTATTGGAAGGATAAAATTATACGGAAAAGAAAAGTATTATTTTAAGCATGTTATTTATTGATTAGGGCAGTAAAGTAAAAAAGTTATGTGGATTTTCCGGTCAAGCACCGTGGGTACACACTTGTACTACGCGCCCGCCCCGCAAAATTGACAATTTTTTTTTTGAGGATATTTATTCGAATATTGTAATTCGAATTTAAGACATGAGCATTTAAGCATTAAGCGCAAGTTGGATGCCATTATCCAAGATCGCCGTCATTATGTAAGACGGAAGACGTTCACTAATCTACGGAAACCGACTCCAAGAGTATTCAGGCAAATTATGAATTTATAAACTTCAAGTGAAACACTCACCTATTAGTCCTAGCTTCAATAGCCCTCCTAATGATAGCAGCGGGGTTATTGCTTTGCACCGGAGTGGAGGGCTGCGAGGGCCCCGCGCCCTCCTCGCCCGTGACTCCCGCGTCTATCATCTCCTTCACAGGGGTCGCCAACAGTTTTTTCAACATCGGCGCCCCCCACAACAATGATAACTGGCTCCGAAGGTTGCCCATCGCTGGAGGCAGATAGCTGTCGAAGCTTTGGGAAAACCAACCGAGTATTGGATGCCAGTTGCTGAGGTTACCCTTTTTGCAGACCACGTACTGCTGACAGGAGTCGAGGAAGCGTGTTACCACCAACTGAGGATGATGTTTAAGACATTTAAGTACACGTTGAGCTACGCACAGTGAAGGGTCCCGTAGTCGGGATCAATATTTACGTATGCACAATATTGATTCTGTGATTGCAAATATACGTTTTTTTTTTACTTTTTCATAGCTCTGCTTCGTGTAAGGGGAAGTGCCATCGTAGTTGTTTAGCACCCTAGCAATTACACTACCTACAACCTTGTTTAGCGGTATATAGAATACACCTTTCTTCCAAATGTTGTTGATGAAGTCCCCGAGTATAAAGTCTCTGTTACATCCGGACGGAAAAACGGTCAGACAGATAGGCCGAAGTTATAAGGACAATTTAGTTACTAGTTAGTAAATAGTATTAGTAGCAGCTCTTTCCTCAAAAAATCTCCGTGAGTTATTTTGGAAAGGAAAGTAGAGAGAGTAAGAAGTAGTAAAATAAACCACGTAACGTTATTTGCTCATATTTTTTTAACCTTCTTGGTAACGCCATATACCCTTGTAGAGTGGACATTGATGGCCATAATTCCTCAGATAGGGCTATATCGAGATGGTGGTAATCATTTAATCCATTTAATAGCATTACGTTGTCGATGGACTACTATGGTCTATACTAACTAGTAGGTATAACAAAACTAAGGAGTTTCTTTGGTTTTTTGTTTGAACACCTAAACCTTTAGAAGTACAAATCTTGAGGATTTGATCATTTTTACAGGTTATTGCCCAATTCTTACAGAAGGCTATGTAAATACATCACGCTACGGCCCTTAGGAGCAGGTCACAGCTAGTTCTAATATAATGTTCTCACCACAAACGTCGGATGGTAGGACTCGAGCTGCGCGTACTCCCGCTCGGAGTGCGCCAGCTGCACCAGGTTGGCGAGCAGGCACAGCGCGTAGTTACCTTCCAGCGTGTTGAACACTATGCGCATGTTCTGGTCTGTGCTCAGGAACTCGAGGCATTTGTCGAACATCGAGTAGGAACGGAATGAGGATATCGACTGTGGGAAAGAGGTACAGTTTTAACATTTGGAACCTACGTTTTAAAGGTTCAAAGAACATGCAGTGTGCGGTTAACAAACATAACATCACGCCTATATTTCCGGAAACGTTGGGCAGAGGTGCATCTCCAGTGTGTATGGTAATAACACGGACATTTATATTAATGGCGCATGTAATAGAGGGCGAGCCTATACCCGTCATCCGGGCACAAATTCAAACTCCGGGCTGCTACTAAAAAAACTCAATAACGCTTCGTCCGACCTGGGAATCGAACCCACGAGGTCATGCTCAGCACTCACGCTTGAAACTAAGAGATCAACGCTGCAGACCGATAATTTATTTGCATTTGCAAAAGTATCGTTCACGGCTGCACACTGGGTAGGATATACTTAGCGCCCTTGGAGCAGTAAAACCTTATTAGTATCATAATTAGCATATTTGGACTGCTTTGCTGTTGCGCTAATCCTGCTCAAATTGATACACAGACATTTTTGAAGTAGCTGTGTTCGGCGTTTGAATAGCCATCAAGAATTAAATTGAGCTCTTAATTAAAAATGTGTGTACACTCACCTCGGGCGATATCTGCTGCATATGGAACACTAACGTAGGTACCGACAAGATCTGTATGATATACATGGTGAGCAGCTTCTCCGAGAACTGCGCCGACACCAGCGGCCGCAGCGACAGTGTCACTATCGCCGTCAGTGATATGTTCTTCAGGTAAATCTTCTCGCGACATAGCCCGCGGAGTAGGAGGGACTGGAACAAAAAGATAATAAGATAATCATATTTTGGGGGTATGAGGAACAGGGTGTAAAGTTCCTCATCCTCTATAGAAAAGGGAGGATCCTCGGACCAGAAGGGTTATTCGATCGCGCGGATAACTTTAAAATTGCGATGTAGGATTCGTCAGATTTAGTTTATATGACGCGAGATAGTCGTAGAATTAATTCATCATAATATTTTATTTCTTTGTTAAAATAGGAAGAAAGAAATACAGATCTTAGGTTAAGTAAACAGAATGCTGTGTTAAGCCAGGACGCGTACAAAATGTGGTGCGCATATCTAAATGAGGAATTAATTATAGGTTAGTACTAGGTTAGTATCCATTTCAATTAAAACTTATTTTAATACTACGACAAATTTAAAACACGCTTAATATCAAAATTATTTGAAGTCACCCCTTCAGTAACTTGTGTTCTAGAAAAGCAGCGTTGATCACGATGCTTGCTCAAGGCATTGGTTCATTGTTCATATTTGTGTGGTTGAGTCCTTAGTAAAGTGTTTAATAAAATTGTGAATAGGTAGAATATTTGTTTTTTGTAATATTTCAACAGTCACACCAACAGTCATGATGGCCTAGAGGCCTCGCCTCTTGCGCTCGAGGTTTAGGGGTTCAAACTTGGGCAAGTACCAATGTGACTTTTTCAATTCATATGTACTTTCTAAGTTTATCTTGGATATCACTGACATCGGTGAAGGAAAACATCGTGATGAAACCTAGACTATAATTAACATAAGTCTGAAATCGCCAAATCGTCTTGAGCAAGCGAGGTGATTAATGCTCGTGCCTTCTCAGGATGAGAAGAGGCCTTTGCCGTGCGGTGGGACAGTTACAGGCTGGTATTATTATTATTTAATATGGCAATTAATTTATTGATATAAAGCCTAAATGAATTATCACACCATAGAGAACACTAATAAACGCATAAAAAACATACAAATAACAGAAAACATTCATGGATAAGATGCAATATTACTAATTACCTAACCAATTCCATGTTAAACTATTAATTAGTAACAAAATAGCCTCTTCATTAAAAAACAAATAATATAGAGTAATTAGTGAACCTATTAACAGTCGTAAACAATCATAATACCCTAGTGACATACACGTGTTGCATATAAAATATGACCATGTGCATTTACTATTCTAGAACAGTATTTGATGGACATAATTAGCTCTTGCAACTTTGTATACTTACTATTAATATGGTACAGTCACCCACATGTCTTTGTTAACGATTTGACAATAAAAGCGTCTTTATGCCGTAGCAGTAAGGGGGGTTTTATTGTCCAAGTGCTAAGACTAACGAGCAGTTGACGGCACAGTATCAATTTATGTGGTTGCTAGTTTAAATTGACGACACGGAATCATCAATTGACACGAAATGATCGCAGTACAAGCGATTTTAATTGATTTGACGCACCATGAGGAGTCACATGTCGTTGTCTAAGAAAACTTATTTTACAAAGACTGGCTTCTATTAAACAGCCAAGTATGTGCTGAATTTTTCATGCATGCATTAACTCTGTTACGAGTCATCATCGGCCTTGCCTTCTCTTAAGTATGTTAGGGTCGACTTTCAGTCTAACCACAGGATGTTGTTTTACTAACAGATTTAATATTTACTTTAATTTTACAGAGAGATTTAATATTTAAAGTACACATTTGTTTCCTTTAAAATGCCTAGGCATTAAGTCTGCTTCTGTACAAATGTACAGAGGCAGACTTAATGCCTAGGCAGGCGGACCCTCGCCCGCCGCGCCACATAGGTCGTCAAAGTGTGCAAAGGGTGCTCATCAATAAATCAACTGTATTCAATCCAATGTCAAGGAGTTTCCTCTCTATTAATAGATTTCATAACTTGCCCATGCGTGTTCCTTCTATCGTAATCTATCACGAGTTTAAAAGAAAACGATTTCTGAAGACTTCACTCACCTTCAGTGTCAAATAATATCCCTTATGAAACAGTGAGCCCATGACATTAGCACACAGCTGAGTCATACCTCCTCTAAGTTTCTCAAAGTTCTTTAGTCGTGTGAGTGCCCATGTGTTGTTTGCCGTGAACGCTACCAATGTGTGGAGGTGGACCAGGATGCTCTGCATGTCTATGGGAGACTCCGGCTTCAATTCCTCGAGGTAAAGGCAGCATTTGTACAGAAGATCTTTGATGTGAGAAATCCAGCGGAGACTGGAAATATGGAATGTTTGTTTAAGAATTTGTTATGTGTATAGTGTTCCATTGGCCTTAAAAAGCTCTCGTGGGGTAGGTAGGTAGGTAAATAGAACGAAACAATGACGTTGAAAAGTCATATGATTCAATTCTTGAACAAAAATACAGTCATCTGTATATAAAGAACAATTGACAAGTAAACATTACATTATCCTTATTAATATCTTACACACACATTCAAAATTAGTGCTAAATGAAACACACATTTCTGTGAACAAGCTAATTTTAACTATCTAATTGCAACTATAATAGACTACTCAGTTAAGAAGAATAGGTCAAGTTGATAAGAATACCAAAATATTTAAATATCAGTAAAATGTACATATATTTTGGCTGATATAGTGATGATATTGTTGAGTATTTGTACCACAAATTTGTGTTTGTTATTCATATTCAGTGGTGTGCACTGCATACCCTGTGATCCCATACATATGTACAAGCCCCTCTAAATGATAAATAACTACATATAAATAAATGAAAAACATGGTAGTATAGCCTAGTATAAGTACTAGTAAGTTATTTTTGTGCATACCCTGTCTGAAATCTCTATGCACAACACTGATCACATTATGTAACACCAAGCCTGTATCTCCAAAAGGGTTAGGCAGAGCTGGACATATAGTACACCCATAGTTTAGCCAGTTATGTTTAAGTCCTGAGCCTATTGCCACCAACGGGGCATGATGCACAAATGGAAAAACCAGAAAACACTTTGCCAGGAAATTAAAACAGGGCCTCATGCTCAATAGAAGTGCTTGCAACCACTAGACCAAGGAAGCAGTCAGTTTACAATCATGCATTGGTCAGCATATTGCATCAGCTAAACTGGTACTGATACTGATGCTAGTGATATTGATCTTCTATTACAAATATTACACACATAATATTATGTACTTTAGTTTTTATAAGACACCAATTTTTATTATCAAACTTAACAAACAATATTAACATTTATAAGGAAACTGATAGCAAATTTAATCTATCACCTCCATGATGATAAACGCCTACTTAATTCATGCAAAAATGTGTGGAAAATTTGGAGATCCATATTTAATTATAAGAGGAAAAGTATAAGTGAAGAGTGCATTAAGGTGCAAAGTCTGCTAGTTGTTTAGCACAGACAAATGCATGCAATGCAAGACACATTTATGTTGTCAAGCAAGGCACAATTGAGTCCATTAGTAATCAATTGAAGTCTGTGACACACTACTGCTTGCAAAAGGCATCTTCACTACTATTAACTTAAAACAAAACAATTACATCACTTGACCAATATTTGGTTTTCTAAAATAAGTTAACGTACCTGTATTCTTTATTTAAGAAGACACCAACATAAGACATTTTAACAGACTCTGAGTGTAGGCTCTGGACAATGTACTTGCACAGTTTTTCAAATCGTTTCCGATCTCTCTGTTGGTTGAAGACTAGGAACAGCCTGCATGTTACTTTATAGACTTCTAATGCTGGAATTAGTTCAATTGGCTGAGGAGGTTCTTCCTGTGGAGTTGCTGGCTCGGGAAGGAGCTGGTCGAAATCATTTCTATAGGAACATAAAAGAAACAGGTCAATATGCTATACTGTGCTGTTTTAGAGATAAAATATTATGATTTTTAATTAATTTAGAAAGTGTTTATTTTCAATAATAAATAGATATTGGCCTAAAATTAACATGTTGCTATTATTATATATTATTGTAGGTACTATCTGTTATTGATAACAGTTTATCTTACGAAATTCTGAAGCAATACTTTTTTTTGGCTATGATTATGAAGAGGATAAATAGAGCAATAAGATCACAAAACTCACAGTATACGTTTGAGGAATCTCTGTCTTTCGAGCCATCCTCTAATAACTGCCTGGACGGTAACAGCGGATTGTTCCCGCTTCTTCTCAAGCGCACGCTCCTCGCGAGCCACCTTCGTTTGCTCCAGGAACGAGTCCTTACTCGTCAGGGACTTAGAGAACATCTTAAACAGATCCTATCGTACACAACACAAATAATTCGCTTTGTTTCCCTTTTTGGACTACCTGTCAGGACATCAAGCTGCACCAATGCATCGTTTTAAGCGAAGCTTTCGCACGGTAAGCATCTTTGATGATTGTAAAACACTTTAAACCGACTCTTTAAATCATATTTGCAAAATAACAATTGATTTTATTAAATTTATGGTGTAGGGAGAAGCCCTTCGAGTAAAAATTTGTTATTTTGACATTTTATTTCGGAGTTGCCTTTCGCGAGTAATGTTTTCATCCAATACATTACACAATCGATCTCATCCAAATAATTATTTATTAAACTTACTTCATTCAATATAAGTATTAACTTAAAATCAAAATGTTTTACAAATTAGTTAAATTTAAAAAATGATTTCATAAGTGTATGAAAAAATAATGAACTAGATACTGTTTCGATACGTTTGATTTTTATTTATAACAACATTGTTTCAGTTTGGTGTAGCAAGCTGCGTTATGATTTTTTCCCGCATTATGGTACCCTAATTAATTTAAAAAAAATGACAGTTTACTTTTATATTTTTTTGGTATTTATAAATATGGCTACGGTACTTATTAAATAGCAAATTATTAAAGGGTGAATATTAGGCAAAAATTTGATGCGGCTTAACTTATGCATACTTCCAAACTCCAACTATTATTTTATATCTTTTGATTTGAAAGGGAGTTTATATTCGCTGGCAATAATACACTTTTAATTTCGTTAAGAAAGCACAACACACTTCTTGTCAAGTACCTAATAAATACTTTTAGCAATCGAGTCAGCATTGCCAGCACGCATTTTCAAAATTATATCAATTTATAGAAGATGACATAAAAATTTTAGTATATTTTTGTCAGAGTTCTAATTTAGAACTATGGAAAAAACAAAATATGTTGAAGTTGTAGCGCAAAACTGTACTTTAAGTAGGAGTTTTAAATATTTTCGGGAACTCATATAGGCATTTGAAAACGGAATATCCATAGGTAAATGTGTGGTCAGTAGGTCGTCTTAGGGCCGTCCTGTCTGATTGAGGGTTACTGTTGAACCCTCAATCAGACAGGACTTTTTTTTTAAATTAAATACTTTTACTTGACCTTTACAGATACTACAGAAAATGTGTTTCTTCATTCAAGTAACAGCTGAAGTAAAGTTCAAAAGAGTTGCCATCAAACAAATGTCGTAATTTCCCTACAACCGTGTGGGGAGCTAATTTTACACATGGCAGCTCGACAATTTCACTGTCAAGTAGTGTGGTGTCAAACGTCAAAGTGAAATTAATGGGCAAATGTAAAAATATATCGATAATCATAAACAGTATCGATAGGGGTCGAGTCAAAAATATCGATATATCGTCAGTTTTCTCAAGATTGTTCATACATATTTTCCCAAGCATTCAAAATACGTAAAAAGGAATAGACATGATAAAAATGGTATAATGGTTTTGATTTTCGGTAATTAATTTGTTGAAAAAAAAAAACACTCACACTGATGGTCTTACTTAGGGGACTCGTGTTATTGGGGTTATGGAGATCAGATAGGCTCATAGCATGACAACCGATTTCTATAAACTTCTCGGTCACCGGTACGTGCAGCACCACTTTCAGAATTCCTCTTACGTACAGAGGCTAGCACTTTAAGCTACCTCAATCTGACATATTTCTTTGATAGTGTAACTTTATTACAAGAGAATAAGGTTCACGTTCAATTGGAAAAATTTGACGGCTTAGGATAGCTTGATGTGCTGGCGTCTGTACCTACTCATTCAATCCATTCAATCCAATCGCGTATCACCACACATCACTCTTAGCATTCTTATCTCATCTGCAACTGACTTTCATTTATCCCTTTTGTAGCCAACATTCTGATATAATTAGGGATAAGGGCAGGAGGATGATGATTCTGAACCATGCAGGTCTATACAAAGTCCATACGATGGACCTTAATAGAGAGAGACTTCGACCTCTGAGTTTATTTTGGCGTATCTTCTCAGAATAGTAGGTTAAGAAAAACGGACAAGTCATCATCTATTAAAAAAAACAAAAAAATGACGCGCGTAAGTTTTACTTTTAACCAATTAACTTTATAAACATCATTTACTTATCAATTAAGTATACGAATAGCAATTAAACTGCCTAAACATGAGGTCCTGGGCTTAGGCAAATAGTGGTGGGGTTTTTTATATGGAATTGCTCAATAGTAGCCCGGAGACTGAAATTGTGCCGGTTGGTATCAATAAGCTCGCCATCTATCACATAGAGCTTAAAAAAGCTGTCGAAATGTGGAGGTTCACCTCTGCCTAACCCCTCGGGTAATACAGGCGTGACGTTATGTTAATTATACAAATAGGTGCAACATCCACCGAATTTATTCTCATCGAATTGCACTTTTATCTATAACGAAAACTCTTAACGACATAACACCCTAATCTCCTCATTCCAATTTAATGAATGTGTGGGAACCAATCAGTAACTTATAATTTCTCACATACCCTGAGCTTATTAGGCACTTGGGTACCTATTAACTTAGTCACAGCGTTCCTCATAACTCATTATCTAAGTTGTGCAGGTCAGTGATTAGCGTCCGGTGATTAGCGCTGAGTAATCGAATACCGACCATTGTGGACGGTGATAGGGACAATGCTTGCACAATCTGATAAGTGATAAGGTATTGGCATGTAGGTCCTATGTAAGCTTTGTACTTAGAAATGATAAAGGGTGAAGGTGTACTTAGTCATCAGATAATTTTTGACTCAGTTTGGTGTTGAAATTACTAGTTTGTCGAACGAGAAAGATTAAGTGACTAAAGAGTTCTCATAACTATCGGCTTCTTGACTAACGAAATTTAACGGTGGAGTATAAAATAAAATCTTGAGGTTTTAGTTAGGACCATTTCATTTCCAAAGGAACATATCTCCAAATAGCGCTCTTCATTTGTTTTTTGGACGAGCCCGCCACACTATTTCCAACCACTGCAACTTCTGAAATCCAGAGTCAAAAGTGGCGACCTCAAGAAAAGCGTCGAGTAATTAAGCTCGAAGAGACTAGGAAAAGAACAGCAGACATCGTTGGTGTTCCAATATGTTTCTATGTCCTCAGTGCTTTATGTGAGGTGTTGTGTGGTCATTGCCTGTCAGTCAAATCCAATCACACATATCCGGTGTCGGAGGTCCTCAGATTAACTCTCAATATGAATATCTCTTTAGTATATGTAAATATCTTATTAGTATAACTAGATTCAACAAAATTGTTTTCTGATTTTGTTCTTAACTGACTCGAGTTGTTTAAATCACGATAACACATTAATTATTGCATTTTCAAATAGATAAACTCCGGTATTAATACCACAGAAAGTCAGGAACTCACTATGAAACAGACAGATTGTGGATGCTCTTACGTAGGTAGGTGTTATTTTAGTTTTTGCAGAACAGAGAAACTGGATATGTTTAAAAATAGGCCCAATATCAAAAGTACTCACACCAAAATAAAAAAATAACTTACTTTAAAATGGCACAACTCGCTCTAAATGCCGAATGGGCTTGTGTCGGAGCAAGCCGAATCGAATCACGAAAGTCAATAAATAAAACGGTTCGGTCACGGCACGTTTGCTTTCTCCGCTTTTTTATTCTTTTCTTTTTTCGGGGCCGAGAATGAGGGAAACAAAAGACCTCGATTAGCCGCCTGTCTTGTCTCTTATACGAGCTTAATGCCATGTTAAGAATGGGTTGTTTATGTAGTTTTTTGCCCACGTTGTTTTCCGAATTACGTAGTTTTAATAAAATAAAGTTTTTCTGAAACTGAGAAAGGTCTTATCTAATATGTGGTACAGTGGGCTGCACGTCATTGTACCTCCATAGCCTTAAAAACGGATGATGGATACTTGAAAATTCACAATTATCTTCAGGTAGCTACATGATCATCTTCTTGTCCGATCACGAATTATTTGAAGTCGGCGCATTATGTCTTCTTCTTTCATACATCTCTATCTCCTAATTCCTCCGCATCATATGACCACATGACCCCCTGAGCCCATCCCCAAGTATTTAGGTCTACCGTCCACCCCCAAATAGTTAAACGTGTTATACTGTTCTTAAAATGTTCCTGGATCCACCACTACATTTGCCTATTGTATTGTATAACGGCCCGATATCCGCAACTCCACTATTCAGCACGTTTTATATTCCGTGCCTACGGGCAGCGCCGTAACTAGGGTGGTACCAGCGGTGCCCAGGCACTGGAAGCTCGCACCGGGCGCATAAATGGCTAATTACGGCACTGCCTACAGGTGCTCCATCCGCCTTATACAACACATCTCATCCATCTTGTAGATTAGGCCGCACATCAATGGTAACATAACCAATACAAGCTGGCCTCTTATTTAATTGAAACTACGCTAGGCCAGGTCTAAGTCAAAGTGTTACCACTGACGTGCTCAGTGGTCATTAGAGTTAATTGTCAATTAAGGTATTTATTTTTTTCAGTAACTTGTGCGCAAAGACTAGAACAATCTGTAATGTTGATGTTTTTCAGAGTGTTAGGTACTCAAAACCGACCAGGGATAAACTGATTTTTGTTCAACACAATAATACAATTTCTTATGTTTTATATATCTTCAAAGTCACTTCTTACAACGGTAGGTGGGTATGTACACCTGTCGGCACCCTGCCCTGCCCCAACATGGCCTCGCTAATTACAGTACCTTAAAATATTATACACCGTTATGGTAAAAAATGGCCCCGTCATATACTTTGAAGGGTGAAAACGTTTTCTGATTATTAATAATAATAATATAATAAATATTGCGATTATGGACAATCCACACAGCATCATCTAGCCCCAAGCTAAGCAGAGCTTGTGTTATGGGTACTAGATGACTGATATACTTAATACAATACATTACATAGATAGATATTTTTATTATATATAGCAAATACCCAGAACACCCGGAACAAATATTTGTAGATCGTACAAACATTTGTCCCAAGGCGGGAATCGAACCCGCAACCTCTTGCGTCGCAGGCGGACCTTCGCCCGCCGCGCCTCATCGGTCGTCGATGTTGATGATTATTATGAGGGTACTGCAGTTTATTTGACTGCTACGTTGGTATAGTGGTCACAAGTGCTACTGCTATAAATAAGGTGTTGGGTTCGATTCCCGGGTGGGGTAGTGATATGGAGGTTTTCCATTAGGACTTTCTCAGTAGCAGCCTGGAAGCTGGATTTGGGCAAGTCCCCTATTACATGGGACTAAGACATAACTGGATACATTTGATTGTACTACAGCTGCACCTCTGCCTGTCCCTTCGAGGAATATAGGCATGTGTTTTATGTATGTTATTTTACTAATCATTTTGAAAGCTTTTTTTTTCTGTTGGGTTTTCTTTTCATAAGTTACCGCACTTTAAGAATTGTTTCCAACTATCTCGTAAACACTAAAACACATATTCCCAAATATCAAAATCGGTTTATCCATTTGGGAGCTATGATACTACAGACAGATACACACATTAAACTTAATACACCCCTCTGTTTGTGACTGAGGTTAAAAATTCAGCTGCAAATGTTATTCAGATCAGAGTGAAAATTAAACTTGCAGTGCGGTGCGAAATCCATTTGCTCAGCCACGGCGCCGACAATGGTCTCCATATTCCAAATGCTTTAGTATAAAAAGGCCCATTCGGAAGTTATTTAATGGCCCAACGAAAATCTGGTTCAGGACAGGTTTAAGGGAATGCAAACCGTGTCTTACTGTCCTAAAGATAGCCTTGGAATAACTTTACGTTTGAACTAGCGGTGCCCGCGTCTTCGTCCATGTGGAATTTGACAGAATTTATTGGATTTTATTATTTATGCGCGGGACCCCTAATTATTTTTCTGGAAATAAAAGTAGCTTAGTAGTTACTCCTTAACATGTCAGCTATCTGTCACTGAAAATCCTGTCAAAATCGGTCCACCCGTTTCGGAGATTATCTCAACAACAAAAAAGCAATCTTTTTTTTTAACATGACGGCACCGTTGGCGTAGTTGCTGAGCGATTGATTTTATTAAAAAAAAAAAATGGTTATTTAGTATTACTACCGTATAAACTTGCAAATGCATTTATTAGTAAAAACTATTATTTAGATATTACAAAAAGACACTTGAATTTAAATATTTGTATATATGATACTTATCTGTAAACGCAGTACACATGGTATCGTGATATTATTCCTGACCCTGGCCCAGGTTGACTTGAAGAGTAGAAGGTAGGTACTTGGTGGGTTCAACGATCGATACCCATACAGGTAGATGATTCATCATTTCCAACTATTTTAGGATCGGCTTCCAGTCCAACCGGATGCTTCTAAATGTCAGTATTTTAAATGGAACGTATGCCTATTGGACCTCACCTTGGTAAGCACTGGTTTTCAGACTTTCGGGCTTCTAACTACCCGTAATGACTGGCAAGGATCTACAACTGTCAGCCTCAGCCACGGGACCAATGGATTAACTTTTACGAGGCATGGGGGAGTCTTGATATGTACTGAACGGTCACCCGTCCACAGACTGATCTCGGCAAGCGTAGCTTTACCTTCGAACGGCCCGTGCGGCTATTTCAATTTACGCACGAGAAAAACATCAACAATTAATAAATTAAAATAGGTATTTTACCGTTGAAATATGTCAGTTTAATTGAAACAGTTTCATTGTAAAATGCACAAAAAGCGGCCAGTATTAAGTGGAGACAGCAGTTTTTATTAGTTAAAGAGTTATTTGTCTACCAGCGCTTCTTATGCATCTTATCTATGGACTTTTTGCCGTCGGCACGGGTCTATAAAAGGAGCGAATAATGATACAACTGTCGGTAGGCATGTGTAATGCTAATCGATACGAAATTTTAAGTATGTTGGTTGTAGAGACATCTTGTCCTACGCTTGTGCAAGTGAGGCCATGAAATCATAATTATATATTATTTTGAACGAAATCAGAAACTTGTGGTTAAGTAAGTACCACGTTCGATCGAAGGTTAAGCAATCTTTTTAATTATTGCCATTTTTCGGGGCCAGTGCGGCCAAGTAGAACCCCCAGTTGGTGCAGGACTATTGAATCATAGATATAGGACCATACATTTGGGTAGCTAAACTGAACTCGTTACCTAATACTCTGGAAGGACTATGGCCCCTAGCTCACCAATCTTATGCATGTTTACATGGATAAAATGGCCGACCAAGACTTGCAAAGTAGCACATAGTGACGTAACGACAAGAGGCCTATCCGTAACGATAAAAGACATATCCTGAGGTGTTCGATGAGTGGAGAGGCATTCGACGGCTATCAGCACAATCCTGGAAGTACGATCAAGACCCAGGAGCCAGCAGCTTAATGGAATTATTCCTTCCCCAGTGTTCACTCCAGCCGATCAATACAGGCAAGTCTGAGACGAGGCATAAGCCGTATCTCGAGTATTGGGTGACTTTGACCAGCAGTGGGACCGTGAGGCTTAATAATAAATAACAATACCAGTCTTTTACTGTACCACTGCAAGGCAAATGCCACTTCTCGTACAGAGAAGGCACGAGCATTATACCACGCTTGCTCAAAACGGGTTGGATTTCGGACTTATAATAATTATAAGTCCGAAATCCAACCCGTTTTGAGAACACATCGTGAGGAAAACTGGACAAGTAATTATTATAAGTCCAGTTTTCCGCACGATATTTTGCTTACCCGATGTCAGTAATCTCTAAGATAAACTTGGAAAGTACATATGAATTGAAAAAGTCACATTGGTACTTACCCGTATTTGAACCCTCAACCTCGAGCTAGAGAGGCGAGACTTTAACAACTGGACCATCACAAGTTCATGCCAATAGGGGATAGTAAGGGTTAAATAAAAAAAACTGTGTGACGGTTCTGTACAATCATTAGGTATTTTCACCAAAATAATTGACATTGCCTACTGAAGGTCATAAACTATGAAAGCACTGACATTACTCTAATGAAAAGATAAGTAGAATTAATGGCCAAACTTAAGTGTGTAGTTGAAAAAATGTTTTCAATACATCAATATACGCCACGGTCAATTTTATGACTGCAAATGTAAATTTGTCGTCGTATATTTTCTTTTTTCTTTCTCTCGATATCACTACAAACCATCGATTTTTGGACTTTTTACGATGCTCACCTTTACTTATGCTGTGAGACCTTGCTTCTTACCTTTCATGATTGTAGGTCAACGGGAAGTACCCTATAGGTTAAGATTTACTTGCAACTTCCAAAATAGGTCGAATAAATAGCCCATTTTTTTATTGCGTTGACTTAGAAGCTTCAAGGGACTGTATGCTCACGTATTTGATATTAATTTTAACTTGATACCTCCCCGCTTTCTTAAGAAAAAGAGTCTTGACATACATACAGACAGATAGACTGACAGACGGACAACGAAGTGATCCTATAAGGGTTCCTTTTGAGGTTCCGTACCTCAAAAGGAACCCTTATAGGATCACTTCGTTCCCTAAAATAAATTGTCATAAAAGTAACGTACCTACTGTATACGTGTTATCTACTAACTCCTAGCAAAAGAAATTTCTGTCGGCCAAAAAAGATAAAATACTTCAAAGGAACTGGTGGCTCACTATAACCAACACACAAACCTGCTAAAATGGTATAAGAGGAAATGTTAATTAATTTAATTAACAAATACAGGTGACATGGTTTACAACCTGTTGCCTGTTCCTAGATGTGACATTCATGAAGTACCTTAGTAATTGCATATGTACCTTTACGTGATACGAAATAGTTATCTACCGACCGATCTACGTTTCGGAATTTAGTTCATCATTTAGTGGAAGGAATTCGATAACAAGGTGAATTATCGATAAAAGTATTGATTTACACCTGCAGGAGATACATGGAACCTTCTTTTTTACGTTTTGCTTATTAAATAACTGTAGATAATTGCTTGAATCCAATAAAACAGTTCCACTTAAATAAATAAAATATTTTTGAAGCTACGGTTAGGTTTTTGTGCGCTGGACGCTGTAGTGGGTGTTAGTTCGCGCATGCACTTTATAGTCAAATTGACTAGTGAGTAACTCAAGGCCGAAGATCCGTGCCGGTAACCAATTTAATCTTTGTTTTAAATGACAAGGATTAAATAAAACTATACCCGTTTATTTCTAGACAAGCCATTATTGGTACATAGCGTGTGCTCAATGGGAATATCGGCAACTTCTCGGGAACCTCAGGGGATGTTTTAAAAACGATGATATAACTTTAACTTATAAACAGAAGGCTAAGCATCAACTTCCACCTTTCTAACGAACGACCATACAAACTTTTATCCTCTTTAGGGGATGTATTTTCAAACATACTTCCAACTTTCAATACTCACTGTAGTCATATAAGAGACTCTTGCGCAACTTTTCTAGCTTCTAGGTTTAGGCTGTGCGTTGTCTGTCACGGTACCTACATTAAGATTAAGTAAATAAAAAAATAACAATAAGTGGTTTTACATGTTTAAAAAAAAACTGTTTTTTTTAATACTTTAAGCTATAAGTAAGGGCTAAAAAGTTACAGCCTGCATTCTAAGTTAGCTTTAATTTTCACCTATAACTCAATCATGCATTGCAAGGCAGGCCATCGTGATACTTTTTATATTTAACACAATATATATATATATGTATATCACAAATAAATAAATTTAAATTTGATCTTGAATATGAATAAATGTAAAGAAATCTTCAAATAAAACTATCGCCTGAAAATAATCATCAACTCTGTCCAAGTTTATCTACAACCCACCTGTTTTTTGGAAGTAGTTAGGTACCAATACACCTACCTATTATAATCATTAGGTATCGTCAGTTTCTCACGAAATGTATACGGGACCACCTGGAGAGTGGCGCCTTGTGGGCACCCCCGAAGTCCGTTCAACACACAAATAAATATTGTAAAAACAACCTTCACTGAAGTCGGTAAACTATAAAGTAACTTACGTTATTATAACTGAGTCATCTTTGGGTATCAATAAGAAATCTAGTTTTTATTATATAAAATCGGGTGAAGTTTAAGATTTTAAAAAGATTATGTATTTTTCATGTTTCTTTAGTGATCTTACTTTACCAATTTAGGCGTTATGTAAATCCCACTCAATATAATATAAAACATCTCACACGCATGTATTCAAGTCATATCCATTCAGAGCAACAATAGGCCTTCATCGATACCTGCGCCTACGCACCGAATTCGAATGTCAATCGTAACAATCGAACACGATTACCTGTCAGATAAAGGCGGGCGGAAAGCTCGAGGAAAACGCCACAGGGCAATTCGAGCTGCGAAGGCTTTGACGGCCGCCGCCATTAGTCCGCGCTCCACCAATCAGGCGAAAGGGGCCGGACCATGCGCACGCGCCGCCCGCTACACAAAACCGATTCAGTGTAAACGCAGCTGTCGCTCCGTAGCCACGTATATTCGTCCTCGTTTCCCTACTTCGTTTGTTTTTAATTATGAACTTTTTGTGAGAGTCGACGGTGTATTTGTGTTGTATATCTTAACTTTGTAAGAACATTTTATGTATTTTTAAAGACTGATCTGATGATGTTATTGTGAAGTGACTGGCGCAGTGACTGTTATTCGGTGTTTGTTGGTTAATTGCAAGATGATGATGGATCAGGCTCACTTTGGGGAGTATTTGCTGAGGCAACAGATGTTGCATGCTGCGTCTCTCAGCGGTTTGCGTAAGTTACATTATATATGACTAAGCTTTCTTTGCTGAAGAGAATTTTCTTGAATATCAAACGTGATGTTTTACCTACATCCTTCTGCGGAACGAAAGTCAACATGTCAACACGGAAAGAATTTCTTTATTTTCATTTCCATTCAATCTATCATCAAAATTATAAGAACACATAACAGACTTGTACCCGCAGGTCACTATGTCGTCACACTTGTCACATTCTAAGGTCTTTGGAACTCGTTTCTTTAACTATAATCGCCCATGTTTGCCGTCAGCATAAATAATATCATAAGCGTGTATAATTTTGATCACACTTTGCGATAAGCAGATTTAACTTTGATATTATTTTTAAAGTGGTTCTCGTTTGCTTAACAGACAAGAAAACCTTTATAGTAAAAATATGTATATATGTATCTAACTTAATCATGAATGTATTTTGAAACAGAAGGAAAGCGCAGAAATGTCTACTAGTTAGGTACTAGAAGTACTACTAGTAGTACCTATTGACTCCATAGTTAGTAAAACCTACCTTAGTTGAAAACTTTATTAAATTAACGAGTTTTTTATTGTACCATAAATTGACAATTTTCTACAAACCACAGAAGTTCAACCATTCACTTTACTACCTCACATAAAATTAATTAACCATTTTATAACTTGCATTGAACTTATCACTTCATTACCTACACTTAATTTACGAAAAAAACATAATCTCTAAAACAGCCGTAAAAATATTGCGATGATGAAGTATGAACTAATTAACGAAACGCTAGAATATGCTAATTAATCGCTAATTAAAACAAAGTGTCAGCCGTTAACACAGAATTATAATTATCATATTAAGTCATGTTGATTATTTCTCCAAATTCTATTGGTGGTGCCATCTTTAATATTTTATTATTTGATAAAAGTGGATGAGGCAATAAAAACTATGAAATATTAGGCGTTATCAAGATTGATTGATTGACAAATTTTAATTTTTAATGTACTAGATTAATATAGATCTGGTAAAAAAAAATTGACGAGATATGTCGAATATTTAATCTTGTTTTAAAGGATATGACTTTGTCAATGATTGAATCTTGTTCCTTTTTGTTTCTACACAATACGCTTTATTTCCAAGTTTAAAATTTAGCAGAATAGCTCTATGTATAATGTATTAATCCAAAGAAACATATTTAAACCTGAGAAATGTGAAAACACCACTTAGTTTAGACCTCTGGCACCCGAGCTTAGATTTAGCTTGTGTTATGGGTTCCAGGGCTCTCTCTTTCAAAAAATACCAAAAAAATATAAACTAGTTTGGAGTTACATAGCGATTAGTGTCACTTGCGATTGTTGGCGCAAGCAGTATGGTAGGTAATCTTAATACAAAAACAAAAGAATAACATTAAAATAATACTAAAACTGTAGCCATGTGATTGCGTCGATTCAGCAGAATTTCTTCTGCTTACATAAAAGAAGTCGGTATTTAGGTAAATACAAGCCAAAGGCCCAACGTTTTATGGTTCCCATCTGCAACTTTACAAGAGCCTTAGGAGATTTTATAAAAAAAGACAGAACGACTAGTATTTTTTTCATAAACAATAATCCAACATCCACTCCCACGTATTCAACTACAAGAATTTAAACAAACTAGATCACTAAACTTCACTACTCAATTCCTTAGTGCTCACTTTCCTTACAAAAAAAAACTCTTGTGTACATTTTCACGGTTCTAATGCAGTGGTTAAAGCAGTGTGGTGTGCGATTTAAGAAATTTAAATAAATATAGATCCTTGCGGAAAAGAATACATTTATCAATTTTTAACATAACAAGTACATTGTGGCTTCCCTATCTTATTAAATTTTAACTAGCAGACAATAACAGAAAACTAGCAAAAGAAAGATAAATCTTATCTTTCATTAGTAAGGAAACATGCTGAGAACTACAAATACGCCTAGCTCGCGGTGGTCTAACCATGTAACAGAATTGGGGTCTATTTCAATGGCGTACGCTAAACAAATTATTTGATTAACGCCACACAATAACAAAACGTTTGGTTAACAACTTTATTTCGGGTTGCCGGAAACAATAGACACATTCGTTGTGTTTCACTTCATGGAAAATAAATAAAAAAGTTTTTCCGATCACTATCAGAGTGTAAATTATTTTTTCAAAATGTTGGGTAAATATTTAAAATGCCGGTGGAAAGTCTTTTGACAAGTTGAAGATATTATATAAAATTGTAATTGACCTACTTAAAGAAAATCGTTAAATTAAAATTCGCAGAAAATAGTAATCTTAAACCTACTGGAAATAAATAACCGCATAGTTTACCAGATTTGAATAACAGGTGCCTGTGCCTTTATTCTCAAAGTACGATGAGAAATCAGACGCAGAACCTACGGCTTTATGTGGCATGGGGGTATCACATTGTCAGCTTCCAAACTCCAGGTTGCTTATGAGAAATTGAAAACGGTAAAACTCAACAACACTATGCCCGACCTGGGAATCTACTAAAGGACCATCAAACTTACACTCAGGAGTCGCGCTTGAGACCAACCAGACAGACTTATCATAAATTTATCTTACAATATAATTCTAATACAAAATCAAGCCAAGATATGTTTAAATATTGAAAAAATAAAATACTTAATACACAGTCAAAAATGTGTTTGGAAATTGCGCGCGTTGAAGTCTTTTCTATGGGTGCGGTAACCGGCAGTCGAAGTTTACTTTCTTTTTTCAATTTACAGATAAATAACGATATGTTGATGTTTTAAATATAAAGTTCAATATTTAAAGTTGTTTAATGCTTTTTCATGTAATAGATTATTCTAAATATTTCCAGTAGACCCGGTTGATCTACTGAAAAACATCGATAAAAAATTGAAGCGGCAATATATTTCTGTATCACTAAAATCCATTAGCATAAATATATTATTGTTGGAAGATGAAGTCTCTCATTTCCTGAAAACTTAAAGAGACGGTGCGCATGCGCATGCTTATCCCTGCGCGCCCTATGGGAGGATGTACTACGTAGTGGGATAGGCCGCACTTGGTGATGGGCTCGCTAGGCATGGCGGTCTGATACTATTTATGAGTGCATATCTCACGGGCTGTAGGGTTTTAGTCTGTGGGAATCCGACACGATCTTCCGTTGTTCCCTGACTGAGGAGAATTATTCCACGAGATAAAAAACCTCCCGCTCATTATATAAATATTGAAACACCTCTTCACTGAATCTTTTATATTAGCATTTATTATTTTATACTTACATTTTAAGAAGGCTACTTATTCCTAGTTACAATAACTCAACTATATTGCTAATTACAAGTCTCCATAGATAGACACAAACCGATAAAGTGTTTTCCCAACATCATTTCAGTAATTTAAAAGCTTAATTCAATGGACAAATAGTTTAAGAGATAGTACTAGCTACCTGGTACTCTTTGTACAAAAAATATCTTTAAGGCGCAATAGGTCAATAATAATAGGGTCCAAGAGACACCTGATAACGTGTCCTACGTGCCTTGACACCTGCACGGGTATGACGGACGCTACTTATGGTGCCAAACTCGTGGAGAATTACTGGGCAGACTGTATAGATTCGCTAGCCATTGAGCTAAGAAGAAGATAGGATCGCAAGTTTCATTAAAACCTCGAGCAGTTTTTGCATGAAACGATAAATCTTCGGTGACCTTTTTTTTCTAGCGTTATAAGTAATCTATTCAATATTATAAAACTTGAAAGTATGTAAGTGCTGTGCACACCTATAAGTGACAAATTCACTCTAGATTTTAAGTTTAATTGTTACAGTACCCCAAAATGTCCTAACGTGAATGTTTGACGACCTATGTGGCGCGGTGGGCGAAGGTCCGCCTGCGACGCAGGAGGTTGCGGGTTCGATTCCCGCCTTGGGACAAATGTTTGTACGATCTACAAACATTTGTTCCGGGTGTTCTGGGTATTTGATATGTATAATAAAAAAATATCTATCTATATAATGTATTGTATTAAGTATATTAGTCATCTAGTACCCATAACACAAGCTCTGCTTAGCTTGGGGCTAGATGATGCTGTGTGGATTGTCCAACACTATTTATTTATTCTTTTTTTTTATGTATTATTGAATAAGTCGTTAGAATGCCATAAATAAATGACCTCATCAGCACCATTATCTAACCCAGCATACCTGCACATAGCACAAAGGAAACGCGTTACATAGGTGCCGAGGTACTCGTGACAATAAACACTCTGTAATACACATAATGACCCCCTCTCACCGTGCAGGCATGTACTCATTCATAATGTTTTTACTCCATTGTCTGAGCCGTGGATTAAATAATGCCCGTTTTTCTGCATTTAACCTATAGGGTGAAAGGTGTAATTCATGTCTGTTAGTTGTTGTAATAAATATTACGGGAATATTACGATGGAGGTTAGAAATACAATTTATTAAAATAAATGGTTCATAAAGAAATCATTCCATTACAGACACTAGACAGCTCCTAAGTAACTCATTACAGCTCCCTTGGGTTTTAGCGTTGTCATTATCTTTAATATGGTCAGTAGCTACTATTTATATACAACAAAAAAAAATAGGTAGCCAAAAGTAAGCCCAAAAGTGAAGTATTTTTTAAAATTGGTATGTCATAGACATTATGTACGCATAACTATATTTATTATGACAATAAATCAATATTTCTTCAACGTCTGTCTCAGTTTCCTTCTAATTATCCTGTATTATTTGACACCGGATTATTGTAAAAACCGTAAGTCCATAATAAATCTCGCGAGATTATAAACTTTCGACAAATTGACACACTCGCGACTTTTATTATAAAGTCATGGTATTTCCAATTTTTCGGTGACATATAGGTACCCAAGTAATCTTATCATCATCATACCGCTCCGGTTCCTCGTCCGGCCCATTCCTCTTGGGCTTTATTATTGTGAACTTGCAATATGTAGAGTTAAGACCTCCTTGCTCTCTAGTACCTTACCTTTATTACATCTTATTTCTACCGCTGAAAAAAATATTTTCCCCTTGCCTTTTAAAACTTACATAAATATTGGTACATTATTGGTATACTCGTATAAGTGTGACGCAGGACTACCCAAAAGCACCCAATATTCGGTAGATGCGCTTCATTCACTCGAAGTTTTTTAGCGGTAGCCTGTTTTTCAGTCGCCTTTCGTTTTCATTCCGGCTTTCAGGGGTTAGAGCGGTTGGGTATAATGTAGCGGGATTAATACTGTAGTTGCTTTTACCCGAATGCACCTGAGGACTTAAAAATTACCAGAAGCATTTGAAACTAAAATAGTTAGGAGTACTTATGTCTAAATTACACTAGCAGGTACCTTTTCATAGTACTAATACCTACATAGTATCCCCATACAAAGGGTACAACGTAATTCTACCTATTAAGGTGGAAAGGGCGTCCATTAATTATTTTTAAGAATTAAATTAAAATTCCGTTAAATGGCGAGTTCTTGCTAATCTACCGGTTCGTCACATTGACACAATCGGTTTTCTACTTAAATCATTATTACAAGATGATAAGGCGTATAATCGTTTGACATATTCTTTGTCGAGTATGTCACCCCGTAGCTGGAACTAGAACATAAAAGCGCACGCGCACCTGCTGAAAGTATACTAATGATATGAGACTCTATTGATGAAGCAATAGAGCTAAAATTTTAATGTCGTATTTTACATAGCAGACTATTTTGATACATGTGTGGGTAGGTACATAGATATGTATACGTTTGGTTCCTTGCAATAGGTCATTTAATGAAGTTGCATTTTAATATTGTGGAGAAATAAACCTATTTTTATTAACTAAAATAATAAATATTTAGCCACCTGTCTTTGTCTTACTTGTGCCTGATATTAATCTGTTGACTTAAATACCTACTCTCTTATTTCAAGATAGATTTAACACCTTTAAATTATCTTGATAACTGTTGTAAGCACACATAATTATGATTATCTGGTCTTCATGAGTAAATTATAATTTGCTGTAAAATATTTTTTGTGTACTTACTCGTAGTAAAATAATGATTGTTCAAAGTTCTTTATTTTGTTTAGTGTTTTTGGCTGAGGAATGTGTTGTTTGTTTGTTTGGTTTGTGTGTGTGTGTGGTATGTGTGGTTGTTTTGTGTTGTGAACTATACCAGATAGCAAGATCAAACATACTCGTAGCTTCCCCACTACTTCAACCATCAAAATTTCAGTTCGCATATCATTAAATCTCAGTTAGTTATCAACTTGCTCATGCTCTACAAAATTCCCAAAGGACCAAAATCAGGTGCACACTCCCTACTAAAATATTTAATTTCATTGAGTCTCAATCCATTCAGCACAAGTTGAGATGATCGCCCCAGCCTCCGAGTCAAAGATAATTGCTTGTTAAAGCGGCCCAGAGCTGCTGTCATTTGGAACCATCAATGTCGCGTCATCAAATTATATCGGAGCCTTGTACGTTAGGTTTTTGTCCCAGCTAAGGATATTTATGTGTTTTTGTTCACTTTGCTGCATTGTTTTTTTATGATGCAGATGCGTTGTGAATCTCAATTGAAGTTATTTAATGAGGATTTGATTGTGGATCTTGTAGTAAGTCTACCTTCTTTTAAATCAAAATGGTACACATATCTTAATGTTAACTAGCGCAAGTTTTTTTCTCATTTATGAGAAAGAGTGATCGCACCGAAATTAAATATTTATATACTAGTACACATACAAAACACTTTCAAAGAATCCAAGTAGGTATACTTTAGTATACCCACTTGGATTCTTTAAAAGTACGGATATTTTTTTCTGATATAGTATTTATACTATGATATCAGAAAAAAATATCCGTACTTTTACCCCAATTGCTTTGCAATACTATCATATTATCGACAAATCGTTAAGTACATCACACATGGTGGGCTAAGCATTCATTAGAATTATATTATTTATTTTATAGACATAAGTATACTGTGAGTACACGAATATCTATAACCATAAACTCCAATATTTAAAACTTACAACGCCGACACAAGCAAATCGTACAATTATTTTACATCGGCTCTTTGATCCGGGCAGCGCAGGCGCCGTCGCCAAAACTTCACTCATAAAAAAACAATATTAAACATCATCAAATGTAAAGAAGAACTTACACCATCATACCATCCATTCGTGCACTTAATTGTGAACGTTATTGGCTTCGAAATAAGATATAAAACTAAAAACAACGGTTTCAGATCGTATCTGGTCTTTTGAGCATTTTCGTCATATTACCTCATTAGTGATGTTTCCATAGAATATCGTCGGTTATACGAGCGTGTCGGGATGCTGAACTAACGAGTATTTATTAATTAATAAACTCGTGAATGATTGGAGTGTCACGGACAGTTACATACCTCAGTTTATTGAATATCATTGTAACGGTGATTCTTGATAGATGTGTGCAGTTTTGTCTTAATTTGTCTGTGTTAGACAGTGTTTAATTGAGTATAATTTATATTGTGTAATACTATTGCTTAAAATTCACAGTGGTATAAATATAGGAAAATATACCCAACAACTTCGATTCTTATTTTATTTTAACATTGCCTAATTGGTATTACTTGTAAGTTACAAAATAATCTGCGAATAGCACTAGAAAAAAAAATATAGCCCTTTTATTCCTTTTGAATTTAGAGCAAAACCTAGAGTTAATAGTTTTAATTAATTATAATAAAATTGAAGCTACAGTTTTACTTGTCCATTTTGAAGTAAATAAAATTATCCGTTCCTAAAAGGCCTGACCAAAAGCCAAACAGTGCATCCTTGTTAGTTCAACATCACTTCCAATCAGAAATCATATAATTGATGAAACGAATTCTACGTCTGTCGGAAATTATAGAGAAAGCAACAATAATCTTGTAGCCTTGTATCTAATAATACGTTGTAATGTATTATGTATTAGTAAACCTTCATATTCAAAACCTGGAGTTATATAATTAATATAAGTCTGAAATCGCCAACCCGTCTTGAGCAAGCGTGGTGATTAATGCTCATGCCTTCTCTGTATGAGAAGAGGCCTTTGCCCTTCAGTGGGACAGTAATAGGCTGGTACTTTACTTTTTTACTTTTAAACCTTCATAAATTGGTCCTTCATATTTCTAACTTGGTCCTTTGAGTAAATTTGTATAAATCCATGTAAGTTTCACGCTACGATATAATTCCTGATTTCAGTTACAGCCAGTATGGTTCTCTTTACACAGCACTTATATTTTGCGTGTGTTGCAATCGTTAGCAGCCGTTCAGGCGAACCATAACTTGGGACCACTTTCCTGTACCTGGGACCACTTGTCTGCAACATAAAAATATTATATACTACACATACCTACCATACTATATTGTAAGGTACATCAAAAGAACCGCCCACACCGATCATAAATTACAATTTAAGTTTATGAATGAATATTTTTCGCAGTATTATACCCGGGCTGGTGCCTTGATTACTCGAAATGTCGTATACCTTGTCATTGATTTATAATTAAAGATGAACGGATATTATTTTGACGTTATTAAAACAGAAATATTGATAAAGGAAATGGTTTTTGGATCAGATTGTTATTGATATGTCCAAAACGACCTCGGATGTCACAGAAATATTTTTGACAGTTATTGCAGTCAGTCAGTGAAAATCAAAACGCCAATAAAATTGGTCCTAATGTCAACGGGTCTGGCCGTAAATGACTAGTACTTTCTATGGCTACTCGCCTGGTGGTAGTGCCAATTTAGAGTTGTTTATCTCATTATTCATCTCCAAGATCACGGGCGAAGAATATAATGTCGTGAAGGTAAAAGTTGTTATATGTAGGACGAGGATAAGTATAATTTAATATGCATATTTTCACGGTTATTCTTATCTGAAACCTTCCCGTTCAAAATTGATATTTCCCACAAGCGTTGTCATGTTGTCATACAAATTTTAATTAAATTTATTAACAAATTTATTTATTTCTTCAACAATGATAAACCTATTAACACATGAAAAGAAAAAATAAGATAAAGAATCAGAGGGCATCGAAAAATTCATCCGCATCACTGTCAACGGGAAAAGTGCCCAGAAGGCTGGCAGCATTGCCACGTTGAATGGCAATGCTGATTCTTTGGCCAAAAAAAGGCCAAGCCTCTGGTCACGTGAAGATTCGACCAAACGCTTCGCGATGTCTCGAAAAACTACATTTTTATATTGTTATCTTAATTAGCTATAGATAATTTACAATTATCTTTTGTAGAAGCTCTGTGTTAGCGTGTCGGTTCTTATAACTGTGACAGAATTTTTCATAACTATGATCTAAAGCATTAGATACCCAGTCTTACTAAGAAACATCCATTGATTGACAGTGATATAATTTACAATGAAAACTGTAAATCAACCATAACCACCCGTGTTTAAATATAGAGTTTTTAAATCTCAAGTCTGTACTAATTCATAGAACCAATAAAAATTCTTCAGAGCTGAACAAATTTCTTGACAAGTTGGAATTTACATATGATTTTTTTTTTAATCTTGTATTTTGGTATTTATTTGAATAAAATTAAAAAAAAAACAAAATCTATCCAGCGCGTATCTTATCTCTAAATATGTCAGAATTAAACGTCTTCGAATTTTTTATGAATCCAGTTTTATTTATATGATACATAAGTAGAGATGTCCACGGTACCGACCGTGGTGACAAGGCGAATCTGGCGGGTATTAATGCAAATATTTCTATAATTTATTCAGTGCTTCACTTTATAATGTATCTACACACTTTATGCTACTGATTTAGCTATTAACTTTGCTTATTTTAAATGTTTTTACGAGGTATTTGTGGTAAAGTATTGTTTGTCTTCATATAATAATGTACTTTTTTATGACTATAATAGAAAAACTTTAGTTAACAAAATAATCACATAAAACTTAGGAAGTTCTACTTATTCATTCAGTCATATTTAATGTAAGTCATAGTTCACTGGCTGTATAATCTGTAAGTGAGAAAGTAATACAAGAATTATGTAATATTTTAGCATTAAGATATATATTTTAGATTACGGTAAGAACAGAACTGGCGTGAACGTGTGTTCAAAATTACATTTAATAGAGACAATAAAAACAGGTCACGGGCTGCATCTAAACCGCAAGCTTTTTAAAAGTCTGCATATATTGAGGACAAAAAGAATTGGAATTAAAATTAATATCTAGTACTTGCCGGTATCGTTTTAATATTAACTAGTACTTAAAAACTATGTTATTAGTGCAAAATAGGCACACAAACACAATATTAAAACACTACAAAACACGCAAAAACTAAGCATCCAATTACATGACGGTTTAATAAGCTGCTCCAATTAAATTTACACAGTTGATGTTGACATTTTTACCACCAATTATTTGTTAATTACAATTTATATATGACAATGCTGGGGCGCGTTATATGTACACCGCTGTCTAAGTAGTACACCTGCTAGAAAACACCAATCCCATCTAGTATACTTTGTAAAAGTATTATAGTTTTTAAAAGTATTACTTTAAAACGATTTACAAAATAAACAAACGAAAATATGTAGTAAAAAGTCTTTCACTAACAATTTTGTTGCCTGTTAAGAACACCTACAAGTCTCTGTTATCAATTTTCATAATTATATTACTAAGACATATATGTACTTACTTACATCTTAATTAGATTACCTATTTGCGACATCAACAGAACAATTTTCGGATAAAAAAGTTGTCCATCTTTATCTACTACATAATACGCATTTTTTCTTATCGTAACTAAAAACTGTGTAGTAATTGTTGTAATATTTACACACATAACAATGTCCATGGTTTGTTTGCAGAGCACCGCGTGGGCGCGGACGCCGAGCCGCCGGCTTGCGAGGCGCGCCTGCTCAACGGAGACCTCTGGCGGCGCTTCCACGACATCGGCACCGAAATGATCATCACTAAGGGAGGACGGTGAGTCTCACTCATTACTATAGAACTAGACTTGATTTTCTTTTGACAGATCGTATAGGACATTCAGCATAGGACATTTTTAACGAAACTTTTCACAAAAAACTTCGACAGATAAAATGTAGCGTCTGACATTGTAAACAAATCTATGTAATTGTTTAATTCAAAAGCGAAGATATTCACTATAATATGATGGATGGATCTTAACAAACAAAAAGCATTGCCATTTGAACAGACGACCATGTTTTTTGTTTGTTATATTATAGCTTGGAAAGCCTCATGTGAAGTAATATACTTACCTTTAATTTCGTTAAACCGGTACAGAAAGGGACCGAAAAAGATACCTATTCGATTGTAGAGACGATAAGGATAACACTTTAAAGGAATATTTGATTATACCTATGCCCTTTTTTAACCGGATCGGAGGACCAACTAATATGTGGGATGGGTTTATAGGGCTTGCGAATCAGGTAGCCCTACCTATATTAAAGTGATGATACAATAACAAGTAGGGTAACATGACTGATTGGTTCTCAAGAATCGAAGTATTTCAGTCAGTTTTAGAGGGAATAAGTAATGTATTATCTCATCACAACGTCAATGACGCACAATTTAAGTAACGTTGGCCAAGTTATGTGATACTAAAATCAGAGACAATCGCTTAAGTTAAAATTCGTTCTCTTTATGTGCCAAACGTGGACGGCCACTTAACTATGTGAAAGGGGCTCAGAAATCATTTTACGCCACACGTAGCGCCCCGGGCATAAAGTGATTATTAAAACATAAATTCTTCGAAATTAAGTGAATTGTATGGTGGGTCTGTAATAGTCTCTGTTTCGGTTAGCTTGCAGCAGTAAGTTTAATTAAATTGGGGGGTAAGTGTTCTAAGTTATCATCTTAATTTTATTCAAGTAAAGTTACAAAAACGTTTCTGTTCGCGCAATTACTCTTTATGTCAACGCATCACAAATACTTTAGTATTTATGGTTTCTTAGCATTTTTATTTCCACAAAACATTGTATAATTCTCGAAAATTGTTTCCTATTGTAATTGGCGAATAATGTTTGTAATTGTTTTCCATGTAAAAATAATTATTATAGACATTTAATTGAGAGATATGTCTTAATTTGCACCTGCCCCTGCTATTATCGGCATTTCGCGGGAAGTACTGGGAAGGCGCGCGCCGCCCTACGCCCGCCCTGCGCGTGCGCCGGTGACACGAGCGACGCGACAACGAGACCTAGTCGCCCCCAACATTTAGAATTCATTGAAAAAAGCCTTTCGCCTCACAATCTACTCAATTAAACTATACAGCTGTCGGAATCCAAGAATGGAATACACAAAAACATATTACTCGTAATAAATTACAAAATAATAACAAAAACTTAACGAAAACCCATTAGGACTGCTGAATCTGACGCGAGGCTTGTTAACGGATAATTTGGGAGACGGGGCCGGACCTCCGTCATAGACAAAACAAACAGCTGCCCGGCAATTTGTGCATTTCTCTAAATGGCCGAGCACAAATTACAGCTTATTATAAGCTTGTTTGCTTTACGACGGTACCCCTACAATTATATTTTTTTCGTGATCGATAATGTGGGTGCGAGCAGTGAAGAAATTACACAGTCGTCGCGATCTCGGCGCCTCCGCCCTTCCTGCGAGCGAGAGCCGCGACCCACCACGAGGCGCGCACCGCTCCGCACCGACCGCACCGAGCCGCACCGACCGCACCGCGCAGCGCTCATTACGCGCCGCATCTCGTTATTAGCAGATGGCAGCCTCGGGGCGACTCGGACCCATCCGACAACTCAGACCGGAACATTACACGTAATAGTTACAACTGTCTATGTTTCTCACAATCAACCGTAGATTGACTCGTTAGATATTAATAATATTTTTGGATACGTAATTGTTTCACGGTAAAGAACGGAGGCCGACCACCATAGCCGCGCGCCGCCAAAAGAAAGTTCGATCAATAATGAGCATCACGTCCGTTCGACTTCTGACGGAGTTAAAAATGAAAATATTCCGTAATTAATGGCGTGTAATTAGCGTTCGAGGACCGCATCGCGTCGACGACCACTCTCTTATTAAAATGACCGGTAAAAACTAGACGCTGGTCGCAAACGAATAGCTGTCGTGCGCGATGGCTGTAGCGGCGCGCCTGCGCACTGTCCCGGTTTTTGCGCTGGCCGATAATTAGCCGGGTTCATCTGTGCTCCTGTCATCTCCTACACGTTTTTTTGGCGCGGCCGCCGGCGCAGACCACCGCGCGCCGCCGCCCGGCTAACATTCCGATAATTTACCGCTTTATCCAGCGGTTGGTGAATCTCGTTAGCTTAGCTGGCCGCGCCCGTCTAGAGGTCACTTTTGTTTGTTTTGTATTAACGATGCCGCGTGAGAGAGGCCGGGGGCGCGCCGGCGCCGACCCTGGCGCCATACGAATCGAAATGGGTCAAAAATATTTCATGCATTTCTCGTATTGAGCACTAGCCGAGGCGGTGCGTGCGCACGGTAATTGAGTTATTCTATGAGCGGCCATCGCGCTGTTGGGAACAAGTAACATTGGAGAGTGTAACTTGATGCTTTTAGTTGTTGTTCAAACAGTGTTAAAAGCTGTTCTTTCTGTTCTTTATCTGGTTTGGTTCGCGGAGTGGGACTGGGTTTGGTGGGATAATTGGTTGTGCAAACACTGGATTTGGGCGGTTCGTTTGTGCAAGCGGGGCAGGCGGCGTGTGTAGTCGGAGTTAACACCTGCCACGCTCGGCGGCCATGCCACAGCTTTATGTGTTAACTTTGGATCTGTAGGAACAGCCATCTCAAATTTACCACCTGTGAGGAACTGTAAATAGTTTGGTATATAGGAAGGCTAAGCGGCAGCATGTACTCCTCTGATTGCTTCTCAACAGGTTTATCCTGTGTTCTTGTCTATCGTCTTTAGGCCTAAGAGCGTCAGTCAAAATATTTTGACGGCTAATGCATTTTTTGACACAAGAATTGTCTTGCAAATCATTCACGTATATATGAGACATGTATTAATAAACAATAATCACCGTGGGGACAACTGTAGGCCCACATGCAGCTGGTCGTACGCTCAGCACAATAATAAACTGGATAGATATGCTGTCGGCGACACGTCCCATCTGTTCCACTGCATGTTCAGAGATAATACTTAACCCTTAATAATCGCTGTACAAACAAACACTGGGTGGAATAGAGTAGGTTATTTATTTTTTCTCAAAACCGAAATATGACAAATGGGCGAGTCAGCCACGGCCGCCGGCGGCCGGCGCGCATCGCTCGCGTGTCGTCGCGCGGACCTCCCGCCATTTTAAAAACAAACACACAACACAAAAACTCGTTATTTATTCCTGTGTTATTCGTCGGGAAGGGCGCGCCCGAATTCGCTTGAAAAAATCATAAGTTATAATTAAAAACGTCTGCTCACTCTCGGGTACCAGCGTAACGCTGGCCCGTCAGGACCCGTCGCGTTGGACTCACATTGCTCACAGCCGATTCGTGAACGTGTATTACGCCCGTAATTGACGTTTACCGCCGACTTTTACGAGATAAAAGTCTAATCAGAGTTCGAATCTTCGTCCAGAAATCATATCTAACAAACGAGCGTAAGCTAATTCCGTCGCTTGTTTTAACAGAAATACCAAATAATTGATTCGATCTGTGTCGTAATTAAAATGGGTGATTAGGTTGCGCGGGGAGCGGCGCCGGCGCCTCAAAGCGTCGCCGGCAACATTCCTTTTGTTTTACCACGGGTCGTTTGTCGCCTGCGCGGTGTGCGCGTCCCTGTCGGCGCGGGCGGTGCGCGCGAGCGGGACGTGCGCGGGCGCCGACCGCCTGCGGCGCGCCGGCCGCCCGCCGCGCGCCCCGCCCCAACCACGCACCACTAATAATCAGATTATGACAGTCGCCGTCTTCCGAGCGATCCACTGGCCACTCGTCACTCCTCCGACTCTCGCCACTGCTTGACGTTAGAAACTCTCCTAACTGCACCGACGTGCCAGATTGAGAGATATCGCAACTGCTAGCGCTGCACTCCATCGTAATTGACATAATGCCTCTTTGTTTTAGACTCCGATAGCAGCGGGAGGTTACTGAATGTCAGTGGGAAATTAATGAAGGTCCGATCAGTTAGCTCGAAAATTTGTTAAACCTTTGCCCCTACCTGCAGGTTCTGTTGACATATATTCTGCTTATTAATTAAGCACATGTCTCTGTATTGTGTGTGCCCAGTTCGTGGCTTCTGCCTTCTTTTATGGGTTGGTATTACGCACAACATGGCCATAATGATTGACGAAACGTCATCAATGCCATCTGCTACTACTGCCACCCTACCCTTTCTCGAAAAAGAGGCAGTCAAGAATTTTCTAAACCAACAACCATTTATCAACAGGTAAACAAAAACTATAATTTGAACCAACTTAGTAATTTTGTTAGAGTGCCCAGGTGTCGATTAAAAGTTCCTAAACGTCAAAACGACAGTTACAGTTCTAAAGTGAAATGAAATTACGGTAAATATTAGAACCCTTTAACTTATAGAACGACTTGTTTGTACAATTTTAAATTGATAGAAAACGTTTACAGTAATGAAGGCTTAGATGAAACCTTTAGAAAAAATTGTCGCTGTTAAAACGTACTGTCATTGTATATAATGGGTAATTCCGGATAGAAGGACCAGGAATCTGAAGCACGCGCCGAATAGTCGCGCCGCCTTCGAGCGATCATATCGCAATATCTCTTGGGAACAAACCACACACCATTCCTCACATTTTAATACACGAGCTGTCCATCGTCGCATTCAGGTGTGTGTTCGTGCCAAGTTTTCCTGTTGAACCGTCGTTGTAGCTCGCGCATTAAGAGATATCCATCATCGTTCACCGAGCCCAAAGTTGAGCGATCAACAGAATGGCACAGTCATCGCCAGCTCCCGCGCCTTTTTGTCCCGCCACGACCTAAAACAATCGACGATCGAGGTAAAAAAACAAACACGAAAACGATAATTCGAATTTAGAATATAAAAAATATGCGTCCGGGCATCATCGTGGAACGGCGCATGATTCGTTTTTTGCCGGACGACAGACAGCGGTTCTGATGATAATTTCTCATTAGGTTATAACATTTTTGTCGGTTGAAACGTCGTAAATTCCACGAATAATTTAGGGAAGAAAGTGGTCGTGTTGAAGATGTTTTGTTTTTATGGCGCCAACGAGCAGCTCGGGTTAGATCGGTATCTCTCGATACAAGCGTTTAACCCATGTTACTCGGAACTCGGGAATTATTCTCACGGAGTCCGACTGGCTTCGCTACCCAACAAATTGTAATGTGAGCGAATGAGACAACTCGCATTCTTTTACATGACTTCTTTGATGCAGAAAAAAGTAATCATCTGTTCCGATACGTCATTACTTTTTTGTGGGTTCATTTGATCTAAAACAAACAGTTGTTTTCGTCTGCTTGATTGGGCACAAGGGTTGTTTGTTCGCTTACTATCAATAGACAGCACGTTACGTTGTGTAAGATGACATCTGACATTGGTGGACATGAAAGCATTCAGTGTATACGTGCTTGGTCCTACGTGTCCATAATGCGTCTCCCAGAACCCGCAGTGATTATACCCCGACAGTTGTCGAGGGTGCGTCGTTTATCATAACGTGGTCGTAAAAACATGGGAACCCACGTACAATGGTAGCAGTCAGGATAAAAAGTTATGATATTTATGAATTTGCTACATTTCACGCAAGATTTGTCGCCAACGAACCGTTTGATTTGTTTTAGAATGTTCGATTTACAGGAATACGTGTTTGTGAACTAAAATATACCGTCTAGCAGATATCTCTTCAATGCATGTCTAACTGGAGATTTCATTTTTACTAGCTATCTAAGAACCTTTCGTTTCGGTCCGTTTCGTTCAAACAAATATATTTAGATGACATACAAAGCTACATATAAAGCTCTTCTCTTGAAAGACTAACTCTTAAGTCTTTACAAAAAGGTTGGACCGTGGCGACAATGACGTGCGACGTTGTGATGTGACCGAGACTGAGAGGACGAAGGGAGGGAGGGATGCGAGCCACCCGCGCGCTCGTGCGCCGATAGCATCGGGCGGCCGCGCCCGCGCATCGCGACATCACGCGCCGATGTGTATCGCGCACGGCGACCGCTACCGAAACCTCAGATAAGCGCAATGGGCGACTCGGGGTGCAGACGGACGCACGATTCTCGAATAAATGTGTCGCTTCGGCGTCTAAGTGTACGCTATGCTGTGAGAACATGACTGATTTGGACACGAATGTTGACGAGAATATGTAATGGCAGCGTCGAGATGATCACGTTGATAGTTTGGTCAGGGACATAAAAGTAGATTGCATGTTACATCATCTCTTCTAACCCAAACACAAGCGAAGAAATCTGTAGCTGCATCCTTTAAATTTGGACCTTAATTGTGGCTTCGTGTCTTCTGTTCTCAACTTTCTATTACTTACAATTAAAGTCTCGCACAATTGTCATTCACAGTATAATCCAGAAAATACCTATCTAACGACAGCATCATTCATATCAATCATAGTCTTCGTAGAAAAATGCCAGTGCATGATACCCTACATGAGAATTGAAAGACGACAACATGCACTGCAATTAGTAGCGAGCAATGCGTTCCAGATTAAAGTCCGCACACATTAGTTGAGACGTGACGATGAGGCGACATCAAAACACATTTCTGTGAAACATGTAACAAGGGTTCAATGTCAATAGTGTGCTGGATGTCGCAACGCCCACTAATTGCGTTGATGACGCGGCCGCGGCGCGTTTGAACCCGACACATTACAGCCAGCCTTGGCGCGATTCCCGGTACCTACATGACTGTCATGTGGATGTTGTGGGAGCGATTAGCGACAGTGGCGCAAAAGGACCAATCGAGTGACGTTAGAGTTGGCTCGTTGCAATGCGGACCAAGTATGGAATCGGAGCGGGCATAGTGATGATCCTGCGGAGCATACTGCTCCGTATATATTTTGTAAATAAGCAATGTATTTGTTTAAGAACCGAATTTCTTTAGAATCTATTGGTATAGCAAAAATGTGGCACGAGGTCTTCTTGACATAAATTTGGCAGATCATTAATCAAATCGAAATAATAGCATCGGGTGACGTCACGCTCAATCAAAAGCGTCGAGACGATAATGGCGTAGATTCGCGAACAGTTATAGAAATAATGGCATGGTCTAATACGCGAGCCGTGCCCTGCTTGTACCATCCACACAGAATTAATATCAATTAACACACGCGGGCTTAATTGTGAATCGGGCAGCTCGCGTGCGGCGGTGCCTTTGTCGGCGCTAGTGATCCCCCCTCTGCGCCTCCGTGCGTGTGCGCAACTTTAATTCGCAGCCTAACCCTTTCGCTTCTTCGAAAATCCTAAAATACTGGCGCCATTCTCTGTGACTTCCGTTAAAGGATAATGAACTCTAGTACTATGAAATACGGTTGCAGTTATGCATGATGGTGGTTCTAGGGATCGCGGCATCACGGTAGGATGAGCGGAGATCCTGTACTTGATTGATTGCTGCTCGTTTGACTGCTACTACCGTGTTTGCTTATTGTACTTGTGGCTAATGGTTCTTGTTAACTACTGCAAATTAGTTGCAATACATGGGGCTTGGTGGGCGATCCAACTCCCAATAAAAGTACGGAAAATGTAGTAGCCTATAGGGAGTCTTTCAATAATCGATTTGTACAGAGGTCTCTTTCGTAAGCGGCTTACTTCTGAACGGCAGTGAATACAGTAACATATAAATTTCAATAATTGACATCCAGTATCTTTGCTAAACGGCGTCCGAAACAAATTAACAACATAAACCGATGGGAGTTTTACGAGATTACATGGCAGGGGTTTACTACGACTGGGACATATAAAAAATATGACAAATATTAAAATTCAACAGCTACTATCAACAGATCGCTATTATCTTAGATAAAATCACCGCGTTTGTGGCGATCATCAATTCTTTGCTTATATCACAACTTTGACAGGATTATAATTAGAAACTGTCCGTTCTTTTGGGTTGTCCTTTTTAATGTCGCTAGTCGGGTCCCATACTGCGCTCGCATTTCATTAACTCAAAATGTTAAAAAATTGGGAGTTCTCATAAAACGGTGTGATTTATGCCGGCTCGGGAGCTAACGAGCGATCGCCACTGGACTGGGGGCGCACACCGTGACCCACACCACTCCAATGGAACTTAAACTGCATACCGCATACATAAGGACCAGTTTTCAAAGAGATCCGGCATCTCAGTCTAAGGATTGTTGATCGGACAATTAAGCTCCACGTGTAATGCAATCGAATGGTTCTCATTAATACTTTAATTGATTTTGTTTCAGTTTGGAGACTAGTTCACTTTGTTGTACGAATCCAAATTAGCTCTTGATTTTGGTAAAGAAACAGCATTGGACAATAACGAATCGTTCATCAATGCCACGTCCCATCGACGAAGTTATTCGTACAGTTTTTTGGGCCGGTATTATATCTCTAATTAAATTTTAATTGTCGGCGAATTCTTTAATCGTTTATTCGGCATGAATTACCAAACTGTGTATTGGCGAAACGTAATCTTAACGATCTGTTGTGTTGAGTTCGGCGTCAGGCTCATAATAGGCTCTAGATGCGGCGTGTAGATAAGCTTTGTATAGGGGCCGCGCTGCGCGGCGGTCGGGACGTCGCCGGTCTCTGGTACCCACTGTCAACTAAATTACTGCGCGTTTGTCGGTCCTTCCATTCGCAATTTACGAGCAACAAGCTTTGTGCCACGCGTGAATGCCGCAGCGCCGGCGCCCAAAAAGGTGCTGAATTAATTTCGTACTTTCACCGCGAGGACATCCATATTCATTTGAAATTTTAGCTTTTTTACGTAAGTAAGCTCCACACTACGAGGTGTTTATACAGCGATCGTGTCCGAATGTGGTGTTCTTCTGTCCCCTTTCATTTAAGTACGCTAAAATTTACATGGATTTCTTTGAAGAGTTAAATAAATATTGCTTTTGATTATATCTTATGTCAAGTTTTATCATTTGTAACCGGCATTCGGTTAGAAAACGTTTATGTTGACGTACTAGATACATGCAGTTTTCTATGTGACATCCAATGTTAATTTACGAGTTCTTATGATTTTTAGACCTCAAAGATACGGCCTAATGAGTTTAATTAAGATAATATGAAGCCGCCTGATATCAAGTAGGTAGTATTAAAGGAACGAAGCTTACATGACTTTGTATGATAAAGTTTCAATGCAGTTCTGAAGCAAAAATTGATACTGCAGGATTATCAATGTATAAATAAACACACTGAGATAAAACAGCCGGCGAATTCATTTACTTATGCGGTAATAAAACCAATCGTCGACTGGCGTAAGATCGGATATTAATTGAGGCGGTACCCTTTACAGATCCGTTTACAATCTGCGAACGGTGCAGTAAAGCGAAATGGGTGCAATTGAAACTACGGTAGACGGCAACTCATTGGCTAAAAGGGTGCCGATGTGGTGATTAAACATTTTCAATTTCCGCAAGAGCAGCGTTCTTGTTTAAGGCGGTTGTAAATTTGGCGACGAGATGCGCATAATTATGAAAGTTGCGCAGGTGCGCGCGCGCCGCGGGCGTGCTTTGTGGACGCCGCCCCGCCCCGACACCTCCGCTCACTGTACGGATCCTAGGACCAATGTAAATATTTCTAGCATGTACCATATACATACGCGAATCATTATCAAACACTTGACGCAAGAAACGATGACGTCATTTAAGGTACAGTGCATCATGCGCTGATCATTCAACTTAATTCCGCTACAAATATTGAGATTGTGTACTTTAAAAAATAGATATTGAAATAGCACGAAATTGATAACTATTAAAGTTTAATGGCGAAGTAGTCAAGGGGCTTAATCAATTTCGTTTTAAAAAAAGGGTTGTTGAGCAGGGTAGCTGCTGCAATATTTTTTTGTTACCACCTGCAGCCGCCCGGTAAAAAGTAGTCAATAAAATAAATCTTTTTTTAAAGCGATCGTTATGATTGAAGGTGCTGTCGCTGATTTTAAACAAAGGACGACAGATAGAGGTAGCCATCAATATGCTAATACGTCGTTACATCTCCCGAGATCATTCCGTGGCTTTTTTGTGGTCGTGCCCAAATTGGTTTATTTGTTTTGTTACCAGTGTATTTCTTTATAAGTGTAGTTTGTTTGGTTTGCGGGGGCGAGCTCTCGTAGCATATGGAAGTGCTGCGGGATTCTCTTTTTTTGTGATGACATTGAAAACATTTGTGAATTTTAGAGCAAACAACGGAGTTTTCTGAGTTATGTCGACAGTATACTTTCCGGTCTGAATCTATAATATGCATTACTTGCTACATCCTGACCGCCCTTAATATGTTATCGTTGTGCGTTATTGCTGATTCATGAAGTTCGGTTCGATCTTAACTGCCCACTTAAGTGGGATAACAATGAGCGTGCGTTGCGCATACGCGTGGCCATCTATTCGTTGCGCAAGAGTGTCGCGAGCGACTAGAGTCGTGTTTGTACGAACACACACACCGCTTATTACGGCGATGCGTCGATTGCGTCGTAAGCTGCCGTTTACGCGTTTATAATCACGCAGTAAAAGGTTTTTAGCATTCGTAGTACATTATCTGAGCGCACGTCAACCGACTATCGCGATGCCGAGCCATTAAGATAATTTACATATAATTATGTAGTTATAGAACGTGAAATACATTTATAGGTTTCAGAAATATTACGCGTACACTAAAAAAAAAAGCATAGTCTCCGTTCGTTTTATTAATTCCCCGAAGATTATGTTGTAAAAAAACAACCTTGTGCACTAAGCAGTTGACCATTTAACTATAATTTAGTTGCAGATTGTAGATAATCGTGTTTTGATGATTTAGGAGCAGGATAAATAACGTTACAAATACAAATACTAGTGTACATATAGCGGGCGAGCGAGGTCGAGCCAGCGAGATTCACACGGGCCGCTCTCACAGTCAGAGTGAACATTTTGACACTTACAGGTGTATGATTTTTTATGTGGCCAGACAATGGCGGGGGTGTTTACCCAGGCCCACATCTGGGCACACGAAAAAACCGGCCGGACTTCTCATAAGAGCGTTAATAAGCGCGGGTTAGGCGCTGGACACACAAGCCACAACACGAGTATTGTACACTCCAAAGTTGTTTATCCTTCGAGTTACGTCGAAGTGAAGCGCAGATGTCTCGAACAACGTGTCGTCTGTGCGTTAACGACTGTCTCTCGCTCCTTAACATTGAACTTGACGATAAAAAACTAATGAATTTAGCAGTAAAGATAACTGCCAGGCTAGAGGGGTAGGTTAGTGTCGACGACGTTAAACAGTGTTCGGGGACATTAAAGTTTACAGACGATGTCTGTCAGCTGACGTGTGTTATCTACCGTGAAGTTATCGTGAAGAACGAAAACGGGGTGAATGAAAAAAAAATTTCAAGGGTATTTCTCATTAGATAAATATTATTAGTAACATAACTGGAGATTCCAGGTCAAATCTTTAAATTATACATGCAAGAATCTGTTTTTTTTTCATGTATTCTGTACGAAACCGAAAGATTTAAACTGAAGAGCCCTTGCGATGCTGAAATATTGTTTGTCATCAAATCTCACATCCGCCAAATATCAGAACTCACGTCAAAAGTTTGTTTGTGTGTAGCCCGCGCCCGCGCAGCGCGACTGGTCAAACTAGGATTATCTATCACCTATTTATATTTCCCCCAGTCGGTTTATAAATTAATAAATAGAAATTACTAATTAGATTAATAAAAATAATAAAATATGGGAATGTAAATGAAAATGTACAGGCTGGTGAGTTAAGAGACGTAATACTCGTATAAACAACAAGTAACAATAAAAAAGTCCCGTTTATAAAAAAATATAAATTAACACTTATTTATTTCAAATAGGAAAATAAAATCCTAAAATAACATTCGTTAAAAGTCAAAAAAACATCAATAATAATTGGTTTTTTTAGTTTTGTAAGTCTTTTTAAGTTATCTTTACACGTGATTATACATAGGTACACATTTGTTACGAATTACTGTTTTTAATAATATACAGCCTAATACTGAGCGGCAAATTGAATTTCGCGTGCAGAATCTACGCATTCGCCTTAAACATTTCGAGTGCGGATGCTAGAGCGGATATGACAGTTCCTATGGCCGCTGTTAGCGCCTCCGTGCGGCAATTGGCAAGTTGTTACCGATTTACGACCCACTCTTAAGTTTATTCAACGCGATTCTGGTGGTCCCATTGTGTTTCCTAAGTCCCTTCCCACCGCCGAAGACGCGGCTTAGCGCTCTCGAGAGGCCTTTTATGGCCGTCCCGTTTTTATAGTATCTTTATTTCATTTGCATTCTCGTCTAAACTGTATCGTAAACAAAATACCATAATATAAAACACTTAAAATAAAAGGGATGCCGGGAATGATTTAATTCGTCATCACGGCTATTACGTGTTAAGGGGATCTGTCATGGTAACCCACGCAATTCTAAATTCCATACGTTTTTTGCAAATTGCAGCGCTTTTTTTAGGGTGTATGTAGATTTAACTTAACGTGCGGCAATTTTGATAACAACTACATTATAATAATTTAAAACGTCAATATTGCGCTCGTGAGTATATTTGATGCGACCAAAACGGTTTTTATTAATGTCAAGAGAATATAAACCGGATTGAGTACATAAAACGTAAGGATTATTAAATTTCACGGGGTACAATGGAAGAATCACCTTAAATGTTCCGAACCGCGCCATAGTAGGTTGTATCACTTAGTTGTAGAAATCACGATTCAGATAGTGCGTTCAGGCGGCAAATTTTTCATGATATTTTGCGCGTGGATCGTCACCTCTTTGTCGGCGCGCGGAACTTTCAAACGGCTCGATAAGTGGACGGCGGCTGATAAGAGGCATCTTACGAACGAACGGTAGCCGAGTGAAGGGATTTGTCAACGTACGGTCAACACGCGACGTCGATACCCAACAATATTGTGAACACATATTTGTGTTTGGTCTGTGTTGTCTCGCCCATGTTTGACGACATAAGGACTGACGTAAACATAAGACGAGCGCCTTCAACATTACCTGCTGAAGCAACAGTTGTTTGAAAAATAACAGCTAATCTATCCAGTCAAACATTATTTAATGACAACAATAATTCACGTATGTTGAAGAAAGTAATAAATTAGCAAAACAAAGTTGCCTATTAATCAACCGCTAAGAATGTAATCGTGGAGAAGATCTTAATACCGCGCGTGATGAGCGCGCGCGCATCAAAACTGAATGATTTACAGATATTTCATGTGCCGGTGACGTTGTGTGGGCAGATGCGTTGGTGGACGAACCACTTACAATATCCGACACACATTATATGTAAAATTTACGTTGTTCCAAACTTATTATAACTATAATAATGATACTTGTTTTATATTTCAATAGGTAGGTCGTTTCCTAAAGCGGAAACTGGACATTATATACCGTTTAGTACCTGCTTAAGTATTTTGGTTTTTCAATATACTTAGATGATATAATATCCAGTGGACAGACAATTAGGTAGACATTGTAAGTTCGTAATGTAAAGTAGCCTGACTTTTGTATAATATAGTTATTGTATTAATGTAAATGTAAAAAAAAATCTGATTTAAAAGAGGAAGTGTGGAGTTTCTTGCCCGTTCTTCTCCAAACGAAACTACCTTTTTGAAGGAGCAACTAGAATCATGTTAGAATATTATTTTAGTATTAAATTTGACAACCAAATTTGTTAATGCTCTTTGACTTTTTGTTTACATGCGGATTTCATTCCGGAAAAATAACAATTTTCTGTCCAGTAAAAAAAGAATGTCGCAAAACGGGGATAAACAAAACTTTATTTGGGATTTTTACGTTAGTCATACATTGTATATTACATACAAGAATAATAATTATATATTCCTTACTTAATTAATTGAAATCAATTATTTTTTCACCCCTTTGCTTGTCTATCGACCCCTTTTAACCGTTACATATTTTTTCGCAAATTATACTTTACCTTATGTATTCATAAGGTATAACATCGGTATAAAATATCCAGTTAGATTTAAGGCAATATTTTTAATACTGGAGTACTTATTGGTTGTTCCAAATAAAAATAAAATAAAATACTTTACTAGTTACCGTCTTCACAAATTCTGAAGAATTTAATTGAGATTCCCATAAAAGGTATTGGTGGTGGTTTGTCGCTCAGTCGGTACTAGGGCACTACTCACGTAAGGCGGTAGCGGCGATCGTAAACTTTAAATGGAGGCTAATTTAGTTTGTTGTTAATTGAGCTTCTGTCGGCGCGTTATCTGCGGCTGCATTAGTGCCTCCGGCGCGGGCGCAGCGCCCTCGCCGCCGCTGATAACAACACTGTTATGACTGATGGCATGCCTACGTGATACGCGAATAAGGCTGCGTTGTTTGTTTTGTGTTTGATGGTAATGGACGGTTAATGGTGATGTTAGGATTTTGTAAACATACAAGACTAGCCGGCGACTCTACTCGGGTAGTTATTCTTTTAGTCATATAATATTTTCAGAGTTTTACGATTTTTCACTTTAAAATTGAACTTTATTGCTTAGTCACAAAAGTCTCTAGCTTTAATAAAATGCTTTTTTTTCTGCTATACTGATGTACCAAATTACGCACTGAACACCTTCTTACACTGTCGTGCAAGTAAAAAGACTCACTATCCAAACTTAATTTACACTTCCATCCAAATTAACCAGCCATTATTCCGAACACATCTGTCAAAGATTAGCTACCGCCGCGGTGGGCACGCATAGTGCCACATAATTACATGAAGGTATAAACCGGAGGACCCACGGCGATCACCGATAAAGATGGCGCCACCAATATCTGGCTTTATGACACTCTTTATGGTCGAAACAAACGGGTGCCAAAAGCCCTAGTTGGTAACACATTTACCCCTATCACATTTTTATAAACCTGATAACGTTTGAGACGGAATGTGTATGAGTGCTACTGGAGAGCCGTCACACGTTGACTTGTGATTCTGTTATCAGCTTCGTTCCGATGGGTTGGTGAAATGTTTCGAATGTTGCACCTGTTTTACTTGTAAATAATTTATCTAGTCCGGTAATTGGTTATTGCGAACTGCTCGATTACGTTGTATAATCCTTTATGTTAACTTTTGCGCATATAATTGGAAATGTTGCAAAATCAATCAGCTAGGCATTGTAGTGTGTATATACAAAAATAATATTTCTTTGTGCGTAGATTTCTAGCTTTATTTTAGCTATTTCCTTCTCATGTCAGTTATAGTTATAATCTTGCTGTTAGGTAACGTATCTCTACTGTAATTACATTTTCTTTAAATATGAATATATTATAGAGATCGAAGTTCAGACTAGAGCACTATTTAGTTTACTAGTTACTTACTCGTACCTATAATCGTAGGATAAGAACAAAACAGAATTATTTACTTAAACATCTAGCTAAAAGAAATTCACCTCTGTAAAGATACAATGCAAACACAAAAAAAAAACGATTTTAACCCTCAATTTCTTTCCAGACGCATGTTCCCATCTCTCCGCATCTCCCTTGGTGGGCTGGACCCTCGTGAGGAGTACTGCGTCTTGTTGGAACTGTCGCTCGTGGGGCGGCGGCGCTGGCGCTGGGCGGGCGGCGCTTGGGCGGCTGCTGGGGGCGCTGAGCCGCAGTCCCCGAGGCGACTGATGCTTCATCCTGACTCACCGGCGCCTGGTCATCATTGGACCGCGAATCCGGTGTCGTTCAGCAAACTGAAGCTGACGAATAATACTATGGATGCGCAGGGGCATGTAAGTGTTTTCAAAGTTGGATTATGAAGATTGGAAATACATATATGTGACATACATACACACATACATCACACGTCAAGTTAATATATCAAAGCTCTGATCTAGATATTGTGGGCATTAGGGTAGTTTTCTGACTATGTACGTCTTCGTACAGGGTAACAATTCTTCGGAAATTTCTGGGTATTTTATCACCTTAAATAAATAACGCGAGACTTACAATAAATAATCTAGCTGTACCCCGCAGTTTTGCCCGCTCCTATGGGTCAAAGAATAATTGTAAACAGCTAATAACCTTCACCAAGATTGGTCTATAAATGCAAAAGTTTATAAACAATCCTAGTGGCAGTTCTAGAGATTATTATATTAGTAAAGCTTCTAACTAAATATCAAAAACACCGGCCCTACAATTCTCAGATCTGTTGAAGAAAATCATACACACGGAGTATAATATCCATAATAAAAACTGTTAATAAGATAATAATCCTGTCTAATCGTGGGAAATCGATACTAGACTAATCAATTATCTATTGTATCACGAAGAAACATGACTTTCCAACGTAATTGCTTTGCAACAGCCGTGCTTCGCAGAAGTTGGTAATATGTCAAAGAAACCGCAGTTAATATTGCAATGTTCGTGTACGATATAATTCAAATCAGTAATCTAGTTTATCGGGGCTGTGTTAACATAGACGCATTAAATTATGCAGTAAATGGCAGCAATACGACTTGTGAAATAAATACTATAATTTGTGAAGGAAACGAAAACTCCTTGGCTGTAAAGATTTTCATGCTTTCTTTTATCGTTAGGTTACTTTTCGTTCTTTCATTAATCTTTAGTTGTGGCGACCAGAAGGTAACTTTTGAGATGACGGCAAATATACATGTATGGAAGGAGAAGACGTGCTGCGCGGACCCCAAATAAATTGGGATAAGGGCAGGAGGATGATGATGATGATGATTTATGTTTAGATGTTATTTATGTAGCTACAAGAGAATCTAGAAGTACTTTAAGAAAGGGAACCGTTTGAAAAGCGTTAAAGCCGCGTAAGAACTGCGTAGTAGCGTAGAAGGTGTTTAAGAACGGCGTAGCAGCGTAGATACTGCGTAGCAGCTTTAATGCCGTGTAGGAATAGCGTAGCAGCGTAGACGCCGCGCGTACGTCAAAATTTTCGATACAATCGTTGAAGCCAGGAAACACTAAATAGGTATTGTTGGTTAAAACTAACACGCAGGCATTATAGCTGTCGCTTTCCCGCTCACCTAATATATTAAACAAAGCTCTCTTCACAAAAAGTCTATAACCACGACTTGTCGGTATTCACGCACACTACAGCTACTAACTAAAAAAATACTATTTTATCGTTGAAATTTAGTATTCATTAAGTTTACCAACAACTGTGTACCAAAATAGCACATACCTATTTCACATGTTTCAAAGCGATAAAGGTTTACTCACGATACTGTGTCACAGTCTGCAATTTGTCAGTAGCTCCGTGACACGCCATTATCTCGATATGACGTCACAAGTCACTAGTCACCCCTAGAGATAAGGGGAGTGATGATTTGCAACACTGGCATCCAGGAATGTGTGGTAATTACCAAAAGATACGTTTGTTTTGAAATATTTATGTCTTTCAGCAGATATTATGGACCGTGAACATACTTGACTTAGAGACGTAATGATCCTGGTTTCTTTTGCCAAGCTTAGCAAGTAATTTTGATTTTTATCCGCCCATAAAGAGTCGATAATATTGTCAGTTACGTATAAAGAAACAATTGCCGTACTTTATTGTCAGCAGTGACGCAATGATACAACTATAATTTATTGAATTTTATTACCAAAAAGGTTGGCGATTTCAAACCTACTTACATGTTATTTTATTTTTTTAAAGTTTATGTTTTCCTTCAACGATACCAGTGTTGTCGGAAATAAATTTCGATATCTATGTATTCTCTTTTCTATCACAAAATATCTAGATCGAAATCTAGAAAAGAGAATACATAGAAATCTGAATGAAAAGAATACATTTCCGGTATTCCTGGATGAATTTTTGTAACTTATTTGCTTTTGAAATCATAGAATATGTTAAAAGTGGAATTATTACATCCATTAAAAGAAATCTAACCAAAATCATGACTTACACAATTAAATTATAGAGAACTAGCTTTTACTCGTGACTTCGTCCGCATGAATGTCGGTAATTGCGAATGTAGACGAAGTCACGGATTAAAAACTATGCTCTGTCGTTCCCAGGGTCTCAATCTTTCTCCATTTCTTTAAAATATATCAGTTCAGTGGAAAGGTAAGACAGGCAGACAAAGATACTTTCACATTTATGTACTAGTATGTAAGTATGGGTATAGGAAATGATAGTCGCATAGACAGTTCGGCGCAGACTGAATACTGAATATTATCGAACTTTAATATACTAAGATGAATCTAATTAAAAAATATAAACATTGTGGTCTTAGAAAAGCTGTATTATTAAAACCTTTTTATTCAAAAAGTTTAAATACTATTCGAAAAACTTGTCAAATAACTACCTACAATGTTTTTCGATCGCAGTATGGAATGTGTTATTCTTTAAGCTATCATAGCTTGCCGTGAATATAGGTATACATTATTCATATACAATTGAATGTCGTGTCGCTACAAATTATTAAAAAATAATGATTATGGCCACCTCAAAGAAAATCCATTTCACGAAGCAATTGAAAGCATTAATTGAAAGACCATAAACAAAAAGTTGTTCAAACTAATAAAAGTATGACGCAAACGGCAAACATTGGCTCTATTGTAACAAAAAGTTCCAATATTGGGTACAGTTAGAAACACAGCCTTAGCCGAACATTCCCGCGCTCGTGACTCTGCCTCATATATCGCCTTTTTGAAAGGAAACGCCTCTCGCGCAATCACGCCAACCACTTCCCATAAAAAGTTCAATAATAACTGAATTCAACCTTATGTTTGTTGAAATAAGATTCGAATGCAAACAACCCGTTTTGCGATGACGTAAAAAAGATAGTTCTTCGCGGTTTCTCATTCCAATTTGAAACTTAAGTTGTTGGTATAAAGCTGAGTGTACAATATCGGGAGTGAGTTCATACGCACCGCGGGAGCCTGCGTACAAAGCCGTCTATAAGCATTTCGTCACTTGAACAAATACGCTGAAAGGCATTGTATGATGTCTTTGTAGCGGCAACTAACTGTATTCCTTTAACCAGGCGGTGTGTTTAGACAGAGAGGTTGACGCCTCGATTAATGACGACTGTGATGCTTTCCCCTAGGTTTATAAATTTTATACAATGTTTGCACTCACTGTTTGTAGAAACTGAGTGAGATTTTACGACTGCTCTTGATGCGTGTTTGATTGTTTAAATTATAAAACCTTAATTACAGAGCGATAAGATTTTTTACAATGTGTATAAAGATGTTCGGAGATGGTTACACTAGTTTCGTTGGCTAAATTTAATGTAAAAATAATACACAAAAAGGGAAAAACTTCAACAAAACATTTCAATTAACCTGACCTACCTAAATAAAAGCTGGTTGTGTATCAAAACAAACATCGTTCATGGCTATCAGTCACAAAGCATCATAACACACATTATTATGACGGGTAGGGACAGCAAAAACTGTAGGCGGGTACGCATCAGTGAGTGCGTACGCTTCGCTGGGGCAGCGGGACCCGGGATCGCGGGAGAGCGGCGCGGCGTCTTTGTGCACCTACCCTAACAATACACCAGCTACTGAGAGACGAGGAGCGAATCAATTCGCGTGGAATATATCCTCGTGTACTGTGCACTTGAGGACTTACCACCTGTGATAAAAGGAGCCACCATTATACATTGTGTCCGCACCCTTTGTTGGTTATTTTTTAACAAATACTTCAGAAGGCCGCCGTGTGAAAGAGTGCGGGCTCACGACGGATTAATGTTTAAAAAGACTATTACAGCGAAAGGATTAGATGTCTAGCTATTTCTAAACGAGTCAATTATGAAAATAAAATTGTAATAGGTTACGGATTATGGAGAGATTATTCTCACGCAATTACGAATAGTTTCATATTGATTCTAAGAAGTCGTAGTTGAAAATTGGGGGTAATAAGGTGATTAAATTGGTAGATATTTTATAGCCACATTAAAGTCAAGATTGGTTGATATCACGTCAGCCATCTATTTCTCATACAAGATCGAATGGTATAAAATAAAATGTAAAATGATCATGTTATTTTACGGTTTGTCGCAGCGTTTAACTCTTTTATTTTTGTGTTTGGATTATAAAGGAAAAATATTGGGACGACCCGGAATACAAGTATTTTAATTGTTTTTTCGAAAACTCAGAAAAAGATCAAATTGAAGCCGTCGGTTAAGGCATGACATACACGGTTTTAGGATTCGATTTTCTTGTTCGGGCACCCATACAACGTTTTCTACATGGCGGATCCATAGATCTCTAATAGAAATAATAATATGTATTTGCTTAAAAACGTAGTATAAAAAAATACAAAAAGCAACAAGAGCAAACATGCTTTTGCGTAACAGAGACAAGCGTACAAATTCACACAAGCATATTTAACATTTATTTGCAAAAAAGATTTTGACACACATTCGAGTGGAATAAAGGTAGGTACCTAGAAAATAATATATACGCGTTCAGCAAAAAAATGGGGAAACGGCGTGCGCGGCTAGTCTTATGTAAAGCTCACGTCACAGAAAGTACGCCCCTTCGTTGTGTTTTCCACTTGGAGATTTTTAGCTAACAAATAAACTAGACTTATAAAAGTTATAAAATACGCCCAAGAAGGACATACACTGTTATCATTGGTGATGTTCTTCAGAAAGGTCAGGTGGTGTTGGCAACCGGTGCGCGGCGTTTATGACCGTTTACCGTTTTATGCACGTCTATGTATGAAGGTAAACGAAGCAAAAGGAGTATGTTTAAAAGGATAGTGACAGGTGGCATCCTGTAGTTTCTGCCTACCCACAAAGGCGTGAGTTTATATAGTTATGATAAATAAAAGATTTTTTCTGTTTTTTTGTTATAATTATATGTATGATAAATAAGAATTTTTTTCAAAGCTTTTTTCGAAAAAGAACAAAAATTACAGCAAAAACTGCTAAACATCGTGGTTTTGTGGCGCATTAAGCTTATCAGAACAAGAGATCGGGTTAGCGAAGCGGAAGGCAGGGGGTTCGGATTCCGAGCCTGCGCGGAAACCAACCCTTATCTGTAGCGTGTCACGATCGTGCCCTAATTAGTGATAGACACGTGTTTCTGTTAGATCGGAGATAGAAGGTGGTGTATATTGAGATTATATGTGTGATGGATAGTACGTAGTGGCTCGTTTTTGCTGTTGGCTTTTCTGTTTTGAAAGAAAAAGCTTGAGTAGGTAAGCACATTGGAATAAAAACATGAATGTGTACAGAATAGGCAACTCCCTAATCTTTTTTTTATTGAAGAAGTCGCACAGCTCGTTAAAAGGTTAAGCTACGCTTGCCGAGCTTAGTCCGTGGACCGTCTGTTACATATCGAGATTCATCCGTGCCTTTAAAAGCTCGTTAAACCGTTGGTCATGTCTATCATTTGTAGATCTTTGACAGGCGTTTAGGGTAGTCAGAAGCTCGCAAGTCAACCAGTCTTACCAAAGGGTATCGTAACACCCACAGGGTTGTGGAGGACAGGTAGGCAGTCCCAAATTCTAGCATTTAGCTGCATTTGGTTTTTCTGGAAGCAAACCCCATTAAAGTTGGGAAAATAGTTAAAAAACTTTTCTTAAAATCCTTAACAGGTATGGACAATCAGAATGTCTTAGATCAGTCAGTAAAGTTTATAGATTTAACATAGGTACGTTTCACATAATCCAATACCGCAAATATTTTAAGATTTATTTTACTTATAGTTATAGCCGTGTATTTAAGTATCAAAATTGTTAAAGATATTTCTTCAAATAACCGTACAGACTTTTAAATTTAATACAAGACTTACAATTATTTATCGGTTCTCTAAAATGATATCTTACTCGAATTCCGTAATTTATAGATGGTGTTTATCGACATTATTGCCCCCGGCATTATATAAAATGTTTATTCGTGAATCAATAATCGTTTCTCGCGCCGCCCATAGTGAATCTATAACTGTGTGTGGTTTAGAGTACGCCATTTTTAAAAGAAACCGTGTTTATTAACCGTCTTTATTTATTAATGAAGTATGCCCTATGCTCAAAGGTGGTCTCATAATTGTGCGGAAATGGAGAATTTTGCCATTTCCTAAGCCTGCCTATATCTCTAACTAATTTTTTATTCATCTCTCAGCATGATTTTGTCTTGATTTATCATGTAGGTACTAAACCCAAAGGTGGTCTCTACATTGTTATTTATATTAATTGAAATAATTTTGGAATATTCTTCTCATACCTAGCCGACTCTAACATAGTTGGGGAAAGTCTAGGCAGATGATGAAGACTCCTACCTATACCTAATAACTTTCTTCGTAACTTATAGATAACATTTTAGTATTGTTTTAGGGGCGGGTGATGGTATTAATAGCGCTAGTAATTTTCAATTACATTTGATGTATAAAATGTTTTTAAATTAAGATTCAATTTTTTTTAAAGTCTACGAATGCAAGGAAAATAATTGTGTATTTCTATTTAGTCTAATATCAATATTGCACACCTTAATGCTTATGTCGTGTCACGCAATCATTGTCACTGATTTTGCTTGCAAAGCCTTTTCTTTTATGTAATTATTTATTCACATTTATTTTCAAGATGACTTCAATGAGTTTCTTTTAATGTCAAATAATAACTTTATCAATTATTTATTTATTATCTTTTCGTTATAATTGATTGTTCTGTAAGGAGACCGACCGTATAGGCGGTATAGGCTCCTTTTCGCGTTCTCATTTTAAAAACCGTCTAAACGTATTTCTTATTCGTACATGGCAAATCTTAGTCTCTAGTAATAATAAAAAGTAAGGTACTCATGTAAATTAACTCTTAAAAATTGCTTAATTCGTCCAGTTTTTAACAAGTGCAGGTTAATAGAATTTGATTTGCTCGACCTTATTTTTCTTTGGCTGTACCTAGATATTTCCTGGCTGAACCATGCGGCTTTCCACAAAAAGATCTTATAAAACACGAAGAGTGTAAACGAACAACACTTTTATCACTTTTAATCGAAAGGCCTATCAATTCACCTGATCGCTATTCTCCCGTACTGCCTACGTCGCAAAAAACTCCCGAAGTTCACCACATAATCTGAAGGCTGTATCTTTATGATTGAGCGCACCTCGCTATGATCGACGAGCTTCCGAACGCGGCTAACTTTGTATTGTCTATCTGTCAACCTGTCCGACACATATCAGGACTTGGTGGGAATATTTCTAATATAATTTCTCCTCAATCCATATGATCTCACGCTTTTTGTTATGGGGGTAGGTAGGAACTACAGAACCGCACGTGCTGCGATCCTTACTTACTCCTTTACTTACATTCAGACATTTGGTCAAACATCCACCGCCCGTTGCGAGTACTACGGATCTGACATTTCTGAAAAACATCACCAATAAGGTCCAAGCCCTTTTGACCTTTTGTTAGTCGCCCTTCCTTCATCCTCTCAATTTGACCAAACCATCTTTCAAATTGTTGTCTCTACATCTTCTATCTATACATTCTATACATGTAATTATTGTTTTTCAATTATGTATAATATTTTAAGCATTTCCTGGAATAAAAACGGACAGATTAAATCAACCACTGAAGGCCAAAACGTATGTGAAAAAACCCTTGATTTTAAGGGAGTGCTGAGTTTCTCGTATATAAAAGGTTTTCCGAACTCTTACGTAGATATTTCATTAGGAATCATAGACCTTTTGGATTAGTGGGTACAACTTACTCCTTTTATGACGTTAAATTCCTGATTATTTCAAGGTTTTGCCATTTTTTACTAAAACTTCTGTTTCTGATGAAAAGTTTGAGAATAGGCTGAATACTTGCAATTGTATACAGCAACCATTGCCCTTTATGTTTTTATGTACTCTACAGTCCATACACGGCAAACACCGCAACAATCGAGTTAAACAAAATTAGCATTGTAACTTGAACACGGAACAATACCGCACAAAAGTAACAAAGCAAATAAAAAGTAGCAACTTTTTAACATTATCACCATTTTACTTAAATCCTCTTTTAACTATTAAGATTAACCTTTCAAAAATCTATAGACAATGGAGTGCAAACCCTTCTACGTTTGAAGTGGTTGCAGTCGGCGCCCGCGCATTGCCCAGGTAGCGTTATTCGCGTCAAGTGGTAGATAAGACCCTTCACACAAGAGCGACCGACGGAACGACGCGACAGTCGTGTCGCCAGACGCTGGCAGACCGCACTGTGTTTGTTCTATGTATAAGGATGGAGATTAGTTTTTAATGTTTTAGCAAGTTGCCGAGTTGTAGTTAGTTTCTTAAAGGAAAGCAGGTGTAATCCAGACAGATGCTTTATGTTCATTTTTCACTGAACCGGTCATCACCATTAAATATGAACTTTGTAGTTTAAAAATTTCCTGCAGAAAACATCTAAATCATAGCGAAAATCGTATGAAAGTATTGTATCAAGTACATACTAAAATAACATTGAAAATGCTAAACAACCACAATTAAATGCCCATTCTATCAGCAGTAGAAGTTACCAAATGAAATCTGATCATAACTAAGCACTTAATTTTATCAGACTCACGCGTCTTCTCTGTAGGGTATCTCCCACACCTTAGTGGTGCTATGGTAGTAGGGTAGGATGTAATCGAACAGGCTGTGACAGCGATATTTTCAGGATACTTAGTATTTGACAGAGAAAAGCGTATTCAGTATACGCAATCTCAATTTTTGACGTAGGCAAATGTGACTGAAATTATGTAATTTTTGACGTAGGCAAATGTGACTGAAATTATTTAATTTTTGACGTAGGCAAATGTGACTGAAATTATGTAATTTTCTAGCCCCTCCGCTGTTCTTTCTGATTAATTTCGTTGCGGGATCCTAGACAGCTGAATAGTTTCTCCAGGACTCGTCGGGCTTCTTTGTCTCGATGCTTTTCTGGTGGGCGCCACTGTTGATTCTGGCTTTTAGGAGTTGCAGTGGTTTGGGAATAGTGTGGCGGAATTATCTCAATTAAAAAAATGTAACGTCAATTGGAACGATTTCAAAATTTTAAAATAGTCGTTTCGAATATAACATGATAATTTATTTGTAAGACCTAATTGTGCTTGGCACTAATTGTGCGACCATCGTTATAAACCTAAATGCTAAAAGGATATTTGTGTATTTAATACGGTGAGTCATAAGCCCGAAAGTGCGATCACCAGTCTTACAAATCAATTTATTTATTGCAATCCATGATGTACACTTACTAGAAACAATCAAGGGGTATCGTGTAGCCCAGGGTTGTAGAGGTCAGTAAGACAATCGCTCCATTTCAAATACTGGTATTCAGCTGCATCCGGTTAGACTGGAAGCTGACCTTAACATAGTTGGGTTAAGGCTAGGCAGATGAAGATGTTACAGGGTATTGGTACTTTCAATTTTAACATCGTTCAATTTGTCATCGTTATGTTCACTTCAAGCATTCGTGCTAGGGACACTGTATACGTTTACGTACGATGCAAATTCGCATCGAAACTTTGGTCGGCCTTAGGCTATTATCCTATCCCTCTTATTTCCCTAACGTCTCTTCTCCTCCTTTGCATCTCTAATATTCTCCTTTTCTTACAGATGGTCCTGACTTCCATGCACAAGTACCGCCCCCGGGCGCTGGTCGTGCGAGCTCGTGATGCTGCCGCGCTCGCCTGGGGAGCGCCCCACGCATCCTTCTCTTTCCCTGAGACAGAGTTCATCGCTGTTACTGCTTATCAGGTGTGTACCACATTTATGGTTACTTTAGTTTCTGAATGCTTATTACTAGCGCCAGTAACCAAAACACAAAGAGCATGTAAACATAATTACTCAAGACGTTTGTTGACGCTACCAGAAACTGTACTTTATATATTTACTAGGTTTTGCCCGTGACTTCGTTCGCGTGAATGTTGATTATTGCGGATTTAGACCAAGCCGCGAATTAAATCAGTCCCATGTCCTTCCCTTATTATCTCCTTGTGAAATTTCATTACGATCTGCTCACCCGTGTAGCTATGAAAAGGTAACAAACAAACGAGAGTTACTTTCGCATTTATTACATTAAGTAGTATGGATTAACTAGCCCATAAAAATATTTAAAATTCTTAAACATTGATTGTTTTTTTACTAAACTAAACGGATTTTTTAAGCTTAAAAAATGCGGACTGCAATGTATGTAGTAACGAGTATCATGTTATTTGGTATACTTTATTATTTTTTTGTCGTAGCGGTAGTAGGTCGCGGAAACAAACTCTGAACTAGGACCGCGGAAAACTATAATACAATATTACAACCCCCACCACTTCAATTATATTAAACCGTACTATCACGATAGGACATCAAGGGAATACCTCACATGATACGATCGCACCTCTAATTCCCAGAATCTGCACTACGATTCTACGAACCAGCCATTTCGCACATACGGACTGACGTCGGCATTTTTTTCGCCACGACACCAGGCGCCAAAGCTTTTACGAATTTCGAACATAAGTTGGTGCCAGTTACATCAACAAAAAATAAGATTGCGACGAACGGGCATTGTATAAGGACTCTTAACAAAACAATACCGACTAATTTAGTGTTTTTGTACGAGCGGCGTTTGTGAAGCATTGTGAATCGTTCGGTAAATCTTGGAAGTGTATCAGGTTCATTACAGTTACTTTCTGATGAAGCTGAACGAGCGGTAAATACGGTACCGAATGATATCATACCTTTATGGAAAACAATAGAGTGAGCTATGTGAATAGACGTTCAGTTAGAATTGCCTATTGTGCTTAATTGAAATCCCACGATTTATATTAAGTACCTCCTGGGTTGAGACCAGAGAGAATGTGCGTGGTATAACATAACATGCTTGAACTCCTCGAAGGTTTCATCAGAGGCTTGCCTATAGTATTACCACATTTCGCCAGTTATGTTTAAGTCCCGAGTAATAGGGAGCGAGCTTAACCGGGCACAAGTCCTGCTGCTGAGCAATTCCTGATGAGGAATTCCCGAACTGGGAATGGGACCCAGAACCTCACGCTCAGCAGCACCACTTGCGACCACTAGACCAGCGAGGCAGTCCAATGTCCAATGTGCGTTGCGTGACTAACTAAACCAATACATATTTGAAAGAACATCTCCATGCATCTGCCTTGGGCAATAAAGTTACGGTACACTTTAATTCCATTTATTAATTCTGGCCCGAGGCTTTCATATAAGTACCGAGACACAGCCCCCCGCTGTTTGTTATCCCAAACTAACTACTGGCTTTCGCGTTCATCGCAGCGTGGCCATCCCTTGCATAATCCCCAGCCGTAATTAAGTAGCGGCTTTCTTTGCTCTGCGGCTTCCTTCATGTTGACTGCAACGAGGCGCGAAAGTTTTCTCGCGTCCATTTCATCGGGAGCTTTGTAGGATTATCCGACAATTGTCCGGCTAACGGGACCCTCTCTCGGACAATGGTCGGCGGCGTATCATTGCGCATTATCCCCGACAGGCGACTGCTCGGCGACTAAACTATTGTTGCGAATTATCAGCGAATTAGAAATCTACTTTGGTAATGCCGCCCCTTTATACAGGAGCGTAACTAGGTGGCACACCAGTTCAATTACAACAATACAATGCCCTAATATTGTGAATTCAATAACGCACCGTCATCTTTCCAGCCTGTCATCGCGTGTTTGCCAGTCCAACCGATAAATTATGGTCCTATCTGCTAGATAAATAAACCAAATTTACTCAGACCCTAATTACACAGTTCTAAAAAACTGGCGACAGTCGCCAATATGTGAAATAGTCATGCAAAAAGTAAGAGCGACGGCGAGGTTGTGTGGTGACGTCACGGGCGACAGGGCGGGCCGGGGGCGGCGCCTGACTACTCTCGAGCATCACGTTTTGCTAACCGACTGACTTAAAAAGTGCACTTTGCTCTACTAATAACAGGCTTTTAGCACTCTTCGATGCTTCGCCGGTGTGGCGGTTATCTGGTGGTGCAGCGCGTAGGGCTCCCGCCGGCGCCGCCTTATCACGCCGGGTAAACAATCGTTACAAGTGACTTCACGTATCTCGAACTCACTATTTGCGTTCAGGATTTCGCTAGATAATTTCTGCTTTCGATTGCAAACACATTTTCGGGCGAGACGCGAAAAAAAACATGTTGAATTTCGAACGTCTAAGTCAATTAGGAAATGTTGCGACAGTTAAAAATATGGTGTTGTAACTGTCATTGTCACTTAATAAACCGTAGGTCTAGTAGTATCAGATTTCTGGTTACGGTAGTGTTTAGTGTTTTTGCCGCGTGTAACAGGCGCCTAGTGGAGTAGTTCGCGCGTAACAGCCGCGCGACGGGCGGGCGACGTCGCGGCGACACGAACATGCCATGCTAATTGGCTTGTCGCCAAGTCCACGCCACATGTGCGACAATTATCCCTTACAAGCTATTAGCGACGCCGGGATGTATGCGGAAACGGATGTTTAAATTGCATTCTCCAAAGGAGATAAGGAGATTTCCGTGTGACGCGTCAACCACGAGCTTTTGATAGGGACAGATAACTGAGGAGTTTTGAGACGACAGAGTAACATTAAACCTACGTGTGCAGTGCATTCAATAAGGGGCAATACGTCCTTACTTATTTATTAGGGCTTAGTGATTATAATGCTAGCTTTACTGGTTTTTCATGTTTTAACGCACAATTTTTGTTTGTCTACAGAATGACCGTATAACAAAGTTGAAGATCGACAACAACCCCTTCGCCAAAGGGTTTCGAGCGTGTGGCCAGTCTAAGTGCAAGCGGAAGAACCCTGACTCCGGCAGCGAGGGGCACCCGGAGCCCAGCGCAGAGCCCAGCGAGGCCAAGAGACCTTGTTCTGATGCTGCTTCTTCATGTTCAGAAGAGGGCAGCTTGCGGTCCTCGTCACCTAGGTCTCCACCTTTAGTCGAGTCCCCTGCTCCACTTGTCACCTCTCCAGAAAACATCACACCACCGCCAGCTGCCTTCTACCCTCCAGAATTACCTTACCTAGGACCTCTACACATGCCCATGCATCTAGGGCTCTGGCCCGGCAGTCCCATACCTGGCGGGTTCTCATGGGGCCCCGCGCTGCCCCCGCCCCCTCCGGCGGCGCCTTCGCCCCCCGCCGCGCCGGCGCCCTGCCGACGGGTAAAAAGCTTCACGATCAGTGCCCTGCTCGGCGAAGGCTGATGCTCATATTTACACATTTCTTCTGGATTTAATGACTTAGAATGTTAAGTGTTGACAAATATTTTATTTGTCCCTTCGCGAATGGATGTTACTTTTTGTAAAATGATGTAACTTGGAGCCATGTAGCTATTCAATTGGGTACTTTAATTAAATTTATATTAATTAAGAATGTAAACGCGACAGGGATATTCGCAATACCTACTTACCATAAATTAATGTAAATAAATATCTTTTCAACATAGTTTTATTTTTAATGTTTAATTAATAAAAACTCTACTTTATACCTACCTCGTTAAAATAAGTAATGAATATTGTATGTGATAGCAGTGCCTTAAGTTTGTGTAAAATGCTTAAATTAATGAAAATAGTCATAAAGGTCTACAGTTACATAAGTGTACCTAAAATATGTGAAAATTATGTTTACTCAGATGTTTGTCTAACTATTTAGGTAGTTAATTCTACACTTGATATTTTATTGATAATTTCTTTAAGTAAACTGTACATATTGTAAATAATATCAGTCAGCAGTTAAGTAATTACAATATATTTTTTTATTTGATTTAATACTGCATTTTATTATATTTACCCGTGCTAATGAGCACATAATATGTGTTAGTGTATTTCATCATCCTCTTGCACTTATTGCCAATTTATTTGGGGTCGGCGCAGCATGTCTTTTTCCCTTTACATCTCTATTTGCCGTCATCTCAAAAGTCACCTCCTTTCTAGCCATGTCATCTTTCACACAATCTCTCTCAATCTCTTTCACACTCTTGTGTTAGTGTATTTAAATACATAAATACCCAACATAATTATACGATCTGCGAAAGACTGCAGGCAGATGCTGGATGCGGCAAGCTGAAGACAGGGCGCTATTGCGCTCATTAGGAGAGGGCTGTGTCCAGCAGTGGACTAATATAGCCTGATGATGATGATGGTGATGATGATTATGCGATACGTTTTTCACTAGGTTTTTGTCAATAACATTGAACTAAAAAAAAATTAATGTCTTTAACAACTGTCAAGAAAGGTTTGCTGCTTATGTGACAAATCAGACGTAGTTTAAAAAAAATACTTCATTACGTTTGTGTTTATCTGTATAAACACAAACACAATACACAACAACACACACACACCGAAAGAAGAAATTACGTGCCGTAAGAAGTTAGTTGAAACTTTCCTCTGAAAGCGTTTTGATAAATTAAATCATAACTTTTATGAGATTTCACAATCAAAATTAAGGTCGGCCATATTGAATTCCACTTACCAGTCTTACCAAGGGGTATCCCGATGCCCAGTAACTGGGTTGTGGAGGTCAGATAGGCAGTTGCTCCATGTGGAATACTGGTATTCAGTTGCATCCAGTTAGACTGGAAGCCGACCCCAACATGTTTGGGAAAAGGCTAGGCCGATGATGGGATTTAATTCTCCTAATAGTACCTATTTAAAATGGTGAAAACAGTTTCCACAATAAAGCCAACTATTTTTGATAAAAAAAATACTGGTAGAATAATGATTATGCACACATTGTGCAAAGAATCTGTAGTAGTTTTACAGAAATCACCGAAAACTTTTAACAAGCTACGTACCTTAGTAATACGACCCGAAAAATACAAACACTTAGAAAATGGATAAGTAATTTTCATTCCAAAGTAGGGTCCAAGCGTTCCTCTTGCCTCAGTGTGGGAGAGCAACTCGCATTTTTCCGGTTTTAAATTACTTATGTCGGCAAATGACACTTATCTATCGAACATAAAACTCCTGTCTTGCGAGTGTGGGACCGAGTGAAGTAAGACATAACATCAAGCCTGTAATCCCCGAAGGGTTAGGCAGAAGTGCACCTATAGCACATCCACATTTCACCAGTTATGTTTTAAGTCCGAGCCTATTGCCATCAACCGGGCACAAATCCAGACTCCGGGCTGCTACTGAGCAAGACTAGATGGAAAAACCCAGTAACACTTTGTCTAGTAATCCGGGACCTCGTGCTCATCAGTAGCGCTTCCAACCACTAGACCAACGAGGTAAGATTAGATACGAATAAGACGATCCAACTAGTGATAAACGTCTCAGTTCGTTATTCAAGGAAGGAGGTGGCAATTATTTCGGGGGCCCGTTATGCCCCGGTTTAGCCTGTTTACATGAAAGAGTGATTCTACCTGGATTCTTCCAATTGCTCCAAATTCACAACGAAATTCCACCCTTCGGACTATTTAATTGTGTCAAATGATTTCTGATTATTCTTAAATCTATTCTGATCTGAAAAGTAAAGAATGTATAATGGTATATTGGACTGCTTAAGACGGATAGAACTTAATTCGTTTGACAAAATTCTAACTTAATTAATGAGAGATTCAGATTTTGGGTTGGCTTATTTTGATAGAACTAAGTCCGCAGGTATTTACCGACTTGATATTCCTAGTTTTTGGCGCGTTTACCGCACAAGCACTTCTTACCTATTCGTTTTGAATCTGAAGGCAATACCGAAGTAACACCACTACCACTACCACTGGAGATAGATCTAGTGTAGGAGTAACACCCCAATCCAAAAATATGGCAATGTACGTACTCCACCGATATTACTCACTTTCTTATCACAAAATTTTGTGTATCACTTAATGATTGTCAACTTGCTATGCCACAATTTCGCCCGCTCGTAAGGATTGTAGCGTGATGTTAAATAGTCTATAACCTACCTCAAGAATTGAGTTATCAAAATTAAAAAAAAATGTAATCAGACTGGTAGTTCAACATATTAGCGCGTTTAAACAAAAACAAACATAGTCTTGAGCTTTATTAGGTACTGTAAAGGTTGTGTGTGTTGTATATAGGCACATATATGTACTTGTCTATGTTTATATGTATAATTGTCTACCGATACTCGCGACGAAGAATACGTTCATTAATAAACATTGCATCAAGCAAACCCGTATTTCATTTCCAATCTAACAGTGGCGACGAGGATAAAAAAAACAATTGAATTTTGACAAAATATCGATTAGTAAAGTGCGTGAATTTTCCATTACAACAGGAAACTGGTCTGGGTATATTGAAAGACTCGAGATGTATTTGCTTGTAAATAAAGTGCTGAAAATACCTACATTAATATATTTTATGGGTGAGGGAGTTAATGAACTTTTGTCAAAATTAGCCAGCCCATTAAATCTTCCGGAACTGTCATACAAGAGGGCAGTGGAAATATTAGCCGTGCATTTGCAACCCAAACCTTAAATACTAGCAGAAAGATATAACTTTCGTCAAATGCGTCAACATAACCAGGAATCAACACCTAGTACCTAGGCACCTAGGTGACCTACCCACTTGGTAGAAAAATTACAATGATGTGGCAAGATTGCTCCGAAGCGAACTGGTACCTACTTTATCTTCACATTACCTAATTAGGTAGATCTCTAGATGATTGAAACCTCAGCCTGATGTCTGCAAGGAACTTTTAACCGAATGGCAATGTAGGAAAAATTCTATCAAGGGCCGACACCTCTTCAAGTTCTTTCCATCCGTTCGTCGCGGCTGGAGGTAGATCACTGTATTGCCCAATTTCTCACAGGTCATGGGAACTTTAAAATTAAATTATTTTCTTTCAAGCTTGTTCCATCACTTTTGTGTCAATGTTCTACATCAGACTGTGAATACGAACAATCTGCTCATCATGTCTTATGGGATTGTACTCTTTGGCAGAATGATCGCCATTTAACTTCTCCGTTGTTCTTTTCTGATTAATTTTTACTTAGCTTATTTTTGATACCGGCGAAATGTGGGTGTCCTAAAAGCACTTCTGCCTATCTTTTTGGGAGTACAGCCTTGATGATATGTTATCATCGTAAAATTGCATTCATATGAGACACTAATCCCGCAATTACGCTCGTAATAAATCTATTCTCGTTAACTACCGCCAGCATATATTGGAATATTTCATGTTTATTTGTTACTCCCTAGTTCACTAGGAAGCCAGAATCAGGAGAACCAGGAACCAGGAAGCCAGACATACATACATAAACTCAATCCTTTTTCCCATTGGGGTAGGCAGAAACTGCAGAACGCTATCTGCTACGATCCTTACATACATACTCATTTCGCTTCGACTACGTTCATCTGCACGCCGGTTGCGAGTACTACGCACCTGACCTTTTTGAAGAACATCACCAATAAGGTCAGTGTAGGTATACCTACACTTTTTCGGATTTTACCCCAAGGTAGGGATTCCCCGGTGTTGTTCCCTGTCAAGTTCTCAATGAGAAAAATATCCTTTTTTTGTATGACGGTTAAAAATATGTCAAACACGCAAGCTATCTGTCGGAAAAACAGCTTCCACCGCGAGTTTTGTCTTCCTATGGTACCTAGCGCCATCTATGAAATAATGGTAGAAGTAGCTCGTGGCCCCACAGTTCGATCCTAGGGTTCGGAGTTTCAGGGCAAAATTCACAGCTGACTTTACTTTGGGTTCATAATAATACAAACGTTTTAATAAAAATGGTTCATATTCGTTTAAAATAGTTGCTCACATGCGCTTATCCCATTAACCGCCAAGTCGGATTTATCCAACCAATATTTTCGTGTCCATTCCGCTTGAGTCGTATTTATACGTACATGTTGTTTGTCCAATTTGATTGTTAGTTTCTACTTTATAGTCTACCCAAAAATAGCTAATTTTGGGCAAGATGATAAATGTACCGATGATTTATAAGCTGGGCGCTGTGGGCACGGCAACTGATGTAAACTCAGGTATTTAAAAGGTTAAATGAATATGAACAATATACGGCCAAAAATAAGGCTGAAATTGGTATAAAACGCTAATTAAAAACTTTTGGCGAACAATATGCCAGAATGCATGGTCTGACATATAACGTTAAAAAGAGTGTCGTCATGGTATTTGCGGCCAGGGGAAATTACCCAGAAGCGGTACCTCCAGTTAAGTTGGGCGGTGTATCGCTTGTGAGGGTAGACCGCTTTAAATATCTGGGTCACTTATTGACCACTGGCCTCAGGGATGACGAGGATATTGACAGGGAGCGAAGGGCGCTGTGTGTGAGAGCTAACATGATTGCCCGCAGGTTCAGGAGTGCCTCTAAGGAGGTAAAGCGCACTATATTTAGTGCTTATTGCACGTCTTTTTACACTTGTGCACTGTGGGTACATTATACTCAAAAATCATACGGCGCCCTTCGCGTCCAGTATAATAATTCATTCAGGGTGCTGATGGGGTTGCCCCGATACTGCAGCGCATCAGGGATGTTTGCTGAAGCTCGCGTAAACTGCTTTTTCGCGAGCATCTGCCGTCATCTGCGTTGTTTATGTTTATATGTCTGGTTTTTGTCTCTGTGATTGTTTTACTAACATAGTTTATAAGTATTGTTACTAACACTATGAGTCTTGTTACTTGTAATAAATGATTATTATTATTATTATAAATCAGCTAGTTATCCTAGTAGTATTTCTATTGAAGGTACTCATTTATATATTAACTGCAGTAAAACGGGGTGAATAGGGTGAATCGAAACAAAACTTAAAATGTGATTTAAACGTTGATTCAACATAATTAATTACTGACAAGATGTTGAAATAATTCATTACAATTCCTTAAAAAAAAAACAAGAGTCCTTGCAGTAACAATGTTTAACTAACGCGGAAATGCCCTTCAAAGTTTTATTTCTATTACTGACCGGAAATAACCTTTAACCGTTTTTATTCTGGCTAGCTCTTGCATTAGGGTGTGTTTCTAAGAAAGTTATGCTTGAAGCAGAGCAAAACTGTACGAGGAAGCTGAGTGGGGCTTGGATTTGTAGCAGACTGCTGTGCGAGGAAGCTGTATTGTAAAAACAAAACAAGCAACTTGTGATAGACCGCACGTATCCCTCATATGCATCTTTTGAGTCACTTGTATTGTATTGTACTCGTACATGGTCTCACCCCTGCTTAGTCCTTTTCCAACAGAAATGTGCTGTAAGGCAAGCAAAATGAATTAATCCTATTTGTGGGTATTGGATACATCCATCATTATGGATTCTTATATACCCCAGGTGGAAACACACTCTTATGGTAGCACTTCATATCGCTATTCGTGTTAGTATATTTGTCTTATTCGGCCAAAGACGACGACGTCAAGATCTATTCGTCTATATTTGCCTATTCTCACGAACAAGACGAATACGCGAATACACGAACACCCGTATCCGCCTGCTTGTCGGTTTTTTGCAACATATCAAAGGTTTGTGAATATGCCGAATATGTTAGTTTGCCGTCTACACATCGCTCGGTCAGTAGTGTGGGATTTTTGTGAATTGTTAAAATCCATCAGGGTCTTCTTCTCCATGGTTTTTTAAAAACTTTTTCTTTATACACGCATAACATGTACTGGTGAAATGGAAATAATAAGCCGCTGCTGTAGTCGACACGTTATAATATAGTCGATACTATGGCAAAAATGTTCGTAAATGTTCGCTGTTCACGAACGAACGACTTCAACAAGAATCTAGCGAACAAAAAAAACGCGATCACCGAATAGCGATGTGAAGTGCCCGCATTAGGAACACAATACACATTAACAGTTACATTCAGCTAGTTTTGTATGAGATGCATACACTTATGCTGAATTCAGGTAAATAAGTGCTGTTTAAATAAACAAAGTTTACAATTTATAATTTTGATATATTTGACTTTACAGGATACATACACACAGAAGAGAAAACACAATTATGTACAACAAATGCATCTAACAACGTTTTACCACTAACAGCATCTCAAATTACTTTGCTATTAGCAAAATTTAAATAATAATAATTTGCGATAGTTTAGAAAAATATTGCACTCCTATTGGAATATAGAAGAACATTGTTTTTTGGTGTTCGAGATAGAAGAACATGTACCTACATTACAAGAAAATACATCCAGACATTAAAAGTGGAATTACTTTATTCATATTTAGTTAGACGCCACCAATTATGGTGAGTTTCTCTCCTATCCCGCAACAAGGTTTTGAAGCTCGGAACTTAATTCATTGGCATCAATGTTGACTTTAACATTGGAAGAAGGTGCATGTGCACTCGACTCTCTGTTGCAGGCCTTCTTGTGCACAAACCAGTGCAGGCGCTGGCATTCTCTGTCACAGTATTGCACAGATTTACACTTGGAGCACTTCTTAGCAGGTTTCTCCTCCCCACAAGTGCTGCAGTAAGGTATGGCATCCACAAACCCTCTCTGACCATTTATAGTGCAGTTGATGACTGACAGTGCAGGTGGAGGATCTTTACTAGTCAGAGAAGACACCATCTGGTGGAAGGTGGTGCATTCTCTGAAAGGGAACTCCCTCACGCAATCTTTCAGGAATGTATCCATCAAGTCCAGAGAGACACCATCTTTGCCCGGCTTCAATAACTTCTTGGAGAATACTTCTACAACATCATGTTTCTTATCGTCCTTATCAGTATTTGTTTTCTTATCTCTAATGTTGTGTATTTCTCTAAGAACATAAGCTAGGTAATGGTATTTAAATGCCATCACTTCGTTGGTGTCTCCACCTCGTGTCATTTCCTTCTTGCACAACAGCTCAAGTGTTTTGATAACCTTCTCAGCATTGTCAAGTAAGGTAGGTATGTGCTGCAGGTTTAGTGCCAGGCGCACAGGGTGGATGTTGACACCCAGGACAAACTTGTGAAGGGGCTCCACTAAGGCTGCAGGTAAGTGTGGTTCTGCTTGTTGTCCTTGTATGGCACTAAAGTAGGCTATTTCACTGCGAGGCACGTAGTTGTTAATGGTCGCAACGGTATGGTGGTTGCCAACAAACGCTGCCATCTGCGACGCCGTGCGCCCCACCGAGTTGGTGGCGATTGATTTCGCTCCAGCGTCTAGGAGCAGCTTGCACACCTCGGAACTGCCTGACAGGGCGCCAAAGTGCAGAGCCGTGTAGTTGTACTCATGCTTGCCAGAGTTCACGTCGGCACCCTGGAAAAGTGAATGAAAAACAGAATAAGCCAAACGAAATTAAAACACCTATGCGTGCCGAAAATATTAATGAAATTACGTACCCTATCGAGTAGCAATTGAACCATATCCTTGTTACCCTTATAAGCGGCGTGTTGCAGCGCAGTCATACCATTTTCGTCAAAGAAATCGACGGTCCCTTTGTGTGGGGCCATAATATTCTTGAATTCCATCAAGTCATTTTGAGCTATAGCATCGAATATTGTTTTATCAGCACCAGGCTTTTCTTCACTTTTCGTCTCCATATCGATTTTCTGTAAACTTTTAATAGGTATATCGAACGGAAAGATGCTACCAGAAGCAAACAACCTATAAAGTCGAGGATTCGACTGTCACTGTCAAAGTCAACTTTATCTGACAGTTGTAGGGCTGTGCGAATTAGGGTTGCTTCAGTGTTGCTGCGTCAAAGGTTTAATTTCAACAATCAAATGATAATGATTATAATAATAGTCGATTTATTGTAAATTTACATATATAAAAATATGAAAACGTATGCACCATGCACTGGATAACTACAGACCTATAGTATTAATAAACTCTGTCTCTAAAATATTAGAGTGGATAGTAAACTCCCATCTAATTCCTATCATTGAGTAAAATCATCTCATCGCCTACAGTTAATTTGTTTACAAAATAATGGGGCTACTGAGGACCATACAACGTTTCTTATCAATGTTGTCTTCTTATATTAACAAAGTAAAAAATTATACTTGGTCTTGCAAAGGAATTGAACCGGGTTTAAACTGACCAACTTCTCAAAAAACCAAAATGTATATTATGCAATAAGTAAAATTACCAGTATTAGCTTACCGGCGTTCCCCTCCTCTGTCCACAGCACCGAGAAGTTAACTAATCAAATTTTAGCCCCGTCCTTAGTTTTCTCTGAAGTGCCGTGCTGGATTTTCAAAGAGGATCTTTGAGGTCACCGGAACCGTTATTTTCACTATTGAGCATTTTAGAGCAATGACTTACAATATTGAAATGTCATTATATGTTCAAAAGCAGTGATGTCGTCATCAGACTTTCAGGGGAATGCACCAGGCCACCTAGACTCATTTCTCACCAACTAGTCCAAGTTTGTGAGGAATAAGACGGCACTGCTGTCTTTTGAAATTATTTTATATGGCGTCAAGAGATGGCGCTGTCATTTTTATAAATAGTTTAATAATCACCCACTAGAGGGCTTTTTACTTCTCAAATATCACGATAGTCAAAAGCTTAAAACTGTTACTAATGGATTTAAATCGTATTTTAAGTTTTTTCTTTTGTTTTAAGTTTCATAATAAAACGCTTGGTTACAGCTGGCATTCGGTAGCGCAGAGTCCAACTGACCGATCTTCTTACCAGTATAATTTCTCACGGTCCCAGACTCAACGTCAAGTATCTGAGCTTGCCTTATGCGTCATGTGAATCTACATTGAGAGGTTTCCTGCAAACAAAGCTCTGGTTCTAATTGAACTCTGCCTCACCTCGCTCTCTGATATTGTCTCCGATCAACACACCAGCCGAGAATCATGTACTGTTGCTATACAATCAATGCCATGATCGCAACAGTCAAAAGTCTATTAAAATATAGGTAACAATTTTGTGACTTTCTTTCGTAAATTGTCTGCTTCATTAAAAGCACTAGTAGTGAAAATAAAATATATAAAATCTTGACATTTTGTGAGATTTTGATAGCCACTGATACCACCAGGGATCTTTTTCATATTTATAGTAACAACTTCGTGACACTTTCAAACATTATCTGCTTTACTTAAAAGCAGCTGTAGTGAAAATAAAATATATTAAATCTAATTATGTCATTTTTTGTCAAATATATAATCAAAATTTTCAGTTAAGTGCCTATATTAAATAGGGTTCTGGAAATACGAAAGATATGATAGCGTGCCGTTGCACAAAGTTGATTATAGGTGGCAAGGCCAAAAAAGGTTGTGGTCACGGCATTCCGCTCTGCCGATCTGTGCATTGCATTCCTACAAAGGAGACATTTACAAAATATACATATAACGCCCCGGCCAAGACCTTGTACATTGTAAGTGTCGATGCGGGCAAAGTCACGGGACGAAGTCACTCGTTTTAGCGACGCGTTCCAAATCACGCACAGTTCATTTTTTATTGTAGTAGGCATTGGATAAACGTTATCCTATCGATCTCAATGAGGGTTGTGGGCATGCCCACCGCGCCCACAGAGGTGGATACGCGCTTGTATATGAACCCGTATCCTCTCGGCTTTAATTTTGCTAGCTTTAATAAGTTTGCCTTAAAACAGTGCGAACTACATTAAAGTTTACAACATTATCCAATAACATGTAAAGTGCCATTTAGGTTCAAGTCTGCAAATTTGGAAAATTTCTGACATAATAATCATGGCCACGGCAACAGACGTTTGAACTGTGGTAAAAAATAATAGGCGCTTGATAAAAAGTATGAGCAACAAGCAGTATTTGAATCTACATATTAGTAGAGTAAATAGTGAGAGTTATATTCTAGATACAGTATCCTGAAGCCCTTTAATTTGATACCCTACAAATGACTACAAACATATCACATATATATATTTTATGTGATTGCCTCTTAAAATTCACTTACGTAATAGTAGTTAGTACAAACTCAATGGAGTTAGACGATTTATTTTCAACTCACCCAGTTTGCCTTTAAAATTCGGCCTTTATGATTTTCTATAATTTAAATATACAATCTCATTGATACTCGCGTTATCAAGACAAATCAAACAATATTTTGTCGAAATCAGCTCAAGCGTTCCGTGTCTAAAGGTCCACAAATGAATAAGCATACATAATTATATTTATTAGTACGTATGCGGGGAAAATGGGGTATGACTCACACTGCATTAAAAATCAAATATAGTAAGTATAAATTTATTCTAACAATCAATAGTCATAATGGCTGGTATGACTATCGATATAACTTCAACAACTATTACATAAATACGAGTTACATCTTTGATACATCAATTAATACGACACTAACATACAGAATTTAAGCTAAAATTGCTAAACAGTGAATATATAGAATAGGTACCTCATAAATTACACAAGAGGTTATCAGCGGAACTTGAATTATTTGACTAAATGTTACTAAAACTAATATTATCATAATTTGAAAGATCGAAAAATTGCTATTTACTAACACCAAGAGAATGATTGAGATAAAGTTTTTACTACACATCAAGTAAGCTGAAGTGTAGCGCCTGTGGAGCGTATCACATTCCTAACGTAATGGAAGATCCATTGATATTCAATCATTTATTCATTCAAAATTGTTATACAATTCATCAGTCCGCATTGCCCATGCCGGAGTGATGAATAGTAATTCTAACGAAAAAGAAAATAAACATCTGAAACACGTTTACAAAAAATGGAGCACGTAAACATTTAATTTAACCACAACATTTAGAGATAAAATTGAAGATAAACATGATGATTAAGAATTTAACTACTAGATATATTATTAGCAATAAAAGACACAGCCTATAACCAAAGTTAATTATGTGGGTACATGAACTTTAAGTTCCAATACATTTCCTAATTTAGAAACTACATTTACTTATTTACCTATACTACTATTTTATTGTGTCTATTATCTACACAGCATTTCATTGTTCTTAATCCTAGTTTATATGGTAATTTTCCAATAATATTCAAAGAAGTTTTAAGATTTGAATAAGTTTTGCTACTTTGATTGTTAATTATGAAAACGCGCGAATATGTATTGCGCTAAAAGGACGAACAGACTACTCCTATTAATCAAACAAGTCAAACAGACTATACTTTATATTCTTATTGTTAATTTTATAATCATCCACAAAGAAGACGTCGTTTACAGCTATAAGTTTTAAATCACAATCTTACATTATTAATGCTACAATACACGTTTTGAATTTCAAATTTACACATTAATTACAATAAAGATTAACAAAAGTGGGAAAATAATAAATACTAAGAATAAATTTTGATTGATTTAGCTCATGCACAACTGTAGTCGATAAGTAAGGACGGTTATTTTTCCAACACTAAAAAGTATGTTTCATGATTGCCAGGTTTATGAAAACTTGTATTGTGTTTTGACTTTCTTGTATGCCAACATTTAAATAAATACAGGGATCTAAACGAAGAACCACGAATATATTTTAACTACTTATGTGGTAAAACTAACATTGAGTTCTCGAAGCGTTCAAGAAGCATTTTCTTTCATAATAATAATTGTTCCAGCGTCAACCTTAATGCTTGATGGATCTAAATCTAAGCTACAGCTAAAATCATCGACGGTTTGCTGAATTGTCGGTTGAATCTTACAGGCTTGTTTACTTACGCGTGAAAACTACATTAGTCTAACAAACATTATAATAAGAGCATATTTTAACATTACTTACTTCACTTAACACTCATTAGATTTAAGAAGAGCCGACACATTTATTGCAGTATTAATATGTGTTTCATTATATAGACATATTAATATAAATTGTAGAATATAAAGCTTTACAAGGATCTTTTGTCGCGTGGCTGAAATCGGAACTAACGCCGCCATCTTGGTTTTTCCCTGCCTATGTCATTCCAGCGCCAAACCTAACCACACGCGAAAAGATACTTGTACTACTAAAAGCACTACATCCAACTGCATCTCTCGGTATCAGAGAACCAACGTTTTTGCTCAGTGACCTGCTCAATCTATCGGGATAACTATGAAATATGCAGCATAATATAAATCTTGTTCTCTAGAAGAAAGCTACATAGTTACAAATTTTAGACGTTGAGTATCATAAGTATTCTTATACAATAAGCCCTTCACTACTTACCCTTTCGACTCCGCCTTCAATGCTTACCTCGCAACAACCTTACAACTAACATTTATTTCCAAAAAGCCTTACATTACAAACGCTCAAAGCATGAAAAATTATAGACTCGGGAGAGCTGTAAGTATTCGAAGTTCGTACAAGTGGAGTGCTAAGGGCCGTCCTCTGGCAGTCCCACGACGCCAACAGCAGTTGTTATAAAGCTGCGTCCAGACTTCTCGAGGTATTTGTCAATGCGGCGAAAGCTCACATGGAGCATCCCGTTGACACCCACACAGCCTGAGGCTTATGTCGCAAACTAACCGATATCTCGGGATGTCTGTACACGGCTTAACTAATCCGTTTCCCACGACATCAGATGTGAACTCTAGGGTGAAACAGCACTCCATGTTTCTTCCGCATACGTGGTACAGTACCCGGCAGTTGATATGGCACACGAGGCTTAGCAATAGTTTGGCTTTGTAGAGTGCCGTCTCTATCACTCATGCATGTGTGAGTGTAACAGTCTATGTCAAAAAGTCCATGTGCCTTATCAACGGACGCGTAGTGTACGTCTAGACGTAATAGACGTCGAAGGAGAGCTGAGCTCAGACAAGCGCGGGCGGCGGCACGGCCTGCGGGGGTGTGTGCGGAGACGTGGCTGGAGGGGGGGAGGTCGGAGTGACGGCAGCGGAGGCCAGGCGCACGCCACCACTCTCGGATACAACTACTCCGTTGTGCACGGTGCCGTGGCCTTCTGTGTCCGCGTATGGAGTTGTCAGCAGGCGTAGACGCTGCAAAGTGAACATGGATCAAATTTCTGTGTTTTAAATAGCCGAGTGCCCAAAATCCAATTGTTGAAAGCCACCTTTTACCCAAACTTTACTTTAACCATACACTGGACTTTTGTAGCCTGAAATAGACCCGCTTTCCAGATATTCTTACATATTTGGGGATTGGTCTATATTATACTCCTCAAACATAAACAAAAAGAACAACACATACCTCAACAAAGGTTCCCTTCGCGGTAAGCAGCTTGAAAATCGCCACGGTTGGAATGCACAATACACTGGACCCAGCGATGGCCCAGCCCAGCACGTTAGCCCATGCTGGGTATATATAGTTTTCATATCTCAGCGGTTCGTAGTCCAGGAGTCCGTAAACGATGATAAAGAGGAGGAAGGCCGGGGCGGCAAAACGCCAGCAGACGCGCCAGTATAGACCGGGGCGGAAGCCTATCATGTCACGGATGTCTTCACAGAATCGCTCCGTGCCTGTTAAAGTGCAGAAAATAATGAAGAAACTGGTTTCTATAGATGGCATTTAGAAAAAAAATGAGCTTGGTTAATCCGAATTCATACCTTAACAACTGATCTCAGTTTGTTTTAACTAACGGAAAATAAGCCCTCGTTTACTATCGAGATTCTGATATTCAAAAGCAAACTTTGAAGCTAGCCTAGTAGCAGTTTTATTTTGTAGTACTATTCCAGAAAAAACCGTATATTACAAAAATAACGAAAAACATCAGTCCATCAGAATAACACAAACCCAACTCACCATAAATCCAAGACACAGCTATAGCCTCAAAAAACACGGCAATCAAGATGGAATACCCAGCAGCATATCTGTCAAGTAGTTGGAAAAAGTAGAAGCCTCCCTTGGTGCAAGAAGCCAGGCCCACGAAGAAGTACAGAGTGAAGAGGCACGCCACGAAGATCTCGCGGTGACGACCGATTGGAGGAAACTCGTCGCTGAGGGCAGTTATTATAGCCTCGGAACCGCCAAACTGAGTGGAAATGTAAATATTTAAGAGAAATAATGTTTATGATTTTTTTGGCTAAAGTTTTTATTTTTTTAGTGAGTGAAAGCTGTATTATATAAGAGATAGAATTTTATTGGCTTTTTTATGTACCACCGGCATAGAAATGACATATAGATAATTTTTCGAAAAAACTTAAATATTAATTCTAAAACGAACCTTGTATAATTATGGTCATAAGGTCGCTCAATCTATACAAGTAAAAAATAAGTTAAATTTAATCGAATCAACCGACCAACACTTACAGAACTATCCAACCCAAGAGTAAGCAGCATCATGAAGAATATCAAAGCCCAGAAAGTAGACCCCGGCATGGTAGCGATAGCCGCGGGGTACACCACGAACACAAGGCCTGGTCCTTCTGTAGCTACGTCTTGCACTTCCCTGCCTGAAGCGTGGGCCATGTATCCTAGGACGCTGAAGATCACGAAGCCGGCAATAAAGGAGGTCGCTGAGTTGATCACGCTTGTTAAAATGGCATCCCTGCGAAAAACAAATAAATTTTGTATAGAAAGACCAGGTTTTTGGGATCTAACCTGATCCTTGTTTGAGTACTCACTTGTACACGTTGTTGTGATACTTATTGTACGATGCATAAGCCAACAGCACTCCAAATCCAGGTCCCAAAGAGAAGAACACCTGAGTTGCTGCATCCACCCATACCTTAATGTAACCGAAAAATTTCACTTTTATATCATAATTTCTTACTAACGTTACTGAGGATTAAAATGAAAAAAATATATTATCATACCTGAGGTTGTGTGATGGCTTCGAAATTAGGACTGAGGTAGTATTGAATGCCTGTAGCGGAGCCAGGTAGGGTTATACCACGAACCAAAAGGATTAAGAGAACTGCGTACGGAAAGAGAGCAGTGAACCAAACCACCTGCAAGAAGAAACAAGTTATAGGAGCATTTCCAAATGATTCTGTACATTTGACTCCATTTTTGTTAGAACTGTTCAATTCCGGATCATGCCATATGACTAAAAAGATTCAATAAATAGAAAAGAGTTGTGTACTTAAATTAACGTGCTTACTTTTCCAGAAGTGCTGATGCCTTTCCATAGAGAGAAGTAGCAGATGATGTAGACCGCAAGCAAACAGAGGGCCATGTCCCATTTTATGGGGCCTAAGTCATGAAGACCTTCACTCCCTTGTAGTTCCAAGATGGCACGGCTAAAACAAAAGTTTGCTTTGACATAACTGAATAAGGGGCAGGAACAATTTCGTTCAAGTTTAAAGAAACTTACTTGAAGTATTCCGAAGCAGCCGATGTAAATGGAGTCGTTTGTGGGGGAGGCAGGATACCAGAAGAGCTGTTGTACCGTACGCGAGTTTTATTCGAAGCTTCCCAGATTGCTTCGAACTGTAAAGACGTCAAAATCGTTTTGTAACGTATGTTTGTTACAATAAAAAACATTGTTAATTGGCCCGATATGGCCACTAGATAATTATTCTAAAATATAGTATATAAAAATATATTATTTTATTTATTTATTGAAATATTCTCCAAAAACACCATGAGTATACCCATAAATAAATACTGAAATACAGTTAACACCTGAATTAATCAAAGCCCGTTTTTGATTAAAAGGAAAAAAAGACAAAAATATAGTAAAATTAATAGTTGGCAGTTGTAAACTCACTGGTCGGCAAGCCGGTGTGTTCCACTCGTTGTCGCAGTTGGTCCACGGCAGCATGGTGGTGAAGGAAGCGAAGAAGAACCGCAGCGCCCACGCGATGATCACGTTGTAGTAGAAGTCCACGTAGAAAGCTATCAGAACTACCGCGTACCCGATACCTATATATACGAATTCGACATTGTAGTAAGAAGTGCAGCTGAAATTGAATAGATGGAGATAGACTCCAGTGTATTGCCTATATCTAAAGTTACGTAGTTAGTTGCAAGGAATAATTATCATTATATAATTTATTTATTATTAATATTATGCTTTCAATAAAGAAAGCAATATTCTTTAATAATAAAAATTAATATTTAGACTCATAGTAAAAGTATCTTTACTTTTAATTTGTTAGGTTTTTAAATAGATTCGGAAGAAAGATTATTTTCTTTTTTAGGCTATGCGCCGCACTGGACTGCAGTAGATTATCAAACGCACTTGAGGGTTTGAATCTGTTTCAAATTCATCATTCATAGTTGAATGTGTGAAAATATAAATTCCGGCCAGAACCATTTTTCTATCAGTCTTCAAGATGTAAAGTTTCTTTTGTCAGCTTTTGCTATACAACCTTCAAAGTATCCCGATTTCTAGAAAGCCCTTTTCAGACCCTGAATAATTAGCTAAGTCTTAAATAAAAGCTTCGAGAAAACCATTTGATCCACACAATGATCCATAGCGCGAACGTTCTCAATTCATTCCGTCACAAAATACTTTCACTCAAGCGGATTTCCAGCACCTTTCCGGACCATTACCAATTTTATTTCTCTTCAAAAATCATATCGTGGTGGGAGCCACTCAGGGCGTGAGACGTGACAATCGCGTGAAATGAAATCAACGGGCATAAGCCGGGCTCGCAAATCTACCGGAGCCTTTTGAGACCGTATGGGACGAGCACTTAAGGGGAGCCCCGGGAATGGTGTCAATTATGGGTGTTAAGTGCGGGGGCGACGTCCGACTAGACCGCGATCTTGTAAATGACGTGTCCCATGTTTTGCATAAAAGTCTTCGAGTCGGGTGGATTGTTTACTGGAGCGTGTGATTTTTGGTCCTTGAGTCCGGATTCGTGAGTGGTGAAGGTCACTTAGATTATTGTTACAATGAAATGTCTTTTCTTTTAGTGTCTGTTACTATTGTTCTGTAAGCGTATTAATACAAGTGCCTGGATGACCGAGCATTGCTCGGATAAAACGATGTTTGCTAAAAATTAAACTAGATCGAAATTTCATGAAAATCGTTGGAGCCGTTTCCGAGATTCAGATAACATAAATACAATAATTGCTCGTTTATCAATACAATATGCAATAGTAAAGCCAGTCATGAAGTTAAAGTCAGCTGTCTGCTCAACGCTGAAGTTTCCTGACGAAGTTAACGCTTTCGCTGTACCTACACTGAAAATCTGATAAAACTTTACCCCGCTTTTAGACACTGATTATACAGATTTCAACCTAATATTTCTATCGCAGTCACGGCATTTGTGTTTGTATACAGACTTAAGTTTCTACCACATTAACTGATAGACAACGAGACACAATAGAAAATGTGTTGTTTGGTCACCTGGCGTTTAAGGTGTTAATTGATAGCATTAGCAGACACAAGATGTCTGAAGTCTCAACTCAATTGTTTTCATGATCTGTGCATAACTCCTAAGTACTTAAGAAAACCAAACTCTATGTAGATGCAGGCAACATCTACAAAAGCAGTCAGAAAGCTAAGTGGTGCGCACTATAATTCTTGATCGCCAATGCGACTTCCACCATAGCGATGACATTAGCCGACGGAACGTGACCGGACCGCAATAAATCTGGCGTATGAGTCGCACGTGACCCCATAAAACTGAGCCAAGTAAAGAGAAATCGTGCCAATTTAAAATTAAACCTTCTTAGACGAAGGCGTTTTTGAATACTGCCACAAGAGTTATGTTCCTCGTACTTATTTCAAAAGTGCATTTGATAAACTATCAACATATTCATCAGAAAATACCTTCACAAATTACGTAAAGAATCGAGCTATGTGCTATATTTAAACGATGGGAGTGGTCGTTCGATTATCATCAATATTTTACGACTTTATACAAATATTTAAAGAAAATATTGAATTTAATTATACACTATTTGTAATAACAAACATTACTTGGCTGTAACCCAGTAGCAACATTTTTAAGTACGAACCTAAAATAAGCGAAAATAATACTTACCTTTAAAGAGTGGAACTAGTCTACCCCAGCAGGTAATAGCGCCCTTCCGATGGAACTGCCCCAGCGCCAGCTCCATGTAGAACAGCGGGATCCCACCCACCACCAGCATGATGCAGTACGGCACCAGAAAAGCGCCTGGGTAACAGGAACAAACGTTAACACAGTTAACATCTATAATCTAAATCAGCGATAGCTTAATTTTTATCGTAATTTTATTTGAAACACCACTCTGACTCTAGTTTAATATATTAAGACCTTCATAATTGATTGCCGTTCTGTGTCACACTGCACTAGATCAAAGATGAGTGGTGGTGAGTATTTAATTTGCAAATTAGTAAGACCTAACACGTTATTAACGTTAAAACCTGAACTGAACATTTTATTCCATCTCGCTAAGAAGATAAGCAAATACTTCGTAATAAAAAAGTCTTGACTGAACAAAGATTAATGATCAAAACATTTTGAATGTAAGCCCCGATATGAATTAACATTTTTAATAACAAGTGATCCTATTGGTTTGAAAATCTCAAGTAATATTTCAGTAATAACGAACACTTTTCAGTCGATTTCCCCCGAAGAGTGCCATAACAATCTGAGATCTCGCAATACTCAATAATTTCATATCGGCCCCGAGAGAGGGCGACGCAAATTGTTCTGTAATTGGCCTTTTAAGGCTCTCGCATTTGCTTCCAATACGCTTTTATGAAACTTGAGATGTTCAACATTTGAGCTCATTTATGTAGATTAAATATATCTATATGTGTTGGTAATATAATAAATTAGCTTGTATAAGTAGGATGCTAAAATTGTTATAATGAAATCAGTATTTTTTCGTTCCTCAGCCAGAATTATTGAGGAAAGTAAAGAGGATCATGTTATAAGTGATAGGTGGTGAAATGCATTTTGTTTTTTTTTATAAGCAATATTTAGTACCAACGACAAGAAACTTAACCTTTAAACGTACAGTTTTGACGTAACGTAAACTTATTAGTAAATGCCCATTCAAGAACAGATGTTCAGTTCTGTGTGATAAGTTGGAACTGTCATTGTCATTGGTTTCAGTCGTGTTTAGGATGTATAGTAGACCCCACGTCATGGTAAAACTTTGACCTTCAGCTGGCCTAGTGTAATATGGAGTTTGAATAGAATGTGAGCCCAGCTTGTACTGGTTTTCTAACCACTGACCTGCCTACTTTACGAGGTCTATCCTTTAGCTGAGCTTAGTATATTAATATCATCTATTTCTTTGTAGTCATCATCATCCGTTATTCATCGTCAAAATACATTTCTAATCATCTACCTCTGAGTAGAACGGCGTAAGAGTGAGGGTTCCTCAAAATAGTAACAAGAACGAGGCCAGGAAAAGGATGAAGTAACTGTCTGGTACACTCGACAACTTCCAAGTAAACAGTAATGAATAACGAACACAATTGCTAAATGACGAACTTCCGTACACTATAATTGGTTAAGTATAATGTCGGCGGAACCCACACGATCATTTGTCTTACAGGGAATCCAGTATTTGAGGACTAGAGGTTGAAATTGACCTGATTTGGAAATCCAAACGACAGCTGTGTTTTAGATCTATCATGATATCTATTTGACTATGTCTTGTCTTATAACTCATATGTAAAACGTTACCACAAGTATTTTTTAAAGGAGATGGGCAACTTATATTTAAAGTATAAACTCTGGCTGCAAAGACAATATCCAATTCAGCTGTAAGAAACTTCGTAGAGAGCCGGGACGATTATGGGCCGAAGAAAAAACTATAAGTATATCTACAGAGCAATGCGTCTTAAAACCTCTTTGAGGGGAGACAGGGAGAAATATGGCAAGGATTTACTTTATTGCCGGATGCAACAGGTCGCGGATAAGAGGGGAATGGAGGACATTCCTACCAAGTTTCTGTAAGTCGGCGGCGCTCGGGAAGTGACTTCGAACAATCTTCGTGTCTCTTAAGTGAGGGGATAATGGGGCTTTATGGAATAGTGCGGCTTTCAGTCATGATAGGGTGGTTTAATTTTAACTGTTGCGCTACAGGGTTTATGGAAGACGTTCTTTTGAGCAGCAACTTTTGAAGTCAGTACCTTTTCTTGAAATATGTGGAAAGAGACTTGACTTGGCGTTTGTCTAAGTGCTAATATTGTTAAAATCATGCAAGAATTGAATCGTATCCAAAAGAACGTAAGGAAAGATAATTAAAAATACGGACGTAACTAAAACACGAAGCAAACAATAAACTTAATTGACTTATTCGATAAAATATCATACCCATGATGTTACAGGTATTTGCGGGCTACCTTCAGCACTAATTCCTTTTAATATTGCTGGAAAAAACTAATCGGCTTACGATTTAATTTAGATCTACATTTTCTCCGAATCAGTTACAAATGTTGGAATGGTAATTGAATCGCCTTAGTTCCGAGAGAGCCCGGGAGGTCCCCGTGGACCAGAGGCCCGGCGGATGATTGGGTATTACGAGATTACCGCCGGCTCCATTAAATCATCCACACCGTAAGGCCGGAATTGTTTCCAATTGAAATGTTTATAGAATTGTGATTTATAGATAGCTATATTGTGATTTTAATTAACAGTTACGGTGAGCGCGATTGTTAACGAATAGATGTTGGTGACAACTAAATGCTCATTTTAAACCAGTAGATAATTTTCTCCCGTCTTTTTTAATCACAAGTTGGCGAATTCTACCTAATTCTAACAGCTTTAGGTATTGTACTTGTATTGCCCGGATCTATAATTTTACGGATGTCATCATCATCTTCTCCGTATAAATTGTTTAAAAGTACAGAGGCCAGCACATCAAGTTACCCCAATGTGTCAAATTTCTTTGATATTTTTTTAACTTTATAGCAATAGAATTAAGGTTCATGTTCAATTGGGAAAATTTGACGGTTTGAGGTAGCTTGATGTGCTGGCGTTTGTACACTAGGGACTTCAATATCATTTAAACAAAAATACAGTTGAACAAGCGTCAAGTCATCTGGTAAAATTAGTCAACTTTTAGTTTATTGGTACGCCTTGTTACATTTATTTTGGTATAATTAAAAATTAAGTACTTAGACGAGAGCTAATTTTGTTTCGCAATTTAGGATTGGTTTTGTTAATAAAAGTTGTTCTCAATCATGAGTACTTTCACCCTCTCAAAGACTGCCAATACAAAATTAACTCCTTAAATAGCATCGAAAATTAAAGTCGTATAGAGTTTTCACTTGTTACTATAGTGATAATAATGTCAGTGATCATTTCACAAAATATTTTCTATCTTAAGATACAATCATGTATCTGATCTATGAGACAAGTGATCCCGTTAGAGATAAGAGATACCGAAAAAAAATGTTTATTTTTTCTGTTTCTGTGTTTTCAGTTGACAATGACATTTTTCGGTAAATAGAAATGTAACCTAAAACAGAGACTAGATGAAAAACTAATGGCTCCTGAATAAAAGTAATTGCTTCAGAATAAAACAGCGTCTTTGTCCATTGATAAATTGTATTTTTTTCTGCAATTGAGTTTTTACAAACACTTATTTACTTTACGCGTCAACAAGTAAAATATTTTTTTTACTAGGTCGTTCTATTGTTGTTCCTATTGAGAAAATTCGGTAATACCTAATCAATGATTTTGTATTGAGTAGTATGTTCAATATCCCGCAACCAAAACAATCAACGCAATAACCAAACTAACCAAAACTGTCATATCACAAAATAATTACAGCTTCATAATAGTGTATAGCGCTTGCCTATGCTAGCAATGATGGATGGCGAGGGTCAGATGATGAAGTGGCGCCCCAATCAATTAGTACGGAACCACGGCTATGACCGAACACGGCTATAAATCAGGGGCATTCGGTTAGAGACGTCGGCTGAGGCTACCAAAGTGTTGTAAATAGCCAAATACTTACTTGATTACATCAGCTATGTTTCTGTGGTAATATAAAAATGCTCAAGAGGTTTTTATTTTATTTTAATCGCAATAGACCTCTGGAACTTGTCAGATTTGAATGATTTTTTTTTGTTCCATTTTATAGCCCAATTTTTGAGGAAGGTTGTAGGGTACTTAATATCACGCTACGATGGTTAGAAGCAGATGAAACTGCTGGTCACATCAAGTTATTTTATAATTAGGAGAGGTTAGCTACGATTGGGCACAGTACCTAAGTATTGTAAAACATGACAGCGCGTGTAGGTACTCGAACTTACGTCTTACTTAACGACAAAATGTAGGTACTAAATTACTAAGTAATAGATGCCAGTTGTAACCAGAACATTACTTGTAGCATATTTTGATTTAAAAGAGAGACCCTAGTCTCTTGTCCGTTCCTCTCCATAAGTATCTACTACGTTTTGGAATAGAAGCTTCTAGCTTCATCTTTTTGTCTAACTTTCTTAAGAAAATGAAAAAGGCTACTAAATTCAATAATGGCTTGTATGAAGTAAATTGTTTCATTTGAATTTTCATATAATATAGAGAAAAGAGCTTACATACTACTATGTAGGTACAAATAACAATAATTATACTCCATATTACTGGTGGAATAATCTTATAATGTCTGTCTCATTATTTAAGTTTTAAGTCGGAAGCATGATTGCAGAACGAAATTATTACGAAAAAGTTAAGTAAATCCAGTTTTGGAAATGCAAATTATCTGAAAATTAATGGGACAAATAGTGAAGCGCGCATTATCTATAATAATAATTGGTCGAAAGAATTATCAACAGCCAATTGCATCACTGCGTTGATAATTTCGTCCCGGTAACCGGTGGTTACACATACCTACATTTAACTTATGTACCTGCACAATATACCAAGCTATCAACACAGAAATAACGACACGCAAGCTATTAACAACATCTCGTCGGCCGTTCTAAATAAATTTCCTCAGAGTATAAACGGCTCAAAGACAAGATCACATTTCAAATGTTCACGAGAATTGCCATTTAATTTGATCACGGACAGACGCGGCCCGATCGGCCTTTGCGTCGCCGGGAGAAGATGACCTCCCCCCTCCATTATCTTATTACCCGCTCCCATTATTACGTTACTAATTTTCCTGCATATCGAGGAGCTAACGAAGTTTTCCCGGCGTAAAGGGCGCGTTTTGATTGTCAATTACTGACTCTTGGACGCCAAAGGATGGCGCGACGGACGATCAAAGCAACAGCAACGGATGCAATTAAGTATGTGGCTGGAACTTTGTTATGAGCGCAAGTGTTTACAACATGGTGTTCGCTGTACTTAAAACGTTTTCTAATAAGGTCAGCGTGTCTTTTGTGTCGGTTTAATGCGCATAAGGCAAGCTTTTTTTAGCAACAGAGTTACTTTGAAAGATATTTATTCTGTGGAAATTGTTGCGAGATTTTCAATGGTGTCAATTATTTTTTATTGCCTATAATCATTATAACATCATCGCGCTTATATTCCCCGAAGGATACTTAAGGCAGAAGTTGAGCTAAGTACCGTATTACACCCAACCTTCGCCAGCTATATTTAAGTAATGGGGGGCGAGTCTATTGCCATCAACTGGGCACGACTCCAGACTCCGCTAGTGATAAATTCCTGATGATGGGAGCAGTCAATGCCTCATTGAAATGCCTAAAACCAATAAATTATGAATGTGAAAAAAAGTCCTATAGCTGTCGGTGATCCAAATGTGAAAAAAGTCCGTCTGTGATTAAACGTTTGGATTAACTATTTATCTTGTTTAAGAAGGTACTGGTACCCATGGCTCCATGGCCTACCATATTATATATTAACTACAGGCAATATTTTTTCTTTAAACTTTACGTACCATGAGGCGTACCACATGGTACGTAAAGTTTAAAGAAAAATATTGCAAGTAGTTTGATTCCGGAATTGACTTTAACAATCTTATGATATATTCCAATACCATGCAAACAAATCTCATTGAGTCGTTTCCGGGCCTTTGGATGTCCATCCTCTTGCTTGAGGCGTTTCATTTCCGTTTCTGCAAAGATTATGCGGAGCTGGCCATGCGCCGATTTAAACGGCCTGTCACTTGCAATGTTTTGTCTCAACTACAGCCAAGTTTGGAGTTACGAAGCCAGATATTGCTATGAATTTACACGTGTCATGTCGCTTGAGCTCTACGATGGTGAGGTGATTTATTGAGAGTGTTCACGCATACCGTAAAACACGTGTAAAGTTACGGTTTTCAGGGAGTAGATCGAATGCGGCGAGAAAGACGTAGATAGATTTGAAAACTATCTACAATCCTCTCGCTTGGCGTAGTTCTAGTTAGTATCAACTATACGAGTGTATAACGCTATTACATGGGTACTTCACCGCACACTGGGCGAATGTGAAGCTTCAATTAGCAAGCCGCAGGTGTAAGCGTAGTGCAGGCCACTCGAGGCGCTGCATGAGGCGAGGCGAGGCACAAGCCGCACAAGGCGTACGATTGTTAACCGCCTATTATGACTCGAGTGCCCTACAGCCGGTGTTAGCGCGCAATCACACAGTAGTCTTGAATGCATTCATGAATAATTTTCTCATAGGGAATGTTATACAATAGTTTCTGGCGTTTGAAATTCGTGTGATAAACGTAGAAATTTCCAATCAGACATAAAAATGTAGTTCCTGTTTTGATGGAAAGTAGGAACTATTTTTTGCTTTATTCTCTTTTCGATTGATCTGGACTTTAGTTTAATTAAAAAATAAAACAATTTCAATTTCACTTTAACCATAAAAGATTGTCGTTACCTCTTTTTAAAATGATCACATAGTATTTATGATAGTACCTTGTATTACCTACTTAGACTACATCCGTCATTATCTTATTCGAACTACTAGCAGAATTCTAACAGAACCGAAACACGTGTGCCGTCTGAACATTTATGGAGTGACGGAACTCGTCGGCGAGACGCGAGGCGCACAATTAGCGACGCAAGAGGCACTTAGTGCCATTCAAGGCACAACCGCGCCACTCTAGACACCGACACCGCGTGTTCTAGACCGTCTAGAATGGATCATTAGGTTAATTGATTATAGAGCGACCTTAGGAGGTTTGTTTGTATGGTATTGGCATGTGAACTGAGTACGCCGAAGCTCATTTAACTCTTTGGAATTACAATCGACATGTTGGAGAAGAATATGGATGGAAATGTCAGTATTCCGAAAAATTACTTACTACATACCTAAGTTTAAAGTTAGGTTTGTGAGTGGAGTTTGTGTGCCGTTTATTATTTTTTATGAACTTGTAAGATGCAATCACCTTGCCATTCGAGAATTAACTGTATTATTTTTCAAGATTCATTTTTTAGGTTTTAGGGACTTACGTAAAAATGGTTAAAGATTTTTTCACTGCTAGTACGTTTGTGCTGGGGCACAACCGTAGTAGCAGTTTGAGCAAACTAAATAGGAAGATTTTTTTGAGTTTCTTAAAAATCTAAAAGTTGTTATCTATGGGTGTAACATACACACACATAACACTCGCTGTTTTAAGTCAGTTTTGAGTTAAAATAAACGTTTTTTTTTTTTTTTTAAAAACGTTGCCCCACACTAGGAATTTCTCCTGTATCGTGGGTGCTTTTACAAACATTCAACTCACATACACAAACAGCCACAAACAGCCAGACCCGGAACAACTATCTGTAGGCCATACAAATATTTGTTCCGCACGACACGCGGTGCAGCAGCCAATCGCTCAGCCACTGCGCCAACCGTGTCGTCAACGTTATTGGTCGGTTACGGCAAACGTGTTGCGTTATTTCCATAATTTTAAATAGAAACCATTAAGTTGTAGCTACGAAGAAAAGCCTATGTAGATACAGCTGAAGAGTTTCACTACTTCCTGTTATAATAGAATTTATAAAAGAAACCCTGCCATAACTTTGGAAAAATAAAAAAGGACTGACAAGTAGCAAGTTTATGTTTTCCATAAAAATACTTATGTATAGTGTGAGTATAAAGATAGTGCACAAACATGCAGATTTTTTATGAATTGCCATATAATTGACACGGGTGTAAGATTATCACAAGATGTTTTTTTCTAAACTTTGCCCCACACTAGGAATTTCTCCTGTGTCGTTGGTGCGTTCACAAACATTTAAATTCACATACACAAACAGCCAGACACGGAACATAACAACCTGTAGGCCATACAAATACTTGTTCCGTGCGGGAATCGAACCCACACGCCACGCAGCGCAGCAGCTGATCTCTCACCGACTGCGCCAACCGTGCCGTCAATGTGATGTGTTGTTAAGGAAAACAGAAAAAGTAGAGTCCTTTGTTGTAAAACAGTTTCAGATGTTCGTTCAAAAGTCATGAAACTACAGCTGTGCTTTTAAGCTATTTTAGTGCCACCGAGGATGTGCAATAAGATAAAAAAGTCATTAACATTCACATCTAATCATCATACTAAATACGACTTTAAATAGAACTGTAAAACTCTTTAGCTATTGATACGTTTTTTCCCGGTTACTGCTTTAGGTTTTCTATTTATAAATAAATAAATAAATAATGCTGGACAATCCACACAGCATCATCTAGCCCCAAGCTAAGCAGAGCTTGTGTTATGGGTACTAGACGACTGATATACTTAATACAATACATTACATAGATAGATATTTTTTATTATACTTAGCAAACACCCAGAACACCCGGAACAAATCTTTGTAGATCGTACAAACATTTGTCCCAAGGCGGGAATCGAACCCGCAACCTCATGCGTCGCAGGCGGACCTTCGCCCACCGCGCCACATAGGTCGTCATTTGATCCAAAGAATATCCCACAACGGGATTTGCTAAAGCGTCGTTTAATGCAGATACAACTCTGATGGATTTATTGGATTTTATATCAGTATGCTGTCTTGTATGGATCAGAATGAATGTTTGTGTATGTGAGTTTAAATGTTTGTAAACGCACCCACGATACAGAAGAAATTCCTAGTGTGGAGCAATGTTTTTAAAGAAAAAGAATGTTGGGCCACAAATGGGATGAACGAAAGGCAGTTGCATTCAGCTGAGATGAGAATACTGAGGGGAATGTGTGGTGTTACGCGAATGGATAGAATAAGAAATTAGTATCTAAGAGGAAGTCTGAAAGTGGCGCCTGTGACCGAGAAGTTGTGTGAAAATCGGTCGTCATGGTATGGGCATGTGATGCGAAGGAATGAGAACCATGTTGTAAGGAAAGTTTTGAGTATGAATGTGTAGGGTTACATGAGTAGAGGAAGACCAAAAAAAAGATGGATGGATTGTGTGAAAGATGATATGGCTAGAAAAGAGGTGACTCTTGAGATGACGGCAAATAGAGATGAATGGAAGAAGAAGACATGCTGCACCGACCCCAAAGAACTTGGGATAAGGGCAGGAGGATGATGAAGTTATATCAGTTACTATGTCTCGGGGGGCACTGGGGCACTGGGAGTATAAGCTGTTTTAAATCATCAGTCACATTTATCGCCTTGCCTAAAATGAGCTTAGAATTTTGGGTACAATGTAAAGTAGAACCAAGAATTAATTTATCGAGTTTTATTAACAAAGACTCTTTTGTCTTTTGCGACTCACACGGAATGGACATGAATATGCTTGTCGGATATTTCCGACTTGGCCGGAAGGTACCTACAGTGGAATTGTAAAAAAAAAATGCAACTAACGTCTTGCAAAATTGTTTATCTTTTAAAGTAAATTAGCTGTACGTTGAACAATATATCAGTGACCAAAACGATGGTTTTCTTTTTCAACCTTGTATTTATATTGTTGTCCATCGCTGGCTAGATCGCCAAGCACTCAAGACGAATGTCGTATTACCGTACTCCACGAATGCTTGCTGCTTGCTATCGAACTGTATTGATGGCGTGACGCGGTCGTTTCGCCGTTTCGCCATCATCAGATGTGACCCGGTAGCATTTAATTGCAAACTTCACCGAATTCATTACGATATAAAAGTACTCACCGCCGCCATTCTTGTAGCAGAGGTAAGGGAAGCGCCACACGTTGGCCAGGTCGACGGCGAACCCGATGACCGACAGCAGGAAGTCTACCTTCTTGCCCCATGTCTCGCGCTCGCCGACACCCGGCGTAGGCGTCTTCAATGCCATCCTACTGCCCGACCGCAGGAACCCGCCACACCCTGGGGATAAGAAAACTATGGTAACTAAGCTACTGGGGATAAGAAAGAAAATTAGTACTCGTTCAAATGTGCCTTTTTAATAGTCTTATTGAAATAAATGTTTTGACTTCGACTTAGTACTGGCCGGTAGTAAAATTTCGATTCACTCGAGTTTTAATCAAGCCGTAATAGAGTTTTAAAATCAAGATTGACTTTGAAGAGCGTTATCTCTGTCTGTCATCCCGTGTGATAGTCTCTTTCTTTCTAGAGCTCGGTGTTAGAAAGTTACGCCCGAGTACTGTACTACTCAAGGAAGTATGTTACATACTTATGTCGAGTTGCTGATTATGGCATTGGATTATTTTCTGACTACCAAGTAATACTTAAGTAGGTATTTTCTAAAATATTTTCAGTTTTAGTGAGTCCAAGTGTAACGTTTCAAATTCCAATTATTAAGTAAGTGAAAGGTGTTAAAGTAAGTGGTAGGTGTCTTTATTTAATTAGTAACTACTTGCACGAGTATTGTCGTGCAAGTTGTAAAACTAAAACCACACCAATTGTAGTATGTATGCCTATATACAAACGTAAACAAATCCTATTTTAAACACGTTAAAACAACATACCAACCAAACTACACCACTTGACCTTTTATCCAAGTGTTAATTAACGGAAGCAGAAATATCGCGAGTGGAGTCGTGGTCCTCCATTACGACACGACATAATGAAGTGACAATGTTATGACGCGTCGCGTGACAGAGGGCGACACTTCACGCTCGCTGACCGCTGGCCTCGCGGCTTTCAGCCAGGGCATCAGGGTTGACGCAGTTTTTTTGAATTATTTTCAAATTTTTAATTTACGGTTTTTATTTTCTAAATTAAGTTATTTGACACCGCATTTCACGGTGAAAGTTACTGGTGTCTTTATTGTGTTTTTGGCTTTTGTATTGAAACTAATGGCTATGTGTATTATGTTCAAAGACAACCATAAGTAATCTAGTCAAATGTTAATTTAATAAATTTTATCAAAAATTACAATAAGATTGAGTTTGCTTTTCGAAGTCCCACACTTCTTGGTAAACACGGTCACTGTATTGTCCACAAAGCAGACGCTAGTTTAACTAAAGTGATTTATCGGCTTTCCTGTTCACTTAACAATTGTTTGTCCAGAATGTCGTTAAATTGCCGTGGTGCCAACCCTACTGCAAGCTCTCTATTGGGTACGCCCGAGTGGCTGTCACGTCCAGCGTGCGGTCCGATTAACCGAATGGTTGATTTAGCGACGAAAAATCGTATGTCATCGCTACAGCACGCACCACTAGTCGACAAATTGAATTTCGAATACGACGCGCAGATGAAAATTTATTACCGTATATTGGAGTGAGAGAGAATGATACCGAACTGCATGGCCGTTATTAACTTCGTGGGCAATGCTCTATTTTAGTTCTTATGCGGTACCTACTTTTTATTTATTTAATTTTATGATAGCCAATAAAAGTAATGGTCAAATGTTTTAACATCTATTGATGGGTTTTACGTATTATATTGTTGAAGGGTTACTGCGTTATGTTAGAAAATATCCCGTAGTAAGCGAGAAATACGATTCAAATAGATTGATAAAATGTGCAGAGAGGACTTTAAACTAGGTAATCACTATAGCAATAAAATGATATCGAAATCCAAAGTAAAAACACTACCCTGCTACCGCCGTCGGTTAAAAAGAAGGAAAGTAGAAATCTAAATAAAAATCATCATCATAGAGAAAATTTGTAGACCTGTCGGAATTTAAACTAAATCTTGTATTCTTTTTTGTATTGTTGTCGCCGTTTTTCTTATTTTATTCTTGTGCAAGAATATCCGTATTTTGCGATTATACGATTAAATACTTTAGCAAATGAAAATTCAAGTTTTTGTCCCAAAAGTAAGCCTAATCCAACGCAAACTTTTGAAAAGTGTACTATACTCCATAATGAATTTGGTATTACCAGAATAAGAATACTTCATAAGTCGAAATAATTTCACCTTCAAGCTTTTATTGGCAAGTCATAGGCATAGTGATACTCTACTTCATTCCTAAAACTAGACGAATTATGTAATTAGAGCGCATTTATAAAAAGTCCTTCCTCCTTTCTCAGGAGTCGAAAGGTTTCAGTTACCTTACATGTTACTTAATTTTTGCCGTCCGCATCTAATATTATTTAACAATCCTAAATTACGAGCGCCAACTTCCAAAACTGATTACCGTTTTTTAGGGACCACAGACAAAAAGGTACGGTGTTGCAAGAATACTGACCTAGTTTTCTCTAAACCCGTAACTTTTTTATGGATAAGTAACTTAAGTTCTTTGATGAATTCATTTTTTCTGATAAAGTACGGAAGTACGTTTGAGATTTTTCTATACAAGTTTTATATCACTTTTCCTTGAGATAGTTTTGCGCCTTCACCTTAGCTGGTCCCTAAAACCGTCGCCAACGTGTTTGGCTTGTTTAATATAGACGCATATCTTCGGTAAATAATATAATAAAGTCCGTATTGAAAATATCGGGTGAACTTATGGGGTAAATCGCCAATTCGAGAGAAACGACAAACATATCGAGATTTCATGTAGCGCGCCGTGGTTTATCGGTATGTTAGTACTTTATACCTACATTCGTCTCGAATCTCAAAGACAGAATGTTATAAAACGCCTTTTTCAAAAATGGGAGCATCTTTCGATTTAATTACTTTTGTTAATGCCACTCTCTAGTTGCGACATGTCCGCCATCGGTTAGTCTGTTAGCCATTTTTCTCGAGAGTAAAATGCCATTTTTTTTTTTTTTTTGGCATGAGTATCTCACAGTTCGACCTCGAGGTTGTCTACTGCTCAACCGGACTTTCCTGTGGGGCTTCCAGCCAGGTATAAAGCAGTTATAAGTAGTTACGAGTTTTAATATTTGAAATCGAAATAGGATCTTGTCGACATTCAACCACAGAGGAGAAGCAACCGATCAATCAAATCAACACCATACCAATTGGTAAATTTTGTTGTTTTTTTAATAAATTAATAAACAACCTACTTTTAATCACGAGGGCAAAGAAGCATCCGAAGAAAACACTTTACAAGTTCAAGTGAGGCAAAAATGTAAAAAGATAAAAAGTTCTCCTCAACTGAGATTTCAATGTACCACCGATTATATTATCATATTAACTATGGGGTATCATCATTTTGGGGTATTTTTTTAACTAAGGAATGTTATCTGATTTAATTTTCTTCCCAGTTCTGAAAATAAACTTTCTTGCGAGATAATAAACTTTTGTCAAGTTCGCTCTGTGAAGCTAGAGAAAACGACGTTGATTTAAGTCTGTTGATGCAAGTTTTGACTTTAATGCTAAGAAAAAACAGGTAGGTAACAGTACCTAGGTTTAATTCAAAATAAAACAATAATTCCTAAAGACAAACGTAGTACGTCAAAAAAAAACATATTTTTTAAACAAAACCTTACAAAATAATGGAATTTTAAAATCTGAATATTCAAGGAATATAACTTAACCATTCTGATTTTGAAATTCAATTTTTTTTTTCTACAAAATAATATAAGGCGTGTTACTCACTTGCGTGTCGGCGGTCGCATTGCCGGCGCCATGTCCGCGCGGCGCCGTGCCTGGACCAGAGTGACGGTGCAGCGCCGCGCTCGTCGGCCGCTGGGCGTACCCCGGGAACAAACCACGCCCAGGATCACTGCTCACTACGGAACGGGACTTATGAAGTTAATTGGAATCCTTGGATATTTCAAAGCTTTATTTAAGTTGAGAATGTTTCAAGGAAATCGTATTACAGTGTTATTATTTCTGCAGAAAAGATTAAGAGAGTGGCTTTGCAATTTTTGCAAAGATACAATTAAGAAGCTTAAGAAAATGTCGAAGGCATGCAGGTAGGTTATATATTACTTTGGTACCAGTAGTTTTGGATCTGGGCCAGGATGTGAACTTATGGGTTACTGATCGTAGCCTCATTTCTCCACAGATTTTTCATTTTATTCATTCCAACCAAAAAGGTCGATATGAATAAAAATAAATAAATATATTCTACTGGGAAATTCCTAACACTCCATAAGGGCGTAGATACTTTAGATAGAATAATTATATTCTATCAAAAGCAATTAATTACAGTCTATACATTATTTTTATTTTGATACAATAATCAATTAGTGTTGGGCGGGCGGGCCGCCCTACTTAGCGATGGGCGGGGCTTGGGACGCCACGCCCCGTCAGATTGCCGCCCACCTGTCTCAATCAGGACTCGTCGCTCAACATGAACACTTCTAAGAATCCACTTAAAATGATTTGTCAATTTGTATGGCATATGTGTGTATTCGTTACAAATAGTTTTACTGAGGCCAAAAATTATGTTTTAGTAAAAAATATCAAGGCTAACATTTTTTTGTTCAATATCAAGGTTAACACATTTATTTATTTGCATATGGGTGGATATGATGTTGAACCTTTAATGCGCCATTATTTATGAAACAAAAATAATGTAACTACCATGTGGGGCCAAAGAATATTGAATTTAATGGACAACGAATAAGACTAGAACGATGCTCTTGATTTATAATAATATAATACCAGCCTGTAACTGTCCCACTGCAGGGCAAAAGCCTCTTCGCATACAGAGAAGTCATTAATCACAACGCTTGCTCAAGACGGGTTGGAGATTTCAGACTTACGAGTATATTAATTAATTATAAGTCCAGATTTCCTCACGATGTTTCCCTTCACCGATGTCAGTGATGTCCAAGATAAACTAAGAAAGCTATTGGTTTAAAACTCTTTATTTCCGGCGTTGGCGTGCCTGAATTATTTTGTCGAGTGCCACAAATACAAATCGCGTGTCATCCCTGACTTAGGGGATCTATCTTCCCACAAATTGAATTTAACTACTAAGTATTGCCTCGTCACAGTTTTAACACCGAAGGTAAGAACTTGGATCGTCTCGTACTCGAAGTTGTTGCTATGTCCAAATACGGATAGGTACTAAGTCAAACCCTACATACAACAATACATTTCATACAAATACACAAAACATAGGTTTTGCTTTTTGTCGTGGTACCCTTATCCTTTTTCTAAAATAAAATCAGTTAGGCTTAAGTTCCTCTTTATCACATCAGGCATCTGCCAGTGAAAATCCCGTCATAATCAGTCCAGCCGTTTCGTAGATAAAAGTTAAATATAGTTGTTTTTTTGGTATAACTATCGAATTATATGCATTTAGTAATAAGATAGTATAGAAATTATTTAGACATTACAAACAGACACTTTAATTATGTATATTAGTTTGTATATATTATTTGTGATATGTAGGTACCAATATTTAGCAGTCAAACTGCCAAGCCATATTACTTATTTCTTTTCGTCTGATATAGTGTGAAACCACGAGTATCAGCAGTCCACACTGTAGCCGTCGGTGTTAATAAATTAAAATACTCTTTATTACTAGCTCTAAAGGGTGTTATTAGGGTGTCTTATCGCTTAAACCAACCTCTAATAGACAACGAAGTGTGGTTGGTCTAGACATAGAACGAGTAAAGATATGCAGGTAGCCCGTGGTGTGTGACTTACATATAAACAATACTCTAGACCTCCGCCGGCGAAGTCCACGTGGATCGTACTTTTCCCTCCGAACTTTTACAGCCCCTTTGCCTCATTTAAAGCGCAGTTTTGAAAATAAGATATAGCCTGATAATTTATGTAGCTTTCTAAAAGTAAAAGAATTTAGAAAATCGGATTGGATTTTTTTGAGTTTTTCTATTACAAAAATATGTCTATTCTTTTTATAATATTAGTTTATATGTAATTATCTCACTATTGGATACATATGTACATTCATATAATATGCATGCAAAAGCAACAAACTGGTTTATTTGGATGTTGTAGGCGAGAGGTAAATTATTACCGACACGGCAAACCATTCCATAGCAGTACTACTTCAACGGCGAATAATTTATCATAGAAACTGGTGGAATGTATAGGAATTTCTAGCCTTAAGCTTTCTAATGATCATACCAGCCAACCTTAGACCCATATCTAGTATGAATGACATGAAGGAACTTGAAACTTCATTTAAGCCAAATATATATATGTTTATGGATACGCGGGGGTTTTGGAACTAAACAGAACACTGTTGAACAGAAACAAGATATACCAAATCCGGTGAAGACTTATTAGAAGCTGATAGTACGATGTACGGTGATAGTCTACGAGTCCCGATCGTAGCGAATTTCGCTGTCGGCTACAGCGTAGTATGATGCGTAGTAAAGCTCTACCATTTGCAGTCGTAGCGGATGTTGCTGTCGGCTACGGCGTAGTACGATAAAGCTCTACAAGTCGTAGCGGAATACGTCGTCGTCTACGGCGTAGTTTTGTGCGATGAAAGTCTACGAATCGTAGCAAGCTTTGGCGACGGCTACGGCGTAGTACGACGCACGGTGAGTCTGCGTATATTCGCGGACCGCACTGGATCCTATACAGCGTGTACGAGACGTGGTGAAACTCTCCGTAGCAGCTTTTATTATAAGCAATCCTTCTTTGCACGGGTGCAATACATGGAGTTTTTTGGTAATTTAACTATGTAGTTTTAATAATAGGTCTTTACCTATGAAATTGCCGTTTTGTATGAAAAAATTTAAATGAATTTTTTTCATGTATTTTTTATTTGTATTAATCGAAGTAATCACCCATGCAATCAATGCATCTTTGCCAACGCAGTGGCAGTTTATTGATGCCCTTCTTAAAGAAATCAGCTGGACGGGAGGCAACAAATTCTTCAAAGGCATTTTGTACTGCCTCTCGGGTATTGAATTTTTTTCCCGCCAAGAAGTTATCCAAATTCTGGAAAAAGTAGTAGTCTGTAGGCGCAAGGTCTGGTGAGTAGGGCGGATGACGGAGAGCTTCCAACCCCAGTTCTTGCAACTTGGAGACCGTCTGCTGTGCAGTATGAGGTCGCGCGTTGTCGTGCAGGAGCAGCGGAGACGAGCGATTGACCAATGCTGGTTGGAGATGTGCCAGCTTCTCCATCATTGTGTTCAATTCTTCACAGTACACATCTGCAGTAATGCTCACCCCGTTTGGTAAGAAGCTGTGTTGAATCACACCGGCGCTAGACCACCAAACAGTGACCATCACTTTTCTTGGGGTAAGTTTTCGTTTAGGGCATTGTTTAGGTGCTGAACCAGGATCCAACCAACTTGCTGAGCGCTTGCGGTTATCAAACAGAATCCATTTTTCATCGCAGGTAACAATGCGTACTTCGCGCTGGCGATCATTGAGTTCGTGGGGCACCCATTTGTCAAGCTTTTTTACCTTGCCAATTTGACGCAAATGGACCAATATTGTTTTGACGCTAACGTCGAAAGCTGCTGCTAATTCAGCCGTAGATTGTGTATCATCAGCTTCCACAATCGCCTTTAATTCGTCATTGTCGACCAAAGTCTTCGGACGACCGCGAGGTTCATTTTTCAGGTCGAAATTTCCAGAACGGAAGCGAGCAAACCAATAACAGGTAGTGCGTTGGTTTGTAGTGTTAGCTCCGTAAACGTCGTTGATGTTGCGTGCCGCTTGTGCCGCGTTGCTGCCACGACGGTACTCATATTCCATAATTACTCGAATTTTTAACGTATCCATGATGACGAAAAAGATTTAAATGCGATGAAAATGTAACACTAATCAATAAACAAATGACTACTTTTGGAAAAAAAAATCCATGTTTTTAAAATAAAATTAATTTGAAATTAGAATTCTTAGCCAAACAAAAAATATTTTGATTTGAAATGGCCAGTACTGCAGAACGGCAATTTCATAGGTAAAGACCATATTAACGAGTCATACACATAAACCTTTCGGAGTAAGTGTTACAAATGATACCTATCATAGATTTTGTTGCAGTTGTGAAAACTGCAACAAAATCTTTGTAAAGTTGAGATCTTAGCCATCACACAGACAGAAATTTTCGACGACACGGTTGGCGTAGTAGTTAAGCGATTGGCTGTTGCGCTGCGTGTCGCGGGTTCGATCCCCGCACGGAACAAATATTTGTATGGCCTACAGATAGTTATTCCGGGTCTGGTTGTTTGTGTATGTGAGTTTAAATGTTTGTAAACGCACCCACGATACAGGAGAAATTCCTAGTGTGGGGCAACGTTTTTTTTTTTTTTTTTTAAAGAAAAAAAAAAAAAGAAATGAAAGCATATTTAATTTATTTTACTCTTATATACTTGCGTAAAATTCAACAGCAATTTTCTCTTAAACTTTAAGTACAGATATAATATTTCAGTACTATGAACACAGTAGGTATCTACTCCCAAACCATACTACAATAGTATGTGTCTTTTCCCAAAGCTTCGTAATTACACGAGAAAATCGCTTTTATTGTTTGTGCAAGTGTAAGGTTATTTGTGCACGTAACTGCATATACAAAACTGGATAGTTAGAGGTACATAGATCATATACATATCTATATCTATAAATATGATCATATTCATACCTAGATATAGATCTATGTATATGATATATCTACTTCTGCCGATGATATCTCATCTATCTATTTAGATAAGGAATCGCGTTCATGGAGCCCACCAACGCAGCTGTATTTCAAAAGATAGACAAAAAGCCTTCAATCAGTATGTAACGCTAGTGTAATCTTTGGCACAACTGAGTAATTTATAAACGAACGAACGTCAATGCTTTTTTCAGTGCGTATGTAATGGAAATCTCAATAGAAACGTTTACTTTACCTTTACCGAATTCTAAAGATTCTAAATAAAAATGGTTGACAACGTATGTCTAAGTGTGAGGTAAGGAGCACGTAGCAAAAACGCAAAAGTTTCAAATTTATGAGGCAAGACACAATTAATATGACCCATAGATATGAATAAAGTCTTAAAAATAAATTTATATTATACTGACCCGCGAACTTCTTACTGCCTCAGAATCTTTTTTCGATTTTTTTCTATTTTGTCTTGTTATTATGTATCCGATTTATCCATGCGTCTGAAAAGAATAGAAACGAAACCCGACCAGTTAAGTGTTTCTTCATCATTTAACTTGTAATGTGGTAAACATGTGAGAAAATCTCTCAGCTGTAGCCTACCCATGAGATAAAATGTAAATTTACTAAGTGGTCATGATGTTTTAGTACAATACCTGAGTTCCACGTATCTGGCGACCATTAACATGAACTAAAAATAAATGAAATAGATAATCTTTACCTATACATATAAAAATCACACATTACGATGTTTGGTATTTTTCATAAACTTTGGCTTTATGTGTGTATTATAGTTTTACCTCGATTCTCCATGGAAACTCGTGGCTGAGTCATCATTAATATATAAGAAACCGGAAACGTACCTGTTTATAAAATTTACGGATTTTGTTTAGGCCTTAATCTAACCGCGATCTTACCCCGTCGGCATCGGCGTAGTAATTACTTAACTAAAAATAATTAGCATTCTACTAACAAAAACAATCTAACTTTTCAATTGGGTACACCGTACAAGTTAAATAATTTTGTTTCTTTCGCGATTATAAGACATTTGTAAAAACAACGCTGTTATGTGGCCGGTAAAAGTAGTGGACGGATTCACATGGGACCTTTATTGTTGAGTTCTTAAAAGTGACGTAAAACTATACCATAAAACATGGGTATGTTTATGGTATAAGTAGTTCATAGTGTAATAGTGGCAACTATAGTTTAGTTAGTGTTGGTGGTAAAATATTGATGAAAAGTTACACTATTGCCTATTGCCATACGATTATGGCACTATTGTAACCATTTATAACTTTTTTTTTTGCAGTCGTAATACGTAATACGTAGGTAAGCATTACGTATTACGACTGCAAAAAAAAAAGTCTCAGTCAGTTATAAATTCTTTGCAAGAGGGAAATCGAAGAAAAATTGGTTCAGTTCTATAATAACATTCGTGCACATCAAACTGAATTAAACAAGGCCATTTTTGAAATATCCAACTCCTACCTTCCCTGAATAATTATTCCCTACGATAAATGAGTATTCGACACATTTAAGTTCACTTGCTGTGTATCGGTGACTCCGTTTGCATAGAGAATTAGAATCTGTCCGATCTGCTTACCGGATGAGTTAAAAATGTTTACACATCATACTATTATTTATATTTGTCTGTCGCAAAATCCTAACAGGATCCTATTATTTAAGCATAAAATTTTAAGACCTAAATCATAACTTGGCATACTTTTGTCTCTCCTAATTATATTTTCGCATAGCATTATTTTTTACTAATTATTATGTTTCCGTTCTTTTTTAAGTTGACGTCTTCTATGATGGATATTGATCAAATTATTATTATTATCAGTTGCTTGTTGGCAGATGCTGCGAATGCTGCGAACCAATCCGTGACGTCACCGGCACGCAACGTATTTCTTGTTCAGCCGGCGCTCGGTGCGTGCGGTAGGTACCCACGGATAGTAAATAAATAAATAAATAAACAATGCTGGACAATCCACACAGCATCATCTAGTCCCAAGCTAAGCAGAGCTTGTGTTATGGGTACTAGATGACTGATATACTTAATACAATACATTACATACATAGATATTTTTATTAAACATAGCAAATACCCAGAGCACCCGGAACAAATCTTTGTAGATCGTACAAACATTTGTCCCAAGGCGGGAATCGAACCCGCTACCTCCTGCGTCGCAGGCGGACCTTCGCCCGCCGCGCCACATCGGTCGTCATCATAGTGGACGCAGTGCTATACGAGTTCATACAGAGCGAACCGAAATCCGTTGCGTGCCTTGCGTGCTTGGCTTTTGGCACGGGCTAGCGAACACGCAGCTTTAGTATAGATAGTAGCCCAACTGTATCAGTAACAGGGTCGAAGCTACCTGTGGTCAAGATCCTTGAGAGTTCATTCTCCTATCATAACGCTCCGTGTCCAAGTGTATCTATTTCTGGATCAAACTGTTGATCCAACTGCCTAACAAGAGCCTCATCAAGTATTGGTCTAGCCTCGTGGCTATTATGCCGCACTGCTTAGCGCCAAAGAAAACAGCTGTTTCCTCAGCCCTGAAATAGGTACTCACATAAATGCCATAGATATTTTCCGTGAACACCGTGTAATACTGATTTTATATTTTTTTTGTAGTGTGTGATTTTTTACAGGTAAAAAACCACATCGTGTTTAAAAATGGTGATTTACCTTGATCTTGATAAGCTTCTGAACAAGACCCACCTTTTTATCTAATACTGTATCTAATACTAGCTGTTGCCCGCAACTTCGTCCACGTGAATATGAGTTTCGCGGTTGGATACATATTATTACTATGTCCTTCCTTGAGGTTTAAGCTTACTTTATACAAAATTTTGTCAAAATCGATTCAGAGGTTAAGCCGTGAAAGCGTTACAGATAGACGGACAGGCAGAGTTACTTCAAAAACTGTGATAACTAAAATTTTGTTGAAAAAACGTACAAAAGAGGAACCATAGTAAATAATGTCCCGGGAACGGGAACAATAAAGTAACGCTGGGTAAAAGAACTGGGGATCTTATAAAATGTGGGTATGTAATAATATTTTCTTAATGTATTTATATAATTAGTAGTATTTTTGTAGAAGGTATTTTAAAGTACTTCTGCTTTAATTATATTTTTAATTTTATTTTCTTGTGATAGAAGAACATACTGGTTTTATCCTGACCTGATCTATATGCATAACGCGAAATATAGTTGTCCATGTGAAAAGCAGACTAGACGTAAATCGATTCCTACGCGTTTTAATATTTGCTCCTGTACTTTATTAACTGTTACGGCAAACAATACTCACCTTAACGGGAAATAGAAATCTTTAAAAATTAAAAGTTAAATCATTGGGATGCGAGGTTTCAGCATTGTTTAACCAACTTCTGGAACAAAAACCACCAAATCTATTGTAACGATCACATTATTGCACAGAAATTTAACTTGTAGTCTGGTCTCGTTACACAAATCTCGTGGTTTAAGATTTATTGGAGCACCTGTTTTTAACTTGAGGGAATATGGGGCAAGGCCACTCGGATTGACTCGAACCGCATCTTCTTGATCCATTACATAATCAATAGATGTGTAGTTAACGGTATCTCCTGGAAGTAAAGTTAAAATAAGGTCGTTAATTTCGACAACACTTCTGTTTCTCTTCGCCAATATTGCCCTTAGACACATTCATTGATAATCTGTTTTCTCTACTTCGACTATATCTGGTTAGACTTTCGATATTAGTTCAATGCTTACTTGGTTACTTTCAATTTTGTTTTCACTATTAGGTACTTTCCCGTCTTCTATTAAAAGTAACTTTAAAGGAAAATGTGTACTACCTCCACCTAAATGTGCTCTCATATTAGTAGATAGTTTTAGGATATGAACAAACTTCCATGGGAAGTTTTTGAGCAAGACTTCACAATGTCTACTCTAGTTCCCCTAACTATCACCGCATACGTTTGTCTTAAATCTACAGCAAACATGACAGTGATTCCACCCATGATTTTATTACAGCTTCTATTCCTAACCTCTAAGAGTCCTATCTGGAGCCTCTACATGCGCTCTATGAATCATGGTGCATTCATCCCCTATTATTAAAGTGGCATCTTGCAAAACTTTTCCCAAAGGGCCATTTTTAGGAATAGAGCTATATTTCTCGCTACGCTTACGCTATATTTCTGCAAAGAAACAGTTCGAGGTATTTTAAAAGTTGAATGAGCTGTGCGTCCGCCTGCTTATAGAGTCGCAGCAATACCCGACGACGCTACCGCCAAAACTAGTTTCGTCGGAGACCTAACTTTTGCTAATAGCAAATTAGTAATGAAAGTCTTGCCAGTTCCACCTGGAGCGTCCAAAAAAATAAACTTCCTTCTTTAAAACGAACAGCGGCATGGTACCTCGCAGAGCTACCGGCGGCCGGCCAGGGCCCCTCGCCCGACGGCCAGCGTCATGCGCGTCATGCTCGCTTGAACCCCGAACATACCTTATAGGTTGGGGAAAAAGTTTATTCGTATTTTTTAAGAAAATTTAAAACATTTTTTAATATAGTTTATTTACATTTAACTAAAGTATGTAGGTACCATTTTGTTCGATAACTTTTTGCCATCTTGTAGGTCATACATGATCCCATTGCTATAGAAATTTTGGGACTTTTAATCAAAATTGGCAGGACTGCCAAAACCACTTGTCGCGAGAGGACTCTCATGATGTTAACCTGACACTGCCTAAAAAATTCTGAAGAGACCGAAACAGGTGGAAATCTGAAGGTGCAAGGTCAGGAGTATACGGCGGATGCATTAACTAACACCTCCCAGCCAAACTCTCTTAATTTTTGCTGAGTGGCTTTGGTCATCCATACATTTCGTATAATCAGAAAAATCTTTTGGTTGGGAAGTGGTAATGTAAAAAAATGTAATTTTGTGTTCTTTAATAATTATCATAAGAAGATATTGATTTAACCAAAGAAAATTAGGGCTTTGTATGTGATTAATTAGATTTTTAACTTATTATATGTTTCCGTTTACCTCAATTGCCAGACAACAAGACACAATAGAAAATGTATTGTTTGCCAGTCATTTGGCGTTTATAGTGCTAAAGCTATTGAAATGAACGTTTGTTTTTAAAAATATAATAAATCCTTCATTTTGTGTTGTGTTTTACTTCTTTTGTTTCCAATTTATGATAGTGTGTGCTGTGTCTTACATTTCCAATTTTGTTAGCAACACTTTTTGTTATACTGTCAACAAATAATGCTGATAATTATGTTTTATATCTCGTTTATTTCTTTGAATTTAAATGTAAAAAGCACACAGCAACACACAAAGCAATTATTCAGAGATTTGTTTTATTTTTAATGAATAGCAATAATAGCTTCCTTCTTTTTTTATATAGGCAAACGAAACTTTATTAGAAAGTGTTCCAATGGTAACAAAAAAAACCGTAGTATTACAACAACTTTATTTTGATTTCACTTTTCCATTTCCTTTGTGAAGATGTTATTTAGTTAATGCTTTATACGGTAAAACAAAAATGTATTGTAAAATTAAAAGAAATGCGTATTTCTTTAAAGTTTTCACACATTTCCAAGTAAAAAAATAAGAACTTTTATTTTGCCCTTAATTAATATTTTACAGGTTTTTTTAAACAGAAACCTAATTAAATAGAATAAAGAATTTAATAAAAAACTTTAATTAGTATTATAGGTCCTACATATTCATGTTCTAATTTTAGACGATTTTAAGACGCGTCAAAAAATTGAGAAATGCTCACTTTGGTGACTGTAATGGAAGCCACAGATTAATATTATTAAAATCTTTTAAAATTTAAGAGCTGGCAACTCTAATGTCTTTCGTCGTTATCGTTGATTGGATGTTGCCACTCAACCATTTTTCGTGAACGACCAATCGCAAAGCTACAGGCACTCGTAGAAAAGATGTCGTCGCAAGTGTAGAAAAGTTTTCAACACTTCAACATTTTCCTATCAATTAACAAACCAAACGCAGTTGCATTCACTATTAGTAACAGTAGCGACATAATTTATTGTGTTCCCATTCTGCTAAATAGTGATTCAGGTACGCCCAAGTATTTTGCTTTACTTTCTCTTCTCGTTTCGTAGACCTTTGACAGGTAATCCTTGACCAGTGTTTTTTGTATTTGTAAATAAAAACAAAGATGTGGAATAGTAATAATCAGTGGTTACTGCTTACGTCGATAAGGAGGAAAAGTGTTAGTTGACGTAATCACCTTGGGGCTTTAGTGTATGCATGTCAGATGGTTATTGTAATGATCATAAATTGGGAGAAAGAAAGTATTGTGTAGCTCGAAACTCGAGTGATTTCTAAGTGGTAATTCTTGTTGTTCAGATATGGCTGATGAAGTGGATCCTTGCGAGTGCCTGTGGAACCATGAGATGGCGATGCGTCGGCTCATCTCTTTGGTGAGTTATTTGGCCTTGGTAGTCGTATGATGAGATGGAACTAAAGTGGGTGGACCGCCTTGTATGCAACATCCACGTATACATTACGCTCGTAATATTCCATACCTCTTATTGTTTCTTTCTGTTTGTTGTACTATGTTTACCAACATAGATTTTTTATTGCATTGTTTGTAAATATTGCTAATTCAACTTTAGCTAACTAAGTACATTATTGTAATAGCACCTAGACATTTGATTAATATATTTTTCGTCCCAATATTCATAATTTACTGAATAACAGAATGTCGGTAATTATATAATGACTTCATACTACCTATTTAAAATTTGAAACTGCTTCCATAGCTGTCTAGTTTTATTTCATAAAAATATGAAAACAGTAACAATCGTAATGTCTTCTAAGCCCTAAATGTTTGTTTAATAGATTGTATAATGCATCATTCCTTACTGTGGTTAATACAATGTATTGTAGTTGATTTTTAACAGCTATTATTGTAAAACAACCACATAGTTTATTTAAATATAATAATGGTATGAATTTGTAAATATTTATGTTAAGAGAATGTGTATTGCTATAACAGCTGACACACACAATGTGTTTACACCAGCTGTTATAGCTTTTAGATCTTTACAGCATAGTGCAGTGTGTGATGTGAACTTGTGTGTCACAACAGTTTGTCCAACATGTTTGGGACATGCTGGACAAACTATTGTTTGTGTCGAGTTGGCTATGAATGGGTTACAGTGGAGAAGTTTAGTTGTTTGCTAGGTTTTACCATTAATTATCAATACATAGTACAAAAACTCCCCTGCAAACACTCAAAAACAACTGGGTGGATTTTCATGCAGTTTTCACCAATAGAAAGAGTGAGAAACAAGAAAGGATTTGTATATAATTTGTAACAGGCCACGCCAGGGCGGATCGCTAGTTACCTAATATTTAAAGCTAGTACCTGATTGATTAGACATGGCAAAACATATTTACAGTAAGTATGAAATTTTTACATCATTATACTCTATTCATCATTATACTGGAAGCGGTAAGATTAAAATGTAGTTTCTTTATGTAAATTTTTGACTTTAAAATACCTTTTATTACTTCTGATATGAATAATTTGACTGCGATTAGTAGTCCAAAAAATTACACATCTTTTCATAAACGTGTACTTGACACAAACAATGTCACTCAATAGACATTGAGTTCAATAAAAGTATATTGAACTAACTAATAAAGAATGTGTGAAACATTTTACTCCAGCCACAGCCATTTTGTATTTTCAAGGTTGACGATGAGATATTCGGATGTTATGTGACTTTACTATAAACAAATAACAATATAATTAATTTTAATAACAACAATTAATTTTTCTCCAAAAAACTTGAATCGGAAACATAAATTAATACCCAACTTTGAATAACCAATCATTACTATATTAGAAAATAATAATGTGTTTGACTACAGCAGTAAACATATCCTCAGGAATAAAATTACCCGGAGAAGTCTGTAATGATTTCATAGGTATTTTGAAATTTGCAGTATGGTAGTAAAAACATTATTCGCCACCTTAACAAATATACAGGGTAGCCGCACATCCTGTATATTTACCAGAAATATTCAATCATTACAACACTCCATGTTCAAATTGGATGTCATATATTATGAGTATTTCATGAACAATGACATTTGAGGAATAAACAAACATATTTGCCAACTATGACTTCCAAAGGGATGTGGAAAAAATAATAGTGTTTGTAACCTGAGAAATAATAATAACAATAATATTAATAATATTATTGCCTTTAAATAGTACATATCTTTACCAAGTGAAGTATGAAATTAGCATAACACAACATCACGACTATTTCCTGAAGGATTAGGTAGGTACCTATTGTACATCCACAGTTCGCCAGGTGTCAGGTTAAGTGCCATAGGGCATATAGGGTGCGAGCTTATTGCCATCAACTGGGCACAAATCCACGCTCTGGGCTGCTACAGATAAATTCCGAAGTGAAAAACTTACTATCTCTTTGCCTGACCAGAATCGAACCGAAGACCTCATGTTTAGCAGACTTAGCATTTGTGACCAAAAGACCAACGAGGCAGACACTGAAATTAAGTACTTTTTTTAAAAGAATATATATCATAGGCAGCACCCATAGGTTACCCATTTTCAGTATACTGAAGCTGATACACGTTGTCATTGGTATTATTAGTACAAAAAGGTCTGTTTTATACTGGTTGGGTAGGTCGTCTTGCTGTTGACTGTACCATTAACCTACATATAGCATATCATTTACTATCTATCTAGTCCATATTTAGGTTAAGTTTGAAAGCCATATCTAGTATCGTAACCGTTTAGTGTTTTAGCAGTTAGCATGTAAATGTATCATACAATTACCCAAAGAGTTAACTGGGTCTCTTATCGCGACTGATAAACCTACCAATGGTTATATACATTGTTTATAGCCTCCCATACGTAATGCTTCGTTATTTCTCTATGATTTTGTAGAGTTTACGTAACTAGCGACGTTAGAGCAATCTGTCTGTGTCCTGTCCTAGCAGATTCCTAATCTATCGATGAACCATTATCAGGATCGGCTTCCATTCTAGCAAGGTAATTTAATCTGCAGTACACTGTTACTAAGGCTACCGATATCTAATCTTAGGGTTACTTTGTTCATAACAGACAGTTTCTGTTACGTAGTAATCGGTCAGGTTCCGGTTCACGTCTCGGGTTACGTAAACCGACGAAACTTTCGACCAATCATCTGCAGTTTTAGTATACTGGATGTCTTTAGAATCTGTTATTGACCGGTTTATCCTGAACCCTCCACTCGCGCTATTTTCAAAGCCTCTAAACTCATGTCGGTTTCACAGATGGAAAACCCTTTTCAGTAGACTTTTTATTCGATACCTAGTGCCTCATGGGAAAGAACAAGAGCTCTATTTGGCAGAGTTATTGCGAACGTTGAAAAGAAATTACAGAAATACTAAATGATTCTTAACGGCTATATAAAACACATCACAAACAACATCTTGTGTGATTTTTTTCACAAATAGTCCACAAATTTTTAGCCCGATGTCATAATCTTGTCCAATAAAACAGACTAAAGAACATTGTTTATGCCTGCAGCAATGGCACGTGAGTGAGCTTGGAACAATGCACACACACACACATATTCTGTCGCCATTTCTCATCGTAGAAATCCGTTGCAGTGGCAATGAATCAAGCCAAGCGTGTTGTATGATGTATGGATACCCGATTGAGATGTATCTACGATACATTTCCATCGGGTAGGCTCTCACGATTCCACACAAATCATCGACGTAAATTTTAAAATACGTGTACCCGCCATGTTGCATATGGAGTTGACGAGTAGGTAAAGAACATCGTTATTAACAGCGATATTATCTTGCAATGTTATGATAATGCGTCCGATAACATTGTGTTACTTGCAACATGTTCTAATTAAGAGCACGCACTCGTTTTAGAAGTACCTATGTAGGTACCTAATCATGCTTCTTCCGTCCGTCTATCTATCAACGGGCTGTATCTACTGTATCTATCTATCGTGAACCGTACTTTAAACTGAGTGTTTTTCTATTGCCGCTGTAACAACCAATAATAAAAATAAAGGATTTTTTAATACGCAGCCCTATTAAACAAGTAGGTGTACTAATAAATTTCTTCGCACGTGTACACATCAAATTCAATTAGTTAATGCGTGCATTCCACTATACATACGCACATGTAAACAACACCGACTGCTGAAATGAATAAACAAAAGATTCACGCGACGAAAATTCAAAATGACCTTGGATGATGCCTAAAATTCTTAAAACAGACAAAAGGATTCATCGCTTTTGGCGAAGCTGGTTTTGGTAATAAGAAACGGCCATGAGGACGTGAATCGACTCGGGTATTTTTCTTTACACGAGCTTTGCACTTGGCACCAATAATGTGCTAAACGTATGTACTGATCTTCCGTTTCCCAAGCTTGATGATTCCGCAATCAAATTGCTGTACCTAGTTGTTTTTTTTTAAGGAAACTGTGGACATTTATGTATGGTCAGTAACAGAGATCCATTCTATATTTAGGAGTCGCATGCTAGTTATATTCTTCCTCAAACATGCGAGTCGACACAATGATGCGACCGGCATGTTTCGATACGCACATAACCAATTTCCGTTTTCCATTAAACTCCATTCCATTAAACGCGGATTAACTCTGTACGGAATAAGCATATTGTAATTTTGGTTTTCACATAAATTATTGAGGAAAAGGCATTAATTCAAAACCTACAAAAGTACTGAATTGAACTAGATACTGCTTGTAGCCCAAACATCTAAACTAAATTGATGATAATTGGAAGTATTTATAATTACATAAAATTGATAAATATACGAGTATAAGAGTCGAAACGAATAAAAACAAGAGTTTCGTTATTATGAAATAAATATATCCGGAGGGTAGGCATAAGAGAGCGTCATGCCGTCGCGGTCTACGAGTCGGTCTCATCCCCAAGGCGCGCCATCAGACGTTTCACATAAAAAATCATAATTTTACAGTTTGCTACTAAGACCATTATTTGACATCATTTTCCACTAGACTGATCTGTTCACATCTCTTTTGAAACGCCAAGTCAAATAAATAAAAAATATGCATGTGCATTATGTGCAAGTCAAGCATAAATCACATTTATTTCAAGTAGTTTAAAAATTATGTTTATTTACGTGAGATTCAAAATGGCGGGTGTAACATAGCGAATTATACCAATTACCAAACAAATGTACCTATAACATACTATTTTGTACCTACCTCTAAAAAATCTGCACCTCCTTCAGAACGAAATTATTTCGAAATTAAGGTACACCCGACATATTGACATCAAGATGGCGGGTGTTCTATAGTATTTTATTATTTAAGGATTAGGTACTCATAAAATGTGATTACACCAAAAAAATGTACCTAAGTACCTCATATAAATAGAAACACACACTTGATCAGTGGGATAGTTCCTGAGAAGTAAAATAGTTTAGTTAGCTAGTCATTCTTGCAATTCCAAATTAAGTAGGTATATATCAACAAATCAAATACAAGCACATATTATACATATTCTAGGACAACAACAAATACTAATAAGAACTTATTTACAAACAAACGCAGGAAATGGATTTCTCCGACAATTATTCTAAAATATATAACCGATCGCGTAATGAATGGCATACCTACTTAAATTTTAAATACTTATATCAGCTTGTAACTATTTCTATTGGATTTTCTGTGACGTAATAGCTGCATATATATGCATACGCGTTAATGTATCTAAATACATAATATTGGTTAAGTAACAAAATATTCAAAATGGGGAACGCTTATGGTGCGACCTTCGTCGTGTCTATAACGGATAGCATTAGTAGTTCCTGAAATAAGCAGCTGTGTTATCCACGAACTAATACTGCTATCCATTTGAAGTTTGATGTAATTATAAAAAATGCTTTTGGCTATGTCCACTGACATAGCTAGTGAAATAATTAATAAATATTATTATTTTCATTGTAGTTGGAGGTACACCTCATAATAATGTTGAATTGATGCAATATGGTATTCGTGTTGACGGTGCGTAGATATAATATGGATGATTAAATATTATAGCGTAGTGTTAGCATCCATATAATTATAGAGAACTCTTTTTCACAAACCTTTTTCTTTTACCCAGCTCCGGCAGGGCCAATCATACTGCACAGACAGCGACTGCGTGGACTCCATGCCCGGGCTGCCGAGGCCCGAGTCTTCTGCGAACAGCTTCATGGTGATGTTCCTCATGATGGCCCTCGCACTTGCCATGTACGCCATGCGTCCGCGTCGCAACCAGATACAAGACGCTGCGAAGCCTACGCGCAATTCTCAGGTAAGAATTTGTTACATATCTACATTAGCCATGAATACTTGATTATTTCGGTCTTTGATATAATCCAACAATAGACTTGTAACTATATAAAATACTAACATAGTTTTAAGATATCTTTTTTACTAACCCCTATGGATGTACTTGTCCGAAATAAAGTTTTTTTTTTATTTAGGTACATATGTACAATATTACTAAAATATTAAATTTAAACGCTCTGTTGTCTTACTATTGCCTTAGTTTATATAAAATATGACAAAGCGTATGCAATAGGAACATAGCTAGGCTTTTTGGTCTGGCTAATGTCATGATGGTCCAGTGGTTTAGGCCTCGCCTCTTGTGCACGAGGTTGTGGGTTCAAACCTGGGCAAGTACCAATGTGATTTTTTCAATTCATATGTACTTTCTAAGTTTATCTTGGATATCACTGACATCGGTGAAGGAAAACATCGTGAGGAAACCTGGACTTATATAATTAATATAAGTCTGAAATCGCCAACCTGTCTTGAGCAAGCGTGGTGATTAATGCTCGTGCTTTCTCTGTATAAGAAGAGGCCTTTGCCCTGCAGTTGGACAGTAATAGGCTGGTACTTTACTTTTTTTTTTAGGCTTTTTGGACGCTTGTCCAGCCAAATTAGCCCGTGTCCGGGCCGTCCGGAATTTTACATATTGTTCATGAGAAAAACAAGAAGAAATAATCTTTAAAATTAAAACATTCAATAACTTTTTATCCAATTCTACCCAAAAGTCGGGCGTAAATAGCTAGTATGTAGGACTTACACGATATTAGGACCTAGAAACCCCACGTATGCCTAGAATGTAACACCTATTGACTCACGCTCACATCGTTTTATCAGCATAGAATGTCACTCATGTTTATATACTTAATGAAGTATAGCTCGTGCAAAGCGCCGATCGATAATGTCACTTCGTACAAAACTCTGATGAAATCGAACGACTCATGAATAAGATAACCTTTGGATTTTCTCACCTGGATATTTGTGGAATGCGCGCAGAAGAATAACGTCAAAAATGTACTTGATTTTTTATACATTCTACATAATTATCGAGGAAGATGTAGTGACAAAAATTGGAAATAGTATGCTAAGATGGTTTGGTTACGTTGCGAGGATGAATGAAAAACGACTAATATAAAGCAGATGTAAGCAGTGACGGAGGGAGGGGACGCCGTATTACATACGCTGACCTTATTGGTCTGGATGTTCTTCAAAAAGGTTAGGTGCGTAGTAAGTACTCGTAACTGGCGGGCGTGCGTGTATGACCAGATGTATGATCGTAAACGAAGCAAAAGTAGTATGTAAAAAACGTAGCAGGTGGCGTTCTGTATGTATGTATGAATAAAAAGCTATCCCCACTTCATTCTGAAGGGTTATTTCTATTTGAAACGTCTTCTATTACAAACATTTCTATTCATAATAATATTAAACAGATGTTTATTACTGGATTTTATTATCAAATGTCCACAATGGCGAAATAATAATCGTCGAACGTACCGGGCCATTCGTGAATAGACCTTGAGTACCGAACGCGACCATTGTGTCAAATAAATGCTGTACCGTATCGAAACGAAGTGACGAAAATTGCCGTCAGCTACATTGTCAGTACTACATAGCTTTCTATTATGAAATGTGTGTTTCTTTATCCCCCCCCCCCCCCCCCCAAGTCGTCATGTCAAATTGAATTACCTAAAACTAGGCAATTATTTAGTATATTTTGTTCAAATGCCTAACGAAACTAACGTATGAAATATTGTCACCCCATTTCCCAAACAAAATAGAATACTTCCATTGGTTTGTTACCGACCGCGTCTGACTTACCTATGTTAAAGAAATTGTTGTGTGAAATGACTGTTATTTGCTATTGCAATTTAACAACATTTCATTCAATAATTCAAAGAAAGGTTAACACGATAAGAACAGAGCAAATAATGGATATACATAGTTTTTTTTCCTATTTGTTCTGCTTACCAAACTTAAGAAATTTGTTAAAATTTATTTAATTTGTAGTTAGTCCAATACACAATCATCTATCTAAATGTTACGACTTTAAAATTCCAGAAAAAATCTATTAAGATAAACAGAGAACACGACTAATTAATTGATACAAGTTTCGATTATTAATTAAACCTGATTGTAATCGAATAATTTTGACACATTTACAGTAATATTTATATATATTTTTAAAGTTGCACCACGCAAAGTATTTCTCCTGTACCGTGATACCGTGAGTGCGTTTTACAAACATTCAAACTCATATACACAGTCAGACTCTATATTGCTCAGTAGGTCGGTGTGTCCGGGTCGAGTAGGTATAGTATCCTCTTTTTTATTCTCTTGTTTTTATCCCAATATTTAAATTGGGTCTGCGCAGAATTTATTATATATGTAGTTTCTATAAAAATATATCACCTGTCTTCATTTATTTTGTATTCATCATTCAATCGGTCACCCACCCACTATGGTATACCCTTAGTTTTCGTCCATCGTTCCATAAAATATTTAGAAAAAAAAAACCAAACGTGTTTGTAATCGATCCAGGCCATTTTTCCAGAACGTAAATGACATTTTCTTGAAAAGAAATCCTGTCTGCATCAATAAGTATTTAGATGAATCTAGATAGCTATCTACAAGAAGTCTAAGTTCTACCGCTCTGAATAAAACACGATTACATCAGAGCACTGTAATTTTTTTTGCGCATGCCCACAATTTTGATGCATACTGTCGATGTTACCGAGTATTTACGTTTGTATGAAATACTTATTATAAAGATAGTGGGCTAGCAATGGTATTAGTTACCGACTTCGTTTTTTAAGAGCATTCAGTGTAACAATAGTACAATTCATTTATGTACATCGCGACAATGTGTTAACCCAGAAATGAGTGATTTATGAAATTAATGACTCCACTATTTTAACAGTTATAACATTATCATTAGGAAATAGTTTCGACCAGGAACTTAGCATAGACGATAAGCAACCTGTTATTGTTTTGGCTCGGTTGTTTCAGAATAATTATCGTACATATTCAACACAAATAAATGTATAATATTTACGGCTAGGCGGGTCTGATCTCTGACCTGTAAAACTGTTTTAACTAAGTAAAACTTGATTAAATACAGACACTACATCGAGTTCTTACAACATTCAAAAGTAAGAAGACCTTCAGTTTAGTTCAATCTTAACATAACATCACGCCTGTACACCCAGATGGGTTAGGCAGAGGTGTACCTATAGGACACCCACATTTCACCAGTTATGTTCAAGTCCATGTAAAAGAGGGATTGTAGATTTGTACCCGATTCGGATACAAATCCAGACTCCGGCTACTCAGAAATGACATGTGGAAAAACCTAATAACACTTCCTCCGACCAGGGAATCGAACCCGGGACCCCATGTCCAGCAGTAGCGCTTGCGACCACTAGACCAACGAAGCAGATCAATCACATATGCGCGATAGAACTAGACAAGACTTTCTCGCTGGTGAAATTGGTTTAAAACTGCAAATTGATAAACAAAAACCACGTAGAGCTTCTATGAACGAGTCGCAGCTGTCCTAATTTTATTCATTCATGTTGACTAAATTCGTTAATACTTGTCCCCAGGATCACGACGGCGCGCCTCCCACGCCGCCAAGAATATAAGAAGGAGTCCATCGTCAAGGTTTACGCTAACAATGAATTCCAGTAATTGTATAATATAGTAAAATGTACCGCACTGAGTTGTGGACAGCAACACCGTCATCACAACTGTGTAGATGTATAAGATCTTGTATAGGTATTATGTACTCATAAGGTTATTATAAACGATTGGGAAGTTTCGACGATGTATAACAATTTAATTTCGCTGTTACTGCCTTGCCTTTGAAATTAAATTTAGAATAGAAGGCGTCACAGTAATAATTCTTATGAACGTGGAATTTATGACGGTATCAGAATGAATTGGTCCTTAGCTCCTTTAATTTATTGTTAACTTTTTATGTATTTATTATTTCTTCTTATTATCATTTGGTGCTATATTTTTTCATCTACTTATATAAGCCTGCATTAGTATGTGAGTCTGTTCTAAAACGTGGGTTTCTTTTTTCTGTAGAAGATACATTGATATTTGAATATTTAAATATGCACATTAACTGATAGTTATGTATGTATAAGTTACGTCATGAAAACGTAGCACGGGAGGTGTGGTTACAATTTTTGTGGAGACAGATTCTTACTTGCAGTAGATTACTACTAATTGTGTGACTGCCCGTTCCATATCCTGGGAGAGACTTATAATCGTGATTGGTATCAGCCGGTATAAAATTTACATTTTTCCGAATTAACGATACCTCCCGTATTGATATTATTAGCATCACAGTAAGTGCAATAACTGTAAAATCTCGGACTGCAATCAAGATATGATTTTAATAATTTGGTAGGCATATTTTGAAAAAGACTAGTACCTGACACGATGAAAGACATTTACGGCAAGAAAAAAAAAGTTTTGTAATTTCAATTACATAGTTTGCGCAGCAATACATCTTGTTGGATTATATAATAACCCTCTATTGGTTTGGGAATGGCTAACAGTTGCGCAGACCATTAACATTTTAACCGCCTGAGTTTATATCAGTTGCCGTGCCCACAGCGCCCAGCTTATAAATCGTCAGTACATCTGTCATCTTGCCCAAAATTATACATTTTTGGGTAGACTGTAAAATAAAACCTAACTATGAAATAAGACAAACAAAAGTTTTTTGTCGTATAAATACGACTCAGGCGCAATGGACACGAAAACATTGGTTGGATACATCCGATTTGGGCGGTTAATGGGTTAACTGAGAAAAAAAACAAATGTTTTCGACTCTAAAAAGAGTTCGTTTTACGAGATAGTAAGAACGTATCAATGGGGAAATAAGATTTCTCCTCAATCATGATAAAACCTACAGAGTTATTCATAACTTCGAGTAGTTATCAAACAACTATTTGCAATTTTCTTATGATTTTTGCTTCAGCAACACTGACACCCAGTTTTTGAATGAAAATTATCGCAATATTAATGTGACACGTTGTCAAGCGCGCGTTATTTGCTGCGATTGATTGAATGAATTATCAACAGTCAATTTGCTTGTGTTAACTTTTGAAGTGTCGATAATTTCGTTTTCAACCAAATTGGGTGTTAGTATAAAAGTGAGATGAGAAAAATAAAAATATATAGGTACACTAATGTACGTCATATCATATTATGAACACAAGGAGATTAATTTTCCTCAAAAAACATTATTTTTTATTTTTGCGTCTAATACATAATTATTCCACTAGTTTTAGATAATGCACTTGGGTTGGGTAATAATTTCAACCATATTTTATTTCTGAGCTGTATTGACTACACATATATTATGTATTTTTATTTTGACAAAACCGATCGAGATTATATTTATCATGATTAATAAATATAACTGTGCGAAACAAATTGTTTTATTTCCTACAGTGAAACCCAGGATTCTTTTGACGAGGTTTGCTGAATAGACCAGTGCCGAAGCCTTCAAAAATGGTTAAAAGTGAAAAAAAATAACAGTAGGATGAAACCCATTAGAAAAGGAGGGGAATATGATAAAAATGAAAGGAAAAATAAATTACGGGCGATCCGAGTTCGTGAGAGGGGTTGAGTTTTAAAGGTAAAAATGGTTTATCTCGATCTCCGGCAAAAATGCAAGTCCTATTGAAAAAGTTAAATAACAAAGTTGTAGGTAATAAGAAGATCTAGGTACAACTTGTATTTACAACTTTTTCACATAACCTCAAAATTTATGTGAAAAATTCAAATAACCAAGTTTTTGATTTTTTCAAATATAAAAAAAGTCAAAATACTGTAGATGTCTTCTTAAATATTAACTTTATTAACTTACTTGTTTGTAATTTATTTTTCCTTTCATTTTTATCATGTTCCCCTCCTTTTCTAATGGGTTTCATCCTACTGTTATTTTTTTTGGTTTCAAAAATTATCGACTCTGGTCTAGAACAGACCACTGCTAACTAGCTTACTACAGACCAAAAAAAATATATACTAACTACTACTACATACATACATAAACTCACGCCTTTTCCCATGGACACAAACTACAGAACGCCACCTACTACGATCCTTACATACTCCCTTTTGCTTCGTTTACGTTCATACATCTGGTTATACACGCACGCCGGTTGCGCGTACTATGCACCTGATCTTTCCGAAGAACATCACCAATTGCTAACTATAACTAATTCTAGTATATTGTTAGATTTGTAATTCTTAGTGGTACAGTAGACCACTGGCAACACTGAACTTGTGGTGGCCTCGTAGCATGGAGTGTCAATAGAATGTAAGGACGACTTATACTGGTGTTGTTAACCGTGCGGCCTACTGTACCAACCAGCATGCGTAGCATGACCGCCATAGAAACGGAAGAATAGACAACATGACAGATCGTTGAAAGATTTATAACGTCCTAGTCCGAAAGTTTTCTATTCTCTACAGCCTACGGGGAGGGGTGTGCTCGGGTAGAAGAGATGTTAAGTTGGGAAGAAAGAATGTTGTTTATTCTTGACGACAGAACGACGTGAATCAGACCACGGTATTATTTACATTCACTAGTATACATTCGGCTCTACCCGAATCAATAAAAAGACTAGTACCTTAATTTTTATTAATATATCGATTATATTTTCTTATGCAGTCAAACCTAAGGCGAATCCCGGGCGTTGACCTCATGTGCCGATCATATGATGCGCGCACGTTTTAGTCAAAAGCACCTCAAGGACGCTCCGGGCGTGTCAATGTACGCAGGGCTGCGCTTACAAGCTGCCGTTGTTCGCGAGAAATACTAATTACAAAACAGCGTTAATTTTCAAATGTACAAGTTTAAAAACATTTTCATATTTTTGACGTGATAACGTCTTATAAATTGATGAATACCAGCAACACTCATGAAAAATAGTAACGTTCCGCGTAACGTTCCACCTGAGCCTGTGCGTGCAAGCGAGAGCGCGCAACAAGCGATAGAGAGGTACGATAAAACAAACGATAGAGAGGCCCAAGCAGTGAGGCCAGAGTCGAAGCGTTGGCTTGTGACACATGTATCTCTCTTCTCGCGGGACGTCAGAGCTAGCAATTAGAATGTAATTTTCAATTAACTCCTTTTTTGTATTACATAAAATAATGATTATGACGTTATCACGTATATCTATCGTCCGTAAACCGACTTTACAGACAACCAATTTTTTTTATGCGGTCATTACTCTTTCTCTTAACTAAATCGCCACCCTGTAAAAAATCGGTAATGCTACGCGTGCTGAACTACACATAATATATATGACACTAACAACACAAATTGAATAAAATACGCAATGTATTTAAAAACTATGTAATTGTATGTGATAGAAAAATCAACACTGCATAATGCAATATTGCTGTCAATATGAACGTGAAAACGGTCGAGCCAAACTTAATTAAAACGTACTTACAATGGATTATGCTAACGCACCAGCGACTGGTAACTTAAAACAACTGTATTTAAAACATACTTATAAAATATTACCTACTTCTCATCCAAAAATGGAATTATCCTATTGAGTAATATAAAAAATACATTATCTCAATCTACTATTTCATCTTCAATTCCGCACATACACATTGCATTATAAAACTTAGAACAGTTCTGCCCCACGGGTGAGGGGTATCTGCGTATCACGACTCCTGTATCCTATCGACTTCATCCTTTACCTTTTTAAGTAACTCACTTATTTTCTTGTACTTGCCCGTCGAGTTAGGTAAGTTTTCAAAGTTGATGACGTCACAGATGTCTTTAGCGAACTTGTCGTCTGTTGGTAGTTTGAGGTATGAGGAAGCGATGTTTATGACTGGTGTACCGAGTAGGGTTCCCTTGACGTGACCAGGTTTCGATTCCGGGGTGCCGAGGGGTTCGGGTACATTGTCTTTAGTCTTATCCTCGCTGTCATTAACTTCTTCAATGGTTGATGAAGACGGAGCACCTTCTTCATCGACTGTTTTAATAGTTTGTGGTTCAGTTGATGGTTCCGCTACAGCTTCACTCGGAGTTTCTTCTGGGCTTATGGCGACAGCTTTAGGCTCTTCTTCCGTGATAACTGTCTCAGTGCTGGCAGGATCTTCATTTTGATTAGTATCAGCGTCACCATTAACATTTTGTTCTTTACTATCTTCCTCACTATGTTTTTCGTCAACATTTGCAATGTCCATGTTTGCGTCATTATCTTCAATAGTCTTATCTTCTATATTCTCGTCTGTACTATCCAGTATACTGATAACAGATGTGTTTAGAGTACAGTCTCCTTTTAACGCAGTTAGTAGTAGTCGTTTCTTTTCTTCTAAATCATCCAAGGTTGGACTGCCGCGTCCACTGCTTTGGGATTTATCCTGAAAAATGAACATTAGGTCTTTATCGTCTGCCTAGCTTTTTCCTCAACTATGCTGTAGTTGGCTTCCATTCTAACCGGATGCGGCTGTATACCAGCATTGCACATGAAACGACTGCCTATCCGACCGCCACCACGCAATTACTAGGTAACTCCGAGTAGTTCCGATCCTCTGACTTGCCGTAACAACTTATAGATTTACGAATGAGATTTTTCATATCCCTTAGTGTCACACCCCAAACATTTAATTTTTTGCTTATTTTGGCTTAAAATGGCAAAACTACGCGTCAGCCAGTATTTTATAAAAACTAATAGAGAAGTCTCGTTAGTTACACCATTTCTAACTCAAGCGAGACGGCTGGAGCGATTGCTACGATCATGAATTTGTTGTGTTTGACGAAGCCCCAAATAACAGAATAAATAGTAATGGAAAAGTTCCCGATAAAATTTATAAATTAATTATTAATTTAAAAATAAAAATTATTAAAAAATAATTTTCTCATACATCTCTATATACATGACGGAAATGGCGTTTTATGTAAAGCCTGTAGATGGCGTTGTGAATAAAGTTAACACAACATCGATTGAATCTGAGACGGTTGTTTTGTTATAATAATTAACTGCTTTGTGTTTTAACTTCAATGGTCCTAGTTTATCACTAGTTTATGATTAGTGACTTTAGTCACAGCCCTATGGATAAAAGCCAACATTGCAAATGCCAGCGGGCATACCCTTTACCCTTGAAACCTTTATTTATTCAGTTTGGCAGGCTTTGCTTGAGTTAATTGTCGATTTTGGTATATATTACTTTTTATTTTTGGCATATTGGTGTGTGCTAGCTCAAATGTGGTGTTATTTAATTTAATGATTTTATTTTTACATTGTATCAATTCAAGTTCTTCAAACTTATCAGACAGATGTGTTGCTGGGGAGTTTGTTCTGTCACTTCTTCTTCCCAGCAAAAACACTAGGAAGTGGTGAAGGGTGGGCGTTTTGGGGGATTGTCTTATGTAAACGTTTTGACATTCAAAAATTGGTGATTCTCAGCCTTATTTGAATAAATTAATTTGGATTTTGATTTTTGTACGAAGTTCGCCGGGTGAGGTTGTAGTTAATAATTGAAAGTATAAAAAAAACTTACATCATCCTCGTCGACAGTGATTAGATCGGCGACTGGGATGGGTATGTCACCAACTCTGATGATTTCTATCGCTTCTGCGTCATCTCCCAAGCTCTCAGGCTTGTCATCCGCGGCGGGCGCGGGAGGGGGCAGGGGTATCTCCAGCGGGGGCGGCGGGGGAGGAGGGGGCAGCGGGGGTGGGGGGGCGTCGTCCGGCAGGGGGGGGTTGGACGGGAATGCTGCTGCTTCTGGAATCGTAACACACAAAAACATAATGTTAAGCCTGTTTTAGGAGGTTAGGTTAGAGAACTGAAAGTCCCATCAGTCTTTTTAGTCTATTCCGAGGTACAGTACGACTTTTATTTTAATGCAGTAATTTCTAAGAATTAGTGTCACATAAAACACTAAATTCATTCAATTCATCATCATCATCAGCCTGATGATGATGATGAAAACACTGAAGAATGTACCATGGTGGTGTATAAATAAAATAACCAGCAGGGTACTGCACTGAACTGTACTAGAATCTACTTTGTAAGTTATTTTAACGGCACACCGGTTTTTTTTTTCATGTTTAGGTGACATTAGATCCTGTCAAAATACTGCAGCTAGTTAAAAGTTGTACATTAGTACGAGTAGCATTATCAATTCCAACTTACCGTCTCCACTATCGAGCTCCATCTCTGCCTGTCCTTCGAGTGTGTTGTTAGCTGAGGCCGACGGGAAGAACGCAAGTTTCTTGCGTTTGTACGCCTTCGTTGCATTCGGCGCGAGGTACTGAAGCATCGACATCTTGCTGTCCTGCTCTGCCAAAGGAGGCAAGCCGAACTCTAGCGACTCCTGCAAATTAATAGGAAAATAAAGTACTTTTCGATATGAATTAATAAAAAAGAAAGTTCTTTTTCGTGTCTTTGTGTGTGTAATAATCAGAGAATGTATTCTGGAAGATTTATGAGTATAATACATATTTAAATATTTTATAAGCATGGGAAACCTCGATGTCTGTCGCTGACGGTCCACCTGATAGTAGGAGAGCACTGTCTCTGACGGTCCACCTGACAGTTAGTGATCACTGTCGCCTGACAGCCCACCTGATAGTGAGTGATCACTGTCGCCGACGTTAAATGCGATGCCACCTCAGATACAAAGCTGAAAAATTGCATTTCCCTTAACATAAAACATTGGAGGAACCTTACCTCTATATAACGCGAACTAGCTTTTACATTGAACCCAGGGAAGTCAAGAATCTTTTTGATGTCAAATTTATCTTTTGAACCAGGTTCAGCTACCTCACCCTCTTCATCCTCAGGTTCTAATATGGGGTTTCCCTGGAAAGAAAAAACACGACCACTAAGTAACTGAGGCTCATCCTAGTACATACTACTAATACTATATCTACTTTTATTATTAATGTAAAAGACTGCATGTTTGGATGTTTGTTAAAACCTCTTAATAGCTGAGCGTATTTGGATGAAACTTAGCACATGGTAAAGTCATGATTTAGATCAGGACACAATAGTAGTATGACCAAGAAATAAGTATAATAACGGATAACTTCGATATTCACACTGAAATGATAGAACTATTGGTTGCCCAGTAATCGAAATTCCACTGTTTGAACTTTCTGCATATGTATTTTTACTTTTCTTTTTTCTTTATGCCAAATCTCACACTTCTCAGTGTACCCAATATTCTTACACAGGGATTATAAGTTAAATAAAATACATCAAAAATCTAATACTAGGCAACTCAAATGACTATCGATTTTTTAGAATGTTTCTCAACAGTCAATTTTTATTTTAAACATTTTTGCCAGTATTGATGTGTATCTGCCTATCTGACATATACTAGTGATTTTAGAAACTGTGTGTGTAAAATATATTTACCCCTGAATCAAACATTGTGATGCCTGAGTGACAAATCCTGGCTTCCTCAAGCCAACCAGGAGGGTACCCTAGTAGCCGCATGCGGTAGATATGAAGTGGCAACTCATTCCTCTTGAGTCCAAGTGCATGGCGCAACTGCCCAGATATTCTACCAGGTATTAGATGCCCATATTTCTGTTCATCTTCTACATGGTATCGTCTGAAATGAGATATGTACAAATTTGAGTGGAAAGAAACAAATAGGGTTGTAATTATTGCTTATTGTTAAATATTAAGCAAATAGTGTACCATAATTCTTATTACAAAACCACTTTTTTAACCAAATACATATTGGCTTTCGAAATATCTGCTATTTCTGTTGGCTGACATTTGTAAATTGTATTATCGATCACCTACCCAACTCTAAGAGAATTCATTGCTTTTCTTTTCTCTGCTATTCTAGCATGATCTCTAGGAAAGGTGCATTCTCTTAATTGATGACTGCCGTCACAGTTGAAGCAGCACGGTCCTCTCCGTAGCGGTTGAGGGGTAGGTTCTTTGTCAGGTACATTAGATATGACTGTTGATGATACCTGAAAACAACAAGTTGGCTTTTGAGTCACAGTAGTAGTTGAGACAATTAAGATAATCATTAACACCTTAACTGCCAAACTGCGACGCAGTACAAAATGTATTGTTTGTCCGTCATTTGGCATTCAACATGTTCACAAAGAAAAGAAAAATTATTATATTCATATTAATTGTGGTGGAGCTATCAAAATGTGACTGATGAAGGAAGAGAGTGGCCCATGGCCAGCAGTGGAACACAACGGGTTGGGAGATTAGATTGAGGTGGAGCTGCGCATAATGAAATACAATTACTTCAAATAAAATGTTGCTAAGTCATTTTCTTAAAAAAGACTTTTATTTCATATCACTGCTCAGTACTTTTATCAGTGCAAGTAAATTAGTCATAACAAAACCGTATGCCAGCTTCGCACACACATATGATATAATGGCTTTTAATTTTAAGTACAGCACTTGAAAACACACTCCAGATAACATACCTATTCTTCATTTAGTGCTGTCAGAAAATGCAGTTTTATACATTTATTAAACTATAAATAACTATGAATTTTATTGTGTGAAAGAAAAATCCTTAGAATAAGTATCCATGTTCCATAGACAAAAAAATTGGTCACAAAGTGGTGTCGTAAGGTATGGTGTCTTTAGTACTAGTAAAAGAAGAAAAAAAAGGAAAAGATTCAAGAGATTTCTTATGAAAATTTAAATAGCAACATCATATTTATCTACTGGTTTAAGGTATTATTTACAAGCAATGAAATAAAGCTTACCTGACTGTATCTAGGTATAATGTTTGGCCGGTCAGCATCGGGGTCTGTGTCTACGAAGAACAAACTACTTTCTTCCTTCGTCTCTACTACCTTTTCACATATTTCGGTATCAAGCAAATCTTCAGGCCAAATGTCAAGTTCTATGTCTGTCTCAGATTCAGAACCTATGCTTTCTCCTTCATGAAGCTTGATCAAGTTCAACATAAATGCTTTTACCTGTTCTTTATAAATCCTAGCCATTTGACTATCTTTAAATCTCACTGTAACTAAGGGTGTCCTATTTTCGCAACCCTCGACACCAAGATCGCTATTACCGGGGGAATCTATTACTATATCCTCGTTTAGTATGGTGGTTTTAGAACAGTCGCTACCAGCTTTCTTCACGCTATCAACTTCGTCAATTGTATCTTGAGAGCTAGTATCTTTTAGAGTATTTTCAATTTCAATAGATACGTCGCTCGGCGTTTTCCCTCCATTTTGCATCGTCAGTGCAGTCGTGTTATCACTGATGTCTTCATTTGGCTTATCTACATCAGATACTTCTAAACTATTTTCTATTTTAACATCTTCGTCAGTTGAGGTAGCATTTGTACTATTTACCGCCTCCAAACGATTTATTTTGGGTTCTTTAACCTCGTCGTCACTGCTGAGTACGATGTCCTCATTGTCCAATTCATAAATGATATCATTCACAGCCGCTTTCCGTTTAGCCATGATGATAAGAATAAGTCATCAAGTCGCTGTTCTACCCTCGAGTTATCACTTATTACGCTTTCTTTTCGTAAATTGAAGTCAATATTTTTACACAAATATGACAAATACACAGTACTAATTTGACTTTGACAAAATATTATTTTGACAAATTAGATTACCCGCAGGGTTGCTACTGCTAAAAATGAAACCATTTTTGGGATGCTGCTTCTACTGAAGACTTTTAAACCAACAGTAGAACACTATACAACATGTCCCAAAATTCAACGATAAGCCGGCACCAGAGGATGGACCTACTAATGACTACTCGAGAAAAAAAAAGAAAAAAAAAATACCTCTACTTTTTTTTAAATTACTTAAAAAAATGGAAATTCTTCGAAAATGTATACCCCTTATGACACTTTTAACTACCTAAGTAGTACTACTATTCACCATAATCTTTGAAAATTACAGAATTTTCGTAGTTTTATACAAAAAATTATTTCCCTAAAATTTTGAAAGATTTTAACGTTCAGTACACTTTAACGCATCGTAGTGTAAAAAAAAAATATGGACACTACTATGGCAAGTTTTTTAAAAAATTAGCGCAACTAACCTAGATTTTAAAATGGTATAATACTTTAGTAAAACTAGCCACAAAAAAAAAAATAATGACACTTTTTCTAATCAAGAACCAATTTCATAAGTTGTTGTTAATAGTAATCACTTCTACTATGTGCCCAAAATAGATTTCTTTCGCAAATTCTTAGAATTTGGAAGGGACATTAGATAGTATACGTTAGAGAGAGATAGATAGAGAGCGATTATACGTTAGAGAGAGATAGATAGATGTTTGTTGTTAAATAACAATAGGGCAGGTAGGAATGTTGCTGTTCTCTACAAAGTACAAACTTTGTACTACAAAGTCAGTACGCTCTGCTTCTTTGTTTACTGTGCACCGTTTCGTATTCAATTGATGTGACTCTCGTACTAACGACTTTTGGCTTGGCTTTTTGGACTGGATTAAGTGATCTGCAAACTGTACTAACCTGGCATTATTTTGAATTGGACTTTTGGCGTATTTTGGACTGTTTAGCGTTTATCATGCCGCTACCATACACACCGTTGGAATACGCTAATATGCACCTCATTTATGGAGAGTGCCGATGCAATGGTAGCGCTGCTAGCAGATTATATCGAGAAAGGTACCCAAATGCTCAAAGATAGGTACCCGAATTATCGAGTATTTATTAATGTGCATCAAGCGTTTTCGGAGGGCCGTTTACTATCTGATAGGAGAAATGCTGGAAGACCTAGATCGGAACGCGACGAAGAAGTTCTCAATGAAATTGAAAATGATTCAACTACCTCGGTACGTGCCATAGAAATAGCTACGGGAATCCCAAAAAGTACTGCACATCGAATCCTAAAACGTCACAGACTTCACCCATATCACTACAGGCGTGTGCAGACGTTATTGCCGCGGGACTATCCACTACGATTCGCATTTTGCCGTGTGATGCTGCAAAAGCACAGAGAAGATCCCCAATTCTTGGATAATATTCTATGGTCGGATGAATCAACCTGCAAGAGAGATGGCTATTTAAATCTTCACAACCTACATAGCTGGAGCAATGAAAATCCGCACCTGATGAGACAAGACAAATCCCAATATCAATTCAAGGTTAACCTATGGACGGGCATATTAAACGGAAAAGTGATTGGGCTTTAGATTTAGATTAGGCATAGACAAAGCGCAACTAACCTAGATTTTAAAATGGTATAATACTTTAGTAAAACTAGCCACAAAAAAAAATGACACTTTTTCTAATCGAGAACCAAATTTCATAAGTTGTTGTTAATAGTAATCACTTCTACTATGTGCCCAAAATAGATTTTTGTTGTTGGAAAATGTTGAATGAATGAAACAAATGGTGTCAATAAATGTAAATTTATTGCATTATTAATAATATTATAATAAATGTTCGAACTGTTTACCACCGGCATTAATACAGGCACGACATCGCCTTAAATAAGATCGTTTTATTCGTCGTGCATATCTTCTACTATTGATATGATCCGCAGCCTGAGTGATTTTTTGGCGAAGGTCGTTCAGTGTTGCAATGGGTTTCGAGTAGACTCTGTCTTTGAGACAACCCCAATAGAAGAAGTCCAGGGATGCACGGTCCAGCACAAACTCGTACTGCTCTCTGTCCAGTAAGCTGTTGAACTTGTCTGGGTCACTAAACATCACGGGTTCCCTTAGTTTACGACCATGGAGTGGGAAGTACACCTGAAATTACCAGACGGTTAGCTCAAAACTCTTCCTGTATTTTTTTTTATTGGATTAGAGAGCCCAGTTTAACACACTCAGTGCCAACAGTCTTATGGGCTAAACATCATAAACTGATTTTTTATTTTTCGTTTATTTACTCCCTTTTCTGAGGTGTACACTTTAAGATACACTGCCCTTATAAAATGTATGAAACACCTGTGCAAATATGATACCTAGGTGCATCATTAAAGATACATGGGCCTGCAAAAAGACTTACCTTTGTTTTTTTATTTATTTATTTTATTTATTTAAATTGATATTTAATAGTTTTAGAAACCTATACCATTCACGTTTAAAAGACCTAATTGAGTGGTAGCTTCAGTATTTCTTTGCAGATGTATTAACAAGGATTAGAAATTAATATTTTTTAATAAATATACCTGGTTCAATCTTTTTCTGACATCATGATCACAGCTGCGGAGGGCACCATCAGGGTCACTGTAAAATTTGTAACAACAAAGAAATTGTGCATCAATTATTTAGGGTAATGCAGAATACAACAATAAGTGAGACCTATAAAATCTAAAATTTGATGATATAAAAGAATCAGAATTGTATTTAGCTGTCTTTGATTTTATAGGACTCAAGTTTTATGTTATTGTTTAAAGTTTGATCTTGTTTTAATAGAACAATTTTATTTACATCTTCATAAGGGAAACAAATTTATTAAAGAAAAAGAAGCTGCATACCGTTCAACCATAAATCTGTGTTCATTAGCCACACCAAATGTGATGTCAGTAAATATGAACTTTGCTGTATCATAGCCGACCAGAGCTGGGTCTTTGGACAAAATATCTTCAATGGGCTGATGGATCTAAAAATGACAAAATAAAATGTTTGTAAGAATAAACAATCATGGGCTTGACCTGAAAAAACACACCTGTTGTTTACATTTTATTGATTCTAGTGAATTTAAATGTAAGTACTGAACAGCCAATTATATTTTGCGATTTCTGGGTTGGCCTCTTAAAAGTTGTTCAGTATGATGAGTATACGCCATTGTACTCTTAAGAGATTTTCAGATATAAAATACACCTTGTATAGTAGAACCTTAAGAACAGTGAAATTATCTTTAATCTTGTTCTGTACAAACATGAACCATGAACTTATAAATTAATCAATCTGAAGTAAGAAACTAATCAAGTAAATAATCCTTTTTCTTTCTTACCTTCACAACAGGAGGCATTTGTAGCAATCTATCAGCCCTAACATTGGCTTTAGCAACTTCTTCTTCAAGTTCCTCGTTAGTTAAGAATTTGTAAGTCGGTGTCTTCAGAATGTTGAGCCCTTGGTTGGTCCTTTTACGAAATACTTTGTTGAAGTCGGGCCGAGTCAACCGTTTCAATAGAATTTGAACATTTGATGAGAAGAACTTTGGTGCTGGGTCTTCTCCATCTAGAAAAGGATATTAAAGACTGTTTAGAGTTTCAATTCAACTAGCTAAGTCAGATTTAATGGTTACGTATAGACTTACCGTAAATGGATGGAACTACGCTCAACTTGCGGCATGATATAACGAGTATTTGAGCATCTGTGACTATGTTTCTTGGATTGTTTCGTGCTAGTTTTCGTAATATAAGCGACATTTTAATATTTTATGACTTTTTTAATCCTTCTAACCTAACTTCCTAACATAAATAACATTTGTTCTATTTTTCTTAACTGTGATCACCATGTTTGACATGTTTCATGGTTTGGATTCAAGTCTTTTAGATTCATTTTAGCTTTTATTCTCGCACCATGGACTAAGATCTTTATTAATATGAAAAGGAATTATATAGTTATTATAATTATAATCATATGTTGCGAGTAACAATGACATCGACTACGGTCAAGTGTAATGCGTGTAATGTAGTGATAAGTGAAGTGCTTGCCTTTGTGCAAAACAAGATTGATGTGATGGACGAGGAGAGCCTAGTTCGTATCTGTGCATCCTGTTTTAGTGTAGAAGAGGTTTCAAATGCCAAGAAATTACTGTTTGAGTCGGCGCCGTCATCAAAACGTAAAGTTACAAGGAGAGGGACAGGAAAAAATGAAAGAGATTTATATGACATTATAACATTGCTAAAAGAAACAGATCCCGAAGTTGTACCGATTTTTGTGGCACGCGAATTACACAAACTACCTCCGATCACTTTTGACCATGTAGACGCTACCCGGCTGTTAAAGGATATTCTGCTAATCCAAAACGAACTTAAGAATAATAGAGAAACATATGTCACCAAAGAGCAGTTTGATGCAGTTAAAGAGGACTTAAAAAAACTCAATAATTCATACACCAATAGTCAAACCAAGCCTAACGAATTAAATCACAGAAAAAATAAATTATACAACAACAAAATGCATTATCAGAGCAAGTCACCGGACCTACCTCACATCGCCGTAGAAGTAGCTACCGACAAAAGCGCGGAGTTATGTCCATCTCCGTCCCAAGAAATTGACACGTGTAACAACATCTCGATCGAACACTTCGTCGACGCTGAAGTGGGTGGGGAGCTACAGGTGCGTGCGCGGGCAGCAGTGGGTGCGTGCAACGAGACTTTGGAATGGATAGGGACACCTACCTCGTATGCCGCCGCGGCGCGGCTAGCAATATCAACACCAAGAAAAATAAATCCAATAACTAATTTAGAAATAAAGAAGGATGATGATCGAAATGAAGGGTGGATCTTAGCGCAAAAGAAAAAGAGGCTGAGAGACAGGTTTATAGGAAATCAAGGTCGTGCGAACATAGATAATACTGCAAAATTTAAAGCAGCTGACATTAAAATACCGTTGTTCATCAATAACGTTGATCAGAATGCGTCTGCTAACGACATATATACGTACATAATGGAAAAAACAAAAACTAGTGTGCAAATTGAAAAAATAAATATGAGAAAACAGAAAAACTACGATGCTTACAAAATTTTTGTACAAAGGAATAAATTGCATTTATTTTTAGACGACAATTTATGGCCAGAGGGAATTTCTTTTCGTAGATACATAGATTTTAAAGAACGAACAGAAGGATTACACAAAAATATCAACAATGGATTGCGACAATAACTATATTAATTCAAAAGCAAGTACATTTGTGAGTTTTAATTGTAAATCTATTACTAGATCGGTGGATTATGTCAGACTATTATGTCAAACATCTGATATAATCGCATTGCAAGAAACCTGGTTGCTGCCACACGACATTCCTTTTCTGAGCAGCATAGACCATCAGTTCGACTTCGTGGGAAAATCGGCGGTAGATACGTCGTCGGGCATCCTACAAGGGCGACCTTATGGCGGAGTTGCTATACTGTGGCGCAAGAGCGCCTATGAAAATGTGTCTTTCGTGCAGTGTCAAAGTGTGCGTCTTGTGGCTATCAAAATAACGGTAGGCGGTAAAGCTCTCTTAGTGTTCTCGGTTTACATGCCGACAGAGTCGATGGATAATCTTGGTGAATTTGTCGAGTGTTTAAGTGAGATTCATGCAGTGATAGAAAGTAGTGGTGTAGACGCGGTCTATATTATGGGGGATTTTAATGCTCAACCGAATAGTATATTCGGCAAAGAACTTTTGAGTTTTTCGGCTGAAGTACAGTGGCGGTGCGCTGACGTTTGCATGCTCGGTGGTGAGTCGGACACGTATACCTACGTAAGTGATGCACATGGTTCTACTAGTTGGTTAGACCACTGCGTAGTGACAGAAGCGGCGTGGAACACTATTAGAGAAGCTAGTGTGCTCTACGACGTGTCTTGGTCGGACCATTTACCTCTAATTGTAATGTGTGATCTTAATTTATTAAGGCCAAAAGTTGCACCTGGACTAATTAAATGTAACAAAGTAACATGGGGTGACAGAGACTTGCAGCAGACTAAGTTATATAGCAATTATTGTAATGATCTCTTGAAAAATGTAGACTTTCCCTTAGAATTTACTGAATGTAGTAAAAATAGATGTAGAATTAAGGAACATGAAAGCATTTTAGATAATATGTACGCGGAAATTGTGCGTATTCTCTGTGAAGGTGCAATCGCCAGTAACTGTAAGAACGGAATACAGTACAGAAAGCGTTACATAACGGGCTGGAATAAGCATGTGAAGAATGCACATGGACAGGCTCGGCTTGATTTTCAAACATGGACATTGTTTGGTAGGCCGAAAAATGGTGATTTGTATGAAAAAATGATGGAAAGTAAAAGGATTTTTAAAAGTAAATTAAAATGGTGTCAAAATAATAAGGACAAAATAAAAATGAACATCATTGCAAGTCATCATGACGCAAAGAATTTTGGTAGTGTTTGGAAAGCCACGAACAGGTTGAATCCCAGGTCGAGTCTGCCTGTGAGTATTGAGGGCCTTAGTGATCCTAATGATATAGCCAACCTATTCAGCAGAACCTTTAGGGTTGGGTCTCCCCTAGGTACGTCGTCTGGCGGGCCGGAGGTGGTGGGGGGGTCCGAAGACATGCCTATTAGGTTTGCGGCCAGGGAGATAGCTACTGTCATACGCAACTTAAAGAGAGGCAAGTCGCCGGGTCATGACAGCCTAAGTATAGAGCATTTATTATATGCTGGTAAGCACGTACCGCGAGTTCTAGCAATGTTTTTTAACTTGTGCCTGAGTCACTCATATCTTCCAGCTGATTTACTTAAAACTATTGTTGTGCCCATTGTTAAAAATAAGACTGGAGATGCGAGTGACAAGAGCAACTACAGGCCTATATCCCTGGCTACCATCATTGCAAAGGTGTTGGACAGTCTGATTGATCAGCAGTTGGATAAGCATTTAACACTCAACGACGCCCAGTTTGGGTTTAAGCCACATTTATCCACGGAAACAGCTATACTATGCCTGAAACAGACTGTTCAATACTATGCAAGTAGGAAAACACCTGTATATGCATGTTTTCTGGACCTCTCCAAGGCTTTCGACCTTGTATCTTATGATTGCCTATGGAGGAAACTATCAAATGTTAAGAACCTCCCAAGCGATATCATTAGGATGCTAAAGTATTGGTATAAAAACCAATACAATTATGTTAAATGGGCGGGCGTCCTGTCGGCTGCATACGGGTTGGAGTGCGGTGTAAGGCAGGGGGGAATCAGCTCACCCAAGCTATTCAACCTATATGTAAACGAACTGATCTGTGAGCTCAGCAATACCAATATCGGGTGCTCCATTGACAGGCACTGCGTCAATAACATCAGCTACGCGGATGATATGGTATTGCTAAGTCCATCGATCAGTGCACTTAGGAGGCTTCTTCGCATCTGTGAGGACTATGCAGTGGCTCACGGTCTTAGGTACAATGCGACCAAGAGCGAACTACTGGTTTTCAAAGCGGGAAACAAATGTTACAATACTGTCCCACTAGTGACCTTGGGGGGCGCTCAGCTTTCCAGGGTCACGAAGTTCAAATACCTGGGGCATTGGGTCACTGATAGTTTGTCCGATGATGTGGACGTGGAGAGGGAACGCAGAGCATTGGCAGTTCGATGTAACATGCTGGCTCGTAGGTTTGCACGTTGTACTAGGGAGGTGAAAATTACGCTCTTTAGAGCGTATTGCCAATCTATGTACACGTGTGCCCTATGGGTCAGCTATACAAAAAGCTCGTACAATGCTCTGCGAGTCCAATACAATAACGCCTTCAGAGTGATGTTGGGGCTGCCACGCTTTTGCAGTGCATCGGGGATGTTTGCGGAGAATGGCGTGCCAGATTTTTACGCACTGATGCGGACACGGATAGCATCCCTGATGCGGCGAGTGCGTGACAGCTCTAACAGCTTGGTGGCTATAGTAGCCGACAGGATGGATAGTCCAATGATGTGGCAATGGATGACCAGTCATCGTGCTTCCTTCAAATATTTAAAATAAGATGTTTTGTGTTTTCATATATGTATTGATGTTTTGTGTATAATATTGTAATGTGTGTTTTTCTATGGACTTATGGTCTGAAATAAATGTTATTATTATTATTATTATATTATTATTTATTAATTGTACTGTACTGTATAATAAAGCTCTAGTAATTAATTAGTTATTTAATGGGCTTAGTCCATGGTGCGAGAATAAAAGCTAAATAGAATCTAAAAGACTTGAATCCAAACCATGAAACATGTCAAACATGGTGATCACAGTTAAGAAAAATAGAACAAATGTTATTTATGTTAGGAAGTTAGGTTAGAAGGATTAAAAAAGTCATAAAATATTAAAATGTCGCTTATATTACGAAAACTAGCACGAAACAATCCAAGAAACATAGTCACAGATGCTCAAATACTCGTTATATCATGCCGCAAGTTGAGCGTAGTTCCATCCATTTACGGTAAGTCTATACGTAACCATTAAATCTGACTTAGCTAGTTGAATTGAAACTCTAAACAGTCTTTAATATCCTTTTCTAGATGGAGAAGACCCAGCACCAAAGTTCTTCTCATCAAATGTTCAAATTCTATTGAAACGGTTGACTCGGCCCGACTTCAACAAAGTATTTCGTAAAAGGACCAACCAAGGGCTCAACATTCTGAAGACACCGACTTACAAATTCTTAACTAACGAGGAACTTGAAGAAGAAGTTGCTAAAGCCAATGTTAGGGCTGATAGATTGCTACAAATGCCTCCTGTTGTGAAGGTAAGAAAGAAAAAGGATTATTTACTTGATTAGTTTCTTACTTCAGATTGATTAATTTATAAGTTCATGGTTCATGTTTGTACAGAACAAGATTAAAGATAATTTCACTGTTCTTAAGGTTCTACTATACAAGGTGTATTTTATATCTGAAAATCTCTTAAGAGTACAATGGCTAAGTATACTCATCATACTGAACAACTTTTAAGAGGCCAACCCAGAAATCGCAAAATATAATCGGCTGTTCAGTACTTACATTTAAATTCACTAGAATCAATAAAATGTAAACAACAGGTGTGTTTTTTCAGGTCAAGCCCATGATTGTTTATTCTTACAAACATTTTATTTTGTCATTTTTAGATCCATCAGCCCATTGAAGATATTTTGTCCAAAGACCCAGCTCTGGTCGGCTATGATACAGCAAAGTTCATATTTACTGACATCACATTTGGTGTGGCTAATGAACACAGATTTATGGTTGAACGGTATGCAGCTTCTTTTTCTTTAATAAATTTGTTTCCCTTATGAAGATGTAAATAAAATTGTTCTATTAAAACAAGATCAAACTTTAAACAATAACATAAAACTTGAGTCCTATAAAATCAAAGACAGCTAAATACAATTCTGATTCTTTTATATCATCAAATTTTAGATTTTATAGGTCTCACTTATTGTTGTATTCTGCATTACCCTAAATAATTGATGCACAATTTCTTTGTTGTTACAAATTTTACAGTGACCCTGATGGTGCCCTCCGCAGCTGTGATCATGATGTCAGAAAAAGATTGAACCAGGTATATTTATTAAAAAATATTAATTTCTAATCCTTGTTAATACATCTGCAAAGAAATACTGAAGCTACCACTCAATTAGGTCTTTTAAACGTGAATGGTATAGGTTTCTAAAACTATTAAATATCAATTTAAATAAATAAATAAATAAAATAAATAAATAAAAAAACAAAGGTAAGTCTTTTTGCAGGCCCATGTATCTTTAATGATGCACCTAGGTATCATATGTGCACAGGTGTTTCATACATTTTATAAGGGCAGTGTATCTTAAAGTGTACACCTCAGAAAAGGGAGTAAATAAACGAAAAATAAAAAATCAGTTTATGATGTTTAGCCCATAAGACTGTTGGCACTGAGTGTGTTAAACTGGGCTCTCTAATCCAATAAAAAAAAATACAGGAAGAGTTTTGAGCTAACCGTCTGGTAATTTCAGGTGTACTTCCCACTCCATGGTCGTAAACTAAGGGAACCCGTGATGTTTAGTGACCCAGACAAGTTCAACAGCTTACTGGACAGAGAGCAGTACGAGTTTGTGCTGGACCGTGCATGTATACAGTACGAGCCTGACGAGTCTTCGTACCAGAAGGTGACTAGTGTCACGTACCAGCATATTGATAGCAAGAACAAATATGAGCTTTTGAGGTGAGGAGTCAATTACGTATTTACATGTCATTTTAATGTTGTATAATTCAAGTTTTACAGTTGATTGTGTTTAACTAAGAAAACACAAAAATGAAACTTGTGTGATACAATAAAATGGCACGTATTACATTACATGTAGTACAAATGACGGGTGTCGTAAAGTGCTATATAAACCTTATTCTAGTGTTAAGTAAAGTCTTATCATCAATTTATTTTCATTTTCAGGTCAACTCGCCACTACGGACCTCTAGTGTTCTACTTGACCTGGTACCAGAATATGGACAAGTTAATGCTGGAGTTACTTCAGAGCGGCGCCGTGAGAGAAGCAGTACTTCTAACTGCACTGAGGCAGGATATACATGGCGATGTGGCTAATGGTGATGTAGCTCGGACAATAGCACTGCAAGTGAGCATAAATCAATGGATCAGCCTTCACGAGATGTGGCATTGTAGCCCGCAAAATTCATTTCTTTTTGTCAATCAATCAATTTTTATTTGCATAAAACAAGGTGTACAAAGTTGTCCAATTTCGCAGTCTAACATCTACTTAAAATAAAGTATATTATACAATTTTGTACTGACCTACCAGGGTACACCCAACTGCAACTGTATCAACCTAGGTATAACCTCGGGTCATGTAAACAGATATTATTATTTTACAGATACTACCCACACCAGTACAGCTGACGAAACCAGAGACCCTCACTGAAGAAGACATCCAGCTTGACAGCAAATGCGCAGAATGTATAGAGAAGTACATCATCAGCAACTCTTCAATGAAAAGCCAGCAGGAATTAGCTCTGCAAGGGTTCAGGGAGAATTACCAGCAGCTGATTGACCTCAGCAGAGGCCTACAAAAGGCACACGGCAAACAATGAAGCATTTATGTAGTTAAATAAGTATGTAATTAAAGAAATAGTTAAGTTTGAACTTAAGTTTTTTATTTGTTGACTAAATTGCAAAGAAAAGTGACGATCCCTATCATTGGCCGTCGCCAGTCGCATGGTGCAACCTCTAGTGGCTGTAACAAAAAAAAATAAAACAAAATAACAAAAAAAAATAAAATAGAATACTTGAATAATAAAAAAATTATTATGGTGAAGGGTGGGTGTTTTGGGGAACTGTCTTTTTTAAACTTTTTGATGTTCAAAAATTGCTGATTCTCAGCCTAATTTGAATTTAATCTGTGGTTAGGCAAAAAATATGCTGTCAGTGTAATTTTTGTACACAATACAATCACACACTGTCGATTTGCATATTTTATTGTTATTTTTTACCTAACTTAAGCCAACATGCCATATTATCACCACCCACGAGGATTTACACCACTTCAGGTACTCGCAGACAGGAAAGCTACAAAGAATGGTCTTCGTCACGCTATATTTACATCGAGGTTCGACAGATATGTTGGCGAATGGAAGTGCGATTTGAAGGAAGGTAAATGGCATGGCGTTGTAGTTCTTGTCTGGGACTGGAAACCCTAGACCAGAAATGTTTATAAAGGTACCATGGTCCTCCGGGAGAAAGTGACTCTTTATGGAACCACGATAGAAATGGTGACAGCCCGAACATCCTGGGCCAGGTAGGCCAAGACTAGGAACTGTGTATTGGGTGTTTATTGTGGCCAGCAACCGCATGACTCTTAGCATAGGCAGGGCAAGCTAAGCTGATGCCTATATTTTATTGTGAAATATTTACACGCCTTATGTATTATATTATATTTTTAAGAGTAAAACCATCAGATATGCCGTGCCGGCAAAAGGTATGTCGCTCTCTACACCAACTGACCGACTAATTGACTTCAGAATCAGTCAGTAAAATTAGTTAAATACTCACAACTACCCATACCCATAGTTATTTATTGGTTTTGTTTATCCATAGGTACTTACTTAATATTAGAAATGAGAAAGTACCTAACTCGTTTGGTGGTTTCTTACCGTTTTACGACTAAAGGGGTGATCGGATCGTAATGAAATTTGGCAAGGAGATAGAATATATCCTGGGGATGAACATTAATCATCAAATTCGTCTGCATCCGCGATAACCGACATTCACACTGACGAAGTCGTGGGCAAAAGCTGGTTAAATTATTATAAATAATTTTGGATGGTTTCACATTTGCCGGGCGTTCCGTGACGGCCAACTTCTTTTTTCTTGTTTATCTAAGTGTTCATTGGCCGGACTGCCTGTCTGCAGCATGCCCTGTTTCCCATAACCTTACCTTATATTTCATACCTCTGAGTGACAAGCAGGCGCAACAAAGCACCACTATGTAACGACATGTCCACAGGCAAAGGAAGATTTACCACGATCGGCGGAATGTTATATGAAGGAAATTGGTATAAGGGTTACAGGTAAGTGTTTATTTAACATTACGCCGGCACACCCCGCAGGTATGGGCAGAGGTGTACCTATTGTAGGTATGCCTACATTTGACGAGTTATGTTTTTGAGTCCCAAGTAATAGGGGGTGAGCCTATTGCCATCAACCGGGCACGCATCTAGGCTCCAGGTTGCTGAGAAACTCCTAATATAAAATCCTAATAACCGTTTGCTTGACCCGGGTATCGGAACCAGGACCTCATGGTAGACGATCACAGATGTATTTTTTAACTTAGTAGGTAATATACACCCAACTAATCCAGCTGTTTTCTATCACCAGACACGGATTCGGTATGCTCAGTATTCTTCTAGCGAACGGCACGTATAGACTCGTGTACCGCGGTGAGTGGGTTAGAGGAAAGCAAGAAGGCCCTGGGTGGATGTACTATGAAAATGGAGATGTTTACGTAGGGTTCTTTAAAAGGAACAAGAAATGTGGTTACGGTAATATGTGGTACATTAACAACACATTTTACGCCGGCTATTGGGATAATGATGTGAGGGATGGTTTGGGCGTGTTTCTGCAAGGTGAGCACATACTGACTTAAAAAGATTTTGTCTACCCTTTGTTATATAAGTAGGTACTTACCCACCATAGGTTCGCATTTATAAAACAAGTTCACAATGGTGCGGTTTTATCGCAGAGTGCAATCTCTTACAGACAATTTTTGGAGACTGAAAGTGTAACGACATCTATCTCGCCAAATACAAACTAAATCTGACGTATCCTACCTGCATTGCGATATTAAATTTATCCAAGCGATTGAACATTAAAACAAGAACCCGATAACAACCGTAGGGCAGTAGCCCACCAGACACACATGAGGTGGATGAGGAACTTTACACCCTGTTCCTCACACCCCTAATAAAGAAAGGAGATAGATTTTGGGCCGCCAGTATCCAACGATATCATACATTATAGGATATACCTACCTATTACTAAGACATAATGAGTAGGTATATAATAGTATATTAGGTAGGTACCTAATATAAAGTAGATACATAACATTGCAACAAATGCTAAGTGCGTGCTTGCAAACGATTAGATAATCTGGTTAATCACTGCGACAGACGTCAGACATTGTCTTGTTGGTCGTGAATCCCATGTCTGCAAAAAATCCGACTGTATCGCATCTGTTTTGGTATTTACCTTATTATAGATAGGTACTATTTTAAAATTATTTCGTTCGGGAATCAAACCTGCGGAGAAGCTCAGAATAGCCAATTCCCTCGAACTTGAGCCTTTCTTTAAAGTAATTCGATATATTAAGGAGTTACCTACCTATCTATCACAAACCTACCCATTCTATGTAAGTAGGTCTTGTAGGTACACTTTTTTTTAATCAACCACGTGTACCGCGAAGTCCTACATAAACGCCGGAAGTAGAACCAGATGCGACTGAGGCAGCAGACAGATGTGCCGGCTTTATAAACCAATCTAACCATATCTACCTACTAAGTTTAAAATTGCCTTCTTTTGTTCTATTAACAGAACATTTTATAAAGTTCCCACGATAACAACGATACACACATTGTTCGTCGTACAGTCAACAAAAAAGTTACCTGTGGAAGATTGCGTTTTGGCATATTTGTGCCTCTGGCAGGGCGATGTCTATTGTTTTTAATACTCACGTGTTAATAAAGCAGACTGTGCCAAGTATTAAGACTTGCAGACTGATGATAAGAGAGTAGCCGAGGATCCAGTTGAATGGCGTGCGTGCGCGTGTGGCGTGGTGGCAGCCAAAGCATTTGGGGGTCATAGTTTTTAAAAGTAAAATATGTTGAGTCAAAACAAAATTATTTAAAAAAAAATGAGAGATGGAAAAGAAATTACAGAATAATTAAATAAAAAAACCCAAAAAGAATAGAGGACTTCCATCCTCTATTGTTTTTAGGTTCATAATTTTTTATAAAAAATCGTACAGCGTCTATATTTTGGAATTTTGTCAATTTGGCCAAGTTGGCCACTGGTGCGATTGGAGAGATCTAAGTCTGGAAAAGTACAGTCAGCCTAACCACCACAGGCCAAAGACTCAGCACAACCAAAATTAGTAAAAATGTGGAGTATGTATCTAGCGTAGTTTTTGACTTAGCAAGATCTCAATATTTATCTAATTCGTTGACCGTACCAACTTTAATTCTTGTTTATTTTTTATGTCCTTACTTACGACATTATCTTGCCGCTAACAGAAAACGGGTGCAGATACGAAGGCCATTGGGAGAAGGGCATCAAAAGCGGTATCGGCCGATATTACCACATGAACACTGGGCAGCTTCAAGAAGGATGCTGGACAGAAGATATTTGTGTCAAGTCCAAGATGTCGGATATAATTATAAGACAAGCCTGCGTGCTGCCCACACCCTATCCCATACCACCGGTTAGTTGTTTACATCTCAATAATATCTCGGTTACTTTTAACGTAGGTAATTTAACAAGTTTCTTCTTTGCCGGGGTATGTTTTTTTCTATGGATATCTTTTGGGATGTCCTCCGCCCTGGTCTGATAGACTCCTACTAACTGAAACCACAACACAGTGGTTGGCTGTAGTACCCGGGATCTTCAAGGCGAAGACAAATTACTCCGATAAGTAAATTATCTGCGCGGTTAGTGTATAAACAGCCACCAAGCGATTATCATGTGACGTCAGCGAGCTGATAATTCTAATGAGCCGCCGATATATGGTCAGGGTCACTTAATAAAAATAAAACTAATACTTATTTGATTGAAGTAACCAGCCCAGTCCGGTTTATCTAGGGAGGTAGGGGTAAAGGCACAGGGAAACACGACCAGGGGGTACATGAGCACCCCCCTAGCTTGAAGAAACATACCTATGACATTCAGAAGAAGCCTGAATATAATAATAGTGAGCACATTACCTCTAGTCCTCTATTAACTTAAATTCAAGGTGGGTTGTGAAAATTTTCGGGTTCATTTCACTCGTCCTTTCTTCTTTAGTTCTTTAGATTTTCTGCATATTAAGTATGTTCACAAAGTTAGTTCTATATTGTATGAATGGCCGAAAGGAAACCTATGTCACTAGGGGCGGGTGCTATAGTTTAGGTGCTCGCTTCACTAGCTCTTGCATCCTACATTTTTTTATCTCCATAAATTGTGTCTCTCATAATTTTATTGTGTGTAAGTAGCAGACCAAGGTGTTTCGCGTGCTTCGCTCTGCTAAAGATGCACCTCCCTGCAAAAAAGGCTGGCGCCCATGGGTAGAGGTATCCTTGATATGCATAGTGGTGAGCTAGTGTGAATGTTAACCTACCCGCGAAAACATAGCTAGACAATAGGCTAGGCGTATTATCTATATAACTTTGGGACCCAAAATTGGTAGGTGTTTGCCGCTATCTATTATTGCCTACCTACCTAATTAATATTCCACCTTCATTCGATAGAGAATAGTTGGAATATGGAACCGCGAGACGATAATTCTCATAACAATACTGCCTACGTTTTGTATAGTAGGTATTGTTATCAAAACACAATGAGTGATCATTATGTAAGCGTCGGTTATAGACAGGTGTTAAAACCGACTGCTTACTTAGGTAGGTATGTGTGAAATTGTATCTATATACTTAATTTGATCACTTATTAATGCATCATTTATGGATTTTATCACATGTCAACATGGTAAGTAGCATCGCGGACTCGTTACGTGAACGACTTTGCAACCTTATTATTAAGGGCATAAAGTCGAAAAATGATTCACCACAAAATCACGGTGGACTTGTCCTGCACGTAGGTCGATATTTATATGGATACATAATGTACCTACACCTACACAACAATAGAGAAAGAATGAAAAACATCTATTTGGGACACGCACAAAAAATTCCAGAGAAAAAAAAAACTAAACAAGGTTAGGTACAAATAATAAAAGTGGACCTGTGAGAGCAAAAATTAAGGCCCCTGTCTCAGCATAAGTTGGAAGTTTCAACACAATAGTCCGATAACATAGCAGAAAATATTGTTGAGTGCTCGCAAAAACTTCTCAAGACAAACATGGTTCAAGATACCTACAAAAATATTACCTTTATAATCAAATTACTGAGAGGCCAGCGCTGCATCGTCTCATTACTTATGCGCTGAGCGCTTCTTCGTGAAGTTCCAGCTTTTTTTTTTCAGAAGACCGATTCAATGTCGAGGTGACGTGATCCCGATATCCTATATTGACGATCGCGTTTAGGTTGTTCATCATTATCCTCCTGCCCGTATTCCAATTGATTTGGGGTCAGCGCAGCATGTCTTCTTCTGCCATACAACTCTATTTTATGTTTAGGTTGTCCTCATAGGTCAACACAATACAAGGTTTTCGTTACGACCGAAATTACTCGCGAGAACTTGTTGTAATAGGTATGTATAGCTACATCCCCTGCTTACCCCTCGAGTAATATAGGCGTGAAGTTATGGTACTTAACTATATATTGCCTATTTCTGTAAATTGGTTTAAAAAATCTCTTTTATACGTCAAACAAATAAAAAAACAAAATTAAAACCAGATGAGGTCGGTATTTCCTAGCCGACTGCTCTGAGAAGAAACACGGACACAAACTCAGAGGTCACCGCCTCTTTTAAAGTTGTTATCTTAGTATTACCTTCGGTCAAGCATAAATATATGGCTAAAAGAAATCATAATACCAAAGTAGGTACCTATAGCTGAGCGGATACTTTTCCTTGTTCCAAAACAAATTGATGATATCATCGGGCGGCTGCGGAATCAAGTTTTACTTAAACTTGATTTCTTTGAAGAACTCTAGGTACTACACTACGATCTGGCCAAGAAAGCCATCACACTTAAATTCAAAATTCGAATGATATCGTTTTTTTTTAATCTCTTAAGACTCTGTTCTCCCTATTTAAGAAGTATGTATCTACATATAGTCATACCAATAATAATTTTCTAAAAATTCGTCGTTGTTATTATTATAAGATGTTAATAGCCCTTTTATTCTGAACTGCTTTCCTTGATTCTGTAAATTTATAGAGTTGGTATATTTCTCAATTTAGTGTGCCTCGTGGCAAAGGCCTCTAGCAGTTTCCATTGAATTCTGTCACGAGCCACTCTCCATCAGTAAGGGCGCGCTGTCAGTTTTAACTCGGCCTCCCATCACCTTTGTTCTTTTCTTCAGCTCCGTTTACAATTTCTTTTCAATACCAATCTATTATTATTTTATTTAACCGTATCATAAATTAACACCTAAGGGTTAAAACGAAACTCATTGATATATAGACCAGAATTGGCCAGCTTAAGAAGAGGTGGGCTGGCCACATAATGGAAACAAAATAGGCAAAGCCGGGCAATTGCGAGTTGGACTTGTATCATTTCTATCAAAAAACACCAAAGAAAACACATTTCGCGTTATAGCGGTAATAGAAATATAAAATTCGAAAATATGAACTGTCTACATAAGTATTACGGATCATGAGACTGACAGACGGACAGAAGGAAGGAAGACAGCGGAGGCTTGCTAATAGGGTCTCGTCTCGTTCGCAACCTTTGGGTACGGAACCCTAAAAATAGTCATAACATTACCTACTCCGCGTTTATTATTAAGGGAGCTTGAGCATTTTTTTTTGGCTATTTCTTATGCGGCTTCCAAACTAGCTGAGAACCCCCAAGCTTTTAGCAAGTTTGGAAGGCGCATCTAACAACACTTGAGAATTTTTATAGTACCAGGAGAAAAAAAAACAATGACAATGAGACAGCGCCTCTCGTCAATAATATTCTCTTCTGAAAATATCAAAAATATGTTTCTAAAAATGTACACTATAGGTTTAAGTACCTACTTGTAGTCTATCGATTCAGGCCATCTTATAATTTCAGGCGATTGGCACACTGCACCGCACCTCGCACCGTAGCGCGGGAGTGTGAATTCTAACGTTGCTTGCAAGTATCTATGTTTGGATAGAAAACGCGCGTAGTGCAACACACAGAAAACGCATTCACGCAGTGTTCGTCGTTCGCCGCGTGATGCGGTGCAGTGTGCCAATCACCTTATACTTACTACAATTTTCTGCATTACAGCATCAACTGCAGTGCCCAAAAGCACTTCTGGAGGAAAGCGAGTTCTGGATGCAGCAGAAAGTAGGAGAAATTGACAAAAACCTCAAATTTTGCATCGACCAAATGTAATAAGTGTTTTACAAGATCATTGATAAAAATAACAACATTGTAAATTATTCTTACAAAATTCTACAGGTTACTTTTATATGAACATTTTATATACTTAATACTAAAATTATATATTAACAGATTTATTAATGTCATTCATTATTATATCACAGTACTTATTGGATTAAGTAATAAATACAGTCAATATCATATTATTGCCCATCGTTATCGGCTTATAATAATTAATATACTGTATAGTTCACAACTCGTTTCTAATCAAAATAAGGTATACTGGTATTGAGTTAACCGATTCAACACATTTGTGACATTTTATACGAGTTGATTCCGTTCTTTAAAATTGACAATTAAACATAGAACCCTTTTAAGTGCTGTGAGCCCGTATACTACAAGACTGGAATCTGAGACAGCAGGTTAGGGTCGCGGCAGACAACGCCGGAAGCCACTGCCATAGCTTATAAATAATAATCAGTTTAAAAAATTACCACTGCAGTCTATTCCCGCTGGGAAGATTTGAAATGCCATTACGATGTCAAAATTACTTCGCACAATGTGTGCAAAATCCCAATGTGGGCAATGATGTGTGCAAATACAAATATTTATGTAAAATACAGCTGGCTGTTGGTTCATTGTGGCAAGTGGTTTCACAAATTTAGATAACACTTTGCACGTAGCAATACTTAATGAAAATCGGTCATGATGAATTTTGCGAGTACCTAGTATTATTCAAAATAGTGCAGATATTTTCAGTAGCAAACCCAACTATATCTTTATGTATATTTCTTCTGTACGTGTGTACATCACTGAAATTCTTAAAAATGGCTAGACCAATTGAACTGATTTATTTGGGTGTATGAGTGGGTCCCTCGACGGTTTAGAATCAAAATTGGACCCGTTAGGTGGCGCTGTTATGGCAGACCAACCTCCATCGGGTCCGCTAGTTTTATATACTTAAATAATATTTTCGATATTGCACACATCGTACAGTCATTTCGACATGTGTCATGAAAACCGTTCTTGCACGAATAGTGTACCTATAGATAGATATTTATTTATCGTGAAGTATTATTTTGTAGTATTGTAATGTGGCAATCATATTGCATAGCTTTTGATACATTATAAGAAGTGCTATTACTTACAAAGTTGATATCGTAATATTTAGTGGAGCACGTTTACAGTTTAATTATTCAACGTGCGAGTTACCCAACGTTTTCTAGTTAAATTACAAAATAATTGGGTTACGGTTAGTTATCTACGGCTGGTTAAGTTTATAGTAGATACTATGTATGCCTAATTGAAAAGCTAAAGCGTCAAAATTGGAACCCATACATTTAAATTAAGAAAGTGAAAAAAAAAGTTGTTGAAAAACGGTATTGGTTCTCTACTGACTTAATTTTATTGGGAACGAACCTCGTGGCCCCCACCTGTGGTTGTAACACAACTCCGTTGACATTTACGGTACATTAGTCCCTTCGAGACGATGTGAAGCCTCGGAGCGATCACGTTTGACTCAAATGTGTAGTCATGCATAAAAATAAGTTCCTACATAGACTATATGGAAAATGTCAAATCAAATGATGAGGCAATGAATCTGGTAACATCTCATGCATATACGATATTGTGAATATTTAATTACTTAATATTTTTTGTATTTTGGGAGCAATTTTAATTTTATAAATGAATTAAAATACAAGGTGCCTATGCCATACCTAAGACTATCTAGAACACAAAATGAATTTTAACACAATGTTCGTGGAATAGGCATGTAAGTAGCAAAGAAAATATTAAATATAAAAAATACTCAGATTTTACTCAGTTACAAAATGTAACCATACCACTTATCATATTTTCTGACGTAGGTACCTATGCCTTACAACCCTTATATTAATAATATACAATAAAGGGTATGGCCAAATAGGTATATGCTGAAATTGACTTATCAGTTACGAAGTTCCTAAACCTTTTACAATCTACCACAAAAAGATTGCAACATTTTCATAGTTCATTTGTATGTATTCGGAATAAAAAAAATATTTGATACATTAATTGAGAAAAGTCTAGAAAACAGTATTGAGAAAACGACAGGAGAAATTAAAAAAAAATATGAGCAGGGTTAACAATCCACATATTTTAGGGTCAGGCAGGATTCCCGGCCTATGGGCTAGTCGGAGCCAGTGTTGTCTTGTAAAAAAAATTATTAAGCGATTTTTATAAATAGTGCTAAGGGCGGATAATGTACAAGCTTGCTGGCAGCGGCAGGGTTCCAGGTCAAGCCTGCGATAACGTAGCCAGCCATGAATCAGTAGTCTGCCTATTAAGATTCATATATCTTAAACGTCAATGCTCAAAATATGGCAACCCAGAACGTCCATCAAGGCAAGACCTATGCCCAATATTATACTGAGCAATTAAGGTACGTGCTATACGAAACTGAATGATTGCATCTAAGGCGCTGTCTCCACAAGCGAGGCAAATTATGATTGATGTTTGATCTTTCAACCCAAACGTGCTTTGTTGATTTTTAGGCCGAGTTCAGACGGCGTTGATCAGTACAATGTTTTACTGTATGAACAGTATAGTCCCAACTTATTACCGTGAATGAAACGTACATCGCCGCGGAGAACAACTGCTTTGGGTGTCTATGTCTTAATTGCCAGAGGATTTAATCACTCCCATTTAAACTGTATTAATTACTCATTGATTTGTATAATCGATTTGCATTCGTTTCGCATTCATCGATCACCACTGGGCTTATGGGTCTTTCTTGAGCTCTGTCCTTTATTTAACTTCCAAATTATAAAAAAAATGTTACGATATATATGATTGTATTTACAGAGATTCGTTAATCATATTAAAACTAGTTTTCTACATTGTGATTTCTACTACCTGTATTTATATGAGATTTTATGTAAAACAAAAAACAAAATTAAAATACACGAGATAATATTATGCCTAAACTCGTAATCGTCTTAAACTGCTGCCAAAGTAAATATGAACGTAAGACCTTTAGAAAAATAATATTGGTACATCATGTGACTTTACGGATGCTATGGTCATACGGGAAAATGAATTGCGGTAACGACATCGGAAGATGAGGACGTAAGACCTGTTCCGCCACTAGTCCCATGTTTACACGAGACTAGTCGCCGAGTTTACTTTCTACAACGTTAATCAGCCTCAAGTTACAAGGCTAAAGACACCTGGATACCGCAAAACATAGTTATATAAAAAAAGTTGCTACAGGGCTAAAACATACTAGCCCTTACGTTATTAGCAAAGACTATTTGTGAATTAGTTTCGCTTCGTCAATATAAGCCCTATAGCACATCAGAGCAGCACCAGCGCTCTGAAGTGTTATTAGGTGTAGGTATAACCTGTAAGTTGGCACTCAATAAGTACAAGCTTAACAATCTAAGTACATAACTTACCTTAAAAATCAATGGTGTACACTCACAAACAAAAGGTAATAATAATAATAACATTCCAAAAAGGATATAGGACACACACGTCGACAATCACACGATGCGACTTTGGTCGAGCAACGTCAAATTATTCATACGAGCATCGTGGTCACCCATTTCAATCTGTTCTTTGAGCAATTCAAGTTCTTTGATGCCGGTAGCTGTAACTTCGTATTTGTGCCTCGCTAAGGACATGTAAAAATGTATGGCGAATGCTAGGAACACAATCATGACTGGTATGAGTACGACGCAGGCGGACCATGCCGCGGTCGGACTCAGGTCGTAGAACTTCACCCAGCAGAGGATAGCGATCTCTATGAGGAACAGTATGAGACCTAGGAGTGTGGAGAAGGCCCACGCTATCTCTATGTACCAGTGGAGTCGTTCGTGCGGTGATTCGTGGACGAGGGATATGCTGTGCAGGTTCCCCACAGCTTCGATGTTCGGCAGGATACATGTGCTTATCATTAGCGCCAGCATGTGGACAGCCACCAAGAGAGTCGTGCACACAGTGAAGGCCACTAACATTTCAGTAGGCACTTTTGTGCTTTCAGGGGGGTTCAGTTGTACCTCCACCATCGCTACCTGTTAACAACGATAACTTGTTAAATTTGACATTAATACACTGATTTTTATCTTGATATGTAATGGAAATAACCGTTGGTAACTGCCACAAAAAATACAAACTTATTTTTGCTGTCGATAAAAGCCATTTTGTGTGCACAAATAGATAAAATAAATAGTCACACCGACCACGAAACCTTTCACTGTGCGTGGTGCGTTATTGATTAGCTGGTTTTTTACACTATAAAAGTTCATTTGCAAATACTGATCTGTTTCATAAAATTCCTTCACAGAAAGAAACCTGTTCCCAACTAACATAGGATACTATTCATTTCAGGATAACGCTATAACCTCGTATAATTCTCAAGGCGAAACCGCGGGGCACAGCTAATTGATAATATATTTGCGGCATAATTGATATCAACGTACCATAGCGAATCCAGAGAGCAGTGCTGATGTCTTGCTGGAGGCTTTGAGCTTGGCGCGGCTCAGCTGAAGCTTCCTCCATGATAAGTAGGCAGGAGTGTGCAGCGCATCCGCCGATTGAATCGGACTCTCACCCGACATCACGCACTTGTGCTGCTGCCAATATGATAATACATTAACGTTTAGAACTCAACTAAATAGTCCAACACCCTGTTATATTGTAAGACCGATTTATGAACGGCGAAATGGCTTTTTAATGGGTAAATCATGTTTTAGTTATTTATGGAGATATCGTGGGGAAATGAAATAGTATGCACATGTAAAGTAAAATAGTACCTAAGTATCTGAAATATTATATTATTTAAAACGTAAGTACAGACGCCAGCACATCAAGCTACCCCAAACTGTCAGATTTTTCCAATTGAACATGACACATTACTTTTGCGATAAAGTTGAAAAACTATCAAAGAAATTTGACAAATAAGCTACCCTAGCTTGATGTGCTGGCCTCTGTGCAGACGCCAGCACATCAAGCTACCACAATGTGTCATTTACTGCAATAGAAATAACTTAATTGCAAAATAAATAAGGTTCATGTTCAATTGGGAAAATCTGACAGTTTGTAGTAGCTTGATGTGCTGGCGTCTATATATAGCCACTGATAAAAGCCGTTGGACGACGAGAAGATTCTCGAAATAGGGTGTTTATCAGTTAAAAAAAAATACATATTACATGAATACAATAAAACACAACAATTGCACATCAAAATAACACGAATAGGTACATAAATAATATTAAGACAGTAAAAAAAACGAATGAGATTATTTTACAAATAAACATAAACAACGAATAATATAGGAGTAATTTACTCGCGAATTGCACTAACAATAAAAACATTGTTTTAGACCAAAAAAGACAATGAAAACCCATGGGACCACGGTGACAAAAACTGTATAATAAAGTAAATAATAGTTATACCCAGATAGGGTTATTATTAACAAGTTATAGATAATTACAAAATAGTCATAAAGTGGACAGTCTGTATTAGTTTTCAGAAAAAAAGGTAAGGCTTTAAGAGAGGAGACAGAATCATCATTATTACAATGTGAAAAAGAGAAAGATTTATTTAGGACTAGCGGCCCGCTCCGGCTTCGCACGGGTATAATAATTATTTACGCCATCACATTAGAAACCTCAAAAATAACAGTATTTATTTATTTTTCTAACAGGAACAATGACTTGGCACTTTCCTATACAGCCATAGATATTAATTTGATCACCAATAGGACCTATGTAAACATCCGTAGATCCCATATGAACATTGGGTAATGGGTTCAAATACAAACTCACCTAATCTAACACCATAATTATTTTTGTTAGGTTAAAGATTAACCTATGAACTATTCTAGTATTAAACTTAATTAATACAGACACCGTACTATAGAAAGCATCTAAACAATTATCTCACCTAGCAACACAGGCAATCCCAATACGTCAGCGCCAGCGTAACGCGGTTTTAAATGCCAAAACAATATCAGCCTTACACATTTTCAAATAAAGTCGAAAATTAATTTATGTGTGCCCTTGTCACCATGGTATGGGCATGTGATGCTGAGGAATGACCGGTTAGGAAAATTTTGAGTATGAATGTAGATGGTTATGAGAGTAGAGGAATATTAAAGAAACAATGGATGCATTGTTTTAAGCTTAAGGATGATATAGCAGTAGAAACGAGGTGGCTATTGAGATTAAGGCAAGTAGATTTGTATGCAAGAAGAAAACATGCATAGGCTGCCCCAAATAAATTGAATATTGGTAAAAGGATGATAATGAACTGAGATCCCAAGCTTGGATGCTTGTTACATTATTAATTATCGACTTTATTTCAACTAGCCAAGGTTGACATTTCTTTGGCAGTTAATATTGTGTATAGCCAATTTTGCAAACCAGACTTACTACTATGCTTACATTAGATTTGTGGAGGTATGACACATTCTGGTCTGTCATAAATAGGAAGTCAATTATTGACTGTCGGTACTCACCAGAAAATAATTGGTCTTTAAAAGAGCATTTATGTGTCTTCCAAAAACCATTTACAGCCACATTGACAAAGAATGTCAACTGTTTTAAAATGTATATTGCATAGCGTTAAGTCTTATGAGTAATATGTGTAAAACAATTAAGTTTTTTTAATTCTATTAATTGTTTTTTAGAAAGCAATTCCACACCAAGCCCTACTTACAGCCAAAATGTCATTCATATTTCACATTTGTCCGTTATAATAACATAGATACATTACATTCGTGGTTTAAAAGTAAACCATTTGCCGGAAACCATTTTCAGAGCAATTTAATGTTTTTTATTAAAAAGTTGCACCACACTATGAATTTCTCCTGTGTCGTGGGTGCGTTTACAAACATTTAAATTTAAACTCACATACACAAACAGCGAGACCCGAAACAAATACCTGTAGGCTATACAAATATTTGCATATGCAGCAGCCGATGGCTTAACCACTGTGCCAACCAAGCCGTCAATTATATTTAAATGTGGCAACAGTTGAATGGATCCAATTGTGGTTAAAAGATGATAAGGATCCCTAAATAACCACCACTAAGCGTACTATATTAAAAATCTGCACTAGCCAATACAAGCCATGGTATCAACTGAACACATGATGGTATGTTAATGTTTTGATAAGGCTGTTTTACATTGAGATAAAAAAAGCTGTATTACAGGCCAATCGTTTCCTGTCCTTGATATTAATGTATTTATGATATTATCTGGAGAACTTTCAGTATATATACCCACAGTATATTTTTCCTTAACTTTCTTTTTTTCGTAAACAAAGAAGGTGCGATAAGCATGACTTTGCACATCAATCACATTGTTTAATTTAGATAGGAATGTCATGATATTTCAAAGAAAAATACAAGAGGTTCTAAATCACTTTGAATTAACTATTTTGAAATACATCCACTGTCTCAGAATCAACCATATTTGTTCACTAAATGAGACAAGCTAAGAAGAATAATATCCTTTAAGCTATACTGAACATGTGATATATGGATTCCTCTACAAAACCAATGCATGACTGAAACCCTGATTCCAATAACAACCATTGTCAACTCACTCTTGTTAGATAATGATAAGTAGTACTATCTTCTGCTTCAGTGTGCCAAAAACTGATCAAAATGCTCGCTAAATACCTGTCATCCACGCCTTCGTAGAACAAAATAAAAAAAAACAGTCAATAAAATTAATTTAAAACACAAACTTGATTACTGCATGCAATAATACTTAATATATTTTAAATGTCAAATGAATAAATCAAGTCAAATGAAGAAAAAAAAAAAAGGTCAATGGAATTATAATGCCTAATTGAATAATTCTTAAAACCATGTTTTAAATAAATAATTTTAGAAGCAGTTTTTCAAAAATATAGGCAGCAACGATATAAATAATATATCTAATATGTTAAGATTGACACTAAATAAATAAAACAATAGGTAACATAGTTAGGATATGAGACAGATAAATATTAAGCTGGCAACTGTGTAATATAAAGAAATTTATGTAAACTACAATAAGATTACTAAACAATTTAACAATTTACATTTTATGCACCACAATGTTAAAAAACTAATTTCAGTTTTGAATCACTAATAGTCACTTTGATAAAACTTTATTTAATGAGAACTATTAAAGCATTACAACTTAATGCGCGTGTGAAGCGCGCCACACTACCGCACGACTGATATTCCAATAGAACAACTACTAGTAAACAGTAATTGTAGTTGACATTTGCAATCCAATTATTATTTAAGCAGGCAAAACAAATGTAGCACTACATGCAACTAAAGTTATATCATACCTTGCTTAACTTTGGACACCAGTTATTAGAGGGACCGTATTGACCGCCTGGCAATGCGGAGTGGTAATTATTTCCAGCTGTACTGGCTGACCAAACCGACATACCTAAATTATTTGCACGATAGTCCTTCGAATTCAGTCGACGAGGTCAATCTAGGCCTCTATGCCTTTTCTCGGTATACGTAACAGGTTACTTTACGGAACATTACATTTTTCACCAATTTGAACTCAATAAATAACGCTTGAAAGGTACAAAAGATAAGTACTATTTATTTTTTTGGGTTACAAAAATCTACTGCTACTCCATCTCCATAAAACCGTAAACGTCATTAGTTAGAAGAATGTCAATTATGTCAATGATGACAGTAACCAGTCATTGTCAAAATTTGACTTGCTTGGAAAGATATTCTCGCAACTTTGCTAATAAATAAAAAAAAAACATGTTTTTTGGAGTTTGAGGCTTTAGTGTAGAGAAAAATGAATGAAATATAATTTCTTATTACATTGATTTTATTACAAATAATTACGTTTAACTATTCAATGCTATTATAGCTATTATAACTAGTATGGACAATCTTTCCTAGCTTTGTCTCGGTCTGACACATGCCGTTAGAGGGAAAAAGCATTATATAATAGAAAAGATGCTAAAAAAACACACAACAAAGTTGAAATGGAACACGCTTATAGAGATGGAGAAAAGATCGAGTTCATTTTGTAACGGTACTGCGTCTATACGGGAGTGTCCATGATAAGTCGAGCAAACAGGCTAGCGAGAATGATAAGCGAGTGACAAGTGGATGATTTGTTCGGGTTGTGGATAATGTAGGTCGATTAATAATAATTTGTTTTGGCTATTGTGGACTGAAGAAACGCCAGTCAAGTGTCGCGTGTGTGTAAAAAATTTATGCTGAACTCTGTATTGTTACCGTTGGTTAAGTGGCTTCCCTCTGTGTCACGATGGCCGAGGCTGCAGTTGCCGCGAGCAGTAATCCCAACGCGGAGATCATTCGGGGCCAGGTGTTCGAAGTGGGCCCCAGATACACTAATCTTCAATACATCGGCGAAGGCGCCTATGGCATGGTTGTGTAAGTACAGATTCAATTACGTTAAAATCACTGAAGCTTGTGAGTTTATAAAGTGTAACATTACACCTAGCTACAATAACTTTTTACTTATTATAAAAGTACAGTTTGTTTTGTTTCAATTAAAGTAAACTTTGTAGATTCACAGCAGGTGCATAATTCTATACTTTTGGTATGTTGTGTGACATAAAACATTAAAGTAATGTTTCCATCATGTCATTTAGCTGCACAATATGTTAGCAGGGTGGTTTAAAAGTGTGTTAAAGTTTCATACCTTCCCTCAATATCATGCTGGTTCAAAAAGTTCAGATTTGAAGTTGATAATTAGACAAACAGACAAGCAAACAATGGATAAGTTCAATTAGAACTATGGACTAAGCAATTATCATTTAGATGTATCAAAAGTGGGAACCGTTTCTGGCATAGGTGCCATAATGTTAATCGTACAGATCTGTAACAAATTCTTTTCAAGAATTCATCAATAACTGTGCTAATCTTTTAAAATTTGTGCAATTCAAGTCGTAATGGCTTATTTATCACAAAATTAAACATGTATGTATAACCCAAAGGATTCTTCAGCAGTACCAAATTGATATAACTAACGTATTTTAATAAAAGCAATGTTAAGCCACAACAATAAAAATACCAATATTCAATGATTTTTGCCCAGGAGAGGCAATGATGTAATATTAAGAGTGGACATGCTCATTGATATCAGTTTATCAATTTCATACTTTTATCTTTTTAGATAATGCACTTGATGCACAATGTAATAAACATGGAAATAGTACTAGGCACTTCTTTTGTGCAACACTACCAATACAGCAGTATAGTAATCAAGCAAACCCAAAAAAAAAAATGGGAGATACCGTCAATTAGAATTGCTTCGTAAGTAACTTTGTATGTTATGAGGAAATAATCACAACAATGGGTTTCTTGAGATAAGACCCATAATTTAGAAAAATGGACAAATAATTGGTGTCACTAAGAACTTTTAACATTTATGGGTACTGTTGCTGCCATTTTCAGCAATCATTTCTAAGTGTTGGTAGGACAAGCATACATATAAACATGAGTCATGCGGCACTCATACATGATATGTGCAGAACAAATTAATGTACTGAAAGTGCATATAATTATGATGAATTTATATTTGAACAAAGATTGGTCAGAACAAAAATGATTGCAGGGTAAAGTGGCACTTTTGTCAAACAAATTTCAATCTGTTTTAGTGCCTTCTATAGTCTATGATGAAGATATAAATTAGTAAACTGGATCAGTTTGAATTCGTGGATAGCTCATTTGTCTGTGAAATTAAACCAATAGCTGAGCCTGAGGGAGAGAGGAATGACTTGCTCTCCTCAATCATGTCATCCTAGAGTATACCATACTGGAAATTAGGTGTGGCGGTTCTCATTCACTGCAACAAAACCATGCTGAGTAACACATCTTACAAGCAACATTGCACAGTGGTACCAATTTGAGACTAAGACTTGATGCTTGATAGCCACCAGAACAGGGTGAGGTTCCACATTTTCGAAAACAGTACAGAGGACCCAAAATTACCATCAGCAACATAAAAGAACCACAAAAAAACTTTCGATAACCAACAATCTCACGCCCGCTAGAAACGTCGTTATGACGGGGTTTTAATATTTTTCGAGGATTCAAATTAAGGAAGAAATAAATCAGCCTATCATCAGACATATTACCAATCTGAGAGGGTTTGCCTTTTTGGTCGTAATATTTTCGGGGTTTTATTACCTTCTATACCAACGCATTGGAAGACATCTTTAAGTTCAGAAGCTATACTAGGCTGGCTGCCGTGTAGACGTAAATGGCGAATACCTCTCATATTTTCTCTTTGATGATTCGTTTCGTCAAATTGGGAACATTGCCGCCATAACCAAGCCTTCGCTTAGGCCAAAAAGGCCAGGGAACTAAATATGCTCGGACTTTTTATTAAGAATATGTGGCGACCCGATGGTTGCTGTGTTGTTGTTTGCCTAAGAAACGATGACTCTTATTATTCTGTTGTATCTGTCTGCTAGATGAGCAGCTAAGGTAGCATGCAAGACTGACCGACGCGCGATGGCCTGAAGAAGGCGACTCAGCGGGAACAGAATAGAAAGGCAGAGAAACGGGGCAATAAGGCGCATCTCGGGACTGATGTTTGTGGTTATTTTGTCAAGTGGACCTTGTCTCGATGCGATCATGACCTTGTGTTACTCGTCCCGAAGTTGATCCCAAGGTCACACCACAAGACAAATGGCGTCGGCACGTCTTCCACGGGCCCATGCTCGGGTACACCGAATTAGACATACACTCGGCTACGAACAAAACCTTTTGAAATACATTTTATTTATTTATTTTGTTCTAATTATAGCGGTTCAAAACCAATTACAATAATTAAAGACCGGTTTATACATATGAAAATAGAATAACATAGGTACTTAATAATAGAACTGTGGTTAAGAAATATCAAAACAATAACAATTAATTTATAAATTGCCAAATGTCAAAGTAAAAGGATTAGATAGCGCATCAAAAATACACAATAATGCTGGTACTGAGTTGAATGAAACGCCAAATTCTGTCGGTCACATGCTAAACAAAGCCAGTAAACCAGTACCACAGATAAGGATATTATTTTACGAATAGTGCTAATCTCGGGTTTGGTTTGACCTTGTATTTAGCCCCCTTACCTACATACCACCACGTGTATACAAGAGCTCTGTAGTCTTACACCTTTATGAGTCATTATTTATTAATATTATTTGATAAGATTAGTATGTTTGCATTCCGAGTTAACTTGTAGTGATAATGATGTGTTGAAATTTGTTAGTATGTCCTTTTTCACATCTGTGTTTGGTTTGATAATTGTTTGATAATAAACATTGAGAACCCTCGACAACGACCGACTCGCAATGGTGGATATTAGATAGATACTTGATATATAATAAATTAAACTGCAGAGTAATCGCGATTATGCGAAAATCTGCGCGAAATTTAAACAAGCCCGCATTCTTATCCTTCACAGCAGTGTCGCAGATTTTTGCTAAAAAGTACTTCATGTTATGCGAGAAATCCCTAACTTCAAGGGATCGCTTCTAAACTGACTGAAATCCAAGGAGCTTCGGAATTTTACCCGCAAAAGTGTAAAACAATGTGCAGACTCTAAGCCGCAGAAGAAAAACAATTTTTGTAACAGTTTAAGAGTTGGATTAAGTGAGGTTGTATCTCTCTCAAGTCTAAACACTACCACACAACTAAGTAGGTGTCTGGGACTGTAATGGATAATACTATTGATCGATATCTGATTACAGAAACAATAACAGTAACAGCAGTTCCTTTATAGTCTAATCATTGTCAGGTATCTAAAGCTCAGACGTCACGTCAGTCTCAAGGTTTACATTCCATTTATAGACAGTAGAAAGGGGTAAGTCGGATGTTGTGAATAGCTAGGTAACCTAGACGATGTAATTGCGGATTCTTGCTTAGTCAACAGCATCGATCTACTAGTATTTTAAGTTCTAATCGACTTCGATCAACTCTGATTGTCTGGCTACAAATCACGTTTGTTTGACGATTGACGCACTAACACTGGTATTTGAAATGCTGTTAAAAATAAAACCTGTTGTCATGTGATTTGATTGGATGTTGTTATTTCCGTCAACCAGTCACAATACGCATCGTGAGATTTGACATAGGATTAACTACGGTTACATACAGACTCTGTCAGCCTTTGTGAAAACGTGTATGCGACTCAGCAAAGATCATATTGCGTAAACAATATTTTTTATTATTTCAAACATATGTCTCATTTTTTGCAGCAGCTGGTTTCTCGGCCGTTTACTATTAGACAAATAAAGTAACTAAAATAGTATGGAAGTCATCAAATTCCCATATTGTAAATTTACATTGATCGTAGAAAAAAATATATGAATCATCCTTAGGTGATTTGAAAGTTGTCGTAAGTAATATAGGGTTGTTTCTTTGTGTGCGTCTCCATCATGCAGTCATCGCTGTTATAGGTTCATTCCAGTCACGTATATCTCACTCGGTTCCCCACAATAATCATCTCCTAATAACGAATTCTATTGTTTGCTTTGGTGCGATATTAATATCAAATATGGCTGCGATATTATCACTATGTAGAGCCAGACACACAGAGGGGCCTGTGGCTTAATAATAACAGCCGTACGGGTCGATCGAAGGTTAAGCTACGCTTGCCAAGGTCGATCCGTGGATGGGTAAACATCTATTAAATACTGAGACTCTCCGTGCCTCGGAAAGGACAACAGTCGAGCAGCTGGTCCCGGCTGTCATTCTGATCTTTGACAGTCGTTACGGGTACCCAGAAGCCGGAAAGCCTTACAACCAGTCAAGTATCAAAGAGTATCGTGTTACCCAGTAACATAATTATGGAGTTCGGATAGGCAGGGGATCCACATAAAATACTCGTATTCAGCTGCATCTGGTTAGACTGGAAGCCGACACCGACATAGTTAAGACATGGCTAGGCAGATGATGTAGAATCATGCACATCATATTTATTTCTATTTCATATATGAATGGTTGCTGAGTTGATTCAAACCTTTATTAAATTCTCCTTACCTTTGCCATATTTTTCTCTATCGCATAAGGTTTATATTTCTATAAACGGAGATAACTCTAAGCCTGTTTCCTTTCACTGACTCGTGTTAGCGATGTCACTGCAAATACGGCTAAAACTTAATAAACATCTGGAATTGAACTGAGAAACGGCTACATTGGGTTAAAGTTTACACCATAGATTCTTTTATAACGCCGATGAGCATTAAGGAAGGGTTTTTGAAAATTCACCTCCTGAAAGGGTTAAAACTCCGTTCAAAAGGGGATGAAAGTTCGTCATTTGTTGGGAAATGCCATCGAGCACACGGCTTGTAATTAATAAAATAGTTTAACTCTTGTTTACGGTTCCTAAGTACAATAATACCAGCATGTTACTGCCCCACTGCAGGGCAAAGGGATCTTCACATACAGAGAAGGCACGAGCACCACGCTTGTTCAAGACGGTGGTGGTGGTTGGTGATTTCAAACTTATATTCATTACTAGCAGCCATGCGTGACTTTATCTGCGTTTGTATCTTTGTTAGTTACAGCCTATGTATTATTCTGAAGCATTAGCTATAAAACAGTAAATACGTGAAAGAGTACCAAATCTATGGAGATCACGCAAAAGTTACTTATATTTGTAATAATTTGTACAAATATTAACTAGGTTAATAGGATAAGTGCATGGTTCATCACGATGTTTCCTTTACCGATGTCAGTGACGTCCCAGATAAACTTAGAAAGTATATATGAATTGAAAGAGATAGCGAGAATCTCATTGTTACTATCCCGGATCTTATCCCCAACCTCGTCCACGAGAAGCGAGGCCTTTACCATTGGCCCATCACATTGAGGGCTCCTAAGTAGTTATTTTTATTAGGATTCGTGATTATTTAAAATAATGTTGTTAAAAATATTCTCTGCCTCGAAAACAAAGACATCTCCTTAGAAACTACGCTAAGTATTATCAAAGTACTACAAAAGACCAACCCTTAAATGGCTTACCTTAAAATGACTTTAAAGCATTGTTCTTTGTAGTCGGGATTCCTTTTGCATATTTACTTTTCTCGTAATCATTTTTGCTGAAACATTATGATCGTTGGTGTCACAAAAATGGACTGTCTTTTCAACCTAAAATCTACATTTAAACCTCATTGAAGCGTAAACTTGTATATTTAGGAAAACCGTTTCTTGATAATTGCTTTCTGCGTAAATATGGCGTCCGTCTTTGTTATAAGGTTCTTACAATATTAAGTTGCCTAGTAACAAAATCGCGCGTTGATGAAGTCGCTATTTTAAAGTCTTAAAGCAATTTACTAATCCCGTTAATGGCTTTAGTACTAAATTTTGCTTAGGTTGAGAATGTTACGCTTTTAATAATAAATACTGGTTTTCCCATTTTGTGTCTCTCTTTCTGTATAAATCTACCGTTTACATAATGGTAGACGTAGACTGAGTCTGTGACTCATGCATGACGTGTTGTTGTGTTCTTTACGCAAATTGGATGCGGTGGTAAGGGTTAAAATTTCTGGTCACACTACCGCATTCGGGTTTAAATCCGAACGAAAAACCTGGCAACCAAGCTCTTGCAGCATGCGTCACACATCTGTCAACACTCCACACGAACTCGCACACCAAACACAATACATATTTACTCTATTATTATAAACCCTTATGTGATTAATTAATTAAGTAATTAATTTGTTTTATTTTTAGTAATTAATTTATTTGTTTAATTAAAATTAAGTAATTTAGTCGTAATTGTACTCACGTATTAAAATCGTGAAAAAAATCTTGGTCGTCTTGTTTTTCTTTGATTGGAATTGTGTATTAGTCACTGCAGTATAGGTATAAAAACCAAACAGTTCAGCGATTCCCAGAAGTTCGAAGCAAACTTAGCTCTTTTAATGTTGTCGCCCACCTTTTGATAGCTTTCGGCTGGTAAACAAACTCGGAGCATAAACTTACATTACTTTTCTTTCCAACTTCGCCCCTATTTGTGAAACAGTAATTGAGTTGGGTGCAATTTTTTAAGTCGAAGTGTTTAATTTATTTCGTCTATCTTGTTCTCCGCAATCCTTTTGAACATTACTTACTTTCATGGCCATTCGCGTCTCTGAACTTTGTATTTACTTTGTTGTTTACTGAACTGAATAAAAGTTGATGAATAAATAGCTGGAAGTCTTGGTAACTAGCATCAATGGCGGGTTGAATAAAGAAAAGGTCCAAATAACATTGTTGTTTAAGGCCCCGCTTTTGTGATTAAGAAGAAATGTTGAGACTTTTAATTGTTTTGTATAGCACACAATCTTTCTGTTGGGAGGTCCAGAATCATGAATTGAACTCATCGTATCAGGTTGTGCATCGATATCCCTTCCACCCTGAATAAAGTAACAGTGAGTGATTGAAAATAAAAAGTATGAATATTACATAGCTCAACTTTGTCCATTACTCAACAGCTTTACATAATACGATTACGACGTCACTTAAAAAAAATATAAGCTTATGGTTCTAGCGTTCATCTAAAACCTGTAGCTTTTCTAGCTAGAAAAAGAATCGTCCCGTCTTCAGTTGAGGACCCTTAATTAAAAAGAAGAAAACTTATTTGATGTCCATGAAATAACTACAAAATGCGGTAATTTTTAATTACGACCATTTCTCTCCTTATCTATAAATGACGGGAACCTGATCAGAGTGACGCTAACACGCGAATGGCGTCAAGCGACGCCTCAGAGGACGCTGGAGTTATTTTTCAAATTATTGCATAAAAATAGTCCAATCGGCGTGAGCGCGACTCGTATTTGTATGGTCAATGTCAATAGCATAACGTAAAATAATTTCACCTTGCTGTAATTAAGAATGAATAACTAATGTAACTCTCTGTTGTGTATTTCGTATTCTCGTCAGTCAAATAAAATAATACAGCTTGAATTTGGTTACACGTCTCTCATCTCGCCGAGCTCACATTAGTTTATTCCACGACACTGCTCCTGTCGTTGGCAAAGCCTAGCCGAGTCCATCATAATGCTAAACGAGGCATGAACTCTTATTAATTTCTCACACCGTCAGCTTAAGGCCCTGTTTAATAAAACCGACAGACATCAGGTAATGGGCGGCAGTCCGACTATTTCTCAAGTTTATTTTATACTTTACGGGAAATGTGAAAATATTACATAATCGAATTTTTCGCATTGCAGTCATTTTTGCATTAGGCGTTAAGTGACAACCCCACAAGTTTCTTTTCATACATTTTCTGTGGTATTAATCAGCTCCTGCCATAACCATATAGCATTACCAGTTATTTATACATAATAGACAGAACCCTGGTGTCGTATGATTTAGTAGTAGTGATCTTCATTGTAATAATGTAGTCTGCCATACAATGGTGGGCGATGGGAGAACTTCAACTATTGTTTATTTTTAATTAATTTTGTTTAGAGATCGGGCAAAAGATGACAAGGAATAGTAACCAAGGAGTATTTGTATACGTCCCTCTTCATTGGAAATACGCTTTTGAACGAACAACTTGGGTTCAAATTATGGCGTGGTTGGATGTGTACATAAAACTGGTTATTACTTACTAGGCTGGTGACAATAATAACATGATTAAGAAAGTTGTGAGCAAACAGTGATCTTTTTGCTTAAATGTTTACATATACGTATTTAATACATACTTATTTATGACTAGCAGTTCGCCCGCGACATCGTCCGCGTGGCTTCATACTTTGCCCTTCCAACTTCAACGTCCATGAAATACATGAAAGAAAAGTACTTACTTTTGAGTTTGTTCATTACAAACAAACAATAGGGATGTGTCCTATGTAAAAATATATGGAATCTATTTAGTCTTACTTAATTCAATAAAATGTAACAATGATATAGCACATCAAAGTTCAGGAGAAGGGGCTTGTGACGTCACGCCGTGCTACACTTTTAACGAAAAGTGTAGCACGGCGTGACGTCACGCGCAATTGCAACGCACTATACCGTCGTCATTTTTGGTTTACGTGACAAAAGAAAAAATACGTGTCCAGTATTTTTGAGTAATCCAACTTTCGGACAAATCAGATTTTTTATGGACACTACCCTATTCTTTCCTCTTTATTGCAATTTAAGTTTTACATGTATTATTAAAAACTGTAGTGTAACTAACTATTCTTCTTTGATTGCAATATTGTGACGAGATCATTCATGAATTAAGCGGGTGTGGGTGTTTCCGGATTCCACATTGTAGTATTGTATTGACCTATTGACCACTTGTTACATAATTGTGTCAGTATAGAAAGCATCAGCAGTCTCATGACATACTTATTTATTGAAACTATACATCGTGCTCTTGATGTCCCAATAATTAATCAAGAAATTCTTGGTGTCATTTAACGTTGCACTGTCAGTATCATACTAACAACGCAAGTGGCGTTGCTAGGCGTCCGGATAAAGCCGGACATAGGTAGGCTTTTTGATTAGGTGTCCGGCCAAAATAAACGGTGTCCAGGTTTTTTAAGACTAAGCTTAGCATACTTAGACCGATGTTTCTCAACTGCCCAACACGATAAGACAGATATTTCTTTTTTATTAGTAGGTACAACAAACCATACGAACACTATTTACATACAATTTTTTTGTCGTAACTATTAATACTGAGACAAAATTCTCAATAATGTAGGGTGTCCGGCCTTTCTACCCGAATGTCCGGCCAAACGGGCTGGTCTGTCCGGCTATAGGTTTGGCGACCTGGCAACCCTAAACGCAAGTAGTATAAAATAAAGTTGCTTAGTGGGTCTCTGTGTGACCGTTTCATTCTAAACTACGCAATAGGTTTTGATGCGGATTTTACCTATAGGTACTTAATTTAGAAAAGTATCCAGTTAAAAGGAAATCGCAATGTTAAGTCGTAAAAACCGCTCGACCTAGGAGCGGGACGCCAGTTATTCATAAAGAAAAAAAATGACGGCACGGTTGGCGCAGTGGCTGAGCGATTGACTGCTGCGCTGCGTCTCATGGTTTCGATTCTCGCACGGAGCAAATATTTGTATGGCCTACAGGTAGTTTAGTAGCAGGTAGTCATTAAAAAAAAAATAACTTTATGGCCATGCATAACAAACCAATGGGGAATGCTTGTATAAGTTCGCTACAATCCAGAGACATAATTAGAAGGGACAAACAAATGACATCCAATTATCGGCACGGCATGGATAAATCAAAGGGACCACAAATGATTGAAGGTGATGCGAAACACGGCCAATTTAATGCTGTTACCGGAATTGTGGCTAGTTGGGGATAGGTGGAAAATGGTCCGTTAAGTATAGGCAGAACACGGCACGATGAGGGTTAAAAGGTGAGGGTAAGCCATAGGTCGTTTGACCCATCCTTGCCCAGCACTTGTCTTTACTTGAAGACTCTTCGCTCAATATTTAATTAGCCTGTTGGATCGGCCGGATTTTCTCAGCGATTCGGAAGCTCGGAGTGAGTAAAACACGAATGTAGGTAAAGCAGTGTTTCCTGTGCGTGTTTTTTCGAAATATTACACAAAAACCTTACACACTAACATTTTTTTTCATACACTAGCTGTCTTCTGCGTATTCAAATATTTTAGTTTAATAAAACATTTTGAGGAGCTGTGGGCTACATAAAAAACAGCCGGCACGGGTTGATCGAAGGTTAAGCTACGCTTGCCGAGGTCAGTCTGTGGATGGGTGACTATTCGTAAAATATCAGGATTCCTTCGTGCCTCGGAAAGCACATTAAGCCGTTGGTCCTGGCTGTCATTTGTAGATCTTTGACAGTCGTTACAGGTCAGTCAGAAGTCCGAAAATCCGAAACCAGTCTTACCGAGGGATATCGTGTTGCCTAGAAACTGGGTGGTCTACCACCCAGTTTCTAGGCAACTGCGACTGCCCATCTGACCTCTAGGTCAGATGGGCAGTCGGTCCATGTAAAATACTGGTATTCAGCTGCATCCGGTTAGACTGGAAGACTCCAACAAAGTTGGGAAAAGGCTAGGCAGATGAGTTTAATATCACATTTTGCGTAGAGCATGTAACAAAACCTTCCCCTCTTCACCCGCGCGGGGAATGTTTTCCATGCATTTCGGAATACAAAAACGTCGTGTTTGCATACACAAATGTGTTTGGCCACGCCTCTTTGTTTCGATGTTTTTGTGTAATGTTTCGGAAAAACACGCTCGGGAGACCCGGCTTAAGTTACAAATGACTGGTTTCATTTTTCATGCTGACTTAGCATCCGTCAGACATAATTTCGTAATGACCCAGTGGTTAGGCCGAGTTATGTGCGAGTTTATGGGTCCAAATCCAAGCAAGTACCAATATAACGATATCTTGGATATCAGACATGAATAGAATATTCCTAAATCGCCAACCAACCATGAGCTAGCGTAACGATCAATACTCATGCCTTCTCTGTATGAGAAGAGGCCTTTGCTTCGTAATGGGACTATAATTGGCTGGTACTTATTAAAATTTATTTATTATTAAACATCATTTCTGTCAGCGTTTACCTCAATCATGAGAATCGTTGTAAACAAACTTTTTACCGCGATCGCTTCGATAAATTAGCCTTAATTATACTAATGCGCGGTATGTCCGCGTCCACCTTGCAGTGACAGCTAATGTCCGCCATTCGAACACTGATGGCTGGTTATTAAGCCTATGAAAAGGTTTTGCGCCACGACCGTCTTTTGTTCTCTATAAATTTGATGTCTGTAATCTAGGAGAGACAACGCCTGACATTTAATTAATTGCCATTACAGCTTCATGGAATGTTTTGATAGCTATGGTTACGCATTAATAACGAGGTCGTGTTTAGTAACTGGGTACTGCGTGGGCGCTGACAGCAGTGACAGTATTTAGGGACCGGTGCGCACAGACACCGTTTACGGAAGTCGCGTCGTGCGTTTGGTCGTAACTCGTGATACAATGACTCATACATACTGATTGTACAGACGTATGACACTAGTATAGCTAGTTTGAATGTTTAGAAGGAACTATGTGATGTAATTAGATACCTATTGTTTAAATAATGTAGATGACGTAAGAAAAGCTGCAGTGTTAAGGTTTTCCCTCCAATGTACCTCGGAAAATTAAAAACAAATTGCATATTGCATTATGATAGAATGGTTATTGAATTATAATTATTTATTATAAATTACAATATAGCTCTTGAAAATATATTTGCTGGATTAAAAATATTTCGTGAAAATAAAACACTTTTTAAAGTAAGATCTTTTTCGTCCGTTACGAACTAGATGCTTTTTTAAATCGGATAAAAACAAAGCAGTTTAATTGGCTGACGTATTTAAAATTTTACTTTTGCGCCGCACTATATGACGTCATGATTTTGCTATCATCTCATTCATGTAACATAATATTATTATTGCGATTACCGAATAACACTTGAAGAGGATAAGCAATATTGTTTTTATATCGCTTTTCTCCGATACAATTTTCCTTTTTTCTGATCCTTTCAATCTCCTGTCAATATGTTGTATGTCTCATTAGGTAGTTACATCATCTAGCGCGGAACTTCGATGCTCTTCGATTTTCCTTCTATGAGTTTGCTGTACGGTATTACGGATGTCAGTTACGTGCTTGAACCGCGATCGTCTGTGACGGCCATTGTTTACGAACATTGTTTTTTTTTGATGATTCATCCTTTATTTTTTTTCGTCTAGTCTAGTGGCTGGAACGCGGGTGTTTAGTCTGGAGTGTGGGTTGGGAGAGCTGTTTCCGAATCCCACGGGTACCCGTGGAATTTGTATAGCGTGACGTAATATCCTTGTGTGGTTTACAATAACATGTTATAGAATTTTGTCCTCAACCAGTGGTAGGTGTTTGCTTTTTCATTTTGTTTTTATTTGTTATCTCTAGCGGAACGTAAACATAACATCACGCCTGTAATCCCCGAAGGGTTGGCTAGAGGTACACCTATAGTAACACCCACCTTTTGCCAGTAATGTTCAAGTTCCATGTAATAGGGGACGACCCTATTGCCATCAACCGGCCACAAATCCAGACTCCGGGCTGCCAATGAGTCCCATCCTAATCCCTTCGGCCGTTCTAACGTTAAGCCTGAACAAAGAATATGGTTGTTTTGGGATCTTAATGAAGTGTCCAATATACCGAAATAACACGCTTTGGGTTTTACCATTGTGTAGATATACCCAGAAGATAATACCGAATTAAGTGAGTGCTCGTAAGATTTTCCTGTGTGCAGATCCTCACACAAATATTAAACGCGTTAAATGTGGAAAACGGAGCCAAGATAACAGAAAGGGAAATAAACAGGTAACCAAGACCATTTTATTGTCCTTTATTAAATAAGAATGAATGTACACAAATATTAATTTATCAAGGAGTATTAAATTATGTCGTCCAAATATGTCGGGACACACGGTGCTTGTAAGTAAAATTACTCGGGTTTACCAACTGGGGCTCGACAAGGGTCTGATGCGGGTCTTACGTCCAAACACGAAGCTAGTAATACAACATTAATTCATTAATTACCATTAGATTCATGGTAGACTTTGGTTTATTAAATTATCGTTATAGTTTGGGTTACTAATGTTATGGTTTTGGTATGTTCCCTAAGATTTTGATTGGAAGTGGACTGGTTTTATTATTAATGATCATATTAGTCAGCAGGGGGTTCTGATGACGTTTAATAAGTACTGCTTTTAGATAGCCTTTACCCTCAAAATACTGCGTGTAACACCAACCACGTGTAGCTTAATAAATTGGGCTCGACAAGTTCGTGCAAATAGAAAAGAGCGGGCTCTTCGCCATATATCGTTCTTCTATTTTGCGCAAACTCCGGATTAAAACAATTTTCCTTTCCCGTAACAACATTCTTCCACTCCTCAAAACTCGATACTCAAGAGTTACCTAGAGGAAAATTACTGTAAAAGGGAATTTATAAGTACCATCTTAAAGTAATCGTTATTGATAAGATAATAGCCGATGACGTAGAGTATTGGAGCACGTATAAATTCCTTTATCGCGTGTCTGACGCCCTGCCAGGGGTGTGGCAGACGAAAGTAAAAGTAACGGCCCATTAGGGTTCACGGTGGCTCGGTGGCAAATGCCATATTTTTATGATGCCATTAAGAAGTATAACGATTTCATGGTGTTGTTTGGCTAACATCGGAGTATAACTATACAAGGTTTCCTTCTGAAACCTGTCGCAATGTCAGATATTTTTGAAAGAACAACGATAGAATGGTAATATTTTGAAAATATGAATGACACAAGCTTCTGGTACCTATTATAAAAGTTATTGGAATCATAAAGTAGGTTTATCTAATCGATTTTGGTCATAACATACATTAAACTATTGCTGTGATGATATAAATACAAAAATAATAAGAATATGGAAAAGACTTCAAATTTTTGATAAGAACGAAATTAACACTACATCGGAAGGAAAAAAACACATTACATTTCAACGAATAAGTCTAGCAGCATACCGGAGACATGCCACACTCAAGATACGTTCCTGTGATGTTCCAATGATCTTCCACAACTATTTTTTCGCGTTGGACCCGCTAAAAATATTTCTAGTGTGCATAATATACCTACCTAAGGGGGCGTTAATTGTAGCGAATTTTAAATATAGCGCCACAATGGGCGTAATAAGAACGAACGGTTTGCGGCCTGCCGTACTGGGAGTAAGCCAGGCCGCATACTGGAGACAAATGTTACACTCAAGATACGTTCCTGTTGCTACAATGATCTTTCACAACATTTTTCTTCGCGCTGGACCCGCCACAAATGTTTCTAGCCACAACGAGCGTATTACAAAAAATGGTTTGCGGCCTGCCTTACTCTCACACGCGCCGCTCGTGCCAAACGTAATTCCGGAAAAAGGGCTAAACGACCTTATTTCTTTATCGAAAGACTCCCAAATAGTGGATTGAAAAAAGGAGCAGTGTAAATAAATTCATACTTAAATGATTGTAGAATGTTTAGTTCACATATATTTTAGAATTGTAAGAACTTACACGATGTACTATTTCAGGCGTGATGATATTTCATTTACTATTTTATTCTACGTGTCTCGTCCTGATGTTAGTTGTAACGCATGTTTTTATAAGGTAATATATTAACAAGAAACCCATTTGCTAAGTTCCTTCGTTATCAAAGTTTTGCTAGTGCAATCTTAGCTCGATTGTCTGCATAAATATTATATCTTTAAACATACTTCAGACTTCTTCTTTTGGCTTACTTTAATCTTTAAAAACTGATCTAAATACACATTATTATAGCTCCTTGGGCACACTTGCCTACCTTGCTTACCATTCTTTAGTTAATTGAAAGCAGCAGTTTCGCTTTGCAAGTGAATTTTTGCCACCAAAATATCATAGCCATATTCAGAGTTAAGTAACTCTGAATATGGCTATAATATGGCACGGAAAAGTAACAAAAAGGCAAAGTTGCCTTTTTGTTACTTTTCCGTGCGTCGGAAAGATTCGGTTAAGCCGTTGGTGCCGTCTGTCAATTGTATCTAGTCTTACCATGGTGTATCATGTTTCCCAGTAACTGGGTTGTAGAGGTCGGATAGGCAGTCGCTCTATGTAAAATACTGGTATTCCCAACAAGGTTGAGGAATGGCTCGGCATATTTTTATCATTGCAAAATCAAAATCAAATCAAAATTCATTTATTCAAATTAGGCTGAGAATCAGCACTTTTTGAACGTCAAAGACGTTTACATAAGACAGTCCCCCAAAACGCCCACCCTTCACCACTTCCTAGTGTTTTTGCTGGGAAGAAGAAGTGGAGGAACAAACTCCCCAGCAACACGTCTGTCTGATAGGTTTGAAGAACCTGAAGCTGTACAACACATTATGTCAAAAATAATAATTATGTCAATCATCTTTATACGTCATTCAATTAAATAATTTGCTAATTTGCTACATGTTAGCTAGCACACACCAATATGCCAAAATAAATAAATAAAAAATTGCCATGTTATGACCTACTCGGTTCATCAAAACTTATTCTATTTCTTGATTATTATTACAGTGAAATTGACTTCACAAACTCTTCGTGCGTACAAATATTTGTGGAGGACTTACTTCATCACTAGAGCAGATACTTATGTCGAAAATAGATCCTAAAAATATAAGAGAAAATGTTGAAACGGTTAATTTTCCTTTTACGTAGCTAACAGGTCGTATTTTCGCAGTAGCAATTTCAGCAGCACGCATCATAGAAACGCAAATGTTTTTTGCGGTTGTGTAAATGCAGGGAAAACATCGAAATAATAGCAATACGGTCTATATTCTTGTACAAAACTGCACATCAAACTTGGTACAGTCACTTGAGGTAAAATGGCGATCAGTGCGCGGAAGTCGCTAATTCGTTCGTACAAAGTGCGGCAGCTTAAGTTTTTAAACTTCTCTTAATGAAGTAACATTAAATTTCTCTGTACGGCTCCGCAAAATGAATTGTAGCCGCCCGTTACGGCTTAGCGTAACCCGGATAAAAGAGATGACATATGACGGACTTTGTTGTATAATAATATCCGGGAAGCTGGGTAAAATCGTGAAGCTTTTTAATGTAAGGACGGGTTGTTTCGACGGTAAAAGCCTCATCGTAAAATAAGTAAGGGCTCTCTTCAATAGTATTTTACAAAGTTATCTGCTTAATCGTACGTGTTTTCATGAAACGAGTATATGTATAACAGTTTAAAAAGTATTTAGGTTACGTGCAAGTGCTCTGGCTAGTTCAAAATGGCGACGAAAGCAACACCTGAAATGAATGCGGTTTCAAAACTAATTTTAACTGAAAGTAATTAAACAACTATCGAAGTACACGCTTTGTGTATTCGACGCTAAAAGGTTTTCATTTGCATGTTGGATTTAATATGTTAGTTCAAACGTTTCATAATAATTAATTTCATTATGTAATTTGACTTGGTAATTTGATCATAGCTTGTAGATAGACTTATACGAATTTTTAATTTAATTGACATGAGCTAAATGATTATTTTTCCATGTAATTTTGTCGTGTCAGTATCTACGATGAGTCATGCGTACATTAATTATGTGAACAACGAAATTGTTTATGTTAATATTTTAAAATTCATACCTGAACACATGTGAAGTTTAACACTAGAAATAATCTTTATTTAGTTTCTGTATACTATTCAACTATGTTTACTAGGTGATGCCGTAAAAGCTCATTGATTAAACCACAAGCGGCGAGTCTCTCATTCACGAGATTGTGGGTTTAAATCCGGGCAAATACCACTGTTTTTTTCAATTCATATGTACTTTTTGAGTTTATCTTAGACGTCACTAAAACCGGTGAAGTAAAACATCGGGCGGAGACCTGGATTTATGATTAAAATAAGCCTGAAATCGCTAACCCATCGCCAACCTTGAGCAAACGTGGTCATTAATGGTCGTACCTTCTTTGTATGGCTTTTGTCCTGGAGTGGGGCTGTAACAGGCTAGTATTATTATTATGTTACGGCCGCCCCCGCTGAAAAAAAAGAAAAATAATGGCAGCAAATTTTAAAATATAACGTGGAGACTCTTTTGGTATCTTATTACGCGTTAATAAAAGTACCTGCTATTTTATCAAAGCAGACATAACGACAGCAAAAAGACTGAAAAGAAAAGGGGCGAAAGATGAGCGTTATAAACTTTTATTAAAATATGCTGCCATAAAGACCACCCCATTCCAAGTTTGGTTTTAGATGAGATTATGTGAAAAGTTTTACCAAAAACCCCTTTTTATTGCGAACGCGTGGAAAACTTGAAATAATTTCTACATAAGTTATCCTGCAATATTTTATGCATTATATGCATGTTGTTTTGACGATGGCCCAGATATACCGGCTTTACAGTTCTGTACCGTGCCTATTTTCTTATCCGTTATCTCGTAGAATCAAATGTCTCGATTACGTGGGAGAGCTGAGAAAAAATATAGATTTAGATTCACCAAACATAGATTATAATTAGATTTTATTCATTTAAAAAAAAACTTTAATGATTTACCATGTTATGTTAGTTAAGTAATGTTTTGACTTAATCTTCAGCGTTTTCAGTATTTTTAATAAAAATCAACTAAAGTACTGTGTAAAACAGTCCCTCCGGATCACGTGGGTCACGTTATGTCACAAGGTAATAAAAAAGCTGTCAAACACATTTAATTGTTGTTAGTATACTCCCTTGTGAGCGAGGTCATTTGAGATACGAGAGACGCTCAGAGCCAATATATAAATATTGGTTTTTATTTCGTGATTTATAGAAAATCAGGAGATTGTTACGTGTAAGGTAACATCTGCACAATCCATATTTTTAATATAGTCAAACAAAATTCTTAGTATAATATGATTATAAGTACCTATCTAATTAGAAAATATTTTATGGGATTCAAATAATGGTACAAATGGTGTAATTACAGTTTATTTTCTTCATAACATAATTGATGACAGGCAGGAATGGAAGAACATCTGCTCGGCTTTGACGTTGATTACTAAATCGGCCAGCATTTTTCTAGCCGGTTGAACGTTATGGCTTGCACATGTTTCGCCATATCATAAGCCATTAGGATACGTGTACAACATAAACAACAATTTATATTTGATCGCATTATAAAGCAGTTGTCGTACAGACGCCAGCACATCAAGCTACGCCAAACTATCAGATTTTCCCAATTGAACATGAACCTTATTCTCTCGTAATAAAGTTGAAAACCTATCAAAGAAATTTTACATATTGGGGTAGCTTGATGTGCTGGGCTCTGTACCTATTGAATGTTCACTTGAGCTGTCAGAACTGATTTATTTTTAATGTTTACCAAACTTTAAAATGTTTTGAATGTATAACTATGTTACTAAAGATTGGGCCTAGTTGCCATAAATAAATAAAATAAATTATTATTATTAAAGTATTAAGTAAAATTCGTCGATACGTATGCATGTCATTTTTAGTTGCTTGTTTGGTTTATTTAATTGTCTGTCCGTCTTTTTTGAAACTTGCAAGCCAGTTGGAACTAGTTCCTTTATCCAAACAGGCTGTTGTTTTTACTGAACTGGATTATCTGTTTCGATTGGTTTACTTCGAGGTACAATAGACACACCTCTGCCTAACCCTGTATTGTAGTAGTGGGGAATAAGCGTCATTATGTCATTATTTATAAATACGAATAGCGTTACAAGGTTGTTGGGTCAAATTGTTAGGTCCAATGTGTCAAACAAAATAATTTACTATGGTTTCTGATTTCACAGGTCCGCACACGACAACATAAAGAAAGCAAAAGTTGCCATCAAGAAAATATCACCGTTCGAGCATCAGACGTACTGTCAGAGGACGCTAAGGGAAATCAAAATCTTAACCCGGTTCAAGCATGAAAATGTTAGTTCCCTTTTATATATTTTTTGTTATTTAATTCAGTCGAAAGTTATAAAAGATCAAACCTAAATTGCCCACCCTTTGTATACTTTAATGTTGTTTTTATAAGGGTGAATTATTTAATAGGAATTACTTAGTATCTTAACAAAAAAAAAACAACCCTTTTAACTTTGTTCATCTATCATTGTGCCCGTTTGTCCGTCTGGATTTTTCACAACCATTTTAATCGGAGATTATTGGCATTATATTAATGAAATTCGGGAAAAAATGTGTATTCTATGTACCTATATACAATGTAGTGAAATTGCGAAAAAAATAATTTGCGGTGGCATTTTCCATTCATTTATAAGGGATGAAAAGAAAATGGTCAGTGCCCGCCCATAAGCGTGTTGAGTATCGTGATATCGCATGGTTAAAAAAAAAAGCTTTTTGCTACACATACTTATCCACGTATAATAACGTTGTCGTTCCGTTCTTAGTTTCTTTGATAAATAATATGAAATATTTTCGCTTCGTCGGTAAAATCAATAGTGCATGCATATTATGACCTTAACTAGGTTTGTTACTTTTGTTAACTTTCGAGACTAACCATAGTCTATCTATTGTATTGTCTAACATGGTCGTCTTCTTTCAGATAATCGACATTCGAGACATTTTAAGGGCTGAAACCATAGACTCAATGAAGGACGTTTACATCGTACAGTGTTTAATGGAAACGGACCTTTACAAATTGTTAAAAACACAGGTAATAAGACTAACAAAAATACTTTTAATAAACTTTATTATTGAAAGAGTAATTAATTAAAAATGTTACTTGAAAATGTTTAAAAAAGAACATTAATTAATTAATGTAATACGTCTGTTTGAAAAATGCCTTAGTCCAGGAGTTTCTGTTCGGCTCAAAAGAAAAACTTCCGTTTCTATTTCATTTGAAGATGTATAAATGCAATGTGTTGGATTTTTAATTACAAAGTTCTCAGTAGCAGCACGGAATCTAGTTGTGTGCACGGTTGATGGCAATAGGCTCACCCCCTATTACTATGACATGTGGGTGTGCTGCAAGTACACCCCTACCCTACCCTTCGGGGAATACAGGTGTGATGTTGTTTATATTTAAAATAAAGGTTTTGTTCCAGAAATTAAGCAACGATCACATCTGTTACTTCCTGTATCAAATTCTCCGCGGGCTGAAGTACATACACTCGGCGAATGTTCTGCATAGAGACCTGAAGCCTTCCAACTTGCTACTTAACACAACATGTGATTTGAAGGTACGATATAAATACACACTATAGTCTGTAAGCGGAAACGCCGGGAGGGGACGCCCTAGAAGGACATACACTGACGTTATCAGTGATGTTCTGCAGAAAGGTCGGGTGCGTAGTACTCGCAACCGGCCAGCGTGTATGACCAGCGCGGCAGCGAAGCGAAAGGAGTATGTAAGGATCGTAGCGGGTGGCTTTCTGCCGCATGGGAAAAAGGCGAGAGTTTATGTATGTACGAGTACATATGTACTACAGTCCATGTTGTATGACACATGTTGACATGTTCAGCTTTGGCATAAATCGAAAGATTGTTAATCTATCGATTAACAACCCTTCGATTTTTTTTAACGCATCTTATTAATATCGTCATTTGACTGTGTCACGCGAACGATAATGAACAGAATATTGGTTTGTTAGAAGAAAATAGTGGAGAAAATATTTATTTCCTCTTCGATCGTAGCACACTAAGCTAGTCGTTGAGCTCCTCAAGTTCTGAGTCGAACTACAAGATTACTGACATATGCGTGTACTGACTAGACAGATCCACTCAAATAAGTGTGGTTCTTCCGTCATAAGACCATCTCAGACACTTATCTGCATGATCCTCATAAGATCAATCTGACCATGATAATGCCTTGGCTTTAGAAGTGACTGACCGAGTTTTCTTCTCAGACTAGTCAGCTTGTAATCATAGACCTAATGTAGTTCTAATAATTATGTCACAAATAAATAAATAATAGATTAAAAGTTAACTAATTTGGATTTCTTACGCGTAAAAGTGTTTTAAAAAAAACCTCTTTACAGGAATGAATAACATTTCACTACATTACGAATAGCAAATCTGCCTTAGACATCTCGTATTATATCGGGAAGGTTATGAGTAGTACTCAACCCTCCTTAGCTTTGTGTGAAACTAGATATTTTTTCCAATATTCAGGTGGTACCTTTTGATCTGACTTTTTACGTAGATTTTTTGACCTTGTTCGAGTCTCCGAATCGGTTAAGAGTTGTAATACTTATCGATAAAAACTATCAGTCGTCAGGTCAATACCGAATTCGATTCCTAGGCTTCCTTTTAGTACAACCACTTGTTTATTACTATAGTACACAGTAACGCACACAGTCACGTTATGGCTATTCCATGCATCTTAAAACTAGAAAAAGTAATTTCCTTTTTTTTTTGCTATAGTATACCTATGTCAAGAATTAAGCAGTTTTTGCTTGGGGTCCCTTATACACAAATTCACTCTTCGCAACTGTCAGTCGTATCTACATATACTTATATATAAAAATGAATCCCTATTTCCCTTGGCCGCGGCATCACGCGTGAACAGCTGTACCAGTTTTTGCGGGCAAATTCTTTTTTTGTTGTGTTTGTTATTGTAAGAAAAAAAACTTAACGAGTATTTTCACTTCGCGCGTTTGACAGTTCGCGCAATTGACAGGACGACGTCTGTCAGGTCAGCTAGTGTATTATAAATATATCAGACATCAGTCGCATGGTGCTAGGTCAGTTAAGGTGATATAACGTAGCTTGCGAAATAACGTATCGTTCACTATCGTTATGGCCTCACTGATGTTTGAAGCCACACGTGCGTGACAATCAGTCGCATATTGGTACCCCGAGTGATAAGGATTTGGTACTGATATAATTGTATAATTAAACCACCTAGGTATGTTAGTTTTTAATCTTGGATAATATATGTAAACATAGGGGATAACATATCTAAAAATTATTTCTAAATGACACTTGACATTAATCACTCAAAAAAAAATGTGCATTTTGATATCATTATACGACTGTATTCGTGTAGTAGCCATGTATGAGTAAATAACTAACAACAAAACTCATTCCACGACTGTATTGCTGTAGTAGCCATTTATGAGTACCTTACAACAAAACCTCGGAAACTATATTGTCACTCAGTCGCTCCAACTCAAACGGAATTGCAAAGCCAAAGCGACCGCAGTATTGTGGTCGGTATGCATGTAATGATATCATTAATAGTGGTGGGTGCAATATGGCGGCATATTTACTCTGACTGCTTACTAGCGAGAGTTGTGCGCTTTCATTACTTTTTTGCAGCCATTTTAGCAGAATATTACAAGTAGCTAATACAGTGTTCGAATATACAGACTGGTTGAAAGGAGGTATGATATGATATGATATGAGATGAGGAGGTATGTTTAGCACCAGATTTTAAAAACAGTATAAGTGGAGAATTTGTACACTCATATATCGATCTGGACCACTGTGAAAACAGTGTAAATGAAGAATGAATACACTCATATCGATCTGTAACAGTGTAAGCAGAGAAATCGTACACTCAAATCGATCTCTAACACTGTTAAAACAGTGTAAATGAAGAATTTGTACACTAATATGGATCTGTAACACTGTAAAAGCAGTGAAGGAGAATTTGTACACTCATATCGATCTTCAACAGTTTAAAAACGGTGTAAGCGTAGAATTTGTAGTCTCATATCGATCTGTAACACTGTAAATAGAGCATTTATTCACTCATATCGATCTGTAATACTGTTTAAACAATCAAAACGGAATTTATACACCAAAATCGATCTCTTTCACTGTAAAAACAGATAGTTTTGCCACCCATATCGATAAAAAAACTATGGAATTGTTACTAAACTTATATTAATGCTCCCTGTTTTATTTTTGTAACCTTTACTTTACTTGCCCTTGAAAAAGCCACCATTATGCCATTATTATAGGACATCGGGGACATAGGGTCGCAAACGGTTCAAAAATATTCGTGTCAATATTGCACAGTGCACGTGAAGTCGATTTCGCGGGGACATGGCATGGCACACACTGTGCGCTTGAATAATGCTCACAGCAATGACGGAGTAGATACATGTAAATACTACGTAATAAACAATAGGGATATGTCTTAGGTAAAAATAAATTAAGTCTATTTAGTCCGTCAGTAAGATTACCAAAAAATATTGGACACGTATTTTTTGCTTACTCAAATCAATAAAAAGGAATGATATAGCACATCAAAGTTCAGGAGAAGGGGCTTGTGACGTTAAAAGTGTAGCACGGCGTGACGTCACGCGCAAATTTCAACGCACTATGTCGTCGTTATTTTCGGTATACGTGACAAAAGAAAAAATACATGTCCAGTATTTTTGAGTAATCCAACTTTCGGACCAATTAGAATTTTTATGGACACTACCCTATTAAAGCCGTGTTGGCCCAATGGTTAAGGCCACGCCTCTCATGCACGAGTTGGTGGGTTCAAATTCAGGCAGGTACCAATAATGCCCTTTCATATGTAATTTCTAAGTTTACCTTAGACGTCACTGATATTGGCAAAGGAAAACATCGTGAGGAAACCTGGACTTAGTATGAATATAAGTCCGAAATCGCCAAGCCGCCTTGAGCAAGCGTGGTGATTTAAGCTCGTGCCTTCTCTATATGAGAAGGGGCCTTTAGCCTGCAGTGGGGTATTAACACGCTGGTATTATTTATTGTTATTTAAGCAATTAACAAGACCGTGTCGTTGACAAACAATGAACAAGCGAATTATTGTTTGTTTGTTACTTCATTATTATCGCTCTGAACGCAGAGATAATTTCTACATTGTAATATTAGCAAATACGAGTGAGTAACTTCGTCTACTCAATTCGTCTTCACCTGAAATTTCAACATCTGCCTAGTCTTTTCACACATAAATTGCGGAACAAATTGCGATAACGTTTCGCAGTAATCAAGACACATAATCTGCCTAGCCTTTTCCCAACTGTGTTGGGGTCGGCTTCCACTCTAACTTGATAACGCTGAATACCAGTATTTTACATGAAGCGACTGCCTATTTGACTTCCACAACCCACAGTCTTACTAAGGGGTCTCGTGTTGCCGGGTAACACGAGACCCCTTAATAAGACTGGCTGTCAGACTTTCGGGCTTCTGACTCCTTCTGTCACCCAAAAACAGACTGACCTCGGCAATCGTAGCTTAGCCTTCGATCAACCCGTGTGGCTGTGTCTATTTAGCCACGAGCTCCTCACTTACATTCGCAGTATTCTACTCAAGTGAAACCTAAAAAAGCCGCTTGGCTTTTATTCCCGTAACATTACACCATTTCAAACAGGGGAAACCAATGCTAATGTTAGGAAAGTATTGGGATTACATTCCTTTGCGCAAATTTTTCCGCACCCATTCGAGTGTTATTACGATAAGACGTTGTGTCCGAAATATCTACCGCCGTCTTCGAATTTACTCGCTAGTGGCAACTGGAAAGATTTTCAGGAAAACCTTTTTCAAGGGCCCACTTATCTCGAAAATACGTATTATAGATTGTACTCGGTTTTCAATTTTCTTGCTTTGGCATGTAATAGGAGAGATTATAAGTACTCCTAACTATGTATCCAATTATTGAGAGGATGAGAGAAAATAATCTGGTACGAACGATATGAAAAAAGCACATCTGCTCAGTCTTTTCCCTACTCTGTTGGTCTCGGTTTCCTGTTCAACCATTAAAGTTTAAGGATGCATAAAAATAACGGTATTTTACATGGATCGATTGCCTATCTGACCTCCACAAGTCAATTAGTGGGTAATACGATAGCCCTAGGTAAGACTTTCCGGTTTATGACAAACATCTACAAATGACAGCAGATGTGCTTTCTAAGCCGCAGAAGGGTCTCAATGTGTGATGGATGGTCACCAACCTACGGACTGACCTCTGCAAGCGTAGTAGAAATTTCGATGAATGTGTGTGGATATTAGCCCCTCGTGCTGAAAAGAGAAAACCAGTCAGCTAGGTTTATTTTTGTGCTGACGGTCCAGGGTGCTCCGAAATAACATATGAAATCATTGAAACCACAAGCCGCGCCGTATGGGAAGGAGCATTATCGCGCATGAGTATCAATTCCTGGCCCGTTTGAAGTAATATTTGATGTGTGAAATTTGTGTCATATTTGATGAAATATAAAATATCCCTAGATTCTGTTGATTTGTGTTGGTCAATATTTGACAGTGGCCCCAAACTAGGCATGCATGTTACTTCGGTTTTCCTTCAATTAATAATTTATATTTGTGCACAGATTTGCGACTTCGGGCTGGCGCGAGTCGCCGACCCTGACCACGACCACACCGGCTTCCTGACCGAATACGTGGCCACTCGGTGGTACAGGGCGCCGGAAATCATGCTGAACTCCAAGGTACGTATTTCACTACCGACTCTCCGTTTCATTATTTATCTGTGTTATCATATCTAATACATATTCGTAATCATCTTAAGCGTTCGTCGAACGCATGCTTCTTCTTCATTGTTCCCCCATATTTATGATTAAATTGTAGTCACGTCTAGCGTTACATAATAATAATAATAATAGCTTTATTATCGGGCAACCAAGACGAAATACATTACAAAAAAAATACAATTCGTGTTAGTGTAACATAAAAACTTAAGCCTACTCGTAATATTATTTACTAACACTTCACTCAAGCACTAAGTATCAGTGCGTTCGCGTGGCACTTGCCCGCCGAAGCGACGGAACACCACGCCTTCCGGCCAAAAGTCCTCCTCCAAGACGAGGTTCTGATAACACGTTGGCATTATACCATGAATGCCATGAAATTGACGTTGTGGCGCGACTCCAGCAGCGCTGCAGCAGTTAAGTCTCCCGGAGTGTGTAGTGATCTATTTTGGAAGAAAACGTAAAATCGACACAACAAACAGCTACATGAACAGTTAATACGTCGCATGTGTACATTCCTGAAATAGTGCGGAAATTATAAACGTTGACATTTTAATTAGTTCATAAGTACGTTTTATTAACGTTTTACGTTCATAAGTGGGCTCGCGCGAGGTATCACGCAGAGTTAATCAAAAACGGAATATACATTGTATTGTAATATGATAACGTAGATGTGAAATACAATTAGAACTATTTATGAAGGGACAAGACTCTTGAATAAAGTATAATTCAATTACCATGGCTGTATACCCACTCAATTATCGACCCGATCGTAAACATTGTTGCATGGATCCCTACATTTAGCGTTATTAATAAAATCATAATTAATACACATTTACTAACATCAAAGGAGATTGGGCAATATTGGTCTATGAACCAGTAAAGATTTCAGTCAGAGAAATTACTTGTTGATCAAATCGACACACCTCGCCAATTCACTGTGTCATTGTCATTTCACACGACTGTCAAAGAGTGCCGGTTGTGATTTGAACTTCGAACAATTTAAATGAAAAGTGCATTTGATACGCGATCCTTTGGCCTGGCATGCTCCGTGCATATATTATCTGCCTATTATGCTCTCCTCGACTGCGAATCATGTATCCTCTTTGTGAGTGGTAATGCTGTAATCCGACCCGCGAATCCTGGGCTGATTCAATCATGTAAATTTTTTAGTATCCGTTTCCTGACGAAGTGACAAAAATATGACCAAAGTGCACGTCTTCCTGGGTTGGCATCTTAAGTGGCGTTGCCAAAGGACCACTGCTTTAAAAAAATACTTACCAAAATAATACTGGTTCATAGACAACATCCCATACAGCTTTGCCCAGTGTCCTTTGTTTCACTTGCTAGCATGTCACAATATTTCAGTACGAAGGAAAAGGAGTGTACGAAACTAGAGCGTGGCGTTCTGTAGTCTTTGCCAACCCCATTGGAAAAAAAGGCGTGAGTTTATGTATGTATGTATGTATTTCAGGAAATGAAAACGCGGAAAATTTGTATCTTTGTTGCGAGCACTTAAAAAAAGTAATAGTATCATTACCATATACAGAAAAATGTAATTTACATTAGCACATAATTATAAAAAAGTACCTAAGTCTAAAGTTCGATCCGTCCATTCAAATCAAGTGATAGTTTCGCAAATTATCATCACTCAAGTAATATTTCTACGTAGCTTAAGTCGAAACGCTAACAAAAGCTGAATCCACAACGAGGAAAGCAGTAAAATACCCAAATATAGCACTAGATTCAATTTATGTTTACAATATATTGCGCCTTTCAAAACCGTCTCGCTGTTTGCGCCATTTTGATAATACTCCTCTATTTCAAACAACAAAAGCCTACCATCACAGTCCTATCCAAGCTGTCTGCTGCGCCTCCGACCTTTAAGGCTTTTGACAGACTGAACAATAAAACATTGCCTTTATTATAAGGTTCTCTTCTCCGTTTACATGTTCTCCGTCATTATTCACCATCATTTGTGAAAGCCCCTTCAAGCGATGAAGCATTCAGAAAGTAGGACGAATTAAGTCTCGCTTTTATGAATATTAAAGTTCCATTTAATACATTAAGCGACTGCCAAAAGTCCATCTTTGCGAAGATGTTGGTATGAAAGTAACCGCGTGTCTCAACGGAATGTTATTGTGAGGAACTGCTCGTGAATGACTGAATAGAGGTCTGACTAGGGGCACCACCCTTCCGGGTATCCCCGGATTTGTCCTAGTTTATAGAGCGTACGGGGAACGTCCGGGCGGGGTTTCGTTTATCGTCCGGGCTTTCAAGTTTCAATTTTAGTGTATATTGTTAGATTGTTAATAGTCCTAGAAGAATCTGTTACGAAGACCTCATTTAGTTTAAAATTGTATGTAAATGAATAAAAAGTTGATATACTCGTATGTTACGTGCAACAATTACAACAATTTTTTCGTATATTGAGTAACCCAAGAAAACACTATTGACAAGTCCAGGTTTTAAGCCCCAAAATCCGGGGATTTGCTGCTTGTCCTGGTTGGCGGGTTTTAGAGAAGGCAACCCTAGGTATGTCATTCTGCGCACATAATATATCTTAATATATATATTTCTTGTGTGCGTGTGTATGTGACTGAACTCCTCCTAAACGACTGGACCAATTTTGATGAAATTTTTTGTGTGTGTTCGTGGAGATTCGAGAATGGTTTAGATTTACAATTGGACCCAGTAGGTGGCGCTGTACGGCAGGACAACGTCAGTTCGGTCCGCTAGTTTTCTATAAATATTAAAAAGAATCCCTGTTTCCGTCGGTCACGACATAACTTGAAAACAACTTTACCGGTTTCATTCACACTTTGGTTTTAAGTTTTCTAATACAATGTAGAAGGTTCTTGAGGAAAGAAAAATTAAGATAATTGCGTAGAAAGTTGTAAGATTTCAGAAAACTTAACGGCTATTTTAACTTCGCGCGTTCATATAGCCGTTAAGTACACGGACGACTAGCCCCCGTTTGATGAATGTGAATTGTAATCGCAGGTAACAACCGCGGGATGCAGTTAGTGTTGTAAATGTTACTGTCAATATAAAACTTACGCAACCGGCCGTAGACACGTTGAACAAAGAGTCTGTATTGACTAAATCTCAAATGATAGGCCTTAATAAAGTGCGTCAACGTTTTTCGCAAATTGAGATCGGTTATCTCACCCTAAGAGACGAGATCTCTATCTCGTCTCTTCGGCCGAACCCTCACTAAGAAATTAGAATTTTCTTATAGCTGCCTACTATCATTCAGGGATGTAGGTAAGAGTATAACTTACATAATTATAGAATGGATTCTTATTCATAAAACCGGATCTGCTACGCCAGAAAAATCTAGAAAATCATCTAAGTTTAAAAGGTAGTAAAAAATAACAGTGTGCTGCAATATTCGAGTTTTGCAAGGTTCGCGATTTACGGTGGTATTAGCTTACGCATAACTCCACTCCTCCGGATGGATAACTTGTGGATCCTCGATTTGTTCCTATAAATTGCTTACAGCATACCCAGCGTTAAACGTTGAACCTCTAAAAACATTTCTAGGTAGAGAAAAAACTAGCTGACATTTTTAAGTAAACATTATTACCACTCTATTGTAGTAATGCATTGCTTGTCCATAGGGTTACACTAAGTCGATAGACATCTGGTCGGTCGGCTGCATCCTGGCGGAGATGCTGAGCAACCGGCCCATCTTCCCCGGCAAGCATTACTTGGATCAGCTGAACCATATCCTGGGCGTACTTGGCTCGCCGAGCCAGGAAGACCTAGACTGTATTATCAACGAGAAGGTACGTCATCATATTTATGTACTTTACTTGACACATGTCTGTTTTTTTTTTTTTAATCACGCAAAACGCACGCACGTTTTTGTTCAAAAACGCCTTGTATTACTCTTTGTATTGTGGGTGTGTTTACAAATATTTACCTGTAGGCCATACAAATATTTGTTCCGTGCGGGGATCGAACACATGATACGCAGCGCAGCAGCCAATCTCGCAGCCACTTCGCCAACCGTGCCGTCAATTTCTATTTTGTTGCTAATAAAAACTTCAATTCTCAAGCACGCCTTGCTAGTGTCACCAAAGGGGATTATTAACGATTCTCAAGTTTATTTTACCCCGGAATTTCAAGTAATTTTTCACACAAAAACGCGGGCAAAGCTTAATAAAAAAAAAAGTAGTTGTGTCAACACCCCGCAGAGCCGGTGAAATTGGTTTGTGTTAAAACTTTCCGGGTACTGTGTGTTTAGGTTCCTCAATGTCGCACGTGAGGTCATGGCTTTATGTGGGTACTTGCCAATTTTGACGCAAATAATTTCCTAGAAACTTCCTTTTGTAGATAAAAATCATTTACACATTCAGAGAAATGTGTTCGTAATTTTTTAGTAAAGTCTGAAATATCGATATTCAGAAAATGTAAAAGAAATAATATTATTAATCAGAGGACAGGATGTTGACGTGTAATTTTATCAAATAATAACACATGAAAAGACTTTTCCAATCGACTTAGTAAACTTTTTTTTGCGTCAACCTCATTTATATTTTCTTGTACCCTTTAATACTTATGTATTGTGACATGTCGTAAGGATAAAAGGGTTTAAAAATAGAGGAAAACGAAATAATCGTTGGATGATGAGGATCAGTTCAAGATGATATGACCTGTAGTTGGAAAGAGGGTGAAATACTAAGATGATGGCTGATCTCTATTACCATCATATTTATATCCTACCTCTCTAGGCAGGGTAGAAAAATACATGCTTCATCAACTCTGAATAAATAGATATACATCCAACTCATTTAACTGCATGCGTTTGAGATAATACTGCAGCGAGGCGAGGAAGTCTACTGTGACAAGGCTTGAGTCACACATTTTATAACAGTGTGGGCGATAAAACCGTAGCATACCAGCGCGGCGTAATCATTTCATGTCACAAACGTCTTGCACCCTCGTGCTCGCCCGGCAGGTGTGTTCAACGTTGTCCGTAGGTGGGATCAGTAAGATACACTCTAGACATAAATACATGGACAAACACACCGTTGTTTTGTTTGAGTCCTAGTCAAAACATCAAACAGAAGGTGGGTTGCAATTTATGGTCACAGCCTTTGTTTATTCGTCTCGAACAAATAGTTGCATCTGGCTTAGTAGACTTTATCACACAAATAAAGAGAAAAATGTTTATTTTTTCGACTTCTAGGGCTTAGAATTAGTTCGAGAATAGGGTACTGTCCTTATCAATTCTGATTGGTCCGAAAGTTGGATTACTCAAAAATACTGGACTCGCATTGTTTCTTTTGTCACGTAAAGCCAAAAATGACGACGATATAGTGCGTTTAAATTGCACGTGACGTCACGCCGTGCTACACTTACCGTAAGTGACGTCACAAGCCCCTTCTCCTGAACTTTGATGTGCTATATCATTGTCACTTTTTATTGATTTGAGTAAGCAAAAATACGTGTCTAATATTTTTTGGTAATCTTACTGACGGACTTTATAGACTTTATATATTTTTACCCAGGACACATCCCTACTTTATGAGTACTTTGTACAGAAACGAGTCTCAATACTCGTTCAATGTTGAGCCCACAGCTTCTGACATTTGGAACAAGGTTTTTATCTTCATCCGAAATTTATGTACAGAGGTCAGCACATCAACTCATCAAGCTACCCCAACTTTGATAGTAAAGTCTTTGATAGTTTTTCAACTTCATGACAAAAAATAAGGTTCATGTTCAATTGGAAAAAAAATGACAGTTTGGGATAGCTTGATGAGCTGGCGGAGGCGTATATTATTATTATAACTGAAGTAGCCAATGATAGAATTATTTTCATATTAATTCGTAAAGTGAACTTCGGATCCGTTCTTAAGAATATGGCGCTCGGAGGCGTGTGAGATTTGGCATAGTAAAAGGTATGGAGGAGTGTAGAAACCAAAAACAGTCGAATTTCGGCTACTGAGACCACTTGTTATTATTATTTCTTCAAAAGTCACACGAATATAACTTCTTGGAAAAATGGATTAAGTATGTTTGATTTGCTTTTTTATACTATATTACTATATAATATAATATTATCTATCTATCTTCTATTATGTTATAAAGAGATAAAATTTGTAAGTTTGTATGCAGGGGTAATCTCCAGAACTAATGATCCAACTCTAAAATTGTTTTCACTGTTAGAAAGCTACATTATTCCTAAGTGCCATAGTGTATAATTATTTTAAAACTCCTCTTTAACGGGCTCGAGGGGATGTTAAAGTTCTAAGACAAAAGTACGAAGTTGTGGAATTTAATAAATGACTTAGAAATATCTAAATCAAAATCCTTCCTCTCTCAACAGTAAACAAAAATGTCCAAAATGAGTCGATTAAATATTGTGCGCGACGCCTTAATTAACACGTAAGTATTACTTAGTCTATACTACGGATACTTTATAGTGTATATCATTACTTATTCACATTGTCTCCTAGATTTTGTCAAAGCACATTCAATGGCCTGATCGGGAAGGTTCTCGGTCCCTTTCTTGTGAGGCAGTCCTGAATAAAATATGAACTTCGACCATAGATTTCATTCAAGTCGAACTCAACGAGTTTTTGTAATGGCGTAGCGTCTTATTTCTCTGACCCTTATTTTCTTTTGATAGATATATCTATACGTAAGATGATTTACTGCAATCTTCAATTTACAGACCTGAATTTAATGGTGCCTGTCATCGCATTGAAGCTTTTTAACTACTATTTATTCATGGCTTCGCTCGCGTTAAATTCGGGGTCCGTTTAAGGGGAAGTGGGGTGTTAGAAACAGACAAAAAGTAGCCTATGTAACTCTCATCCCTTCAACTATCTCCACTTAAAAAATCACGTCAATTCGTCGCTCCGTTTTGCCGTGAAAGACGGACAAACAGACACACACACTTTCCTATTTATGATATTATATATAGTATGGATTTCGTTTGATTCATTTAATCTCTCTGTTTTAACTTCCAGCCTATGTTGACGATAACTTTGCAGAAGCTACAAAGCGGACATGAGGTTAATTATTTTCGTTCGAGGCTTTGCTCGGAAAAGAGGGCTTACGGTCTTATCAAAAAACGTTCTTACATTTAAACAACAGTGCGTACCTGAATTTTATAATCCTTTTAAAGCGATGACGTTGAAAGCGTATATTTTACCGACAGTAACTTTCACCGATCAGAGTTGTTTGTTGTTTCAATTTAACACATCACCAGAAAGTCCTCAAACAAATGTGAAATTAAGTTGTAAGTTAACTTTTCGTATAAATTAAGTTAATGCTATCGCGTATAGGCATGACCTAAATTAATGGTGGATAAGCCGTGGTAACAAAGAAACATTAACTAGTCTGGTTGCATAGCTGACTGAGTATCGCCGAACGGCCAGTTGAATACTAAGATTAAGCACTTTTCACTACATCTTTACTTGAACAATAGTTAGCTAAGTATATGGGTAAGTTATGTATTTGAAAATTGCTTAACTTCTTCTAGGGTGTACCCATATTTAGTACTGCGTCTGATAGGGTGTACTTACATTTAGTATTGCGTCTGATAGGGTGTACCTACATTTATTACTGCGTCTGATAGGGTGTACCTACATTTAGTACTGCGTCTGATAGGGTGTACCTACATTTAGTACTGCGTCTGATAGGGTGTACCTACATTTAGTAGTGCGTCTGATTGAGGTGATCTTTCACCCAAACAAAATTAAAAATGCCTGCTTCTCTAGGCTCGGGGCTACCTGGAGTCCCTCCCGTACAAGCCGCGCGTGCCGTGGACCGAGCTGTTCCCCGGCGCTGACGGGCGCGCGCTGGACCTGCTGCACCGCATGCTGACGTTCAACCCCCACAAGCGCATCACGGTCGAGGAGGCGCTCGCGCATCCCTACCTCGAGCAGTACTATGACCCTAATGATGAGGTAAGTGTTCTACTGCCTAAGTCAGAGTTGGTCGCAATCATCGTATTTTCATAAAATATTTTATCTTTGGCAAATTTTACCATGGTGGGTTAGGTTTGTCGTTGGATAGGTCGTTCAAAATGATTTTGGGTTTGGGACAACCATTTTTTAATTCAAAGATCCGTTTACAATATAATCGGCTTTAAAGTGCTGATTTTAGTACGAGTCAAGTATCTCCCTCTCCCCCGCGAAATCAATACTACAATATTTATTCCGGCTTCGGAACCGTTCCCTATGCGTGATTCAACACGCACTTGGCCGGTTTTGTACATACAACCGTAACACAATAAAATTTTAATTTAGGGATTTACCTTATAGCGCATCTTCCGCGTCGTCGACCGTTCCACGGTCGTGCACCTAATAATTATGTCAAACAATTTTAAGAATTAATACCCAGTGTCCTTAGGTTTGGTTTGTCTAACTTCCGGAACTATTTAAAACACCATTTTTTTTCATCCTCAGACAGTAGACGAACTTAAAAAAATAGACAATCATACTTTTCACAAAACTTGATCTTAAGTAAACACAATACCCCTCCTTTGCGTCTCGCAATCGGGTAAAAATAGGTGTCTTCTAAATTAATTCTTGTCGCGACTAAGTTTAATACTAGAAAAAAGATATAATTGTTTTCCAGTGTTGAATTAAAATCTTTTTCGTCGAATTCAGATCTCAAATACATTTGAGAAACGCTTTCGAACAACATCCAAAGACTAATGTTCATTACAGCCCGTGGCAGAGGAGCCGTTTAGATTCGCGATGGAACTCGACGACCTTCCCAAGGAGACGCTCAAGAAGTACATCTTTGAGGAAACTTTACTATTCAAGAAACTCAACGAAGACGCGTAAAGGTGCGGACGGGTAAGGTGTGAGCTGCGCGCTCCCGGAGCTGCGCGCACTGCCGCACTGCCGCACTGCCGCGCCGACACGTCACCTGCGCTGCATACATCATCGACATCTCTATCTTATCTTTACCGTACTTCACTATTAACCCAGTTACGAATAATTCCTAAGAATATTTGTTGAATGTTGTAAATTTAAGGATAAATATAACATTTAAATATTGTAAGGCAACAGGAAAAAATGCGGGAAACACAACTCGCATGCAGATGTGACGCAATCCAGGTCTAATTATGTGGATATAGATGTTGTGGTTTCAAGTTATATATTCACCGCCTCGGCCGCAGTCGGTTAACCAAAGGTGAGTAGTTAGCAACATGTCACTTTATAATCATTAGGTAATGCGATTCATGAACTCGCTACAGTTTCGGGAACTCTGTATTGTTTGTATTACTCAGTGTGTTATGTAATTTAAATTATGACTGTTAGGCTTAGAGCCAGGAACGGACCGATGACCATAGAGTTTCCTTTTTCTATGTAATGTATCTGTAATGTGGTAGCACGTAAATTGAAAAACAGATTTGAATATGACTTCGTTTCATGAGCGCCGCATTTGGTATGCTACAGTGCTTTTATGGCCCATTTCAGTTTTTCGGTCACCGAACGTGTCCCGACTCTGAGCCTAGCTTAAAAAAAAAGATACAACCAAATGTTGTGTTGAACTTTTTGAAACGCGGCTTTCAAAGCGCAGTCTCTACTTTTATTTTCTTAGGAATAGTCGCTCTCGATGGAGATCAATAAAGTATTTTTGTGGCGGTATAATGCATAATAATATTTTTCTTATATTTTAAAACTGCCAAAATATGTAATAAAATTAATTCTCGCTTCACTATTATGATTCAAAGATTATTCGGAAACATGACGTCTGAACGTAGATTTGTGTTCAGAAATATCTTATCGGCATGATTGGTCAGAGCATAGTTGTAATAGGTATATATTAATGCGTAGCAAACTTATAGTGTAATAGATAGGTCTTTTCTGAAATTTATAAACGTTAAACATACCTAGTCGTACAAGTTGTAAATTGTGATGTTCGATCATTGTGTTGACGAGGATGTCATCGTAGGTATTCTGCAGTATTACACGCCGATAGAGCAACGTGTGAGATATCCACGGCACAGGCGCTAGGCGCATCGCAACATCTCAAGGAATAGAAGTGGATTCAGAATGGCATTCGATGTTGTGTAGCGTGCCACTAGACACGTATCGGACTCCTCACGGGAGAGATGGAAATGTAGAGAGTGTATATATTATGTAAATGCTACGCGCGTACCAGTGCGGAGCGTGCCGGACTGAATAGTGCGGCGTCGGGAATAATTTCCTGCACGCTGGGACGCACGTCGCATGCACTCGCATACACTCGCACGGGAACAACGCGGACAGCTCGGTTACGGACGACCGATGTAAATATTTTTACATTTCGACTTAATGTATTTTAAAGTGTCACCGAGTAATCATTTCAAGCACCACGTTATTATTCATCAATTCTTATGTGATTTACTTATGAATAAATGTACTTTCTCTTTAGCAGGCGAGGTGTTCGTTGGGAAACTTGCGTGTTTCAATGATTTTGTAATGATAATTATCGTCTTCCTTGTATTTGCATGTTAGCGCACAAGATAATTTTAGAATAGTTATTCTTCATATCAAATATTTTAAAGAGATGTTTATAGATTAAAATTAAGTTGATGAATGTGCGATTTAATGGGGTCGCCGTATCAAGTTTTTCAACGAACGGTTGCGCGCGACGCCGAGAGCCGACGCGGGGCGGCGGGCGGGGCGCGGCTATTGTTACACCTTCATTATATTGTCTATAAGATGTTGTTAGGATCGTGCCCAGATATTGGCCAATACTGTGCGGTTCTCCCGCAGTTTGGGCGATAACTCTACTTCTGTACTAAGACTTGAATACTGTTGTTTGTTGAGAGTAAGTATTAGAGAGAACTTTAGCGGCAAAACATTATATTTTTCAAATTACACGTATGTAAAACGTTGTTCGTTAGAAGAAGACATACCTAACCTTACTTGTATACATAAAAAAGGGCATCACGGTTGTTGCTACATTCACGGGTAAACAGTTAGATGCATATAATGCTTAGTTGATTCCAAAACAAGGAGCATAACCGCACTTGATGTAATCAAAACAGTTCGACCAGAAACAACAACGCTTTTGCCGTCGGAATTCAATTTGAGCGTGAATTAGCGGAGCGCCGGGAATGTAGTGACATCCCTGTCTGAATAATACCGCATTTACTGTTCCATCGACATGATATCGAATGTTTTGTTTTAACTAAAAACCACAATAAAGTACCTTGTTTTGCGGGGCAGTAAGTCTATTTGTACAGTTCTTTTTCTCATTTCTACATAACAAACGCTTCGAAATATGTAATATCAACTGTATTTTTAGATCGTACGCCAATGATTTGTAAAAAGACAAGCTTATTTATAGTGACTAGTGTTTTAACTAAGTGGAAACAGTCTCAATGGCTGTCTACGTAACTTGTTAATGTTTTCATTGTTTAGATTGTACCTATAATAATGTCTTTGAACAAGGGTGGATAATATTGAATCAAGGAACAGTTTGATTAACGACAATCAGCATAAAAAAAGTACTTTCAGCTTACAGCAACCGTCAGCCAATACAGAGGCCAGCACATCAAGCTACCCCTATATGTCAAATCTCTTTAATAGTCTTTCAACTTTATTTCAAAAGAATAAGGTTCATATTCAATTGGGAGAATTTGACAGTTTGGGGTAGCTTGATGTGCTGGCGTATGTACATTGAAATCTTCCCTACACAGACATAATATCTGACCCCTTGTTTCTAGATAGTCTCATGACGCATATTTCAGACATATTTTAATAAACAGCAGATACTGGATGGAAATCTGCTTGACCGCGATAATATACCTAGGTACTTAGTTGTTATAAATGGTTGAAAATAAAAAGCCAAAAAAATGTTTGCCTATTTCACTACATTAAAATTGAGTAAGTATTTCAAATACGAAGTCAACATGGAGAATGTATAAAATGTAAAGAAATGGGCGTTTTAAAATGTCTTTCCAGAAACACACATGACTTCCCTTGCTTGTTAGTTTACTATAAAACCTCTAATGATCATAAACACAAGATTACTGTCATGTATTTATTGTTAAAATATGAGTGTTGCCATATTTTCTTAAGTCATTATGTACAAATTGGATATTGTAAGATCATTTGTTATCTGTCAACAGTTGAATATTACGAAAATAAATCAAATCAAATGAGGTAACTTGTTTAATTTGTTCCCTAAACTGAGCCCTTGTATTCTGAACGAGAAAGGTAGGAAAGCTTAACAGATATATGACGACCGCCTGCGACGCAAGAGGTTGCGGGTTCGATTCCCGCCTTGGGACAAATGTTTGTACGATCTACAAATATTTGTTCTGGGTATTAGCTATGTATGATAAAAATATCTATCTATGTAATGTATTGTATTAAGTATATCAGTCATCTAGTACCCATAACACAAGCTCTGCTTAGCTTGGGGCTAGATGATGCTGTGTGGATTGTCCAGCAATATTATATTATCAATATTATATGCTAATGAATTCTAAGTAAACAAGACGGTTTGTTATTAGCTTCGTTCAATGCGTCGTGGAATGGAACAGCGAAGTTCGATAGAGTAAAAATTGCCTGCAAAACTAAGTATTACTGAATGCTTTTACAGTAATTAGGGAGGGTTGCGAAGTACCTACAGCGCCTGGGGAGTACACGGTACGTAATGAACTCGCCGCAGATATTAACGAGACTTGGATTATACGACGCAATAATTAGAAAGTCTGGCTTTTATTATAGTTGCACAGTATCCGTTGTACACGGTAACCGATCTAAGGTTATGTATTAATTATTTAAACAGTGAAAAGTTCTTTAAACCGCTTTGAAGTTTTGGGTCTCTGGTTGCTGTAGGTACCTTTGTTCAAGGCATTGTGGATGACCTCTTAAATGGGGAGGACCCTGGGAAGGCGAAAAGTTATTTATTTATTTATTGCACGCCTCATAAGCGAAGCGTTGAGATGATGCTCTACTCCCGATATATAAAAGTCAAGTACTTTTCGAAACGTTCGTATTTTTCTCACAATGCACTTATAGGATAATATTATCATACATAAATATCAATAAAAAACATTCGTTTAAACATATTTTATATTTTTGTACAGAGGCGGACTTAATGCCAAAGGCATTTTCTATTATTCAACCTGTGGGTGATGCAGAGACAAACACTGGTAAGTGCAGTTTCTTAAAAGGTGGACGAGACGAGATTTCAGACTTGCAAACTAAGGGAAGAAAATAGCTTTCCTACTTATCTTCATAGTAATATGCATAGTGATATGAAAGGGGTAAGTACCTAAATGTGTAGGTATTAAATTTCCGGAACCTACCTAGCGTAGATTTCTCATTGGTTGAAAGTATACATATATAAGTTACCTATTATCATAAAACATTACAAACTTGGTAGACCACAAAACTCAACTGGAAACTAGAGCTGTTAGTCTGACTATATTTAAGTATGGGATAACGACCGAGTTTCTGTATAGCAACCCTTTAATTAACACATCCATCATCGTAACATAGAACTACTCGTATGGTTATTAAACCTACAACAAGTAACTATAAAATCATCACTAATGATGTATTAAAAGCTTAATCCATCTATGTCTATGATATTCCAAAGTTTTGATTCAAGAAAATGCTTAATCGAATTATCAACTCAGACTCGAAGCTTAAACGATTCATAATGGGCAAAGTTTTGCTAAACAGAAGCCTGTCCCGGGCGCGAATAGGAAGCATTTTACCAAGCATTGTTGTTATTTAGGCACGAAATATCGTACCGTAACATTTCTTAACAATATTTCATTTCGGAACACGCAAACTAAGTACTCCCATTGAAATTGTTGGTTATCTAGTACTTTTTTTTTCTCTTTGTAGCTTAGCGTTTTGTTGTACTCCTATTATGTAAGGGCTTATTTAAGTACCTACGTACCATAAAAAGGGGTGAAAAGAAAAGCAGGGGTGTGGAAAATGAAACAAAACATTGAAGGGGGAGTTTCATCGTTTTATTTTTCATTGTTTGTTTCATACAAGAACTCATTTGCACTGAATTGAGATTTTTAATTGGGATAAGTACCTTGTTAGTAACAAATAATATTGTATTAACGTGATAATACTATTTAAAGTTTTGTTTCGATTCATCGCTTTGTACAAGGTACCGAGTTAGTATAATTTATATCAGTTTACGAAATATGTACAGAAATGCTATACAAATTGTGAACTATATAGGTACCTATGTTTGTGTCACCTACAGGATAATATAGTACTTATTGTCTTGACGCTGAGACGAACAATAAACGTAGATACAACAACGTGCTTTTGTTAAGACATTGAGTCAGGTGTCACCGTTAGTGTAAACTGGCATTATTCTATAAATTCGAAGCCAGATGCAGACCAGAACTTTTAAAAAGGCAAAAAACTAATGAAAGTTCCTACACTAATACAGCTTTACTCGTTGCAACATTACCTACGTTACAATGTTTGCCGGTATGTCGTCCATTAAAGGATTTCAACGTGAAAATGAAAATGTTACGTGAGGTACCTATATTTTTCGCGCCGCCGGGCGGCCGCGTAATACCGTCCGTAAGCCATTTAGAATAGGGACGTAATTTTAATTTGTGTGCACCTTTTGTTTTTTTGGTGTCGCAATTAATTTTTTGAATGTTTATTGTTTGTGTGGCGTTGGTATTTTATTTTCGGTTTGAAAGAGACGAACAACAAGCAGACGGTCTGGTCTATAAAAATCTCTTCGCGAAAAGTTAAGTGAAGTGAACGTGAATTTTCACGGCGCGATATTTACAGAATTTTACTGCAAATTAGGTATTTGATATACTCGCGAGCGATTCTTATTACTTCAAAATCAAATAGTTATAAGTGTTTCCACAATCACAAAGTGTCCAATAACTGTGATCAAAAACCCGTGGTATTTCCCCCAACATGGCGCCCAGTCCTTTCCCGTCTCATATTATCTAGGAGTGGTGAGACAAAGCGTTGTGGCCATTTGAACAGACAATACCGCATGATTAATAAGGTCTCCGATTGTTTTGACTTGCCTATCACACAGAAATTTGGTATCTACCCAAGTACCTACCTATTTGTTGTGACTTGTAGCTATGTGGGTTTAGACAAGCTTTAGAAGATAGTATTATGAAAATATATGCACACTTTAACTTAGGTATCTACTTCTTGTAGCTTCTTGGATGTTTTAAGTATTTAGGGGATTGAAATGATACCAAAGAGATTTAAGATACTATTTAATAAAGAGGTTTTATTTGAAACTAATCCCATGCCGCAGTGTCAGTGAGTCCATTTATTCATTAGGTTGGCCAATAATAATTAACTTCCATAAACATCATCACAAATATATCATATATACTTAGATCACAGATATAGATCATAGCTAAAATACTATAATCATCATCATCATCAGGCTATACTAGTCCACTGCTGGACATAGCCCTCTCCTAATGAGCGCCATAGCGCCCTGTCTTCAGCTTGCCGCATCCAGCATCTGCCTGCAGTCATTCGCAGATCGTCATCCCACCTAGTCAGAGGGCGTCTTAGTCCTACCGCGACTCGGCAAACGAAGTGTAGGACGCGCTCTGACCAATAATATAATATAAAAATATTAACAGCCTAGGTTACATTTTTTCTTTAGTAGATATTAAGTATCTCGCGTAGTAAGTATAGCAAAATTACATAACTACTACAGTTTCTATTATATTATATTTTGAGCCGCCTGATCTAATATAAGTTGCCGTACGCCAGCGCCCAGCTTATTAATCGTCAGAACATTTATCATATTGCCTGAGATGAGTTATTTTTGGTTAGAATGTAAAGCCGAACCAAGGAATGACATTGGACAAACAAAGGTTATTTGTCGTGTAAATGCGACTGGGGCGCAATGGACTCAAAAATATTTGTCGGATGAATCCAACTTGGGCGCTTAATGGGTTAAATACGGCAAACAAATGACCATGTCGACCATTCCAAAGTGGTAAAAGAAAAGTACAAGTGTTTAAAACCAACTAGTATAGACATATATACAAAAACTCACGCCTTTTTCTCATGGGGGTAGGCAGAAACTGTAGAACGCCACCTGCTACGATCCTTAGGTTCTCTCTCCTATTGCTTCGTACATCCTCATCATCATCTCCTATTGCTACATACATCTAGGCACGTCATACACGCATGCCGGTTGCGCAAACCCTTTGTTTTTGTATCTAGTCTTCAGTAGGGATGGCTCCAGGGTTATATAAGGAATTATATTTAGTCCGTCAGTAAGATAATAAAAAATATTGAACACGTATTTTTATCATATTAATAAAAAATGAATTTGATGAAACGCATTAAATATGCGGGCGCTCGCTACGTCACATGTGGGTATAAAATCTACATACGTGTGACGTCACGCTACATTTTATCTCGATGTATTGACGTAATCCTTTAACTACGTAAAAGAAGAAAAAATGCGTGTCCAATGTTTTTAAATAATCTACCGGACCGTATCCCTATAGTGGTTTGTGGAAACCACTATAGGGATACGGATACCCAGGAGTGTGGAAACCTGGACTTACAATTACTATAAGTCTGAAATCACCAACCCGTCTTGAGCAAGCGTGGTGATTAATTCTCGTGCCTTCTCTGTATGAGAAGAGGCCTTTGCCCTGCAGTGGGACAGTAACAGGCTGGTATAATAAAAAAGAAACACCGTCACAAGATTTGCAAAGGTCACTTTGAAAATATATTTTACGATTGTTTTGACAGTAACCATTGAAATAACCTAAAAAAATCCATTAGCCTCTTCACAAAACACTAGCCAGCTTGTAAACCGGGTGAAATCTGCTATTCCTTGTTCAAAACTTTACATACTCGTACGAATGCATAGTTGCATAAATAAATTACCGTACTACCGGATAACCGTCAGTTTGAGCGCGTGACAAGAATAAAACATTTTCCCTCCATATTAATCAATACTGGTGCCCGCCCAGTGGTTGAATTTAAACCATTTTAGTTTCTTATTTCATTAAACTTTTGAGCACTTTTACCGTAGACAACGATGCGGATGAATTTTTGATGCCCAGTGATTCTTTTTTGTTTTGTTCATGTACAAAATAGTTTTAATGCTTTATTGAATGCTTTGTAAATCTAAGTACATGGTTAAAAAAATTTACTTTAACTGTGCAAAATCTCCTACTTCTCCGCGCACGCATTATTTTATAAAGGGATACAAATTTTTCTCTTCACGTTCATATTCATATATAGAATTTATGTAAACTCGATTTTAATTTATGAATACATAAATATCTAGTATTCTATCTGTTAAAATACAAATTCCCAAAAGACAAAACCAAGGTATTTGCACCGAACATTTTACCGTTTAGCCTTAAATTATATAACCTACCTTTATACATCCATCACTACCGAAATAAATGGAAAATCCACATTGGAAATTGTGTTTTGACCAAAACTATCAACGTTTCAACCGCGCAAATATTTCTCGCATCGCGGCATCGCTTCCCAATCATCGATTCATCACACACTGACATTTTGATTGGCAAGCTTAACATAAAATAGAGATTTTTTTTTATTATTATTAAAAAAAACGTTGCCCCACACTAGGAATTTCTCCTGCATCGTGGGTGCGTTTACAAACATTTAAACTCACATACACAAACAACCAGACCCGGAACAACTATCTGTAGCCCATACAAATGTTTGTTCCGTGCGGGGATCGAACCCGCGACACGCAGCGCAACAGCCAATCGCTTAACTACTACGCCAACCGTGTCGTCAATTATTTTTCACAGTAGTCGTCTGGGTACTTTTCTTCCTTTAAAATAATAATACCAACCGGGTACTGTCCCGCTGAAGGACAAAGGTCTCTTCTCACACTGGTAAGACGCTTGCTCGAGGCGAGTTGGAAATTTCAGACTTATTTTACTTATAAGTCCAGGTTTTCTCACGGAGCTTTCCTTCACCGATGTTAGTGATGTCTAAGAGAAACTCAAAGAGTACATATGAATTGAAAAAGTCGCATTGGTACTCGCCGGGATCTAAGCCCATAACATTGTGCTTGAGAGGCAAGGCCATGGCCACTAAGCCATCATGGCACTTTCCTTTATTCTGTGATAAAAATATTTATTTATGAGTCGCTAGCTAGACGTTAGGAAGATAAACTGGGTAACTATAAATCATTTTATGGAGCATAATATCAATTTAATATTCCATCCATTATTATATCGGTGTTCCCGTGAGCCTTTATACCGGTGTATAAAGCCTTAGATAATCTAAACGAATGTAATGATGGCTACTAGGCAAAAACAAATGCTAAACGTTATAAAAATATGGAGAGAGATTCGGAATTAATACTGTCATTTTCAATTGCTTTTATCTTTTATTTGGAAAAAAGGCTTTAATCGCGAAGCTATTATGCCAACCTCGTAGATATAGGTACAAAATTAATAAAAAATATATCAAATAAAAGATCTTAACTCAATTAATTTAATAATCATGTAAAATAACTAAATAGCTAGTTTGGAAGTAGATCTAGACAAAATATAATTACATATACCAATCTATCATCTAATTCTAAAGCTCTCCGTTCTGCACCGATCCGGGCACACTCCACCAAAGCGTGGTAGGTGTCCTCAGTCACATTATACTTATACTGTTCTATCGTAATCATCAAGCTACAGTTGGCACGTGTCGCCTGTTGCTCGCCTGGTGCCATCTATCTTCTTGATATATTCTCTAAGTAGCCACGACCGTTGCCCGCGAGACGTGATCTGCGTAACCATATTCTTAACCAAGGCCGGCAAATATTTATGCGCTTTCACCTACATTTATATCGCCCAAGCCAAATAAAGATCAGAGCTACGTTCGAAAACTCCGCAAACCGAAATAATAATTGATATTTACACTTTGTTCTGTCAAAAACAATCCCAACATAACTACGTTCCCAGTTTCCCAATGGAATGCAATTGGATCTAGATGTACGCGTGTTTGTTTTAAACCACATTTTCAATATCTGTCGGATATAAATAATCCTCATATTTCCCCCCGGCGGGTGAAATAGTTTTCACACTGGGATTGCATTTCCAATATCGAGGTAATCCGTAGCAATGGCTACGGGCTACAAGCTACGAGTTCCGTAGCCTCGTAGCGTCGTAGCTCGGGCGCAGTAATGCAATCGTTTCGCTCGGCTTGGTTCTTGGGAACGATAAGCTTAATTAAAGGCCCAATTTGCACGTGTAGTAAATCTAGCGTTCCGAGGAAAATAACGAGAAATGAGAAAACGCCAATAAGCTCAATGGAAAGTTTGTTTTCTCTCTTATTTTGTTTTGATAGTTTGCTGTGTGGATAGAGCTTGTGGCTTAATAAAAACAGCTGCACGGGTTGATCGAAGGTTAAGCTGCGCTTGCCGAGGTCAGTCTGTGGATGGGTGACCGTAACATATTGAGACTCCTTGGTGCCTCCGAAAGCACGTTAAGCCGTTAGTCTCGACTGTAATTTGTACATTATTGACAGACGTTACGGGAAGTCAGAAGCCCGAAATTCTGACAACCAGTTTTACAAAGGGGTATCCTGTTGCCTAGTATCGTCGGATATGCAGATGCTCCATTTAAAATTCTGGTAATTTAGCTGCATCCGGTTAGACTGGAAGCCGACCCCAACCGAGTTGGGAAAAAGCTAAGCAGAAACCATCACCGGTTTGTATCGCAGTTGCTAACACAAATTAACAATTATGTAAAAGAAAATTGTGTAGTTTAGCTTTATAAAATATTCCATTAATTAATGCGAACTCAAAGTAACGCGGTCATGGACAATGTTATTCTTTGTGAGTTGTTATCTTTCAGCGAAAATGAAATCAGAATTAATTTTAACGAATTTTTCGGCACAGCGTTTAGGTCCACTTTACTTGTTCAATTTCATTAACATTTTCAGCAAAAATATCTAATTCAGAGAGTAATTTGATTGCCTCGAGTGACGCGGCTCGAATAAGGCTATAACTTCATTATATCTTACTTGGCATCTTTTGACTCGCGTTAGATTAAGTATAATTATGTTTATACGTGGTCCAGCTAGACAAATCAAAATTCTTAGAAGATAAGATAGTATGATATTTCTTCATATACCTTTATACCAAAATTACGATACATTTGTAAGCATAAAAACGCATGCGATAGCTTTGCTGGGATTTAAAAAAATAGCGTCCAAAGGACCGACTCCTTTGGACGCTATTTTTTTTAATCCAAACAAACATACAAGTGAAGCTAATATAAAGCGTGTAAAAAGTCCGCGCGTCATATATGTATATAGTTATAACTAGCTGACACGACAAACGGTGTCTTGTTCTTTTAAAAATTCATACCGAAAAAAAAAAACATGATATTTAGGAATGGGTCACCTTTATCATCTAGGGGTATGAAAAAAAGATGTTGGCCGATTCTCAGTCCTACCCGATATGCACACAAATTTCATACAAATCGGTCCAGCCGTTTCGGAGGAGTTTGGTAACAAACATCGCGACACGAGAATTTTTAAATATATTAGATTTCGCATGTTATGTATTTTTTACTATGAGCCTTGGTTGCCTGATAATAAAGAAGTAATTATTATTATTATAGTTATCTCTGGCGCACTTACCCGCACGAGTGCGGTGTGAGTCGAGTGCAAAGTAAAACGCACACGTGTGAAATACACATCATTTTGAAAGATCGGTTAATTCGAGCAAAACTTCTACACACGACTTTTTGATGTGAAACTTCTTTATCGACGTATGGGAGAAATCTTATAGCAATATTAAAAAAAAACCGTCAGCCATTCCAACGCCATGTTGAAAAAAAAATGTCACATTTTCTGTCACTTTGGACCGTCACGGCGCCATTCGTGTTTACTTAAATCGAGGAATGACTTATAAAGAATTTTAATGAAAACAAGTAATATAATAAATAAACTTAATAGTGTAATAGAAATTCATTTAAATTAATAGTGAAAATGAGAGATTTTTGTTTTTGTTTTGAAAATGTTTCACTTCATACGTGTGTACACACACATACTTTTTTTTTAAAGGCACTGTGTTTTCTGATTTTACGACTTTCTTCACTCATCTTTCATAAATTGTTTTTTTTTGCTTAGTTCGTCCGAATCAGCACTCATTCTTGCAAGCAGTTTCGGAGCACGCGTCGCTCGTAAACAAAACCAGTTTTTTAGATGTTTGTCGCATTTTTATGAATATACATAAAGAAAGCGCCAATTTCTTTTTTTTGTGGAGTTGAAGTGCTTGGGCACAGCTTCGTACGTCATTCTAGTTTGAAAACGAGATAAATGTTCGCTAAGTTTTTATGTGACATGGCATAGTGTTTTTTTTTCAGCTTTTTTAATAAAATTATAAGATCAGGATTGGTCCTTTGGCCTGCAGTTGGACAGTGACATTCTCAGTAGCAGTCCGAGGGGGGAAGGGGTCGTAAGTGTAATGACCCCTAAAACCCACAAAGTTAATCCAGCCAAACCCCAGACGTCTGAAACATAAGAACAAAGGTCTTTTGGTTCTATAATTTCAGTTTTTCATTAATAATATTTTATTTGATTTCTGACATGTTTTGTGCAACAAATTTTAATTTACTCAAATGTGACCCCGTATGAATAGTTGTAAAGTCTTTGACTGCGACCGCGTCTGAACAGACAGCTATTATTTTATTTAGAAGAAGAATTGTTTACAGAGTAGGTACGGGAGAAACAAACATAACAGCGTAATAATGAACAACCAAAAAACAAAAGACGCACGGCTTGTAAATTCAGCACAATTGCATACCAGCACTTGTTTTAGGTTCGTATTTTCAATATTTCTCGTACCTACATAAACTTGGATCGATAATTCTGGTCTCGTCCAACGTGCCGACACATAGATGAGACTATGCGATATCATTCATAATAGAAATAAAATCGAACATGCTCTTATTTCGCAGATGATTTAAAGCATTTTCAAATTGTAGAACAAAAGAATCGTGCTCGCTGTGTTTTTGCGTCAGTATGTGAATTGAAATCATAAAAAATATGGGATCTCATTTTTTTATTTCATTTCATCGATTCGACCGTGTTTTAATGTAGGTACTGGCAAACACAGTTTTGTGGAACGCTTTTATATTTAAGTTAACTTATCTGTTTTACTAAATATAAAAAAAAAATGCAATAGAACTCCTTTATCCCATGGGGGAAAGTAGAAGCTGAAGAAAGCCAGATGCTACGATCCTCCCCGTTCTAACATCTGGTCATAAGTACATGCCGACGAATTCGAGTACTCCGCTGACCTTTCTGAAGAAGACCACCAATAAGGTCAGTGTATATCCTTCTACGGCATCCCCTCCTACTGCTTATATTAACACCTTAACTGCCAGAAAACGAGACTCAATAGAAAATGTATTGTTTGTCGGTTACTTGGCGTTTAACGTGTTAAACCTGCTGGAATGTTTTAAATGCATGCAATGCACGCTGGAACCATTAGGCTAAAAGACTTGTGCTTGCGTTGCTATTTTTTTTAAATATTATGGTAGGTTCTTTGTTGGTGCGTGACTCCCAACAGTCAAAATGTTATGTTGATGTTGAGTATCGGGATGTCATATTTATTGTGTAGACAACCGATTGGTATAAAGGTTTAATTGCTACTAAAAATAACATGTTATAAAGTAATAATGTTGGATTAAACAATCTGCAACGTTTCATTGAAAGTGGGACAAGTTGGTGGAATGTACAGCATTGCTCGTACAGATCTAGATATAACCAAGATTAAAACTGATTAAAACGACGACACGGTTGGCGCAGAGGCTGAGCGATTGGCTGCTGCGCTGCGTGTCGCGGGTTTGATCCCCGCAAGGAACAAATATTTGTATGGCCTACAGGTAGTTGTTCCGGGTCTGGGTGTTTGTGTATGTGATTTTAAATGTTTGTAAACGCACCCACGATACAGGAGAAATTCCTAGTGAGGGGCAAAGTGTAAAAAAAAAAACATATCTTATATCTCACGTGGGTGCCATTTAGTTTATATGAAACAAGCAAAGACAAAAGGCAACGCCAAGTTTTAAGGCAAGGCTTTACCATCCCTTAGTCGGGATCGGATGAAAGGGTCGAGATAATTTCAGGAAAGTATAAACAAAGCTTCTCAGAATCCTGGCAAGTACCCTTAGGCGGTGTAAATTGTTTTGTACAGACATAACGGTGATTCACGGGTTAAACTTTATGTCTTTTTAAGGTACCGTACCCAAAGGGACCCGGGTCCATCTGTCGTGGACCGATAGGCGACCGAAAGATGGACCCGGGTGGCCGGCAGACGTACCCGGGTGACCGACAGACGAAGACAGTTGATTTTTTCAGAGTGTGCTAGTCCGGAATCCTTGTGTACGAGTCTGAGTCGCACTTGCCGTTTTTTTTTCAGAAATCACGGAGCATTAATCCTTTTGATATTCTGAAGATAACTTTTCAGTTGTAAATGATATTACCGATCAGGTGAATTTGGTAATGTCATTTGGTTATTATTATCCAAATGAGAGGTGACCTTCAATCATTACGTCAATTCCTCTGAAAAGAAGTAAGTAAAAGGTACAAAATAAAGAGTAAGTATCTACTCGGAAAATTGGATATTCTAATCTAAATGTAAGTAAAGTCATCAAGCAAATTTACGACTACGAAACACATAAATATTTCCGTCGCGTCTATAAAATGTTCATGCATATGGAAACATGATTAAATTGGTAGCTGCTACTGCGGCGTAACGCGTCCCGTAGAGCGCAGGATTCTTCACCAGCCAAACCGAACTACGCCGAAGCGCACTGCGTAGCATCGGCGTAGCCCGCAGTTCGGCTAGGAAAGGCAAGAGTCAAAAATAACTGTAAAGTCGTAGTTTTTTTTGCTATCGTCACTAACTGAGAGTGAGGCTAGACAGCAAAGTGCCTGGCTTAGAATATTTTATAAACTAGACCTATTATGGCGAAGTTGCGAGATACTTCATATTTTTTATTAACATAATTGAATTATTTCTTCTTTAGTTAGTATTGTTTGCCTGAGCCTATGCTAAATAAATTTTCATTCATTATTTTCAATATTTTCTGTTCACAAAAGATACTTACTGAAATACCGTCAAATAGGGAAGCACGAACGTTATTTCGAGCGAGCTTTTCAAGTGCATTCACGGCACACAAAACTGAAACGGTACGTGGAATTAATACGTGATAACCTGCGTTACGTATACATACATAACAGGCATCGAAATAAACACGGCCTGACGCTCAATTCCGATTGCGGTAAGCCTTTGTTTTGTACATTTTGGACGTTTTAAACATCATCAAACGTCATTCATTTAACATGGGTGAATTGATCGATCGTTTCAGTAACGTATAAGCTTTAAAAAAATGTTCTCTTTACAAAGTATATTATACGAGTATATATGTATATGTTGGCTTATGGCTCAATAATAACAGCCCGGTTGATCTACGGTTAAGCTACCCTTGCTGTTGTCGTTCCGTGGATGGGTCACCGTTCATTACAGACCCCTCTGTGCCACGGAAAGCACGTCAAGCCGTTGGTCCTGTCATTGTAGATCTTTAAATAATTAATCATTTACTTCAGATCATTGAGCCATATTAGATTTAAAACATGTAGATATACAAATTCAACTGTCTATTTTACAGTCATAAAACTAATTCAATGATAAAAATACAGTGGACCCCTGGTGATCCGACTAAAGTTTTACAGGGCAGTGTCGGACTATCGAATTTGTCGGATTATATATTTGTCGGAGTACTGCCTAAGACCCCCTGTAATCCGGATATTTGGAAATAGAGCACCAAGGGGTAACCTAGTCTTACCTAGGGGTATCGTGTTGCCCAGTACCTAGGTCGTAGGCCGTCGCTCCATGTAAAATACTGGTATTCAGCTGCATCCGGTTAGAGTGGAAGCCGACCTTAACATAGTCGGGAATAGGCTACGCAGTTGATGAGTACTTTGTAATCCAACAAATCACAGAGCAAAATGATATGCATGCATTACCTACATTAGTGAAGATTTGCCAAAATAATGTTTGTGTACGTAGGTACACAAACATTATTTTGGAAAATCTACATTCAACAGTGATAGGCATGTCGGAATACAGGGGGCGCCGGATTAGACAGGGGCCAGATTACCTGGGGCCCACTATAATTAAAATATTAAAAACAAATAAACTTCAGAACAAATCAATTAATGTCAAAGACATAACAGAAAATAAAAATTAAAAATTCAAATTAAATTAACGAATTAGATTGGTGTCATAAACAAAAAAAAAATATTACATCCATAATGCATAAAAATAATCTTTAACTAATCTTTGACAGTCGTTGCTTTGAACTTTCGGGAATCTGACTACCCGTCAGACGCGACGCCCGAAAGTTCGACAACCAGCCAACCATTAACTGGGTTGTGTAGATCAAATAGGCGGTCTTTCTATTAAAAATACTGGGGGTATTGAGTTCCATCCAGTTAGACTGAAAGCCAACCCCGACATGATAAAAGGCTAGGCTGCTTACAAATATACTACTACTAAAGATACCCTAGTAAAGAAGTGAGAATTTAACAAAACAATACGAACAGAACTCAAATATATCCAGTTACCTGCTGTTCAAACGGCATTTCACCGCTTTTACAGTTTTAGTATCACAAGACCCCGCACCCCGCACCCCTCGTGTTGCTATGTGAGCCCAACCCTTATACTGAGAAGAACGTGCACTTACAACAGTTTATCTTCCAGATATACTCCGAGTAATATCTTTGAAAGTGAGCAGTACCGTCGCATTACGATTACCTCAGCTCTCCCGTAAGACACTAAGTCGCATTTTAATTTGGAAGTCCGGAACTTAAGACGGTATTAAGAGTTTTTACGTCGCACTCCGCCAAATTTATACCGTGCCACTACGTTCGGGAATAATTAAAGAGGACTCGTTGGGCCTTACGCCTCTTATTTGATGGTAGATACTGTTTAATATGCATGCCTCAACTGGCCGAAGGGTGGAACATATTGGGCGCTTTCAATGTATTCCTTTGTCAGTTTTATCTTTGACAAGCTGCGCTCCGCGGTGTTACCCGCGGTCGAAATTCTCTCTCTCCAAACGCGCGAAGTTAAAATAGTTGTAAAGTTTTCTTAAAATTTTAGAAGTTCTACGGAATCTCTTGGTTAGTTCTTTCATAAGAACCTTACCCTTACAAAATAAATCTTTATTAGCGAAATCGGTCCAGCCGTTCACGCTCAATGCCGTGACCAAGGGAAATAGGGATTCCTTTTTATATATGTATGTGGGTAGATGTACGGAGTAAATGTAATGGTACTAAAAAGTATGAAATTGAAAAGTTATTACTGTATTTTTGACTTTCGTTGCTGGCCGAATCTATCTATGAAATATCAGCTTAGCAACAAAGTAATAGAAAAAATTGCTTCGTTGGTCTAGTGTTCACAAAAACGACTGCTAAGCATGAGGTTTTGGTTAGATTCCTGGATCGAGCAATGTGTTATTGGGTTTTTTCATTTGCAATTTCTTAGTAGCAGCCTGGAGTCTGGATGTATACCCGATTAATGGCAATAGACTCACATGGGCCTTAAACGTGACCAGCCTACCCTTCGGGGAATGCAGGCGTAATCAGCGTAATGTTATGTTATATTAAAGAAAAAACAAAAAAAATAATAAGAGAAATATTTAAAATGTTTCAAATAATAATTTTAATGAAAATGTCTGAAAAGTTTTTGATTCTAGAACTAAATTCTTTAGCATATTTAGAAAGTTGAAGCATAAACTAATCTCTTTCATGTAACGCACATAAATCTTTTGCCTTATTATTAAGATTTCTGTGATGTAAAGTGATGTGATAATCTTGGATCCGTCTGCTCAGGTTGATTTTAAGATTCTTGACAGCATATTATGATATTACGATATTAATGACTTTGAATATTTAATAACTTATTTAAGAGATGAAATAATGGCGATGAAAGTGCGGAGTGCGCTGGGGGTAGGATTTAATATTAGATTGAAATGAAATAATGTATCAAAATATTAATTACATTGCGAACCGTTTTGTCGACTCTTCACGTGACCAGACGGCTGGCTTTTTTTGGCCAAAGAATCAGCATTGCTCAACGTGGCAATGCTGTCAGTCTTCTGGGCACTTTTCCCTTTCTTTTCTTTTTTTTTTTCTTTGACAGTGATGGGCATGAATTTTTCGATGCCCTGTCGTTATTTATTTTATTTTATTCTTTAATGTGTCATTCTTTTTTGTAACTTTTATCATATCTTGACCGTTCCTTATATTACACAATATATTAAAGCTTAAAGTTTTGTTTATTTGTCTGACCACGCAAATCTCTGGATATTTCAGTCAGATTCGTAAAATTTTCAATTGATAGCCTTATTCTTGAGGAATATATGATTTGCTATTTAACTTCACGCTACGACCCTTAGGTGCGGGTAAAACCACGGAGCACAGCTAGTAAAAAATATTCTTAAGGACCTTGATGAAAAAATATGAGTCCGCACAATTTAAGTTCAGTTTTAACCAATATCTTACATGTCAGCCGCCAACTCAACTCCACTCTCGACATAAATAAATTAACTCTTGACTCGTCGGAATCCATAACTCCTTCGTATTATCGTATATTCAAACAAATCAATTCATAACTAAAAGGCGCTCCCAAGGGCCCTTCTATTCCGATAAAACTTTCCATGGATAAATGGAAAAGGAGTTTATCGAAATTTAATGAAAACCGTCTTGAACACTCTCGAGTAAATTGCGACGATATTGGGAGCGAAAAACCACCAGTTTTCGATTATCTTCTTTTCATTTCCATTGGATTAACTGTCGTTTGACCACTTCTAAAGAAAAGTACCAGCCTTTTGTTGTGCTGTTATCTTGCTTACGGAATGTAATACCTAATATCTTGTTATTATTTGTTGGTATAGATATATAATAAATAATACCAGCCTGTCAGCCACTGTTCGGCAAAGGCGTGTTCTCATACAGAGAAGGCACGAGCATTAATCACCACGCTTGCTCAAGACGGGTTGGTGATTTCAGGCTGATATTAATTATAAGTAGTCCAGGTTTCACTAGTCTCGGTCTCTCCTCGTTTTCTCGTACGAAGTTTTCCTTCACTGATTTCAGTGATGTCTATGATAAATTTAGAAATTACATTGGTACTTGCCCAGATTTGAACCCATAATCTCGTGCACAAGAGGCGAGGCCTAAACCACTGGGCCATCATGACACTTCATATAGATATATAAATAAAATAAAACATTTATTTCAGACAAAAAAGTCCATACGTAGGCAAAAGTAAGGTTGTAAGCAACAAGAATTTTGCTTATAACTAATGTTAGTAGGTAATATTTAAAAACAAGAACCTAGATACACCGTCTACCCGAAAAACTGGAACTAAAATGAATAAAAGTCTGAAATCACCAACCCGTCTTGAGCCAGCCGCAGCATGATGATTAATGCTCGTGCCTTCTTTGCATGTGCAGATTGCCTTTGCCCATTAGTGGGACAGTAATACGCTGGTATTATTATGGATATATATCATAACAATCTTTGGGCAAACTGAAGTGTGGTCTACCTACAAACGTGGTTCATTACATACCAAGGCTGCTCCGTGCCTCAAAAATCACGGGGCAGTCTTGGAGCAGTTAAGCCACTAGTCCCGGCCTAGTTGCAGGTAGTGAGAAGCGAAGTCTAACAACCAGTCTTACCAAGGGGTGGCGTGTTGCCCAGTAACTGTTGTGGGGGTTAGATAGGCAGTCGCTCCATGTAAAATACTGGAATTTAGCTGCATCGTAGTCTAACCGTAGACTGGAAGCCGACTCCAACATGTTTGGGAAAAGGCTAGGCAGATGATGACGACTGTGGTCGCAGTTCAATAAATGAATTTGAATTCCAATATGGTCGCCCGTTATTTATTTGATGGGATCATACATTAAACCAATAAATCGAGAGATTGGGTTAACATACCTGTTCGATACAAATGTTTAAATTTCCATAATGTTGGTATCTATGTATGCAATACGATACTAGAATTTGTATCATATCCGGTAACATTTTCTTTTCGTTTCATTGTCAAATTTACCAGAATAGAAGGCAATGATTTAAGTAGAACTCAAAGTACATTAAAGTGTGATTTTATTTTCGCAATAAAAGTGAATAATAAGCACCCTTTTTCTTATTCACAAAGATATAAGAATAGAGAAAGGAAACACCTTTGTTAAAAAGTAAAAAGTTCTCGGAAAAAATATTCAGGGGAAGAAATGGTTACGTGTGAACGCATAAAACGCAAAAAATTGTTCCGTTTTTCCGCTAGAAATAATGGGGTTACCTACTTAATTATTCGATTATATTACGAATCCTTATTTAAGCTTATTGTGCAACCGAAATAATAAAGCAAAATAGGACCTAATATCGCATATGTTATACAATAACAAACCACTAAACCGAATATTGGAACAGATAACGACCTGAGGCCTACTGAGATTACCGGACCGATACTTAAGGCTATAAATATTCATGTTTATTGGGCAAATGCAAAATGGAGCGAAACGTCTGAAGGGACTTCGGAGTAAGATCCAAGTCTTATAACGAGCACTTGATGAAAACGGGTGCGGAGTCGAATTAAATCTATTTCTGTGGGTTCCGTACCGAAAGGTGCGAGCGGCGCCCTGTTATTGGCTGTTACTAAGCCTCCGCTGTTCGTTCGTCTGTCTGTCTGAGGGCTGTATCTCATGAATCCTATTATGTAGACAGTTGGAATTCTCACAGTGTGTATTTCTATTGCTGCTATAACAACAAAATATAATTCAAGGCCAGCAGGTCAGCAGTATTGGATCCATCAATCGTAATATAAATAGTTGGGGACCATTACCCGCTTTTGATGGCCTATGTTGTTAAGCTGATGTTCCAATTTTACGGCAGTCAGGTACCTAATCCCACAGAGACGTGAAGTCACGCCTGTTTCCCATGGGGGTAAGTAGGAACTACAGAACGCCACTACTTACGTCTGGTAAACAGGCATACTGGTTGGAAGTACTCTGCGCACCTCACCTTTCTGAAGAACATCACCAATAAGGTCAGTTTATGTCCTTCTACTTCGATGTGAGTGAAAACGCTGGGAAGGGAGTTTCCAGTCATGTCGGCCTTGCAAATACCTTTTGTTACTTGCCTTTCATTGATCCTCTTAACATGACCAAACTATCTAAATATTCTGTTTCAATTTCTTTAACTATAGATATTACATGACTGCTATATTTCTCGAAGGGTTAGGCAGAGGTGTACCTGCACTACACCGACATTTTTAAATCCCATGAAATAGGGGCGAGCCTATTGCCCTCTACCGAGCGCAAAACTACTCCCATCTGAGAATCTCCAAATGGAAATACCTGATAACACTTTACCCGGCCCGTCATTCAAACCCAAGACCTCAAGCTCAGCAGTTAAGTTTTAGAATAGACCAACGAGGTACGTCACTAGACCAAAGACAACATCTTCTTTTAAACTACAACGTTTTCTTATCTCTGGACTTGAAAGGAGACTCTAAGTCTCTGACCATTCTTCTCAAAATAGTCAGATAGGGAAACACCAACCCAGTTGAAAATAATATTTTACCTATTGACATTTAATAACCTATTTACAGAAATAAATATCATTTATCATTCTTCGAGTTATCAGTCACAGTAAATGTGTAACTGTAACGTGTAACTCTGTAACTAAACCTATTTTTAACCCCCGACGCAAAAACGACGGGGTGTTGTAAGTTTAACGTGTCTGTGTGTGTTTGTGTGTCTGTCTGTGGCATCGTAGCTCCCGAACGGATGAACCGATTTAGATTTTGTTTTGTTTTGAAAGGTGAAGTAGTCGGGAGTGTTCTTAGCTATGTTTGATGAAAATCGGTTCAGCCGTTCAAAAGTTATTCGTATTTTACGCTTTGCATCTGGTTTTTTTTTAACTAGTGCGAAATAGGCTCGCTGCTCGTTTAAAAGTAAATTGCCTCGTGGACTTCCAATTTACAAGAAAAAATTGTTTTGCAAGTCATCAGTAACTTATTTAAGTCAAATCTCGGGATGTTTGATGTAACTTTCATTAAGTATTATATTGGTTTTCAGAATTGGTATCTAACTATGATATACGTACGAGTTTTTTTCAACCTATAAAAGAATAACTTCTTTTCAACTTTTTTCTAATTTGAAACTGTCTCGTTGGTCTAGTGGTCGCAAAAGTGACTGCTAAGCACGAGGTCCTGGGTTCGATTCCCAGGTCGAGCAATGTGTTATTGGGTTTTTTCATTAGGAAATTCTTAGTAGCAGCCCAGAGTCTGGATGTGTGCCCGGTTGATGGCAATGGGCTCACCCCAAATCGGGACTTATAAAACTAACTGTTAAAATATGGGTGTACTGTAGGTACGCCTTTGCCTTACCCTTCGGAACATAGGCGTGATGTTATGTGTGTGTTCTTTTCAACTTTTTCGCCTTTGATATGGATAAAAGAATATTTCTGTGCCTTGAGACCTACATATGTAATTTCTTTGCGGCCTTCGTCGTAGTAATTAACGCAAGAATCTTTTTAACTTTGTGAAAGGTGTGGCGAAAGGACCGTAAAATTTGGTATGGATATATTCTAGAATTAAAATATTAATAAAATGTGTTCAAGAGAATTAGTGGGAACACCAAAATTATTTATTTATTTACTTTTTGGTTTATTTACAATTAATGTTACACTGTTTATCCTAATAATATATGCAATATGATATAATCATAGTTTACAATATAATGCGATAGACACAGCTTTAATAAAAACAAAATGATAACAAAAATAAAATTACAATATCAGTGCAGAAATAACCATTTCAACAAGTTTTACACACACAGTAAATACAAAGATGACATCATCATCAATCACAGATATTTTTAATAAATAAATCGAGTTATTTAACCTTTTTTAATTGAAAATCTGTCTTATTTTTTATATTGTGATTTGTATTTGTTTGATGTTTCGTAACTTGTGATTATAATACGGGAGAACCTGAAATCAAACGATTTTTTTTGTCACTGTTAACAAGGAATTACGATACCACAAATATATTTTTTTTCATTTCCGGATTATTTAACATGGCGTACACGCAAATATACATTGTTTTAAAGAGTAGGTATGTAAAGGTAGTAGGTATATAATAAAAAAAATATTTAATATACAATATATTTTTTTAGTATAAAATAAAAATATATATTATATTTTAAATATATAATCTAATATAACGCGCGTTTCGCACTTACTTCCGTCCGGGTAGCAATTATACCTCTATTTTTAATTTCTTGAGAACTCTCCATACTTTCCTGTTGAGTTCTCAAGTTCTAAATATGGATATGCTCATGCCGTAGGACCTGTTTAAGACAAGGCATCGTGTATCTCAGTATTATTATACGTATAATTATAACCTCGCTTGATTCCCTTTGAGGCGTTTCTACGTTGTCATAGCAACTAGTTGTTCAATTACAGTTCAGGGCAGTCAAAGACGGAATTTACTTAATCTTCTGAGTAGATTAAGACAATAGCTGGAAGCTTCCCATTTAGGCATCGAAAATAGTTTTAGTTAACAAAGAAAATATGACAAATACGCAGAGGGGACACTAGCTCTCTGCGTGGTGGTTTTTAAAATGAATTCTGTCAATGAGTTCCCTTGTAAAACGAAGAGTGCTTCTTGATGAAAGAGTGTTTCTTGATGCCCATGAAAAGAATAGGATGTTAAAAAATAGTGTGATCTCAGATTTTTTTACATCTGAGCTTTAAAGGATCTCTGCGTCTCTTTCGGTGTTTCTTCTCAGAATTGTCAGATAGCGAAACACCAAACTAGTTTAAAAAAAAATGTTTGAATTGTTGACGTGTAAAAGTGTTTGTAAAAACCTATTTACAGAAACCAATATCATTTATCGTTAATAACTTGTGTTTAATTTTGTCTCGGTTGCGTGCAAGGCGGGTCGATAATTATTTTTACTCTGTACACTCCACGGTTCCCAAATGTATGAACGATTCAATGGTTTCATACTCTTTATACATATAAACATTTATGTGTGGTGATTCTGACGACGAGGAGGCCTAAGGGAAAAGTTATTTTTTAAATTGCGCTCCTTTGGTACTTTAGAAAATAATAAGATAAATATTTCTATCTTATCTACTATTGTACTAATATTTTCACTAACTTTGGGTATTTTTTTTGTCATATTCAAATACAAAGGTAAATATTAAAGTAAAATCTAGATCCTTGCGGATATTTAATAAGGGATAAGTATTTTATAATAAGAACGAGTACTTATTAATTCAAAGAAAGATATATACTACTGTGTTTGTGTATATATGTTTATTTGTGTATATATTCTATGTAGGTATTATATTTATAGTCTATAATATATATATATAAATATACATTTCTTTTCCCTTTTCTTTTAAGAAATTGCACCTGCCACTGTTTGTCTCTGCATCACCCAAAGGTTGACTGGTAGAAAATGCCTATGGCATTAAGTCCGCCTCTGTACATATGTGTGCTTAAAGTATTAAAAATAAATAAATACTATAAAAACTGCTTAATTTAATATTCCGAATACTAGATAACATAATAAAACATAACGCCTGTATTTCCTGAAGGGTTGGGCTACGTCAGCCCAACCCTTTTGCCCAGATTTCACCAGATGTGTTTAAGTCCCATGTAATCTCATCCTCTTGCCCTTATCCCAATTTCATTTGGGGTCGGCGCAGCATGTCTTCTTCTTCCATACATCTCTATTTCCCGTCATCTTAGAAGTCACCTCCTTCTTAGCCATATCAACTTTCACACAATCCATCCATCGTTTCCTGGGTCTCCCTCTACTCTTGTAACCCTCTACATTCATACTCAAAACTTTCCTCACAACATGATCCTCATTCCTTCGCATCACGTGTCCATACCATGACAGCCGATTTCCACACAACATCTCTGTCACAGGCGCCACTTTCAGACTTCCTCTTATATACTCATTTCTTATTTTATCCATTCGCGTAGCACCACACATCTCCCTTAGCATTCTCATCTCAGCTGCATGCAACTGCCTTTCATTCATTTCTTTTGTTTCCAAACATTCTGATCCATACAAGAGAATTAATGTATCATTAATTCTAAGTCCTATGTAATATGAAGAATAATAGCTAATCTTCGACATATACTGCTCTGACTGATAATGGAATCCTCTGACTTCCTTATTAGGATGTAATATGCTTGCTTAATTTCCCTATTTATATATTGTAATGGCCTAAATCGTCCATTAACTAAAAGCATGAAAAAACATTATTGAAAAGACTTTAGCTGGTCTCCAACTGACGATTTTTAATGGCTCCCGACTGTTTCAGTCGCAGAATTGTAGAATGGACTTGTTTTTATCTTTTTAGTTCATTTTTAGTTCATTTTTAACACAGTTTGGTTTCTGATTTTTATTTAAAGTTTAATTTTTGCAAAGTCGGGTTTTTCGAATTTTAAAAATTCACTTGTTTTTCCTTTTGCGGTACGGATGATAAGGATTATATTCGTCCTGCTTGGCTCCATTAATTCCATTGTTTTGTGCCGTATAACGCCCCTGAGGTCGATGATCATGTCGGTGTCGGAAAGAAAACAGTTACCATGAACAATCACATTTGTAGACGAAAGCTATTTCCCAAATATTATGCTTATTTGCCTTCACGTGGTAACCATTTGCAAGTAGGCAGGGCCGGGAGTCTCCCATGGGAGCCGTAAGAAGATACTAAAAGATAATAGCATGGAGTTTGATAACAGTATTCACTTATGAAATGGTTATGACTATGATAATAATGATGGAAAGGGATCTGGAGTAAATTACCTTTCGTTATAAAGTGCTTTTAATGTAGGCACTACGGTTTATTAACGTATTATGCTTGATTTAGCAGTTATCAGCGTTGTGCAGTTGTCAGTGGTAGAATTGGTCATCCATCTTATACCTTTAAACGAGCAATTCTTGTATATATATGTTTATATATATATGTATAAATAGCCTCGATTTAGATTATATATATATATATATAATCTGTATCTCGGAAACGGCTCCAACGATTTTCAAGAAATTTAGTATGTAGGGGGTTTCGGGGGCGATAAATCGATCTAGCTAGATTTCATTTTTGGAAGACGTCATTTAATCCGAGCTAAGCTCGGTCATCCAGGTACTCAATATTTAATTGTTTAATTGTGTAGATAAGTAAAAATTTGGTGTGGCTTAACACGTTTAATATTCTTATAAATGGTTTTGAAACTAGATGACGATGATGATGATACATTAAAAAAAGCAAACATTAACCACAATCCACATAACATCACAGCTGTATACCCCTGTATTGCGCAGAGGTGTGCCGATAGTACACCCACATTTCACCAGTTATGTTCAAGTCTCATGTAACAGAGAATATTGCTATCAACCGGACACAAATCCAGTCTCTGGGCTCCTACAGAGAATTCTTAATGAAAAATCACAATAACACATTGCTTGACCTGGGAATCGAACCCAGGACCTCGTGCTTAGCAGTCACTTTTGCGACCACTAGACCAACGAGACAGTTTCAAATTAGAAAAAAGTTGAAAAGAAGTTATTCTTTTATAGGTTGAAGAAAACTCGTACGTTTCCAACCCATGATCCCATGCTTAGTAATCGCGTTTGCGACTAGACAAACGAGGCAGTCCGAGGTATCGTTTACCGATCTCCACTCGGCAACGCCGCGGGCAGAAACTAGTATTTAATAAAACTCTGTCAAACAGAGTCTCGCTGCGAAGCCCCGGGTATTAGCCCAGGGGGCCTGTGTGTGCTCAGGCCGAAGTGCTCCGAGCCTCTGCTATTAAATTTATTGCTTCGGCCTTGTTTTGTGGTCCTAAAATTGCGGCGTCACGGATTCTTTGTGGTAAAATAGTGTGAAGTTCAGGTAAAATGTATTAAAAGTTATTTATTGCTCATGAGTTACAAATACAATATTTTCTTATTATTAAGTCTAAATGCCAACTAAATAGACATTTTAAAGAAATAAAATAAAAAGCATTTAACTATCCTAACTAAAATAAATCTTAACAGTAAATTATAGTACTCGTACGTAAATACATACACACATAAACTCAAGCCTTTTCCCATGGGGGTAGGCAGAAACTACAGAACGCCACCTGCTGCGATCCTTACATGCTCCTTTTGCTTCACTTAATTAAATTATAGTGAGGCGTCAAAAATTCTTCCCCATCGCTTTTGACTGGTAAAGTGGCCAAAAGACTGGCGGCAATGCCTCTGGGCAAATTAAAAGCCAACCCTAAGGTCTCTGGAATTTAATTTATAAATGTAGGTATCAATTAATTTAGTACAAGTGTATGATTTACCATCAAAATCCAGCAACATAGCTTGATACAAAAACCCTTATGCCCGTTGAAATAGAGTACAGAATTAACTGATTGCGCAGTTAAGGTACAGGTATCACCAAATCCTACACTGACATTGTGTTTACATGAATTGATTGTACGATTAATTCCAGATTCGTTTGTAATTCATTTATTTATTCAGCACAGGCTCAGGCACACAACGACATAATACTAAACATAGAAAACATAAAAATAAATAAAAATAATAATTATTATTATTAAGTATGTGCCTTACGGCTGCACGACCGTGTTAGTGCCTGACGCTGGATTTCAGCTGGACCTGAGGTTGTGAGATGTCACGGATATAAAACAGTTCTATAGTATGGTGTGAGTATGTGAAGTAAACACCCATACACTACTTTACATAATACCTATGCACCTGTATGTTACCACAAAGACTAAAAGATGTAATTAAGGCATTCCTTTTAAGTTTTGTTCCTTATGAAACAATATTGAATGGGTCTTTTTCAAACCTTTGTTTCCGTAAAATGTAAATGCTAAAATAAAAACGGAAAAATAAGCGGAAAATGTTAAGCTTTCCCGCGGTACTTAAAAGATTACTTTTACGAAACATAAAAACAATGCTTTAGAAAATTGTAAACCTCATTGTTCACCATATTGTCTGCAGGACCATTCATCTTTAAGTTGTCTAATCGATAGCAGCCTTGAAATGATACCCAATACTTTCGTAAGATTTATCTCCAAGATAAATTTATCTCGCCTGGCGACGGCTCGGCTCGGCTTAAAGTTTCTAAGGTTAGAACCCCAGGCTGAACGCGGATTACACGTATAGTCCATTATTGTCACAGTTTCTATTATTTTATACGTCATACCGTTACTACCTAGTTTTAACTTAGTACTCGCCGATACACTTTAGTTAATTAGCTAAGATAACCAATAGGGATGTGTCCTAGGTTAAAAATAATAAGTCTATTTGGTCCGTTAGTTTGATAACGAAAAAATATTGGACACGTATTTTTTGCTTACTCAAATTAATAAAAAGTGACAAAGATATAGCACCTCTAAGTTCAGTAAAAGGGGCTTATGACACGTCACTTCTACGTAAAAAGTGTAACGTAAAAAAAATACGTGTCCAGTATACGTATTTTTGTGTAATCCAACTATCGTACCAAACAGAATTTTTAAGGACTTTTTATCTATGTATTTGTCATGATTATTTCATACAATGAAATAATGAGAAGTTCTAAATTCTTGAATCCCAACACAACCATCGCTATTACACAGAGCCACGTTTAATTAGAATTGACCTATTTTGAGACTGTTCATTTTACGAACACCGGACCATCTAGTAACCGGTATAGTGGACAGTCAAAGGAAATTGCCACAACAACCGCAATGGGCGAAGGCATTGTTATCAGTTGACAAGAGGCCATTGCTGTTCGGATCGTTGAACGTAATCCTTTAATCGCATTTTAATCAACCAACAGGTAGGGAAGTGTTCTGTGGTCTATAAATGGCTGTGACGAAAACAGTTCATCAAAGAGGTACATGTTATCTATCGCCGCCTTTGAGTGAAACCTCGTATATGCGAAAGAATTAACTTTTCAAGAGGAAGAAAAAATTGCGACCTGTAAAATTTTACTACCGCAGCTTATTAAGACTTGCGAGTTTAAACGAGGTTCTCATTAACATTAAGATAGCATCATAGATAGCATTATAGGTTACTGATCTTTTTTTGTGTGAGGTTGTCTTTCCAAAATTGTATTAGAACAATAATGAACAAAATTGCATTTTTTAGCTTATCATTCTAAGGCGAAGATATGTTGTGGTAATTTAAACCGTTGTAACTGCAGAAAAATACTGTTTGAAGACCACATTCGTCTTTTGGAGTTATTATTTCCATTCCTTTATATTTATTTGAACAACAGTTTTCTAAGGACTTAAGAGGCTACTCAATGAATTCCTGTCTTCTTTGTTTGTGATACTCTAGCAGGGTCAAGTACCTATTATACTTCACAGGTATGGCGAATAGTATGTTTATATTTCACGTTAATATTATGAATGCGAAAGGTTGTAGGTATGTGTTTAAGTTTGTTACTCTTGTACACTGGGCATCGTGGGTTGCCCAGAAACTGGGTTGTGGAGGTTAGATAGGCAGTCGCTCCATGTAAAATACTGGTATTCAGCTGCATCCGGTTAGATTGGAAGCCGACCCCAACATAGTTGGGAAAAGGCTAGGCAGATGATGAATCTTTAACACTGAAACGGCTGAACGGATTTAGATGAAATTTGATATGAAGGTAGCTCATAGTCTGGATACATAGGCTGCTATAACCCGAAAGTATTCCCGTAGGATGGCAACGGCGCCTCATATTGAATTTTTATCTGCGAGCAACACCGTGGAGCGCAGCTAGTTGTGAATATCTGACTTTTTATAGTGTTTTTTTTACTTATTGTTCTTGGGCACAGGTTTGGTATATTATGTATAACCATTTAGCTAAATAAAATAAATAATGCTGGACAATCCACACAGCATCATCTAGGCCCAAGCTAAGCAGAGCTTGTGTTATGGGTACTAGATCACTGATATATTTAAAACAATATATTACATAGATAGATATTTTTTATTATACATAGCAAATACCCAGAACACCCGAACAAATTTTTGTAGATCGTACAAACATTTGTCCCAAGGCGGGAATCGAACCCGCAACCTCCTGCGTTGCAGGCGGACCTTCGCCCGCCGCGCCACATCGGTCGTCAAGCTGTGCTTTTGTGAGTTGTGTTTATGTTGTGTTGCGACAAATAAATGATTATAGATTAATCAGTTATTTGTCTTTCTATCTACATATACAAAAGCTGAATAGACGGACACAGTTACACGTTACGCTAATTAGAGTTTCCTTGACGAGTTGCAATTTCGCTCAGCGTGTCGTACGGGAACCAAAATTCACATCTTATATCATCCAATATTAACACCATACAGGTTTCAAAATGAGCAAACACTGGAACAAAGCCGCCTCATTATGAAAATGAACGAGTAGCCATAACTCATCATAAAGTGTTTATAAAAAACTCGAAATAAAATTTCGATTGCAAAACGTTTAGAATGGGGGTCCGTACAAAAACGGCCATCATTTATCTTTTAATTAATCTTTATGTTAATCCCACCGTTTTGTTATGAAAACGGGTATTTTAAGTATTCTCCTTGTGGTATCTTGGTACAATAATTTGTTTTGTTTAGTGGTCGGTCCGTTATGTCTGCTTATTTTTTTATCGAAGGACAATCGGCTTATTTATTGCCGTCAGTAGATGCTCTATATCATGGAGTAAGGTTTAATCTATTTTTGTAACAGGTTTTGACAGGGTTTGGAGCGATAATTTTGGTTAATTTAACATGATAAATAAATGTTTAAAACGTTCTAGTCTAGTGATCCCAAGCGCGACTACTGAGTGTGAGGTCCTGGATTCAATCCCCAAGTCGGGTAGCGTACTATTGAGTTTTTCCAATTGGAATTTCGCCCCCGAAACCCCTTGCATATCAAATTTCATGAGAATAGTTGGAGCCATTTCCGAGATCCCGATTATATATATATATACAAGAATTGCTCGTTTAAAGGTATTATATAAGTTTTATATTTGGTTATTTTGCTTTATTTTTCTTGATAATAAACAACCCTGGATTCGAATCCGAAACGCATGCATTCGATTGTTAGAACTTTTAAGAAAATATACCTAATGTCGCCCACAGTCCGTTTTAATTCTGATCCTTTATATTTTCATACCACATTGACATAAAGTAATTTTCAGCCCCAGCGACTCTGTTCAATATTTACGACATAACATTTGATGCTATTCGAAGTACACTATTTGAATATAGAATATCGTGTATTTTCAGAATTCATGCCTTTATCCCGACACAATGTTCCAGCAGTGCATTACAAAAGTTTTGCCAAACCGTGCACGCGAATTTCACCTCTAAAGCAACATAGTAAAAATTATTATGGAATCTAATTTTAAGTAATGAACTTTTACGAAGAACTTTAACGACGAGAGGGGTATTACGCTAGAACAATTCGATAGTAAGGATACAAAAAATTACAGCATTCTCTGTTGCTTAAAGGACATAAGCACACATATCTAACCGGAAAGGGATCGTTACCGTTCGACGAGGCGAGGCGATTACGTTACGTTTCCGATTAGTGTGCGTTGCAGTAGGGATTCCATACAAAGAATACTGCACGGCTCGAGGTGATAAGGTGACGATCCCTTTCAGAGTTGATATGTGTGCTGTGACCTTAAATCTTCCTGAGCCTGTTATTGAATCGCTATTAATCATATTTCCGGTACCAAATTGACAGTGACATAAACTAGCTGAAAGACTCGATTGCTTTTTGGATGGCCTGTAATAATATAGTTATTCAAACTTCTTCATTTTTTTTAAAGAAACTTTGCCCCACTCTGAAAATTTATCCTGCGTCATGGGTGCGTTTAAAAACATTTAATTTCACATACACAAACAGCAAGACCCGGAACAACTACCTATAGGCCATACATATATTTGTTCCGTGCGGGAATCGAACCCACGACACGCAGCGAAGCAACCGATCGCTCATCCACTGCACCAATCGTGCCGTCAGTTGCAGTTATTGTAGATACTACTTCCCAAATATTTAAATAACTTCAACGGCCTTACAGTATTTTAGATAAACATTAATCACCATCCATTTTTCAGTAGGTAATAAACTATATAGACTTGGAAGAGCTCGTAGACACATATTGCTACGCCGTAGAATTCTTGTAGCCGCGTAGCACCGAGAGCGTCAGTGCTACTAACGTCGTTACAGCTAAAAATAGAAAAGAAAAATATTTTACCTGAAGAAGAGAAGACATCTCAGGTTTGCTCAAAATAATATTTACTTGGAAATAGAACCAGCTTTTCCCTAATAAGGTAGAGGATTAGGGCAGATATAGAATTTATCAGAAAATATTTTATTAGAATATTTTTTTCGCACTATGGAAATGAATGGCAGAAGCTGAAGATTATTTTACGTATGTACGAGTATAATACTAGCTATAAGAGGCGGATTTTTTCAGATACAAACTTTAATCCCTTAGGTTTGCGAAAAATGTTTATAACAAATATCCTTTACTCTCCAAGGACCATAACTTCCAATTTCGTATCCATTTCAAGTTTCGTCTCTTCTAGTCAATAACCCTAAAGCAACTTGTTGGTTCTCGTAGACCTTTGTTGCTACGGCGTAGAAATCACGTAGCCGCGTAGCACGTAGCATTAGTTTATATTCAAGGCATTCTGTCTATATCACTATATTGCCCGTCTACGGACAAAATATATATCTAAAGTAAAACTTTCACACCATGTTTGCATCTAGTACTTCATAATTTATTTATTTATTTATTTATAAAAATCTTACCTACACTATCATTACAGATCTATGATCCAATGCGACAGATTGGCCTTACTAACTAAATCCTAAATCTACACCTTATACCTAGTTAAAATATCTTAATCTAAATAACATATAACATATAGTGTAACTTTTGCGAATTCACTCAAGTTAATATATAATTCTATTGTTATACCTGTAATCTTTTCAGTAAACATTTTTTGCGCTACTAAATCTAAATGCTACGTTTTCTAGAGACAATTAGAAACATGAACTGCAAAATGGTCCTAAACACAGCTTACTCGCTTTTTTCCGCACGAATGCACACAATTTTTTCAAGGGGTACAACACTAATTGGACTTCTCAGAACAATGTTCTGCTGTAAACAGGTACTCGAGAAAACTGCATCCGTTGGGGCCTGCGTGGAATTAAATTTTACTTAGAACATGTTTGTTTGTAAATAGTGATCGGGCTACCTAATATCCAGTCATTATTTATTTTAATAACAACACTGCGACTGTTCTTTACGCGGAGAGTTGGGTAGAGGCGTACCTACAGTGACATCCACAGTTATGTTCAAGTCCCATGTAATACGGGGCAACCGCGCCATCTGCCATCATAATGCCATTGAATCACTCACTAAAACATACATAAACAGGTGAATTCGTCTCTTACATACAGAACTGATGCACTTGCAAAGTAATAAAAGAGCAAATCACATAACATCACAGAATTTAGGTTTTACAATAAACGGATAATTAAAAATAGGGTAGTAGACAAGCCGGTACGAAAAAAAGAATTATTTAACAAAAAGAAAATACAACTAAAATAAAAACTGGATGCAGTAGCATTTTCGGATCCTAGAAGATACAATAATTCGCATAGGACTTATCGTCGAAAAAAAACTTTAGAACCATAATATCTCTCATAGACAAAAACTAACAAAGTAAAATCAGTATGTAAAGTAACATACAATTAATTATTAATAGATAATTTTCCCTGTTAGGCCCATTCCCCAATATTCAACAGGGAATAAATTACAAATCATAATAGGTATTTCATGTTAATTCACTATGTTTATTTAATGTGCCTGGTACTATAATATTCATGGGCCTTATACGATTATTAATGTTTACATAGGAAAAATATATCGTACCTTTGTGTTATCATAAACTTGTATATAACACACATACCTACAATAGCCTTGAAACGCAAGAAAAATCAATCTTAGGTCTTTGATAGATGTTACGTGTAGTCATAGTCATGGATGACGATCTGCGAAAGACTGCAGGCAGATGCTGGATGCGGCAAGCTGAAGACAATGCTCGAGCGCTGGATACGACTACACACGGTCAAGTAAACACTCGCACGAGTATCTGGGTATCCAATGGGTCATACATTTTATTTTTGTATTTAGTTTTTGTCTCATGTTTGTCATTACTAACATTAGTTTCTCATAAGTATTTCTGTGTTACTAACAATTTTTATGGATGTTTATCTGAAAATAAATGAATAATAATAATAATATGGCGCTCATTGGGAGAGGGCTATGTCCAGCAGTGGACTAGTATAGCCTGATGATGATGATGATGATGACGCGTAGTCAGAAGCTCGAAAGGCTGACTACTAGTCTTATCTTACCAAATGATATTGTATTACTCAGTGATTGGGTTCTGGAGGTCAGGTAAGTATCTTCTTGTGAAATACGGGTATTAATTTATTTATTTAATACTTTAAGCACACAAATATACAGAGGCGGACTTAATGCCATAGGTATTCAGCTGTATACACTTAGACTGGAAGCCGACTGCAGTCGAAAAGGCTAGGTGGATGATGATGATTTAGAATATCTCTGTGGTGTAAACCACGTTCACGTATACCACTCCACAGTTCACAAGTCACGTTATAGTGTTAGAAAAGTGAAACTTATTTTTTTTATATCCTCTGCTGCTTATTTCAGATTCATTTCGTTGCGAGACCCAAGACAGTTCAATAGAGATGTTGACAAATTTTCGGAACTGCTATTATTTTATTGATAGACACATAAAAGGAAATTGTATAAATAATAAAATTAATTTAAAAGAAATAATAGATTATACTAAAATATTTTTTCACATTTCCCGCTTCTAAAAATGACAGCTGCTGTCACGTGACTTTCATTTACGTCATATTCCGACACACAGTACATAAGTGTCTATCAAACATATTTCTCTGTTATGAGGGCAATTGACAGCTCGTTTATTGGCATGACGTAAGGCGCTCCGATGGGTGTACGTGATGTAAAGCTTTTTGTATGAATTGAGGATTTATTCAATAAAAATAAATGATTTTAGGTATTAAATATTACAAATGATTTGGATTTTAATTAATATTAATTTGTGATTAGTGTCAACATCCCTATTGTTTTTCCAGGACTCTTTGAATTTTTGTTTCTGGTCGATACTCGCTTGTAGGAGTTGCAGTGGTTGGGACGCGAGTGGCGAGATTGCCCTAAAAAAAATTGAACTAGGAATGAATTGCATAATCCTTTAGGGCTATAAACCTGTAGAACACAGTGATATACATTGGCTTAACGCATTCGCTTTAAACAAAATTACATTTTAACAATTAGTAATAAATCAATACTGCCTCGTTTTCAATAAAGAAAGAAAAAAAACTTTTATCGCTCAGATACATAACGACACAATACTAAACGTAGAAGACATAAAAAAGAACATAAAATAAATATTAATAAAAACAACTAATTAACAGTGTAAACCCACTGTGTTCCTGCTTGTATTAACATGTCATGATGTCGTATGAAACGTGCCTATCCTATCGAAATACTCGACAACACAATCCTTCAAAGGGAATTGTTTTAAGCGGAATTGATTAAAGTGAATGCGTAGTGGCAGCCCGCAAAATTAAAATTGTAACTGCATTTTTGCGATTTGGAGCTCAGTATTAGGTTGTATGTTATTAAAAATGTAATTCGCGACCGTTAATGTACATTTCACGAAGTATACGACTTTTTAAGTTCAAGTTGTACGATTGAATAATTATTTCATGAAGTCATAACATTTGGGTACAGACGCCAGCACATCAAGCTACCCCAATCTCTCAGATTTTCCCAATTGAACATGAACCTTTTTCTCTTGTAATAAAGTAAAAATCTATCAAAGAAATTTGACACATTGGGGTAGCTAGATATGATACAATTCAAATTAAGAGAGTTTTAATGGTTATTTTAATAATTATATTTCAATAAATGTATAATTGTTACGGTCGGGAATAACTTTTACAATAACATACTACCAAATACAGCTGCAAATTGCAAAAAAACCTAAGAAATTAAATTTCGCGAATTTTTTAAAAACAAGTCTTTTAAGAATAGACTTTTTTTGTTTGTTAAGTTTAAGTTTTATAGTATTTTAATTATTTGTGCGTATCCCACATAAATGATTTTCATTCTTCTTTATTTTAATCATCATCCCCTTACACATCAATTATCCCCTGTCACCGTGTCACCGTAGTGCGAACTCATCAGTCCGCAACGTCAGTCCGTCGCTCCCCTGTTCCCGTCACCGGGTGACCGCCAATCAATCCGATTGTACTGACGGTCGTGATCGATGCAAAAGGCCGCCATCCCGATAAAGTTGTTACACTTTAATGGCAGATCATTTACTTACCTATCGTGATATTTTTACGTTGGCCGATGTGCAATTCTAATTTAACAGCAAGTGGTACTTTAGAAAGTATGTATGGATCAGAATGTTGGGCCACAAAAGGACTGAATGAAAGGCAGTTGCATGCAGCTGAGATGAGAATGCTAAGGGGGATGTGTGGTGTTACGCGAATGGATAGAATAAGAAATGAGTATATAAGAGGAAGTCTGAAAGTGGCGCCTGTGACAGAGAAGTTGTGTGGAAATCGGCTGTCATGGTATGGACACGTGATGCGAAGAAATGAGGATCATGTTGTGAGGAAAGTTTTGAGTATGAATGTAGAGGGTTACAAGAGTAGAGGGAGACCCAGGAAACGATGGATGGATTGTGTGAAAGTTGATATGGCTAAGAAGGAGGTGACTTCTGAGATGACGGGAAATAGAGATGTATGGAAGAAGAAGACATGCTGCGCCGACCCCAAATGAAAAATTGGGATAAGGGCAAGAGGATGATGATGGTACTTTAGAAAGAAATAAAATATATATATTTAACACAGACTCAGCCACACAATGACATTACTAAATATCAAAAACAATGTAAGAAATAATAATAATGATGACAGAAGTAATATTTCTTTTTATTAATTATGTGCCTTACGGCTGCTCCGAATGGTTCCAGTTATAGTTTTGAAGGTCAGTCTAGAACTGAAGAAAAATGCAACTGGAACTAACCAAACTGCTGGTCTCAACAATTAGAAGGATGCTTGAAATGAATGGTAAGGTGACGCTAATTTTTTAGTTTTGACTACCGGTGCCCGCGACTTTGTCGGCGTGGAAATTTAATAAAACATGGGTTTTCATTTTTAGTGCAGTAACCTATTTTTTTTTGTAATATAAAATTAGTAGTATGTTACTCCTTATAACAAAGCTATCTGCCAGGAAAATCGGTTCAGCCGTTTCGGAGATAAACTCAAAAAAATAGACAGACAAACAATTTTAGTCATTTGTCTTTTGGTATGACTACCGTATAAATTTTCATATCATTTTCCTAGTCTTTTTCCCAACGTTCCCATTGTTGGGGTCGGCTTCCAGTCTAACCAGATGCATCTGCATACCAGTTTTTTACATGGAACGATTGCCTATCTGACCTCCACAATCCAGTGACTGGGCACCATACCCCTTGGTAAGACAGGTTGCCAGACTTTCGGACTTCTGACTACTCGTAGCGATTGTCAATGATCTACAATTGATAGACCAGTCTATTATTAACAGCCGGGACCAACGGCTTAACGTGCTTTGTGAGACAAATTTTCATATGTATTTGGTAAAAACCCCTGTAATTTGGACATTACAAACAGACACTTCAAGTTTATTTATTTATAGGTATAAATGTAGATATATATATACTTGCTAAGTGCACGTGAGTACAAACTTGAGCACTTAGTAAGTACTCCTAAGTATCTAACACATACTAAGATAATAACTGAAATATAATACGCATGAGTGAGTCGTATTTGGGATCCTCACAAGAAATAGCTTGCGGTTACTTTGTGAGACGTGTGCATACGACTTCTGAAATATTAATGTCTAAATTGAAACATCTATCAAGTTTAATACGTTTTATGATGAAACAGACTGTGAGTCTTATTTGTGATGATTTATTGAAATGAATAATCTGTATTTTGCTTATTAAAACTTTAATTAAATCACGAAATACTCGTATTACATCAATTACAAAGAAAAGCTCTAGTAATATTAGAATTTCTGTAGGTATATGACAGAGTGAGTAATTATTACGTAAGTGTCAAAGCAACCAAGCAAGCAATCTAATATAAAAATAGCTATGCCCGCGACTTTGTCCGCTTAAAATCATTTCAGCCATTTCGGAGATTACCTTAAACAAACAGACATACAGACAGACAAAAACAATTAAAATTGGTTTAAAACAACCGTATAAACTTTTATATCTATGTACGATCTACAAATATTTGTTCCGGGTGTTCTGGGTATTTCTATGTATAATAAAAAAATATCTATATATGTAATGTATTGTATTAAGTATATATAGTATATCAGTCATCTAGTACCCATAACACAAGCTCTGCTTAGCTTGGGGCTAGATGATGCTGTGTTGATTGTCCAGCAATATTTATTTATATGTATTCAGTAGTTTTTTTTTTTTTTGCTTTCTTTTTTGTTACCATGGTCCTGTCCAGGTAATCATAATTGTATTGGCTTATTCGTTAGTACAATTCCGAAGGTGCACTGACTTTTAAGATACAGGTTTTTTCCTAGTTTAGAAGTCAGGGTCCTTATGCTCTGGCCCACATAGCCATGATCCTAAAAATGTTAAATTTGTGTTCTTTTTTGGTAAATAAAAAGATTATTAAAGATTATTATTATAGTAAAAAGCTGTTATTTGGACATTACAAACAAGCACTTCAGTTTTATTTATTTATATGGATAACGACCGATGTGGCGCGGCGGGTGAAGGTCCGCCTGCGACGTAGGAGGTTGCGAGTCCGAAACCCGCCCTGAGACAAATGTTTGTACGATCTCCATAGATTTGTTCCGGCTGTTCAGGGTATTTACTATGTAAAAAAAATATCTATCTATGTAATGTATTGTATTAAGTATATCAGTCATCTAGTACCCATAACACAAGCTCTGCTTAGTTTGGGGCTGGATGCTGTGTGGATTGTCGAGTTTATTATAACATTTAATAGAACGAGAACTTGTATTTATTACGCCGTGTGTTATTATTACCGCAAGTAATGAAACATTGATACGAATGTCACAAACATAGGACCAATTATATTTGAACTGAACAATATAATGGGGCTGCCACAACTTTTCCACATCTTTTGCTTTGTTACAAACTTTATGAAACAAATGTTATTATTTACCCGCTCTGAGGAACTCGTAGCTAAATAAAAACAGCCGCACGTGTTGATCGCAGGTCAAGCTACGCTTGCTGAGGTCAGTCTGTGGAAAGGTGACCGATCGTAACTTTTCGAGACTCGTCCGTGTCTCGGAAATCACGTTAAGACGTTGGTCCCGGCTGTCAATTATAGATCTTTGGCAATCGTTACGGGTATGCAGAAGTCCGAAAGTTTGTCAACCAGTCTTACCAAGGGGTATCGTGTTACCCAGTAACTGGGTCGTAAAGGTCAGATAGGCAGTCGCTCCATGTAAAATACTGGTATTCAGGTTTCGGTTTTACTGGAAGCCGACCCCAACGTAGTTGGGAAAAGGCTAGCCTTTACCATTATCATTATTTACCTAGGTAAATAATGATTATTATGAACCCGCTTTAGTTATGCACAGCTGGGCTACACAGAGATCAATAATGTCGCTATATAGACTATATATAGACTTAGGATACAATAATCCTTTTTATTTAAGATTTTTAAAATCTGTGATGTACCTACCTAATCTTATTCGCAATAATCCACAGACACTGCTCTTAGAACGCCTGTTTAAGTGTTTACCTGCGGTATAACATCACGACTATGTTCCTCGATGGGTTAAGCAGAACTGTGACTATAGTACATCTTCTTTTCGCCAGTTATGTATAATTCGCATGTTATAAGCGGCGAGCTTTTTGTCATCAACCGGGAACAATTCCAGACTCCGGGCTACTACTGAGCACTTACATATAAACTATATTTGTAAAAGGCAAATCTGATAAATAATAGTTAAAATGTTTTTTGTCAAAGAAACGGAGTATGATGTAGACTTTCCAGGTGGTGCCAATGTCATTTGTTCAGGATCAGATGATGGAATCCTGGAGAAATCGAAGGAACTTTTCAAAAATGATAGGCATATCTGATATTCATTATTATTATAGCATTTATTTCAGGCTACGCCCATAGTGTTAGTAACAATGTTGGTACGTACTCGTGTTAATAGACATACATGTATTTTTCAGTGTGTAGTTTCATCCAATATCGCAGCATTGGAGACTATCTATCTATCTGCGAATAAACTCAAGATTAAGTAGAAGTAGATGCACTGCTTGGATAGTATTCTACATTTAAACCTTTTTTATTCGTTGCAAAAAATCAGGTTCGCGTTCAGAATTTTAATTAAACAATTTAAAATTCTGTAAGTACACGTTATAAACATTGTATACAAACGTAAACATAATTTAATCTCGTAGTTACATAAAATAACTGGTTGGCACTGGAGCAATATCTCAGTAATTGCTCAACATAATTTACATAGCAGAATAATTTGATTGTAATTGAAAGAAATAAATGCGTTATTATGCTCACATTTTTCAGTTATTCCCTGAGCGCGGTTTTGATTTATTTTTATGATATTCCTACCTTTATATATAACTGAAACGAATTTTATTGAAAACATTATTAATATCTGAGATATCTTTTTGTGTCTGCGAAAAAGAAATCGCGCATATAATTTTCATTCAGACACTGTCATGTAAAGTTATGAAACCTTCTTACCCAAGTTAAAACTGCATACCTACTTTCTACTTAAATATAACATAAAACCTCGTCGTTATCACCAGGCGTCTATGTCATCATCACTTAGGTTCGACCCGGTCATTAATCAAATTGCCGGGCGATAGAAAAGTGACGCAGTAAAATAAGGTCAGGCAAAGCAGACAATTAAGTGCGCACTATTTTCCGTAGAATTTTTTAGACATGATAAAATCCCATACAGTTTTGGGTAAGGATTTTAAAACCAACTATAGTATATGTACTATTTTTTATGATAGCAACACAACAACAGTCACAGTCGGGTTTAAGTTTTTGGCAATACTAAAAACATGTAGGACCCATTCATATCAGTGTTCATTTTAAAACGTGGTGCTAGGCAACTGGGCCTAACCCAGTAAACGTCCCTTTGTGCCTATTGACCTAGCTCTGTTCTGTCTTCTGCTTGATATGGAGGGAAGTAGAAATTATGTATTTTTCTAACTCCTCCGCTGTTCTTTTATAATAAACCTCGTTGCGGGATCCAAGACAGTTGAATCGTTTCTCCGGGACTCGTCGGGCTTTATTGTTTCGACTCTTTTCTGGTGGTTGCCACTGTTGATTCTAGTTTTCAGGAATTGCAGTAGTTTGGGAATAGTGTGGCGGGCTTGTCCCAAGGAAGAAAAATAGTAAAACCAACTAAAAGATCGTTCAGAAAAGTTATAATTAACTCACGCACATTTCCTTATTTGGAAATGTGCGTACAGCATCAGCTGTTATTAGGGTTCTGTACTAAAGTGGGAAAGTACCCTATGGTGTGATTTTCTCTGTCTGACACATCTGTGTCTGTGTGAAAATCACACTCACATCAATCAAAAGTCGATAGTATTAGAAGTCTCTAAGATAAGCAGATGCTTATCTTAGAGACTTCTAATACTATCGACTTGGAATATGGAACGGTTTTATAAAAGACATTGCAATTGATAGAAATGTAACATGTAACATTTTTAATGTAACAATGGCTCAAATGGAATAACAAGTCTTGTGGGATGTCATAAAGGACGAAAAATATATTTTCGTTTTGGACGCAAAGTTTTATTTAATTATAGTCAAAAAAACTCTGCACTTTTTACCCACACCCACGTATCACTAAAGTATGCTAACGATTGTAATATGATTTTCTAAATATTACAGAAAAATGAAAAGATGTTACTAGCACAGTTTTATTAAAAATACAATAATGATTTTGCTGCCACGGTACAGAACCATCCGTGTGTGAATAAGACTCGCTCCTTGCCGAAGCTCTATATTAATACGTGAATCAGATTTCGTGCACAGAGGAGTGTTAGATAGCATTGTTAAAGTTTATATGGAGAAGTGCAGAAAACTAAAACAGTCGAATTTCACCTACTGATCGACCACTAGTTTTTAAAAGTATGTAAAGGTGAAAAAAAACAAGAGATTATATGTAATTAAATATATTCATAAGTTTCCCTACTATAAAACTAGGGATTAATGTGTCCGTTACTGAGTTATCTTTCGTTTGTCCTCATTTCAGCACAATACAAAAAAAAAACAAAAAAATGTTACGTTGTTACGCGAGGAGGCGACGGCATGTAAACTCATTCTTATTTAATGGGTCGTTACGTTATGTAAATTCAATACGGTCTATAAAAGATTACGTTATATTAGCGGAAAAATTGTACGACAATTCATCTTTACTTGTAAATTAAAGAAGATAAATGCGGATAGTTATTATAAGAATGAAAGCCAATTAATAATGCCAATCATTTTGATTCAGTGAATCAAGACGGGAATTTCCCGCTTTGTGAATATTCTTCTTTTTTACAGTCAGTAAGGAGGTCGGATATTCTTCGTAGTCACCGATCCGTAAACTACGCGTGGTTATAAGGGCATTGGGCAACGCCTAATATCCCGTTACTGTTCATTTATCTGTATATAATAAGGCAGATTTGAGAGGGGTACGTCCTAGAGCGACATGACATATGTACTGACCTTATTGGTGATGTTCTTCAGAAAGGTCAGATGCGTAGTACTCGCAACCTAAACGATGCAAAAGGAGTATGTAAGGATCGTATCAGGTCTTGTTGTATTTCCTTCCTACCCCAATGGGTGAAAGTGGTTTCCGGTCCAACCAAATGCAGCTGAATACCATCCTGAACACCTCCATAACCCAGACATAAGGCAATCCCCCCCCCCCCCCTCGCCTCGCTTATCTGGGCGATACCCCTTGGTAAGACCGGTTGTCAGACTTTCGGGCAAATTAAAACCGGGACCATCAGCTAAACGTGCTTTCCGAAGCAAAGAAAAGTTTTGATATGTTTTGAACGGTCACCTATCCACAGACTGACCTCGGCAAGCGTAGCTTAACCTTTGACCGACCCTGCTGGCTGACAGATAGTAGGAAGTTGCGGGTTCAATTCCCCCCTTGGGACAAATGTTTGTACGATCTACCAAGATTTGTTCCGGGTGTTCTGGATATTTGCTATGTATAATAAAAAATATCTATCTATGTAATGTATTGTATTAAGTATATCAGTCATCATGTACCCATAACACAAGTTCTGCTTAGCTTGTGGTTAGTTAGATGGTGCTGAGTGTGTGGATTGTCCAGCATTATTTATTTATTTACTTAAAAAAACATGTGTTGAGGAGTGTAGTAACTTAGGGTACTTTCATTTTAGAAAAATAATTACTCTTCTGCACATATAAATGAAAACCGTAGCGGGCACAGCTAGTATAGTAGTTAAGACGAGCTCCGAGAGTGAGTTTATGTATTTAATAAGGCCACGTATGTAATAAGGGGCGGTATAACCACTATTTATACTTTCAATGTTTTAATTGGCTTCATACATACTCATACAGGCTCGTTAAGGTACATTATAGGAGCCACGTAATGCATAACTTTCAGTAAAATATGTAATGAGGTCAGAAATATTATTCAGTACCAAAAATACCTTCTTACTTGCCGTCTCGCGGTCATAAATCACCATCAGTATGATTTAATGTATTTCTTGGTAGTATTTCGTAGAACTCGATACAATGCCGCAAATATTCGTTTCACATTTTTTTCTCATGCGTACCATACATAACTTGACACGACTTGTCAATAAATTGAATTGACGACACGGTTGCGGCGCCGCGTGTTGTGGGTTCGATCCCCACACGGAACAAATATTTGTATGACCTACAGGTAGTTGTTCCGGGTCTGGCTGTTCGTGTATGTGAGTTTAAATGTTTGTAAACGCACCCACGATACAGGAGAAATTCCTAGTGTAGGGAAACGTTTAAAAAAAAAAACTTATCGTAATTTTTTATTCGATATTTCGATGATTTTTTGGCGATACATATATGTATTCATTTCGATATATCTATATTAGATGCTAAGATGGTTTGGTCACGTTAAGAGGAGGAATGAAAAACGACTAACAAAACGTATTTATAAGAAAAAACGGAAACGCAGGGAGGGGTCGCCTTAGAAGGACATACACGCACCTCATTGGTGATGTTCTTCACAAAGATCAGGTGCGTAGTACTCGCAACGTAGTGCGCGTACGACCACGTGTATGAACGTAGGCGAAGCGAAAGGACTGTATAAGGATAGCAGATGGAGTTCTGTAGTTTCTGCTTAACCCCATGGGAAAAGGGCGTGGGTTTATGAATGCATCTATGTATATAAAAATAACGAGTACCGAAAATCTATCTCAACTTTCAAAACAAATCGATATATTTTTCATAACTAATGAAAATAAGATCGTAAATAGGTTCACGGACGCTGCTAACGACTGTTACAGCTGTTAGGCTTGTCTAAATATCAATATATTGTTTGTTTTATTAAATATTTCGGAAGCGATATCACAATATACTTAGTAGTTAAAAAATATCGATACAACACGATAATTTTTAAACTTTTGCGACATCCCTAACACGACCTTAAAGTCGATGTTTGTTTACTTCATACGCTCACATGGCGCTGTAATAATTTCTAGGTAAGTAAACAGCATTTGCATGTGTTAAGAAGCCTGCCTAACTGAAGGGCCAAGGGCTCCCCGCAAGTCAAACATAATCATTGGTCACCGTTATTTTCACTCCTATATCCTTTTATAAACTTGAGGTGCTCGTGGCTAACTAAAACAGCCACGTGGTTCTGCGACGCTTGCTGAGGTCAGTCTGTGGATGGGTGACCGTTCGTAACATATCAAGATTCTTCCGAGCCTAGGAAAGCACGTGCAGCAAAGATAGTCTTTAGGCAGGAAGTCATAAGCACGAAAATCTGACAACCAGTCTTACCAATGAGCATCTTTGTGTGCCGGTAGTAGTAGTGTTGGCCAGTAACTGGGTTATGGAGGTCAGATAGGCAGTCGCTCCGAGTAAAGTAATGGTATTCAGCTGCATCCGATTAGACTGGAAGACGACCCCAACATGGTTGAGAAAAGGCTAGGCAGATCATCATCTTATACCTAGAATATGATGCTTCTCCAAAGCCGCTATCCTTTAATAAATTCGTACCGTATGGACATGTCTGACATTTAATGTATTTACATATACTATATGCTCTTACTAGATAAGAACAGCATCGTAAAACTTAGACTGCATAAAATAAAGTGATGATATTTATGATAACAAGCTTAGTATATCCATGTATATTGCTCGACATACGGTATTTTATATTCATGGCTTCTAATATTAGATAATGACGTCATGGAAAGGTCGAGCCTCAACAGGAGACATGGATTAAAGTCATATAAAGATATAAAGTTTTTAAAAGGATATAATCATCATCATCTGCCTAGCCTTCTCCCAACTATGTTGAGGTCGTCAGTATTCAGTATTTTACATAGAGCGACTGCCTATGATACCTCCACATCCCATTTATTGGGCAACACGATACCCCTTAGTAAGATTGGTTATCAGATTTTCGTAACACCTTTCATTGCTGCACGTGCTTTCCGAGACATGAAAGAGTCTCGATATGTAATGAACGGTCACCCATGCATAGACTGACCTCGGCATGCCTAACTTTACCTTCGATCGATCCGTGCGGCTGTTTTCATTTAGCCACGAACTCATCTACCTATGATGTCAGCAGCAGCCCCCAAAATACTACTGCTTCACTACTGCTACTGCTTGATACTATTTCTGATCGGACTAATGCCCAATTAGCATTCGTTCCTTTATCCGTCCGAATTCGGTTGAAGTTCGAAACAATAGGGAAGTGTCCTTAAAAATTCTGATTGTTCCGAAAGTTGCTTACTCAAAAATACTGGACACGTATTTTTTATTTTGTCACGTAAACCAAAAATGACGACGATATAGTGCGTTGAAATTGCGCGTGACGTCATGCCGTGCTTCTTTTTTAACGTAACAGTGCCGTCACAAGCCCCTTCTCCTGAACTTTGATGTGCTATATCATTGTCACTTTTTATTGATTTGAGTAAGCAAAAAATACGTGTCCAATATTTTTTGGTAATCTTACTGACGGACTAAATAGACTTAATATATTTTTACCTAGGACACATCCCTATTGAACCACTGGGCATTAATAAACTCTTGAAAATATTTTTAACAAACAACTCTCAAGGGATTTATCGAACAGGATGTTTCGAATTGCAATTAACAAAACAATTAGTAAAGTCGCATTAAGTTGTGACGTAATATCTCATTAGTCTTTGTTATAGCCCAGCATTGTAAATGAAGATAGTAATTATCGGATTTAACAGTATTCAGACTGCGATGCAGCGAATAATTACTGAGAATCATGAAAATGTTATTAAGAACAACGGTAAAGTCGGAGGTTATAAAAACTTGTTTTTACAGAATACTAAATGAACCCGAAGAGGATTTAATAAATTAGCGTAGTTTAACTTATAGCATGGCAACACTCTAGAGACGTATCATGAATTATTATGGGTGGCAATAAAAGCGTAACTGAAATATGTGGAGATTTCAGTTTGCTCGTCAGGTCCACTTCATTTTCTCATGAAAAAATATTATGTAGTAAGTAAGCATATATATTTTACCTAACATGAAAGCTCTGTAGAATTTCTAAAGAAAATCTTTCATATTTTAATCTTCGATCCCCTTTAGGTATGTGTAGGTACTATGGTTCGTTTATTTTTTTAATCATGACGGAGTGGAAGCTTTAGAGAAAGAAAGCTTTGCAAAAAAAAATCTTAGCAGCCATTTACAGTTCGGTATAAGTTCTTTATATCTCGGCTATAAGTTCATGGCTAAACAAAAACAGACGAACGGGTTGATCGAAGGTTAAGCTACACTTGCCGAGGTCAGTTTGTGGATGGGTGACCATTCGTAACATATCAAGACTCCTTCATGCATTGGAAAGCACGTTCAGCCATTGATCCCGGCTGTCATTTGTGGATCTTTGACAGTCGTTACGGATGTCGCCGGAAAATCTGTCTTACCAAGGGGTATCGTGTTGCCCAGTAACTGGGTTATAGAGGTCAGATAGGCAATCGCTCCATGTAAAATACTGGTATTCAGACTAGAAGCCGACCCCAACATAGTTGGGAAAAAGTTAGGCAGACGATACTTTATGTATTATATTTATATATATTATTTTATTCACCACATTTAACCATATACGGTTTACTTATTACAGTAATGAAATGAGAGAGAAGCCTCGTAGCCGTGGAAACTGTGAACTAAGTGCGTCAATCATAACTGTTACTAAATAGTTCTGAACTAATATAAGACAGATAGACAAAGGCACCGGTTTCAATAGCGATCAATTTGCCTTTATCTCTGCAGTTTATTGCATCAATTCAACCGTGCGATCCGTGATTAAATTGACAAAGCGGTTATCGATAAATTACTCGTAGATAACGTGCAACACTAGCGATATATTTGAAACTTTACCTGCACTATAAAAGCTTGTTATTTTAAAAATAAAGTACTTACGTTGGCAACTGCGTCTTGTTATGGTAACTGCCACTTCAGATTGTATGGCTGAAATGTTTTCCTCTAATCTTGTAACCTGCAGTAACGATACGTGTATTGGAAATCTGCAGAGGTCTTAAACGAGCTACCAACTAAAATATAAGTTGGCAAGCCACTTCAGCCGTCTTCCCGGTCTTCCTCATCAAGCCAGTATTTCCCCGAAAGGTTGTGCAGAAGTGTGCCTAAGTACACCTACATTTTACCAGTTGTATTTTTAAGTCCCTATAATAGGGCGTGGCTATTGCCATCAACGGAGCACTCACCCAGACTCTGACCTGCTACTGAGAAATTCCTAATGGAAAATCCCAATGACACATTGCTTGACCTGGGAATCGTACCCAGGACCTCATGCTTAGCAGTCGCGTTTACGGCCACTAGACCAAGGAGGCAGTACAGAGGCATGCATATTGATTAATATTTTGTATCTATTACTTACTACATTCTAAAATCCGAAAAAACCACACATGGCTGGATGACTGATATTTTTTCTTTTAAATATGAGTTGTGTTTATCTTCATAAGCTATGGCAATAACTTCTTAACTGTTTTTTCTTTTTTAATAAACGTTGCCCCACACTAGGAATTTCTCCTGTTTCGTGGGTGCGTTTACAAACAATTAAACTCACATACACGAACAGCCAGATCCGGAACAACTACCTGTCGGCCAGACAAATATTTGTTCCGTGCGGGAATCGAACCCACGACACGCAGCGCAGCAGTCATTCGCTCAGCCATTGCGCCAACCGTGCCGTCAATTGTATTCATGGAAGATGGTTGGCCAAGCCACCCAGGCTAAAAACTCTACAGTAAACTTGTTTTATTCTAGATAGGCACAGAGGCTAGGACATCAAGCTACACCAATCTGTCAAATTTATTTGATAGGTTTTAAACTTCACACGAAAGAATAAGGTTTATGCTCAGTTGGGAAAATTTTAAGTTTGGGATATCTTGATGTGCTGGCGTCTGTACATCCTATACACATATCTGATTTATGTAAACAATACATTGAAAATATACTATTTTAAAAGAGTAAGACCTTCTTTGAATAAGTCCTTCTCCACATAAAACTACCTTTTGTTAGGGGCAACTAGAATCATCTTAGTATTTTATTTAACTTGTAATTTTGACGTTAAGACAGTGCCCTTTAAATGGTCTTATTGAAAGAAATGATGTTAATGTGCGTAAGCAAATAATATTACATCGAAATAAATGATTATCCATTTAGTCAGTCGTGTAATAGCGCTCACCGAAACAGTCGTTTTATTTTACATGACTCATCACCCCTCTATACATACGTGCACCGTAGGTACACTTACATTAACTTTGAGTATTTCTAACGTGGTACCTTAGTACTAAAAGGAATACTAGCTAAACTACTGTGCCAAAATAAAATGTAAAATTCCAATACAGAACATTTTTACAGAGTTGTCCGATTTATATTCACGCGGGTACTGAAAGCTTTGACAGGCCAGACATTTAAACGTGTGATGTTGCAGAAAGTTTCGCTTTGAACGTTAGAAAAATGGAGTGGAGGAAACGGGAAGTACAGAGTGATCTTTTTGCTCGTGGCTAAATAAAAACCGCGATCATGAGATACCCGCTGACAATCAGAGGGACGCGGTCAGATTTCAGATTCCAAAACAACACAAGTTTTTGAACTCTGTAAGATTGATACGAGGCGATGCAAACTAACAAGTCATCAAGTTAACTGTTATATAATTCAGAGTTGCCCACATGTTCATTAATGTCGTATCCCCTGAACTATGCGCAATGAACCTGTCCGTACATCTTGCATCAACTTAATCCTATCTGTAGACATGTACAGGTAGGATATTAATATTCGCAAACGATCCGGTCCATAGTTATCGGCGACTAATTGATTCCGGTCTGTCCCGAAAGACCATACATATTCAACGATTAATAATACCAGCCTTCTAATGTCCCAGAAGGCCTCTTTTCATACAGAGAAGGCACGAGCATTAATCACCATGCTTGCTCAAGCTGGGTTGGCGATTTCAGACTTGTAAATCCAGGTTATGCCACCTTCACCGATTTCTTTGATGTCTAAGATTAACTTAGAAGGTACTTTGGTAATTTTCCGGATTCGAACGCACAGCCTCAAGCACGAGAGGCAAAATTCAGCAACCCACCTTGAGCAAGCGTGGTGCCTAATGCTCGTGACTTCTTTGTGTAAGAAGAGGTATTTGCCCTGTAGTGGGACAGTAACAGGCTGGTATTATTCATTTTTCTGCTGTCTCGTTGGTCAAGCCGTCTAGCGCTTGATTACGTGAGCTGAACTCGGGTCGCAAATACTGTTTCTCATTATTCAATTAATAAATTCCATTAGACCAGTTCTCGTTCAAACTATGACGTGAATCCGTATAAAACACCCCTTTAAGCCAGAAACGTAATTAGCGCATAGAATTTATCAAGCTAGCATTTAAAACCCCTCGTCAGTCTTAGGATTATGCTACGGAACTCGTAATTACACCCACGTCGACTGAACGATCCATCATACGGATTATTTATAAAATGTAGGAGAAAGCGAACGAACAAGTTTTTAAATTATGAATATTTACATCGTGGCTGCGGTAGCTACAGCCGTTTGTGAAGTGATCAGTTGCCTAAGCTGTGAGCTAGAAACACGTATCTTGGTCATAACTATACTACCTCCCCCCCCCCCCCCCGGATATGTATATAATCATTTTAAAAATCTTCCCAAAAACGAAATCCTACAAATTTTAACTACGCAGATACAGTGAATGCCCGGTCATTTACGATAAAATTCCTTCCAGATATCACCTACCACAATATTTTAATAAACATTTCTCACTCAAAACGATGTCTACACGGAAACTCTTGGCTTGGTTGCTGTTCGGTGTACTTCAGTTAAGTGAAATAAGCCGAACCTTGGCAATGAACACTAAAAGAGCACTACGTTCTTCGGAGTGATTTTAATAGAACGTTCCTTGAAGCTGAACAAGATCTTGATGAAGATGTTACTATTCAGCGGAAAGAGTCCCTTTAGTTAAGGGAGGAAGGGGGAGACCAAGTCCGGTACTAAGAGTGGGAGTACCACGGAAAGCAAATAATATAAGTCAATCGAAATCTGTAAATAGATTAGCTAGTACCAAAACTACGAAGAAGAAACAGTCAGGGAAAGATTAAGGAAAATTGTAGAGAGCGGAAAAGTATGCTAAGCTTATTAAGCAACATGACTGCGAGGGAAGATAATATTGTGATAGAGGATATCTACATATATGTATATTGAGTGAAGACCGCGACTCGGCAAACGTAGTGTAGAACGCCCTCTGACCAGGTGGGGTAACGATCTGCGAAAGACTGCAGGCAGATGCTGGATGCGGCAAGCTGAAGACAGGGCGCTATGGCGCTCATTAGGAGAGGGCTATGTCCAGCAGTGGACTGGTATAGCCTGATGATGATGATGATATATATATGATATGATATGGTATGAACTCTTTGGACTCAACCTGGCTACCACCTTAGAATTGATTTAGCTAATTAATACAATGTTGCTTATTAACAAATTCACACCTCAACAATATGTCCCATACAAAGTAAATGATGTTACTATGTAAATCAAAAGAATTCTCTTAACAAACTCTGGACACAGGCTAGCGACCCAGGGTAACCTGCTTAGTTGGAGATTTCTCTCTTTCTTCTCTTCTTTCTTAGATCAACAGACGACTCCAGCCTGGAGTGCAAGTGTGGTGTTATGGCTCGTGGGACATCCTGATAACTTTATAGCGACATCTATCTCGCCACATGCGAACTAAATCTTACGTATCCTACATCGCGATATTAAAGTTATCCGAGCGATTGAACATTTATACAAGAACCCGACAACAACCGTTGATCAGTAGCCCACCAGACACAACCCCCGTCTGGTCGGAGGATCCTCCCTTTTCAATGGCGAATGAGGAACTTCACACCCTGTTGCTCAAACCCCCAAAGCGTGTCTTGTGTGCCTGCACTCAGCAGGATTTAATGGACGCTACTGTTGGCGCCAAACTCGTAGCTAAGTTCTGGGCCCACTTAACTATCAATTTTACTGGCATTGACACGCTAAGAAGAAGATATATAAATCAAATAAACTTTGTTTGCATTTATTGTTGAATCAAATCAATTTATTTACGGCCATACACAGCTGCGTTGTAATTGAAAACAACTTGAAAACGTATTCTACTTTCACCAAACCCAATAACGAACGACCTCTTTCACGTTCACTGTTTATTATTTTCATTTGAGGTTTGTGTTGTAAGAATTTACTTATACAATACACTTCGCCCGAGACTTTTAAACCGCGTGGATTTCTTACTTTTCGCCAGACGCGTGTGACTGTTAAAATTAAAAATGGAAGGCAGGCCACACGTGGTTGTACAATCCGGCAAAAAGATTGTTGACAAAAAATAATTGATGTGGTTTACCTGGCCGTTCCGTGACCGTTCGTAACATATCGAGACTCCTCCGTGCCTCGGAAAGCACTTTAAGCCATTGGTCCCGGTTGTCATTTGTAGATTTTTGTTACGGGTAGGCAGAAACACGAAAGTCTGACAACCAGTCTTACCAAGGGGTACCAGTAACTGGGTTGTGATAGTCAGATAGGCAGTCGCTCCATGTAAAACACTGATATTCAGCTGTATCCAGTTAGGCTGGAAGCCGACCCCAACATAGTTTTCAAAAGGCTAGGCAGATGATGATGTTTACCTGGCCAATCGCTCGCTAGCTAGTCCTAACATTATGCTGATGCCACTTAAAAACCCGACCCTAATTAATTGCCTCATCGATCTAGCGGTCGCAGCTGCCAAGCGTGCGGTCCTGCACTCGATAGCTAGAACCAAACTAATTTGGATCAGAGGCAATCTCAATGAGGAATGACAACAGTATCAGAGTTGTATGAATTTATCTGCCAGAAAATTAAACCGGTGCTTTTAGTTCATGAATGTACCTACCTATATAATCTGGCTAGCCTTTTTTCAACCATGTTGGGTTGGTTTCCAGTCTAACCAAGTGTTTTCTAAGATGCCCGTCGTACACCAATTCCTAGTGTTTTTGCTAGGAGCAAGAAGTGCCGCAACTAACTCTCCAGCAACACATAAGGTCTGATAAGTAGATGAGGTTTTGTTGTTGATTTGAATCCATACAATATGCTAAGTCATCATCTGCCTAGGCTTCCAGTGTAACCGGATGCAGCTGCATACCAGTATTTTACATTTAGTGACTGCCTATCTGACCTCCACAACCCAGTCAATGGGCAACACGATACCCTTTGGTAAGACTGGTTGTCAGATTTTCGGGCTTTTAACTACCCGTAACGTTTGTGAAAGATCTTCGAATGTCAACCGGGTCCAACAGCTTAACGTGCTTCCCGAGGCACGGAGGAGTCTCGATTTATAATGAACGGTCATCCATCCACAGACTGACCTCGGGAGGTGTAGCTAGCCTTAGACTACGATCGACCCGTGCAGCTGTTTTCATTAAGCCACGAACTTCTCCTAAGTAGGTAGCTACCTACTTAGGAAGAGCTCGTGGCTCCTGTCGATTGAAAAATAAAATATGAATCGTGCAAGTTTCCCATTTCTTTGTGAGAACGTTTTACAATATAACTTTCATCAGAAAACTTTATGCTCTATATAAAATCGCTAACATCAAAGCACTTCTTTGTCCAGTGAAGTAGAAACGTTATAAGATCACTAAAGACTTGAGTACGTGCTTAAAGGTTTTTGTTACATAAAAGCTATACCAGAGTAAAACCGGCCAAGAGCGAGCCGGTATCACAAAATGAGGGTTCCGAACCAATCTATGTACACTGATCAGTCCATAGAATGGTCGCTGCCACGGTCTGTCGGTCTTATCGAGGTCAAAATTTAAAAAAAAACTGCTATTGGTATTCATGATCCAATTTACCTTAAAGCTTCAAAAATATACACATACAACGTAATATATTACAGTTACTGAACGCGAAAACAGAAGTGGGGCTTGTCTTTTTAAGCAACTGTAAGACCGAAGCATTCGGCAGTAAAAATCTTGTAAAATATAGTTTAACACCTAATAACTGTATTAAAAACAAAATGTTTGCTCTAGAAACCTGGAAGATATAGGAGCTGGGAGCGGTCGTTTGTGCAAGTTTTAAGCAATATCTTAAATACATATTTATTTTAATTATTTCAGTCCAGAGCGCCCAAAAATTTAAAAAGTTTTTTAAATGATACCAGCACACGTTAGTATAAACCCATTTTTTCTTTGTATCTAACTTAAGCAAAATATATTATAAAATTGGTCTTTTACTTATTAGCTGTGTGCGCGTCGTCCGAGACATCATTATGCCGATATTAAATTTCCTAACGTTGCATCGAACTTGAGATTTTCTTTTGCGACACGCGCATAAGTGATGTTTTGAGGCGGAGACTGACTTGCAGCGTTTATTTGTAATATATTCATTTATTTGTGTTCCACAAGGTAAAACAAGATGTTAAAAAAATACTTAAAGTCGTTGTAGACCCTGTCAGGGCATGGCAATAAGTTAAAAATCTAAGCCATACATAATTATGTTTCATTCGAGGGGAGCTTTTTGCAAAACGGCGATAGCGAACGCTTGCTTTGAGCACTGATTCAAGTGCACTATTCTCTATGTTTTTTTTTTTCATCCCATTGAATCTTTGGAAATAATATTTTTATTTTAGAAAAAAGAGTAAAACGAGACACAATTTGTTTTGACGACGCGTCCACCTGCACTGGCTTGTTAATAACCATGCTCCCGCAATGCTCGCATCAAACGGCTCGGCTCGCTGCACTGACCACTGTAACGCGTTACAAAACTCGATACATTACAAACATAGTTGCAAGTCAAGTTCCACTTTCCTGTTGTAATGGAAGGAACCCTAAAAAATCAAGCTCGTGGGACCGGGTGCAACCTGTGCAGGACAATAAATGTTGCACGTGGCTTGACTCATGTCCTAGGGGAACTTATCTACTTACCCATATAAAAACATCTGTGCTTTGTTTCTTTATCCATACTTATTCCATACTACAAATACATTTAATATTAATATTATAAATGGGAAAATGTGTGTGTCTGTTTGTCCGTCTTTCACGCCTAAACCACTGAACGGATTACGATAAAATTTGGCAGATAGATAGATTGCACCCCGGGAAAGGACTGGGCTGCTTTTTTTTTATCAACAAACCACACGGGCGAAGCCGCGGGCGGAAGTTAATTTGTAAATATTTGTACAAATCCGTTTTTACACGTGTTCAAAAGCTCCACCCATAAGCTGAATTATGCAAAGGGAGGATCGAAGCGACTATACATACAAAGTCAAGGGCAATGTCTAGTCTTAGTAAAGAGATTGTCATCCATGAGATAAAGAATGCGCACTTAAATGGATCAGTAGCCTCTATATTGACTTTATTATTGTTTCCCTCTGAGCGGCTAAGTGGTAACAAAGCGCACGGCGCTATTGTATTTGCACACTTGGTTAGCCCCACAAAATTGCTCAACAAAACTTTTCTTATGTTCCATCAAAGATGGTATTCAAGCTGGCGTAAATAATGAAATTGAAAAGGTTTTTCACATTCTATACGCCTTTATGGAATATTCAGTTTGTTTTGAAAATAGCGTCACTTACGAACTTGAATATACAAAAAAATATGTATGTTGCCTTCAATAATTGTACAAGAAACACTTATCTAGACACTATGCAGCGATTCAACTAGAGAAAAGAGTCAATTCATTTTTAAAATACAATATTATATTTACTACCTAATGCAACTATGATGCGGCATACTTCTGTTACTATGTACGGGTGTGTGTATGTGTATGATGGAGAGATAAATATGGTGAAAACTTGTGCTTATTTAAAGTGTGTATAAATATAATTATAAACATATTACTTGATTGACTACATTGGGTAAAGCTATTGATATCTGTAGTAAATCCTCAGTCTTATTATAGCTCAATGTCAAGAGCCACTTCGTGACCTTGGTTTTGCATCCATTTAGACACAGAGGAGCAATGGAGCACAATTTACTCGTATGTTTGATCTCTACGTCTCTTTGAGTATCGAACTTCATTTCTACGAAGCGTAGCCTTCGTAGCGCGTAGCCACGCCGTAGCTCCGGTCTACTTTTTTAATTAAGTGCAGATAGCAAATTGTTAGACCGAGTGATAGAAACCGATTTAACACTTCCTCGCGTCAGCGAAAGTCGAGATTTACTCCCGGGTTAAAGAGATCCGGTTCCGATTTATACTCGTTTTATTCGATTTACTTTGTAAGCTGAGATTTCTTTTATGTTAGGCGATATTGCAAAATGATTGCTAGTATATTTTATGATGTAAAAGTTACTGTAGGATGGAAAATAATTGAAACTATTACAAAGTCTAAGGTGACTGAATACAATAAGCTCTACATAGGCTCTAGCACAACAGTAGATAATTTGATTCTGATTAATTAAACTACACAATTACTTCTAACTAGGTTTCGAATATCTGTATAACAATTAGGGCGAGTTGGCCCTAATTGGTGAAGGAGAGACGTAGTACCTACTAAACATGTTTCATTAATATACCAACTGAATTAGCATGATTATATAGCATTATGAACTCATCCGATTAATTGTACCTATGTTTTAAAAGTCCTTTGTAACCACCTTTCAGCAGTTTTTACATTCCGCACCTCGATCGATTCCGACACCACCTCGAGATTATTTTTCTTTTATTAGATAAATATTAGAAAATCGTGGCCAAATAAAAACAGCCGCACGGGTTGATCAAAGGTTAAGCTACGCTTGCCGCGGTCAGTATGTGGATGGGTGACCGTTAGTAAGATATCGAGACTCCTCCGTGCCTCGGAAAGCACGTTAAGCCATTGGTCCCGGATTTCATTTGTAGATCTTTGACAATCGTTACGGGTAGTCAGAAACCCGAAAGTCTGATAACCAGTCTTACCAAGGGGTACCGTGTTGCTCAGTTACTGGATTGTGGAGGTCAGATAGGCAGTCGCTCCATGTAAAAAACTGGTATTCAGCTGCATCCGGTTAGACTGGTAGCCGACCCTAACATAGTTGGGAAAAGGCTAGGCAGCTGATTAGATAAATATTAGTAAATCAGCAAGGCAGCTGTTGATACCTATGTTTTACGGACAGCAGTAGATCAACTTTAGTAAAGGAGTCAGCTCAGTACCTAAAAACTTCAAACGGTAATTTTAAAAGGGATAGGCAAAGACTGCAGTCCACCCCAATTTGACCAGCAATATTTAGTGTTGCAACCCGTCACAAATCCAGACGATCCCGTAGTCTGGATTAGATACCAACTGTTTTGTAAGTTAGTACCAAGACTTGACTTAAGTCGACTTGCAGTCCCAGCACCTATCACTACACTAACAAGACGGTAAAAATGTATATTTCAAGGTTATTTGAAAAAGCTTTGAATAGAAAACAACGTTTGAATTAAAATAATAAAATCGAAAAAATCCGGCAAAATGTGCTTCAGACCACGCGCTGTGGTTCCGCAGTTTATATGTGTTGAGTATGTGTGCGTGTGCCTACGCGCCGATAAGTACGCATTAGCATATAAACGTCAGTGCGTTACTAGCAAGCAGTTGTTTCACTCGTCTGTCCTCGTACCTAACATTGGCGACGAGTACCCACGTAAAGTAAAAGTAAAAATGCCCGGTACAGTTTTTGGTTTTTTATCAGTGTTTGATCACAATGTACAGTCTTGGGAGACATACAAATGCCGCATTAAACAGTGGTATGTGGCTAACGACATCACCGGGACGAGCGATCCTACGGGAACGAAGCGACGAGCTATCTTGCTAAGCGCACTCGCGGATGGCACACACAAGTTGGCGGCGGATCTCGCGTTGCCAAAGCAGTTGCACGACGTACGGTATGAGGACGTACTTAAGCTTCTGGACGAGCATTTCACTCCAAAGCGGTGTGGTTTCGGCGAACGGTTCAAGTTCTACGCAGCTACGCAACAAGAGGGGGAGACATATGCACAATGGGCCGCGAGGTTACGAGGTCTGACGGCGCATTGCGGGTTCTCTAATGTGGAAGAAGCCCTTCGGGACAAATTTGTCATGGGAATGTTGCCGGGATCTGACAGAGAAAAGCTATTCTCGAAAGATCTCGCGGGCCTGACATTAACAAAGGCGATGGAGTTAGCGGAGAACGCGCGGAGTGCACGTGCGGCAGCGGGTGCCGGGGCGCAGGCCGCGCCGCACGATCAGCTGTTTAAGCTTGGGCGGGTGACGGAGTCGGCGACGCCATCGCATCGAGAGGTTGAGCCTAGTTCGGGAGTTAAAGTGCAGTGTCAAGTGTGTGGCTATCATAATCACGATACATCCCAGTGTCGGTTCGCAAAGGCGAAATGTAGGAAATGCAATGCTACGGGGCATCTGCGTAGGATGTGCAAAAGAATAAATTATGTAGAATCAAGAGCTGTGGACGAAAGCGACGATGACGGTGAGTGTTTTAATATTCGATCAGTTAAAGGGGAACCGATGATAGAAACGGTATCGGTCGCAGGAATCGAGTTAAAATTCGAAATAGATAGCGGGTCGGCCGTTACAGCAATTTCTGAGGGAACTTATAAAACATATTTTAGCAATGTACCATTGTCGATGACTAGTAAACGTTTATTTTCATATACGGGTGATAAAATTGTTTGTGAGGGTATAGCGCAGTTACAAGTAACATATGCGAACACATCGCATGTACTGTGTGTTTATGTCGTGCGAGACGGTGGTCCACCGATTCTCGGTCGCGATTTTATTTCAAAGTTTAGATTAGAATTGTTGCCGATACAATATTGTCATCAATTAGATACAAATGATTTGTTTGATACATTGCAATGCCGTTATCCATCGGTCTTTTCGGATAAATTAGGATTGTTTAATAAGTTTAAAGTCAAATTACAATTAAAGGAAGATGCGAAGCCAGTTTTTGTTAGGGCTCGACCGTTAGCTTTCGCTTTGAAAAGTAAGGTGGATAAAGAAATAGATCGTTTAGTAGGGTTAGGGGTATTGAAACCGTTTGATCACGCGCAGTATGCGTCACCGATAGTGCCCGTGTTAAAGCATAATGGATCTATACGTATATGCGCCGATTTTTCTACCGGTGTGAACAAACAGTTAGTTATTATTTACACTCTGTATGCTCGATGATATTTTGATAACCGGGAAAACTAGATCGGAGCACCTGGATAGATTACATCAAGTGCTAATAAAATTACAAGACGCGGGACTTACTTTGCAAAAAGAAAAGTGTGTGTTTTTTAAAGACGAGGTCAATTACCTAGGTTACGTGATAAATAAAGATGGACTACATAAATCACCTCAGAAAATAAAAGCCATGATGGAAGCACCGGTGCCGGCTAATATTAATCAATTACAGTCATTTTTGGGGTTGGTTAATTATTACAGAAATTTTGTTCCTAACGCGTCTTCGATATTATACCCTTTGTATGAGTTGTTAAAAAAGGATAACAGGTGGCGTTGGACACGGGAACACGATGAAGCGTTCATCGCAATTAAGACATGCTTAGCGTCAGAAAAAGTATTAGCACATTTCAACCCAGACGCCACTATAATTTTAACAGTAGATGCATCACCGGTAGGTCTTTCTGCAATATTATCACAAACAGAAACCGATAGGTCTGAGAGACCGATCTCTTTTGCTTCGAGGACGCTTAATGCTGCTGAGAAACGTTACTCGCAGATCCGAAAGGAGGCGACCGCGATTATTTTCGGGGTAAGACGTTTCTATCAATATTTATATGGCAGGTCGGTACCGTTTATTCTCCGGACCGATCATAAGCCTCTGTTGTCGATTTTTGGTCCGCACCGTGGTGTACCAGAAGTTTCAGCAAATAGACTACAGAGATACGCACTGTTTCTGAGCGGTTATAATTATCAAATCGAATATGTTCGTAGCGCTAATAACAGTGCGGATTTCTTATCTCGCGCTTGCCTACCCGAAAGGGCGAGTGCTGACAGAGGTGTGCGGGGCGTCGACGCGACGATGCCTGATCTTGATCGCGCATCATACATTAATTTTGTGGTGGAAGGTAGTCTACCAGTAACTTTAAAAATGTTACGTGAGGCGACAACCACAGATGTGACTTTGCGTAAGGTAGTGCATTTTGTGTTGAACGGATGGCCTAGAAAAATGCCTGGTGATAGTATAAAGCCGTATCATGCGTGTAGGACGCAATTGATGAAAATGGTTGCATTATGCGAGGACATAAAGTTGTAATTCCAGAGAAATTACAAGCTAAAATTCTAATGGAATTGCACCAATTCCATTTAGGTATTGTGAAGACAAAGGCAGAGGCTCGAGCGCGTGTTTGGTTTCCGGGAATAGACAATGCTTTAGAGCGTTTGATAGGATCATGTGATGTGTGCATGCAGCTGCGACCATCACCGGCGCGGGCGCCGATTGCGCACTGGGAATATCCTTCAACGCCATTTTACCGGGTACATATTGATTTTCTAGGGCCAATTAACGGTAACACCTATTTAGTGGTAGTGGATGCATATTCCAAGTGGGTTGAGGTTTATAATATGAAGTGCAATACGTCTTCTTCAGCAACAATTGAAAGGCTATATGATTTTATGTCAAGATGTAAATGATGTACCATTGTCGCTAACCATGTGTATGCGGAATACCAATTCCGCATACACATGGTTAGCGACAATGGTACATCATTTACATCACATGAGTTCGAGATATTTTGTAGGGTGAACGGAATTTCACACGTGACGTCACCGACATATCACGCGGCCAGCAACGGGCAGGCGGAAAGTTATGTTAAGATAATTAAGAAGGGTATTAAAACAAGCTTGCTTAGTGGTAATGGGCCGCGAAATTTAAATAACAAACTTTTAAAATTCATGTTTGACTACAGGAATTCCGTTCACACAATAACCGGGTTCTCTCCTGCTGAGCTGGTCTATGGTCGGAAGCTTAGAACGCGTCTTGATCTTTTAAAACCCGAATCGCCGTCGCCGTCGTCCACGGCTCTTGCTAATATGGTTAAACGTAAACAGTGTTTACAAAATAAGACGAGCGGACACAACACTCAAGTTTTCGCTACCGGTGACAAAGTTTATTACAAAAATCATACAGTCAACGGTAAATACAGTTGGTGCAAAGGGTCAGTCATTAAAAAAATTGGAAAAGTGTTGTATTTAATTAAAGATGAAGCAACTTCGAGAACAGTAAGAAAACATAAAAATCAAATAATAATGTATAAAGGCAACGATTGCAAGGAATACAAAGACGTGGATTCAGACCTAGAGGAATTAAATGACGGCACAATGACAGAGACGAAAAATACGGAACAGACACCGACACCAGACACGGGGGAAGGAAGTCTAGACTCATCAATGGCTGCAGCTAGTTCCGACCAGGCAAGAGCAGCCACACCCCCAGGTACACCCCTAGTAGTTGATACACAGCCTACAACACCAGACGAGACCGGGGAGGAGGAGGAGTACCAGGAGGCTTTAGCCGGCTCTCCTGGGACTGGGCATTCTAGCGAACCGCCACCACAACAGCAGTTAAGTGAGTCTGTGCCAACACCACGGTCTAAACGCAATCGGCCTAAAGTCAACTACAAATTGTATTATTAGGAAGTATGTTTAGCTAATAGAACACTTGTCAAGCTTAGTGGTTAAATTGTATGTCTAAGCTAAGGGGAGGAATGTTGAGTATGTGTGCGTGTGCCTACGCGCCGATAAGTACGCATTAGCATATAAACGTCAGTGCGTTACTAGCAAGCAGTTGTTTCACTCGTCTGTCCTCGTACTTAACAATATGTGATGTTTAGATTCAAGATAAGATACACTTACCTTTACACTGGTTTTCATTATACTCCGAAGGCGATGATAAAACACAGTCAAGTAGGTACCTAACATTATCATAATCATCATCATCATCCTCTTGCCCTTATCCCAATTTTTCATTCGGGGTCGGCGCAGCATGTCTTCTTCTTCCATACATCTCTATTTCCCGTCATCTCAGAAGTCACCTCCTTCTTAGCCATATCAACTTTCACACAATCCATCCATCGTTTCCTGGGTCTCCCTCTACTCTTGTAACCCTCTACATTCATACTCAAAACTTTCCTAACAACATGATCCTCATTTCTTCGCATCACGTGTCCATACCATGACAGCCGATTTCCACACAACTTCTCTGTCACAGGCGCCACTTTCAGACTTCCTCTTATATACTCATTTCTTATTATATCCATTCGCGTAACACCACACATCCCCCTTAGCATTCTCATCTCAGCTGCATGCAACTGCCTTTCATTCAGTCCTTTTGTGGCCCAACATTCTGATCCATACAAGACGGCAGGTCTTATCATTGACTTATAGATCTTCCCTTTAAGTTTAAGGGGAACGTGGGAATCGCAAGTTGTTCCCGTTACCTGCCGCCATTTCATCCACCCTGTGTTTATTCTGTGCTTGACAGTCCGATCTATTCCTCCGTCACTTTGCACGAGTGAACTGAGAAACATTATCATGACCATTTAAATTAAGAAAATAAATGAAAAAAACTGTCGAGTGCACAAAATTATGCATTTTACTTACTAAACCAAATTGCGTTCGAAAAGTATTACACAATTTCATTTTATTTCTGACAGTACCTTACGTTAAGATTTGATCGAAACGAAAGTAGATTTTGAACACTATCAAGTCTTTAAGTTTTCCATTACGTGACATTATATCTTAGACTTGCTACACCCAATTTCGAACGAATTTAAGGTCCAGAGCTCATTTGTGGGGCTCGGTATCCGCTTTTATAACATGCTACCTCATTCTTTGCTGGATTTACCTTTCAACGCGTTTAAAGCTAAAGTTAAATCAAACCTTTGTTCTAAAGCATATTATTCGATCAACGACTATTTAGAAGACAAGAATAGTTGCTCGCTTTGTTGAACGCAGGACAATGTTACTATGTTCTTTTACTGTTTAATAGTTCTTTATTTTTGTATGTTTCTTCTACTATCCTTATTTTTATGTTATTGACATGATCCTCTCATTACATTGTATGAATGAGTTGTATTGATATAATTCAGCATTGCACATGTCAGCGGGCACGCCCTTGGACTGCCTTGGAGGCTTTTTATGTATTCAGTTTAGCAGGCTTTGCTTGAGTTAATTGTCGATTTTGGTATATATAACTTTTTATTTATTTATTTTGGCATATTGGTGTGTGCTAGCTAACATGTAGCAAATTATTTAATTGAATGACGTATAAAGATGATTGACATAATTATTATTTTTGACATAATGTGTTGTATAGCTTCAGGTTCTTCAAACCTATCAGACAGACGTGTTGCTGGGGAGTTTGTTCCTCCACTTCTTCTTCCCAGCAAAAACACTAGGAAGTGGTGAAGGGTGGGCGTTTTGGGGGACTGTCCTATGTAAACGTCTTTGACGTTCAAAAAGTGCTGATTCTCAGCCTAATTTGAATAAATGAATTTTGATTTTGATTTGATTTGATTTGAACTCGCTTAACGCTCACACTTATGAGCTCAACACTCATCACTACTCATCAAGCAGAGAGGTCTAAAGTCAGCAAGTAAAAAACCATCATCATCGGCCTACCCTTTTCCCAACTATGTTGGGGTTGACTTCCAGTCTAACCGGATCTAGAATACCAGTATTTTACTGCCTATCTGACCTCCACAACCCAGTTACTGGGCAACACGATACCCCTTGATAAGACTGGTTGTCAGACTTTCAGACTTCTGACCACCCGTAACGACTGTCAAAGATCTACAAATGACAGCCAGGACCAACGGCTTAATGTGTTTTCCGAGGCACGTAGGAGTCTCGATACGTTAGGAACGGTCACCCATCCACAGGCTGACCGCGGCAAGCGTAGCTTCAACTTCGACCAACCCGTGCTCCTTTATAAAAAAATACCTTAAATGTATAAACTCTATAAAGCATAAATAGGTAACAAAGAATGTATCACGAATATTTTAATAAAAGATAAAAATCCTGCTGCTCGTTCGCCCATATTATAACACAATGTTGTTTACCAGTGAATATTGTTTTATTACTCGAATACTCTGTACAAAACCACACAACTCCAGCCATACTAAATATAACTAACGTCTGAAATACAGCTCCACGTATTCCCATAATGCTTGGCACACCGAGTTATGTTACGGGTATCTAGTCTATTATGTATATTATTATATATTATTATATGACAGGTTCGTTGGTCTAGTGGTCGTAAATGCAACTGCTAAGCATGAGCTCGATTCCCGGGTCGAGCATAACGTTGCCCCACACTAGGAATTTTCCCTGTATCATGGGTGCGTTTACAAACATTTAAACTCAAAAACAAACAGCCAGACCCGGAACAACTACCTGTAGGTCACACAAATATTTGTTCCGTGCGGGAAATGAACCCACGACACGCGGCGCAGCAGTCAATCGCTCAGCCACTGCGCCAACCGTATCAGCCCGGATCCTTGGTGTGTGCCCGGCTAATGGCAATAGGCTCACCCCCTATTACATAGGGCTTAAAAACATAGCTGGTGAAATGTGGGTATACTGTACCTACACACACATTATGCGAAAAGGTTGGTCAGAGGTGTATAATATACAGCTCTGACCGAATTTGTTACGAATGTTCGCGTTCGCATTCGCATATGCGAATAATTCGCATCATTACAAACACTCGCATCAACACTCGCATTCGCATCAAACAATGCGAATGTTTAGCTAATGCGAGTGTATGCAGAAAAGTGAAATATGACGATATTTCAAACCGATTGATCGAGATCATGCGAAGTGTTATATTTGTGAAAAAAATATATTCACGCGTTGCCCCTATTGAAATTCGAATATTAAATATGTTTCTTGTTAATTTGATTGTGTATATTAGATATATACACTGTATAACCTTAAATGAATAAAAATAGATGGTTAAAATCATACCTTGATATTTCTTTTTTTGCTCCTTCTCAACATTCGCACTCGCATTCGCATTCGCACATTCGCCTTCCAAACACTCGCATTCGCGAATGTCTAAAATATGACATTCGTAACATCACTGGTGTATATACCTCTGCCCAACCTTTAGACTAAATACAGGCGTGGTGTTATGATATGTATATGTAGTCGATGTCAATTTATAGACCGTTTCGCGACAATAGCAAACGTTTTCGTTTTAAAAAACAGAGACATTTGGTATTACCTACGGCGGATCAACTTTCAGCCGGAACGTCATGGAACCATTTAAACTGGTCGCAATGTGTATAGTAGCTAAAGTACGACCAGTTAGTAAACTAAATTTTAATACCCAGCCAAATTGGTTAGGTCATGTTATAACTGTTAACAACTACGTGTGACCTGAGCGAGCGAAATTAGCGGTGCCGTAACTAGATTTTGACACCCAGCGCGCTGACTCTTGATTTTAATTCACATTAATAGACATCGGAATTTAGCCGTTTCACACTCTTGAGTTCGACGCTAGCGCCAAATTTGGGATTAGACTAGGCGCTTGCTAAATGCCACTCCTTTGTTTACTCTAACAGCTGTGTATTGCACCAGATAATAAAGTCACAAGACTGCAAAATTAACATTGGAATCGTAATGGCTTTAGATCTGTTTAGTAGTTTAAAGAGTAAGCTCACTGGTCGGGCTGTCAAAGTTAGTAGCATAACTGTGTACAGACATACTTAAGTTGACCTATACAATGCGGAGGACGCTTGTCCGTAATACATTCTAGTTGAACGTAATAACGGCTCCAGATTCTAAACAGGCTCTGTATTCTAAAACGGCTCCGTTTTCTAAAACGTCGAGCGAGTCTATGAATTGCGGTGAATTCTACAAGTCGGTAGGTACACACAGACAGAATATAGGTAGAGTTAATCTCTACCTATATTCTGTCTGTGTGTACCTACCCTCATTAAGAATAACTGAACGAATTTTAATAAAACTTTTATAGTTGAGTTTTAGAACTGAATTCCTGTTATAAATATGAAACAGAAAGCTACTTATTAAAAAAATAAAATCCAAAAAAGTAGAAAGAAGTTTCAGAATATCTCTGTGGTTTTTAACATTGTATTAGTAAAACTTGGAACTGTCTCGAACTTTAGACTGTTTGCGTAACAAACTTTGAGATAAGTTGGAAGTTATATTGTTTCGCTGAAACACTGTTTTTTTTTTGCCAAATGATAACATTTTCCCCAACTTTTCGACTACTGGTAGTAACGCTGAAATCATAATAGACGGTGGGTAGGTTAATTTGCGAGAGTCAAAAGCCTTCAATTCGTGTTTTTGCTGCCCAGATGTTCTACGTTACATAATATCTTTGACAGTCTAGTCAGTTTTGCCAAGTAACAGCATTGTGAAGGTCAGATACGCAGTTGCTTCTTGAAAAATGCTGCTATTCAGCTGCAACCGATTAGACTGGAAGCCGACCCCAACATAGTTGGGAAAAGGCTAGGCCGATGATGATGGTTTCTCAATTTGTTTACTTTAGACCTCTCTGCTTGATGAGTAGTGATGAGTGTTGAGCTCATGAGTGTGACGGTCAAGATATACTGATACTTAATGGAAAACTCAAAGACTTGGTAGTGTTCAAAATTGAGTTTCATTCACATCTATTCTTAACGTAAGTTACCTATGTTACTTGTTAACTAACTAACTATTGAATTGTGAGTGAACTCACAAGTAAAACACAACATCAGACCAGTTTTTCTCGGAAGGTTAGACAGAGGTTTATACGTCTAACTGAGGCATCCCTATTCCCCGTTGTAACCGTGTAAAACCACTGAACTCATTAAGTTTACAATCCTTACCTTCACGCATGTATCGGCCGAAGCGTAAGGCAGAGGCTTATTTACAAGTAGGTACCAACATTTCGCCTATTATATTTAAGTTCTGTGTATTAGCGAGCCAATTGCCACTAACGGGGACCAATACAGCCTCCGTGCTGCTACTCAGAAATTCCAGAAGGAAGAACCCAATAATACTTTTGCAATCCTTTTTCCAGTTTCAATCTGTGTCGTTCTTTCCTCAAAAGACTATCTGCAAGATCCTCATATGATTGATCTGACCAAGATAATGATTGGATTAAAAAAAAAACTGTATCTCTGAGGTTGGTTTCGGTGTTTCGTCTCAAAGTAGTTAGCTAGGAACCATCACCCCCAAAATGTAATAATTTTATTTTAAGACAAGTTTTTGAAACTCATTTACAGAAATAAATATAAATTATCAGATCTAATATGGAACCCAAGACCTCATGCTTAGCAGTAACGCTCGCGATCACTAGGCCACAGAGGCAGGTTTATTAACAAATATTTTGAAGGACGAGGAAAATAAGAGCTGATAAAATTTGGAGCGTGACTAAAGGGTTCGTCACGCTCGCAATATTGTCACCTCTTATTTCATTTACCTACAGCAAACAAGGAAAAATAATCCGGGAACAGACCTTCCTACCCTACCTTTCACCGCCCCAGGCATAAACAGACGTTTGTGTAATATGCAAAAACAAACCATGCCGCACTCAGACGAGAATCGCTTTTAAGGTTACAATAATACAGATGTAAGTAATTATTCAAAGACCTAAAGAGTTATAATATCAATGCCAAAGTTGATGAAACAATAAAATGTTGACCGTCACGGGACTCGCGGCAGATGTGAAGCATCGGAATTGATTGATAAAAAGATATTTTTTTTTTAATTAAAGAAAACCAATAAATAAATATGGAGTCAATCAAAGTCAAAATAAAAATTCATTTATTCAAATTAGGCTGAGAATCAGCACTTTTTGAACGTCAAAACGGTTACATAAGACAGTCCCCCAAAACGCCCACCCTTCACCACTTCCTAGTGTTTTTGCTGGGAAGAAGAAGTGGCGGAATAAACAAGATCAAGAAACAAGAAATTGAAGGTATACAACATATGTCAAAAAATAATAATTATGTCAATCATCTTTATACATCATTCAATTAAATAATTTGCTACATGTTAGCTAGCACACACCAATATGCCAAAATAAATAAATAAAAAGAGCGTGCCCGTTGACATGTGCAATGCTAAATGACAGTACAATTATAATTGGTTTTTAATGGTAGTATATAGTAGTAGTAGTATAGTAAGATAAGATATAGTAAGCAGCTCATACAGAGATACTACGGAGCGTATAGGCGCACAGGAATCCAGAGCGGTAGCGTAGCGCATAACGGCACGATTGTCGGCGATTGAGGCGCGTCTGCAGATGTTTCACATCAAAAATAATATCTGGAAGGGTTTTGTAAGATAACAAATCACTTAGCGCGAATCTAAGAGTTAGATCTTGTGACTATCGACTGTCGCATCCGTGGCCATGACAATTGCCAGCTGCTGCCCACTATTCTGTTGTTTAATCGCCCGTGTAAATCTCTTACGGAACATACAGATGGCTACCGCAATGCGTACTGCACTATTATTAACTAACCTAACTTGTGGAAGACTTGCCAGGATTTCCCCCTCTACCATTGTACTCACAGTGCCTGGTTAAGGAGGTAGTTATACACTTTAATAAAACAACTACCACAAAAGGCTTTTACGTTGCTAAATGCACAAATGACAAAACGAACTCCAAGTTATAAGCATAATGGAGTAGCTAGCTGGAATAAAACAACCTGTATGCTCAAACAATTCAATAGTACTTATAAAAGTTATATAATAATAGTAATAGTTACTAATTTAGAAGTTTTAGAAACACTGAAACTTGTTGTGTTGATGAAATTTCTTGAAAATTGATGTTGATGAACCGTGAAAAAGCATACACACATATATTTTATAATAATATTACATGACGTCACGCCTTTTTCTCCGAAAGGTTCAGAGGCGCGCCTATATATACATACACTCACGTTTCACTAGTTATGTATAAGTTCCATGTAATAGAGTGCAAGCCTAATGCCATCAACCGGGCACAAAACCAAACTCCGGGCTGCTACAAAGAAATTACACATGAAAAAATCCAATAGAACTTTTGACCTCTAGACCAACGAGACAGAAAAAACAAATAGTTACCTATAAATAACAATACTTAATTGAATTGTACTTCAGTGTACTCTAACTTCATGACGCTAAAGAAACTAGAAGTTTGTGTGTACAATATTTATTGGAGAAAACTTACCCAACAAGTATGGTAAATGGTTTACAGAAGCCGAGCAGCTGAATACCTAGTTCGTAAAGTTAGCCTCATAGTCCGGTGACAATTTAACTTCGATGTGAATTCAACTACACTGTTGGATCTCTCGGGGGTGCTTGTTAAGCTCAGGCGTCAAGTTTGCGTCTGGCTTGTTGAGAACTAAGTATGTACCGACACGTTTATTTTCCCCGAAGATATACAACAGTCTACACTATGGCCTAGATTTGCTTTTTTTTGTATAAGTTCGCCACTCTGTTCCCAAAACACGGCAACTCCCTAAAGACAGAATCAATAGCGGCGACCACCAGAAAATCTTCGAGACATTGAAGCTCGAAGAGCACGTAGAAACGATTCAACTGTCTTGGATCCCGCAACGAAATTAATCAGAAAAAGACAGCGGAGAGTTAGAAAAATACTTAATTTCCTTCCATAACAAGCAGGAGACAGAACATAGCTAGGCCAATAGGCACAGTGATATTTACAACTGGGTTTAGCCCAAATTCCAAACACCAGTGATTAAAATTGACGCTGATATTAATGGGTCCTAAATTGCGAGATTTGAGAGACATTTGACGACCTATGCCGTGGGCGAAGGTCCGCCTGCGACGCGACGCAGGAGGTTGCGGGTGCGATTCCCGCCTTGGGACAAATGTTTGTACGATCTACAAACATTTGTTCCGGGTGTTCTGGGTATTTGCTATGTATAATAAAAAAAATATCTATATATGTAGTGTATTGTATCAAGTATAAAGTCATCTAGTACCCATAACACAATCTCTGCTTGGCTTGGGGTTAGTTGATGCTGTGTGGATTGTCCAGCATTATTTATTTATTTGATTATAATAGTAGGTATGGCAAAAACGCTTGAAGGCACGGAAATTTTATCTACTTTCTACTGCGTGACTGATACTGATAAATTCCTGAAACACTTTGTCTAACCTGTGAATCAAACTTCAGCAGAACACCCAGGTTCAGTACATACATTAAATTCAGTTACCTGTGAACTCTGCCAAAGATCTAACCGCATATTAAACAATGTCGTTCGCACCGTGTCTGTGCCGACGCCGGAAATTCTGAAAACGCCACGGGGCGGACCTCGTCCCTGACCCGGTATTGATACGTGCGGTCAGACCCAAACGCGGTGTTAACCCCAACAGTCGAGGCTAGAGCCTGGCTGGCGACAAGCTGTCATTTCCAATACATTGCTCTATTGACGTAACCGAACTTTAAGATATTACAAGCACATAATCTGAAAGGAGCTTTTTTAAAAAAAATATATTACTCCATACTAGGATTTCTACTAGCATTGTGAGTTCAATTACAGACACTAATCTCTCAAATACAACATTGAATACGAAACATAGTATATCTGTGTGTGGGGTAAAGAATATAAAAAAAAACTGTATACTAACCTAACGTAATGAGTATATTTTTTTCAAAATGTATTTTGAAAATATTGTAGTCATAAGTTTTTACGATTTTTTTTGTTACTTTTAATTTAAGTTTCTTATTCCGGCGAAAGCTGCATTGGTTAACTTATTATTTTATGTGTTTTTTTCACATAGTTATGTAGAAATGACAGGAAATCCTTTTTGAGTGATATAAATTATTTTATATCTAGTGAGATGGCTTTTGGAGTAAATTGCAATGGTTTAGTTTGGTAAAATCTTAAAAAAAAACATTAAAAGTTTTTTTTTTTGAGTAATTTGAATTTGTATGCAAAAGTGATTTTTATCAAATAATTGGGACTCATCGCCTTTTGCGAAAAATTGTTTTTGCAAATGCAGGGACGTGAATTGTTTTGGACTTCTTCTGGTACTTCACCAAATGGTGCTTTCTGAGAGCAAATGCACGAGTAATAATAAAAAAATACCAAAATACTTATCGGTGTGCAAAATATTTGAATAGTACCTTCTATTTCTCCAGAATCCCATCATCAGATACCGAGTATATCCTCTGGAAAAAAAACAATACAAAAAATGTATGACATATTGTTCTTCTTTACTAGGTATATCTTTAGTCATGCCAAGCTCGTAGATAGACTCCACAAAAGCTGTGTAGAACTTACGAGTATATTTCTGTAACATCAACTTAATTCCCTTCAAGACTTCACAAGCTTACACACTTGCAAAAACTGACCTTATTTGACTCCGAACAAACGGGTCGATGACCGCCAAGCCCTTTTGCGCCCGCGAGCCCGTAATACTATTTGCATATTGCTGCAATAAACTTTCATTAAAACCTTATAACTGAATTAATTTATTGGAAAATACTATGCTTTTAACACAGTCCATTGATTTGATTATAAACAAAAATTTACATACAGCTGTGTATCGAGAACTCAAGCACTTTTTGGAGCACCCACTTCTACTATTGTTCATCGCATAATTCAATTTCGGAATCGTTATAACAGATTCATGCTTTCTAAATTCATATAGCAGCTTTTATAGTGAATCTCTTCATACGAATATCTTGACAAACACAAATAGAGCGGAAGATATTAACACCGTACAATTCTGACATGCGATAAAACACACATGAAGATCAACCCCCAGAATGACCTCGAGTAACCCCTACACTTATGATTCAGTACATAACTATACAAAGTGCCGGTTATGTGATAGACGCCAGTTGTCACGCGCCGCAGCTACGTCAACCGTGAGTAACAGCATCTCGGATATTATGATAACCACAGAGGAAGTTCAGAAGGATGAGTTTTGATAACGAGACGGTAAGAGTCTATACTAATAAACGAAGCAAGCAAGGAGTATGTATGGACCGTAGCAGGTGGCGTTCTGTAGTTTCTGCCTAATCTCATGGGGAAATTGTTTGGGAGTTAATGTATACAAATCAAGCTGAAGAGTTCGTTTCTTTTTTTTGTTGGAACCCGTTTATCTCTGGAAGTAACCGATTTGAAATAATTTTGTTGCATTTGATAGCTCAATTCTTGAGGAGGCTTATCATGCTTCGACCCTAAGGACCGGGTGAAACCGGGGCGCACAGCGAGTTACTAATAAAATCAGCCGCTTCGTCAGTATAACTTTGCCACCCGTTCTCTGATATAATTTCCTTGATACCACTCAACGGAATACCGCTGAAGTTGTATCGAGGCAATGATATCAAAAATATTTTCATGAAACATTTTAACAACGATTTCTGAATAAGTGGAGTTAAAGTGGTTTTTTTAAATAAACGGTTTATAGAATGGTGATTTGAAACTGATTCGGCCTTCATGGCAGTTTAGAAATGTTCCTATTTTACCTCTTACTTTTTAACAAGCCTCCTCTGTCCTTCCATTTACTGATTTAGAAAGAGAATTATTTTTAAGAGAGTCTCTTCCCGGTTCTTCTCCATAGGAAACGAACAATTGGAACCGCGCACCTGACATTTAATAACACCTAGTGTCCATGTATAAGAGAATCACTCCTAACTAACTTCGTTTCATAATAAGCTAGTTTTGTTGATGGGCTAAGTTGCTTCTTTAAATTTTTGTAAACACACCCACGATATAAGAGATTCCAAGTGTGGGGCAAAGTTTAAAAAACTCAACGAATTATTCAATCATTTCATATCCAATATGGCTAGCTAACAAACACTTACAGTAAATTATAATTATGCGTCGAAAATTCCTCCGCATGGCTATCGATTAGTAAACATCCCAAAATACTGCCTGCATTGCTATGTTGTATGACAATGCTGATTGGGTCGCAGGAAGCTTTTCGTGTCAACCTTTGATCAATATTTCATCTGACGGCATGCAATATTTGACGACACGGTTGGCGCAGTGGTTGACCCATCGGCTGTTGCGCCGCGTGTTGTGGGTTCGATCCCCGCACGAAACAATTATTTGTATGACCTACAGGTAGTTGTTCCGGGTCTGGCTGTTTGTGTATGTGAGTTTAAATGTTTGTAAATGCACCCACGATACAGGAGAAATTCCTAGTGTGGGGCAAAGTTAAAAAAAAAAAAAGATGTATTCTACCACACTGTACGCCTGCCTAGAACTAGTCAGGCACAACCTATATATAAGCGCGCAGGCTGCACTTGTCAGCTTATTGACCTTCTGTAGATGTATCTATAACGACAAGTTTCTTCCTGCTATGTACCGAGATGAGGCCATGTTAGCACACCAACCATTTGACGATCCTCATTAATATAGAGATGGTTTATCTATGTGTGTAGCGGGCATTAAGCTGATTGTGTTTACCACACTGTACGTTTTGTGGTAATTACTTACCGAGAGGTTCCTCACAGAGGTCATGTAAGAACCTGTCTTCCTATTTGGTTTCGTAATGTTAGCTTTGTAAATTGGATTTCTTGCGTATTATGTAATTATTTGTGTGTTATACGGTTTCGGATAAACGATGATTTGTTTATAGTAATATAATATTGTTCAACAGCAACGTAAAAATACCCCCAGGCATACTTTAATCAAAACAGTCAGTTGCTACGACAGCGTAGTCGGCGTAGCAGTAACTCCACAAGGCTGCTACGAGAAGCTACGTCTCGTAGCGGCGTAGACATAGTCCAGTAAAATAAAAGAGAGACAAGAATAATCCAGTATCGAGCTCAATCTTCTTAAGAAAACACGACTTTAGTCAATTTAACTTAAGCCTTGATAAACGTTGTATGCTTACCGATCAAGTTAATATCATCGCCGCCGCACGCTTGGCTCGACGCCAACCTCTCGAGACTGCTGCTTTCCAACTTCAGTTTAAAAAATACGATGGCAATCTTTGCATTAAAATTTTTTATCGGAAGGGTTATATATAAATGTTGAAAAATAATGTCACGAGTATATTTTTAAGACAACGTAATTTAGCGATCAAAATCTGTAGAAACATCACTTTTCTGAGAATAATACACCTCTTTTAACTTAAGTTGAGCGAGTGAACAGTTGGCACTGCTTCACATTACCTACTGTAAGAATAACACTGACTGGACCAGGGCACCTACTTAGTTCTCAGACATACTACATAATCAATACACGGTAAAGAGAAGACCGACTAGACTCTAAAGATCGTGAAGTTGGAGTCACTGCCCAACACAAATTTCAAGTCGTATGTGGTGCGGTTTCTGACTCACCATTTATCGTTAATATGGAGATGACACTTATTAAGGAGATATTCCTTAAAAAAAGAGTTTTGGCGGGTGTCATGTATTGACGATTTCAGGAGGCAACACGACATTTGGGTTAGTTTATTTTAATTTTTATTTTAATAATAATTTTAGTTTTTATTACTCTGGGGGCCCCGCCAAGACCAGCCAAACAAAACGGGGCACTACCTACCTTTTCTCGAAGCTTTTCGTCGTTTTTTTTAATTATTATTAAGTAATAATAATACAATTTTAAGTAAGTATTTGTTTTCTAAGAGCATTTATTGCCTGTTAATAAAAATAATCTCAGTAAAGTACAACATCTATGATTAATTGAGTTATATACCAACAAAAGGAATTCTGTAAGTAAACTAGGACACCCAGTTTGGTCTGAATCTAGGTTAATACGTATACTTCGTGTAAATAACTTGATGAATTCCTTACATGATTAATAATATACATTATATTATCCACAGTCAAACCTTAATTACGGTTTTGTGGGGCTTGGTTTAAAAGTTACTTACTTACCATCGTGTGATTATAAGTTTATATTTTTTTATATTTGGTGACATAAGCCACCATATACTCAATACAATTAAATAGCTTTGTCTTGACGTGTCCGACTTACGTGACAACTTTGTTTGATCGTAGGTAATAAAAATGCAACGCCTATTAATTGTCATGCATGATACTATAAGAATCTATAACTATAAGAATAACGCGCTACGTCGTGGAGTTGCGGAAATCGGCCCGTCTAACAATACAATACAATACAATACTATAAGAATCAGCAAAATTCATAAGCTTCAGATCACATTTTAATTTGAATATTTTCACCACAAAAATTGAGGTAAGCAGATGAATACTGCGTCAACATTTTTCTACCAAACGCTGTAAGAATGTTGCGTCATTGGGTTCGTTGGCATGGTTACTGGTTCCGATCCCATATACAAAGTATTTTGACACCAGTCCAGAACCAAAATAATTATTCGGAGAAATGAATCGTGAAACGGTTAGGTACTGAGTAAAGTTAACACCTTAATGGCCAGAAAACGAGACACAATAGAAAATACTCGTATATTGTTTGTCGGTCACCTGGCGTTTAAGGTGTTAATGACAACGCGGCGATGTTGATATCTGCCTTTCCCAGACCTGAAACTGAATTTCTGTTTTTCAGTTTGACAGGCATGGGGCGCGCCGATAAAATTACAGGATATGCCTAGTATGGAGACAAGTTAAAAGACATTACAACGTGGTCTGTAAGCTGCGATTTCGCGGGTCACAGACGCCAGACTGTAGATTTCAGTGTCTTGACGCTTTTCTGGTGGTCGCCACTGTTGATTTTGGTTTTCAGTAGTTGCAGTGGTTTGGGAATAGTGTGGCAGACTTGTCCCAGACGGCAGACGGCAGTGATAGACGGCAATGGCAAGTGCCGCGTCGGCAGACGGCATTACTTTCCAGTATTAATTTGTATTAGACCGATACCGACATACGACTGCAACTATCACGCTACAGTTGCAGTCGTATGTCGACAGTGTCAGTCGTCGTCAGTTGGTGACGTTTGCCGTACCGTGAAATTGTACCTTTCAAAATGACAAGGTTTAAAGTAAAAACGTCGAAAACTATTAAAACTGAAGAGTTTTTGTTTTCTTCTTGCCATTTGATAGCCCAGTTCTTGAGGAAAATTGAACACCATGCTACGATCCCCAGGAACAGATTGAACCACGAGAAACAGCTAGTTTGTGGTAATCATTATAGGCTGAGATAACGGTCTGCAATGCTGTTTAGAAGCGCAACTCTCCAACTCTTAACACAAAAAAGAAAATAACGCTACATATATTTATAAATTAGCTAAAATGGGCTTTTTAGCTTAGCCGTGAGACATGCCATTGTTATTTAAACATCTTTTTACCCGGCCTGTTTTCAGCCCGTTGCCAATAAATGGTTTTTCTTTCTTTTATTATTGCCATTTGGCTACGTAACCCTGAACAGATTCAATAGGTATATATAATCATTTTACACACACACACATAATGGCTGTCTATAAAGCAATATGCCATTCGATTCAGTAGATAAACACAGGTAAATATGACCATTTATCACACGTGCTTACCTCGACGCTACAATTGATCAATTATTGGTTTATTATTCCCGGGAGTACATTTGTAGATAAGATAAATAAGATTAACTAGAGTACCTACGATCATTAGTACAGAGGCCAGCACATCAAGCTACCTCGACCTGTCAAATTTCTTTGATAGTTTTTCAACTTTATAACAAAAGAATAAGGTTTATGTTCAATTGGGAAACATTGACAGTTTGGGAAACCTTGTGCTGGCGTCTGTACATTATTTATGTACCAATATGTAGTGTGGACACAATAAAAAAACTGAAACTTATTACGTCACTAAATCATTTATTAGAAAGAAGATGAAAGAAAGAATAATATTATTTGCCACGGAGATAGTAGGAATAAGAAATTATAATATATATATATAATAAACTGACACTATTAGCCTGCGCCGTCTCACCGCTGGGCAAAGGCCTTTCCTCATGACTTACAGTTGTTTCGATCCTGAGCTAATGTAGGCCACTGGTCGTTGGTTTGTTATTGTCCAGCATTATTTATTTATTTATATTTATTTATGCTTAAAAAAGTAATAACCTAATTATATATATTATATAATTATATTATAAGTTTTCATTTCACGTAGGTACAGAGACCATATCAAGCTACCCCAATCTGTCAAATGTCTTTGATAGTTTTTCAACTTTATTACAAGATAATAAGGTTAATGTTCAATTGGGGAAATTTGACAGTTTGGGATAGCTTGATGTGCTGGCGTCTGTACTTAATAATATAAAGATATTGATATTACTTTACCTTTCTTATGTATTTACATAAACACGTTTCAAGGACTTACGTATGTGATGTCATAAGCTTGCGTAAGAGTTCGTTATACAGGGCTGATGGTTTTCGGCACGTGGTCTTAACCTGGCAACTATTATTTATTTATCCAACCAAACTTGCAATACTTACATAAGAAGGACATCAGTTTACTTGTTAGAGTTTACGTAACATCACGCCTGTAATCCCAGAAGGGTTAGGCAGACGTGTACCTAATAGTATACCCAAATTCCGCCAGTTAGGTTCTTATACGTGTAGGCAATATAATCACAACATATCAAACCAGCTTTTCCAAATCACAATATTAAAAAATAAGTGTTGCTGATTCAACCGTATTATTCGATTATACGAGTAAGATGGCACGGACCAAATTGATATGTCTCCGAGCGTATCTTCTCGTACCAATTTATCGACAGAAATAGGTCGCAGGTGGACAAAATAAATAATATATCTTACCTGAGTCCGTAACGACGTATTTCGTCCAAACCATTCGGTTGACAAGGTTGTTCATCCAATAATTTGATCAATTCCAGTTCCAAGTCGACGAACGACGTCCTGAAGAAATGGGATTAAAATAAGCTTACTGTATTTCCAGTAGATACGGCGGATTAGATGCTGTAATCCCTGGCTATCGAATGATAGATCACAGATCTATAGCGCTTACAAGTTGATAGAAAGGGAATTTAATATATTATTCTCGTATACCAAAAACAGCCGTGCGGGTCGATCGAAGGTTAACCAACGCTTGCAGCGGTCAGTCTGTGGACGAGTGACCGTTCATTACATATCGAGACCTCTCCGTGCCTCTGGAAACACTGTCTTTTGTAGATCTTTGGCAGTCGTTGCGGGTAGTCAGAAGCCCGAAAGTCTGACAACCAGTCCAAGGGGCATAGTGTTGCCCAGTAACTTGGTTGTGGAGATTAGATAGGCAGTCATTCCATGTGAAATACAGGTATTCAGCTGCATTCAGTTAGACTGGAAGCTGACATAGTTGGGAAAAGGCTAGGTAGATGATGATGATGAATATTGGACTTAGTTCTACCAAAACAAATCAGCATCATTTTCTAAGCACATAATTGTTGCGATTTTAGACAATTGGTGTTGATTAGTTTCAAATCATAAACATAGGTTTTGAATGCACCTTAAACGTACTCTTTTTGCTGTATACTAACAATACCAGATTTGGCATATTGCATTCGTTTAGTTTTTAGTTTAATTAGTTTGCATACAGGGCAAAAACTTCGGTAACCCAGTTACTCTCCGAGAGATCGCCAGCAACGTCAGGTCGCTGCTATCCTTTTCAAGAAACTGGGGTGGATCAAATAAGGTATTGTCCCACCCGTTACGCAAAATACGCGCAGAGTCGTAGTGTTACGGATATCGGCCTGTCAAACAACACAATACAATAGGGTAGTAATGTCTTAAAAAATCTGATTGGTCCGAAAGTTGGATTACTCAAAAATACTGGACACGTATTTTTTCTTTTGTCACGTAAACCAAAAATGACGACGGTATAGTGCGTTGAAATTGCGCGTGACGTCACGCCGTGCTACACTTTTCGTTAAAAATGTAGCACGGCGTGACGTCACAAGCCCCTTCTCCTGAACTTTGATGTGCTATATCATTGTCACTTTTTATTGAATTGAGTAAGCAAAAAATACGTGTCCAATATTTTTTGGTAATCTTACTGACGGGCTAAATAGACTTAATATATTTGTACCTAGGACACATCCCTATTGGATTAGTTTGAGATAATTGACTGAACTGGTGGTCGCTCAATGGTCGTAATTTACTGGTTAAGCTTTCTGCACTCCTTCTCAATAGAAACTTTAACAATGTCCAATGTCACACTCTACCATGGGCACAACATTCTCAAAAAGGGATCTGATGATTCTGATATGAACGAGAGATTGTGGGCTGGGTTTGTTTTCGCTATGTAGCTGATCAAAACATAAATAAAAATAGTTTCTTCACATTCTATACGAAGATTAATTTACGTTTTCCTATGATTTTACCAATAAAATAATAAAAAACCCGTCAAAACTACGAAAGTTTTCATACTCAAACAATAATACAATCAAAGTATTGAAAGTAATTTCAATTCTCGTTAACACAAATACTAAGTTCTGTTAGCTTTGTATTTCAAGTTCTAATGCTTTACCTTTGTTAACTACATACAATGTACCTACGTTCCAGCTCAAACGATTGCTTTTAAAAGGGGATTTACGAAATAGGTAAAATATTTTATTTATTTACGATCCATCAGACTCACAATTTGAAGCGAAGATTTTCTTTAAGCGGATTTCAGAGACGAACAATTTCGGCGGTTCCAATCATCGACGCTCTGTACGTAGGGTACGAGTATATTCTCGTATGTGCTAAACTCCAATTTTGCAGGAGCTCTTTGAATGTGAAATCCTTCATAACTTTGAAATAACCTGAAATATTTGTCGGTTTTTTGGGTTCCGTTTCTAAAATGCAAAAAAAGAACCTTTATTGTGAGGCTTCGTTTGCCTGTCTCTATGCCTATCATAGCTGGATATTTTTGATACTGTTAATGATTCGAATTTGGCACTCTTACACACTAAGGTAAATAATAAAAAAAGGTTATTTCATTCCAATATATTTGGCAGAAATGGGAGTTGAAAGTAGGGTAACTAGGTCAATTGACGTATCATATGAAGGAGATGTATTTGCACTTTTGAAAATAATACGAAAATATTACGTGTAAAGACTCATCCAAGGTCAGCAACAATGCTCCTAAGACCAAATGTGCGTTACACGGTGATTCATGTCATTGAAAGCAGTGAATTAATTTGTGCAGCTTTTCGAAGAAACTCAACTTCTTCGACTTTAATGTGTTAATAAAAAATGATATTTGTATAAGGGTTGTTGCTGCCCGGATAGGCATAGTTTACACTTCAGCCGTGACCCCAATATGTTCACTTCCCAACCATAACATCTTTCACAACAATCCATCTTACATAAGTGCCTTACGAATATTGCATAATGTCGGGCACGATTACATCGATAAGGTAACTCGATACCCGCCTACAGACACGGTCCAGTACTTAGGTAACACAGGATGTTTGCAGATCTGTATAACAGATAATGGTCATTTGTCGGCGTCACGCGGTCCCTTTATTGGAGACGAGCGCCCGGGGAGCCGTGGTCCCGCAATCCCTGCTCCGATTCCCAAAAGTCTCGTGACCTAGTTCGAGAATATTCGAAAGCTAATGATGACGGGCGCGTATTGGAAAAAAATCGGAAAAGTACGAAGAAATTGAGCTTTTTCAATATCTGAATATTACTTGGTTATTGCCGAAGTTTCTGATTTTTATTCGCGGTATCACCCTCGGCAATCAACGTGTTCCAAATGTATGTACTAGCGACCACGTACCAGTGACCACGCACGCATTGTGGTTTAAAAAAAAAAAACAAAAAAAACCCCTTTTCTTTTCTTATCAACGTGAGACGATTCAGATTCTCACGGAAATACTAAACTTTTTCGGGATATGAAACTTATGGGATAATCCAAGATATGGGCTACTTTCTGAACAAATTTCGTTCAAATCTGTTCAGCTGTTTCAGCGTGAAGGAGTAACAAACATAGACACACACAAATACCAACAAACCTGCGCATTTATAATATCAGGGTGATACAAATACGGTATCAAACTTATGAAATACTAAAAGTACTTTAGGGGTATGAGGAACATTGAAAAGGGAGGTTCCTCCGACCAGACGGGTGTTGTGTCTCGTGGGCTACTGCCCGCCGGTTGTTGTCGGGCTCTTGTCCAATCGCCCGGAAAACTTTGATATCGCAGTGTAGGAAACGTACGTTCGTATGTGGCGAGAATTACGCTACTCTACCGAAAAATCAATATATAAACTGATGACATAATTCTATTCTACTAGCTCTGATTATATTTTACCCAAGACTATTATTAGGCGTTATAATCGTAAATTACCTATCATAAATTTGAAGCCGACCTTAAACATTCCACAAACTTTGTTGCTTGTTGAACCATTGTGTTATTCGGAATTCTAAAAGACAGCGAATTTATTTATTTCTCTGACGCTTTGAGCGAGTTTTGGTAGGGGTTAAAATTATGGGTTCGCGTCACCGACATGCTAATGTGACGTATGTCAAAAACACAGTTATTCTAAAGTTTTAAGTCCGCCACTTTTCACTTCCTTCGGCAGACCCCATGTGAGCAGACTGCCTACTTTTTTATTCTTTTTTTTTAATGGTTTTAATCTAGTTTTAGTTGACTTTAACGTATATAACCGTTAGGTTCACTGTTGGCAAAACTTTACTCCACGTTTTTCAATAAGCGGGCTGTATTTGTTTCTATACTATCTATTATTATTGTATAACTACATGTTTAATCAATCGTTATTACCTTATAGGGATATCATTGATGTAATATCCATGTTAATGTCTTAATTGTCTAAATAAATAGCTTAACTAGATTTTGAACAAAGGTGTATGCTATTTGAACTTTGTTTCAAGTGATTTTAGTAAAGTTACGCAGCAGTCTAGACTTAGTACTGTAGATACAAAAGTTATTGTGTGTTCTAGCTTGATATATAATTGAATTCGAAAGCTGAAGTAGGTAGCCGATAACTTAAGAGTACCTATATACGTACTCAATATTAAATTGTGATAAAGTTGCATAAAACAATCGAAATTGCATCCACCTCTGCCTGTCTCTGCATCACTTAAAGGTTGACTGGTAGTAAATGCCTATGGCATTTAACCTCAGTGTGCTTGCTTCGAGTAATCAAACTATTACAAAACTTTTTACTTACTGCAAATGGAAGTTTATACGATAGTTATAACAGATTTTTGTTTATTTCTAGTCTGTCTGTTTATTTTGGCTAATCTTCGATGTATCTAGACTGATTTTGACGGGACTTTAACTGACCTATAGCTAATGTTATAAAGAGTACCTTACGTATATTCTATTTTTGAATAAGATTAAGTTGATCCCCAAAAAAAAACTAAATAAAAAAAAAAAAATGTTAAATAAGATTATACGCGGGCGTAGTCGCAGGCACAGGTAGCAAATATATACATAATAAATAAAAACAGGCCATCATCATCAAAATTATATCCCCCCATGTAATCAGTAGGTAACAAAATACAATGTATGATAATTTTTCGTAATTTTACTCACTCTGTTTCAATGTAAATACGCAGGCGCAACAACGATAAATTGCTATTTAAGTACGTACATAAGTTACATTAGCCTAGAAAGGAAACATCTAAGATTATAACAAAACACGTGTTAGCTATTGTGGGCTAAGAAATTACATTGAGGCTATAACTTGGTATATAACTAGAGTAAATTACATTATAATGTTAGCCTGATTTTGGAGATAATGGATTCAAAACATATATAGCCCGCAAGCGTTTGCGTAGTATAATATTTCTTAGTATAATAATTGTCTATTGCAATGGGTGAGCATAACTTAACGCCTGTAGATTAAAAGGTGTACAGTAGACCACGTTCCACCAAAGTTTGAGTGTATAGGAGCCGGGCCTATTGCCACAGACTCCACTGAGAAATTCCAGATGGAAAAAACAACACCTTGGCCGTCCCGGGAATCGAGATCTAGACCACATCCTCAGCAGTAACGCTTCCGAGTACTCGCCCAACGAGGTAGCCAAAGTCATTAAATGGATGAGGTTTTTAAATAAATAATAATAAATAATGCTGGACAATCCACACAGCATCATCTAGCCCCAAGCTAAGCAGAGCTTGTGTTATGGGTGCTAGATGACTGATATACTTAATACAATACATTACATAGATATAATTGTTTTATTATAAATAATGAAGCGCCATGTTCCTTTTTACGTCGCCATCCTGTAGCGGTTTTCTTGAAACATAAATCAAAATACTCGGCGTTTGGCATTGATTCATATTGGGTAAATTCTGTGGGCGCTGTATACCCCGATCAATTTTAATTGAATATCGTTATCGACGATCCATTAATCAATTATGGAATGAGACTTACTCGACAGGTTTCTCAACTGTATTGACAAAATGATTTTGTTTATATTTTGAAATAACATTGTAGTTTGGTTTCTTTTTTAAATTTTATTTAAAGCCATCCCATTATATCAGTTTTATCTTCAAAATCATCAGCAATTGTCATCAAAAAGAGAAGGTCTACGCCAACAGCCCATCGTCGATTCAAGACCTTAAAGATGGAATTCGTGAGGCTATCGAAGACATAGGGCAGCCACTTTGCAATTTGGTTATGGAAAATTTCATGAAAAGGATATGGTCCTGTAAGCGTGGTCGTGGTGGTCATTTGCCTGATGTTATTTTCCACTATTAACGGCATACCTTCCTCTTTATAATGCTATAAACATCCGATCAATTATATTTAAAAAAAAATGTTAGAATATCAAAATAACACCTCTTATTGGAAAACCCTGTATTATATTTATTAGGGGTACGTTTTTACATTCGCATGTCTGAATTAAATCTGCTTCGCGCTAAACAAATGTTCGAATCCAGCCAGGACTATATTTTTTATTATTCCAGCTGTATTTCTTATGGTTCCATTAGGATTACAAACTTCGCAGTAGGTGCTATCGGCGTATCATATGGTAAACCAAACTAACAATATGGAAGTAAACAATAAATGGTACATTTATTGTGTATGAGGTCCTGCCGAGTATGAGGTCCTGGGTTCCCGAGTCGAATATAGTGTACCTCATTAAGATTTTCTATCTGGAATTTCTTAGTAGCTTCCCGAAATCTGTATCTGTGCCCGATTAATGACACACCCCCCAATGGCAATGATTCGCCCCCTATTTCATGGGATATAAACATAACTAGAGAAATGTTCTTGTAACGAGACGAATCTGTCCACAACCCTTCGGGGAAAACAGACGTTATACTATATCAATGTGATTCTATCTAACCTATGTTTTCGGCAATTTGTTAAGAGTTTTTCTTTGTGAAACTTATATAACATATCGTATCAAAAACGGCCCGTATTATTATATTTCACTACCTAAATATTACCGAAAAAATAATTCGGCAACCCAAATATTTACCTTAATTTCCCTTATTCGTTATAATAACTTGGTGGCAATCGTTCAAGTAGGGCGGCGCGGCGTAAATGCATATTTTTATGGATGAGAATATTATACGCGATTGAATTTCGCCATCGAGTACATTTTTACGGCAATTTGTTCCTAAATTAAATTAGGCACCGGCCGGTCACACCAGAAGTGTGCTCCGCTAATCGGCATAATCGGCAGGGCGACACAATGTGTGATCCGCTTGCTGACCACATGTCATTAGATCAACAAAAAAAAGGGTAGCATCATGTCCAGGGGCGACGGACTTGGGGACGTCCGTCGCCCCCCATACATCAGCGCGTAGTGTTCCACACCTCACTCCCGCCGCAGAGCTGATGCGGCTCACAGGCAGGCCGGTACTAGCCGCAGATAGTGAAAGGCGCACTAGTTCCCCAGATTCCCAGTGGAAGCCACCGGGAATGGAAATGGGAACACCGGGGGAGGTTTTCGGTCAGTAAGAATCTGTAAAAAGGGTCGCACCGTGTGGTGAGATGATGGTCACCACAGATTCTTTCGTCGTCATCGTCACTATCTGGCCGGCCCAAGTATTATAGAATAGTGAGTACTCTCCTGGCTCAATGTTTACGAGGTTGCGGGTTCGATTCCCGCCTTGGGACAAATGTTTGTACGATCTACAAATATTTGTTCCGGGTGTTCTGGGTATTTGCTATATATAATAAAAATATCTATCTATGTAATGTATTGTATTAAGTATATCAGTCATCTAGTACCCATAACACAAGCTCTGCTTAACTTGGGGCTAGATGATGCTGTGTGGATTGTCCAGCAATATTTATTTATATTTATTTAACTGTTGGTTAAACATAACCAACCACATCGCTGTCAATGTGGTGAAGCAGTCCATTGCCTCAGACACCATGGCCTATCTATGCAGTAAGAGCGCCTGCGCTCTTACTGCAGGATAGGCCATGGTGTGACGTGCTATACGTCCTGACGTATAGCACGTCACGCCGGTATTAATGACATCATCCGTCGTGCTCTTCCCACCGGTGTACCAGCTATTTTAGAACCCAGTGGCTTGGCACGCGACGATGATAAGAGACCAGATGGTATTAGGTAAACGTATAGGTATAGGTAAAGGTATATGGAGATATTATTTATTTATTTAATATGCCAGTAGTGTTAGGGATATATATTTAAATATACTGTGCCCAGGCACCATAAGCTACTTAATATATTAAAATAAACATATCTGTGGAAGATTTGAAGTTACGCATCTGAAAGGACTGCGCAAACAATACTGGTCCGTTTTGCCATTTCTTAAGGCCCCGCTTACTTAATAAAGCAGAAGATTAGAGTGCTTTGATACTATTTTTCTCAGTTAATGTCATTGTAATAAATCCTACAAGAAATGTTGTTCTTCATGATATAAGTGTATACAGCAGACGACACTTTATTTACCAACAAGATCAATTATTAAAATATCAATGGAATAAACGAGCAAATTCTGTGTTTTTTACCGATTAATATGTTGAGATAGACAAAACAGTATCGGATGACGCTGCAGTATTTTTTCCTGTTATATTTTATGAAAGAACCTCTAATCGGTATGAGTACGACGCGTATTTTTATGATCAAGGTCAACAGCGTTATGCAGACCCTTAAGTAAACTTTCAGCCTTTCGGCCTTAATCTCTGTTGCCATTATAGGGGGAAGGGGGACGTCTCTATGTCCCTAATATCCGTCCTTCGCGGAACCAAAGATGGGAAATCTGGACCAAAAATAAGCCGATAGTAAAGTGTAGTCGCGTAAACCGTTTCAACGGAGGCGTATGCTTTAAAAGTAATGTGCTTTCATGTACGTGCGTATTAATAAACTCCCCACACGAATGTTGTGTACGCCATTAAAAATATACCTTAGGAATATAATAGTACCTAGTCCACAAATAGATGAAATAAAAATCTATAAATATTTTTCTATTGAATAGAATCGTTTATACCTACGTATGTCAATGTGGGTGCATTTTTAAAAGGTGTTTAAGTATATATAGGTTCCCTTCAGATTTAAAAAGGTTACATACTCAAAGAACCATCTATTATCGTAGTCAGGTTGTATATTTTTAGCGTGGTTACTGTTTTTATAACTAACTGTTTATGTGTTTAAATTCGATGGTCCTAGTTTATTATTTGTGGCTGCGAGTCACAGCCCTGGGTACGTTAGTACTATTGTTTATTCTGTGCCTGTGTTAATGCCTTAAGGCTTTTGTTTAATCAGTTTTGCAGGCTTATTTTTTATGCTTGTGTTTAGCTGTCAAAGTTTTTTGATGATCGGCTTAGCCCTGGCCAGCCTAGGCCCTAGCCGAACCCTTCGGGGATAAGTATGTATGAGTGTACTGACTGACACGTGGCAAATAATTCAACTTGATAATTTACTTAGCATATTGTGAGGAGCACGTGGCTAAATAAAACAGCCGCACGGGTTGATCGAAGGTTAAGCTACGCTTGCGGAGGTCAGTCTGTGGATTAGTGACCGTTCGTAACATATCGAGACTCCTTCGTGCCTCGGAAAGCACGTTAAGCCGTTGGTCCCGGCTGTCATTTGTAGATCTTTGACAGTAGTTACGGTTAGCCAAAAACCCGAAACTCTGACAACCGTGTTGCCCAGTAACTGGGTTGTGGAGGTCAGACAGGCAGTCGCTCCATGTAAAACACTGGGATTCAGCTGCATCCGGTTACACTGAAAGCCTAGGCAGATGACTTAGCATATTGTATGGATTCAAATCAATAACAAAAACTCATCAACTTATCAGACCTATGATGTGTTGCTGGAGAGGTAGTTGCGGCACTTCTCGCTTCTAGCAAAAACACTAGGAAGTGGTGTAGGACGGGCATCTTGGAAAACACTCTTATTTAATTTTTTGACGTTTAAAAAGGTTTGTCGTAGCCAAATTTGAATGAATGTTTCTTAATTTTAAATCCAATTGCTGGAGGTCGTCGCACAATCTTTGCTCACAGGTACCACAGCAATAAAGCGTAAAATTCTCGCATCCCGCGTGCCGAAACAAGAAGAGTAAGTAGTCGTTATTAATTAAAATACGAATAAAGATTACTTTTAATTGTTTATTGTTAATCACGCTTGTTTCGGGCACGAGATTGCGAACAATGAAAAAGTTTCGCTACAAAATAACAATTTCAGTTTTCGGTTTTTTATTTGTGTTGCTATAACTCGATATTGAGCAAAATAAACTTGGTACAAGGTCACGATTACAGGCTCAGACAGGCACAACACGATTTTGCGATAGCCGTAGAACAATTGGGTTGGAGGTCAGTCTGTGGATGGGTGACCGTTTTAAAATATCGAGACTCCTCCGTGCCTCGGAAAGCGCGTTAAGCCGTTGGTCCCGCCTGTCATTTGTAGATCTTTGACAGTCGTTACGGGTAGTCAGAAACCCGAAACTCTTACCAAGGAATATCGTATTACTCAGTGACTAGAAGCCGATCGCAACATAGTTAGGAAAAGGCTAAAATTAAATAAAATATTTTAAAAATACCTATAGATTATTTAATTCTGGGCTTTATCAACAACAAAATAACGATTAAAATTGGTTGAACGAGACTCCACCTCCAAAGCTAGGCTAGGTCTAAAACATATTAAGTATCTGTCATTGGCACCTCAGCCACCCACGTAAACAGCCGTCGATCCCATTGAAAACGCAATTATTTTCACTGAATTCAATTTATTCCAGTCTAACCAAAGCTTTATTTAATTGGATGGACATGTACGTTTTCAATTTTGGGCTATTCAATTTTCTTTTTATTATTTACTTTGTAGGTATATATACTTCGAATAAATTGGCTCACAAAGCCTTTAATAGTATTACTGGGAATATAGTAGCTACGTGTTTTTATAATCTGAATGTTATGTAGACTGAATTTAAATTTGTTTTAAACAGAATTTGCACCGAATTATAATCCTCGTACCAAATTGGAGCGTCCATAACAACGTAGGTAATAATTATGAATTCCCCTTATTTCTGTAATCTTATTAAGAGATAATAGAATTATAGGGAATTTGTAATTAAAGTTAAAAACCCAATATTTAAAATGTATCTTAAACACCAAAAAATAGATTTATGCCCGGTTGATACGGGGCGACTTGGGACATAAAAATATCGTGCGACATTAGGGTGTAGGTACTAAAAGTACATTGCTGCCTAAACCTTTTGGAGAATACGGCGTGATGTTAAATCATGTTTATTTTTAAACAAAAAAATGAATAACCGTCAAGCAACACATTTAATTTTCAAATTTAATAAATTCTCCAGTTATTCTCAGAAATGAACCTTTTTCACCATGTACATCTGACATTTCAGTAATATCTTACGTAATACTTTTTTTTAAATGAAATATTTTATTACTGTTGTTCTTTTTTCAAATGTGATGGGAATAGGAATGGTGAAAAATATTTTTTGTCCGTCAGGTAGATTATTAAAAAATATTGGACACGCAGTTTTCTTAATTTACGTAATCGAAAGATTACGTCAATGTATCCAGTTAAAATGTAGCATGACGTCACGCGTATGTAAATTTTTTACCTACATGTGTACAGTACAGTGCTACAGTAGCGAGCCTGACTCCCCAATGGCAATACGTTTTATCTAAGATTTTTTTAGCAATATGATACAGCAAAAAATACGTGTCAAATACTATTTTATTATTTGACTGACGGACTAAATTTTATATCTTTTTTTTACCCAGAATCATGAATGAATCTTCAGAATCATTAATACTAGGCATCATCCCTGTTCTTTTACTACATATTTTGATATTTTTAAATGTTATTAGTTTTGTGTTTGTATGTTCTTATTAATTGTTTGCGACATTTCATTTATTTTGCTAAAGTAATAATTATTTCAAACACAATACAAATTGTTAATGAATCAATTTAATTTATCTAAACGATTGTCTGTTTCACAATGCACAGTTGTCAACTGGCACTAGTGACATGTACACTGTGGATATAATAACGTCCACTCCCAGTAACAGGGCAGTACAAATGGTGAACGAATGACGAAGTTCAAAATTAGCAAGTCAAATGCTTTGCCCGCGCACCGCAATGAATAGGCGATGAGACTTCAAATAATGTCGTAAAACGATCGTACATTTTCATGGTCTGCTATAAGATATATCGAGTCTGAACTGTATTTTATGTACTCTGTCGTCATTGTAATTCGGCGTTATGTTCGCTCTATTTAACACGTCATAGCGAGAGGATGAGGTGACGGCCCAGATCCTGCGTAAAAATCCGGGCATTTGTGTGTCAGTGTGGGCCAGTGTGACATTTTCAATAAATAAATAATGCTGGACAATCCACACAGCATCATTTAGCCCCAAGCTAAGCAGAGCTTGTGCTATGGTAACTATATGACTGATATACTTAATACAATACATAACATAGATAGATATTTTTATTTTACATAGCAAATACCCAGAATACCCGGAACAAATCAATGTAGATCGTACAAACATTTGTCCCAGGGCGGGAATCGAACTCCTGCGTCGCAGGCGGACCTTCTCCCGCCGCGCCACATCGGTCGTCAATGAATACGTACTTTCTAAGCTCATCTTATACATCACTGACATCGGTGAACGATAACGTCGTGAAGCAACCTGGCTTCATCCGCGTGGAGATCGGCAATTATCCCATGTGAACGTACTACCAGAGTGAGAAAATAATCATTTCCAAAATATGTGTTTGAAATCGCCAACCAGCATTGAGCATGCGTGGTGATGGTGTGCTCTTAAATGGTGTGTTGGACAGCAACAGCTTTCTCCTTCACTCGCGTATGTCTTTCCTACGGAAAACTCGTTTTTCTCCGTTACATGTCACGGGATTATACCGATTGCCATTTCCCTTTCAATACGACCCAAAAATGTACGTCTCTTTACGCAAATCTACCTTATAAATCTTTATAAAAAATAAACCAGTAACTCTATTTCTCGTCCAATTCAAAAGAACACGCAATGACGGACAAAATCTATGAGGGCTTACCAAAGCCAAGTTTTATTAAGAAGGGGGCTAGTATCTATTAATATTGCCGAGTCTTTTATGTCGCAGCCGAAAAGAGGGCTCAAGGATTTCAATACGAAAATTAATATGAAAGATATTAAAATGCGATCTACCTGCGAAAATGCCTACTTATAACGTTTTTCGCTCAGTTGGTCAGATTGAGTGGTCAGGCCAGTGTTGTCAAATTCTTTTTTTGGCAGCCATATGTAAATGAAATCTCGGTCTCGTTTAGAAATCATCTCATGTCGTATTCACTACCCCGAGAAGTGAAATCGAATTGTGTTTTCAACGAATGTTTATTTATTCTACTCGTTCTGAGGTAGAACAGGTTTTCCGGTCTGTTTTTTTTGTTTTTGTTTTTGTTCGGAAGCGTTACCGCTGAGCACGAGGTCCTAACTTCGATTCCCAAGTCGGGCAAAGTGATATTGAGTTTTTCCATCTGAAATTTCTCAGTAGCAGCCCGGAGTCAGGATTTGTGCCCGGTTGATGGCAATAGGCTCGCCCCCTATTACATGGGAACTAAACATAACTGGCAAAATGTTGGTGTACAATAGGTACCTACGGTACGTCTCTACCTAAACCTTCAGGGATTACAGGCGTGATGTTATTTTTTTTTTTTAAATATTATTCTGGCCTGTTCTTTACGATTAAACGATTGAGCCAAATGGCAAAAACGACACCCTTATAATTTCGGCCTGTATGTCCGATCAAATGTTCATCCATTTTACTCCGAGACTATAGGCCCTACTTATACAGCTGACATTTTGAAGAAAGGTGAATTCTGTGCACCGCTAAGCGACAGTGTACTGAAATTACGAAAAAAATAACTAAGAAAGAACGAATGACATTTAATTTTCATTTAGGAATAGATTATGGATTATAAAATACGCACGGTACACAAAACAAGAAAACTAAAAAAATAAATGCTTAAAATTACAGTGTAAAAAAGGTTCATTTCAAAAATACCTTTAACACCATACTTTCTTTGTCAGATACTAGATATTATGAAATACAAACTTTATTTTTGAGTCGATAAAATCCATACTTACTGTGTAAATGCATCAATACTAATCCGGAATACTGGACTCCTGCATTCTCCAACACACACTGAACTGGTTTTTATTAGGTTTTGTTATTCATCCAATCACGACTATTGTTCGACTAACGTTTTGTACACAATATCTTACCTGTTATCTATACTAATATTATAAAGAGGTCAAAGTTTTTAGTAAGTTTGTATGTATGGGGAAAACTCCGGAACGGATGATCCAATTCTAAACATTTACACTGTTAGATAGCTAGATTATTCCTGAGTGCAATAGGCTATTATTATTTTCAAAACTACAATAGTATAACGAAATAGTGTGAAATCGACGTGGACGAGGTCGCTGGCGAAGTGCTGGTGTCAAATAAGTGATGTGAAAGAATCTTTTTGCTAACAGCGTCTTGTTTCAACTTAGTTTCATGGGAAGTTGACTCGCAGACAAACTGTCCTATCTCTGCTTTACATAGGTTTATTACCGACTATAATCTAAAAAGTAATTAGATTTGACGACGGTTTAGTGAAGTATGAGGGTGGCACTAGTAGGCTTGCCGCAACCCTTTCATGGGGAGCTAAGTTTGTCAAACGATTTATCATTCTCTTTACACTCCATCAATTGCATTCATACGACTTTTGGGTCTTTTTTTGTGTTACTAAGTGATGGAAACGTTATTTTTTATGGGCGTCAGGCGGTCTATTCTATAAAAATCTCCATGCGACTGGTTTTTATTTTGTATTATTTGTTATATCAATACAGCTGCCACTACAGTTGCCCAATTCGACAGTGTGATTAGTTACACCTTAACTGCCAGATAACGAGACACAATAGAAAATAAATTGTTTGTCGGTCACCAAGCGTTTATGGTGTTAGTAATTGTGGTGGGCCTTAAAAGGGATGAATGAATGGCAGTTGCATGCAGCTGAGATGAGAATGCTGAGGGAATGGATAGAATAAGAACTATGTAAGAGGAAGTCTGAAAGTGGCGCCTGTGACCGAGAAGTTGTGTGGAAATCGGTTGTCATGGTATGGGCATGTGATGCGAAGGAATGAGGACCATGTTGTGAGGAAAGTTTTGAGTATGAATGTGCAGGGTTACATGAGTAGAGGAAGATCAAAGAAAAGATGGATGGATTGTGTGAAAGAGCATATGACTAGAAAGGAGGTGATTTTTGAGATGAAGGCAAATAGAGATGTTTGGAAGAAGAAGACATGCTGCGCTGAACCCAAATAAATTGAGATAAGGGCAGGAGGATGATGATGAGCAGTTAATAACAATTAAAATAGAAAAAAAACAATCGGCAACATAAAGTTTTACAAAATATAGCTTAAAACATAGTGTTATGCTAGCGAACTCGCTATTGAGCGAGTTCTCATTGGAGAATAAGCCTATTCTGTGAGTCAGGTGAACTGAGCTGGCATTCCCTAATATTAGTATGGGATTACAGCTCACTTCACCTTCGCCTCACCTTCATTATCACAGGGTGTTTTTACAGAATTGCACTTCTGTTGAGTTTATTTATTGTTTATTTTTCACTTCATTTGGATGATGAAAAGAAAATTCTAGATCGTTTTCGGAATAGGTTCACAAACATGTTTTAGAACTGAAGTATCTAGTGCAGTATAATACACAATAAATCTACATTTATTATAGAACCAACCAAATAAAACAATTCAACCTCAAATTGGTTAATCTACAAAAAAAAACTACCCTAAAAAAAACTCTAAACGGAATGGCTTTAAACCTTCGATCAATAATAGTACTATTATTGATCGAAGCTTTAAACACAAACAAACATACGATGAAACTGAACTGATTCTAGTCCGAATATACTAAAAAAGATACCTGCATACTCGTATAGTCACACATACATCTTTCACTTAACACACACACACCCTCACATGCACACACACAGACACTTGCACGCACATGCCTTGTGTTTTTTTTTGTTTTATATTGTTTTCAACAAAAAATACAATAAGAGTATTTCACAAATCATCTGCCAAACTGTTTTTATTACTTATTCTGTGATAATTTAATGTGAAATGGGAATACAATACAAACTTTTTTTAATGTAATACATCCATAAGCGCGCCTCGTGCCATCATCTCTATGCTATCGATCTCGATTCTGTTGTGTGTGTCCGCGCGCACTCTTACTCCACTCTACACTACTCTCCATTGCTTCTCAGTATGAGCTATTACTATATGCATCCTCTGCACCGACCGACTGACCGATCAACCAACAGAATTTTTTAACCGTAAATATTTTCTTGCAAATGTGAAAAATGGCTATCCGATTATTTCTCGTGTGCCGTGCCATCGCATTTTTGTTGAGTGGCACTGACTCGAAACTGTGAGCAGCCAGATATTAACATTATAAAAACGGAATATTTTTGTATTTAGAACACAAATTATGAATATTAATTTGTTGACAGAAGTAAATTTAATTCGAAAAAGTAATGTTTATTCATGATATTTTATTTATTTACACAGTTTATGTATTAACTTAAATTTTAGGCCTTAAAAGGAATGAGGCGGTTTACTGAGATACCAAAAACGCAGATTTCTGACTAGTATTGATTATCTGTGGAGCACTTTAGCGGGAATGCAAAGTAAACAGCGCGCGTGTTACTGCATAGTGAACCAAAAAGCGGTGCAATAAAAGTTAATTTTCCAACATGTATGTGGAAAAATATTGGGTTGTTACATAACATCAAGCCTGTATTCCCCGAAGGGTAAGGCCTATAATACACCCATATTTCGCCAGTTATGTTTCAGTCCCATGTAAAGACGCCATCACATCATGCTACCCCAAACTGACAAATTTTCTCAATTGAATTTTTACCTTATTCTTTTTAATAAAGTTGAAAAACTATCAAATAAATTTGACATATTGGGGTAGCTTGATGTGCTGGCCTCTGTACATACCGTGCATAAATCAGGCTGCTACTAAGAAATTCCAGGTGGAAAAACTCAATAACACTGCCCGATCTGAGAATTGAACTTATGATCTAATGCTTGCGAACACTAGACCAACGAGACCGTCTATTATATTAGTGGGTATGAGGTTGTAGTCTACAATATTTATTTCATCCCACTAAACACACTTTACTGCGCAAAGCTAGCAAATTAGTGGTTTGTGTGCAAGGTTTAGCCATCTAGCGCGCAGTCGTAAGGCGCAAACTCAGCAATATTTTTATTTTTTTCTTATTAATTCCTGTGTGTGCCTGAGCGTATGCTGAATAAATGTTTTATCTTTCTTTCCTTTCATAAACTTTTATTATTTCATAAATTAGATATTCACATATATACAATTATACTATAAAACTAACTAGGTATATACATATTTACAAAAACAAAAAAAAACAAAAAAAAGCCGACAAGGACACTCAGGCGTCAAAGTATTCCTCCGCATCGCTGTCATCTGGAAACGTGCCCAACGACCAAGACTGGCAGCATTGCCACGTTGGATGGCAATACTAATTCTTTGGGCAAAGAATGAGCCAGCCCTCTGGTCACGCGAAGTGTCGATCAGACGTCGAGAAATTTCTTTATAAAGTTGACGTGCACTCGGACCCCATGACCCTAGCGTTTCAACCCCAAACGGCTCAAAACTTACCAATAAGGTTACAGTATTTGCGCCGTTTGAGGGTCTCAGCACCCGCCGCGGCAGCGCCAGCACAGCCTGCCGTGCTTGAAACATGAGATGGCGCAAGGGTATCGACGCAGGTTGCGTCCCACACCAAAGGCCTACCCATCTTCCAAGGCAACAAAGTCATGCCGTCCGGTCTCTTACCATCGTCTCGTACCAAGCCGTTAGGTTCTAATACCGCTGGTACGCCGGCGGTACCAAGAGCTCGACGAATAATAATAGGTCTTTACCTATGAAATTGCCGTTTTGTATGAAAAAATTTAAATGAATTTTTTTCATGTATTTTTATTTGTATTAATCGAAGTAATCACCCATGCAATCAATGCATCTTTGCCAACGCAGTGGCAGTTTATTGATGCCCTTCTTAAAGAAATCAGCTGGACGGGAGGCAACAAATTCTTCAAAGGCATTTTGTACTGCCTCTCGGGTATTGAATTTTTTTCCCGCCAAGAAGTTATCCAAATTCTGGAAAAAGTAGTAGTCTGTAGGCGCAAGGTCTGGTGAGTAGGGCGGATGACGGAGAGCTTCCAACCCCAGTTCTTGCAACTTGGAGACCGTCTGCTGTGCAGTATGAGGTCGCGCGTTGTCGTGCAGGAGCAGCGGAGACGAGCGATTGACCAATGCTGGTTGGAGATGTGCCAGCTTCTCCATCATTGTGTTCAATTCTTCACAGTACACATCTGCAGTAATGCTCACCCCGTTTGGTAAGAAGCTGTGTTGAATCACACCGGCGCTAGACCACCAAACAGTGACCATCACTTTTCTTGGGGTAAGTTTTCGTTTAGGGCATTGTTTAGGTGCTGAACCAGGATCCAACCAACTTGCTGAGCGCTTGCGGTTATCAAACAGAATCCATTTTTCATCGCAGGTAACAATGCGGTTCAAAATTCATAGGTTAGGCAATTTCATAGGTAAAGACCTAATATTAGGTCTTTACCTATGAAATTGCCGTTCTGCAGTACTGGCCATTTCAAATCAAAATATTTTTTGTTTGGCTAAGAATTCTAATTTCAAATTAATTTTATTTTAAAAACATGGATTTTTTTTTCCAAAAGTAGTCATTTGTTTATTGATTAGTGTTACATTTTCATCGCATTTAAATCTTTTTCGTCATCATGGATACGTTAAAAATTCGAGTAATTATGGAATATGAGTACCGTCGTGGCAGCAACGCGGCACAAGCGGCACGCAACATCAACGACGTTTACGGAGCTAACACTACAAACCAACGCACTACCTGTTATTGGTTTGCTCGCTTCCGTTCTGGAAATTTCGACCTGAAAAATGAACCTCGCGGTCGTCCGAAGACTTTGGTCGACAATGACGAATTAAAGGCGATTGCGAAAGCTGATGATACACAATCTACGGCTGAATTAGCAGCAGCTTTCGACGTTAGCGTCAAAACAATATTGGTCCATTTGCGTCAAATTGGCAAGGTAAAAAAGCTTGACAAATGGGTGCCCCACGAACTCAATGATCGCCAGCGCGAAGTACGCGAAGAGACGTGCCTTGCACTGCTCAACAGACACACAAATGAAGGAATTTTGAACCGCATTGTTACCTGCAATGAAAAATGGATTCTGTTTGATAACCGCAAGCGCTCAGCAAGTTGGTTGGATCCTGGTTCAGCACCTAAACAATGCCCTAAAATTTAAATTTTTTCATACAAAACGGCAATTTCATAGGTAAAGACCTATTATCATTGATGCTGGCGTGCCGTGCTATGTGTCCTGCGCTCCTGTAACAGGACAGGCCATGGTGCCGGAAGCTGTCGACCGCTTTCCTTTCATTAATTTAGACAAATGTTAAAATGATTACGACTCATACAGCCTGAAGTCAAATTCAAATATCGAAGTTTTATAATTGGCTACTCAATTACGTGAAGGAGGAAATGAGAACTTTATTAATTTGGAATTTTAGTGACCTATAAGTTTGACTGTAAAGTTACTCCAGTTTTGTTCAAAGTGTAAATACAAGGTGACTTAGTTAACGTTCACACCCTTACACAATAACTTATTAATAAACGTGGAGTTAAGTTACAACATTTAGACTTTTACACTATACTTTTTTCCAGGATAAGAGTTGTTTATAAGATTTAGGCCGTTGACTTTATAACGAATGATTCATTTATAATAACGTCATACAAGTAGATGATAAGATCACAGAACCATCTGTCCCAGACCCATCTGTCATTAGATAATCATTCTAATAGTAATCTTTATTTGAGGCAACTAAGGTCAATAGAAAAAACACAAAAATAAATCTTACAAAACAAGGAATTAATACATACATATTAAAAGTATGAAGTGATCAACTAAGTAGGTATGTATGTACAGACGCCAGCACATCAAGCTACCCCAAACTGTCAGATTTTCCCAATTGAACATGAACCTTATTCTTTCGTAATTAAGTTGAAAACCTATCCAAGAAATTTGATACATTGGGGTAGCTTGATGTGCCGGCCTCTGTACGTTGGGTCGGCATCTGCCCTTCCTCGAATACTTGTTAAATATTTATATCAATTCTCAGTTGGTACTGGTGTACCGGATTAGCATTAAAAGGTGTATTTATAGTAAGTGGGTAGTGGTCTTTTTATAAAGATTTTTAAATTGGTTTCCATTATAAACTTTGACTTTAACGCCAAACCGCACACTCCTGCGTGAATTCGCAATATTCTTAGTAAGAGATCAGAAGTTCTCGCTTCACGTATTAATTTAATAATAATAATTATAGGAGTTAATCCTAGATGTTGCTACTTTTATGTTACTGCCAAACGCCCGTCAGCCAACGGTTATTGTATCTCTTCTAAATTTGAATTAGTGTTTGTCTCATTGATATACCATAAACTTATGAATATCCAAGAAGGCTTGAGTGCTTACAGGAAGTAGGTACTTAATTACAAGAATAAAGTTCATGTTCAATCGGGAGAATTTGACAGTCTGTACCAAAGAGAAATGTAGAAGTAATATCATATTTAATTAAATAACATCGAGCATAATTGAGAAATAAGATATTATATACATTTAAACCAAATTAGTTGGTAGGCGGGTATAACTTGGTTGTATTTCACCAACAATCCACTTGTAATTATTTCTCGGAATCTTTTTGGAGCAGCTTCTCATTAATAACAAACATTCACAGAAGCTCGTGTATTTATTGTACAATTTGGTATGTTTAGACAGGAACAATAGAAAGTTGAATATATTTACATACTTAAATAAGACAGCAGAAATATTTGTATATCTAAATCTGTGGTATAGGAATTGTTACCTTTAAGTTGTTTTGAACTAGTTTTATAATAGATATTTCTGTATGATTTTATATAGATAATAATCTATAGATCCAGACACTTTTTAGGGTTCCGTAGCCTCATGTCATAAATGGAACCTTTATTGTTTATTTCAGTCCGTCTCACCGCGTCTGTCTGTCCGTCTGCTGCACAGCCATTTTACTCGATGACTCAATAGTCATCGAGTAAAATGGCTGCAACTTCCGATCATTTATTGGCACTATGCCAATGCACTAATATCGATGAATGATCGGAAGTTGTCTATGAAGTAGCGATTCATTGAATAATATTTACTTACTCGTTTCGCGCATAAATCTTATTCAGTTTTAAGATCTTTTTTATACCTAAGGTGATGCCTATTCTGCTTGCCACGTAAATTTAAATCAAAATACTGTAGGAGGTTGCATTTTGGTGCTAATACAAAATGTAACTTATCCTACAGTATGTTCGTTTTAATTTAATGATGAATTTTATGTTAACATATCTATTTAATAAATAAATAAAAATAAATAAATATTGCTGGACAATCCACACAGTATCATCTAGCCCCAAGCTAAGCAGAGCTTGTGTTGTGGGTACTAGATGACTGATATATTTAATACTATACATTACATAGATAGATATTTTTATTATACATAGGAAATACCCAGAACACTCGGAACAAATATTTGCAGATCGTACAAACATTTGTCCCAAGGCGGGAATCGAACCCGCAAACTCTTGCGTCGCAAGCGGACCTTCGCCCGCCGCGCCACATCGGTCGTATCTTTTACAAACGTATTATATCAACCTACCATAGTCGTACACGTTCATATATGCCTACATAACTAAGTATTACGGTTGCCGTACCGTCAATCATGAGTTCAGAGTTTAAAATAACTTAAGAAGTAGGTAAAAAAAAAAACATGGATTTTCATAAACTTTCTGCTTGCTATTGAAGTTGTACTGAACTGTTCATAACTTTTTAATTGCTTTGGAACACAATGGAATTGTTTGAAGATATGCTCTTTTACGGAGCCACTGAATTCTGGAGTAATCAAGTGACCTATTTGTATTATACTGCTTAGGTTCAGCACGTGACTGCGACTATTCCCTCCTAGCTTATAATTAACTACTAGGTACTACTTACTTACTACTGGGAAATTTAGGTGTGTATGTCGAGTTGGATTTGTTTATTACTAGTATCTAGAAACATAACACCACGCCTGTATTCTCCTATGGGTTGGGCAGAGGGGTACCTACAGTACACCCACATTTCAGCAGTTATGTTTTAGCCCCATGTAACAGGGGGTGCGCCGAGTACCATCAACCGGACGCACAGAAATTAAAGAAAAATCGTCAAAGAAACGAAATTAAGTACTACATGTACTTAATTTCGTTTCTTTGCAAGTGTAAGCACTTTGTAAGTAGGTATATTACTCGTATACTGCTAGAAAGAGTTTAAGAGAGAGTTAGTAGTAATAATGAATGTTGTGATATTAATATCTAGTAGGTATGCAATATAATGTTAACTTTTGAGTATTTAACCTAGATATATTAAGTTACATCTTTGACAGTCGTTACGGGTAGTCGAAGCCCGAACGTCTGTCAATAATTCTTACCAAGGGGCATTGCTCAGTAACTGGGTTGTCAGAAGCCAGAAAGTATGACAACCAGTCTTACCAAGGGGCATTGCTCATTAACTGGGATGTGGTGGTCAGATAAGCAGTTGCTCCATGTAAATTTTAGAAATCAGCTGAATTCGGTTATACTGGAAGCCGACCTCGACATAGTTGCGAAAAGGATAGGCTGATAATGATGATGATATTAAGTTACACATAAAAATACTTGCTGCGAACTAACGGGGTCATGTACTCTTAAGATCTTAGCCTAGACTGTAACCAGGGCTGGGCAAAATAAATGCTTTACTTTAATTGAAATACGATTACAAAAATACTATCTCGCAAATATACAAAATACGAAATATCTTTAAGTAAAGTATTTGAAAGATAAAATACAAAATACAGTATTTTAGCTATTTTTATTTGAACTACAAAATACAAATTACAAAATACTATTACAAAAACTACAACTAATTTTATTACGGTACTCATGCTGTCTACGTGCACATATGTTGATATTTTATATTTTTATTTTATAAGTGGAAACTTGTTGTTGGCGACCTACTAAATATTGTATTGCTTACTCAAATATACTATCTGTATGTTTTCTTATAATAAACTTAAAGAATGTGTTCTTAATTCCCTGTCACTCTCACAACCGCATTATGCCTGTGTCCTTCACGATGATCGGTTACGGAGCTGGGGGAAAATAAATAAACATATATAAGCAAAGTCGTTCCCATCTCTCTGAAGGTCCCATCCACTCCTGCAACCCTCGGGCTGCAGAATCAAACATCACCAACTCGCTAATTGTTTTTACAACAAAAACGAAATTAACTAAGAACAATATTCGCAGTCTCTGTGAAAACTGATCCATCTAAGAACTTAATGGTACGCTTTATTTCTGTTTAAATTCTTTGAAATAATATATATTTCATCTTTATCCTGTTATGTTATACAAAGGAGACGGTTCAAGATGTACTCGGCTCCGGGAAAAATAAAATACAACCCGATAGACAGACACGTGTAAAAAGATGGACGCTCCTTAAATTCTTTCAACCTGTGAATTTCTCTACTATTATTATAAATGCGAATGCGAGTTTGTTTGTTTGTTACTCTTTCAACCGATCATCATCATCATCATTTCAGCCAAAACACGTCCTCTGCTCGACATAGGACTCCTTCAAAGACTTCCACAAGGATCTGCGGTGTCCTCATCAATCGGCCTTTTTTTTTTGTTTACGTGGGGAAACCTTCAAAAGGCGCCTATACTTTTGGGGAAAAGACCAGGGAGTGTGGGATTCTTACCTCACTAAAACACCACTGTGATCACCATCAGCATGACGTGCTGATGGTGATCACATAGGAAGGGTCCCACGCTGCGTTTTCTGGTATGCGGTCGCCCCACGTGAATCTTTCCACCCCAACGGCCATCGGTTATGCGAGCAATGCGTTCCGACCACTGCCACTTAAGTTAAGCAATTCGTTGGGCTAAGTCGGTTACTTTAGTTATGTAGCGTATCTCTTCAGTAACCGATAGACATCTTTAGATGTTATTACCATAGTCGTTTACAGAACTTTGCGAGAGAGAGTTCAGAACCCACACAAATCGTGTTCTTTTAAAAATATTTAGCTATTACAAAATAAAGGCTATGTTAAAGATGTGGCTTCCCTGGTAAGTACCTCACACGGCATAGTTGTTTAAATGTCTGTTATGTACACCAGTAGGTACTCGTAGCATGACTACCATAGCAAAGGTTTTTGACGACGAAAGATGAGACAACATGACAGATTGTTGAAAGATTTCTAACATTGTAAACAAAAAATTAAAACTGAAGAGAAGAAAGTTTTCTATTATTTACCGTCTACGGGGCGCCCCGTGTTCGGTAAGAAGAAATGTTAAGTTAGAAAAAAAGAACGTTGTCTATTCTTTATAGAATAGATATAGAATTGGTCATGTTACGCGTGCAGTTACAATATTTTCTCTTTTCAAAATTTATTATGTGAGGTAAATATCGCCTGTTTTTATACCAAGATGGAAGCCAAGAACATAACATCAAACAGACTGTTCCTTTCTTGCCATCGGAAGTATATGTCGAGAAGTACATATTTCAAGAGTTGGAGACACACACTACGTGTATTCCCTTCCGACAAACGCCGGAAGAAACCGGACGGCATCGGACGACCGACAGTACGGCGGAGACAAGCGTATTTCCTGTTTCTACGTATATCTTAGCTGGTGTTTTTATTATTAAAACTAAGATAAAGTTGTCTTACTTTTATTATAAAAGGCATTATAACTATCTGGTGGAAAATATGATTTATAAAGGAAACACGGCATGGATAGAAAGGAAGTACGGATTGTAACTTACCATCAAATATTATTTACAAAAAATGACGTTGCCTCCAAACTAATCAAACCTGTATCTTGGGCAACACTGCGGAGGGTGTACGTTACCTAAATTCGCGGTTCCAAGAAAAGTTAATTAAAACAAGTTTTCTTAACCTTACCAAGACAAAACCTGAAACAAGAAAAAAAAAAAATTAATTTATAATTTATAATAATTTATTTATTCAAAAAGAGTGGTACAGTCTGTTACAATAAACATATAAGTATAGTTGTACAAATTAGGATTAAATAGAGTAGAAATAGTAACATAGGTGGATCTGGCGTCCTAGCTAGGTTACATGGTAACCTGTATTAAGGTTCGCCAGGCCAGTTTCCCACAGGGGTAAAACAGATTAATAGACTGCTTAGGATTTAACTTAGTTACAAACATATTTAACTAAATACTAATTGTTAGTGGGTGTGTGTGAGTTGTGATGTAAGTGTGGTGTGTGTGTCTTATGATGTAGGTATGTATATCTGTGTTTTGGAAGGGAAAGGAGAACGGAAGTGAGTTAAGATACCAATTATTAAGAAAGTCATTACGATTGTGAAGTGAGCAGATATTCAGTGTCGTCGTAGTTTAAAGTGAGTAAAAAGTCCGTTATCTGTTTTTTACACATATCGTAAGCGGATTGATGTAAAGGTATATTTTTGTTTATTCTGTTATACAAAGTTGGGCCAAGGTAGTAAAAGAATCGTTTGGTAAAAGCAAAGCGTGTGAAGGGTACTTTGCAGATTTCGTTCTTACGTCGAAGTGAGGATTGAGTTAATATAAAAGGAGTTTGTTTGTGTTGTTGTAATAAAGAACTGAGAATAGGTAAATGTTTGGCGGACCGTAAGCACTTTGCATTTTTTATAAAGTTCAAAGGTTGGGTAGAGCATGGGTCGGAAAGTAGCTACCTTAAGAATGGCTCTCTGAGCCACTTCCAGGGGTTTGAGTGTAGTTTTCGCAGCTCCACCCCAAATACTAATGCAGTACGATATCACTGACTGACAGACGGCAAGATATACGGTGCGTATCACGTAAGTATTGGCAATGTGTCTGAGTGTTTTAAAAATATATATGAGTTTGCGAACTCGACCTGTAAGGTGGGTGATATGTGCTTTGAAGTTTAGGTGTTGGTCTAGGATGATACCGAGGTATTTAGTCGTGTCAGTAGAGAAAATTTTAGGACAATTGCAAAGAACTAAATTGGGTTGGCAGGTGTGAGCTTTTAGAGTGATGGGTGTCAAGGGTTGCGTAGTGGAGTTTAAAGAGAATGTTATGAGTTTAGTTTTATTCGTGTTTAGCGTGAGTGAGTGAGAGATAAGCCATCTATAAATTAAGTCAAAACCAGTTTGAGCAGTTGTTTCCAGTTTAGCCCATGACTCATCATGAAAGGTGATTGCAGTATCGTCGGCAAAAGATATAATGCTACCAGAGTTCAGGTGCATGTTGCACAGGTCGTTTATAAACACCAGGAACAGAGTAGGGCCTAAAACACTACCTTGAGGCACTCCGATCGAAATAGGCAGCTCATCACTAAGGCATCCGTCGATTTTAACAATCTGCCTACGATCTGAGAGATATGAGTGGAGAAGCTGGAGTTGTATACCACGTACGCCAAGACATTCTAATTTAGTTAGAAGGCATTGAACAGGAACGGTGTCAAATGCCTTTGCGAGATCAATGAACACTGTGAGGCATTTTTTGCGTTGATTTAATTTATCAACGATTCCATTTATCAGTGCCAAGGCTGCATCAGAAGTTGACCTTTTCTTCCTGAACCCGAATTGGTTGGTTGACAGTAAATTATTGCTTTCAAGGTATGAGGTTAGTCTATTATTAATGAGTCGTTCTAAGATTTTGGACATGGCAGGTAGCACTGCAATAGGGCGGTAATTATTGACAGATGCGCAGTCCCCCCCTTTAAAAATGGGATGAATAATAGCCTTTTTGAAAGCAGATGGAAAGGTACCCGAGATGAGGCATAGGTTGAAAATATGGCAAAGTACGGGTGCGAGGATTGCAGAGTACCTTTTTATGAACGTTGAAGAAATGCCATCAAACCCCACTGCAGCATTGGGCTTTAGAGAAATAATAATAGAAACAATTTCATCTGGATTTGTCTCCAAGAGAACGAAAGAACTCAAACTATTGGGGTTATTGCGCTGGGAATTAGGAGGGCAGCCATCCGTTGCATTCAAAATACGATCAGCGAGATCTTTTCCTATATTTACAAAGAACGAGTTAACATCGTTAAGAGATTGAGAAGGAGTTTCCGAGGAGGAAAGTAATTCCGTGGGAGGGTGAGTAATCTTGGTATATATAATAAGTATGGACACCTCCATACTTATTTTTCTTGCTATCGAAAATTTATCTTATCTTATTATAAATACCATCGTGGTGAATGCGTAGTCGATTTTCAATTTTTATAGGTTGTTTTGCAAATCTGCAGCTTGTATGTGTATTATTGTTAATTATGTATTTTTGTCTAATTGCGAGTACCACATTACACAAAAAAAATGAAATTATCAGTTTTACCATACACGACAGAAGGGTTTGTGAAACAAGAGTCATTTGCGACCGTAACAAATGTGTCTTTCACGAAGTATTAATGACTGAAATAACTAAACGACTTATTATGTTCATATTGGGCGATTGAATATAAATAAATAATAATAAATAAATATTGCTGGACAATCCACACAGCATCATCTAGCCCCAAGCTAAGCAGAGCTTGTGTTATGGGTACCTACTAGATGACTGATATACTTAATACAATAACATTACATAGATAGATGTTTTTTTTATTATACATAGTAAATACCCAGAACACCCGAAACAAATATTTGTAGATCGTACAAACATTTGTTCCAGGGCGGGAATCGAACCCGCAACCTCCTGCGTTGCAGGCGGACCTTCGCCCACCGCGCCACATCGGTCGTCAATTGAATGACTTTTTCATGAAATTATGGAATTATTTTAACACACTTAAGCACCATTTAAGAGAGTTGTAGTGGTGATTTTAATGTTCATATTTCAAGGAATGTATGTTGTTTACGGCCACGAATAACTTTGTCAATACTGAGCTGTAAATTGAAAACTAAGCAAGAAAATATTAATTTCGCGGGCTGCCGCTACGCATGAGCCTTAAAGGCTCCAAATACTTGTGACACTATTTAAGTCCGTCGCTGTGGGTGTGACAGATGATGCAACACATTGTTAGTGACGGCACGACAAAAATCTTTGACTCTAGATCATTTTTAATTTAGGGTGTTCCCTGGCCCAATGCCAACAATGCGGGCGAAACGAAAAAGGCGCTTAATAGCACAATGGCGGGTCAGCATCTACTTAGGTGCTTCTTTTTAACCGACTCCGCAACTAAAAAGGGGAGAGTGGCCGGTAGTACCTACCTAAATAATTTAGACATTCTATCACTATGTATAAACGTCTTATGTTGCAGGCTGTGAATGCTATCTTAAATGAGTAGCTAAGTACAGAGGCCAGCACATCAAGCTACCCAAATATGTCAAAATACTTTGATAGTTTATCAACTTGAGAACAAAAGAATAATGTTCACGTTTATTGGGAACATTTTACAGTTTGGGATAGCTTGATGACTTGGTGTCTGTCTAACGTTCTTGAGGTACCGAATTTGCTTTAAAAGGCGTAATTGCATATTATTAATGGCATTTATTATAAACCACCTGTCAGATAACGGCTTTTGCTAACACTAAATAATATTAAGAACATAAAAAGATTAATATGTTCTTATTTTAAATATAAAAAGTTTTTAATTATAGAATACTATTAACTTTTTAAATATACATACATTGAGGTCCAAAGGCTCTACAGTAGACCTAGGTACTGTGAGCATTCAAACCTCCTTGGATATTTATAAGTTTTTTGGTACCTAAATGTGGTAATCGGTTATTTATAATTTAGCAGAGATTACACAGTCTCTTGTGCTGACAGGCGTTTGACATGTATTATATGAAAAACTTTTAACAAACATTCAACCGACTCCAAAAAAAACCCTAAAATCACTAAAACGTTTAAAATAACTTTAGTTTCAGAATTTGGTGGCTATGTTTGTAGTTGGTTGTTTTTTTGTAAAAAGTTGTTTATTTCTAGCTTTTTAGTGGGTCGCTTTGTAATATTTATATAAGATAAAAAAAGTAAATCCAAAATTTCGTTTACTTGGAGGACAGATTTTTCCAGCTATTTTGATTTAAAAGCCAAACTACTAAACCGATTTCGATACAATTATATGGCACCACGTATGAAGAATGACCTACCAAACAAGAAAAGAATCATCAAAATGTGACCATAAACAACGAAGTTAAACGCGAACACAGATAAAAAAAAAATTTTTTTTATTGAATTTTGTTGAATTGAGAAACCTCTTTTTTCTTACTCGTTAAAAACTAGGTTCATTTAGCAATTAATACTATAATAAACATAAATAATAGTAAGGTATACGTTATATTTTTAGGTGTAACCATAGATAAACGTCTGAACTGGAAAGCACATACGGAAGAATTAAATAAAAAAGTATGTTCTTGTGCTTATGCCCTCTATAAACTTAAACCTATTTTGAGTACGAATGCGATTATAACTGCCTACCATGGAATTGTCGGCTCCTTATTAAGATTTGGAGTTATATTTTGGGGAAACTCCACCAGTAAAGATAGTATTTTTAAGTCACAAAAAAGGTGCATTAGGGCAATGTCTGGTCTGAAAAGAACTGATAGTTGCAAACAGTATTTTATTAAATATAACATCTTAAGTCTGCCTTCATTATTTATTTATGAAATAGCTAATTTTGTAAGGACCAATTCACACTTATTTAAGAAACTATCAGACATCTCCATTCGTAATAGACGAGATAATAATAGATTATGCGTACCGAGATCAACCACGGCTTTGATGCAAAAAAGTACTTTTTGGTTAGCACCAACCATTTATAATTGTTTGACGACCCATGTGGCGCGGCGGGCGATGGTCCGCCTGCGACGCAAGAGGTTGCGGGTTCGATTCCCGCCTTGGGACAAATGTTTGTACGATCTACAAATATTTGTTCCGGGTGTTCTGGGTATTTGCTATGTATAATAAAAAATATATATCTATGTAATGTATTGTATTAAGTATATCAGTCATCTAGTACCCATAACACAAGCTCTGCTTAGCTTGGGGCTAGATGATGCTGTGTGGATTGTCCAGCAATATTTATTTATTTATATTTATAATAAAATCCCAAAACCTATAAAAGAAATGCCTACTGCTCTGTTTAAAAAACATTTAAAAAAATATCTCATTGCTAAATGCTATTATTCCATAACGGAATTTTTAAATGAGCGTAATTAATTAAATGGATTTCTTAATTTCTAGTACTTTTTATCAGTTTTCACAATTACGACATTTTTCGCAGTTATGTATGAAATTTTGGCATAATAATATGTAATGTATTCTCCCTAAATTTTATTTTTATTTAGGATTAAGTTTTTCTTTTTATTTTATTGTGTAGAGTCAAATACAATTTTTTTTGGTTTCTTTTTCTAGACCAATAAACATGTTATTATTGTACGCCATTAATGGCAAAACATGCAGATCTGCCTATTATTTTTAAGACCTTGCACATATTGTTTGATGTATACTCATGTTTTACAATAAATATATTCTATTCTATTCTATATATACCTACGCCAATTAGTGGAATAACCAGTAAGGTTATTGCAGTACCTACGTTACGTTATTATAACTGAGGAATACCTAGTAACTAACCTAGAGTCAACATTAGTTTCTCGCCGACTCGTTGTCGGTCGAATCAATATGAAACGCTACGGGCGAAGTAAACAATGTTTTGAAGTGAAACAATAAATTGTAATGAGTTGGAAGTTTACTGAACATGCTGGGGCGGTAAATTGTGTTTGCGCACTGACGAACGGTTTTATAGAAATAAGACTAGCAATGCCCGCGACTTCGTCCACGTGGAACTTAACAAAACATGAATCTTCATTTTATGCGCGGAACCTTCATTATTTCTGAAATAAAAGTATTATAGGTCCAGCCGTTTCGGAGATTGCCTCAAACAAACAGACGGACAAAAATTTTAAAAATTGGTTTTTTGCTGAAAGTGGCGCCTGTGACTGAGATGTTATGTGAAAATCGGTTGTCATGGTATGGGCATGTGATACGAAGGAATGAGGACCATGTTGTGAGGAAGGTTTTGAGTATGAATGTACAGGGTTACAAGAGAAGAGGGACACCATAAAAAAGTTGGATGGATTGTGTGAAAGATGATATGGCTCGAAAAGAGGTGACTTTTAAGAGGACGGCAAATAGAGATGTATGGATGAAAAAAACATGCTGCGCCGACCCCAAATAAATTGAGATAAGGGCAGGAGGGTGATGATGTTTTTTTCGCATTACTACCGTATAAACTTTCATAGTAATATACATTTAGTAAAAAGCTGTGATTTTGACATAACAAAGAAACATTTCGATTGTATTTTTTTATATGTTAGGTAATAATATGTGATTGGGATAACCAAGAAAAACTTAGGTATCCGAACCTTCTTGGATAATTAAAAGGTTATGTTGTGAATGAAATAAACACTAATTAATATTTAGAAGAGATTAGACAGCATCATCTGCCAATATCGCCTAGCCTTTTCCCAACTGTGTTGGGGTCGGCTTCCAGTCTCACCGGATGCAGCTGAATACCAGTATTTTACATGGAGCGACTGCGATCTGACCTCCACAACCCAGTTACTGGGCAACACGATACTCCTTGGTAAGATTGGTTGTCAGACTTTTAGGGCTTTGACTACCCGTAATGACTGTCAAAGATCTACAAATGACAGCCGGGACCAACGGCTTAACGTGCTTTCCAAGGCACGGAGGAGTCTCGATATGTAACGAACGGTCACCCATCCACAGACTGACCTCGGCATGCCTAGCTTAACCTTCGATCAACTCGTGCGGCTGTTTTAGCCACGAGCTCCTCTAGACAGCCTAAATCTTATTTTTAATAAAGATAAATATAAAGATTTAAAGTGAATCGAGTTGCAATCAATGTGTTCTCCATGTTCAGGTAGGTATGCATAAACGGTTGGCAGTATTTAAAAAAAAATAACACTTGGTACACTCACATCACTTATGATCCTCATTAATTTAATGAAACACTTCACAAAATAATTATAGACCGACTAGATTAAGGGAGAAGCATTCAAAATATAACGTCCACCGAGCACGTTGTTGCACGAGCACTTCACCATGATCCAAAAACAACTGCTCGATTTACAAGATGGCTGCCTCACCAGTGCTCGGTATTCGTTCTTGACATTGGCAGTCGTTTCTAGACTGTCAAATGAGTTCTTATAACTCATTTGACAGTCTAGAAACGCGGAGACGCCCACAGATTCATTTAATTGTATAAACATGTGTAGCGTGATATATAGATATGCACATATGGATGGAGTTGTGTGTTAGACTAGTGCTTAGATAGTTTCTTGTAGTACCTATCTAGGTAGAATTTACCCTATTAACGCATACCGCTTTATCTACGATCAGAGTCCGTTGACCCCTGATTTTTTGAATCTGACTTCCATCTTCTAAGGACAGGAGGGAAAATAATTCAAATCAAAACAATATAGGAAGTAGGCTACCAGTGGGTAAATTTCGTCTACATTCAAAGCAGATGAAGTTATGGGCTTTAATATCTGCACCAATATACTGGCCAGCCATAAGCCGTTGCATTAGGGCTATAGGTGTACATGTACAGTGCCTGCATTGCTAATAAGTTTTGAAACTAATATCAAAATCCATACCTCCACCAGCGAAGTGTTACCGCTCGAGGCCGAGGGAATATGTTTTACGCGTCTGTAAAACTAAGTTCGTTTTTGGTTACCAATAACTGTTTAAATTAGAGACATAGGTAACGATTTCTCTAATTTACTCAGTTCAAATTAAATATTATTTTTTTCCTTTAATATTTACATAAACCTCCATCAACTGGATTACTTTTAGAAATATCGCTTTGCAAACTTCGGAGATAAGAGATGCCCGATTATCTCCGAAATTTGCAAAGCGAAATTTGTTTTGGTCATTTTAATTAAAAGTAGATAAATGAAAATGAAATATGACTGTCATGCAAATAAAGCCCTTAAATATTATAAATATCCTCTCATTCTGACGTCTATTGCAATGAAAATTACAATATTTTCTATTCTTTCACTTGCTATACAAGCGGACAAACATTGTCTATTACTTTTGTGAATTTTAACCCTGCCAGACACCATTCATAATATAAGAACATAATTTAAATTACTTTAATTTACTTTATCAACGTTTTTTCAAGAGAATATAAGATTTAAGCGGCAAGCTGAAGACAGGGCGCTATGGCGCTCATTAGGAAGAGGGCTATGTCCAGCAGTGGACTGCCTGCTGATGTGATGTGTGTGATAAGATTTAAAAATTAAATTTGGAAAATCCAAAAGTGCACGACTCATAATGCAAATTTAATTATCAAATATAGAAAAAAAAAAAACATAGGTACTTAAGTCGTTCAAAATTAGTTGCCGAAAAAACAGCTGTACTAGGAAAGTACAAGCGCCCCTGGTGGAATAAATGTACATAATATACTGAGAAAATAATGCGCAGCCGCTTGTAATGCTAAAAATGTACACAATACATTAGATGTAAATATGTGAAATTTTCATTCGATATTTTTTTTTTTAATAGTATTCATTTTTTTAATTGAAAAAAATAGCTATCCAATTAATTGTCTATAAATAACGAAAAAAAAACACATGAGTCGTGCAAAAAAAAAAGAAAAAAATAATTTAAAAAATAACAGATGTACTAGGAAAGTGATGCACAGGCGCCCCTGGTGGAATAAAATGTACATAATATCTATAGATCATACATCACCATCCATGTTAATTTTACATGGATATATATACAGTCTTGTAGTTTTCGTTTTTTATTTTTATTTATTGAAATTAAACGACACTGAATTAATTAAGCATTCGCATTCAGTGACCTACAATCGTCGAACAGAATTAAAAAAAATAAAAAATAACTCAAATAATGGATTTTTTCACAACTTACAGTGTTTCCGGGGTTTCACACTTGACGGACAGGATTTTTTTTTGACCTATTTTGGTGTTTTTTTCCAATTATATTGCAGTGAATCAATTTTTAAAAAGTATGGAATTAATCTCCATTAAATTATCTCGACAATAGTATGCAAAATATCTTGATTCCGTGAACTAACAAGGCTATAATAATAAAAATAACTGGCAAAATGAGGCAAAAAAAAAATTTCGATCGTAAAGCACTCTCTGATGCTTCGCATCATGAGTCGTGCAATACGACGAAGCGCTTCGCAAAAAGGTAGATTCGCCCTTGCTCGTCGCTTGGCTCGTCTTGATTTTATGCGAAAATTAACACGCAAAGCGAAGCAACCGCGGGGCTTTGATAAAGTTATGAGATAACCACATTAGACAGTTGAGCCACTTCTACTTTGTCCAACGTATTAACTTATATGTAAGATAGAAACTAACTGCAGCCGCAGCTATAAACTTCTTTAAGTTCTTAAGTAAGTAATTACCAGCCTATTACTCTGTCCCACTGCAGGGCAAAGGTCTCTTCTCAAACACAGAAGGCATGAGCATTAATAACCACGCTTGCTCAAGACGGGTTGGCGATTTCAGACTTATATTAATTATATAAGTCCAGGTTTCCTCACGATGTTTTCCTTCACCGATGTCAGTGATGTCCAAGATAAACTTAGAAAGTACATATGAATTGAAAAACTCACATTGGTACTTGCCCAGGTTTGATCCCACAACCTCGTACACAAGAGGCGAGGCCTAAACCACTGTGCCATCATGACATTCTTCAAGTTCTTGTGTCTTGTGAATTCAAAGCATAGACTTCGTTAGTGAAGCGTGCAACGTATGTCAAAGTTGAGAATGTAGTTTTGCCAACTACAGCCAACATTTCTAATTGAACTCCGATTTGGCTCAATCATGAAATTGGTTCTAGCCATAATCATGTTTTATTCAAAAATTGTTTCTCATATTTCTTAGTACTGTAAGAGGTTATCCGTAAATTACGTCACACATTAAGTAAGAGGGAGAGATTCCACTAAGTGTGGCAGTGGGGGGGTCACAAGTTTGGTGACGTCACATGTATGAATCTAAAGTATTAAAACTCTGACGGAAAACTAAAAAAAGTATTGGATTTTTTATACATTTTCGTAATATATATCAAAGATTTTAGTGTTGTTTTTGGGGGAAATGGTAAATCGGCCAGTCTGTATGTCTGTCTGTCTGTTTCTTTGAGATAAACTCCGAAACCGTTGGACCAATTTTGACGGGACTTTCTCTGGCAGATAGCTAATTTTATAAAGACTACCTTAGGTTACTTTTGTTTCAGAAACAGAAAAAGGGGTATAGCGCAATGGAAATAAAAATCGCATGTTTAGTTTAAATTCCACGAGGTTAAAGTCGTGGGTTGCACATTTGATTGTTCTATGTTTGTCTCAAAAACCATTACAACGATTTTAAAAATTATTTCAGCTGTGGTAAGCTACATTATCAGCGGGTAACATAAGCTTTATTTTAATTTCAAAATTCTGCTTTAAGGGGGTGGAGGGGTTATTAAAGTTTCAAGGGGAAAGTACGAAATCCACGCGGACGCAGTACCGGGCGAAGTGCTAGTATATTTATAGGGCAAAGGCTGTCCGAAAACTGCTACAACCTTTTCCACTCCTATCGGTTTTAGCACTCACAGCTTTTACATATATTGGGCCCACAGGGTGCCCTAACAATAAAGGGTTTAGGGCCGAATGCGATAGTAAAAAGAAAATGGATAAAAGTCGTCGATAATATTATTCTTACAATCAATTTGCACGCCAAAGTAGTTTGTAGATTACCTATATGTTAGTTACGTAACTTAAAATCACACCTGTACTTCCCAAAGGGTTAGGTAGAGGCCTACCTAAAGTACAGCCAGATTTCGGCAGTTATGTAAAAGTTCTCTGTATTAGGGGGCGAGCCAACTGCCACAAACCGGGCACAAATAAGGCTCCAGGATGCTATTGAGAAATCCCAGAAGGAAAAACACTTTAAAACTTTGCCCAACTCGGGAATTGTATAATTGGACCTCCATCCATGACCACTAAACCAAGAAAAAAAATACTAAATCAACGAGAAAAACCGAGATTTCTATTTCTAGTCTACACTAAAATATGTAATTCTCGCATACAGATTTCTATCAGATAATTCGGTTGATGTGTGTAGCTGTATATGTTGTAAGAACGTCTCTATATCATAGCAGGTCGTAAAGCAAAAGGAAATTGTGTCAGACATGACCGCATGGTGTGTTTTTAAAATTAGGGAATAAAATAAACATTAATGAAAATGAATATAACAAAATTAAACATTAAACTGTTAGATAAGAACGCAAAGTGGACCCGACGCGACGTCAAGAATGTTTTAATCGAATATTCTCTCGACTCAAAAGAAAGGTAGGCACGCACTTAAAACAGCAATTAAAGGCTGCTTGTTCATCGAGGCTGCGGAGCGGAGAAACGGAGAAATATTAACCTATGATGTTTGTCCACAATGTTACACACACTGACACTTGTCTCTTGTTCTTGACGCTTGTCAATGCAGAGAGGAGATTTTATGCAATCGTATTGGTTAAAATTTCTCCGTTTTTCCTCGCTCCGCTTTAATGGACAGGCAGCCTTAAAGTAGGTACCTACTACGTCCGATGTCCTCATAATTGATGGAGACTGGGACAACTTAAAGTCATTAGTCGGGTCGCGCGAGTCGCGAGAAATAGCATTCATTATCATCTTAACAAATAAAAATGAAACCGTAATTTGAGGTCTCAAAAGACTAAATGAAAAAGTGTTTGGTATTCGAGGAATTTAATATAGCAAATTAAAAGAATGAGCGAAGGACTTAGTGTTTCCATGAATTTGACAGAACTCACAATCACGTCAACATATTTGACGTTAACCAGTTATATGTCATGGTGAGAAAATTGGGAAATAAAAATAAAGATCAAAATGTTTTAGCAAACTGTAAAGAGCAATGGTATTCCAAATCCTTTCGTAATTTCACAAAAAGCATATGCTGAGATAGGAGCCTTTAGTTTTAATTTTTGATGTTTATATTTCCTGTGCATATCCCAAATAAATTTTTATTTATCTTAATATATATATTTCTTGTGTGCGTGTGTATGTGACTGAACTCCTCCTAAACGACTGGACCAATTTTGATGAAATTTTTTGTGTGTGTTCGTGGAGATTCGAGAATGGTTTAGATTCACAATTGGACCCGGTAGGTGGCGCTGTACGGGCAGGACGAAGTCTGATCGGTCCGCTAGTTTATTTATATAATCACTTACAACTATTATTACAGGTATAACCCAATGCAATAGTGAAGCATACTTAATAATAACAACTTATTTTCTAAAACTTATTACATACAATGTTATCCTTGTGAATTCACTCAGTGTACAAGCAAAAATATCAATTTCCTCTGCTACAAGGTTAAAAGTGATTTTCTTTCTTTCTTTTTCTTTGTTACGTGTAGTTTTCATCGATATAGTGCCAAATTGGAAATAGTCTCCGGAATAAGCGGTCGGCCGGACAGACGCGAGACGGGCAGGGTGACCCTAAAAATCATAATTATATTCCAACTCTTTTGTAGGTTTCTGAAAAATATAATTAGGAATCTATATTTTTTAGAAAGAAAAATACCTACGTACCATTTACTTACTGATGCTACATGTACGTTTTATATTGCTAATATAAATCAGCCTCGACTGCCTCGTTGATCGAGTGGGCGATTACTGGTCCTGGGTTCGATTACCGGGTCGAGCAATGTGATAATGGGATTTTTCATTAAGAATTTCTCAGTAGCAGCCCGGAGTCTGGATATGTCCCGTCCCGGTAGATGGCAATGGGCTCATCCCCTACATATAGGAACTTAAAACATAACTGGCGAAATGTTGGCGTTACTATAGATGCGCCTCTGCCCAACCCTTTGGGAACTACAGGCGTGGGTATTATGTTATAAAACAGTAGGTAGATATATGTATAAAATATATTATGCAATATAAATATTAGTGCGCGGTCTGCGTGCCTCGTAGCTCGCGACCATGCGATGAATGTTGATTTTAAACATATTTTGTGCTTTTTTACGGGCTAACGCACACCCTTCAATTTATCGATTCAATCGCTAAATTGAAGGGTGAAAATTAAATTACGATCAACCACGAACAGCATTCGATTATGGCTGTAACCTACTCGTATTTATACGGAAATTTAGCGGCAAAAAAGGACATAGCGGTTGCGAAAGAAATAATCCCCATATGGAATCATTCTTCTTAGCACATTTATGGTAACTAAGAAAGATGAAAGTTAAAATTCAGCCATAATCCGCTTGTTGTCGCAGTTATACGATTGAGGATATATATTTAACTGCGTCAACGAGCGCATTTTACGTGAACCCACGCAAAATACTAAAGAAAACTTTTACGGCTTTGAGCCTATGCATGGGGCTCTGTACTGCGCATTGGGAGGTGTGAGTCAGCGTGTAGGTTTGCCCTCTCGATGCGGCTGGCTATGGTAATATGCCAGATTGTATCCACTAGATTGTCGTAGTTCAAACGGTCCCATACTGGACAGGCAAGTTCTTCTGCGTAAACGCAAAACGCTATTGACGACGAGACGACGGGAAACGTCCGGTGGATGAGACACGGCGTAGCCAGTTAATTCTGGTTTGTGTTTTGTCAATTATGTTTTAATTTATTAAAACTGTAAGCACAAGTAAAAACCAAAATAACCGTACAAAGGCGGAGTTAATGTTTTAAGCATTTTTATCTGCCTTCCTTAGGGTGATGCAGTGTAAATTGTATACTAGCAAGCTGTCTAAATTGATACTGAGATATATCCGGTGAGCACTTTGGGTGACTGGCGCCCCCTGTCATGGGGTGTTCAGTTAACGACCCGTTTTCCTGTTACGCATGATTACATACGTTTTTTTCGCGCGATTCGGTTTCAAAGTGTTATCAGATCAGATCAGTAAGAGCTGGGGAAAGTTTGGCCTCAATTCCCTTAAAGTCAGTGGCTTAACCTTGAATGCCAAGTCATCTGCGTACAGAAAGTAGATTGTGTTCGGGCTAATCACTTGATCACGAGTGTATCTATAGTTTGAATAGAACAGGGATCAGTACGCCTCCCTGAGGTACTTAATCCATTTTTGGGCTCACCACCTTGGTCTATCTAAACTCACCTGACTGCAATCGGCGGTTACTAAGCAGTACTCTAAGGATTTGAGTGAATTTTAAATCTTTTATCAGGTTGGTTACCGTCCATAAAGTGTTTAATAAATATTCACGGTATCGTATGTTCCCGTCATTTCCACAAACACTGCGCCCGTCAATGCCTTTGATGGAAGACCATCGCCGATGGGTTGAGTGATGTTTAAGGCCCAGCTGCAGAATGATTTCCCTGGACTAGACCAAGCTTGTTCTGGAATTACTTTTGGGTCTACGTGTTTTGTGCGACGAGCTATCAGTGGTCTTTTGAGCAGTTTGTAAATGTGACAAAAGATAAATTTTCTAGGATCCTCAAATAGTAATAGAACATCTTCTTATAATCATCATCATCCTCCTGCCCTTGTCCCAATTTATTTGGGTTCGGCAGCATTTTTTCTTCTTCCATACATCTCTATTTGCCGTCATTTCATCTCAAGAGTCACCTCTTTTCTAGCCATATCATCTTTCACACAATCCATCCATCTTTTCTGTGGTCTCCCTCTACTCTTGTAACCTTGCATATTCATATACATCTTCTTATAATATTAACGGTTAATAGAATCTCATCATATCTATAATCCGCTGGTATACCGAATATCTATCTAGCAATAGGTATCTGTGTACTCATAAAAGCTACGTCTGTCAGCCCCGGCTACACTTAACGAGCCTCAAGAGGCAGAAGGCTGAGTGACTGGGGGCGTCCTAACCCTGATTAAGTTGACTTTTGGCTTTCCCAAATGTATACACTTTATATTCATAATGGAGGTAAGTCGGTAATGTCTTTAACTTTTTGATATCATCAGAGCTAAATATTCGTTAAAAGTGTCTTATAACGTGATAATCATTTAGAAGTCGACGTCGCGTTGGCCCAGTGGTTAGAGCCTAGCCTCTCATGCATGAGGTAGTGGCTTCAAATCTGGGTAAAAATGTATGTAAGTTTTTCAATTTATATGTACTTTTTAAATTTATCTAAGACACTACTTACAAATGTGAAGGAAAACATCGGGGGGAAACCTAAACTTATGACATAAATCTGAAATCACCAACCCGTGTTTCGATGAAAATGTTTGTCTTAGTATCCAATTGTTGTGCAACTGGTAAACCACCGACATTTGCCCTCCAAGTGTAGTATAATATTATACTTGTTTACCCTGAAGGGTTAAGTAGAGGTCCACCTACTGCAACACCCACATTTCGCCAATAGTTGATACATAATTGGCGAAATAAATTGGGATAAGGGCAAGAGGATGATGACATAATTGGCGAAATGTGAGTGTAACGGTGTTATAGTATAATTGGGGGCAAGTATACTGCAATCAACCGAGTACAAATCCAGAAAAGTTTCTTAAAAGTTCTAACAATCTAATGTATGCTTTTTTTATCTGAACGAACCCTGGGTTCAGTAAGTTATAAAGAAAAATAAAATAAAATTATCAAACATATAACTTATCACTACAATTATTTACATTGGTAGAATGAAATTAACATATTTCACAGTGGAGGTAATCTTTATTTATCTTTCGTTTATAATTGCGAAACTAATAAAGTTAAAAAAACGCACACAAAATAGAATAAGGATTAATAACCCTCGTCCACCTCAACCGCATTAGCAGATTGTCTGTTGGGGGGGGGGGGGGGGAGAGACGGGGCGAGCCTATCTCTGACTCCGGGCTGCTAATGAGAAAATTTCTGATGGTAAAACTCAATAGCACTCCGCCCGACTTGGAAATCGAACCCAGGGCCTCACGCTCTGCAATCGCGCTTGTAAGGTATATGCAAAGAGTAACAGGAAAACATGATGAGCTCGTGGCCGAGTAATAACTCTCTCAATATTCAACTTTGTAAACGCTTGAATGGGGGACTATCCACTACATGCTTGCCGAGACCCATCCATGCCTCGAAAAACACTTTAAACCGTTGGTCTTGGGTGTCATTCGTAGATCTTTGACAGTCGTTACGGGTAGTCAGAAGCCTGAAAGTCGGACAACCGCACCTACCATTGTGTTACCAAGTAACTGGATAGTTGAGGTCAGGCAGCCTCTTAATTTAGCTGCATCCGGTAAGACTGGACAGGACTCGATCACATAGTTCGTCGGTCAATACCTATACAACAAAATTAATAAAACACTAAATCTGGATAGAGATTTAGTGTTTTATGAATTTATGATTGCAGTTAGATTTCGGTTTATTCGTAAAACGAAATCTTACTGCGATACAGAAAATACTTAAAATTACTTGACTACCAAAAAACCAAGGCCTTATTGATAGCCCCCAAATACAAAAAATACAAAATACAAAAAGTTTATTGATATTGATATTTAACATGTACAACTTTTACAGTAAATCTTACATAGGGACCTCCTTTTAAGTAAAGATATACCTGTGCCAGGAGGCCCCGCTCTTCAATGACAAATTATAAAGTGGTAAAAGTGGTGTACTAAAACATAACTTAAACAAAAATAAATCAAAGAAATAAATAATAATAAACAAAAATAGTATGTGTGTGTAGGTGGGGGGTGTTTGTGTATGTGTGTATAGGGTGTGTGTGTGTGTGTGTGACCGTTTTTATTGTTCTGTGGGTGCATGCGTGCGTGTATCTTTTCAACTCATATTGACGATGCTTGCAGCAACAATTCAATATCATCATAGGTCTTCAGTTTTAGCCATTGAACTATGTATTTCCTTTTTGCAGTCTTTAGTAGTCATGGGATAGATGTTGATTAGTTTATTATATAGGGCAGCGGAATTTGTATTGAATTGTCTTTTAGCGTATTTAGTTTTAACGAATTCTATTGGTGCAGCACGGTATTTTCGTCTTCTTTCCTGAGAGTGAGGGACGAGGGTCATAGGGCATACTTTGTGTAATTTTAAGACAGCATGGAGTATGTATAATTTTCTGACTGTGAGTATGCCGCTAAGAGAATATAACTCATTGGTTGGGAATCTGTACGGTTTGGTATACATGACCTTGATAAGAGATCTCTGTGCTCGCTCTAGCTCAAGAAACTTCGTTTAAGTCGCACCACCCCACACGGGTATGCAGTAAATAAGAATTGACTGAGCCAGAGCGACATAGATTTCCGTTAACATTTTTTTAGTTGTCACATGTCTTAGGTTCTTAAATATCCAGATAAGTTTTCTCGTACGGGCCATGACCATATCTGTATGAGTATGCCAAGATAACCGCTGATTAACAATTATTATACCTAGGTATTTTATGTGTGTCACTTTTTCTATATTTTTACAAGGGCAATTTGTGCTAGATGTATTATGACAAGTGTGGATTTTAAGAGTTACGTTGGATCCAGGTTGAGTGTTGTTGTAGTTTGTAAATGCAATATATTTTGTTTTAGAAATATTTAGTGTTAGAAGATGTGAGTTCAACCAGTTAGCAATTTCAAAAAGACCCCTTTCAGCAGAATGATATACGGATTCCCATGTATCGCCAGAGAAAACAATAGCTGTGTCATCCGCATATGAGAAAACGCGACCATTATCTGGCATCATTTTGCAGAGATGGTTTATATAAATTAAAAATAGAGTCGGGCCCAGTACGCTGCCCTGCGGAACGCCGTAGGTCACGAAAGACTCCTTACTAATATACTCTCCTATCTTAACCTTTTGCCTGCGATCCCGTAGATAATCTGTTAGTAATGCCAACGGGTCTCCTCTTACTCCTATACCCTAATCCAATATAAATAAACCCTAATCTCGCTTCATAGCTGTCCCCATCCTTAACCCTAAACTAAACACACACGTCATATAACACACCCTCACTAACACTGTCACAATTCACAATTGCTAACACCTAATTCACCCACACACAAATTTTATTAATCCACTTTTGATGATTTTTCTGCAATACCACTGTTATGTTTTGATTTTCCTTTTTTTTGGGATCTACTTTTTTGTAACTTGTACTTTTTCTATTTGTCTTTTGTTGACATATCTTGGTTCTAAATGAATCTTACTGAGGCGAGGGTCCTGGTGACCTGCAACACAGGTTTTACACCCAAAACCTACTTTAGAAACTCTCACACAGCATTACATTGTGATACATATAGTTTAAGCGCCCTTCATTCATCTTAAGACCACCTATTGTGTAGAGAGAGAAAACATGATAAAATCGTATTGAATTGAATTTAATAGTTGGAGAAGGCTAGGCAGATTTTGATGATTGGGAAAACATGAAATTACCCTTCGAATAAATACCTCATAGTCGTGAGATGGATTGATGATTCTCACATAACATATTTTCAGCCGAAGACGACCACTGCTGGACTTAGCTAGGCCCCAAACGTCGCCACATCCGCTTTATCACCGACGTTGGTTCTCCTGAGAATATCTTCATTCCTGAAACTCCGAGCACATCCCAAGAATTCTTAATTATTTTAACCATTAACGTGCTGACAAACAAATGATGACATGACGAACCCCTCCTTGCACAGTGGCCGAGTTTATTATTCAGTAAATATTTATAAAAATAGAAAAAAGCATAATGAAATTATACTAGCTCTGGATCATGTTATGCAACACGTGTTTATGGGAGAACTACGATTTTACGATCACGAACTCTTTACAGCATAGCTCGAATTTCAATTGCAAAATGCCATCTATCGGTTGATCAGTAACTAATTAACATGTAGCAAATTATTTAATTTAATAATGTATAAAGATGATTGACATCATAATATTTTTTTTGACATACATATGTTGTATAGCTTCAAGTTCTCCAAAACTATCAGACAGACGTGTTGCTGGGGAGTTTGTTCCGCCACATCTTCTTCCCTGTAAAACACTAGGAAGTGGTGAAGGGTGGGCGTTTTGGGGGACTGTCTTTTGTAAACGTTTTGACGTTCAAAAAGTGCTGATTCTCAGCCTAATTTGAATAAATGAAATTTAATTTTGAATTTACAACCAGCTATCTTAAAGCGTAACTTAACCTTGAAGGTCCATTATGCCTGGACTCCACCAAACCGGAGATGAGACGAGACGAGAATAGAAGTTTTCGAACAACCGTCTCGTCTCCGCTTTGGTGGCGTCCCGGCCTTAAGGTAGACTGCCGTGCAACACGGCACTTTAGCAACTGACGTCAAGCCACCGCTTCACTGTCGCACCAATTCCGTCACGAGATCAAATTTCAATATCGCTGCTTCGGCGTCAGTCGCGGCGTTTGACATAGTCAGTTCTTCAATACACTGTCAGATCAGTTGAACGGCTGTATCGGTCTAGAGATGAACCATTTATTTGGGGTTGAAACACTAGTGCCATTGGGTCAGTGTGCCCATTTCGTTTTTCGCAAAGCGTTTGGTCGACTCTTCACGTGGCCAGATAGCTTGCCTTTTTTGCCAAAGAATCATTTTTCAAGCATTGCCATTCAGCCTTTTTGGGCATTTTTCTTTTTTTTTGTTCTCATGTTGAAACGTAATAGTTTTGTTGCTTTATTGAATAAAACTATAAATACAAATTTATAAAAATAATATGAGGATGATGATCTTATGCTTCATCACTATGTCAGTCTAGAGGAAAAATCACCCGACACCATTTTAACAAGTCGAAATGATGAGAGCACTTAATTAATAATACTTATCTTAATTCTGAGATGCAAAATTTATTAATGTCTCATCTTCCTCCATAAATATAATAAGGTTGGCAATTTCTTAGATGTTATAAAAAATGTATAACCTCAACCTTGTTGCGCTCGCAGCGGCCGTGCGACAATGTGCACAAGTGTCCCTATAGCATAGCGTCAGCGTCGTCTGCTGTGGCATCAGTATCGCCACGTCGCGACGTCGTGCATTATGCTTATTACTTTCGCCACGACATTATAATAATTCTTTATTGACATTATGGATACATTTTAATTATAGGTTTCTCTAAAACCTGCGCTGGTAAAAACTGTATTATAGGTGTTAGTGTCTTCCCCATAGTAAAGTGACAAAAATCTGATGATGATCAAAAGTCAGATAGAATAATTATTTAATATAAACTTAAAGTTAATAAACATGCTGCTATATCTGTTTTTGTGTATGTGAGTATTTGTGTAAGTTTGTGTGTGTGTGTGTGTGTATTTGTGTATGTGCTTCTGGTGTCTGCTGTGAGTGAGGATGTGTGTGTGCCTGTACTGTGCAGAATGGGTTATGTTGTTACATTATCGCTACGTTAGTAACGCCAGAGACGCTTTGCTCGGAAGTCTAACTTTAACCACAATATTACGCACCCTTCCGTCTCGGTTATTACATTACATCAATTTTTATCCGTGCAATAAACGGCCTGGCTTTGAAACTCATAAAGGTTTTGTTTGGTTTAGATACTTTCGACCTTTGCTTTTATGTCTAGCTTTATTCATTACTTTTACTTTATCGTAAGTACAGACGCCAGCATATCAAACTACTCCATAGTGTCAAATTTTCCCAATTGAACATGAACCTTATTTCTTTTACGGAAAAGTTGAAAAACTATCAAAGAAATTTGACACATTGGGGTTGCTTGATGTGCCGGTCTGTGTACCTAGAGCTAGACAGAAATGTAATTTTTTATAACACCATCATCACTTTCCTGCATTTATCAGGCCGTATTTATGTTAATTTCAAAGGTACCTACAACTCTTTTACTGACAATTTTAATAACGTATCCCAATCTCAATCGGCGATGCTTCTGATTCTTCCTCTCAAGGTTACAGATGACAAACTCCACGCCATTAATTGGTCACAAACAAAGTTCGATGTCTACGTTACTGAAATTGGTAGTTACCTAGTCGTTGTTCGCAAAGCCCACTTATCAATGTTTTCTTCCTATTTCGTCTTTCATATAGCCATAGTTACATATATTTTCCTGCGAATATGTTTAGCAAAACAACAGCCAGGCAATTACGACCTCAGGACCTCTACAAAGATATAGATATAAGCGCGTGTAGGTAATAGGGATCAGCCCTTATTACCCACTGCCCGGACAAAATTCTATTACGCAGGGTAGCAACTAAAATGAGAACAAGGTAAGATAAGATATTTTTAAGGAAAATCCAATAACATTTTCCCAATATAGGTAAAGATCACAAGAGTAGGTAACGTAACTAAGAATTGCCACAGCCAGTTTGAGTCCCATGTAGAAGGAGACTATGCAACACCTCTAGATTACAGAGAAGATATACCCCACTAATTAAAAATGAAGATACATGTCGTCAGATAAGTTACAATTCTATAGCTAAAAAAATGTGCAGTGTGAAGAGTGTGCGGGAAATTTATTTTATTTCATTTGTTCATTAGCAGCAGTTTTACGAGTGTTTGCCCAAGGAGAACAACGGAACGCATAGGGAGGTTGGGGCGTCCCGTGACGTCAGCGACCGTGACCTATTCTGCTCGCTCCTACCCCTTACCTAACCCAATACACGTGCGTGAGTTTTACAGTCAACATTATGTATTCTCTTTTGTCGATTAAATAATATCTATCCACACAAATCACAACAAAGAGTCTAGGAAGTGGTGAAGGGTGGGCGTTTTGGGGGACTGTCTTTTGTAAACGTTTTGACGTTCAAAAAGTGCTGATTCTCAGCCTAATTTGTATAAATAATATGATTTTGATTTTTGATTTTGACAACTTCAAAAGAAGAAATTGATGTAACTGAAATATAAATGAAATTATTCTAACATGTAATTGTACTAATTACCTACATTCTAAGAAAATAAATAAATATATCTAAAGGTTTGGTTATATCATAAACCTTAAGTCAGTAAACTCAATACGAACGGGTTCCTTAGTACCCAATCGTCATAGAAGGTTCAAAGGAACTGTGATATGGACGTGATTACTTAAACAGTTATGTACAGATGCCAGCAGATCAAGTTATCCCTAACTGTCAAATTTCCCCAATTGAACATGAACCTTATTTTTCTTAATAATGTTGAAAAACGATCAGAGAAATTTGATCGATTGGGGTAGCTTGATGTGCTGGCATCTGTACCTTCTCATTTCTTTCGTAATTATTCGATCAAAATTCACTTTAACAGGCGTTAGGGGAGCTGTACGTAACCTCAGCGTAAGTAGGTCAAGGATAGTACATTGTAGACGTTTTACAATCATATGTAGGTATAACCTCCCAGAGAACAAATGTGACGATATATTAAGAGGTTGACTTTATTAGTGTCTCTGTGTCGGTAGATGCTCCCACAGATAGGTGCGACGCAACATTAAAATAAAAACTTTATACCCAACCCACTAAAGCGCTAGAAATAAAAAACTTTTTTATTTCCAGCTAAAAAGCTAGTATAATTAAAAAACTCTTTTTATTTTCGAAATTAGTAGCGGGTCATTTTGTAGTTTATCTAAGAAAGCCAAAGGAAAGCAAAAAAAATACGAAATGTTTTGATTCAATAAACCAAACTACAAAACCGATTTTGATGAAATTTCCATGAGACGTTTCCATATATTTTTTAAGTAAGTATGTCGCTTGAAAGAATCTTTCAAATCGGTTAATAAATTGCGGCGTTATGAGGTAACAAATAAAAAAAAGCAAACCCCGAATTGAGAACTTCCACCTTTTTTTGAAGTTGTTTTAAAAAACACATTTTATCCCATTAATGGAAATACGAAGAGGACCTATTTTTAGATATCCCATTGCAGTCTACGGTAATTAAATCCTCGTTCCTGTATAATATAGAAACTTAGCACCTTTTTGTATTATACATTTAATTTATCTAATGCAAAGTGAAGAACTTTAAGAAAAAATCTTTCACGACTTTTTTTTTGTAAGAAGACAGGATATCAAACCTCTCCTATTTAACGTCGTCGGTTAAAAATATGACCGAATAAATTTGTATGGATAATAATGTTTCAAACAATATCTTGTACTTTTTAGTGCGCTGATTACCAAACACTTCGACACCGAGTGTATCGCAGTTCCGTTGACGTCAAATCGCCTGGACCATGGACCTATGGCCAAAGCCTTCCTGATTTACTGTCTGTCAAAGACATCTTTCATAATAATATTTATGACATTTTATAATATTAATTTAATTATAAAAACATATTGATTTTGATACTTTTGTATTTATTATATTTTTTTAATGTGGTCATTATAATGAATTCAAAAGCAGTGATTCGATCCGTAGCGTCAACCAAATCACTGAAGTCTAGGCATGAAAATGAAGAAGATTTTGAAACTTGTTTGATGGAAATATACAAAAGATTTAACAGTCCAGTTCCTATATTCGTCGTCAAAGAATATTCACAGCGTGGTAAGATAGGTAGCAGACCTTGCAATTTAGTAGATATTTAAGGATCTGACTCCTAGTCCTTTTTCATATTCACATTGCCATAGTCACTGTCATGATGGCCCAGTGGTTTAGGACTCGCCTCTTGTGCACGAGGTTGCGGGTACAAACTTGGGTAAGTACCAATGTGTCTTTTTCAATTCATATGTAGGTACTTTCTAAGTGTATCATGCAATCATCGGCGAAGGAGAACATCGAGAGGAAACCTGGACTTTAATATAAGTCTGAAATCGCGAACCCATCTTGAGCAAGCGTGGTGATTAATGATCGTGCCTTCTCTATATGAGAAAAGGTCTTTGCCCTGCAGTGGGGACAGTAACAGGCTGGTATGAGTTATTGCCATAGAAACGTTTATTTTAAACGAAACGCCTGTAGGTACCTACCTATTACACAGGGGGTTGGGGATATGGTGGGCAAATGTACCTAGGTACCTAACAATAATAATCTATGGAAATGCTCGTGCTACACTTCATAGACAAGCACAAGCGAATGCCACTATTTAGGTACGCTTGGCACTTCAACCCTACTGAGCATAATCCAAAAGGGCCAATCGTATTTTTTATTGTAAGTACCTACACATAAAACTACAGGTAGTTAATCATAAATCTAGATAAGTATTAGGTACCATTAATGGTGTCGCGTACCATAAGTACACGTGGCGTCACGTGTTATAAGTACCTACATATAAATATCGGCGTAGCAAGACAAAGATGGAATTCAAGGAACTCTTGCCTAGGCAGTACCTACAGTTGAGTCTGGGTCGAGTTGCGAGACACGCGTTCTATTTAATTTAAGTAGGTACACTTTATATTCTGTGAGTTTTAGATTAGATTGTAACTACAACTGTACTTATAACTAACTTTTACATGTCATTTATTCCTACATTAGTTTTTTATTTATCGATAATATCTCACGAGAGGGGTACAAAAAGAGGACTAGTACAATATCCGACCTGCTTTTTTTCCAAACATTGTCATCATCATCTTCCTGTCCTTATACAAATTTATTTGGGGTTTCAGACTTCCTCTTACATACTTATTTCTTATTCTATCCATTAGCATAACACCACTCCCCCCCCCCCCCCAGCAATTGTATGAGTAACGACCTCATATTGTCAACGATCCTCCTAAGGCAAACTCATATTAAAATTTCCTAGAACATCATCACGAAGCTACATCTTATTTTAATGAATATTCTATTTACATTTACTCAATATGATAATGACTTAGAGGTTACAAATTTGAAAATTTAATGTATTCATACACGACGGAGGGTTTTCATTAGGTATTTTATGAAATTCCTTCTAGGAATTGGATCTACGTACGATAAGACGCGGAACGTGTAAAAAGTCATCTTCCGTAGCATAATGCGGAGACTAGAGTTACTAGAAGCATATGTTTATCTCACAAATCAGGGGTGTTCTAGGGCGACAATTTTTCTGTCTCAATTATCCTTCATTTTCTTTTTCTAGATAACATAAAAAGTCAGAAGACACGTGAAATCAAAACATACAAGCACGTTACTGTTGCTAGTGTTGCTACAGCTGTCTCCTCAGCGGGATCCCAGTCAGTCGTCACCATCAAGGATGAAGACAGCATAGAAGAAATCACTTTACCAATTAAGGCTATATATGACACCCAAAATCGTCTTACAGGGATACTGATGGTCGAGTTTCAAGAAGAGACCATACCAAGAGTTACAATTCAAATCCTAGCATTAATACTACCTGGCTACCGACTACTAAGTAAGTTTACGATCAAGAATTGCCGCATCGACATGTATGTGGTACACGAGCTTGGTAAGATGCTTCCTTACACCACGATAACCGATATATGTTTAGACGACTGTCCACTAGAACAAGCAAATTATGAGGAACTTTTAAAAAACACAACATATCTTGGAAACCTTTCGTTATGCAGATGTAACATAAACGATGACGTGTGCGAACGGATAGCTTCAACGTTACACTATTTAGAATCAGCAGAAAATAGTTTAACCACTTTAAATCTGACGTCAAACTTCATAGGAGACCAGGGAGTCAAATACTTTGCAGAAGCTCTAAGAAGCAATAGACATTTACGGTATTTGAATTTGTCTGACAATCAAATCAGCGACGAAGGTGCGAGTCTCTTATTCAACAATCTCATAGAATTTCCCTTAACTTACGACGAAAACATAAAACGACGACATCGATTTATGGCTTACTTTAAAAATAAACGCGAAATATACATGGAGTGTTTACTTAAACTCGGTCTGCCTCAACAATCACCTCTAGGAAGCGTTCACACCAACGATAGTAAAACACGCATTACCAAAAGTGCTCATCATAGTCAAATAAAAAAAGATTCACGAACTTTATTGAAAATAGAGAGCGCGAAAAGCGCTAGTGCTCTGAATGAAGATTATACACACAAGAAAGCAGAATTAATGGCCAGAGAATTGGTTGGGCCGTTTGTGGACCCATTTTGTCCAGAAAGTATTAGGGTTGAAGATTACCCACGCTGTATTGGAAATTTCGTGCTGTGTTATCTGAATTTAGCGTACAACAATCTTACGTACGCGAGCGTTTGTAAATTGCTATCAGTAGTTGAATACCAGAGAGTACACTGTAAGCCCGGCGCGTTAGGACTTATGAAAGTAGTTTTGGATGGTAACTTTTTACCTGTTGCTTGCACAGAATTGACGATTATACAGAAAATGCTAAACCAACATGTCGCATCTTTCAAAAGTAAAAAAGCAAGGAGATCATAAGATTCCGTACCCAAAGAGTGCAATCGGGAATTTATTACGGTATTTAAACGCCGGCGCACAGTGGGCTGAAATTCACGTTTCATAGACATTCAACATTTTTTTTTTAAGTGTCGCTTTTTTTGCTTGGTAACGATTGGGAATACCTTCTACATGCCTTATAAAATGAACTTTTAGGTTTATAATCGGAAACAGCGCACTCAGATTTTTTTTGGAAAAAAATTGTATGGAGTCGGCATAATAAATGATGATATCTCTATTATCGCACAATTGCGCCTAATATCCTCTTAGGTTATTAATATATGAATTATTTTGGATTTTTTGACATACTCCATGCCAAGGTCAAACATGCGTTTTTTTTTTTAAAAATCGTTAAAAAATTATCGTTTTTTTTATTTTTTCGTTTTTTACTATTATTCCATTTATTTATTTTTACACATATAAATTACATTTTTAAATATTAATATAAAAAATAAAAACATTTAAAAATATAAAAAATAGTAGCCCTATTATTATTATTAAAACCAAAAATATGATGTAAAAATTTAATATTAAAATGATTACAATAAAAATATATGATAAAATTAATAAGACAATGAATAAAAATAGTGCCTATTCTGAATCACTATCTTCAGAGTCGAACTCAGAGTCAGAATTTATTTGAGCAATATCCCTAAACTCGAATTCAGGTGTGTGAAGATTCAGCAGATCCAATGTTTCATCAAACAAAGGTTTCTTTTTTTTTACATTCATCGTTGGTCTTACTGCTGAAATATCTCTTCATTGGAACTCACGCTGCTCTTCTTACGTGAGTGATGTTCTCTGAATCTTCTGAAGTCCTTGTTCCTTGCTTCCGAAGCTTCTTCCGATAAACTTCCAATCGGTACTATTGCGTTAAAAGCAATAATTTCGGCTCCATGAAGCAGTATCGTGTGCACTGTTGATGGCATGTAGTACCAGTTGTACAATTCAACATATTTCTCAGCAGTTATGTACGCATATTCTTTAAATTTCGAAATATTTATGGGTTCTCCTGAAGTTATGGCTTGCAAAATTACAGCAAATCTTCGGATCAGATCTTTATCTAGTCCTGTGATAGCTGCAGTCTTTTCAGGAAATTCAAAAAATCGTCGTGCGGTGTTGCCGTCGTTACTTGTGCCATAACCTTGTTTTACGAGATCGATTAATAAGTTGAGCTCCGTTTTGAACTTCGCTTGGATAGTTTTCTTTCTTGCATCCACTGCAGCTTTTTCAGTATCCCCTCTAGCAGACCACTTCTTAATATCTAATTTATATGCGATATGCAAAAGACATTCCATCATGTTTATGCGTGCATGTAGTGAAGAAAGTCCAAAAATTATAGTCACTGAGTTTGTTAGCGTTTTTCAAAATAACGAACAAATCTAAGTTTGTTACGATGCTTGCCATGATGTTTGTACTTTCAACGATTGAAGAATACTAAATGAATTTCTTTTAGTACGCTCCTATTTATTGCGTTGCGATCGACTTTAATGTATGTGCCCGTAAAACTAATTTACTAATTACCCTCATAATTGCTAACTTATGAGAACCCAATTATTTAATAGTTATAGGTATTCAAAAAGTCGGTAGATAGTTAAAATGTCATTAACAAACAATAATTTCCTGATTTTTTTTGGGAATTTTGAGAATCATTAGATTAGATAAATACTATTTCAGATTTTAGCTAATGAGTTTTTAGCGAATTTCACTTAATTTGATTGTTTTGCGTAAATGTCTAGTCTATACATCCATGTTAAGCTTAATATTAGTAAAAACGAAAAAATAAAAATAAAAAAAACGATAATTTTTTAACGATTTTTAAAAAAAAAAACGCATGTTTGACCTTGGCATGGAGTATGTCAAAAAATCCAAAATAATTCATATATTAATAACCTAAGAGGATATTAGGCGCAATTGTGCGATAATGGAGATATCATCATTTATTATGCCGACTCCATACAAATTTTTTCCAAAAAAAATCTGAGTGCGCTGTTTCCGATTATAAACCTAAAAGTTCATTTTATAAGGCATGTAGAAGGTATTCCCAATCGTTACCAAGCAAAAAAAGCGACACTTAAAAAAAAATGTTGAATGTCTATGAAACGTGAATTTCAGCCCACTGTGCGGCGTCTTGCTCTCCACTTGAATTTGAGATTGTGGTGATCAGATGGACGCCGAATGCCCCTTTAGCCGTGTCTCGACAGGGCTTAATTTACTACTAGACAACAATTTAGAAAAGTAAAGCTACTGAAAATTGGCCCCAAAAAAAATCTCCTCTTGATTTTAATTATTGCTTATTTTTAATTTAATTTAACAAACTTGGTTCACTAACTACAATAATACAAATCTAATTAAGCCAAGCCTTCTCTCTTCTTCCATTCACTTTTCATTTGTGCCATTTTTTTCTTCTTATATTCTGTTTTTCTGTATTTATTACTGTCTAGTTGTTTTTTCTGAGCAGTTACGCTATCTTTGCCATTCATGTCCTCGTCTAACTTGGCAATTAACATCTCACGTGCTCTCTTTCTGTTTTCGTCTTGACATCTGCTTGTATGACACTTTATTACTATGCCTGAAATGTGAAAGGGAAGACTGTACATTAAAACAATTCTTCTATTGCGTGATTGAATAAATAAATAATAGTTAACTGTATTTAATTCTAACCAGACTAGTAGATCGAGATTCATGCAGTATACGGCACAAAGCCCAGCAGTGGGAAAGTGTCTATATGATTGGATCTTAGGAGGTTCGGAAGCCGTTCGCAGCCACTCTACCTCCGTTGATAAATGGCATATTCGATAGTTTTCATACTATTCGGCAATAGTAGACACCTACTATTGCCGAATAATACCTACGTAGTATTCTGCAATAGTAGGTGTCTATCGTACTTGTTAGTTGAATGTTGGTGTAACTACTTACACCATAACATTCAACTAACAAAAACGAATAAGAAAATACAAGTTCTTTTTTAATTTTCTGCCTTTAACCAGAGATAAATTAACTCTTCAAAGCATTGAAGGCATACATGGGTATGACAAAATTTATTTCAAATGTAATTACCTGTAGGAACATGTGTAAGAACTACACAGTTGGAATTTTTGTTGACTGCAGAACCTCCTGGTCCACTGCCCCTAATAAACTGTTCAGTCAAGTCACTCTCATTGATCTTAGGCACTTTGGAGTGATCTATGGTGTGTTTGAGTGCGATACACATGCGGGGCCAAACCCCAGCATGCAGATTGTGCAGTCGGTTGAGTAACATTTTAAACAACAGCGCCGCGTCTCAATAGTGCTTGACCTTTCTGAAATGTATAAACATATTATGTAGTGTACCTCTTTAATATTAAATGAAGATATTGGCTCTTAGTATAAAAGCCAAAGTCTTAGTTAACAACTTTGATTTAATATATGGACAACAGAGCTGGACTGATCTTTTATTATATTCTCCTTTATTAAATACACATTCTTATAAATAACATTTTTAAATATTTCAATATAAAAAATACAAAACATTTAAAAATATAAAAAATAGTGGTCCACTGATGGCGGGAGCAGGGTATTATTATTAGTATTAATTTTATTATTATATTATATTAATTCCATTAGTAAGTTCTTTTATATTAGTATTCCCATGTAATATTCTCTATTACATGTGACTTAAACATAACTGGCGAAATGTGGGTGTACTAAAGGAAGGCCTCTACCTAACCCTTTGGGGAATACACTTCGTCCCCCTAAATGTCGCTTAACCCTGGATGCTGATGAAATTGTAGATTAAGAACTATCCTGTCTGATCAGAACTATCCTGATTCTGACTACAAAATTTCGTCAAATTCCATATGGACGAAGTTGCTTGCACAGCTAGTTAATATATAATTATGGATGTACAGAAATGGATTAGACTTGGTTTAAAATATATTTTTGAGAGTTCGGAAAATGTTTAGTAATTTAATAAGTAAAATAGCAAAATCATTAACCGAGGGCTGTGTTCATATCAAATTTTAATCAGTAACGGTTCATGGTAGGAGATTGGGTAGAGAACATTTGGGAGTCCAACATTGAAAGAAGTTTCACTAAGTGATTTGACATTGATTTTCGGTTAAGGTCAACGTCAAGCCCTGGTAAAAAAATATCTATTTAGCCTAGAGATCTGAAGGAACTTACAGAATTAATAAACTAAGATATCAAACAGATTTCTGAATACAAAGGTAGCGAATAAGATAATTTTTAAACATTTAATAGTGGATATTTACCTCGTAAGCAAACGTTATATCTTTGGCTTTAGTCAACGCTTTGTTTTTCCTAAATTCGGTGGCAACTCTGCGTTTAAAGTATTCCGGATCAGTCAGTGTCAACGACTTTGAGTACACCAAGAGATGCTTGTAAAGTTTAAGGATCTCTATTCTTGTAACTTGCATGTTAAATAATTGTTATCTCCAACTGCAAAACAGTTCTCATTTAAAGTTTAATTAAACCTTTATCAATCAAATCCAAATTATTGGAATTATAACCTTAAAAAGTATTGTTATGACAGCTGGCGTCTGGCATATGGTTGACAGCAATGACACTGACAGCTATAGTAATGAAATATCCATCTCAACTTACAGTACGCTAGGCATTTTTTTTTATTGAATCGATGTGGAAAATCCTCTTGGATGTCCTCCGCTCTGGGGGCGTAAAGGGGCCTGTCAAACTCTTACTGATTAACCGGCCCGCCTCTGCAGGCCTTCTCAGGTCGAGGGGGGGGGGGGGGAGTGAGGTGTTCGACTCCGTGACGTCTAAGAGGGGCGCGCGTGGAACACTTCGCGCCGCCAGATCAGGTCCTGATGAGTGGAGGGCGACTGCCGTCCCCAAGTCTGTCACCCCTGGACCCATTTAGGGGGGCTGGAAGACGGCTGCTGCGGGCCGGGTTGGAAGAAGAAAGCTCCCTTTCCCGTTCCGCACCTCCTTCTGAACGCTAGGCACTTGCCTCAACTAAAAACTTCATAAACACACAAACTAGCAAATATAATGCCAGTATTCGGAAGTGCTTACCACAGGCTTATTTGGATTTAAGAACTGGCAGAATTGAATCCCAACTGGAACGTTGACTTTGTTAAGGTTTCTCGTGCTTTGGCAAGCTTATGTAACGACATAATGTGAAAATATCCACTTAAGAATCATTGGGATTCCCCGAAACTGACAACAACATGATAACGTGAGGCTAGTGATGGGATCACCATAAAGATGACATTTAGAAGTGATATCGCTAAATGTAATTATATCAGATTTTTACTAGTACACGATATAATTAACACTAGTATATGATTGATATCTGAAATACCAGTACCAGGTTGGATCTTGAGTACTGGATGCAGTGGGTTAAGTTCACGCTCGATTTTGACATGAAAATTGATTACTGCGCAACTCAAGATCAGCGCTCTATTTCTATTTCAGGTAACCAGCACGGATGCTGGTAACTATACCTGAAATAGTTGATAGTTTCATTTAGTATTCCTTCCTTTTCAATTTTGATTGAAAACTGCTTAAGCCACGTTGAGCAATTTTTGGTAGAGCCGACATGGTAATGCGACCTGTTGCACCAGACTGACAGTTATAACCAAGTCAGTTTTAATTTAAACAAAAATAGTCAGTAAGTAGCACGGTATTGCCGACAGAAGTGAAAACTTAAAACTTTGAGATAGAATAAAATTTGAGAATTTTGGCGTAGGGCACGGTTATTTCAGAATGTTTACCAAGATTCCTTGCTAAGGGAGATGGGCCAGGGTAGTCCTAATTAAAGAATTAGCTTTGCTTTATTGCTCAATATCATATCTAATGTTATTAAAACATTATAATATGCAACCGCAACAGTTACGTCTTCTAGATTCTTCCCAAAAAATCCTTTACAATACAGTAAGGAGTATCGGTACAGAAAATCCCAAATTACGGTAGTAAGAGAGATTTTTAGTTTTTTTAGCGAACTTCTTTGTTGAAACAATTCGCTACCAACTGTCCTACACCAAAGAGATTTGTGATGGATCGAATAACGTTATTACTCATAGCATTGAATTAAATTAGGCATTGAACATTAAAATAAAACAATCATGTAACTACTAACTTTGATAAATCGATAAATAATGGAACTCGATTTAAATAAATGATTTTTACATGAATAGATAACACTGGTCTGCATCACTAGTCTTGGGACAAAAAAGAACCGAGTGACGTGCCCGTGAGTGAATCAAATATCAAAATAAAAAGTCAACATAGATGCAGATTGCAGAACCTATTCACAGATTTTCATTTTAAAGTATTCTGATTTGTTGTACCTGTAGTTTTCAAAACTAAAAATGATGCAGTCAGACTCTCAAGCACAGGGAGTGAGTGGAATAAATGTAGAAAATATTATCGGTAACAGCGACGTTATGAACTTTGACATGATAGCGGAAATTGAAAAAGAACTTCTGGAAAATCCCTACGATATGATATCCCTCGTGTTTCTTCTGTACGATGTACCAGATACTGCACTACAACGTTTAATTGTGTTCCAGCGTGTTTCAAATGATGCCGCCACCTTCACGAACCTGAACATGTTACACGAGTGGTTTCGACACGCCAAGCACAATCCCAACTGGAAACACGAATTTGTGGAGGCCCTCCTCATCTGCCAACTTCACAGCATTGTCAGGAAACTGGGGTTTAATGTACCTTCAGCACGCCGATATTATCAGACCGACTCTATCACTGTCAAAATGTTTGTTAACCCTATGAAGAAAGCCTTGTATAAATTGTGTGAGAGTATCAACTCGGACAATCTTTTGAAACTGAAAAAAGCACTTCTGACATATGAAATTGATACAACAGAATATGACTCCTGCGAACTAGTTTTCCTGAAGCTAATGTGTGATAAGTTCATTACAATTAATCAATATCATTACAATAAGAAGGTGTTGGGCTTTAAAGTGGACATAGACAAACTTATTAAGATTGTAGAAAACCTGCCGGGATTAAGGAAGTTGGTCTTGGAAATAGATATGTTGCAAGAATCAATGAATGATGAACCTAAACCAGTAACAGTTACTGCAAATACTCCCTCTGAACGAATGAAAGTAGATGAGTCAAGGCAAGGAGAAGGTGATCAAAATTATTATAATATGGATTTTGATGATGTATTTGAAATGCTTGGTGACTTGCGGTTGGATGATATAACTCATGAAACATTAAAATCTGATCGGAAGCAATTAGATAATGATAGTTATGAAATTAAAAGTAACAAAAAGGTTGGAACTTGTATTATTATAAATCAAGAAAATTTTTACCCATCAAAAAATAGTATAGAACTAACTGGTCAGAATACTTCTTTGGATAAGCGCGTTGGCTCTGATAAGGACCAAAGGGTTCTAGAAGAGACTATGAAAGCGTTAAACTTTACAGTTTACAGTGAGACAGATTTAGACCACAAGAAAATGATTGAATTCATCATGGATGTTGTAAAGAATAAAGTTAGTAAAGATGACAGTATTTTCATGCTGTGTATACTGTCTCATGGAGTCAGAGGACAAGTGTATGCTGCTGACTCTGTAAAGGTCAAAATGGATGATATTCAAAATAAGCTGGACTCTGATGCTGCGGTGAACATACACCACATTCCTAAGCTGCTGATAGTTCAAGCATGCCAGGTTGATGAGGCTCCTCATCCAGTTTTAGTAGCTGATAGCCCAAAAGACAGTTATAGTTTGAAGAAAACTAATTTTCTCATCTACTATGCAACAGCACCTGATTTAGAAGCTTACAGAAATGAGAAAAAAGGATCTATATTTATTCAAATATTATGTAGGACTATTCGTAAGTATGCTAATCTTGAGCATGTATTTGACATATTCACCAAAGTCACTGACCATGTGTCATTAGTTTGCACAAAAGTAGGATGCGCACAAGTTCCAATATTTCAATCAACATTGAGAAAGAAGCTTTATTTACAAATTCCTCAGTAAAACCGACATGAATATTATTGTTTTAATCTTGGAATGAAAGAAAAACGTTTAGCTGTCAGCATTATGTTGACAGCATTTTACTTTTATTAAACCAAATGACTTGGAGAGAGCTGCAATAAATTGTGATAGAAAAAAATAAGAACAATATTTTCATTTCTAAGAAATTTCTCGGGATGGTGGGGTCCAGATTGATGGGAAGCATATGAGGGAGAGTAAACCTCCAGAGGCTTGGATGTTTTAAATCAAAAGAAACGCCAACTGATGATTACCCTGTATGCTTTATACAAGTGCACCCAAGGACAACTATTTAAGGCTATGGAACAAAGATTATGACTAAAAGTAAGCAAGGATAAAGTGAACTGGTTTAACATAAGATTATTAATATAACATAAGAATTTAAAATATGAATAATTATGTGCAATCTTTGCAATGTATTTTGGAATGTTTAGAATAGAATAAAATACTCTTTACCATATATCATAAAAACTTACAAATATTTTATTATTATTAAATGTTTTTTTACCTAAAATACTATTTTAATTTTTATCTAGCTTTATTATTACAGGACCAAATGGGTGTACCTCCTATTCATACTAGAACAATAAAAACACACACTTATGCAATATTTTCTATATTTATGGCAACATCTGTTTTCGTATAATCCAACACAGCTGCTTCTAACTTCTGTCTTTCTTCCTCTGTTTTTAGTTTAGACCACATGGAATCTAAATAACCTCTTTGATGTATTTGTATAAACTTAAAACTATGTTTTAGTGTGGCACCAACATGTAGTGTATTCAGCTTGACATTTAGATTACCTATCTTGGTAATAAAAGGAAGACTACTAGTTACAAATTTATGTGGGCCATGTCTTGATCTTATTATAGCTATCCTGGTATTATCATTACAATATTTTGTTAAAAATCCATTAGTCACAGCAGCCACACCAAAGTCCCCATGCAGCAGCTGAATTTTGTTGAGTAGAGTGTCATGGAATATTTTTGGCTTCAAGTGTAATGGTCTATCCTCGGCCACATGTGGACAAACTATTTCAACAGTCATGTATCTGAAAGACAACAATATCACAAAATGAATACTAATGGCATAAGTTGTTATGTTTTGAGAGAGTTGGGTGGGCTTGAAGCTACCATTATTATCATCTTGCTTAACTTATGAATTTGGAGCTCTAGCTTTGTGGCTAAATCACATTCTACATAATCCATTCATCTTTTGGTTCGTCTGCTTTCAAAGCCATCGACATTTTACAAATAAAAAAACTACAAAGTACTACATGTCCCTTAAATGAAATCAAACTCCGTACCGTACAATAAATGATCACGTACCTGTTTTTGAAACGAACCATTGTTCTATCTTCCTATCTATATGCGAAACGGCAATCATAACAAACCGCAACCATCCGCATCCGTGATTGACACCTTTGACATGCTAACAACAAAATGACTTTTACAAAAATATTGACTGTCACCTGTCACCTGAAACCCTTTACGATTTACAAGTTTAAGTACCTGTCTTTTTAATATCCATATTGCATTGTAGTGACGCAAGTTCTTTTATACCGCGCGAATCGACGGATAAATAGCGCGTTTTCACGACGTTGTTATTCTATGAAGAAAAAAAACACGTTCTTGATTCTCTTTCTTTCTCTGAAAGTGGGAGCTGGACCAGGGTATTTATGATCATAAATATTTTAAATGCTGGAACAACGTCCCTCCTTTCGATTTGTATTAACACATTAATTTGACTGTTATTTGTATGGAGTATATCCGTATGGATGTGACAAAATATTTTTGAAGTTCCGTAGTAAACAAGGAACTCTTAGCTTGGCTATGTCCGTCCGTCCATACGTCATCGTCTTTCCCCGACTTAGCACAGAGACTATCAGTATTAGAAAGCTGTACTTTATGGCATACCTACGTATACATTATTAGCCATGCCAAAAAAATGGTAAAACAAAACATGTTTTTTATGGTTAATTTTCTTAGAAAGGTAGTGATTTTATTTTTTCTCGTTGATCCTATAGTGTGGAGTGTCATTGGATAGTTCGTGCAAAATGATTGAGAGTATGGATAAACCATTTTTCAATTCATATAGCGAAGTTGAATGAAAATCAATCACAGCCAAGTAGGCTTTACGAGTTAATGAGTAGAAAGTAAATAAAAACTAACAAACTGAAAAGGAAAATTTCTTACAAAATGTGACTGATGAAGTTGTATTAATTTACTTCAGTAGTTAATAAGATATGCGTTTCTAAAATTATTGCTGCAGGAATAACTTTGCTTTTCATAGTTTCTTCAAGAAACACAATACTTATTTAAAATAAAAACTTAAATCGCAAGCGAAAAAGTCAATACTGTACATGCGTAATATTCATCCAGTTTCACAACCCCACCCTGTGCCTGATCCAATACGCACTTGGCTAACATCACACCGGTATTCCCCGAAGGGTAAGCCGTATGTACACCCACATTTCGCCAATTATGTTTAAATGCCATGTAATAGGGGGGGGGGGGGGGCACGAATACACACATTCACATTCCTGGCTGTTACTGATGTAGCGACATCTATCTCGCCACATACGAACTAAATCGACGTTTCCTACATCGCGATAGTAAAGTTATCCACGCGACTGAGTATATATAAACAAGCCCGACAACAATCGTCGGGCAGTTGCCCACCAGACACGACACCCGTCTGGTCGGAGGATCCTCCCTTTTCTATGGTGGATGAGGAACTTTACACCCTGTTCTTCATACCTCCAAACTGATTTATTCCAGATGGGAAAACCCAATAACACTTTGCCCAACCTGTGAATTAAACGCAGGACCTCTTGCAGTAGCGCTTCCGACGACTTGACGAATGAGACATTAACTAACACAGTAGTATTCACATATGAATACCATTGGCATGAACTGACTTTATTTGGCAAAGGGCGTGAACGATCCCGTAAAAATTATCCTCATAACCCCGTAGTTTTGCTCGCTGCACGGCAGACGTTAAAGTCAGTTTATTTAAAGCGTTCTGTACACGAGCGGCCTATGGGTGTCATATACGAGCCAAGCCTATAACGTCCTGCACGTGCAATACAACAATGCCTTCAGGATGCTGTTGCGGTTGTCGCGACGTTGTAGTGCGTCGGGAATGTTTGCTGAGAAGCGGATGGCTTTCACGCCATCATGCGAAAGAATGCGGCTTCCCTACTGCAACGTTTCCGTAGTACTCGTAGAACGGCATCCTGAAAATGATTGTTAGCAGAGTGGACTGCCCCATCCAAAGGCACTGGGTAGAATTAGGTATAGGTTTATGTTAAATGGAATTAAGTACTAACAACAATAACATAGCATGTAAGCACAGTTTGTTACTACTTACCACTAACTACGTATGGACTGCTTAGGTCTAAAATAAAGATATTTTATTTTATTTTATAACAAGCGTGGCTTCACATTGTCAATGTGGACCCGGCATAATTCCTGTCCTGGTAACATACAATGTTAAGACAGCGTCGTGGCAGTGACGTTTTTGAAGCGGTAAAATTGAAAACTGGAATTCCCTCACCAGACATTTATTTATTAAAATTAATGATTACAATTACTATGTAATACTGGAATAGCAGAAATTATAATATTCAAGGTTACATGCTTATTTTATATATTATCCTTGAAAACAATAGAAATCAAAATAACTATTCAAGTTCAGTGTTGACATAACCGTGTTTACTATTACAGATGATAGCTGCACAGTTAGAAAAGTTCAAAGGACAACAAGGTTATCTCATGAGACTTGGTTTTATTACATGATATGATATATCTACAACACCAAGGCCGTTTTATCAATCTGCTTATGTTTTCGCCGCGTCATTCAATCGTAACATTTATTATAAGCGCATTGTCTGAATCGAAGGTGATTTAACACATTTACTATTTTAGAAATTTGTGTTCATTTGCATACATTGTTTATTTACCTCTGTACCTACATGTAAAGTATATTTTTTCACTGTTTTTCTATTGCAGTGTGCATCCAAATGAGTAAAGAAGTTTATTTCATTGGTGTAGACGTGGGCTCAGGCAGCGTACGAGCTGCCTTGGTCGATGATAGAGGCCATGTCTTAAATGCATCTGTTAAGGAAATTCAGACATGGAAACCTAAAGTTGATTATTATGAACAGTCATCAAAGGACATCTGGGAATGCTGTGTATTTGTCATCAAGGTAAGATTCAAGTTGACTTGGACTAAATGGTTAACTAGTTTAGTTGGCAATCTTTTTATAATACTATCCCTTATATGGAACCTCATATGGAAATTAAACTATGTACTTATTTGGAAAAAAACTTGCTTTCTAGAATGTGGTTACAAACATAAATCCTGCACATATAAAAGGTATTGGATTTGATGCAACATGTTCCTTAGTAGCCTTAGACAAACATGGCAAGCCACTATCTGTGAGCACAGACAACAATGAACAAAATATAATAATGTGGATGGACCACCGAGCACAGGCTGAAGCAGACTTGATAAACAAAACCAACCATGACATACTCAAATATGTTGGTGGGAAGGTTAGTCTCGAAATGGAAATGCCCAAATTACTCTGGTTAAAGAAACATCTTCCAAATAAATGGAATGAATTTGGATACTTCTTTGATCTACCAGATTTCTTAACCTGGACAGCAACAGGTTCATTTAGCCGTTCACTATGCTCATTAGTTTGTAAATGGAATTATGAATGCTCCATTGACGGGAAACAGGGTTGGAACACAGGCTTTCTTCGGGATATTGGATTAGAGGACCTAGCTGCAGATAACTTTAAGAAGATTGGCAAAAAGGTTTTAATGCCTGGAGAGTTTTGTGGAGGTTTAACTGCTGATGTTGCAAAAACTTTAGGACTAAAGCCAGGTATACCAGTAGCCACTTCGATCATAGACGCACATGCTGGAGGTTTGGGCATGATTGGAACGCATGGTGAAGGAATAGATAAAGACATGTCTTCCCGACTTGGATTGATATGTGGTACTTCTACCTGTCATATGGCTGTAAATAAAAAGGCAATCCTAGTGCAAGGTGTGTGGGGACCATATTACAGTGCAATGGTTCCCAGTATGTGGTTGAATGAGGCTGGACAAAGTGCTTCAGGGATGTTATTAGATCATATAATAGCAAGTCATCCTGCAGGTGCCGAACTATTAAAAGTGATGTCATCAGGCGAGTAAGTAACTGTCTGTCGAGACCTTTCTGTCTGCTATTTATTTTGTTTATTATAAAAGCATTATTATTATGTTATTAAATATTCCAGTGCCCGTAACCACTTGAGGGGATTGTTATCAAAAATGGCCAAACTGGAAGGATACAATGATGTCAGCTATTTGACAAGAGATGTCCATGTCTGGCCAGATTTCCATGGCAACCGCTCACCACTGGCTGATCCTTCCATGGGAGGCATGATCTGTGGACTATCGATAAACAATAGTGAAGCTAACTTGGCATTGCTTTACCTGGCTACATTGCAAGCGCTGTCTGTAAGTAGTGCCTTACCTTATTGTGCACTATTTGTTTCATAAATAGGGCTGTATTTCAGAGCCCCCATGAGTGCGAAATGTGGTCATACTTAAATAATGTATGTACAGGGTGCCTTTGGCTGTTAGGTCTACCACCACCTTACTGACTGGCTATTTTATCACCCCTTGAGCTATTCTGATATAATACAGATGATGTTCGTATCAATTCAAGTGATGCATAAAAGAATATTACAACTAAATAGATTGCAATACTTACATCATAAACTTTTAATCCGCATATCTTTATTGCCAACCTTGTTATATGAAGATAAGTTAGGTATACATAATATAAACTCACGCCTTTTCCCGTAGGGATAGGCAGAAACTACAAAACGCCACCTGGTTCTATTATTACTCTGCTTTAATTTATGGTTTTAGTTATGGTACTATTTAAGATGTTTTTTATACATTGTTACAGTATGGTACGCGGCACATTATAGAAGCGCTGGTTCTGGCAGGGTACGATCCATTCAAGTCATTGCTGGTCTGTGGCGGTATCACAAAAGATCCACTCTTCGTCCAAATACAAGCTGATGCCGTGGGTCTGCCCATTCTAAGGCCTCACGAGAAAGACTCTGTTCTAGTTGGTTCTGCAATCTTAGGTGCTTGTGCGTCCCAATATTTCAACAATGTACAGGATGCTATAGAAAATATGGGTGGAACTGCGGATGTCATACCACCTAACATGAGCACGAAAGCATACCATGATAAGAAGTATAGAGTTTTTCTAAGAATGTTTCAAGATCAGTTAAAATATAAAACTGTCATGACTTCTAATCTTTAGCAGTTGCAAATGTTACAGTGTATTCTTTAGATAAAAAGACATTCTAAAATGTTGACTTTAATTACTTTTCGGATTTCAGGGTGATTATTACGTAGTAAGCCGATGTTTTATTTAATGAATTAAATAAAACGTCGGCTTACTACGTAATATTTTTTTTTGTATTTATACGAATTGTATTGTTAGAATAGTAAGTAAGTGGTAATACAAAATTTAGAAATATTCATTTTGGTTTTAATCTTATGTCGCGCCATCTTATCGGGAATGCCGCATAGCGCCTCGCCTCCTCAGTCAGACAATATTCAGACCACCAAGTAGGTAGGCACGGTCAGCAACGTAAGACGAAGGTGAAAATTATTTTTTTAGCGGAAAAAACGAATTATAATTTGCCCGCCTTGGGATTCGAACCCTCCTAATGTTGCCAGCGAGGAGAGACAAATCTACGCTAGGGATGGCGATTCTTCCCGAAAAGATCAATTTGAATCGAAGTCTGAAAAATCGAGTTATCAAAAATCTATGTTTTTGGCGTTTTGTTTGGTTCTATTTATTTTCATAAATCTAGACCTATATTATAGAAAACAAAATGGACACCATAATAATCGATATTCTCTTATCGTTTTTAACTAAATATTGTTTTACCATTTTGAAGTATCAGGTTTAAGTGAAAAGATCGAAAGTTTCGTTGAAAGAATTTAAACACCCCCCGGTGTAGTGAGAATCCATGGCTTACCTTACGGTGTCACAATTAGCTCTCGATATGTTGATCAATTCTCTAAAAAGTCTAGATAGGCAGTTGCCCCATGTCAATTACTGGTATTCAGCCTGTAAGCCATAACACTTTTTTTTAAATAGCTATATTTTAAAAAAAGTAGTATATGGTTTTATAAATTGTAAATTTGTGTTTTTTTTTTGATCATTTGATTGTTACTATGTGCTGTACAAAACGGCATTACGCCCAAATATCACACAAACACAGAGTATAATATGTCGTGTTTACCTCGACTAAACAAAATCGACTACATCTGTATACGTTTTCTGTGGATTTTAGGACCACATCACTATTGCCTACTCGGACGAGGACGTGCGAGACGAGTAGGTTGGCAATATTTCGGGCGGAGCTTGGCGTTTTTAGTTTGTTTTCTTCTGCTTTCGTTAGCAAAATGATATTTATTATAGATTATTGTAAAATTAAGATTTCTCAGCTTGAGTACTTGAATTAAAACAACATTTAACAAGGGTGTCAATATTGACAAGCAGGTATGTAAAGAATCCAGCCAAAGCAAAAAGAACTTATTGGCTACTTATTTACCATCTTCTAACCTCTTTCTAAATTGACTGGGTTATATTGATCAATAGTTTTCGTAATAAGACTACAGTAATTTTTTTGAGATTTGTAGATTTCACTTTTCCTATGTTTTAGGTCAAAATGTCTAAACGTACGGCGGACGACGGCGGCAATGGCAGTAGCCAGCCACCGATCAAGAAAGTTCACTTTGAGCCCCATCTTATTGGCCCTGTGTCCACTTTGGAGGAAATGGATATAAAAGTTCTTCAGTTCCAGAATAAAAAGTTGGCCCAGGTACCCAACGTGATGTATTTATGCATGCTATATAGCTTGGTAATCTTGGTATTGGTATCTTTATGTTGTTTTGCAGATCCAATGAAAGAGAAACATGTCATGATCAGCTGTTTATCAACACCTAATTATAGCATAAAAGTACAATGACAACAATGTTACTTGTATGTTTTGAAGCATTGAAGAGTCTTCGGCATATATCTGTTTAACTTATTCTTGTTTTGGTAGCATAATGATCTACTCAATGCTATGGCATTGAGACAATGGTCTATTGGTATATTTCTTTAGTGTTATGTTCATGGCTAGTAAACGGGAGAAAATTATTTCTTGGTGAGAGTGTTATTCTACAAAATGATTCACTTTTTCTTTTCACTATATTAATTGCATGGAAATTGTTATAACTTCTAAGAGTACACTTACATAATAGATTCAAATATTTCTTAGAAAGTATAGGTTGTTTTTAATTTATCCATATTGAAAGCTAAAGTTCTAATCAATGTCAAAGTACAATTCATTTTTACTTTTCTTTGTATGGTTCTATACACTTGGCAATGGTGTTTTACCATCTGTCTTTAATAATATAAAATATAATACATATAAAAGACAGTACAAAACCACTATGCAAAGTACACTAAACTGAAAATAATAAAGATGGGAATAAGCTAATTCTAGTTTGATATAAAAACCATCAACTTTAACCTCTAAAATTGATTTAAAAGCAATTTCTACATGAGTTCTAATACACACCAGTTACTGGCTTTGTAACTGATTACAGTTACAAGCCACTAAATTGCATAAGGCAGCGGAATTATGCATTTATAGGTTTCTAGTCCAGGAAGTAAAGGTTGATCTCACTCAATAATCTTTATCAATAAGATATTTTAATCAGAATTCTTGCCTACATTTCGTAATGTTATTATGTAATTGACTTTAATCTGCCCACTGGTAACTGCCAAAAGATATTAAGAAGAAACTAAAGATTTCAGATCTCAAGTAAGAGTTTTTTTAATATTTGGGTTATATAACCTTGTAAGCCTGCACTGTCCACCTCCTGGGCAAAGGCCAATCTGGGGAAGCCATACATGTATAGGTTATAAAGTTTGCTCACAAGTTTTCTATTCCCTTTCAAACACATTTGAATGATTTCTTCCAGAGAATAGAACAACGCCATAGATGTGAGGCAGAACTGCGTGCCAGGATTGAACAGCTTGAAAAAAGACAGACCCAAGATGATGCAGTGCTTTGTGTTGTCAATCGTTACTGGAATCTGCTCAATGAGGATATCAGAGTACTCCTGCAACGCTTTGATGCAGAGACGGCAGATGAGTCAGAAAATAAGAGTAAGTAGATAAAATAATCCGTATTAAATGAAACTGTATGTGCTTAGTGCTTCTGAAAACTTTGATTGTTAATTATATCCAACAACGACTGTACATAATGGTGAACAAAAAATATTAAGTAGATGTACTCTTTTACTTCAGGAGACCACAGATGATGATTGATGTGGTTTTATCTAGAATTTGAAGTGCTAAATTTTTGAACAGTACTCTTTTGACTTGTGTGAAGAAGTCAGGCTGCTTTATAATGTAAACATGGGTTTATAGGCTGGCCAATTGTCTATTATTGATACTAAATCAATTCAATAAAAATATATGTATTATGTAAATATACTCTTTCCTAAACACTAGGCTGGGTACCAGTCTGCAATATTTTTCAACATATTTTTCAAACATTCTGCTATCCTATTCTTGTAACTTAATACCTTGGTTGCTGAGTCGAGAACAACAACAAAAGTGGTTTAAGTTTTTCAAGAATCAAACATTTAATTTAATAGCAAAGAGGTACACCAAACCTCTTTCCTAGAGCAGAAGATTAGCCTAGAAAGTGGTAATTACATACTGGCCGCATATACCATTGTCTGACTTATGCCTCGATCATTCTTTCTCCTGTTGTCAAGGAGACCTGTGTGAAAATTACGATTAATAACCGATTGTTTGTGCCTGACACTAGGTTAAGGCCACCATATACTGTCCTACTCGCCTTTGTGTTGTAACTTGACAATTAATATGATAAAATACAAAATATAGACTCCCTTTCTAAAGTTGGTTAAAAACGAAATTTAATAATATTGTATTATGCTGCATGCTTACTCCACCTAGACCTCTCCTATAATTATGTCAGTGTAGTTTAGTACTGCTGTGTTTTAATGAAGGACTAAATACAAGCCCTTCTGACAATGTTTTAAATTTAGTATAGTTTAATCTGCACATAAAGCCACCCATGGTATAGTCACCGGCATGTAACTTGGCAAGAGTCGTTAGATGCGCACAACTCGTTTTTTACGTCTCTTTGGTAGTCAAGCGGGACGCGGGGTATGAGGTACGTCAATCCGAGCGCGCGATTGGTGCAACAGTCGACTGTTGCCTCCCGAACTCCCGATTACACTTGCGTGCACGAAAGTTGTACCCTTTGTTTTTGTTGTGTTTATGTTAAAGAGTTATTGTTATTGTTTTTAAATTTAGTTTTTGTTACGAGTTGATATTATTGTTGTTGTTTTAAATTAAAAAATTAAGGCGAAAAAAGGTATGCCTTTTTTCGCATACTTTTTGAGCATACTTTCCTCGTATGCATATTATTTATAACTCCCAATAAACTTTACGAATTCCACTCCCTTCTTCAACTTTCTTCTAATCAGATATTATTAAATATAAATGATGGCAATAACCATAAAATAATGACGATCAATAAGTCACCACTTTTTCGTTCCACTAAGTGCACGATGCGCGAACTTACCCCCACTACGCCAAAACCTTGCCAACTTACGTGCCGGTGATTATATATGCCTGGCCTGGCGCGGCTTGAGTATAGGTTTCTTCCTGGAGGACCCTGGTTGGGTAAAGTATTATTGGGTTCCAATTGGAATATTTCAGTAGCAGCCTGGACTCTCTGTGCTTAATACCAAGAGGCTTGCCTCATTAAACTTGGGACCTAAAAATATCTGATGCACTGTTAGTGTACTCTCCCTTTAGGATACAAGCATAATGCCCATGTACTGAGAGTAAAACTTATCAACTTATCTTCAGATGAAAATGAAGCAACAACTTCATTCCTGATGCAGCTGTCTACCTGGGACAAAGAGGAATTGGATGCTCAGCTTGCAAACCGAGTGCAAGTCAGCAAGCGAGCAGTGGCCAAAGTGTTGCAAGCTTTCGACCGGCTGCAGCAGAGAAATGATAAGATCTGGCGAGCAATCAAGGGAGAGAGTGAGGGTAAGCTCTATGGTTAGTTAAGTTTATATTATTTATTATTTTAACTTGTAAAATTCTATTTTGAGAGCTAACTATGGGCGTTAATACGTTGCCGTAAAAGTTTCTGATGAAGAGATGTGAGGTTTGAGGGGTCACATTACGTGAAAATAAGACTGAAAATATTGTTACTATTATGCCAGTCAGCGACGTCGGTCGCGCCAACTCATATGATCACAAAACTTCATCTTTCAGAATCCGCCCCCGCCCCTATGTTGGATGACGTTATCCGTGCGACCAACGAAGAGGTGACGATTGAGAACAGGCGACTTCAAGCGCTATGTACCACCCTGCATGAGAACCATCATGCCATGACCCTCAGGGTGGCTCAGCTGCAAGATGCTGTCAACAGCAGGGACACAGAGAATGCTGAGCTCAAGAACCAGATTGATGATCTCCAGTATGAGTTGTTGAAGGTTTGTGAGGTTTTGTAATAGACTTTTTCTCACCTTGTATGAGAACCATCACGCCATGAACCTAAGGGTGGCTCAGGAACAAGATTCCGTCAACAGTAGGGTTATGGATAATTTGGAGCTCAAGAACCAGACCGAACAGCGAACTTCTGCATCTAGCATATTTATCCTATAACTCATTAGTGTGAATCAGTTCACCTCTTTGTGTGTGGCAGTGGTACAATACGCCGCGCCGGCACTGTTGCGGATCATAGTGTATGCCAGTTTCCTACACCATGTCTTAGAAACTTGAAGTTTGGCTTTGAAACTTTCTTGCAGTTTTATTCACATAATATTCTATATACCCACAGGTGCGTTCCCGCAACGACAAGCTCGAAAACCATCTAGCAGAAGCTATCGAAAAACTCAAGAGCTACCATCAATCGGGTGCCACAACCGTCCCCACCGTTCCCACGTCTGGCGCGAGTACGACCCCGCACACCACGGCCGCAGCCGCCAAGCTCGAGGATGTGGCGGCTGAACTTGAGGAGCAAAGGGAGCTTGCCAATAACAGGCTCGCAGAGCTCGACCGGTTGCATAGGCAGCATCGGGACACGCTCAAGGAAGTTGAGAAGCTGAAGATGGATGTGAGTAGACTTGTTTAGTTTGTGATTTTATGAAATGTTCTGGTAGAAATTGCATAAATCATGAAATTGTGTATACTTTATGGCAAGTGATGCAACACTGCACCACCCAATCGGTAATATCCAGTGCAGTACATCACAGTAAAAGAACAAATACACCAATAAGAATTATAGTTTTACCCTCTGAACCATTGTAAGTAGTAAACCCGTAGTAGCAGGATTGTAATAGTCTATTGACGTCACCTATTTTTGAGCAATGTCGTTCATTCGGTCCATACCAATCAATGGTTAGTCGTCTACTACAGTAGGACTGATCGCTTCCCTGGCACAAGCCGGGTATCCGAAGCTTGATGCGATTAGATCAATTGATATCTACGCTCAATATTGTTTTGAGAAAATTAATTACTACTGGCTGGTCCACAACTCAACATCAATAGACCGCTCTAGAAGCACAAGCTTTGACTTGTGCTTCTAGAAGGTCTTTCGGGTTCCAGACTCTCTACTACTAAAGCCTTTGTCTTCCTCAGATCCGTCAACTGCCAGAATCTGTGATAGTGGAGACAACAGAGTACAAATGTCTACAGAGTCAGTTCTCCGTGCTCTACAACGAGTCCATGCAAATGAAGACGGCGCTCGACGAGACAAGGCTACAGCTGCAGAATGCTAAGAACTTGCACATGAGACAGATTGAGATGATGGAGGTAGCTTTTTAAAAACTTTTATTACTGTTAGGTCATCATCTGCAATGCCTTTTTCCAACTATGTTGGGGTTGGCTTCCAGTCTAACCGGATGCAGCTGAATACCAGTATTTTACATGGAGCGACTGCCTATCTGACCTCCACAACCCAGTTACTGGCCGTAGAACAGTAGTAATACCGTTTATTATTATCTTATTGTTTATTATTCTCATATAGAAAAGGCGTATTAGCGATTTTAGACGTATGTTTACTACTAGCTTTTCCCGCGTCTTCGCTCCCGGTGCCTATCTTACAAAAATCATGCATTTTTCCAGGATAATAAATAGTCTAGTGCTATAGTGAGGCCTACTATATATATAAAAAAAGCTCTGCTTAGCTTGGGGCTAGATGATGCTGTGTGGATTGTCTAGCATTATTATTATATTATTATTAATATCAGTAAAATAATTTTAGAAATCGGCTTTACATATTACCTCATACAACTAAACACTTTTTCCGCTTTATAATATTAGCTAAAAGCAATAGATAGGCCCAGACAATACATGCGGGCCTTTATAATCTTGGCAATCATTTATTTTACGGCCTGAGTATTATTCAATTAGTGATGTCCTAATGCGTTACGTTGATTAGATTTCTTATAACAATCGACTTTATTTATCAAGAAGCTTTAATCAAGCGAGCGCGACTGCTGAGCGTGAGGTCCTAGGTTCGATTCCCAGGTCGGGCAAACTTATTTTCCAATTGGAATTTTCCCATTAGCAACCCCGGAGTTTGGATTTGTGCCCAGTTGATGGCAATGGGCTCGCCCCCTATTATATGGGACTTTAACATAACTGGCAAAACCACACGTAACCTCCACACCTCTGCTCAACCCTTCGGGGAAAACAGGCGTGATGTTATGTAAGTTTTAATCGATATCTATTTCTGTTCAATGTTTTATATTGTTTTATAAGCATACCCAGGCGTTGACTACGAATATTTTGTTGCAATGTACTTAAAATAAAATATCTGTGCCGTCAATAGGATCCTAAATTTCAAATGCATTAATTTCAGAGCGAAGAACTTTCAAGACAAAAAACCCTCAGAGCAGAAATGATCCAACTAGAAGACGTATTGGGCCAGCTTCGGAAAGAATACGAAATGTTACGAATAGAGTTTGAGCAAAACCTTGCAGCCAATGAACAGACGGGACCCATCAATAGAGAAATGAGGCACCTCATCACTTCGCTTCAAAACCACAACCAACAGCTGAAGGGAGAGGTGCATCGATACAAGAGGAAATATAAGGATACTAGTCAGGAATTAAATAAAGTAAGTGGTATTTCTATTACTTTATACATTTATCAACTAGCTACCCGACCCGGCTACCTTCGTACCGCCTCAGAACATAACTTACACTGCCATTGTTGACGCGTGCCGTGACTGGTTCAGCGAAGAAGGTAGTAAAACTTCAGTGGACTGTATAACTGTTATGTATTGTAGGAAAGTACTTAGGCTTAGTACAATAGGAATAGCTATACGGAACAAACAAGTAATAAATTAAGAATGCTCGAATGCGCTCGTTTAGACGTGTATCAGCTGACTCCTTGTCGGCGTGAAGTGTGCGCGCGAGCCGAGCTGCTCCCCGCGCTCCCCGCCCGCCAGCGCGCGGCGATGTTGATGGTACTCATTATAGGAACAAAAATAATTTGCAATGAAAAATATTGAGGTCAATAATCGAGATTAAAACTATCCTATGTTTTGACCAAATTTCACACAGTAAGCCGAATTTCATAAAAAATTAGGTAGCACCTTAACTGCCAGAAATCGAGACACAATAGAAAATGTATTGTTATTGGTCACTTGACGTTTAAGGTACTTAGTTCCGAAGTTTATCCTAGACAAATATAGTGACGCGATATTTTTTTTAGAAGGAGAGATATATTTTATATATAGGTATGATTTCGTGTGGCCCAGGTACGCAAGGAGCTGGAGGAGGCTGGCAGCCGCGTGTCCATGGCCGGCGACTGCGCGGACGAAAAGCCGCACGCGCTCAAGAAGGAGGAGCCCGACCCCGAGGTTATAATTCAACCTTCATAACTTTCGTCTTTTACTGCAACATTACACACACCTCTCTGGTTTTTCCATGTATGATCTACTATAAACGATATGGATTTCATCAGGAACAGTACAACTCATCATCATCTGCCTAGTCTTTTCCCAACTATGTTGGGGTCAGCTTCTAACTGGATGCAGCTGAATACCAGTATTTTACATAGAGCTACTGCCTATCTGACCTCCCCAACCCAGTTACTGGGCAACACAATTTAGACTGGTTGTTAGACTTTCGGGCTTCTGTCTACCCGTAACAAGTGCCTGTGCTAAATGACAGCCGGGACCAACGGCTTCACGTGCTTTCCGAGGCACGGAGGAGTCTCGATATGTACAATACAACAGTACAACTATTTTAATAAAGTTTAAAATGATCATTGCAAAATGTCTCATTAGGAATTATGAAATGTGGTAACAAAATAGATTTTCTCAGAGAAAAATGATGACGTCGGCCACAGTTGTTGTTCGTGTAAGGGTGGAGCAGTTGTATTACTTGGACAGTGGTGATGTGTGTGTTCCCGGGCGCAGGAGGAGGGCGGCAGCGGCGCGTGCGGGGGCGCGGGGGGCGCAGGGGGCGCGGGGGGCGCGGCCGGCAAGGAGCAGGCGCGCGCCAAGCTGCAGGAGCAGGAGCTGGCCATCAAGGAGCTCAAGCAGCAACTCAAGTGAGTCTCGTACTGTGTGCACGTCCGCACTGTCCGCACTGCCCGCGGCCCATTGCTTGCCCCACGTAAAACTACTATACATTTCTTGATATGCCTTGATTAAGCTCTCTTATAAAATAAAATAATGTTTTTGCACGGAATTTATCTTCTGCCTGCTCAAGCGCAGGCCCGTGTTACTTGGGGTCACCTCAATATGATTTCTTCTCTTTTTATCGATCTGTCTCGTGTTTGGGCGCTCACTTTATTTTTTCATATCATTTCTTTCCTTCTCGTTACATCAACATCTATATTCCTAATGCCCATTTTCACTAATACTAGGCGACACCTAGTAGCAGTGCCTAAATAAAAGGCACTGTACAACAATGCAAAAAAAAAATGCAATACAATACGATAGTCTAGTTTTAGTGAAACTGGGCATTATTTCCGCCAAATAGTTGAATAAGCGCGTAACAAATATATCTAATAATTAGTACTCTGTTAACAGAAAAGCAGTAAACGAGCAAAAAGAGCTGAAACTCTTGCTGGACATGTACAAGGGCGTCAGTAAGGAGCAGAGAGACAAGGTGCAGCTCATGGCTGCGGAGCGCAAGGCCAGGCAGGAGCTTGAGGACCACCGGCAGAAGGCTAAGATGGCACAGGTATAGACAAACAACATCTTTGGAAATTAAGTGACGCTTACAGAATCCCAGCATATTGAATGTCAGTTCTATTTATACTTCATAGGGTTTATAGATTTCATCATATTTCATGTCATCTTTCATCACATTTGAATGGGATATTTTGGTTATGGTAGCTAATATTACAGACAATTCAGGTCTTAAATGGGGCCTGAAATTACCTCTTTATACCACTGACTAACAATTTATTCCCTTCGCCCAGGAAAGTAAACGCGAACGTCGCCTCGCAGACGAAGACGCTCTCCGAAAGATCAAACAGCTAGAGGAGCAGAAGTACGAGCTTCAGAAGCAGCTGTCGTGTGCGCGGCCCAACGCGGACCCGCTGCACGCCTTCACCAGGCCCTTCGCCGGATCACCGGTATGATATTAACAGAATATAGCCCTAGGCATCGTTATGTTTACACCTAGCGACACATCTACGGAAACTACTAGATGGAATTTCAATACTCAATTATTTATTGCATTCTTTATGTTTGATATAACAAAGTAAAAGATCAATATGGACCCTGTCGATATTACTGTGCGATTATGCAATAAAAAATAAAAAAGTTTAAGTCAATTAACTAGACTCATATACAAACAGATAGATAAAAGGATACAGACAGGATAACAAGCACAGACAAAAACAAACATTCACAAAGTAACAATATGTCTGCTGCAGCTTTGCCGGATATAAGGGCAATCCAATATGTTGGCGACCATCGCCAGGACGGTGCTGGCTCTGACCTGCAGTCTGCGTACCTCCGCACACATGCGAGAGGCGCCCCAACACCGCCCTGAACGCGCAATGCTTTGCTCAAAATGGGCAAGTATTCGTTCAAAACCGTTCTTGGTGTTGCCAGCACGTGAAACTATTTCTTTTAATATAAAAATCCTTACCAGCAACATGAGCAGTGACGTAATAGTGTTACGTCGTGATTTTATCAGCGTGAGCGTAAACTGCACGTCGCGCAGTAGTTCGACAGCCCCACTCACTTTCCACTTTGTAATTTCAGCAGATGTGTCGCTACATTACTCTTGCGAATTGTCAAAAGCAACTCCAGTGTTGGGTTCGAGCCCCGATTTCTGAAGGCCAATATTGGTTTTATTGGTTCTTGTTATTTTGTCACCGTCACTTCAATACTTACATTGTTATTTACATTATTATAGTGACAGAGATATTCAAAAGATCCGCTCGCGATCAGAATGAGATCCGTCCTTTTAGAACTGAGACTCGCTCGGTCCGACCGGTAGCGGTAGCGTTGGTAAACTGGCGTAAAAATCGATTGGTCGTGCTATCGTTTCGAGAACATCCCATTCAGATCGCGCGCGGATTACAAGGTGTTATATTAGATTGCAGAAGTTAGACCCGTATTCATTAAACACTCACTAGCGTAACTACGGGCTTTAGATTATAACACCACAGTCATTCACTAACCCTAGGTTTCTGAAGACTAAACTAATCTGTTATTACATCTCACGTTGACATGACTCGAAAGCAGGTTTTCTGATCGGAAACTTGATTAGGCGTCCCGAAACCGACAGTTCAAGCAGGTAAACATTATCAGTATCTTTATAATAAGTTATGAAAAAATTACCTATAGGGTTTCTCTTTTATGTTTACTAATAAAAAGGTCATTCCTGTATGGACGGCCTGAGACGCTGTTGTTCAGTTAGCGTCAGAAATATGTAAGAAAACTGAATAAAATTCTGAAACACTTTTCTCAATTTTCAGTTGTTTAAACGATCTCGTCGTTACCTTATTATAAAATCATAATAAATTGCTAGTACCACCCTCAGGTGGACTGGTAGAAAATGCCTGAGGCGTTATGTATTTTATTACTTGTGCAAAAGGTTTTAATATTTTGCATTAAAACTTTTTGTTTAAGGTATAAGTTATTATATTTTTCCTAAACTCATTTCATTTAAAGCTAATTTAATTGTTTAATTTTATATTTTCGACTATGACGTTTAACACCGTCTGAAGTCGATCGCAAACGGCTCGTGGTTTCATCATATCATGGTCAATCGTGGCGTAACAAACCTAATGCTGTGTGCAATATTCTTAATACAAACATACTAAATAATGCTACACAATACCGTCACGAAACTCCTTTTCATGCGCTGATGGATAGTCAATGACGGCTTGCCGGGTAATCGGTTTTGACGTAAGCTTCCACTTGCCCGCATAACTCTTCAGGTAGCGGACACCCGGCAGTCCTAGCGTGTAAAAAGGGGCTTGTTGTGGTGATGGCAGATGATCTGTCTCATGATCACAAATGCGCCCTTGAATGTGTGTGTCTAATGCACGTACAATATACCTCTACGTGCGCTCAGTATTGGCCGACCCGCCTTCACGCACACAGAAACAATGTGTACGTGCATCTAAAATCCTACACACACACACACACACTCAAGGGCTACCGGCCTTCGTGCTGTGGAACATCTATACTACGAACCCGCGGTTGACCAAACATATGATGAAACGACAAGCCTTGTACTTACTAATCCTTTATCTCTCCTTTCTCCCCTAGGTCTTGCCAAAACAGGAATAAACTAACTAAAAGGGCAGAATAATAAAAAAATAAAGTATTTTTCCACTGCACAGGAGGAGGAAGCTCTCCTCAATGAAATGGAGGTTACGGGCCAAGCGTTTGAAGATATGCAGGAGCAGAATTCAAGGCTCATACAGCAGCTGAGGGAGAAGGATGATGCTAACTTCAAGTTGATGTCGGAGCGGATCAAGGCGAACTCGCTGCATAAGTTGTTGAGGGAAGAGAAGCAGCTGTTGCAAGAACAGGTACGTTGGTGTTTTGTTTTTAATATGGAATACCATTCTTGAACCTCCTAAATTATGTTATATTATATTAAATTAAATTATTATATTAAATGTTAGTAAACCGTTGCTTTTGTTTGTTTAATATAAATAAATACCATATTATATGTCGAAATAGACTGGATCTTGCGACACAGGGTATCCTAGTGCGAGATCCAGTGTCACACCTGAATGTTGTAAATCTTTTTTTTGGAACCAATAAATAAAAATAAATGAATAAATACATTCTAGTATAAGTTAAGCTTTTTATGATAAAGTCTGTCCGGGGAACTACCATACCCATTTCTGCCGCGTTGTATGTGTGCCCGTGTAATTACATAAACACGAGAATAGGATAGAATACTCTTTTACACTTCTCTCTTTTCTTTTTCTGTTTCTCGACTTATTTCAACTCTGTGGAATGCATCTGCAATGCTTCTGGTATTTAAGTTCTGTCTTGTTTGCGGATCAGAAACGTAAAAAACCGGATTCCAATACCTTCGGGGAAAAATGAGGTGGGTCTCTTGAACTTATTTCATATTATATTCGTATTTTCCCCAGGTGTTAACCCGGGACCAGCAGATAGAATCAATGGGCGCGGTGGCGCGGCGACTCGAGGAGAAGGAACGTCTGCTGCAAGCCACGCTGTCGGCAGTGGAGAAGGAACTGCTGCTGCGACAACAGGCCATGGAGATGCACAAGAGGAAGGCCATAGAGTCGGCGCAGTCGGCAGCTGATCTGAAGCTGCATTTAGGTATAATCACCGGCAAATAAGATGGCAAAAGTCGTTAGATGCGCACAAGTCGTTTTTTAGGTCTCTTTGGTGGTCAAGCGGGACGCGGGGTATGAGGTAGCGTCGATCCGAGCGCGCGATTGGTGCATCAGTCGACCCTTGCCCCCCGCACCGCGCCTTCGTCCCGTTCGCTCCCGATTACATTTCAGTGCACAAAAATTGAAGCCTTTGTTTTTGTTGTGTTAAACTTAAGTGTTGTTATTGTTTTTAAATTTATATATGGATAGAGTTCCTGAAAAGGCATAGCATACGAGGAAAGTATGCTCAAACCAGAGTTATACAAATTAATAAAATTGGAAAAAGAACAATTTAAAACATACAGCATTGACCAAACACTTGCAGAACACAACCATAGTGTTCTGCGATTGCGACTTTCAATATGATGCCAAGGGTAGTTTTATTAACGGATAGTGACGACGACTAGTTAATATTTTTTTTTTTATATAAACTTTTTTGAATTTTAAATGCACGTTATTTGTAACTCCTAATAAACTTGAATTCCTCTGCCTTCTTTAACTTTGTTCTATACAGACATGATTAAATATAAATGATGGCAATAACAATAGAATAATGACGATCAATAAAAGTTACCACTTTTTTGTGCCACTAAGTGTACGATGCGCGAACTTACCCCCACTACGCCAAAATCTTGCCATCTTATTTGCCGGTGACTATACGATAAAAATCCTTAGTAAAACTATATTAGGGGCCGTCCATTAATCACGTGAGGCTCGAAAGGGGGGGGGGGGGTTTGGCAAAAATCACGAAATATCACAATGGGGGAGGGGGTTGTAGTAAGAAATCACGTGTATTTCTTTATTGGTCAAAATTTAAGATTTTCTGTAGGTTCTATAAAATACATGTGATTTTGGATGGTAAAAAACATCACGTGATTAATGGACGGCCCCTTAGTGGCGGCTTCCTCCCTATTTACTTAAACATAACTGGGGTTGACGATCAAAGGTGCTTTTATAATGGTCTAATTGAAATAAATGATTTTACTTTGGGTGCATACGGCTATTGTGACGTGGCTTGAGTCACAAATTTTATATAAAAAAATTACCGCGGCATACCACCGCAATAATTTAATCTCACAAACGTCTTGTATTTGCTATGTATAGTAAAAATATCTATCTATGTAATGCATTGTATTAAGTATATCAGTCATCTAGTACCCATAACACAAGCTCTGCTTAGCTTGGGGCTAGATGATGCTGTGTGGATTGTCCAGCATTATTTATTTATTTATTTATTTATTGTACGCCCGTGCTCTCGCCGCTGGCGTGGGGAAATATGACTGAGCTAAAGGTTCATCTGCAGCGTGTTGTTATTTTATGTGTGAATACTTTATCACTTTCTGACCACTATGAAGCTGATGGTCATGGTCCAAGCAACCAGTAGTTACAGCATCACAAAGAGGAACCCTATAACAATATACGTACCATAAATCCAGGATCATTTTCTTTAGTAGGCTCTTGATCTAACTTGCTCACTAACTTCCGAGTGCCTCCTCTGTTGTTGGTCTACGTTGGTAGTTTTTATCATATTATTAATCTAAATTATTATTATCTTTTCTGCAGAGAAATATCACGCGCAAATGAAGGAGGCGCAGCAAGTGGTGGCGGAGAAGACGAGTGCTCTAGAAGCGGAAGCGTACAAAACAAAAAGACTTCATGTAAGTACTACTTTGAACTACACTTGCGACATTTACACATTTTATGTTAGTGTCATTATACACGGGGTTTTGCGCGGCACATCCAAATAACCGTTTTTGTCGCATTGCTTACACAGTTGAAATCAATAATGTACCAACAAGAAATAGTTAAAAATAAACTAACTCGATTGAGGCGACAAAGCGTCAAAAAAATGAGTCGTATGGGTCGTGTAAACCTTTCTGGACATGATATAGGCAAACTGACGAGCCAAGCTATTCCCTCTAACAGGAGGAGTTAGCGATACTCCGTCGAAAGGCGGAGCGCATGAAGAAGATGGAGCAAGCCGGTAGCAGCATGGACGAGGTATTGCTTGAGGAGATACGAGAGTATAAGGAGACGCTCACCTGCCCGTCCTGCAAGGTATGTAGAAACATTCATCACATTTGTACTTCGTCACAGTCCTCTGTCTGCCTTTGTTGGTTTGGCCCCTCACCAGTCGCATCATCATTCACTCCCATTCCATTTGTATCATCTCCCGTATTTCCTTTGGTAAACTGATTTGTCGGTGACACATAATTAGAACAAAAAGGGAAAATTTATATTTTATGGGACGTCGTCTCTGCCAGGGCCTTAGCTGTAAATTGCAGAAAACCTATGAAAAAACGAATTTCACGGGCTGCCACTGCGCAATCACCTTATGGACTTTACGCTAAATTCTTCACATCTTCTCTATTATGTTCAGTATTGACCCAGCTTCTTTCTTGCAGGTAAAACGCAAAGACGCAGTGCTAACGAAGTGTTTCCACGTGTTCTGCTGGGACTGCCTGCGCACGCGCTACGAGACGCGCCAGCGCAAGTGTCCCAAGTGCAACGCCGCCTTCGGCGCCAACGACTACCACCGCCTCTATCTATCCACCTAAGCACGGGCAGCCGGTTACAATTATTACTCCTTCGGTCAAACTAGATCTTTATTGTTATTATTCTCATCACATGGGCTACTGTGTAACAGTCGGCCTCTATTAAGATAAACGTGCAATTGTACCTAGCCAAAGGAGATTGGTGAATCGGATGTATTGTAGACTCACGATTCGTGAGTGCTAGTAGTTCAAGATGAACCTTGTGTATTGCAGCGTTTGGTTGCCAATTAGTAAGCCTAGCAGTGGGTCCGTCATGTTATGACATAGAGAAATGTTTTTGTCTTAATTCGGGATCTCTGTTATTTATAGAATCGGATTAGGATCTAACACTTGCTACACTTTACTCGAACTTTCTAGAAACAGGTTGGATTACCTGCGTTCGCGTTCACCGCGCTTGGCGCCGCGTGATGTTAAAATAATACTAATTATTATATTAGATTAGACAATTGAAAACTGCTATTTAAACAAGTTATATGTTAATAGGTCAAGTATCACGAATACAATATATATATTAACTGATAGAGTATATTTATATTGTGTGATGTTGATTGGATAAATATCTATTTATACTGAATTGCATATATTATAGTACAATGTTTAGATTAACGTAACAATTCTGAAGTTTTTTGTGGACACGCCTATCGCGGTCCATTGTTGGAAATAGACGTCTTCCAATAAAGGGAGATAAAAGTGTTGATGGACGATCTCAGAACTACCTCCGATGATTATTTTACAAGGTGTTGTGGCAAAGTATGGCAAGTATTAGATGGGAGCAGAGCAGTATTGAACAAAATGAATGTTCTCATTGAACAGGGTTGTGAGATGTACTGTAAGTGTGGCGACTCTGTAGAGCTATTACACATTGTAGTGCCTATTGTCTGCGCGTTTAGGCTCGTTTTTGTATGTTCGTAAGTTTCGCGTATACATAGGTTGTTAACTGAAAAGGAGACGCGCGTAAACAAGTATGTTCGCGCGTTCCAATATTGCTTTAATTGCAAAAGCAATATGCGTTAATAATCGCATATACGGCTCGTACGCGATTAATGTTCATGTTTCACTATGGTGCGAATTTACTATCGTGCAACGAGCCTCGACGTGCCAAAAATACGTCCATATCTGTAATAGCCCTAAGGGGCGCGCTGCCTTCCAATGTCGAGTACGCGACAATTTTGAACAGTGTGAGTTGACGATGCTTAATGATGTTGTTGTAATTCATTAGTTATTAACTTCATTGAGCGTTAGAAGATAGGAGAGTGTGTAGAGAAGGAAAGCGTATTCTGGTTAGGGCACCCGTTGACGGCAGTTTAATCGAGCGAGAATCGTATAAGCTGGCTAGCACGTTACTGTGATTGTTTGTCAATCATAATGGATGAATGCGGTTCTTGAGTTGAATACTATGTATTACAATTGAATATTGGTGGAAACTCGCCGTCAGCGGAAGCCAGGCAATCGGTAGTAAATACTTTAAAAAAATAAAAGACGAACAGAGTTTCGTTTCCATCTGTGACTAAATTAAACTTTTATCTCATATTATAACAAATCTTGAAAGCAATAAAATGGGTAATGGTATAATGACGAAGCTTCTGAAAATATTTATTATATAAAAAATTCAAATGCACGTCAATTAAATGTTAAATGTTCATTCCTTGTCTATACATGTTATTTTTGTATTAAAAATAGCTTTCCATGTTGAATATGAATTACATTGCGTAAATGTATCTTAAGAATTTAAATTTGCATTTCGCGCTCTTATGTATATTGGATACATAATTCTATTGATGTTGTATGTTAAGGATAATATCATGAAATCGAACAAGTGGATATAGTTTATATATCTATATTTAGTAATTAATAAATATACTTATTGTTAAACAAATTCTTGAGGTTAGTGTGAATGTGGTGATAGTGCGAGATGACTTATTTGTACTGTAGTTAGGAAAATAGAATTTAGCTTACAGCCCACTGACTGATATATTTGTATATTTTAAGTTTAACATTTTGATCGGGCTTGCACTCCTGCTTTACTAAGCCCTCGATACAAAAGCCAAATAAAGTCAGCTTTTAACCATTTCAAAATGAACTAAACAATCAAAATTCTGTTAGGTTAATTACAACTAAGGAGGTTTGGTTTAGAAAAATAACATTTTCACTAAGAACACTAGAAGATAAATAATCTAATTGAAATGTCTTTGACACGTGCCTGGACTTAAAAAAAATAATGTAATGGGTAAAATTATAATAAAATATTAATTTACTGTTGTAAAGTTATCGCAAGGGAACAATTTATTTGACAGTATTGAATGAATTATATCAATAGAGAATCGCTTTACGTATGTGTTAAGTTTTTAGAACTATGCAATATTTACCGAAGTCCCAGTTTTTGCATGCGATTTTCTGTAATTCTGTTCCTACCTATAGTTGAGGTATCTCTGTTAAAGTGTTATATAAATATTATATTGAATACAATATAATTCTTCTTCTTATCGTGTTGATAACACCATAATTATGTCCAAACTGCATGTAGCCACTTGGATAGGTCTATCGCTGACTGCGTTTATATCTTGGAAGATGGTGGTTCACAGGATATGCCTCACCTTCTTTCCGGCGTGCTAAGCCATGTGCATCTTCCACGATTTAAACGAAGCCAACGATACAACATATTAATCATATTGGTTGCCATCAATTGTTAGCTTTCACTTGATGGCTAAAGATGAATATTCAGGTATTGTACCAACAATGCCGTTCTTACATGTATAGCTGACTGATCACTGTTACTGTGCGTGGAGCAATAGAATTACTTCTAGTTAATTTGTTACTTAATAACTCACACTCATTGTCAGTGTGTATATATTTAAATATATATAGACATCATAAATGATAGTAAAGTCATTTCTGGGATAGAAATCACTTTTCTATCATTCGTGAGGTCTATAAATCAAAACGTTAATGTGTACTATAATGAGTCTTTACTGTAAATTTAAAAGATCAGGTAAAGACACATCTATTGTAAAGTTGGCTGTAAAACATATTTAATTATTTAATATTCAGGGGAAACTGTATAACTATTTAAAATGTAAACATTAACGAACTACGTCGAATAAATGTCTCAACAAATAAACTTGATGGTCTATTTTTCTATACTTTTCGGCGATTCTGCCTCCATTCACCAGGTATTATAGGTTGGAGACTATCCGTAAACATAGGGTTTTCAAAGAAATCATAAATGAAACAGCAGGTATGACGCTCAATATATTTTATTTATATTTACATACACTAAGGTATTTACATCGCATAATTTTCACGATTTAATTCAAAATAAATTCAAGTTCACCTATGATATTCCACTGACTTGGGCAGTTGGGTTTTGGAATAAATTCTGTATCGATAATTTGTTTCGTACATACCTAATGATTACGTATCATTAGCACCTGAAGCAAGCGACGTGAATGGACGAAGCGGTTTAACTGATTTTGTACTATTTACAAAAAGCGTTTGCATTTTTTTTATAAGTACGGTTAATGTGTTGCATATTTAGGATTTTGGGCAATAAAAAGTCATTTATCTAAAACATTATGTTAACACTCACTTTACCAAACTTCAACACACCATCAACGATTCGTTCAACGTAAATACAATATCAGTCTCATTTGTTACAATTTTGTCTAACTTGCAACGCGTTTTGATTTCATAAACTGTGTACGATGCGTACAATACTATGCTAATTGCCATTAATTATGGTGTGGTTGCCAAGATTTAAGATGAATAAAAACAGGCAACACAATATTTGTATATCATTATAATATGGACTGAATCGAAGTAAATTTATATGTTTAATTTACAAGACTTCTGATAAATAGATTTCTGTTAGTAATTTTAATGTAAATCGAATTAAAATATCAAATGTTATTGACTAGATCAGAAAAATAAGTATTGTGATATACGTACCATCCATATTATTAATATTTTATTTTAATATCAAATAAAAATATGGTTTCTGTGATGTCGGCTGGATACGGTTGCGGCTTTTTATACATTATGCCGCAGCTGTATAATTGTATATGACTTGAACAGCATTGTTCGATTTATATAATGCTGTAAAAGTAATGTATGCATTAAGTAAAGTTTAAAGAGGTGGGAGAATCTGTGACCTATTTATACTCGATATTTGTGACGTAACATATGGTTTGCTTAGGCGAATAAAAATAGATTTAGACCCAAGATCAGCACTACCAATATACTACAAGAGCTAACACTAATGGCACTTAAGATACTTTAGTCATGGTGTGGGGATATGATGACGTCAGTATTCCGGACGCGATACATTCGCTTACAGTGCAACATATCATAATATCAAGAAATGTTCTAACATAATACTTAAATAATACGGTCAAGAACATTAGAAAAGTTCAGCTTAAGAACACTAAATTTAATCAAAAATCATACAATGAAATTGCAATGATTGAAGAGTTGAGACGAAACGTCAAATGCAATTAGGAATGAAAATGTTAATGCTTAGTCTAAAAATTGTACAGAAACAAAAAAGCAAGTAAGTATATTATGACACTACATTGTTCTATCGTCAAAGACTTAATCATTGCATTGCTAGCGGAACAACTCTCTGAAGACTCACGCTCCTTGCGTATTGAGATCCATCGAACATGATTACTACATACACTTCACGTAACAACATTAGTTAAACATGCCCACATTCTTTACCGTGTACACACGGCGAAAAGTTAACTATGCAGGCAACATGGTACAATGCTTGTTTTATACCTCGTTTAATGTACTACACAAGTTTAGTAACTGAAGATAATAGGCTATAGTTGCTTGCATACTTATCTAATCTTGCGTACATGGTCATGTGACTAGGCAGTTGGCTGCGGCAACATCAATCATTTCTCTACGGCAAAACATTATTTATTCCGAGTACTTTCCCTAGATTAACAACGTTGTCTATGCACGTCGGTCCTTTTATTCTAGTCACAGACTACGTAGGACGGATGACGTACTTCCGCGGAGGGTAAATGTAAGCTCCACAATACGATATAACGATTCAAGAACACTAGTCTTTTACTATCCTTAGCTAACATAATTATGACAAAAATGGAAGTATTATCAGGGTTCACACGGGAATCCGTTGGCTACAGCTCAATAGCTGTGATTAAGTAGATCAACAAATGTAAAAGGGGAAGCTTAATGAATCAGTACCGGCGGATCAGTTATGATCCCAATAGTAAGTACTGTTTCAACTGGCTCGGGTTTTCGTGAAACTGAGAATTGTGTAGCCGTCGACAGCTAGAGCGGGCGCGTTACGCCGTGCTCTGCAGCGGTGGGGGCGCGGGCGTCGGGCCGTTGGCAGGCGCGGGCGGCAGGGGGGGCAGGGGCGGCAGGGGGGGCGCGGCCAGCGCGAAGGCCAGGCGCTCCAGGCGCGCGCGCAGGCGGGCCACGCGCCCCCAGCGCGCCGGCGCGCCGCCCAGCGCGGACAGCGCGCCGTCCAGGGACACGTATAAAGCGCGACGTTCACTCTCACTGCATGCTGACAACTCCTGTGAACGATAAATATCAAATTTTGAAAAATACAATATTTCCAAGTTATAAAATAGGAGAGGAATTCAGATGGCCATGCGACGTAGGGACCGCGCGTTCCGTAAATATAAAGGGGATCGCTGTGCTGAGAACTGGGCACTGTTTAAGGTTTCACGGAATAGATGTAACCAGATGATACGCAATGCTAAACGCCGCCATATTCTGGATAATATTTCTTCTTCCTCTTCTGCCGATATCTGGAAGTTTCTTGGAACACTAGGTATCGGCAAACCGCGGCATTTAGACCTGCCAACGTCTATTAACTTAGACGATCTCAATCGGCATTTCTCCACCGTGCCTATCATGGATCGACTAAGCAAGCAACAAACTCTGTCTCTAATTTCTGGTCTAACGCGTCCTCACATTGATCCTTTTCATTTTGTACCAGTTGAACCGGGAGAGATCAGAAAGATCATTCTCTCCATCAAATCCAAAGCAGTAGGATGTGATGATATCACCCGTGGAATGATCATTACTATTCTGGATCACCTTCTACCTGCGATCACACACATTGTGAACTTTTCCCTGTACTCTGGAGTATTCCCCTCCTTGTGGCGCAAAGCTTATGTTTGTCCACTACCCAAAATTTCCAATCCCACACTTCCTGCTCACTTCCGGCCAATTTCTATCCTTCCCTATTTATCCAAAGAGCTCGAGGCCTGTGTTCACAAACAATTCTCCAATTTTGTTCATTGTAACTCTCATTTTACCCCACAGTGCTGTGCCCGGGCCTGAACCCAGACTGAAGTCTGGGTTCAGGCCCGGGCACAGCACTGTTTCCGCCCTTCTGAAAGTGACTGGCGACTTAAGTGCTGGACTGGAAGACACCAAACTTACTGTACTGGTGCTAGTCGATTTTTCCAATGCCTTTAATACCGTCAGTCACGATATCCTGTTAGCCATTCTGTCCTATTTTATGGTCACTCCTAAAGCACTGGAATGGTTCACTACTTATCTTCAGGAATGCCAGCAGTCGGTTCGTTCTGGGGATTTTTCTTCTAGTTGGTGTGGATTGGTAACTGGCGTTCCTCAAGGCGGCATTCTTTCTCCTCTTCTGTTTTCAATTTTTATAAATCTTATTACATCAGAACTTCAGTGTACGTATCATCTATATGCAGATGACCTGCAGTTATATTGTCAGGGGAGGGTTAATGAGTTACCTGATGCTATCGGCAAATTAAATAGAGACATAAAAGCCTGGTCCGATAGATTTGGCGTAGCGGTTAACCCGAGTAAGTGCTAAGCTATCATTATTGGGAGCCCTCGAAGCATGAGTAGAGTAGATGTTGCAACCTTGACACCAGTTCGGTAGATAGTACGATCGTCCCATTTAGCAACGACGTTAAGAACTTGGGTTTGCACATCGACAGTACCCTGAACTGGCGCACTCATATTGCTAGTGTCAGCCGGAAGGTTACTGGGACGCTGCGGGCTCTGTATCGTCTGAAGAACGTCCTACCATCCAGTACAAAGAAAATGCTTGTGCAGACCTTAATCTTTCCTATTATCGATTATTGTGATGTGTGCTATTACGACCTGAATGCAGATCTCCTCAACAAACTTGACCGACTTCTCAATAACTGCATTCGATTTGTTTTCAATCTGCGCAAATATGATCATGTGTCCGCACATCGGTTGCTTCTAAAGTGGTTACCCATACGTCAGCGCCGAGAGCAAAGGGCGTTTACCACCTTGTATTCATTTCTTGTCTCTTCCAATTCCCCTAGTTATCTAGCTCCTTATTTTCAGTACATTTGCACAAACCACGACAGAAATCTGCGTTCCTCCCATAACCGTCTTCTTCAATGCCCGACTCACCGTACTGACTTCATCCACAATTATTTCTTCGTCCAAGCTATTTCTCTGTGGAATGCGCTCCCGCAGGAAATCAGGATGGCAACCGGCCGATTGGCCTTCAAAGTTAAAGTGCGTGAGCATGTTCGTAAGAAGTTGGCAGTGGTTTCATCACAGCGCTAATGTTTTCTCATTAACTGTTCTTATTGTTTATGTATGTGTTTGTGTATATGTTTATTTGTGTATATATTCTATGTAGGTATTATATTTATAGTTTATAATAATATATATATTTCTTTTCACTTTACTTCGCATCACCCAAAGGTTGACTGGTAGAAAATGCCTATGGCATTAAGTCCGCCTCTGTACATTTGTGTGCTTAAAGTATTAAATAAATAAATAAAATATCTTTAGCCGACTTACCTCCTCAACAACTTCTATGTCATCCTCTTCACCGGCCTGTTCCAGTTGCTTCTTGAGCGTCTACAAAACAGGAACAATTATTAATAATACAATTACTAATCTAGTATTAATACTATAGTATGCACCAATGTCCGTGGCAGCCGGGGTCATAACACGTGAGGAGTCAAATCCACGAATCAATATGACCGTGAATGCCACGAACGCGTTTAATACAGGGTGCTATATTTTATTGGCAACGTTTCAGGGGCTGAAAGTACTCTAATAAATAACTTTAACTATTGGATCAACTCTGAAATATTAAAGTAAAAGGTAGACAAAATGTTGAGAACAGATAAATTCTTGTGTAGTTCGAAAATAAATTTGTTTATATTTATGAGCACTTTCACGCCCCGGAAGTTTGCTAGTCAATTAAAACTAAATTCACCTTGTATATCGAGTTAAACTATAATATTGCAGATGACATAGCAGCAAAATAGCGCATTTTGCGTCATATTTTATGCTATACGTGTTTGCTTAAAACATTAGTCTCCCCGTTCATGATGTAACAATATAAAAAAAGAAAAAAAATATAGCATGTTATTTATAGTATATATTTACAGGTCTGCCAGTGTCTATTTACAGGATGTGCTTGGTCAAGTCGAGTCAACGCTGCAGCAAGCAGTATGATGGAGTCCATACGTTCTCTCCTACACAAAGTCTGAATAAAATTGGTCTAGTCAAATGTGTCTTTGGTGTATTTATACATTATTTGGGCGATTGTGTGAATAAGTTAAATTAGTTATTATAATAGGGATGTGTCCTAGGTAAAAATATATAAAGTCTATTTGGTCCGTCAGTTAGATTATCATTCAATATTGTACACGTATTTTTTTGCTTACTCAAATCAATAAAATATGACAATGATATAGCACATCCAAGTTCAGGAAAAGGGGCTTGTGACGTCACTTTTACGTTAAAAGTTTAGCACGGCGTGACGTCACGCGCAATGTCAACGCACTATATCGTAGTCATTTTTGGTTTACGTGACAAAAGAAAAAATATGTGTTTAACTTTCGGACCAATCAGAATGTTTAAGGACACTACCTTATTATGTTCGTTTTTACTGACACTAAGCAATACCTAAATTAATGTCTAAATATCTTGACTAGCTCGGAATTCCAACTCTCGGCGCTGAGTCAAGCGCTAAAACTCCAACGAGTGTGCTTTTATTAAGGCATTTATTAACACGTTAAACGACAAGTGATACACAAACAATACATGTTATACTGTGTCTCGTTTTCTGGCCGTTAAGGTGTAAAGGTGTCGCCTAGTGTCAGTGAACACGGTTATTAATTATACATGCGGTTCAATATAGCCTACAAAACACAGCATTACTGTTATCGTCATCAGATTTTTTACAATTATGAGACATTATTTGGAACCGTTATAATCTGTGGGCAGTGCTTCGTCACAGCAACTTGAAACAAAAGCTCCTATTTATAGGCATTACGTATGTAGGCTATAATTTATTATTGCCGGTGTTTTATACAAGACTTAGGTAGAGAACATAAGACGCGCTGTGCTATCTATAAGCCGTGAGAGAGGCGGTCAGCTTACAGTATAAATGTATTAACCTTGGCGCCTTATTCTTGACTCGAGATCGCCAAGCAGGGCCTGAATGGTGTAAATATCTGTTTCATATTAAACCAGTTAACGGTACTAACAATATTAGAATATTGTTTAACAGTAACGTGTTTTAGATAACAATTTATGTATCATAGGTACTTGTAAAAAACATACATACATACTTAAACTATCAAAAAAGTAATACCTACTTTGGGGGCCATTTTATATCACCATTAAAGAAATAAAATACGAAATAAAAAAATAAACTGAATTTTAGTAGGACTGTGCTAATTACGATTTCCCTAATTTATTTATTGCGTGTGCATAGGATATTAAATACATTGGCGTAAGTAATATATATAATTGGCGTAATATATGCTTGCATGGTGAAAGAAATTAGGAATAACATGCTTTATCAGACAATTGGTGAATTAATTTTGTTTAAAATTGTTTAATTTCTCTTGATATTTCAACGTCAATATGTATTTTAGATGTATGTATATGGTGAATTAATCTTAATTCCTTAAAAACTATTGGAAATCACCTGTCATGAAAACGGTAAGAATCATTAGAAATCGATTCACTCTCAAACAAAATCTCTTTGATCGAAAGGCATATAAACGAGCTGTCTTTTGCTTTTATTTTTAAATGTTATTTTGCTGGTCCACCTTTGAGGTGGTCGGACGCTGGACCAGACTATTCTTTGGCGCCTTAAAAATTACGGCCTCCAGTTATAGCATAAAACTTATAAACTAAGCGACTACATGCTAAAGGCTCCCCCTGTGGGGTACTGTTGTCGGCTTAGGGCGTCGCCGGGGGAGGGGAAGCAGAAGACGGACTGGATTAAGATTATTAACCTTTTGGACGCCATTGTCACATATACATAACAAGCGAGCGCATGCCCTGTATGCCAACGTCACAAATATGTGACTAAAAACCGTTACACTCTAAGTACTATCATACGAATTAAACAATTAAATCATAACTTTCAACAAAAAACAAATACATTTATCCTTCTTAAAATTTTAAGCTCCCGTGCGTATTTAATTGCGTAAAAAATAAAAATGCACCTTGCATTTATCAATTCATGGTGTATTTTAATTTAACGTCTAACCAAGAAGTAATTAAACGTTTTGATTACAAAGGCTTGGCGTGGAGGGCACGCACGTGTATTTGTGCTCTAGCGTTCAAAAGGTTCAGGCTCATGGATCGGTAAAGAGGAGTCGCCATTCGAAATCCCATTAATAAATGAGCTTAGTCATATAAACACTTGTAATGTATACTCACTTCGACGGACTGCCTATACTGCTCCATCATATTCTTACTGGCGTCCAACTCTGCTAGCTTCTTCACTACAACGTCAGCTACATTCTTTTCAGTCATGTCTATTTTGTCTCTGAAATAGCGATACGGGGTGATGTGAATGATGCATGGATAGTACTTGAGATTAGTTTTCTATTTTGGTTAGCGTTTGTGTCTTCCTAACATAGCACATGATGACATAGCTTACTTTTTTAACATAATTTTACATGCTGGTGTCACGTGTCAGGAACAGGCTTCACTCAATTAGGTACTAATGAGAGAGGTTGTTGCTCAACACTTTGTTGTTGTTGAGGTTGTTGCGTTTTACGGTATCTATGGTAAAATGACGTCATGAGACCCCTAGTCTTAGTAACATCAAGTTGTTTCATACTCATTTCGAGTCAGTTAGTTATTATTTCACAATTAAACGTAAGGTTTTGTAAAAAAATGTACGATTATCTAGCTTGTGACTTCTTTGGCACTAACAGAAACAAAAGGCGGATCTAGCCTTCAGGGGCTTTATTACTGTGCTGTGTAGTGTTGCAGTCTTGTTGTAAGTCCGTCACCAGTATGTACTCACTTGAGCGCGGTAGCGAGCCTGCTGGAGTCCGGGTCCCCTCTAGCAGAAGCAAGCGCTGCAGCGAGTCGCAGCGCATGCAGCAGCCTTGTGAGCCTCGCATCCAGCGCTAGAGCCCGCTGCAGCAGGCCGCCGCGCTCGCCCTCAAGCGCTACGTCGCAAGCTTCCGCTTCGGCTTCCGAGCGCTGCCGCTGAGCGATGGCCGCGGATAATGTGCGGAGAGACTCGCGTTCCGATACCGATGCTGATTCGCCGTCTGCGCAATAATTTATAAAATTATAGTAGTTTCAGATCACAACTGTGCGTATTGTGATTTCTATGCCGTTAAACGAAGGTTCAAATTGAAATGAGCGTGGATTGGAGGACTCTGTTCTTTTGAGAATTTGGATGGTTTACGTCACACGTTGAAAATGTTGATCTTTGTGATACACAATTGATTATCAAATTACTGACTTTCAATTTGTTGTAGAATTTTAACTCTTAATTTGATGACAGATGTGCTGTGCAACCCATCCTCCCTGAACAGCCTCCAAATACAGTCCGCAACGTATTAAACAAAGTGAGCCAGTTCATTCTTGGGTGAACCAGAATCATGCCTGTTGTACCTTTATCGTCCACATAGAAGTCCCGCTCCGGCGACAGTTCGTCGCCACTCCATGCGCCTGCGCCTTCCGCACCCGACCACCACTCCTCGGCGCATTCTGTCGGGAAATAACACTTATTAATTCGAGGTACTATCACGATCTAATGGAAAACTATTGTGTTTTGATCATATATGGTAAGATATCGATTTACCCTACCCTATGAAGTTATTTTTTCGCATTGCAATACGTAATTTGTATGGCAAAGGCGATAGACCGACCGATCCATAGACCAATTGCTAAGTTTTTATCATTGGTGTAATTTTCCTAGTAACCGGGATCGCCAATAACGATTATGGGGTCAAAATTTAAGTTTTCGTCATGGGATTTTACCATGGTTTTCGGGTTCGCCAATAACTATTAGGAGGTTCATAATCAAGATCCAAGATGGCGTCTACGACATGAACTAACTTTTCTTCATGGGTGTCATAATCTACGTTTTCGGGATCGTTGATAACGATTATGGGGTCAAAATTTAATCAAAGACAGATTCGACGAAATTTACTAACTTTTTGTTATGGGTGTCATTACCAAGGTTTTCGGGGTCACCAATAACTATTGGAAGGTTCATAATCAAGATCCAAGATGGCGTCTACGATATTAACTATCTTTTCGTGATGGGTGTCCTTTTCATGGTTTCCATGCACTTATAACGATTATGGGGTCAAAATCTAAATTCAAGATAGCCATGTTGCGTCGTTAGTTAGTCACGTCGTTTTTTGTTATTTTTATAAAGTCAAAATTTACGTCAGTCTCCCAAAACGCCCACCCTTCACAAGATTATGGGGTCAAACAAACATGACGAAAAGTTAGTGAATTTCATCGAAAGACCCGAACTTCTATTTTCTCCATATTTACTTAAAATTACAAAATTCTTTCAATACACTTCAATTTTGATGACTCACATCAGTCAGGTGCGAGTGTCTTGTGATGGCGCACCCGTGACTGGTGGTAATCGCGGTCATTTAATGTGAGAGAAGGATAGTCAATATTTAGTATGGGATTTAATATGTCATCTCGCTCTCTCATATGGTGACACGATTTGGTGAATCCTGTATAATAATAATATGGTTTCTGTTACCTGGGTCGGTGACGAGACAGGGCTCAGTCTCTGAATCCAGCAGGTCGGCGGAGTTGTCGTTGTCGTCGGACACATGCGAGCGGTCGTCGTCCTTGTCCTTGCCCGGGATAGCGGGGGCCGCGGGGGCGGCGGGGGCGGCGGGGGCGGCGGGGGCGGCGGGGGCGGCGGGGGCGGCGGCCGGCACGGAGCGCAGCGCGCGCGCCACGCTGGCCAGCAGCCCGGCGCCCGCCACCTCCTCCTCGGGGGACAAGGCCTCGCCACTGTCGCTGCGGCTGGAAGTGTTACTAAGTTGTTATTTTCTTGCGGTGACAGATGACTTCTGAACGTAATGGTCGGTATACGTAAACATCTAATGAAATAATGAGAAAATGTAATGTACAGTGTTCTTCAAATATCCGATGGTTCATGTTTATCATGTTATTTAAGTTTTTAAGTTCGCATGTGTGTCACCTGTACAGCTCGTTGTGGTACACGGTGGGCTCCAGGTCGGCGGGCAGGCGGTAGGCCAGGCTGACGGCCCGCGTGAGGCGCGCCAGGCGCTGCGCCAGCGCGTCCAGCGCCTGCAGCGCGCGCGCCCCGCCCCGCCCGCGCGCCGCCGCCGCCAGCGTCTCCTGGCGCCGCTGCTCGCACATGCGCACCAGCTGACGACACTCCGCACGCCTACAGACAACCATTTTTATTATCAACAGGTAGTCGAATTTTAACCGAGGAACTAGGTAAGCCAGTCAATTCAATTATGGGCTTTAAGAGCATGATACAGTTTTGTAAGTTGAATGTCGCAGTTTATCTCACAAGAAGAGTGCCAAAAGTGCTGGACAATTTGTTGCGCTCATCGAATTATAAAAAAGAGGAGAAATGGCAAGGGGGCGTGTTTGTGTCCGCGCGTGTGCTAAAATTGGTCATGTCAAAGGCGAATGGCCGTCTTGCAAATATCACAGGAGCTATACTAGATTCGCAGTAAATACATAATCGTTATTAGCGACCTCGGAAACCACGAAAATGGCAACCAAAACGAAAAGTTAGTAAATTTCGTCGGCGCCAAAACAGCCATCGATCGATCAACGATTATGGGGTCAAAACTGAACTTCAATAGGATTTCAGTTTTGACCCCATATTCGTTATTAGCTACCCCAAAAATCAGTCGGTCGGTCAGTTTGTCAGACGGTCGGCAGTTCATACAGAGAAAAAACGGAGTATATAGTATCTATTGATTTTAATAAACTCCATGTGTAGTAGTTGGCAAAGTGAAGACAATCGGAGACAACGGGTTCCGATACATTTTCAAATACCGGGCATATTTCTTTCTTCCTTATATCTATAGTTACGCTACTTCTTCCCGACAAAATAACTTAGAAGTTGGTATAACACTAGAGTAGTGACAGGACGGGCGTTTGGGGGGCTATCTTTTGTACTTTTTGAGACTCAAAAAGTGATAATTCTAAGCATAATTTAAAATAAAAATAAAAAATAAATAATGCTGGACAATCCACACAGCATCATCTAGCCCCAAGCTAAGCAGAGCTTGTCTTATGGGTACTAGATGACTGATATACTTAATACAATACATTACATAGATAGATAATTTTATTATACATAGGAAATACCCAGAACACCCGGAACAAATATTTGTAGATCGTACAAACATTTGTCCCAAGGCGGGAATCGAACCCGCAACCTCTTGCGTCGCAGGCGAACCATCGCCCGCCGCGCCACAACGGTCGTCGAATTTGAATAATTGATTTTTTTTTAAAACACAAGATGATTGGTCGTTTTGCAGATCATTTAAAATTAAATTACGCGACCGCAATTACCCACCCTTAGTTGAACATTGATTGCAATTTTGTCAAATATAGTAATGTTCGCTACCTTCTATCGAGATCAACGTTAACTCTCGCTAGTTCTGTCTCGGCGTCCCGCAGCGAGTCGCTGAGGGCTCCAGTCTCCGCAGCCAGGAAGTCCTGCATCTCGGCCGCCTCGCGCTCCGCCTCGCACAGCCGCGCATCCGCCACGCGGGCGCACTCGCGGGCACTGCACGACTCCTGAGAATAACGTAAAACTGTCACTTTAGGGCTGATGTGAATAAAGCTGAAATCTCCCGACTTCATAAACTCTGTTAAACTTGAGTCATGTGCGCGTATAATTTCAAATTTTACTTACCATCCCATCGTTTATATTCTTAGATACATATTTAAGTTCAACCAGGTTACCGACCTAGACCCCTTCGATAAGGTCTGGTCCTAACAGCTCTGGACAGAGGATAGCTTTAGTCCAGCAGTACGTACTAAAACCAGGCAAGTTATAACCGTGTTAGCCCTGGTTCCTAAAACCCTCAAAGTATTGGTGATTGGTAGATAGTCAGAAACCGTTTAGGGTTAAGCGTAAAGCTGTTGCGGGATGTTCGAAAGAGTTACCGTGGCCCCGGAACGTAAAGGGCAAAGACAGAACACGGATGGGTTTTAGTCAGTAAGTCTGACACGCTTTCCCGTTCCACCCAGAACGGGAGAAGTCATTGGATCATTGCAAAAAAAAAGCGTATCGCTTCCGTTCCACATCCTACTAACAATATCAGCTTCTTCAATTTAATTATTACTTTCATCATCATCATCAGCCAATAAGTCTACTGATAGACATTATAGGCTTCACCAATCACACGTCATTCATCTCTACTTCCCTTTCCGTCCATTGGCTAGCTCCTCAACAAAATGTCGGTATACTTACAACGTGCAGTTTGTTGCATTGTTCCCGAAGCATATCTATTTCGGCGCGTTGCTTGGCGGCTAACTCTCCGGCAGAGCGAAGCTGTTCCTCCAATGCGCGCAGGCAGCCATCCGCACCGGCGCCGGCGCCTGTGGAACAAACACTTACACTATTATCGATAATAATAACACCGCCACCATTATCATTCATAGCTTTTCCTATCTTACAAGCCCAGGGTATAAACCACCTTCGACCAATAACTTATAGTTTTCCTTAATTTTGCATCAATGGCGTCCAGAACTACCCGTTGATCTTCATCCATTCTATATTTTATGCAAACATCAGGGAAAAACTTCATAAACATATGGTAAATAAGCAGCACTCCTTGTGAAGCAGCGGTTTTGTACACACGGCTACATATCAAGTGGAAAGTATGGAAATCCTATACAATGAGAGATCAGCATAAACTGGAAATGTCATCATCTGCCTAGCCTTTTCCCAACTATGTTGGAGTCTACAAATGACAGCCTGGACCAACGGCTTAACGTTATTTCCGAGGAGTCTCGATATGTTACCACCACAGACTGACCTCGGCAAGCGTAGCTTAACCTTCGATCAACCCGTGTGGCTGTTTTTATATAGCCACGAGCTCCTTAAAGTAAACACAAACTGGAAATGTATAGCTTGATATATAGCCGTGTGTACCACCACAGTGGTAAAAAAGGAGCTGAACCCTTATGGAGCGACTGCGTCTGTCTATCTATCTGTCACAGCTGCTTATTACTAAAGCTTCTAATGCTATCGACTTGATATTTCGAATAACTATAAACTTTTACAATTAAGTTAAGTTTTGATGTCGCAAACAGTAAAAAAATACTTTGTAAATGGAAAAATTATTTTCCTACCAAGGTTTACCTTAGGTACCAATTTCTTTTTTTGTACACATAACATTGAAATCATTAGCCTTGGACTTGTCTGGCTTCAGGATCCAGGAAGTGGGACCAAATGATACCGCATTTGAAGGCTTTATTCGATTCAAGACACTGAAAAGTCTGCAGTCTACACAATAGGTAGGTATATGTATTAGAATTATGTTTACACAGGTGGCGCTATTTTGATAAACGTTATCGATATACTCCAATAAGACATACAATGAGCTGTTGTTTCCTTAGTACATATATATATTTATAGTTATTACCACTGATAACGATAAGTCGTTGCAATAATGGATAAGCATACCTTGATAACCTTAAAACTTCGACAGAATATAAACAAAAATACTGCTTTTAAAAGGCTGTTAAGTTAAAATAATTATAAATTTCTGATTTCTGCAATCTGAGGATCGCCATGACATATAAAGAGGTCGCATCGGTAATTAACGCGAGAACTGAACCGGAATTAATCGGAGTTTAACTTTTATTATAGTGTGGTGTGAGGTGTTGACCCCAGCGACCTTATTACACAAAGGTCGCCAAATGTTCGCAGATCTTGTATTCGTAATATAAACGTCCGAACGAATTTGAATGAATGAGGTCGCATTTCGCTCATCGTGAGCACGCAAGTCAAATCTATTTCTGGGTATAGTCATAGTACCTACAACTGGCTGGTTCACAGTTGATATGAAAGCAGGATCAAGTTTGTTTAGGGTTGTCTATGGTAGTGTTTCCTCTTTGAAAGGGTCATATCGATAACCGTCAGGGACTTGAGGAAAAAAATGTATATAGTAGTTACCATTTATCTTTGAAAATATTATACTGAGTTGCGTTTGATTTTTCATCTGTTGAGTAGACAACAATAATGCTTACTGTTCCTTTTCATTAATATGTGACCCAGTTTTGATACAAAGAAATACAAGACAATACAATATCTAAAGCGCGCTACACAACAGATATTCTACACGGAGTCTGTAAAGGCCTTTTTGTTACTACTACAAATATGGCTAGGGGTGTCACATTTAGAGCTCGATATTTAAGATAAAGATAAGATAATAATAATATTTAAATACGAAGCAGAATAATCATTATGTACTTTCAGGTTGTCAAATGAGTATAATTCTTAACAGCCAAATGCTGTTTTTCGGGAAAATGAATAGCTGTGGAATACCAAAGATTTGTGAAGGTTTGTGTAAAAGATGATGGTTGATTAAGAGATAAGAGAACATGTTGCGTCCTAAAAAAATTGGACAAGGGCAGAAGGATGATGATGAACAGGAGAGCAAGAACTGAATCTGCTGTCAATAATATATAACTGGAGGAAATCACTGGCAATTGACCGACTGACCAGACCGAATATGAACTCATTAGATAACTTGATATCTAAGGTGGCGAAACTCACCAGCGCCGGCTAAGTCCAGTAGCCTTTGCGAGTTGCGGTCTAGCTCTGCGATGGCGGCGAGGCGCGCCGCTCGCTCGGCCGCCAGCTGCGCCTCCGCCCGCTGGCGCCGCTCGCGCTCCTCGTCCGCCGCGGCCAGAGCGGCGGCCAGCCGGGTCGCCTCCACGTCGCGGGCGCTCGCCTGCACGCCGCGGTGGCAACGAGTCACTTCTACGCGGCTGGAATGGACATTTCAGTTTGTATGATAGCCACAAAAATAAAATAAAAAAGTCAACCTTTACATAATATGGCTTTGCACCGGAATTACACTCAAACGTATTTCATAATAAAATGAGCTAATACGTCCGCCCGAAGTTACGCTAGGTTAGGTGAGCAACGATCATTTAGGTTATTTTGCGAAACTACATCATTATATTTTTAATGAATGGTATACGAGCTCTACTTACTTCTCAATGTTTGGCACTACCCCCGCCAGTGCTGACTCGATGTCGATGCCGGTCAGCACTGTCTGTGAGGTCTTCTCCGCGTAGATGCGCACTCGCGTCTTGATAGTCGAGCGAGACGAAGTGGAGCGGGTGACAGTGGGACGTCGCGAGGTAGGTGGAGTGCCCTCGTGTTTGGGAGAAACCTCGGGCTCCGCATCACGTCTCCTGCGTGGTAAAGTCGCATATTTGTCAGCAGCCACCCGCGTCGCGTTCGTGTCCGCTACTGAAGTCAATCGCGGTCCATTGGACGGCCATCTCTTTTCCTCACTAGGCGAGTTCGGCGTCCTGCACCGAGCTGTTGAGGTTTTAGTAGGTTTTGCGCGCAACGCGGGACTCTCGCGAACGAGATTTGGCAAGTCGGCTGTAGGCCGGATGCGTGGTTTCGGTGTAAGCGGTCGAGGCTTCTCAGGTGGAGTTGGTTTCTCCCGACTTCTAGCACGTTCACGGGTGGCCAGGTTGGGGCCGCGCGGCGCCGTTACGGGTCGCGGGGCTACCGAGTTGACAGGTGAGCTGCGTTTCGGTTCAGTGACGTTGACATTGACGCGACGTCTCGGGCGCGGCGGTGCGCCGGCAAGTGACGAGCTCTCCGAGCCGCAGCCGGAACCACAAGACACGACACTTGATGCACACGACCTGGACCCACCACCACTGCTAAGGGCACGGCCGCAACCCTCTACTCCACTGTCACTACCTGCTGCACCCAGAACAAGTTCATCTCCTGCTGGCAAGCTATCTAGGTCGCCCAGCGACCTTGCGTCGTCATTCGGTTCGGTGGGCTCAGGCTCAACAAGAGGCTCCTTGACCGAAGGTACTGGGCACTTGGCTTCCGTATTTTCAGTTTCAAGAATACTCGATAATTCGGCACTCTCTTCTTTTTTATTTTTACTTTCTTTTTCGACATAACAACTATCCTTATTATCACTTCCGTCTTTAATATCTACATTTATAACACTAGTAGCGAGGTTATCTCCTTCAGGTTTTGTCTCTGTGTTAGGAACATCTTCATTAGGCTGTACGTCGACTGTCGGCGGGCCGGCCTCGCCGGAGCAGGCTGTGCTCTCCTCGTCCATGGCAAGTTAATATCACATGTTCTGTAACAAAACAAAAGCGGTCCGTTGAGTAATGAATGTTAGTTAGCGAAGTGATCGGCGCGCTGTAATCAGTTCGCTGCAGCGGTATTGTGGACTGGCATCCATTGTGCGCCGGCCCTTGGGCACGGCTGCACTGGTGCAATCTCGAGGGAGCTTATTGCCATTGTTCCGGGTGTCGCCTATTCAAGCATTGTCTTTGCTAAAATAACTGTCAAATGAACATCCCTATAAAGTTATCATATATGTTTACGATTAAATTCGTATTATTGTCCAAAACTTTATAAACAACAGCTTACGTATGTGACAAGGTTCACGGCTTCGACACAGGTTTATGGCTTCGCATTGCGTTCGCGTCCGTAAAAATACTTGTCCGACTACGTTTAATACTTTTCTAGTACAAGGTATTCAACTACATAAAGCGGAGAAGTGGTCTCGGCAAAAAGCTATGTATAAGACTATCAAATGGTGAAACGGCCAACAATGAGCAAAACCTATCGACACATTGTGTAGCAACTGTACGGAGTAAAGAATGGTTCTCATGAACGGGCCTCCACTCGGCCTCGCTTATTCATACTTAGCTGGGTGCAATGTAACGTTTTGCGTCAGGGTTTCAGATAAAAATATCTTCCCATGTATAATATAATACCTCAATCTTCGTGACAAGCGGCAGTAAAATTTATTTATCGATAGATTGTCTTCGTGGAAATCGCCAATAACATCAATGTCTAGTATAAAAAATACCAGACTTTATTGTAGAAGTATTTGAAACGTCGGCCGATAACAATGACGTGATTGCTCACATTGAAAGTATGTACTCAATGGAACTGTAAGCCACTTGGGATTGATACGTTATCGGTAGATTTTGCAAGAATGCAATACACTTATTATTATGTATAATAGGAAGGAAAATAACTTTGACATAGGAGTAACTTGAGTACACAAAAACATTTCAGAGAGGGTAATTAGGTCTGTTCTGTCTCATCAAATAAAATCACGTTTATTCTCATGAAAAAAGCGGCAGAATTATTCAATTATTATACTCGAATATCCTATAATTCAGCTGTTATGTTAATATTGCTCAACATCAACATCCTATAGAACCATTCCCTTCTATAGATGCCACGTATTGATACATGTTGTAACCCAGTGGGGATACGGGAACAGGGTCATTGTACTGCGATTTGCTGGGGGGCATCAAGGCGGACTATTCAAACACTGAGCCGGGGCTATGGGCACCTATGTAACGTGTTTACTATTCAATTTGTCACGGTAATCACGTACGCGACGCGCCGTCTACGCACCCACCACCCACCGATAAACTATTACTAAGGTTTATTTTTATACCGTCGATACAAATACCGGCCATTAATTAATCTAGAAAGGCCACGGCGAAGGTCTAAAGTCGTTGCCTCGCGTTAGAAAAGAATGCGTTGTGTACACAGTAAACAGATGAGTAATAAAATGCGCATGAATAAATTAGCTCTTGTGCTAAGTGCTTATGCTAAGTTAATAGCAGACACAATAACGATAAAAAGTGAGACAATCGATACAGGCATTCATCAAAATTGCCATCGTCAGTTTCCACTTGAGAGACTTTCTTGTAGATCACGTTTAAAATACAAATAAGCTATCTATTGATTTACTTGATATTCTAGAGGGGGCTGATTGCGCCATGCCAGAAACGGAGCACGTAGATATCGCGTTGTTTCTTCGAGAAAACATTGGATTTCTTTTTAGAGGCGAAGGCAAAAGTACATTTTATAACCACTCCATCGACGTTTTACGATACGAAGGTTTATGATTCATTTTTATTTTTATTTGATGCACTATTGGTGGCCATAACTTACCAAGATAGAAGGTACGTGTTATAAAAGTGAAAATAATCTTTATGACTTGGCATAGTGGGTAATCATTATTCCAAGTTTTAAGAGGCTTTATTATCCACTTCTATATCCAGGTACCGTACCTATATGTTGCATGATGTAGATCAGTATATTTATTTTGTGTAAAACGATGCCTAATATTCTACAAGTTTAGAATAAACATTCTGTTTCTAAACCGGTCTCTTTCCCAAGTTACGGGAATTCGTATATTTTCCAAGTCGAAACGAATGGTTATCGTGAGAACATCAAGCTCACACATAATACTTAATAAACTTTACAATAGAGTGGCATAGTTAAATTTGACGATCTCTACCGTACTAAAGTACGTTTATCTCCGACACAAAATGAGACAGCAATCGATACATCTCGATTCAAAATATTATTTCGCTTATGTGCCCGAACCAGACGTTTCAGGTACCTGGCTAGATTCCATCTCTAGGCGTCAGTTCGCCGACACTGTTCAATTATTGTACCTAACATAAATCTGGGTTAATGCACGCAATTTGTAAACGCGCAAGTACAAACCGACTGCCTACAAATGTACAATCAGCAATATATTATTTTGTTTTGAAAGCGGATTGTACGTAAAGTAGAAAAAAATTGTAGGCTACATTGCATGAGAATGGTTCTGGCCACAATTAAATAACATGCGTGGCTTAACTTCGTGGCTGCATCTTCAAACATCTACGAACGAAACGTTAAAAATACATCGTTTTTCTCTTCTCTGAACAGTTTACTCTAACTCAAATAAATATTTAGTCCAAAACAAATGTTTATAAATACATCAAAGTTCCTGTTTTGGGCACGGTTTGTAAATACTGCCTAAATGCCTTTGCAAGCAATATCTTATTCAGATGTGGTGGACTCAGGAGGCAGAAATATGGAAGAATAAAGAAATAAGCAACAATCAAAGGCGGCATCGTTTACACTTGAGGAATACTTTTGGTAAGGCAATATCTTATCCAGTTCTATAAATCAAAAACTCGTTTGACAATGCTACCTAAAGAAAATAAGTGGTTTTCATTTAAGATATTCGACTTATGATAATCTCTAACACAACAGATTTGCATAACAGAGTAATATTTGTGGGTACAAATGTTTTAGAATAGAATATAATATCGTGTTTCATCTCGTAGAAGTTTCCAACAACAGAATAAGCTTACAAAGACCCTTGCCAGAAAGCAACATGAAACCACATGTAGTGTTAAAGCAGTATTTGATAAAAAAAAATACATGAAATGGCACTTGATATTTCTCCGTCGACCTTTACGGTTTACACAGGACATGACGCAGCTTCATTGTATGCCTGTATGGTGAGCATTCTTTTATTTCAAAATCAGTGTGAAGGTATGTGGTATTATGTTCGTACATAGAATTATAACAGTTGACAATATTGGTAAACAAGGACAGCATCATGTGAGACTGAACGAACAGTACTGATGTCTGCCGCTGACATATTGACAAGCTCTTCTCCGAAAAAGCAAGTCAGAGCTAGTAAACATTTTCCCATTGATTGGCACTACAGTAAACACATTCTGTCGTCATCAATCATGTCACGTTATTCAACAGAGGTTCTCACTAACTTAACATAAAAAGCCATGCAGTGCTTAACATCGACTGAAGATCTAGGCAGCACGTACTGAATAAATAAGGTGGTCTGGGAATAAAAGAAAAATGGAATTTATCAACTGCTTATTACCCTGAGTGTGTCCTAAAAACAATTTATGGTCAGGAATATATCCCTGCGCTAGTAGCTAGATGTTAAACGGTCCGACCACTTAACTCTACGCAAAGCAATTAAAATTTACGTAAGTGCGGCTCTAAATGCGGTTTAATTAGTGCTTTCGTTCAAAAAACTTGTGCCAAAGCACGTAACACAGTTCTGCTAAACCTTTAGGAACCATGAACGTACATATGTTTCTCCAAATAGTAGAACATTAGGCAAATGAAATTGTGTAACAAATCTACATACCGACACAGTTTTTGCTGAAACGTATATTATAATTAACTAACGCAGATAAATGATAAGTTGGCGTGAGTTGAAACAAAAATAAAATGCTAACGACAAAATGAGAGCAACAAATCATTCTAACAACGTAGCACAGACCTTGCAACATAACCTGTGTAAAAAAGAACTTGTAGAACTTGATTGCAATGGCTAAGTCCGTCATTTCTCGATTTAAATTACAGATATACTTCAATAAAACATTAGATACTTGCCATAGACCTCAATAAAAACAGCTTTTTAGAGGAAAAAGTTTAATGTCAGGTTTAACTCAAGGCTTCAATGGCTTAATTGCTCATATTCCCAGCAATTATAAAAGGGCACCTACAAATTTTGACTAGCTACCCAAATCTATGAACTACGATGAAAGTTTGATAAGTCGCTTACAGTTTGAATTACGAGTACCTACTGCTCCATTAGACTTAATACTATGATAAGTAATATGTCCGTATACTTCCTCCTTATACCTTTACCTAACCTGACGGTGATCAAAGACGTAACATTCTAGTGTTAATATTCATTTTCTTACATCGAATTGCAACAGGAGACTATAAAACAGCGGCCATTTTATGTTCATGCAATTGGCACGTCCTTCCGTGTCATAGGTGGACGAGGCAAGGTCGTTACTCCGGCTTTGATGCGGACGCGTGATTTGGCAAAGTTTTTATAATACCATGGACCGGGGCCGCCAAATTGAGCGAAGCTACATCATCGCGAAATATAACATTTGAATTCTACGTTCAAAATGTTATCGATATTTTTGAGCTAGTTGAAAACATGATTGACAGCAACAATTTGGCTGTCTTTTCAGTCTACGAAAAGCTTTTAAAGATAACGTAAAAGCACTCGCATCAAGTTTGTCGCCTTTTAAGAAAATACCAATCTTTATTGTTAGCTTAGATAGTATCAAGGACAGATAACAATTTTACAAAGCCCATTATCATTGCTAAACGAAATTCTTTTGACATTTTAGGCCCTAAACGAAATTGATGTTGATTATACTGAAAATATTTGCCGGGAAATATTCGGAAGCTACATTATCCGCGTAGTTACTGATTATTTATTTATTAACGGCGTCTGTTGCCACGCATAAAATTATTATGTCGGCCATAACAGGACTTGGGGCTTGGCCCACGTCCCCTTGGGCTTGGCACATTTACAGCTAATGTCTTGTCGTCCATCGCCATCACTGAAACACCGATACGTTTTAATGTTCATTTTATGAGCTGATGTTAAACAGATATGTTTAAGTTTAAAGCCCAACCCAAAAGCTTCACAATCGATTTATCTTTTGTCTGTCGATTTCTTCGAATCAATCTGAAAATAAATTAGTGGGTGACGAAAGCGGGTGTGACTGAAATTTCACTACGTTTTTATGTTAAGATAATATAATAATAAAACTTATTCCGTATTTAGTATATAAGTACGGTGTTTTGATATCAATGTCAACAAATATTTCCTTTGAATACAAAACATGAAGGTTTGAAAACAAGTGTACAAGTACAACAATGGGTCGATTGTGTTAACCCTTTCGTTTCGTTATTAGCGGATCAGACAGGGAGGGACCGGAAACATAGGGTTCGGTTTAGCGCCAGGCTAGCCCCATTGCATGTGTAAATACCGGAAAGATTGAAAAAAAGTGCACGGAACTTTTTAACACGTTGAACGCCAAATGACCGACAAACAATACATTTTCTATTGTGTCTCGTCGTTTGGCGGTTATGGTGTTAAAATTCTAGCTCTATGTGTCATCTTTAGTAAATTCATTGGTTTCTCAGTCGCTAGTTCATCACGTGTTGGTCTTAAATTAACCCGTCTTTAGAAAACTTTTTATAGAAGTTACCACTTATTTTTCCGTTAGTTTTCCACCTATTGTCAGGTTCCGCTTTCCAGAAAACTGGTCGAGCAATACCGGTATTGTTGCCTAGTCTTTGGTATAGCAAGTTTCTGGTTTTAGGCAGAGCGACTGTCTGACTTTCACGCAAGTCGTAGGAGACGGGTTTTATCAGTATGATGCAGATGTAGAGACGAGCCTGTGATTTCCGGAAGAAAACATTGCAAATTCATTAGTTGGGTGGGGCTCAGGAAGTAAGAAAACATGTTTATTTGCTAGAAATATAGACTTAGCACTTTATATTATAATCACAGTGCTTAAATTATGTTAGTGAAGACGAACTTAAAACTAAAGAAAGGTATAGCATAAAAGTTACACGTCATCATTATGATGCTGTGCCATGGGGTTCGGGATGAAGAATTCTTGTAAAATTCCTATCAGAGGCCCAATCGATGGTTACTTTAGCGCAGGGTGTCAAACATTGGCACATCAATTTAGAAGCTTCCATGAAAATGAAAACCTTTTAAACTTAGTGACGTTGATCACAAACAAAGCTGAAAGCTTGACGTACAATTCTGGGAAGAATTCAGGATGTTTGTCCTTCATTATCAAATCAAGTTACCCTTCAGATTCATTTAATTCGTATGTTTATTAATTTCAGTTAAGTGCTGTGACGTCACCCAGTATTTTTTTTACTTTTAACATTGAACCGATTCATAAATATGAATGGATTGTATCATTATAATATTATGTATCTAAAATCTGGATATCAAAATATTATGGAAGTTATTTTATCGTAGATTATAGTAATATTCATCGCGTGATTCGACATGTAATCAATTACCTTTAATTATTATTTTTTATGTATATTGTTTGTTTCAAATATAAAATAGTTATTAATTTAATGTTTGGCAACCCACGCAAGTACACGGAGATGTTTATTTATAGAAATTTGCTTCTATAAAAGTCTCCATGTTTCGCAATTTTGTCATACTGTCGACCCTCTGTCTGCCCTTACGGCTGGTGTCATTCAACGACCCCTATGACATTTTATAGAATCTGATTTCGCCCCTATAAATATTACACAGTATTTTTTTTGTGCATCGACCTTTAAATTGTATTTGATTTGGTTGATTTTGTAAGAATAAACATTTGAAGATGATATTTAAAATACTAGTTTGCAATGAGATTACATTATTTTTTTGTTTCGGTACAAGATAATCTAAGAAGCAGAATATTAATAAACGCTTTGAATTTAAATCTTATTAACACGTTGCATACAGTAGAGTTTTGAATGTGTTAGACAAGTCTTAATTGAGCTTAAATAATCGAGTTCAAATGAATCAGTCTGGCTGTCGACAGCGAGGCTACAGAAAAACGACAAAACTTTAGAACATGTGATTGCTAAAGATAAATAAACAACTTCAATTGATTATTCAGGAAAAGTTCTTTGTTTCAATGAACATCCTCGATGTAAACGTGTATCATTCCTATTTAAATCGCGCTCTTCCTAAATAAGCAAGCCCATTATTAATTCAATTTGAATATCGAATATCTTTTAAGTCACAGACATGTTTATTGCAAAACTGATTTAAAAAAAGAAATATATTCGAAGAACCGCCGTCACCGATATCGCAAAGTCACCATAAACAAAGTACAGAATTGCACAAGTCTGTGACAGAGACAAAGTGAAGGCTGTATCGGTGAAACCATGGCGTGCCAAGTTCAAATATTTGTGTAATCGCGGAACAACGCGAATGTTGTCCTAGCCAACAATTTTATTGTCCCTATAAACTCTGATTCCCCTAACTTAGCCACCCTCGCTCTTTGACTACACACACCGAATGCTAAATTGCTTACTCACATTGATTTTTTGGGGAAAAAGCTGTTTTAGGGTAAAATTTTCACATGACTGTGTTGTACAGAGGCCAGCATAATATCAAGCTATCTTAAACTGTCAAATTTTCCCAATTGAACATGCACCTTGAACTTTTGTAATAAGATTGAAAACTATCAAACAAATTTGACACTTTGGGGTACCTTGATGTGCTGGCCTCTGTACCTACACAGCAATGTAGTACACTGTAAGGCATCACATGTTTATGCCGCAAGTAACAATAAGTACTAAAAGTTACAATAGACATAATTATTACGAAAAATTTCCACACATATCATGCAACCATGCATTTGACAGCTGCAGCGTTATCCTTATGCCCCGTGTGTAGCAAACATGTGACCGCAACAATATTAAAGAATAATTTAAAATAAATGTATTCAAATGTAAAATACAGTTGTTTTGTTTATACTTTTGTATGAACAGCAGGTAAAGGGTATCAGATGTTGTCAAGTTAGGACCAGAAATATAATATTAAAGTATAATGCATGTGTTTACAAAGGTAGAGGTATAAACTTAAATGTCATTTTGGGTGACCTTGAAATGTATTATATGAATATGTATGTATTCAAATTAAATGGTCCGACAATGATAAACGCATTTTATCTGATAACACCAATTTCGATGTCATACTTTACAAGTTTTATTAATAAAAAGAAAGCCAAGACCATAACTTATAATAATTATTGTCGACAGGTAACTTTATAAACGTAACGTTAATGTCACTGCTTTTGAAGTAGTTTTTTCAATGAAGTTACTTATTTTAAAAGTTAAGGAAAACAAAGTTCAACGAGAACTTACCTCAAAGTTTATAGAACAGAAACAGTCTAGTCCAGACTATCAGCTAAGATAGCAAGCGAAACGGTTTGAAACAAACAAACAACTGCACAACAGTTCCACAGTGAAGTTTCAAGTAGTCAACTGAAAGACAAAACTTCGGAGGATAATCTTATCGTAAACACGTCAATATCCGAGATGGGCGCGAATGAAACTACCAAATACACGGGCGAGCAATGCCGACGACCGGAGGGGCGCGGCGCGTCACCACATGGAGCCGATGTTGAAAACCCAACAATACACATGTGACTTTCTCTAGTACCATTTTTAAACAAGCAGAAGGCAGACATAACATGGCGTCGTTATAGCAGCACGCCCCACACTTGATTATCAGGCTTGCAGCTGTGGACATCGAATTAAATTATAAAACAAGTATTCGCATCAAGATAACAAGGAATGACGAAGTAGACGGAGCCTGAATCCCATATTAATCGATGTAGATAAAACCGTGCTATTTCCAAGCTATGTTTCAAGAGAAGCGATTAAGTTTTGCTATGTTTTAATGTCATCGAAAGCGCTCTAAACTGAGTACAGGACATTTTCAGAGTCAGGAATGGATGTGGTTCATTTGTTATTTCAACTTCCTGAAATCTTCAGAAAACTTGTTGGACTCTAACCTTGTCAAAGCCATTGCGTAAAGTGTAGTTCCATTGAAGTCGTTATGATCTTAAATTGCCAATCTGTTGTGCATGGACGATTCAATTGCGTGCAGCGTGCAGCACAATGAGCAAGGATTGATCGGATACGCAGAACGATCTCTTCAGATTCAACAACAGATTTGCCGCTAGCTTTATTTGCATGTAATATTTGCAAACATTTGCATGATGATCTTGGAACAAATAAAATACTTGATTATGATGATTATGTAAACGAGTTGCATAAAACGATCCAAAATACTTTGTTTCGCTAACGTTTACATTCGTTATTACATAGAGATTACATTTGAGTAATGCAGATTAGTAATTTTATTGATGGTCTTTTTGTACGAGAAGAAGGCATGTGCGGAGAAATAGTGGTCCTAGGGGTAAATTTCACTATTATGAAGATAAAGGCGAGGGAGAATGTGTGTCTGGAATTTTTCATAGACAGCATACATATTACACATTAATTACGATGAAAGTAAAGCATCAATTTGTACAAGTACATACATACAAACAAATGCATTATACTAAATAAATACCCAACACACACACACACATTATAACTGAGACTATACTTATACTGTGAATCGTTTGAATGTCTAAATAAGCTTAAGAGGCTTTTAGAAAGTTAGATAGTTTTCCATAATGTGTGAGACTTACGTTGTGGTAATGCCTAATTGACAAGAGTTAGAATAAGTCGCAGCATTTTGAGCAAATCTGATTCACGCCATAATACAATAAGATAGAAAGCAAAGTCATATTAACAAGCCATGTCGATAAGGGTTAAAACATTATTATTTTTCGAACTCCCCTCCTCAAGCCAATCGACCAACTACAGGTTTCCCTTTCAAAAGCACTAACTAGAATAGAGTTGTTAACTAAAATCAGTGTTAAAACGGGTCCATTAAGTTGTTCAGACAGCAATATCCTGTCCAGTCGAACCTACGCAAATAACGTTAGCTGGTAATTTAATTTTCCTTGCCTATCGCAGCCATCAAGGGCTCGCCATGATGAGATTGAATTTCTATTATGCCTACCTTTGAGCTTATTGATCTCGTTAATGAACGGGAAATCAAATCGCCGGTGTGAGAAGGCAGCTTTGTCGATATAAAATCTATCGCAAATTGTTTTCCAATCACCCACAAACGTGATTGGAGAAATTCTTGGAAATTTTGTGCCCATGAAATCATGATGCAAGCAGCTACCTTCAAATTTAAAAGCCTCTTAAAATACCATAATGGAGTAAAATACATAACTGCTTAACGATACAAGAATAAACGCTCAGTGCGACACTTATCGCAGTTTCATTGGCAGTTTTATTGGCAATCTGGGTCATAGCGTTTACATGAAACGCTATTTATCAAAGCTGATAATTTTCTTTGAAGTCCTCAAGTGTTTGCTGGGAGTGATCGATGCCCTTGACCGATGTGCCCGCCATATGGCGTATGCGCTTTGATTCTCGACTGGTGAGACGAGTGCCATAGATGGCAGGCTACTCGTGATCATCCAATTCGACCTTGCTTGCACGTGAGGTGTTAAACCGGCCCAAAATAAGGTCAGGTGCCGATGAGAGATATTTAGAGTGCAATCAAGAAACGGTATTTGTGAATTGCTATCAGGTGAATTTAAATCCAACCGCCTCCAAACACATATTTGGTCCATAAAAAACGAATAGCCGCAGTATATTTTGGATGCAAATGAAATTCATCGCACCGCTGTCAAAAGTTTCAATGCTGAAACTAATTGATGATGTGCTGTATTTAAATTCTGCAACTAGAGAACAGAATCTCTTGAGACGGGTTTAAAACTAAAATAAAACAAGCCACGATCTCCGGATAGCAATCTTATAAGCTAGATTCCAAGGACCAAAATTAGGACCATGGAGTTCAGAACCACAGATGCATCACACATCAGCATTCTTAACCGTGACGCCCGAGAGACGAATTTGATATAATAAAAGTTAATTAACAACCCCACCTTATATAACGGTGAACATCTGTGTTAATAGAACGTTTTGTATTTTAAATACTAAGAAATTTTACACTAACACTCCATCTGCCAAGAATGGTGTTATATACATAATTTAATGTATAATTTATATCAACATCAACCATATTTTATAATTAACTTGCATCAAAGGTGACCTTATTAGGTATGGTCGTAACTCTTAAGAACGTATTGACCTCTATGGTGGGGTTCACTGCAAGTAACTTTGCCGTTATTTAATATTTCAATGTTGTTTATAAATAATATATTTTATGTTGTTCCAGTACAGACTATTAAATATATTTCTTCTACCCATATCTGTCATCTAACAAATGAAACGTTTATGTTTCCTTTTTTAATTCGGCTGAAATTAAAGAATTTCAATCTTCGACAATTGTGTCAGAGCTGGTATATCAAAATCAAAAACTCTATAATCTAGTTTCATATTAAGATTTTAATAGACACAGACTCGTTAGCACTGTAATGCTATTCGTTACAGAACAAATCTCCAGTGAGTCACCGCTGGGCTCCATGCAAGCGTAACGAGTGCGTCGATTCGCGAACGAACTCGATACAAACACCACGCGACATACAGACGTCGGTCCAGTTGCAGGCTTGCATCCGTGTTATTGTGTGAAGTGACCTGGGCAAAGCATCGCCTGCAATCAGATCCTCGGATCACGCCGCGGAACCGAGCGTCACGGGTATCGAGTTCAATCGTCTATTGATTCATACGTCAGATTGTTGGCCACTTCACACGGGAATGTCATGGTCTACGGTGATAAAGGAAAATTACTTTATGCACTTCAAATTTATAGCCAACGGTATTCTTGTACGATTGCGTGCTTCTACATAGGTACGTTTGTAACTGTTACTTCAAAAAGTATGAGAGTAGCAAGCGCACACTTACCGAACTATGCTGCTGTGATCCGAGGTTACAACTGATTCTTCAACTTACGTTGTTGTTAAGAGGACTGGATGAAAAAATTTGAATGCATGAGCTTCTATGAATAAAACAGTCACGGCCCAATGAGTGCTTGTTACTGTTGTTAGCTTGCCAACAATAGCAATACTTACTAACCTAAATTATTCCTATCGGCTGTTGCCTTGCATTTTAGACCAGTTTCGAACAAATTCCAGTATACACACCAATAGTAAGGCAACCGTTTAAGCGTCGGCTATCTTATGGCAAGCTGTATAAAGGATAATTGTGACATTTCATTTTTTCTTTGGTGTTCACTGACCTTAAATGTCACCACTTGAGATTAACTAAGACATTTCATTCTATTGAACGTGTTTGTAGCAAAAAGGTCGCTAATTAAAACCAACAATGGTTACGTAACCACCCTTTTCGGAAGCGCTTAGTAACCTCAAGGGCTCTCAACGACGACGTCAGGCATCTTGGGGGAAGAAGCCTTTAGTATGCGAGTTTGTATTTTATAGGTATAAACAACGTATTTGACAATGCTGCCACCTCAAACAATTCCATTGAAATTGCCCCAAGCACTTTGAATCTGCGCATAGTTTAGAAGTACTCCCAAACTTCGGGGTCTTATGAAAAAAAATTGCTTCCGGTTTATCACGAATTAAATAGCTTTGCAATGAAAGTTAAACAGAGTTAAGAAATGAAATGCCTGTTAAATAAATTAGAACCAATACATATTAGGTAAGTACTATTTAACATGAAAACCGAATATGTAAAGAAATATAATTGGTCATTTTAGTTTATTGATGTGAAATGTTGCAGAACGAAGTAATTTCGAAGCGCTTAATTTCTACACGTGTACTGAATGAATATTTTACTCTAATAAGCAAAACGTTCGTTCCAAAAGGAGAAGGATTTATAGGAACGGCTGAATCTAATTATATCTTTCGTCTCGTCGCATGCCTAGCGTTCCGACCCTCAAGATGAGACATTTCTAAGTATGTAAAAATATATCTATGAGCCGGCTGCAATTGTAGTAATTTTGCAAATGTGAAAAGTCCGCATTGCCGTCAGAAGTTTCGGGTTTCCTAACAGCATTTTCTATAACTTTAAATTGGTGCCTCTTATTTAAAATCCTCTCTTTTTCTGTATATTTGTTCTCTAAGGAATGAAAGGCAAAGCTTATCAAACATTAACACTCCATGCAATTTGTAGGACTGCAAAAAAGACCCTTGTCTCTTCAGAACGATTGGAAACTTGAATGCTGGCACCATGATTCGCATATAGTTATTAACCAATCACCGCATCCGTCATTACATAGCGTGCATATCAGCCGATCAGCGCACTCATAGTCGTTTTTCGATAAGCTTAAGATAAGCTGTTTTTTTGCGAACATCCTGATATTAGCTCGTATGACTGCGATAATCTTTCTTAGTTTTCCAATAGTTCGGTCCTTTGCCGAATTCCTACATAAACTGCCGCATGGATTGATGGAAGGTTAAGCTACGGTTGCCGAAAGCAGTCTGGGGATGGGTGAGCATATGAATAATTTCGAGACTCCTGCGTGCTTCGGAAAACATCGGGTAGCCCCTACCCGATGCTTTCCTATCGATAGTATCGTGTCGCCTAGAACTGGATTGTGGAGGTCACGTAGGCAGTCGCTCCATATAAAATATTGCATCCGGCTAGAGTGGAAGCAGACCCCAAAATAGTTAGGACAAGGCTAGGAAGATTATGATGATGAGGAATAGCTCTAAGAGCTGTAACCATTGTGTGCTCTCTTGCAATTTTACACTCAACACGTTTTATTATTACTTTACGATTACGACGCCTCAAGCAATTTAACGGTCACCTGTTGGAATTTTTGCTGTTAAAGGAAAAAGAGCATTGAGTGTCCCCACATGTTCAACATTCTTGCGAGTACTGTGCTTATAAGGACGTAGCCAAAACAAATTGCCTCAGCATCTTCATCTTGGCGCTGTCTCTACATTTTAGTAGGACAAGCAAGTCCGGGAACTAATAAAATATGAACATTATGGAACGTCGGATACGACGCGGATTAGTGTTCCACCGATATTTCATTTCGGCATGTTTGGACTGGACTTTTAAAAAGGCGCTGCTTTTACATGTTGGATGTGGCCGCACTTCCGCATACCGCTCTATATTGAAAAGCGTCGTGTTATGAGATGATTTACAACTGACTTTTATATTTCAACTAGCCATTTGCCATAACGTTAAATGGGTTTATTTATTAGTACCATGGCAGCCGTGAAAATTCGGAGCTTGAGTTCACTGAGCAGGGATAGTCGTATATTTTGTCCATGTCGTGTTTTATATGCCTGATTAATTAAACCCATTATAATTTGTCTCCAGATTAAACACTGCCTCGTTGATATAGTGGTTGCAAGCGGGGTTCGATTCGTCGGACAGTGTGTGTCGTGGTTTTTCACATGAGTTATCTTAGTAAGTCTGGATTTGTGCCAGGTTGATGGCAATAGGCTCGCCCCATAAAACATTGAACCTGGCGAAATATGGGTATACTATAGGTACATCTCTGTCTAACCCTACGAGGAATACAGACGTATTTCAAAATATGTAGCAATATCTGAGTAATGGCTTGTCAACTACTATCTTTAGCACTCCTATATAGATTTAGCAACTGATATCAAAGGAAAATAAACTCAAGTAAGGGAAATAAGTAATATCCAGATCATTGCATGTAGCTAGTATATGGGAGCTATTATAAAAATGATAGGGCAATATGTTAGATGGTAAAGTTGCTAGTAAGGGTATAATAGTCGTTGACCAATGACGGTCGGGTGAAGGCCGGTCTCCCATGCCGCGGTACATAGATACAGTCTGTGCGGCCGTGCGATACGATAAAGCTCCATAAAGATTAGAGTGTAATGTAACATTTAAGTCCATCTGCTTTAGCGATTAAACGCCAAAAACAGATCACTGGAATGTTTCCACAATCTTCTCGCTTGACACGCGGTTGGTAACAGAGTGTGTTATCCTCTTTCCTTATACTATTATTATCATCTTTACTGTTACTGACTTTATTAAGGTTTGGATCAATTAATAATGAGGTAACTAAGCATATACTTAACAATAAACGAATATTGTCACAGTTTATTCATAATACAACGTAGTTAAGCATCGTAACTATTTGAAGAAAACACGCCTAAGTGCATGAGACCAATGGTCCAAGTCTACTCGCTGTAAGATTCAAAGGCAAACTACACGTTCCACTTTGTATAGAACCACAACGTTCTACTATAGTCCAGGAGCACCCTAATGCGCATGATTCGCTAAATAACCGACTTCCGTTAGCGCCAGGCCAGCCAGCAGCCGGCACCGACCACACGCGAATATCTATTCATTATGAACACTTAGCAGATATTATACGCAGAGAGAGCGTAAATCACCACGTGCAAGTAATTGTTTACTATCAGCATTATACACTGTTTATGTTAAAAACAGTATTGGAATCCAGAGTTGGAGTTCAGATTGTTTTGGTGCCATTTTGTTTGGCTTTAAGAGAGATCTTGCCAGGACAAGGACACTGTTTGACATACATGTTACAATAATAAAAATAAACTTATAAGTATCGAACGATTGGATAGGAGATAAGAGAAAATTGATAGCCTGTGGGAATGACAAGTTACAAGAAGATGCAGAACTTGCCACGAGATTTAAATGTCAATGGTTTCTCCGCCACCTGAATGAATTGTGCAATAACCGTTGCTCTAATCACTAAAAGTTAATGAGCTAAATATAAAACCATGACGTAGTTGTTCAATAACAGGAAAGACAAATTGCTCTAATAAATATGTTGTGTTTGTAAAATATACATTTGTAATCAATGCACGCTCGTATGTTTCGATTTATTCGAAATAATGTTTGCCGGAGCTACTTAAAAATATTTGCAATTAGAAATAAGGCTTGCATAATAACTTGATGATAATCATTTGCTCAGCATTTAAAAAATAATGAGAAGTAACGCGTTATTAATTTATTACTTAACACTTTTAGTGCCCAGCACCCGGCTCCCGGGTCGAAAAAGAGTTTGTTCATGTCCCAAAAGTCGCTTCCCGAGTCGTTCATGTAAAAAGCTATAGATGAGATGTGAACATGACCATCACCCCCTACCATGTACCTACGCGTTATGTAATTTGCCAAGCATTATGACATACAAGTTAAGTCGTATTTTTGAACTGGGCAGCGAAAGGGTTAACTGCTCAGGTGGAGCCTCGTTGATCTGGTGCTTGCAAGCGCATGGGACTTAAAAATAACTGGCGAAAGTGGGTGTCCTAAAGGTACACCTCAGTCTAACCTTTCGGGGTAAACATGCGTGATGAACAAGTACAATTAAAGTTTCCAATGCATGTAGACAGGCAACTTTCAGAAATAGTTTCTTTAAACGATAGTTTTATGTCCAAGCCAACTGTCAACTTTCCACATGTTTCCCACAAAACAAAACCATTGCAACAAAATTTCAAACATAAAATTACTCCGCTGGATATTATGCAAGTAATTGATAGACAACGATAAAAATATAAAATTTAGTAAAAATATGTGTATTAGAAATTGTTGTAGTCTCTTAACACGCAACTGACAAGAACAATATTTATAACAATGAATTATACTTTTCACTGTGAAATTTTCTTCAATGTGAAAGCAGTATGAGTCTCAATATAAAAGTTAATTAAACAAATATAGCCAGTCCAAATAATATAAACATCCCAACCCATAACACTGCCACTAACAAACCAAACGAAATCGCGCAATCGATAAGCTACGCTATCCAAAATACCTAATTAATAAACACATAGAGGGAAAAAACTCATTTATCGCCACTAAAATAGATGGCCAGCAGCTGTGTCAAGAGCGCGTGTTTTTTGTACACAACCAGGGCATCACACGTGTGACCCCGGATAAAACATTAACGAGAAAACCGGCAGTCTTGTTGGAAGGGAACGTTATTAAGATAACACATATTTGAGATAGCAGAAACCCTTTCTGGGTTATAGACAGAGTGTAGAGTTTAATGGAAACAGGATTTATTTCGTTAAGCGCAATAGTTGGCAGATGAAAAGTTGAGGTTGTAAAGTTGTTACTTGTCGCACCCATCGAACTGGGAACGATTTTTGTCGACTTCACATATGTATTTGTATCTATGTCTTCTAAGAGACGAACCTATGAAGAGAAGACCTGCACACGTAGCTTGACCAATTTTATATCTATTCTACCAAGAATAGACAACGTTCTTTCTTTCCAACTTGAAATCTCTTCAACCCGCGCACGGAGTGCCCCGTACGTTGCAGAGAATAGAAAACTCTCTTCTCTTCAGTTATAACATCGCTATGCTTAGGACAGTAGAAATCTGTCAACAATCTGTCATGTTGTCTATAGTTCTGACTTATATTGAGTGTATAGGATTCTCAATTTTATCCACTCTAGAAGGATTATTATCTATAAACCACGATAGCTCAACTTCGTAGGTAACTCTGGTGCTTTAACCAAAGCCCAACCAGTTAAACTTCTATCTTTATACTAAAAGTCGGTATATTTTACGGGATCCTAAGTATAATTTTATGCATAACACACGCGTGAATCGTGACCCTAGATAAAACGTGAATAAGACAACCGTAGACGGAAGACTTCAAGTTTTATTATACTGTACCGTTATAAAAGGTACTCTGTAATATCCCAAAGCTACATAAGTTGTAGGTTTAGTTATGGAAGACCCTGCTACGAAGTCAGGCTAGTGCTCAACATGAACTATAGGAAATATAGTTCCATTTATCACGGTAAGCAGAGCTCATTGTCTGAGGAATTTATTAAATGTTTCCTTAATTTATGCTCATCTGTCCAAACTTTCGCCATTCATTTTAGTTGATTATTTCAGTTTGTTATGGAATGCTATGAGCTGTTACTGTCCTATCTATGAATGAAACTAAATTCGGCTGTCTACTACTTGACTACTTCGATCGTTAATAGTAATGATGTAACAGTTCCTTCAGCAATCAATTCCCGAAATAGAATATCGGACACATGAATCACTCCACGCCTGTTCGAAAAAGGTGCCCAAGAACCGTTTACGGCAAGGACTCTTCCTCCAAGTTCGTTGCTCCTTTGTTTTGCATTGTACAGCGACCAGGTCTGCATACTGATCAACATTTCTTATTTTTCTTTCTGCAGGGTTCAGTTCAGAGGATTACAACATGCCGCATGCGGTTATATAATTGTTTTCTGCTGATTTCTTTACACTGAATGTATAGGTGATCATTACCGAGTAATGTCCCGTTATTACGTCCATGTACAGTACTGTAAACGTCTTATGTCTCTGACCAAATTTTAAGTTAGGCACGAAGTTTATTTACTTTAAATTGCCATCGGTCACCTAAGCTCGTTAAATGTTACATCACAAACGATCACAATGATTGGCGGGTACGAGGACTGCATACAATGGAAGTGCCAAAGGCGCAAAATAGTCGACTACATCCGGGAAAGTGGGGCCGAGGGAGAAACGATTCAATTGGTCTGCCACAAACGTCTTTATCACTTACATTATAATGCAACAAACAAAAAACCGTGCGACCGTCTGGGGTTCCGTGTCAAATATGTGTCCAGCTGCCCATGGTTTCACTCACGGCCTTATGGATTAAAGTACAAACTTAAATTCACAGTTGAAGAATCTACTATTTATTATTTCCTTGTACTGTGAGACCCTAATGTCAACTATAGGGTACTTATCCTATCTAATATAAGACATAATCGACCGTATCTCTTCAAGGCGTTGATTGAAAATCTTAAAGTTTTCTCTCGTTTCTATTTACTGCAGATCTTTTTAATACCAACATGATACATCTACCCTTTTCTAAGTCAAAGTGCCTGGATAGTCGGACAACAAAGTAATAAGGGTTTCGATTTTTCCTTTTGAGGCACGGAATCCTAAAAACAATTGATAATAGCCAAATTCAATTAGCGTCATGGTTCATTTAACGCGCACGTTCCAACTACAAGTAGTTATGTCTTTATACATCGGAGCAACCAACCGAATATAAACTTAGTAGACTCATAAATATCATCCATGAATGCCGACCTGTGCTTTTGTTATGGAATAAAGGTTACCTAAAATGGATGTTCCCATGAGGTTCGACGTAAAAGGTCGCGTAACAATAACCTATTAGGGCAATACAACTTTAGTTTTGCTGAAAGCTCACAGTCGCGATGGCGACTGAGTAATTTGCGAGATCAACAAATTGCTGGTACCTATAATTATGTAAATAAATAATGCTGGACAATCCACACAGCATCATCTAGCCCCAAGCTAAGCAGAGCTTGTGTTATGGGTACTAGACGACTGATATACTTAATACAATACATTACATAGATAGATATTTTTTATTATACATAGCAAATACCCAGAACACCCGGAACAAATCTTTGTAGATCGTACGAACATTTGTCCCAAGGCGGGAATCGAACCCGCAACCTCCTGCGTCGCAGGCAGACCTTCGCCCGCTGCGCCACATAGGTCGTCGTATGTGGTATGGTAAAACATACATTTGTGTTAAAATCAAAGAAGCAGAAAACTAAAAATACTGTTTATCTATAAAGCGCACGGATACCATACTACACAAAGTATACTGACACGCCCAAAGTTCGACAGTAAACCGCTATCGTTTTACGATCTGACTCCTATTACTATACGATAAACAAGTCTGTACGTCTGGAAAACATGATGCTGCACGGAAATACACGCCGGAATACAAACAAAGTTGCCTTCGACCTGACTTTGAAATTAAAATAGTACCAGCTTACTGTCTCACTACAGGGCATAGGCTTCTTCTCATACAGAGAAGGCATAAGTATTAATCACCACGCTTGTCAAGGCGGGTAGGCGATTTCAAACATAAGGCCAGTTTTTCTTCACGGATGTCGGTGATGCAATTAGTTTATCTCATCGCCCACGTCGAAAAAAAAGGACAGTACATATGAATCGAAATATTCACATAGGGTACTTGCTCCGATTTTAATCCACAACCTCGTGCATAAGAGGCGAGGTAAAACTACTAAGCCATCACGACATTTTAAAACTATTGTTAACACATAAATAGTATTGATGAATAGCAAAAAAAATAGACTCTATCTGACATCATTGGAGAGTTGGCATCTTTCCAGTGCAAGTAGGAAACCGATACACTATTCAAACAAGCACTTAGTGGATGATGCAAATATTTTTTTGAGTATGCTAAGAAAATGTAAACAGAGGCAACGTTCATTATTATAATGTATTTTTGCAGCAACTTTCACAGACAAAGTTCAGACAATGAGCCAGACAGACAAAAGAAGAATGGTATAACTATGTATTATGCACGTCCCAATAAATTATCATCAAACTAAGCTAACGGTGGAAAAGACGAGCAGTGCTTAGTAATTAAGTCACACACAATTCTGAAATACATACAGGTTTTTTATATAGAAGTTTTGGCAGGCTTTTTCCTTAATATAGAAATAACGCGATAAATATAGTCAGCTACATATTCTATTTCTAAAACTAATGTTGGAAAATAAAGTCTCGTGACAAGGCTTTCACTCTGGGGAATCTTAAGAAGATAATTTGCGTCTTGACATTTAAAAATATGGCATTGAGCTAAGTGTGGCTGCTGACGAGGCTCGTAAGTGTAGAACAAGCTTCAGACTCTCCGGCGTCGTCTATGTTACCCTAGACGCGACACCACTTCAATGGAAAATAGGCCACAGAACTGCGAGAACACTCCGCTACGGGAAATTATGAGGAAAAAGCTTGCGGAAATCCACGATGGTAACAAATGTGGAATTTTAGCACCGATCTTCGGTTTCTACGACTATTATAAAATGTGATAAACTTGAAACCAAACGGCTCTTCCGAATCGCGAGAAGTTTTTACTGATTTATATCCAATTAAAATTTTAACAATACGCGGCGTACTCTGCAAAAAATTCACGGATCTAAATCTAGACTCGCTGGTGGCAAAGAGAATGGCGTCATCACTCAATGTTACTTATGGAACGTACATTTCATCCGATACTATAGGAGTTATTGAAAAAAGACTGAGTTTAATATGTGATGAACTAAGCTGCTAAAATATGAATAAAGTTTTGTTGACATAGGATTACTTGTCGAAGGTAAAAAAGTCCCTTAGATCTTAGTTCCTAATCGAAGCTCAGACTTACAAGGTCGTCGCTCTAAAAACGATCTAACGGGTTCGACGCCCGATCGCAAACTTCTTACGTGCTGCAAAAATAAACAAGTCTATGATTTTGTACCTGCAAAACATTTCTGACTAAAGGTTTGTAAAATTATCGTTCGAGGTGCCAAATAAACGGGTGTTTCTTTCAGGTAATATGTTAGGGATTGGATTTTCTAACGTGAGTTAGATGTATTTCGGGAGAATGTATAGATAATCCTGAACACTGCAATATCGTTACATATTGGCCAAGATCATATGAAGATGTCTCTGTAGCTATCTCAATGTATACAATTTGCCCACAAATAAAATCTTTAATTAGAACTATGTATATTAAATTGCCTCTCTGCTGTTACTCGTATATTGGATTAAACTCTTGAACATACATATTTTATATTTTTATCAAAGTGTAGGAAAACATTGTGCAGCAGATGCATGCTTCCATTATGTTTCTAATTATTTACCGATCCGGTTTCGTCAACAAAACACTCACTTTCGAACCGGTCTCAAAACGGGCGCCGCACGTCGGCTTGTGCCGGCTATACCAACTATTAGACATTGCAATCCTATTATATTATCTACCTATAATCACGACTGATTAATATACCGTATTAAGCAAACACAAAATAACTATAAATACAACAAAAATAAACCCATATCCACAAAAACCAAACGGAGGCACGAATAATAAGAACGCTGTAAACATAAATAAACTACAAAGTACTTACATGACATCAAAAAATAAAAAGACGATTGTTCAGTCCAAAATCCGGTTGGCACTTCATAAATTAAATCACAGCGTAACAAAAACGAGCTGATCAAGTCCTTTAGAACATGAAGTGAACAGCGGAAAAAACTATAAACATTAGGTGAAGTAAGAACCACAACGCACGCGTCCAGCGCTGACGCGAGGGTGAACGTGACTGCATAGTTACTGCTGACTAGCGATGCAACCAAAAGAGAATTAGACTGCAACTACAGACAGAGACGAAGATTTTTAATGGAAACACATTTGTTATATTGTAAGCTGAATAGATGATACTGAAGGCGAATAAGAGCGAAAGTGAGTTTATTGGAAGATCTTTAACCACTTCCATATAAAGTCCAAATTATATCGCTTATAGTTGATAGACCCTTACAAAATTAGAGAATGAATTACACAATGCCGATATGTTATCGTGGTCCCATAGAATTATCAGTTTAAACCGATAGGGGACCACGAAAAGGAATAAACTCAAGCTCAAAGCTAATTTTACCCGGACGTATGACGAGTCGTATCTAGATTGAACGTCGGTCCAAATGTACGCTGATAAACTTGGCCATTTATTTTGTTTCCTTTTCATATTAAATTATTATAACAATCACGAAGTTGTATACTCTTCTTATAGAATCTACAATTGGTGGCAATTTAGTAAAAGAAATTCTGAAATTACTTAATTGCAGTGAATTGTGGCTTGCGACAGGAACCAATCGTGATCTTTCGTAAAGCTTGCTCTGGTTTCCTTTTGTTACAGACACTATATTGGAAAGTGCCAAACCTGATCTTATCCAAGCTTTCAACGAGCTTTCATGTTCTTTTAGTTACATAAAAATATATTTAATGGAAACAACTCGGGGGCAAAAACTTCGATTAGCGATCAGTACGCCGGTGTCGGATAGGCTCGTGAAAAAATTAATTGCCTCACCAACTACTTACTAGTTTTTCGATGATGTTAGATTTCAGACTAGTCCAAGTACTGTTCTAAAAAATACAAAAGTGTTAAAACAATGAATAATATTGAAGCTCAAGTTACTTGCTTTAGAAGAGGGAAACATAAAGGGGACTGAAACAAAAATAAAAAAGTGAATAAGGATAGTGAGTAACTGACGCCGAGGAACACGTGGCACATGACAGGAAATTGCTAAGGCGTTAGTGCAAGTAAATGGGCGCATTGTGAGATTGTGACGAATTCGCGCCATATTGGAATCAAATGCAATTTGATATTTTGTCTTGACTACAGTATAATACAGAAACACAATCATATAAATCTCATGTGATCTAACTTGTAACGCAACGCAACGTGACCGCACGTTTAGAGTATAGACCTATATTAGCACATAATGGCGAAGTTTACCCGGAGTTTGCGCAATTCCGGGAAACTAAAAATAGACTACAGAACCCGGAAACAGGAGGAAAGGAAACATAGAAATGTTGGGAAATTAATACATTTTGACAGCTCCACGCCTACGTGGCTGTGTCTCGTAAGAAACGTTCGGGAATTGAGATTATGTATTTTGAGAGACATTTTCGGGTGGCGCCGGCGGTCGAGTGACCCAGATCTGAGGTCTGCGGCGGAGCCTGCGTACACCGCATTGAGAGGTCAGCGCGTTGCACGCAGCACAGTCCGTGACACCAAAATAACGCGTTACTTGTGTGTATATCGAAACAACAAACATATATACCTAGGTAGTTGAACAAGGCAGTGTGGTAAATGAGCTAGTAGAGCATGCAACTGATTTTTTCCTTCCAGCAAAGATAGCGTAAAAAGTAATAATTGCGATTGCTAATAGCCAATATGTAACTTTCATACATAATCCAATACATGAATTCCCATAGATGCTATCTACTTCTTCGATATTACGTGAACGCGTGAACACTTACAAATGGTACAGACGACTCACGTGGGATAAAAAATCAATTTTTAGCTTTATTAGTGCTTTGTTACACAGTTCTCATTGTGTAGGTGAAAGTTCATAATAAAAAATATCTTGTTCCGCATATGAATCGTGTTACACCCAATTACATAGTGCTCCATCTATAATTCTAGCTGTGATTAAATCTCTTCGTTACATTGGATATTAATAAATACTTTCAGCATTACATCCGCATCAGTTAATTAATAATAAACAATACCGTCTATGTAATTAAACCTTTTCTATTTGTCCGTTGTAAGCCTAGGGTAGGTAATATTGTCTTGATAAGAGTATGGTTATGTGCGCGAGATAATAATTATGTGAAACTGAACAAGTTTCAAATAACAAGTTCGAATGAAATTCCCACAGTGATTTTTACACGAGTCATCACTAAATGTATCACTCGTGGCTTTCACTGTCGCAATTTGATGCGCAATCAACGCGGGTGCAGATTGTGGAGCAATTAACCAGTGCGGATATACACGTACGTGTTTATGGCATTCGCATCTTCCTGCCATAGAGGAAACGTTTCGGTTGTTGATCGAACTACCCGCCACATGACGTGACAATTTATTTTAATAACCCAAATACGTGGACACGAAATTATTTTAACGACCTATCGGAAAAAAAAATATAGTCGTTGGAAAAGTTGTGGTGATTGAAATAACAGTTACCTACGTTCCTGCTTGTACTCCGGACAGTCTGAAAAGTTTATATTTCGAGGGTTATTGTTAACACAGTAATGCCTTTCAGGGGTGAAAGTAGATAAAAAAATCTGTTGTTCCATACAATTTCATCAAGTAAACATTGCAATTTGGATGAATCAGCTGATTTTATTTTATAAGTATACGTTTTTTGGTCTCATAGTAAAAGTTATTTATAATAATTATGAGTAGGTACTTTCACTACCTAAAAGGTTCTTAGTGTTTTACAAACCCTATATACATATACAAGTATTGTGATTAATTAATTCTTTTTTTAATTATTCAGTGTTGTGATTTCAGCAGGCTATCGGTACCAAACTAATCTTTAGCAAAACTTTGTTGTTAGTTTTGTTGGCAAAACTTTAGTTTTGATACCAAAAGTTCTTCTTGCCTCAAGGCTATCTTCGAATAAGTCGATAATTTCACGCGAACCTACTCAATTAGTTACACTATTACATGGAAAGTGTTTGATCGAATTTAACACGCATAATTTTCACATTATTTTCAATGTAGCCGTCTTTCTCCCGAATAAAAACTTATCGACAGTTGTGAAAGCGATTAGCATGTGTTCACGTAGTTTTTCCCACATAAAAACAATAGAACGCTTTCTATTTTTAAGTAGCAACTGGCCAAAAGTTTCTCGTTTCCTTACTCAGGAATAAGGCATGCAATCTTTGCTGCCGCTGGAATTGTAAATCAGCTTGCTGAGTTAGGTACAGACAGCATTCCGCATCCGTACTCTTACAAGATTATATTTCGAACCCAAGATAGTTGGATCCTTGAGAAGATCTTTTATCAAAGATTATTACTTCTAAAGGTAAATTATGCGACGTCTATATTATGCATGTTCTGTAATATATATTTCGGTGAATGTTTATTACAGCAGTTGCTTGTAAATTCAGTGCTGACTACAGGCAGTGTTCTCGGGAATTTCATTACTCTAGCTAGGTCTTGTATTCATGAATTAGCAAGGGTACCTTGTATCATTTCGAAACCACTTCCAAACTTGACAATGTTGTTACCTCTTGCTAATTTATTGTCCATGAACATGTCTTTTACATGAACTTCAATCGCAGTAACCTTGGCAATCTTATACTACTTAAATAACATCGAAGTAAACTAAACAAACTGAAGTTGAGTGGACTGTGTCAACATACTTTTTCGCACCTCTTTATTTAGTGATTGGTAGCTGATTAGCGCGCACAGTTGAGAACTAGTGTGTGTATGTGATAGTCATCTTCTTGAAACTTAAAATAAAGATCTATATGATCTTAACTGTACATATTATTGAAGAAATAATAGTAGTGAAAGTTTATAGTGAGATCCAGACGAATGAATATTCGTGCAATGCTCCGAGGGGGACGATCGGTAGGATCCTAAATTGCAATTATTTGGCGCAGTGAATACCAATTGATCGGCTATCCAAAAGGCATGCCTTTTCATGCTTACTCTGCAATACGTAAGAAACTATCGTTCAAGTTAATGTTGAAATGGTGACGTCTAAGTACGTATTGGCAAAATGGTTAGTATTATGGTGTTAATTCCGTATCGTTCGTTGACTACTGAGACATATGTTTAACTTAACAGCGCTTGTATGTTATATAGGACTAATTTATATGTCAAAAAAGCGTAAAAATATCGCGTCTATCGCCCGTCATTTGGACTAATATTCCAGGAAGACTGCCGTAGAAAGTGCTAGAGTGTCAAAAGACTGCTAATTATAACCGGGCGGCCGACGTTCCGCACATACCTGCTCCTCCAGCCGACAGACACACAACAAAACAACTCGAATCTATTCACGTCAGATAAACTTTCAAATCAAGCGAGCTGCAAATGAACCATCAATCTTACAGGCTCTTGAGAGCCGATAGATGATAGGAAGAGTGTTTTAAATCAATTGTTAAGAACCACTAATAAACTAATCACGGTTCAGGCGATTGAGGATGGAGTAAGACGTGTTTACTGGTTCCGTAAATAGGTTCATAAGTATAATTGCTGGTCACTGGTTTATTAAATATTATTAGTCTGTTTCTTTTGACATGAGGATCTGGGTTTGACTTCCAGATCAGACAAAGTGCACAATTTAATTGGGTTTGCCCATCTGGAATCGCTAAGGAGCAGCCTGAAGTCTGGATTTGTGCCCAGTTGATGGGCCTGGGACATGCGGCTTAAACATAACCGGCGAAATGTGGGTGTACTACTACTTATCTATTGGCGGGGTCGGGGCAAAATACATGCTTTGCTTTAATTGAAATACAAATTACAAAATACTATTTCGCAAGTATTTAAAATACAAAATACAGCATTTTAGCTATTTTTATTTGAAATACAAAGTATTTTTAAGTAGGATGGGCTAAAAATCAGAGAAAAAAAAGATTAATCAGTAAAACCAGAGTTTCCTTTCATGAACACTCCTCAAACAGCCTCTTGTAGAACAAGAGGCTGTTTGAGTTAATAAAACCTGCTTACTTATAATAATTAATAAGAACGCTAAATGAAGGTTTAATGTAGTTATGTTTAAGTAAATGTATATTGATACCATACGTATTTGAAATACTAACTGCAAATTACCTCAGCGTCAGGTATTTGAAATACGAATTACAAATTATATTTCAAGTATGTATTTGAAATAAAAATACCAAATATTAATTTGTATTTCAATTACGTATTTTAATTACAAGTAATTCAAATACTGCCCAACCCTGGGCGTGGTGCTATATAGTATTACTAGTCAACTTTGTCGGGAAATTTTAAGTAAACAGAAGATATTTGCGCTAGTTTCGTTCGCGAAACAGTTCAAAAGTCAGTTCTACACCTGATCGATTCTCCATTTCAATTTTCGATCCCCGATTGCTTTAGCTGTTGATCTAGTGTCACTTCCTTTGAAGATAGTAATTCCATTTCAAACAATCCATGATTTATGTATATTCGATATGTGTTCGACAAACTAATGCATGACGTCCGACCGTCAGGATTAATCAGATTTATGTAGATGCAGTTATTTACGTGTTCGATTTATTCGAGTTCATGTTTCTATATTCAGAAACATCGGATTTATCCAAGGCTAGCACTATCAACACGAGGTTTATCGAAGATTGGTATTTAACTGAGCATTACTGTAGCATTCATACGTGATTGGGATGTTGGAATACTTAGAATGTGTTCCAACTGGTGTACCGACGAGTATATCTACTAATATCGGTAGCTCGTACGTGTCCATAAGAGAAATAGATACAGGTTTTCCTTGTAGCCAACGTAGTAAACTTTTCATGGTCACGGCAATTTAAAAACACCGGTATACCGCCGCGCCGGTATGTTTGTAAATTAATTTTTGTTTGGTTTCAGATAATAACTTCGCGTCGGGGTAGGGATTCGCTTTTGAGCGAAGGGTGGCGTAGCGTTCCAGGAGTAGAATAGAATATAATACTCTTGACTCTCACCATGAAAAACTAGCAAATAATGACTTGAGGTGTACAGATGGTAATTATGACTTCTGTTTCTTTTGGGATACGGAACCGTAAATACCATAAATCTAGGTCAGCAATTGTTTGAAAGACAGTAAAGAAACCCACATGGATGACGCCCACGAAGTAGAAAGGTCCTGAGAGCAGCCCACAAAGTATTTACATAAATATTTCTCAATACCAGAAAAGATTGCAAAAAATAAATGTGAAACAGTTTGAGCGAATCTAAAGTAGACCATTATATCAGAATGAGCTTTATTCGCAGAAAGGTGAAATGTAAAGTTTCTCAAACGCATTAAGTTTGATTTGTCATGAAACCCACTGATGGCTGGAAGACACGAAACGTCTGTTCAGTCTACGTGTTTGGTGATAAATAGCGTGCCAAGTCTGGCTCCACATGGAAGGTATTTCAGTTCAAGGCCACGAGAATACACATCATTCATAAGCTTTTCATGCCGACTTATCACTGTGGCAACATTGCTATAAAAAAAAAAGCAATATCTTCACAAAACCACTTTAGACATATGAGAGCAGAGCACTGGCTGCATTATTCGTATTCGTTTTGTGAAAAGGAACAGTCACACAGATAATATCAATTTCGTGATTTAAATTTGTGCTCATGTAGAAAGTGCGTCTGTCGTTAAGGCGTCTTAAGGAGTCGAGCCACTCAGTAAACAATCACACACAGCTCACCCACGCCTAAGAACCGCCTTAATTGTAATCAAGCCTAATATAGGAACAATAGAACATTTTCTACAGTTATTTAGGCAAACAAGATATGAATAGTTTCCTTGAAGAGTAGACATTTTTGTGTCAGAGTAATAGATGAGAAGTAATTGTAGCGCTGACTGAGTGCTTTGAACTCAAGTTCTCGTAGTGCCAGATATAAATCTTCTGTAGAATGCGGCGTCCATGACTGGCGACCTCGAAATTGGCTGCGCTTCGTCAATTTTTTATTTATTTTTTATTTTAATGCTGGACAATCCACACAGCATCATCTAGCCCCAAGCTAAGCTGAGCTTGTGTTATGGGTACTAGATGACTGATATACTTAATACAATACATTACATAGATAGATATTTTTATTATATATAGCAAATACCCAGAACACCCGGAACAAATCTTTGTAGATCGTACAAACATTTGTCCCAAGGCGGGAATCGAACCCGCAACCTCTTGCGTCGCAGGCGAACCTTCGCCCGCCGCGCCACATCGGTCGTCAAATGCAAGCAAACGTGGAGAATGGCGAAAGGTTAAGTGGTAACGTGAATAGCTGACGTCAGTATTGCCTTGTTTCAAAGGAGTCTTTAAAGCTAACGTTCGTTAAAAATTCGTTCTACCTACTGTATAAAACGAAGACCGTATCTGGTTATTGCCCATCCGAAATTGAAACAAGTAAATGGAATGAAACCAGTTTCTACACTGGCATGCCCTGAACATTGTCATTTGGAGCTTCTGCAACGTATTGCACAAGCGGTAATCGCACTTGGAGTGTGCAAGTTTGTACGAAAATATTTTGCTAGCAAGATGGAGTTACATCGTTGATGGCTGCACCGTGTCACGTAACAAACCATTTCGCCGCTAATGTTGCATGTAATTGCGTGGAGGTGACACACAGATCTACATCTCTCTTGCGACACCTCAATCTCGACACATCAAATTATTATAACACGATTGTGTGTAAGTACATTTTGATTCAGTAGGCGAAATGTGCCGCCTGTAAGTTATGGAGTCAAATAGGAAGCTTTTACTGTGCTGTTAGGGACATTAATCTGGAGATATCGCGCTGTCTTAAAGTAGGTAAATGATCCTAGTATTTGCAAATGGGTTCATTCACAGCTTTGGGGATTATGACAGTGTATGTTAACAGTTCTAGTGCCCCATTTCGTCTCAGCTGTATTTACTCTACAAATGTTATGCATGATACTCAATCGCTAAAATCCGAATCTACTTGTGCTAGTCAGTCACTTTGATTAAGAGTCCTATTTTTCGTTAATATAAGTCATCAAAATAATTTGCAGAACACTGAACATTATATTGAATTTTGTTTTTAATTCACTGAAAAAGACGGTAAACATTTTAATGACTAATAATTTCAAGGCAAGCGAACAAATATAAAAAGTATATCCCCCCTGTCCCGTGTAACAGACTATACTCGTGTATCGGCAGTTTGCAATTATTGTCAAGGCCTGCGACTAAGCAGGCCTTGACAATAATTGCAAACTGCCGATGACTGGCTGATGAGAAAACAAAAGAATCGCAACCAAAACAGTCATGGATGGCCAGCGTAGTGATTAGAATAACGTTGAGAAAATAACACTTACTAAATTCGACCTAGATACTCATTGAGAAATTTGACTTTTCAGAATATTTGTTTTGGTAAAATGATGTTAATCTTGCAGTATGGCCCATGATGGTCTGAAAAGGCGATTATCATCTCGTCATGTTAAGATGGACAATAGCGTCTACTCAAGCTCTAACAATAGCTTCCTAGAGCGATTACCAATTTGCTGTTGAAACACGCAGATATTAGTCCATAACGATGAGAATGTGAGATATTGCGGCTGATACACCGTACTTTATTAGCTAGGTGTTTCTGTCGAAAAACATTAAGCTTTTTATCTTAAACCTTAACTTAGTAAACTAATCTGAGGAAATAAATACATTTTTAGTTAGGATACTGCAATCTTATGATTTATCCAGGAAATATGGATGGATATGCTCTAGAACACACTGGCGTTAATCAGCCAAGCGTCCAGTATTTAACACCAAGGAATAATTTTACGATTTAAATTATACTGCCCGAAGACTAGGCTTACGAAACGTCCTACTAGCGTTTACCACGTAATATGCAGTTCGCGAGAACGAGAGACAGATGCGCATAATTAACTGCGACCATTCACTTGAGAGAGACAAAAGAAGAATGCCTTCTGGGAACAGTCGATAAATCACCACGATACGTACATATGTGCTGTGTATGTTTCTTCTAGAAGCCCATATGCTGCTTTATGTTGACGTCCTGGTTTGTTATGCGATTTTCTCAGAGATCCTAAGTTATATTCACCGGGAAACGCTATAAAAGTCAGTTATTCGTAACTCGTAAATGGCCTATTTCTAAATAGCTGTGAGCTAAATATCTATGTGTTTGTAACGTATAAGTTTTAGCTGTTAATAGCTCAATTAGTAGCATAAGCTCGGGTGGGGACGGCAGCGTTCGGCTCACATTTCAGCACGACCGTTATGGACGAAATACGTTAATATTGACGCCGAAAATACGCGTGTTGCGTCACTGCACTAACTATTGCCCTTAATCACGCAAGCCACGCGGAAACTACACATGAAATACGTATCCAACTTATCATATTTTCAGAATCTCGCTCGGTAATACCCAGTAGTTTGCATTGTTATTATTACTCCCCAGTTTGTACAGATGGTAATGGGAGCACATTTGTGGAGATTTGATAAAGTTGCTTTATTCTTCTTATGGTATCATTCGGGTTTGAGTAACAATATGTTATGGGAACTTCTTGGTTAGTTTGACGGGCTTCGGTATTGCGAACAGAGTAATGTTCGCCTGATCAACAAGACAAAAGGCGAGTGTACATACTGTAGGTATTCTATTCTGGATTTTTCGCGAGTTATTCAAATTCCATTACGAAAGTTATTAAAAAATATATAAATATTTAGAACTACCTAGTAAAAAAGTAAAGTATGGGTAAGTAAAGGTACGATATGTTTGGATAATCTATGGTTATCAAACTTAAAGGAGTTTTTTGTTCGTTAGTTTTTGACTACACATAAAATGGATTTTGCCAGGGTTTTTAACCAGGTTAACATGGGGTTGAGGTTAATATATACCTTAAAAGAATGGCAGATTGAGCACTTTTCGTTGATTTAAACACTACTCGTTTTTATATCTGTTATGTATAATTACTCATAATTCTTAATACAAATTTACTGTACAGCTTCTGCCACAGATAAAATTACAATATCCATATAAGGTTTTATAAAAATAAAACAGAGTAGAATGCAGTATTTGTTCTTCATCTTCATCTATCATAAATTCATATGTTCTGTTAAGCATGTTTTACTGCCATATTTTGGTAATTAATAAAAAATCCCCATTTTAGAAGTTTTGATACCACTTTTAAAACACTGTAGGTGTTTATTTTGATTACTTAATCCTCCAACACACTTTGTCGTGTTTTTTGACGTCGAAGTGAATCAATTGGTGCCTAAGTGAAATCCAATTACATTGTTAACATCAAATTAGAGGAAATAACAATCAATTCTGAGCAAACCATGTCAATTGTTTAAACATGGGTATTTTATAGTAATTATACAGATATTGAACTGACTCATATTAAATGAAGGTCATATTCATTTAATGTTGTTTTTATTATGTATTTAAAATTGAAAAAAAAACTTCTATTGTGTGTTGTATATATATGTGTAAAGTAACAAAAGGAATACTGGCAATGTTGTGGTGAGGTTTTAATTTCGAAAGTAAAATAGGATAGTCCTAAAATGTTAATGGAGCTGAAGAAAGAGCTAGCTGGTAAATATAACACTAATTACTTAAATATTTATAAATAATAAAAACATTATGGTGGATTTTCGTATCCTAAGATCCCATCTATCCCCTAGTCTGCAGTCCCTTATTTATTAGGCATATCCATTGGTAATTAATTAAATATAAACTTTAGTGTTTAAAATTACATTATGCATATTAATAAGTACATATTTAAAATAGCTTAAAAAATATCATTAAAATATAATTAATAGGTACCTATATCTTAGAACAACCAAAAGTTGACCATGCGACCAAAACGTTATCTATTATTTTTAACTTGAAATAAAAAGCAAAGAAAAAGAAAGTTAGGTACTTATTGATTTTTTTTTGCAGAGTTCAACAGTGCTCTCAAACCTAAATAACGCTTAAAGTAATATAACTTTACTCTGTTTAAAAAAAACATTTAATGAGATGCGATGCGTATAACGCTACTACGACGGTAATTGAATGCTAAAAACATTTCAATATTACTATCAACTCATTAATTTAAAGTTTCAGTTCGGAGTATCGAAATTATAGACATCAAAAATACAAATAAGCTGACAGAAAATGTTAATAAAATTAAACAATACTTACACAGGATACGCATAATTCCAAATGCATCGCGTTGGCTAACTTGTCGAATACAGTTTTAACACAATTATTACGAAAAATAATTCCCACAGCGTGTGTAAATGTATAAAAACTTAAATTCCAAGCAACATGACACTTACTATGACAGTATCACAAAACGGAACTCGACAAACTGAAAGGTACGCACAATCCGTGTTGCCAGCCTGTTGTAAACTAATGAAAATGGAAAAATAATCATTTCGATTCTAAATCGGTATGATTTGTGTTTTTGTGACTCAAAAAGTGCCTACAAGACCCTAAGGAATCATTTTATTTCAAGTAAATGCTTATACCCTAAGTTTCTAAGTGGAATTGCTATATCTATCGTAACCGTATTACATATTGCGTTCAAAAATAAAAATAAATTCAAAAAACGTGGCAAAAGTATTGTGGCTTTTCTTCTGGTAGGGGAACAATAACATTTATGGTGAAACGGGTCCCTCAGTACACAAAAGTAAGACTTTTAATTAGATGCAGTAAATTGATAGAACTAATTTCACTTAAAAAACACTTAAAAAGGCCACGTTGGAGCATGCATAAACATATTGACATCAAATAACCAGCAAGGTACTGTACGAGAGTGTACCAGAATCTACTTTGCTGGTTATTTTATTTACGGCACACCAGTTTTTCTTCATGTTTTCATGTCTTAGGTAACACTAGAACTTGTCACACTCTTATAAATTGTTCTGCCACATTCTTATAAATCGATTAATTTAAGAAATCTTTTAACATTTTTCTATTTAGTTGATAGTCACAAAGCGACATCGTCCCTACTCTATACATTTCAGTGTTGCAAAGTTTAAAACATTTTTTGTGATATTTGTTTGACATTTGTTGTTTTGGTTGTGGTTAAAGAGAGACAGAGTTTGACAAGATTCAGAAAACATCGTTTTGCATAGTTTATTGGGTTTACAGTCTAAGGGTTGCGTCGTTGGGATTGGATTCCTTCATTTCATTAATACCGAACTTCCAAAAAAGCTTTAAAAAGGAACAGATTATGCGGAATATAAGCTATAACGTGAAAAAGTTAATACATACTATCATTGCTTTAAAGATGAAGAATGCTGAAACATTATTATACCAAAACGATCACATATTATTCAGATGAAAACTTGTTAAATTACAGATGCGTGTAAATTAACTTGTTACCGCACAACAATGATGGAAGCAGACTCCACAACCTATGACAGCAGCTCAAAGACTGAAGTAACAGAGCTAATTCTACCATTTAACACATTACCTGGGTAAGATACATTGTAATACTTTCAGGCAGTTTCAGGTGTGAGTAGAAAGTTATATTTGTGTTCTGATCTTCACAAGTGTAGAACTTTTTTCAAAGCTGATTGGTCCATTATGTGTCTGTACACCACTTTGTATTACCACCATTTACTTTGTTTTGATTTTATTTGTGGGCCTATTTCAACAGTGAAGCCTCGACATTGGCTATTTAACATGTTCCCTGTCCCAGTGCAATGTTATAAAATGAATTTGTACGTCCACCTACAATCTCGCCCTAACTTGACAATATTTAATGGCGGCTCTTTTAAATGTTAGGTAGCTTTGTTATTTAACCATACGTCCATGAAAATCATTTTCTTCTTATTCATACGTCCAGTTAAATAAAAACATCAAATTTACTCTTGGATTATGACTCCAAATTAGAGTCTTGGACATAAGATTTTGATACAAATGTGACTCCAAAGGAGTCATCCTTTGGAGTCATTGGACAGTGAACGTGTTAAAAGATGGTTCTATTTCCATTTCCAGTAATCTGCAGCTGTACAAGGAGTTCACAACTAGCCATGGTGACCAAAGACTGGAATGTCAACTGGTGGAGAGGCTGCAAGTATTTGGACTGTTGCCTAAAGAAATGAAGTGCCCCTCAAATAAACCTGACTGCAATGTCGTTTGTAGGGCCGCTCGAGTTATAGACAGGTAAGCAGATTTTGTTGAATGAAAAAAGGTAAGACTTACCAGATTTTTTCAGATTACCTATTTGTTTTGTCCACGAAAAATTATTGCTTGGCAAGCACTGCGGGTACAATATTGTGGATACTTTATTATTTGTTTTATAGCTAAAAAACTAAGCGGTAATTAGTCTTATACTCAGTGGCGTAGCTACCGTAGGACTAGGCGACGCAGCAACCCGAGGCCCCTAAGCTCGAGGGGCCCCTCTGTCTCAATGATTAACCGAAAAAGTCACATAGAATATTGTAGATACTTACTAAAAAAAAAAACAAGTTTTATTCCCATGGTCCCCAAACCTTGAATGGCTTGAACTGAAATACTTCACAAAATACTCCCACCTCCAAATTAAAATAGCTAAGTGTAACATGGGCCTAAAGGTGTAATTCTGAAGCCTGCTGCAGGCGAAATGTTATTTATTAATTTATTGCATTTGTTTGCATAAATATGTATATCCAGATAATGTTAAGTTTAAATTTTGGAGCTAACTATGTAAATATTTGAGGCAAAGCGGGTGTTTTTAGCTGAAGTAGTTTAGAACATGTAAACTATTTAGTTCACATGGGCGCCCAACTTCATTTTTGCCCCGGAGCCCTTGGTTACTTGGCTACGCCACTGCCACATATTGTATGACCAAATTTTTAAGCTATTGCATAGCTTTTATCGCGGGCTTTGAGTGCGGCGACCAAATCAAGAAATTCCGTAACGAAAATAAACCTAACACCCCCCACTCTGACCGGCACAGCGGTGCGGCGTTGAAAACCGTGCATCGTGTAACGTCGTTTCAGTTCGGCAGACTTCGGCACGGTGTTTGTGTGCGTGCGACTAGACGTATGCGTGTAGACCTAACGAAGCTCGCATAAAAAATGCTAGTCAATAGCTTTACCGCGGCAGTCCCCGAGTGCCACACGTATTTTTTCATCAATAGTTTATTGTACTTTCAGAATGCAATGGATCTGCGAGGGATGTAACAGGAGGCAGCCAATAAGAACTGGCTCCTTCTTCTTCCGCCTGCGGTGTTCCATACTACAAGCTGTGCAGATTATAATGGCATGGAGTGAGGATGCTGAAATTGATGTCATTGCAGCTCATTTTGGTAAGATTAGTTATATAGTATATTAAATTGTTTAATGATGATATTCATTGATGTTTTTGGTATTGATAATTCATAGACAAATAAAATATAATATTTCATACTAAAAATTCTATTAAAATTTTCATGCTTTCTATGAAAAGTCTGAGGTAAGCGGTTCATGTTAATGTTAGAAATGTTGTTATGTGTTGGTGTTATAGATTTCTATATGAGATGCTAATAATGACGGCACAGTCGGCACAGTTGCTGAGGGATCGACTGCTATGCCGCGTGTCGTGGGTTCGATTCCCGCACGGCACAAATATTTGTATGACCTACAGGTAGTTGTTCTGGATCTGGCTGTTTGTGTATCTGACTCTTAATGTTTGTAAACGCACCCATGATACAGGAGAAATTCCTAGTGTGGTGCAACGTTTTTTTTTAAAGAAAGAAGAAGAATTTTATATCAAAAGTTATTTATCATACTTTACCTGTTCCACACTATATACAAATTCAATTAAGTCCCCATTTAATTTTATAAATCAACATATACTATGTGTTTACCTACTATATGCAATATACAAATACCTATTTATGTTAAAACAAAATGAAATAAACAAGTGTGCTTGGGACTAGATGATGCTGCGTGGATTGTCCAGCAATATTTTATTTATTTATATTCTTCATACAAGATAATAAAATTTACACTTTTATGGAGCCCTCCGTTAAGTTCTGGTTATTAATTTTTGGTTTTAATGGCATTAGAAGTATACATTCTGTGAAAATTTCAGCTATCCACCTAAGGGTCATAAGAAACAGCCTGCTGACGTCGAATGGCTTAGTAATACAGATAGCAAAGTATAAGATATGAGAGATACAATGTATAAGAGGGTCCGGTTGGCACCCTTTGGAACCTTTAAATAAAGAAGGAATACTTAGTTAAATAAAGGACAATTAGGCTCCTTCACATTACTGTTGTTCGGAAACAAATCAAGCTTCCAGATATTTGTGTGTACATTACATAATATGCCTTTGTTTCTATTCAGATATAAAATCAAAAATAGCAACCCAAATCTATGACCGTCTGGACGAGCTAGCAATAAAGGAACAAAACAAACACAAGCTGGGTGGTGAGAACAGTGTAGTTCTAGCTGAGATGTACCCTGACTGCGTGAACAGACTGTCTCCTGATACTACGGACCAACCACATGTGCATAGGATATTGATGCTTGCTGACACTAATGTAAGTATCAGATTACCAGCAGCAACATTTGACATAGTTCTTTTATCTTCTGCTTTTGTATCTAGTTAAGGGTGGGGGACTGTCTTATGTAAACGTTTTGACGTTCAAAAAGTGCTGATTCTCAGCCTAATTTGAATAAAGGAATTTTGATTTTGAATTATTGATGATAAATGAATTTTGATTTTATCAGATGGAAAGTAAAATTACCAGGCATTTGGCTGGTTTTCCTTTTTTTGTGGTATTTGATAACCCAATTATCTTTTCTCTTATAGCATATACCCACATCTTACTGGCTGCATGTTATGAAAGATGACAACAAGAAAACGGCAAGTGGCACCCCTGATACTCAGGTAATATATTATACCTTCCATGTATTTAGTACCAAGTTGTTGTCTGTTGTTGTTTGTTACCACTTCTACTTCCCAGCAAAAACACTAGGAAGTGGTGAAGGGTGGGCGTTTTGGGGGACTGCTTAAATGTAATTTTTGATTTTCAAAAAATTCTCAGCCTAATTTGAATAAATCAATTTTGATTTTGAGTAGCTTCAAATATAAATCATAATATTTTTTTTTAATAATAAATAATTACACACAACATTTTAAGAAGTTTAGAGATTAACAATAAAAGTTTACGAATTGGTTTTTTCATTAACATAACAGTTTTGTTCACTTCCAGGCGTTGACATCGGAAATAGAAGAAGTAGTGCAAAATGCAATGATACCAGGCTCTCTGCTGGTGACTGGGAATAACGTGTCTCTCATTGAAGGCTCCTCCTCAATACAGCAGCTTTTGCAGCACTGTGATGCGGATATGCAACATTTTTGTAAGAATACACTGTGTTTTCGCACTTATGCAGTGCCCAGAACGAAATCAAACTTCCGTTTTCCTTTTGCCCCGTTTGTTGTGAGATGAAAGTCTAAAGACATTATGCTGGAACTTTAAACTCAAGCTTTTTGATCATAAATAGCATACGTAAAATCCCCCCCAGTATAATAATGCAAAAAGAAGTAAGACTGTGCCAGCTCGACTTTGTTGGAGGCAATTCTGATTCACCTATCTGACACAGAACGATCCTGGTGCTACGGCGATATATGTATAGACATCTATCATAAAGATTTCCACATTATAATTCAAAACTTTTCTTGTATGCAAATTGTACTGTCATCATTTTAACTGTAGTACCTTAACCTTTTGAACGCCAGAGCAAAAAACACACGCATGCCCTCCACGCCTAGCCTTTTTAAAATGTATACTCCTCCATGGTGTACTTTAATTTGTTTCGCACGCGGAATACGCATGGGAGCTTAAATTTTTAAAGATATATAAATAAACACACACAAAAATAATTATTTAATAGTTTTCGTTTGATAGTACTTATAGTGCACCGCATTTTTTGTCACTTATTTGTGACGTTGGCGTACAGGGCATGCGTTCGCTTGTCATGTATATGTGACAATGGTGTTCAAAAGGTTAAATCATAGTGGCCATGTATTCCCCAGTGAGCACCCGCATCTGGCGTCAGGCGCTCACAGTGTGCGGCGCGGCCCGCGCGCTGTGCGGCGCGGGCCCGGCGGCCGGCCCGTGCGCCGGCGCCGTGCAGCGCTACCTGGCGGCCGCGCTCTACAGGCTAAGACACGACGACGGATTCTTCAACCAAGTGCTCAGTACAATCGCTGACGAGTATACTGGCAAGTATGATAGCTAACATCGATAACGTCGGGTAGTTTTTGTGAAGTAATTGTTCCCGTACATGTGTGATATGTAAGTTCATGGAATAGGATGAACGTTTCAGATTGGATGTTTTGTTGTTTGATATTTCAAGCACAGGAAGTGCCAATGTAATGTATGTGGCTATGATTTTGAGGTGAAGTATTTGGCATATCGACGACGAATTAACAATATCTTCTATTAAAAAAAATGCAACTTTACAGGAAACGTCTCCGCTTTAAGGTAATCGCGATCGAACGCAGTCGGGAGTCGCCAAAATGCGATACAGCATTGAACTTTAAAAATTGTCGATAAAAGAAGCATGACTGCTAAGCCCCTAAGGCACTCCTCACTTATTCAGCTCTATTCAGCTCTATTCAGCTCATGTCCATAGAAAACAACGATTTTGTATGGAGACGCGTACGCATCCGCACAGCTGAAAGGACGCGTACGCATTGATATGCGTACATCGTATGTATCGTATATATCGTATCATACAAAACTGGTGTAGTTTTTCCTTTAGCAAATGGAAGTATATCGTACCGTATTAGTGTTCTATTGGATTAATCGTTAAATATCGTGTTAGGAGGTTTTACCACCATACGCGAAATAGCATTTTACGTCGATTGCCATTCAAAACTAAACATCGAAAAAAAGGTACTTAGGAGGTATTGGGTACTTCATCGTCGATATGTTATTACCGCGTGGTTAGATAATAAAATGATTGAAGTTTTTCTGTTATCAAATTGCTGTTGTAAGTTACATATAATTGAGTTATCTTTTCTTTATGAAATAGTTGTAGTTCGCCAGCTGTTAATATGTTTGAGGTGCAAAGATTCTGATTACAGATGTTACTTTTGATCAACTACATATAGTTTCAGACCTGTTATTGTTAATATTTTATCGTCTACCTCGGACTCTGTTATAGGACTGCCTCTTTGGTCTAATAGTCTCAAGCGCGACTTCTGAGCGTGAGGTCTTGGGTTCAATTCCCGGGTCGGGCAAAGTATTATTGACTTTTTCTAATTGGAATATTCTCAGTAGCAGCCCGGAGTCTGGATTAGGACCTGGTTGCTGGACATAGGCTCGCAACCTCATGAGACTCAAACATAACCGGCGAAATCCAGGTGTTACTATAGGTGCACATCTGCTTAACCCTTCGGGGAACACAGGCGTGATGTTATGTTATGTGTTATAATCTTGTATTCCTTGATATAATAATGTTGCAATAATGTTTTATGTCATGATGGCCCAGTGGTTTAGGCCTCGTCTCTTGTGCACGAGGTTGTGAGTTCAAACCTGGGCAAGTACCAATGTGAGTATTTCAACTCATATGTACTTTCTAAGTTTATCTTGGACGTCACTCACATCGGTGAAGGAAAACATCGTGAGGAAACCTGGAATTATATAATTAATATAAGTCTGAAATCGCCAACCCGTCTTGAGCAAGCGTGGTGATTAATGCTCATGCCTTCTCTGTATGAGAAGAGGCCTTTGCCCTGCAGTGAGAAGGTAATAGGCTGGTACTTTAGTTTTTTTTTATGTTTTATGCACTTTTGTTAACGTGTTACGCGGTTGCGTTAATGTGAACTGACTTAGACAACTGACTGAGTACCAAAATGTTGAATATAACCTCCTTACTATTTCAGTTATTCGAAAAGCGACCTTTGTACTCATAATAAGATATTAAAAATAGATTTAAGATATTGAAAGTAATGTTAGTAACTTAGTGCCTTTATTAAGCAATGTCTTTCTAAGCAAGTGCCTTGTGGTTACATATAGTTTAATTTTGTTTATGTTTTTTTCTCTGTTTGATACTTAAACCTGAAATAATATTCATGAAATGTGTTGTGAACGTAGTTGTATATTATGTAGTCACTATTATGACTTGATACCTTCGCATTCGTATAATACATTTAAGAACTTTAGTTGTCCACCTCTGTATACTCCTTCGAGAAATATGGGCGTAATGTTATGTGTTACTTATAAAAAAAATAGTTGAATAAAATAGTTGTAAGTTTTAAAACTAAGCCGCTTTTTTACATTTCAGTTGTATGAAAAAGTGCGGTTTGGTCATTATTATGCACAAAAATGTCTTCCCGTAATGTTTTACTGTGTTACCTACTGTACTTTAGAAATCGTTTCATCCAAGCAAAACAGCAAGTCTGAAGTAAAATAAAGTATTTTTTTACCATTAAATATTAGTATTATTTATAGAAAGAAAGAAACATAAAAAATCATGTATTCAACACAGGCTCAGGCACAGAACGACACAATACTAAACATAGAAAAATATATGAATTACATGAAACAGAATAATATAGATTTCCTTCCATCATTCATCATAGGTACTTCCAAAATAATAATGAAGTTATAAAGTTAATACCCGTTTTAATTCCAGAAAATACACAAAAGACAGCACTCATTTGCTTCGTCAACAGAGATAAGGAGGATAAAGGCCCGTTTCTTATAATAGTCTCAATAGAAGCGCGCCTATTTTTGAAATAAAATTAATTCCAGCCAAAAGCGTGTCGTACCATAGTGAAGGCTTCCGTAGTCGGATGAATGTCAGTTTACACCCACACCATACACTACACCTCACTACTTACACAAACAGGAAATGAGTATTATTTTTACTTATATTAACTCTTTTACTATATAAAATTTCAGTTTTTTATTTCATTTAGTTCCAATTTTTAAATTGTTTGTTCTTTCTTAAAGTTACCTATAGTTTATTTCCAACTCTTACTTAGTATTCGGTAATGATATGGAAGGGCGGCCGTCTCCTAATACACGCAAAGTTTTGCTAAGGAAGCTCCTAACACGTCTGAACGTGAAAATTATTCTAATTGTGACAATAAACTATTTTGTATTTGTATTTTTACTATCTGCCAGATGAGATACCCGGAGGTGGAGAAACAAACATTTAGATACTGATATGGTGGTTAGCTCCAAATTTGGAAGGCGGATGATCGGGCTTTTTTCTTTTTTTTTCTAATTTGTGCCCCACACTAGGAATTTCTCCTGTATAATGGGTGCGTTTACAAACATTCAAACTTACATACACGAACAGCCAGACCCAAAACAACTACCTGTAGGCCATACAAATATTTATTCCGTGTGCGTATCGAACCCACGACACGCAGCAGCAGTTAATCGCTAAGCCACTGCGCCAACCGTGCCGTGGACCAGTTTAACTTCCCTGTAACACCCTCCAAAAATCGTATCTACGCGGTAGATTGGCTAGCTGAATTGATACTGTACCCATAGAAGGTAGTACATACGAGTACCTAATCATAAGAGCTAAAGACGTTATCAGGCGAAAGCTATTACGCTGCATGATGTTGTGGCGTCACGTATCATGAGTATATGTGGCGTCACGTCTAATATAAATATCGATGCGCTATCAAGTGGCAACACAAAGAGGAATTACGAAGGGACTCTTCCCAAGGCACCGACAGTCTGGTTCGCCCGTTGCGAGAGACGCGTTCGGTTTAAATTAAGTTCAATTTATATTCTGTTAGTTTTAGATTAGAGTGTAACCGTAACCTTACCGTGTGTTACGAGTATTAAATTATTTAACCCTAGTCGGTTTATTATTTACTGCGAATACCTCACGAGACGCGTACGACAAGGAGACAGGTAGAATAGTCGACCTGCTTCGCCCAAAATGTCATACACAGTTAGTAATTGCCTACCTATTATACTTTCTTAATTATTTACTGTTTGATCTATAGTCTATACCTACTTACAAATAAATAAAATTATGTTTGTCATGTCCGAAAGACAGCTTTTTACTAGATGCATAGTAATATGAAAGTTTAAACGGTAGTTGTACCAAAAAACTATTTTTTTTTTTTTGGTTTGTCTATCTGTTTGTCTGAGGTAGGTAATCTCCGAAACGTCTGAACCAATTTTGACGGGAATACACTGGAAGATACCTAATGTTATAAGGAGTAACTTTGGCAACTATTTATTTAGGCTTTTGTTTTAGAAAAAGAATAAGGGATCCGCACAAAATAAAAAATATTTAAAATTTTATTAAATTCCACGCGGTCGTAGTCGCGGGCAACAGCTAGTTAAAAGTAAATACATGATGAACTTCGCGCGTCGCGTCCAACATAACTTAAGTGCCTATAGATAGGTAATTAAAAGTCCCGTATCCCCCCTGATCTGATCTTACTAAGCAAACAAGCGGATTGCCGACTCAACCGCAGTACCGTTGTGTGTCCCGAAGTTCCTGTTCTCAGAAAACTGGACGATTTACATGGGAATGCAACGGTGTATAAAGAATTTACTTTGCACCTTACCCACCTACTTTTAAAACCAGTTCCTAAATCTATACCATGTTTTATTTATTTATTTATTTAGAATTAAGGCACATCAACATCATAAAAACAAACATTAGTAAGAGACACGAAACAGAGACATATAGCTGGTGTTTACGACAATTACAGACGTGCACAACATTTAAAACAAAGTAGAAGAAAAATACAGTATTCACATTACAAAATATAAAGGCAAACAACCACAAACTACAATTTGCAGACGATTTGGCAGCTGAGTATTCTTAAATATATTTTTTTTGCTAACGGGGGAAACCTTCAAAAGGCGCCTGGACTTTTGGGGAAAAGACCAGGTAGTGTAGGATTCTTACCTCAGTAAAACCACACCGGTAATCACCATCAGCACATGGAAGGGGCCCCGTTATACACCTTACCTCATCGTCACGCTATACTAGTCCACTGCTGGACATAGCCCTCTCTATGAGTGCCATAGCGCCCTGTCTTCAGCTGGCCGCATCCAGCATCTGCCTGCAGTCTTTCGCAGATCGTCATCCCACCTGGTCAGAGGGCGCACCTTACCTACTACCTACTTTTAAAACCAGTTTCTAAATCTATACCATGTTGCAGACGATTTGGCAGCTGAATATTCTTACCTTCTTATTAAATATCGGCATAAGTAGGTACATACTATTATTGCCTGCTGCATTTTAATTTGCATTTTAATTTATTTTTTTGTTGCTGTATGTTCGACTGCCTTGTTTAGTGGTTGTAAGCGCTACTGCTGAGCATGACGTCCTGGGTTCGATTCCCGGGACGGGCAAATCGTTATTGGGTTTTGCCATCTGGAATTTCTCAGTAGCAGCAGCCCTTAGGGACTTAAATATAACTGGCGAAATGCAGGTGTACTATAGATACACCTCTGCCTAACCTTTCAGGGACAGGCGTGATGTTGTTATTATAATTATCTCACTTTGGTCGACGCTTCACATGACCAGTGGGCTGGCCTTTTTTTGGCCAAAGAATCAGCATTACCATTCAACATGGCAATGCTGCCAGCTTTTTGGGCACTTTTCCCGTTGACAGTGATGCGGATGTATTTTTCGATGCCATGTTATTTTTATTTTTTTTCATGTGTTAATAGTTTTATCATTGTTTTTTTTTTAAACGTAACCTCACACTAGGAATTTCTCCTGTATCGTGGGTGGTTTACAAACCTTTAAACTCACATACACAAACATCCAGACCCAGAACAACTACCTGAAGGCCATAAAAATATTTGATCCATGCGGGAGCGTACGGCTAACAAGAGGAAATTATTAAATGTACACAAAGGTTCAAAGGCTTTACAGTATTGATATCCACTTACATTTTTAAATTACACAGTTTGGTTATCTGTACCTATTCTTAACTTACTCGTAAGTCGTAACTCAGTTTCATGACGAAATTGAGTAGGCATCTATGTAAGTAGTAACCTCTACTAGAATCAAACAGCACAATTAAGTAGGGCCACAGTTAGATCTTCCTACGAGCCATTCAATATCCTACTTTACCGCAAGATGTTTGACTCGACATAAAATAAAAGTGGGTGTGGTAGAAAGTAAGCCAGACCAGTTTGTGAAGAGCTAACAGTTTCTAGCTCTTGTCTAGAAATCTGGCGTATCGTTAAAAGTGTGTAAAGTCGATATATTAATTACTGTAAAGACTGTTAACCTTTCAAGCTGTGGACCATAAATTTATGGAGAGATTGATGGTGTGCATTTCGTTTATGGAAGTTTCATTTACTCGTACCTATGTGTTTGAAGTTCCTCACAAAATCTTATGAGATGGATTAAAATACATTTAAGTTAAAATACACTTTCACCTAACATAACTAATTAGACCGGTCGATTTATTAAAATTAATAGATATGTGATGAGAAAACGTTGTAGGTACTATTAGGTCTTTACCTATGAAATTGCCGTTCTGCAGTAATGGCCATTTCAAATCAAAATATTTTTTGTTTGGCTAAGAATTCTAATTTTAAATTAATTTTATTTTAAAAACATGGATTTTTTTTTCCAAAAGTAGTCATTTGTTTATTGATTAGTGTTACATTTTCATCGCATTTAAATCTTTTTCGTCATCATGGATACGTTAAAAATTCGAGTAATTATGGAATATGAGTACCGTCGTGGCAGCAACGCGGCACAAGCGGCACGCAACATCAACGACGTTTACGGAGCTAACACTACAAACCAACGCACTACCTGTTATTGGTTTGCTCGCTTCCGTTCTGGAAATTTCGACCTGAAAAATGAACCTCGCGGTCGTCCGAAGACTTTGGTCGACAATGACGAATTAAAGGCGATTGTGGAAGCTGATGATACACAATCTACGGCTGAATTAGCAGCAGCTTTCGACGTTAGCGTCAAAACAATATTGGTCCATTTGCGTCAAATTGGCAAGGTAAAAAAGCTTGACAAATGGGTGCCCCACGAACTCAATGATCGCCAGCGCGAAGTACGCGTCGAGACGTGCCTTGCACTGCTCAACAGACACACAAATGAAGGAATTTTGAACCGCATTGTTACCTGCGATGAAAAATGGATTCTGTTTGATAACCGCAAGCGCTCAGCAAGTTGGTTGGATCCTGGTTCAGCACCTAAACAATGCCCTAAACGAAAACTTACCCCAAGAAAAGTGATGGTCACTGTTTGGTGGTCTAGCGCCGGTGTGATTCAACACAGCTTCTTACCAAACGGGGTGAGCATTACTGCAGATGTGTACTGTGAAGAATTGAACACAATGATGGAGAAGCTGGCACATCTCCAACCAGCATTGGTCAATCGCTCGTCTCCGCTGCTCCTGCACGACAACGCGCGACCTCATACTGCACAGCAGACGGTCTCCAAGTTGCAAGAACTGGGGTTGGAAGCTCTCCGTCATCCGCCCTACTCACCAGACCTTGCGCCTACAGACTACTACTTTTTCCAGAATTTGGATAACTTCTTGGCGGGAAAAAAATTCAATACCCGAGAGGCAGTACAAAATGCCTTTGAAGAATTTGTTGCCTCCCGTCCAGCTGATTTCTTTAAGAAGGGCATCAATAAACTGCCACTGCGTTGGCAAAGATGCATTGATTGCATGGGTGATTACTTCGATTAATACAAATAAAAAATACATGAAAAAAATTCATTTAAATTTTTTCATACAAAACGGCAATTTCATAGGTAAAGACCTATTATTTTGTATAAAACCGTATTGCGAGCACAAGGGAGTTTGCAATTTGGCAACGTTAAAGTTTATAAGGAGGTTTTATTTATTACATGAAGCTAAATTTTCGATTCTGGAACACTGGGCGACCACCAGTAGCTATTCATAAATCAATTCCTACCTACCTACAAAAACTGTCCGTGTTTTATGTACGACACATCACATACGACTACATCAAGCTAACCCAAACTGTCAAATTTTCCCAATTGAACATGAACCTTTTTCTTGTGTAATAAAGCTTTATAACTCTAAACTAAATAATCAAAGAAAGTTGACAGATTGGGGTAGCTTGATGTGCTGGCCTCTGTACCGTGCACTTTTACGTCCTCCATATCATATTTCATAAGATATTCAGTTACATGACGTAGCTTTCATATAGTGGGATTCAGGTTGCTTTTTTCTTTTGGCTGTTTGATTGGAAGTTGCTATTGTTAGTTTGTATTGTTGGTAACAATTAAGTAACGACATAATCTTCGTACCAGTCGTCGTTTATCCCAACCAAATTAGCTCAGAAAGGGCAAATAAAGTAAAATGTAACCATTTTACCGTTTGCCGGCGACGACGATGCGATGGTGCAAGTAGGTGGTAGATACAGTTAGTTGAAAGCTGTCCGCGGCCCATCAGCGACAGGTTGGTCCACCGCACCCGATCTGTGCCACCGAACGACCATTTACTTATTATTAATTGATATTAACAGAACAGCGTTGGTTGATGAGGAAATGTTTGTAAGCTCGACAGAGCTTTTGTTCGGATTGATGAAGTTGTATCCTGATACGACTTTATCAATCCAAACAAAAGCATAATAGGCCCTAGCCTATTATATTGTCTATTTGTTTTTACTGGAACTTAAAGGATACACACTAATCTGGGGGAATGTCACTGAGAGAGAGACTGTCTTCAAAGTCCAAACGAAATATATCCGGGCAATTTGTGCATTAAAACCTATAGATACTAATTGAAAACCACATTTTATACATATAAATATATTATCATTCCCTTCACACATCTTTGAACTAACATCAGACATAGAAAAAAACAACAAGTATGCGACATTTAAAAGTACCAAGCTTGCCAGAACACTTCGTGCAATTCGCCATAGAACGGTTTGTATGATAAGAGTGCATTCTGTATGGGCCTTAAAATATATGATAAATTACCTAGTGAAATAAAGGAAGAAAACAATTTTATATTATAATTTAAGAATAAATTAAAGACTTATTTGATCAATAAAATCTATTTGAATGTTAATGATTATTTAAATGATAAATGTAATATAATTTTTAAGTTCTTAACTTAACTTTCAATTTAAAACTATGTAGCTATATAATTAAGGAATGCAATAATAATATTTACTATGGTTTAATATGCAATGATTAATGTAAGAATTATTGTTTTATTTTATTTTAGTAGATATTTGCACACCTGTTAAGGTAGGATATGGTAAGCACTTCAGTATGTATCATGTACCTACCCATATTTACGCAAATAAATGATTTGATTTGATTTGATATCCTTAAGCCATAATATAAACATACAGCCGCCTTTGTTAAATCCAAGAGACAGATACATGGAGATTCCTAAACTGACAACAGTTTGAATTAATGTCCTACAAGGCCGAAACTCTGATCATGCAACTATTCTTTGTTCTTTTCCGATTGTTTGACGTTGGATTGATTCAATCAATAAGTTACCTAAATACCTACTATAAATCATTAATATCTATTATAATTAATGATTGCCAGCGTGATGCCCATAGATAACATTAGTTCGAGTCGTCTATTGCTAAAAATAACACTATGTCAATTCTTTTAGCCGTTTGGTTTGTATTCGATAGCAGAGGTTAACGGGTTATTGGGTTGAGTCGACGGCCTTATAAGATATACATACGTACCTACTGTTCTAAAAATACAATGTAAACAAAACATCATCTGATTAATCAGGATACCTACTTTGTACCCACTTCAGGATATCTTATGGTAGTAAAGGAGAATTCGTTGTAAATTGATATCCGTGTTAACGAAACGGATGATACCTGTGTACACCAGTATTTATTACACAATTCTGTTGTGTTAATACCAGTTTAACAACGACAGGTCGCGCTGTTAGTCGGAGCCGCGTCTGGCTGTACCGCTATCTGGGCAAATAAATAAAAGATGCAGCGGAGAACGGATACATAGCGGGTCCCACAGCCGCAACCGTAGTTCAGTGCGCCCACAGACACCTTCCGTGATGGTCAACTATAGACGCGTGGTGTGCGAGGTGGCGCTGATGGCGGCGCTGGTGGCGGTGGCGAGTGCAGCTCCTGCACCCGACTGCGCCACGAAACACTACGACCAGCGACAGAACGGTACCGAGAACTACAGGCTGAACATCGACGGTGTGGTGGTCGCGGTTGCTCCCGCCGAGTCCCTGTTGTCCGCTCTCGGAGACATGGACGATCTTCTGGAGCTCGCCATGGAAGAGTACAACACTGAGTACAAGCCAAAGCCACCTCAGGGCTCGGCGTCCCCGGCGCCAGCGATTCAAGTCATTTCTTTGCCCGTACCGTCGGAAGTCAAGCCTCAGGAAGAGAAACCCGCAGAGGAGAAGCCGCAAGAAGTGAAGCCTGAGGAACCAGCCAAGCCCGCCGAGTCTGCAGCGCCGCTCAGTGACGTCAGTATGGGCAACGAGATGAAGATCCAGAAGAAGGATGCGTCGCTGAGAAAACAGGAGAAAGCACAAAGGTAACGTAATGATTAATTGACCTGAAATTATCCCCTTCCTTCGAGCTACTTTCTGTGGCACACTCGGAAGTAGAAACAATATTAAAACTTGCAGAAGCTCAAGTAAAATTATTATTTTAATAGTTGTGCATGATTCTTTCAACTTTTGCGGGAAAGCAAGAAAACTGATCAATTGTATGTTTTTCTTTTTATTCCCAGATAATCGCGAAACTATACGTATAGTTATCAGGTAATACTCCCTTCCTTTATTTTGATAAGCTCATTTGGAATCATGCAAAACTATTCATCAATATTCATAACATTTAGATTTCAATTTTATTTATGTACCTCAAAAAGTGTAAGGATATGAGTACTTTAATATAATACTTATAATGTCTAAAAAAAGTAACAAGGGACATGTCAAATTTCCCATGGATTTAAATTACCGCAGTAGGTTTGTTCATTATTGTAGGACTTATGAAACTCTATTCATTCGATTATTTCTTTCACAGACTGAAACATCGCCTGGCAAGCTTCCTGATGCCTCTCCTGAGAAAAACCCGCCATCATTAAACATATAAAACAAGAAAAATGTGATCAACTAACTAGTAATCAAGTTGTGTGTAGGTACTAATGCCCGGTTCCTATATAATTATAGAAAACCAGTCGTTTCAACATGATAATCTTTACTATAAGTAAGCCTCTTAAATGTAGGGTTTTCAAGCTACATTGCTATAAATAAATCAACTATTGGTAGTATATAGGAATCCGGCATTACAATTAATCTTCACTTTACATTAGTTAATTTATTATTTTGTACTGACGATGTTGTGTGAAGACATAGCCATGGAAAGATGCATTTATCATAGATTATAAGTTAAATATATAAGTACGTAAGCGTGTACATTGTTTCGTTGAAAATAAATAATAATTCTTATTGAAAAATCCCTAAACCTATGTTTTTTTGGATCCCTTTAGTGCACACTATTAACACTAGTAATTATTTTAGTAGATCACGGCTACCCACCATGAGCCATTTAACTAAAAATATTCATCAACACTGTTCTCCTAAAACTGTCGATTGGCTGCTGCGCTGCGTGTCGCGGGTTCGATCCCCGCACGGAACAAATATTTGTATGACCTACAGGTAGGTGTTCCGGGTCTGGCTGTTTGTGTATGTGAGTTTAAAAGTATGTAAACGCACCCACGATACAGGAAAAATTCCTAGTGTGGGGCAACGTTTTTTAAAAGAAAAAAAAAAGAAAAATGCTCAATACTATACATAACATTACAAAAAGCGTGGCGGTAGGCAGAAACTACAGCACGCCACCTGCTACGATCCTTACAAGCTCTCTTTTGTGTCGTTTACATTCATACATTTCGTCATAGACGCACGCCGATTGTGAGTACTACCTGAAGTTTTTGAAGAACATCACTAATAGTGTATTTCCTCCTGGGCGACCCCTCCCGGCATTCCCGTTTACAGCTGCCTTACTATACTCAATCATTATTGCATTCTACAATGTCTACATAGGTGGTAACTTAAAATATAATGACATCGTTGTGGATACTTTCGGGCACTGCAAAATTGTAGGAGAAGCTTCAACTTACGTATCAGTCTAAGTACAGAGGCCAGCACATCAGGCTACCCCAATCTGTCAAAATATTTTTTCAACTGTATTGGAAAATTTGGCAGTTTGGGATAGGATGCTGGCTTCTGTACATGTCTATTCTCAATATCTAAGTATAATATTTAGGACTTATAATTGATGGAAGACCTTTTACTTTCAGTGAGCTATATTATAAAACTTAACTCGGCTCAAAAGATTTATCGGTAAACAATTGTACATATAATAATAAGAGACCAAGTATATATTTTACTTATCTAACAGAAAACCGCAAGTGATAAAAACAAAAAACAAAATTACGTTGGTCTTGATGCATTTGTGTGGCTGCAAGGTATAACAGACTTTAAAAAAAAGCTTACTTAAAAATATGAGTAACCTACTTAAAAACTACTACAAAGTATAAAATAACATCATTTTCGGAAATCGGTATCTTTGTCTTCGGTCTTGTTTCATTTGCATTTTCCAACGACTTTCTAAACTATTCCACCTAATGTTTTGAAGTTGTTTTTTGTTTTGTAAAAATCGGTTATTTTTAACCGACCTCAAAAAAGGAGAAGGTCCTCAATTCGACTGTATGATAGTTTTGTATCTTTGTTACGCGATCATTCCGGCAATTTTATGATTGATTTTGAAGATCCTTTTTTTTGTTTCTGAGGGGGTCCATATAAATTATATTGAAATTGGTTCAGTAGTTAGGTTTTTAAATCAAAATAGCTGGAATAAAATGTCCACCAAGTTAACGATTGTTTTTTTGCTTTTCATTTTTAAGTTTTAATACCCTCGTACAGTAACATCATCAACATGGATGAAGTGAATTAAAGAATTTCAATGAAGATAGTCAATTTGTTTTAGTTATTATGTAATATATATTTATAGTATTTTTAAGTTTTATATTGTTAATTAATTGTATATGTTTATATGGGCCTTGTTGCCTGAAATAAATGGATAGATAAATAAATAAATAAAATAAATTAATCACCACGCTTGCTCAAGGTAGTTTGACGATAGCAGACTTAAATTAAATAATTAGTCTAGGTTTCCTCACGATATTTTCGTTCACTAATAGTGATGTCTAAGATAAACATTGAGAGTAGGTACCTATTTATTAATTAACAAGTAAAACACTCTTTTTTTAGGGTTCCGTACCCAAGGGGTAACACGGGACCCTATTACTTAGACTCCGCTATCCGTCCATCTGTCTGTCTGACCGTCTGTCACCAGGCTGTATCTCATGAACCATGATAGTTAGACAGCTGAAAATTTCACAGATTATGCACAAATACTAAAAAAAACAGAATAAAAAAAAATATTTAAGGGGGCTCCCATACAATAAACATGTTTTTTTTTGCCGTTTTTATAGGTTATGGTACGAAACCCTTCGTGCGCGAGTCTGACTCGCACTTGGCCGGTTTTTTCAAGTCGGTTAATAGTAAATAATAGCCATTCAAGTATTACTTTACTAGGTTTAAGATGTAGTTTATTTCAACCGTGGATTATGTGCTACGATAAGTAGTGATACCTACCCAGTACTAATCAGCAATCGAACTCTGAACCTGAGTGATGCATCAACTGGAATTTCTTAGAACCGTAGATATCTAACAATAAAGCCACTTTACAAGTAAATAAGAACGAGTCATTTATAAATACGTCCACGTATACCATAATTAGGTATTGTTTGCAAAAGATATTTCAAAATATAACTCTAAAACACATATGTACATAGATTCGTGCCTTTTTCTCATGGGGGTAGGCAGCAACTTCAAAACGCCACCTGCTACGATCCTTACATCCTTATTTACGTTCGTTTACGGTGATACATCTGGTCATACTTTTATACAACTCTAAAATTAATTCAACAAAAAAAAAATCTCCAGTGTTATAAACAGGGTCCATTATGCTTCCGGCCTGTTCACACAGGTAGGTGGTAGTTTTGTTGAGAGACTCCCACTAATTCAGTAGGTAGCTCTACAGCTACCTACTGAGTTAGTGGGAGTCTCAAGTAAAATTATGTGGGTACTACTACCCACATAATTTTAAACAACAAATACCTATTCTTTTCACCACTCGTGGGCAGTACAGGAAGACTATCTACTACTAGGTAGCGAAAGATTTATGCCAGATTCGATTCTATCTTCTGCCTTTTATGGTGCAAAAAAGGTTCAAATGAGTCCCTAAAAATTAGTGTTTCCCATTTTAGCTGGTGAGCAACATCAACCAAACATCAGATTAGTAATGAATACTGTTCAAGAATCTTCCTAATGTTATAAATGTGAAAGTTACTCTTTCACGCAAAAGCTACTGAACTGAGTTTAATGAAAGTTTACAGTATTACCGGTGAATAACACAAGCTTATTATTTATAAAGATACGTACGCAGTATACCTAACATAAATGCGTTATTTGGACGGACCTACACATTTTGAGTTCACTGAACGAAACTAAACTGTTTAAAACTACCTTAGGAGGCTTATATTACACTTAAATGTGTTCCACTCACGGAGTGTCCGCGTCACCTGCATCTATAAGGAAATGAGCTATCAAAATATGTACTGCTATAAAAAGCTATCTGTATTCTTTAACCTGAATAAGTTACTTTAAAGGTAACGACGCCATTGCGAAGAAAATAACGGGACAGAGCCAAAGGACTCGAGTATTTTCATCCTACGTGGTTCGATTATCGCCTGTTGGTGTATTGCGCAGTCGAAGCATTACTCGAGCTGTGCTTAGGATCCTATCTGTATTACATATAGTGTGCAGGCGAAACTCGGTTATCGTATCGATGACCCGCGGTCACTGTCACACGCGAGCCAAGCCCTGCGGCTCCACAGCACACCACGACACGATATTCACTACTTTCCTGTTTGTTTTGACGGATATATCAATCACAAAGCCGGTTAATGTAGAACGCGACGCTTCACAACAGTCCTAGATTTCACTGTTTGACCGTGTTTTAAATGGCGTTTAGACATTTACCAAAGTCAGAAAACAAAACAGCACCTTACGGTATATGGCATCAGGAACTATAACAAAGAACAACATTGGAACCAATTGGAACAATGGAACCCAACGTCAACTATGATGATTCATGTAACCTAAGTTAGCAAACATTGACACCTACTGAGCTCGCTGTGGTCATTAAATTCTAAATTGATAATAAACACTTAGGCATCATCCGTCGAATTAGGTCCACACAGTATTCATGTCGTGTTAACCGTTACAGTGTGCCCGTTTCGAGCGTCAGACTGGTTCGCGGGTGGCTGGTAAAAGCGGCGCGGGAGCATGCGGCGCGCAGTCAGCGCATGTGAGATCTGTTGCGCGCACGCACCATCATGCTCCTAGCACTCGCCTGTCTACTCGCGACCGCGGCCGCCGCGCCCGCCATCTACGACCAGCGCCAAGATGGCGAGGTCAACGTGCAAGCCGACGTGCAGAACCTGGTGTTCCTTATCGCCGTCCCCAAGAAGTTACCGCTCAGCATGTTTGACATGTTCTCCAAGAGCCACAAGCCGCTTGACAGAGACCATGACATTCAGGAGAGATCTGATGTTCGTGTGATGGAAGCTTTCGTGGAGCCGAACACGCCGTACCGCGTTGAAATCGGTGCCGGAGACAGGTCTGCGAGCGACGGGCGCGCCGTCGAGGTAGTGATCGCGGGGCGCCGCCGGCTCGAGTCTGACTCAGACGAACAGGACGAGATTAAGTTGTTAGGAGCAACAGAAAACTGTGGCCCGGAGCGCATGCGAGACCCTGTGACCCTAATGTGCCAAGACCGATCACCGGTGGAGACGAGCGTTGAAACGGAACTCCAAACAAATGAGAAGGAGGATAAAGTAGAGTCCCAACAAGCGCCCGAAGTTATTGTTGTAACGACATAGTTCCCGATCTCTGTGTTTATGTATCAATAGTTAATTTATTTCCAAATATGTTCGCCATGTAATTTATTTATTCCTAACTTATTAAGTAAAAAAATTTTAATTTTTGATAATGTGTTTTATTTTGTGTTTGAACTGACAACTACCTACAAATGAAACCATCACAGATAGCAGACAATAGGAGACTCTGTTTTGCTTTTCTTATGTTCAATGGTCATAATTATTGTCTTATCTTAATTTCTTTTTCTTACTGCATTCATTGTTCTACTTCTTGAAATTCAGGTCATCTTAATTAATTTATTACAAATGATTTTACAATAACTTTGCTCACTGCACTGCACTGTAGTATTTTGTTAGTATTTACTTTCACGATCCCTTAGTAACATAACCGATAGCAACACACTGGGTTTCAGAATGTTATCTAATAATTTCTTAAGTATATAGGTATATAGCTAGGATAGCTATCTGTCCCTATCTGTATGTTTTCTACGTTAATATTTTATATCTAAGATGATTTTCTTGACTACGATTTAGGTACAACCGGTTTGCTCTATAATAACCTAACTTAACTTACATATCTTAACTTTAGTATTTATGTAGATTTATACAAAGTCAACATCCAGTGAGATCTGGATCAAATCCAATGTTGCTTTTAATTTTTTTAACGGAGGCAAAGTAAGTATTCGGTCTACTGTAATGATGATTTGGTGTAGATCTTTTAACTTAGGTATCGGTTGCTTTTCCCACGGCTGACTATATGTAGCTCTTTCAGTTAGCAACCCAAGCAATCGTTTTGTGTATGCTCCAGGTGGTGCCACTGCTAACATTGTGTATAAAGAAGCATTTTCATAACAAAGAAAAAAAGTGTAGGAGCATTCTCTTAGCAACACATTTTTACTTGACGGCACTGTTGGTGTAGTGGCTGAGCAGTTAGCTGCTGCGCTGCGTGTCGCGGGTTCGATTCCCGCACAAATACTTGTATGGCCTACAGGTTGTTCCGGATCTGTCTATTTATATGTGATTTTAAATGTTTGTAAACGTGAGTACGTTAAAATCGATTTAACATCGATACAGGAAAAAGCTCCTGGGAATACACACACACATATACATTAGGAATTTCTCCTGTATCATGCAATGTTTTTTTAAGTAAAAGTGAACTAAAAAAATGTTTCGACTGTCCACGCGAACAAAGTCACGGGCACACCTAGTATGTATTTAATATGTGTATTTTAACAAGAGTATGTAATCTTTCATATCTGTATTGGATAACACGATTATTTGTTCAAAACTTGAACAAAACTTAATCTGCAAGCATTCAAGGCCTAGCCGTCCATCGTTGTCTCGCCTAGAAATGGATGCAAGAAGTAATTTTCCATGGGAAATACAAGATGTGGAGCCAGAATTGGCTTGTGAACTTGCAAAATACTTTAAAAGTAAGTTTTAGAGTTTATATTATCTGTCTAGCCTTTTTCCCAACTATGTTAAGGTCCGCTTCCAGTCTAACCGGATGTAGCTAAATACCAGTATTCTACATGGAGCGACTGCCTATCTGACCTCCACAACCCAGTTACTAGGCAACCCGATACCCCTTGGTAAGACTGGTTGTCAGACTTTCGGGCTTCTGACTACCCGTAACGACTGTCAAAGATCTACAAATGACAGTCGGGACCAACGGATTAACGTGTATTCCGAGGCATGGAGGAGTCTCGATATGTTTCGAACGGTAACCCATCCACAGACTGACCTCGCCAAGCTAAGCTTAACCTTTAAATCTGTGCGGCAGTTTTAATTAAGCCACGAGCTCCTCTAGTAAGTTTAAGAGTTTTATTTTGTATTAATTAAATGAACTATTGAGACACGTTCTTTTCTTATTTTAAAAACAGGTAAATAACAGTATTTGTTCTCTTTATAAATTTCCTCCCCAAACTTATTCAATTATGACTTGAACATCCAGGACAAAATGTCGGTTCTATCAATATCATGAACTGGATATCATAGAAACAGCATAATACTTTCAATATTATTTTTTATTTTCATAATAATTTGTCGCGTTAATGATGTGATTAGAAACTCCGCATCTGAACCTCATTTACTCAATGAGTTTATTACCATACCTACGAAGACAGATGGGCATACAACATTGGCGGCATACTCTAAATGACCAAACATGGTCAAATGACATTGGCACAATATCTACCAACGCTTTAGAGTTTTGAGAGTACGTCATTATCATCAGTGTTTCATTATGTAAAGACCTAGAAAAAGAGAACATAGGTACTTAGCTATTTTGTGCTCTAGATCGATTATGAGCCTATCCTTTCCCTTAGCAATATTTTCTAAAGGGCTTGGGTGTTGCAACTGCATCATCCTCCTACCCTTATCCCAATTTATTTGGGGTCGGCGCAGCATGTTTTCTTCCATACCTCTCTACTTGCCGTCATCTCAATAGCCACCTCTTTTCTAGCCATATCATCTGTCACGCAATCCATCCATCTTTTCTTTGGTCTCCCTCTACTCTTGTAACCCTCCACATTCATACTCAGTGTTGCAACTGTATAATATAACATTTGTCAATTCGTCGCTCACTTCACCCAAGTGTTTACGAATGCAGTGGTTTTACGGAATACCACTGCAGGACTCAGTATGCATTTTCATTTTATGTGTGTGAATTTACATGACGAATTCTGATAAGAATTCTACTATATTAATATATATTATAATTATATATATATATAATTATAATACCTTTAAATAAAAACTATTTCTGGGATTTTTTTTTCTATCCGCTCAGCCATTTTCAAGTCCTCTTAAGTATAACTTAATAACCTAAAGCCTTATTAAACTAGTTTCCGTTCAAATCGAGAGGTTTCTTGAAAACCGGACATCGTTTATCTTATTAGTAGAACTTACCCGTATCCGGTGATTTGATTAAATTGCCATTACATTACAAATTGCAATGTTTAATATGTTAATCCTTGCCTAATCTTACCTTGATTGAACCTTCGTAAGTCCGAATTAAAATCTTGACTGCCACTGGGGATAAGAACAGTGTAGTTAGTAGGTACTTAATGAGGTCACTCCCCGGTATTGTCCCCGAAGGCCGGGCGCCTTTTGAAGGTTTGATGTCATGACAGATACCAAAAAAAAGAAAGTTACTTAAGGAGGTACTTTAGTAGGTACCTAGGGCATTGTTATAGAAGTAAGCACCTACTTATTTAACTAACTAATATAACTACTATATCATAATATTTATATAACTAATAAATCACAGACAGAACAGGCAGTGCTCGTCCTTGGGTGTCGTAGGCGTAATTACACCCTCAAAATCGTACATTCATCCAGAGATAACCGTAGAATTTACAATATGACTAGCTGCACCCCGCGGTGTTACCCGCGGTTACTATTCACATTCATCAAACCCATGAACTCTTAAACGCGCTATGTTAAACTAATATTAAGTTTCCTGAAATTTTCCAATTTCCAAACCTTCTACAAAGTAGACCTACCTATTAGAAAACTTAAAAAATAAGATGAATAAAAACGGTTCATGTGCAACAAATTTTAATTTATATACCTAATTATGGACAGCCATACAAGCTCCTCACTGTAAAGTACCCAAATGTTTGCACCTACTTAGTTACAATTCAATTCTATCTTGGGCTATGATTGTGACAGCCCATTTTATGATTATTAATCATAAAATAATGTTTGTTTTGTTTGCGACAGACGAGCACACACAGTACATTCGTGTGGGACCAAAGGGTTACTTCTTTCCGAAAACCTTTACTGCTGAAGCGGCGAATATCTACAACATGGAAATAAGGTCTAGTGACGTGTTCGTCGCCAGTTACCCTAGATCAGGTCAGTATTACAATAATTACTTTAAGAGTATTACACCCGATTGACTGAATGTTTGAATAGGGCCTTCCAATAGGCACGTCCGAACTTTGACAGTTAGTAGCGGCCATCTTGTTGAAGCTACATCTGTCAATTTGGTTTCAATTTATTCATTCTGTTATGCCAAATCATCATGGATATCTATAGCAATCAACAACACGTGCAAATGATAAAATTGTTTTATCAAAATGAGTGTTCTGTTCGGGCAACGCACCGCGCGCTTCGCCGTTCTTCGTCTTTGAGAACAACGTTGGCCAGGCCATCACTGTCAACGGCGAGTGCTATAGGTCGATGATTACCAACTTTTTTTGGCATGAACTGGATCATCTGAATACCAACGACATGTGGTTTCAACAAGACGGCGCTACATGCCACACAGCTCATGCCAAATTGAATAATCTGCATGAGAGATTTGAGGGCATAGTCATCTCACGTGGAGCTGATGTGAACTGGCCACTGAGATCTTGTGACTTAACCCCCGCTAGACTTTTTCTTGTGGGGTTTTCTTAAGTCGCAGGTCTATGCGCATAAACCACAAACCAAAGCGGCCCTCAAAGCCAACATAACCCATGCCATAGGTCGAATTCCGCTTGATTTTGCGCAAAAGTCATGGAAAATTGTATATCTCGCATGCGCTCCACCCAGAGAAGCCGTGGCGGACACTTGAATGATGTCATATTCCACACATAATGGCATCACTATATCTTTCAAATAAATAAATAATTTCGATAATATGTCACACACACTTTGTTTTATTTACTTAAATTTAAAGATAGGACACGCTTAATGAAAAACCCTGTACATTCTCTTTATTCGTTGAATACACATATATTAATTACATTTTTGAATATTTCAATATAAAAAATACCAGATCGGTCCACCGCTGGCAGGAGCAGGGTCTAAGTTAGGGTTGCAGAGACAGGAACCTCCTCACAATGCGAGCCGTATCGAGAACTACTGCTTTGTGTATCAGGCCCAAAGGCCTGATACACAAAGCAGTAGTTCTGTAGTAGTTGTATCAAAATCCAACCGTGTTACTAGAGCCTCGACAGATGGTGGTCGAGGCTTTTAGCCAGCAGGTTACAACGATCGGTGCAATGACAGTCGAATGCACAATCCACATGTCGACAACCTCGTGCGCTAAGTCTAGACAATATCATATTATTATTAGGAACAAGCTACATTTGGCTAGTTTGCTGTACAAAGTCAAGGAAGATGTTTTGATGATTTGATCACATCTAAGACTGCTTTACTTTATTTTTGTGTTGAATTTTAATTTTAACTACGATTGTCACTTTATATCATACGAGTAATTACATAAATCTTCATCCCCTTTGAGTTCGCCGTAACTGCAAACTCTATTTATAATCAAAGCTGAGTAAATTTACGCCAAACTCAATCTGGGACTCAAAAATCAAATGTAAAGTAAAATCGAGATCCCTCCTATTCAAGGGCAGCACCTTCAAAGTTGGTGTCGTTGCCACTGTGCAACTCCGCACACCGACCACGCCTAGCAACAAACCGTTTGCAGTAATTTTCATTTTTCTTCTAATTGATTAACTTCGAGACGAAACGAGACTGACGTCTCAAATATTATCACCAATCAGCCAATAAGAATAGAATACTTCATTTGTTTTGTGATTTACGTTAGTCAACTTATTTTGCCCCTCACACCCGGGTGTTATGACTCCTGACATGTTATGACCCCCACCCAAACTCATTAGATGCAACCGCAACTATCTTCGGTACGTATATGTCATACTGGTTAGTGGCTAGAACCTGACTCCGCATTTATTAACAAGGATCTGCATTCAAAATATTAAAGTTGAAGCTTCAGACCTTGAAACTAGCAGGAAATAATAATACGTAACACCAAGAAAATAACGCAGTATTACCGTACGAACTGTATGTAACTACTCAAGTAATTGAAGTTCAACATTGCATACGTTCACGAATCTACTGTTATAAAAATACGATGAGAATAATATTATCTCTGTCTTGTTGCTTAATAATAAAAACTGTCTTAATTATCCATTGTTGCCTCAGCATAATCAGATAACGTACAAAAAGTTAGCGGTACGATGCGCTGTCGTGTCCAGAGTTTTCACATTTACATCGTTTACGTTGGGAAGTAAAACAGAGATGCATTTCTTTAAAGGTTTTGCTTAATTCTCTGAATTATATGAATGATGTTGTCCTGTTTTTTTTGTGTGGGCCGTGTTGTGTTGTTCACACCATCTTTGCCAGTCTGTTTTTTATAAGTGAACACTTGTAATTGGCTGTCAGTTTCACTAACTATTTTTTATTCTAATTTGTTTAGCTGTAATTCTTCCATAGTTCATAAATAAATTAATTAATAAAATAGTTTTGGTTACTTGCTAATCGAAATAGGAATTCTATAAATTATACCTAAGCTATCATTTATGTACTGCCTTTTCTCAACTATGTTGGTGTCGGCTTCCAGTCAAACCAGATGCAGCATAATACCAGTATTTTAAATGGAGCGACGGTATATCTGACCTCGGCAATCCAGTTTCTAGGTTCAGTTTCCAGTTTAGGGGTTCGACTACCCGTAACGACTGTCAAAAATGTTCATAATACACCAGGGACCATCGGCCTAACTTACCTACTTTCCAGAACGTTAGGGTTACGATGTGTTATTGATGGTCACCCATCGACCGGACGTCCTCGGCAAGCGTAATTTACCTAACCTTGAATAACCTTCCCTTCAGAGATTTCATTAATTCACTTACCTACTTAATATTCCAAATAGATCGTTCATGTTCCTTAATGGGCAAGCCTTACAAGCCTCTAGTTATAATTATGTATGTTTGTACTTCTTCAGGTTCGACATGGACTCGTGAGCTAGTTTGGATCGTGGCCAACGATTGGGACTTCGCCAAGTCGGCGACCGTACCTCTATTTGGAAGGTTCATGTTTCTAGAGTAAGTACATATTTGTAACAAATCTGACCGTCCAATTTCCTAAACTCCAGGAAAGCCAACAAAATTGCAATTTACTTAAGACTTTTGCAATAAGTAACTCAAAACAGTTTAAATAAATATGCATTTATTTAATAATCATAACGACTGTACTTCCATAAATCATTATAATTATTAAAACTACCCCTTAAATATTTAGTATTTGTTATTATAGCGGCAACAGAAATACATCATCTGTGAAAATTTCAACTGTCTAATTATCACGGTTCATGAGATACAGCCTGGTGACAGACGAACGGAAAGAGGAGTCTGACTAATAGGGTCCCGTCTTACCCTTTGGGTACGGAACCCTAAAATGACATTTGAGGCTAATATTTATTTTTAATAGCAAATTTAAAAAAAACTTTGCCCCACACTAGGAAGTTCTCCTGTCTTGTAGGTGCGTCAACTTAGATAGCTGTATTTGTTGTATTGTTAATTATTAAACCTTTGTGAATACATATCAGTAATGGTCACGTGAAATCAAAACTATTTTTCTGCTCGGTATGAGGTTTTCATTAAGGCACTTTTGCTTTAGAGCGGTTTTATTTATTTATTTACTCAAAGGCACATATCGCACACCTAGATCAAAACTGACACAACTCCAAAAACTGTTTTTTTCAGTACTCAGATGAAAAATACCCATTTTTCTAGATTTTGTAAGACAAGTTGAAACGTAATTTTATAGTAGGTCATTAACATGTTGTAGAATGTCACTGCATATTAAATGGGGCTAGGAATCAGTACTTTCTATTGATAAATTAGTATTTTGGAGTTGTAACTAAACAATCTCGTATTTTGAGTTGTCTCAGTTTTAATCTAGCAGTGCGATATATAAACATAAATTCAATAAATATTAGGTTACATTCTAATATATATACCAATTACGGGCAAACACAATACTGACAAAACAGACGCCAGACTACCGCTTACATTATATAACAAACAGAAAAAATAATAATAATTACAAACTAAAAAGATGAAACAGTAGCGAACATAGTAAGACAAACAATGAAGTCAATGACTAGTTTTACCAGTACGTAGGGAAGCCAAGATTCTCGTTTTTTTTTTTTTTTGGGAATATAAAAATAAACTAAATTGTTTTCACAGCCAATTAATTCTTTGTACAAGGCTGTGGGAAAAAGTATACCAGTGCAACCATCGGTTTGACTACATATTAACGTAAACATAACAATCTTATTTCATTTTCAAGATTCCCCACTCTTATACATCCGTCGATGATGAACAAAGTCATGAGCGAGACCACGGATGCTGCAAAGATCAAACATCTTGAGACAATAACTCTTCCAGGGACCCAGAGGCTGTCCCAGTCTGTGTCTCCCCGCTTCGTATACACCCACCTTCCAATATCCTTGCTACCTCCATCATTACTGGATACTGCCAAAGTGGTGTACGTAGCTCGGGACCCCAGGGATGTCGTGGTATCCTTTTACTACATGAACAGACTACACCGGTTGCTCGGATACGACGGAGACTTCAGAACTTTTTGGAAATACTTTGTCAGCAACTCGAGTAAGTAAAATTCGAACTGAAAAGGGAATGTAATAGCAATGTGCGGATTTACAAATTTTAATTTGAGTATATGAGTAGGTGTTTATTTTCTAACTATACACTAAATTACTGAGCATTAAGATGCTAGATGAAGGTAACTTTAATATATTTTCTATAATATCATATCATCACGCCCGTAATCTCCGAAGCGTTAGGTAGAGGGTTACTTATAAGTATATACTACACCAACTTAAACCAGTTAAGTTTAAGTCCGATGGGGGCGAGTTTATTGCCATCAACCAGGGACAAATCCAGGCTCCGGGATGCTACTGAGAAATTCCAGAAGGAAAAACCCAATAACACTTTGCCCGACCGGGAAATCGAACCCAGGACCTCGTGCTCAGCATTAGTGCGTCCGACCACTAGACCAACGAGGAAGACCCACAGTTAAAATCAAAATCAAAATTCATTTATTCAAATTAGGCTGAGAATCAGCACTTTTTGAACGTCAAAAATATATTATATATAGTATATATGTGTGTGTGTATATATATATTATATGTAGTATAGTTAAATATATTATATCGTATCCCTATTATATTATTTGACGACCTATGTGGCGCAGCGGGTGAAGGTCCGCCTGCGACGCAAGAGGTTGCGGGTTCGATTCCCGCCTTGGGACAAATGTTTGTACGATCTACAAATGTTTGTTTCGGGTGTTCTGGGTATTTGCTATGTATAATAAAAAATATCTATCTATGTTATGTATTGTATTAAGTATATCAGTCATCTAGTACCCATAACACAAGCTCTGCTTAGCTTGGGGCTAGATGATGCTGTGTGGATTGTCCAGCATTATTTATTTTTATTATTTCTATTTACAGTTTCACTTTATATAATTTCAGTATATTGGACGCCATACTTCGATAGTATTAAAGAAGCTTGGGCGAAGAGACACCATCCAAACATGCTATTCTTTTACTACGAAGACATGTCTAAGGTACCGTTATTTTTGCATAGAACCTGAATAGATAAACTTAAAGCCGGTCTGTTCAAGCGAATGCAAGAGGATACGTCGTTCTAATATTAGAAAGAGCTTACATATTCATACCTACTTACTTGAATAATTTTACATGACTGTTAAGATCAGTAACATTTATTCGTACTAAAAATATCGTATAAAAAATAGAAAATGTTATGAAATGTGTTTCAGGGTTCCGTAGCCAAATTACTAAAACAAATGAAAGGTTTTTTATAAACCTCTAAACAACGGTGTAGAAAATTAACGAAAATTATTATAAATTGTATTTTTTGGGTCTTTATCATTAACCTTTTCCATCTTTAAAATAAAAACGTTGCCACACTCTAGGAATGTCTCCTGTATCGTGGGTGCGTTAACAATCATTAAAACTCACATAAACTAACAGCCAGACCCGGAACAACCTGTAGGCTATAAAAATATTTGTTTGTGGGTGATGAGGCCCTCTGAAGGCGCAAATACTGTAATCTTATCGGTAACTATCATGGCGCCCGAGTGCACGTCTCTTTTACTAGGAAATTTCTCGACGACTGATCAACACTTTGCCTGACCAGAGGGCTGGCTCATTCTTTGCCCAGAGAATTAGTATTGCAATCCAACATGGCAATGCTGCCAGTCCTATGGGCACGTTTCCAGATGACAGCGATGCGGAGGAATACTTTGACGCCTGAGTGTCCTGGTCGGCTTTTTTTTTTTGTAAATTTGAATACATTTAGTTTTATATTTATATAGAATAAAATATTGAAATATTATTTGTATATAGTTGACGACACGGTTGGCGCAGTGGTTGAGCCATCGGCTGTTGCGCCGCGTGTTGTGTGTGACGAAACAGATATTTGTATGACCTACAGGTAATTGTTCCGGGTCTGGCTGTTTGTGTATGTGAGTTTAAATGTACGTACGATACAAGAGAAATTCCTAGTGTGGGGCAACGTTTTTTTTTAAAGAAAATAAAATATACGAGTATATTATATATAATAATTTTATACATGTCAATAAAGTTTAAATATATCTGACAGAAATTACAACTTATGCAATATATTAACTAAAATAGGTATCTCGGCATCAGCCTGTGTAGTCTGTATATTAAACATTATGTGAGAAAAGTGGATAACAATGGCCCCAAAGTACTGCTTGCGGCTTATAATATAATTATTCTAGAACAAAACCAAATTCATATAATGTGTAATTTCAGCTATTGCCATGCATACTTTATTTTAATTATTGCTAAAATTATGTTCGTAATCAGTTGCTCTGACACAAACTTCACAATTCTTCCATCCAGGATTTACCTTCAGTCATCCGTCGCGTAGCCTTATTTCTCAACAAACCCTATACTGAGGAGCAGGTGTCCCGCCTCAGCCAGCACCTCAGCATTGATAGCTTCAGAACCAACAAATCAGTCAACTATGACAACATGGATGAACTGGGACTTATCAACCACGGAGAAGAGCCTTATATAAGAAAAGGTTGAACGTTTAAGTATATATTTGACCTAGTTCTTGTTCGTAGCTTAGTTTTAATGTGCGTTTTGCTCAAATGCCTTAAATTAGGGTTGAGCTACACGATGATTTAAACATGCTTCTGTCTGTCACGGCCGATCAATTCAAACTTAATTTCAATCATACCGCAATGGCTTTTCTTCAAAAGGCCATTCCCTGCAAGATTTCGTCTTGGATCGTTATTATTTATTAGTTATTTTTGGACTTTAAAAAGACCATAATTCTCCTTCTCAGGGAACAGTGAGATAGGATATACCGGTGCCAGCTAGTTTTCACTTCATCACTAAATGTAGACTATTTGCAATAAAAAAAAATGAATTTACCGACTAGCATAGTGCTGTTTCAGACAGGGGCAACTCAGTTGTGCAAGGCATTGTTGGTAATCAATTCTTGTTTCTGTCTTCAGAGAAGAATCTTCCCTTTTTGGGAGATTGCAGGATTGTTAACAGGGTACTCGTTAAGTCTAACAACTCATAATGTTTTCTGTTTCCAGGTAAAACTGGCGGTTGGCGCGACCACTTCGACGAGCAGATGACACAAGAAGCTGACCAGTGGATCGAAGATAACCTGCGAGATACTGACCTGCGCTTTCCACATATGAAACAGTAGAAACAGTAATTTTGATGTGGCGCGGCTTGCAATGGCCCGCCAGCGACGCAGGAGGTTGCGGGTTCGATTCCCGTCTTGGGTCAAATGTTTGTACGATCTACAAAGATTTGTTCCGGGTGTTCCGGGATTTGCTATGTATAATTTAAAAAATATCTATCTATGGTATTGTATTAAGTATATCAGTCATCTAGTACCCATAACACAAGCTCTGGTTAGCTTGGGGCTGGATGATGCTGTTTGGATTGTCCATAATTATTTATTTATATATAACGTTTCTGAATTGACACTGCTTCAGATCACGATTAGGTATTTTTCAAGTCATAGTCAAGATATTTTTAATATATAATGCCGTAACAACAATAATTGAACTGCATTCTATAACCACATTTTGTTAGCTTAGTTAAACCACGGACTAGAACTGTCTATATTTATACTATATTATTAAATGTATTTGGCATGAGAAGTTATTAAGCAGGACAAGTTGCGTGAATAAACCTACTTCACATAACAAAGATGTTTCACTTTTAATTGTGTTAAGGAAGAAATGAAATCTTTCTGTAGGTATCCCAGTTTGAGTGCCATTATCATCTACTAGAAATTATTCAGTGTACTTATAGCTGCATCTCATGATTTGGCAATTATAATTTAGTTATTCGCTTGCTATCAGGCATCGGAGGCCCATGTATACCTTAACCTAAGCAGATACATATATAAAATATACAATTCCTGTTAGTATATAAACCACTAATCCACATTGCATTTGTGTGGCACCTGCCTCTGGAAGCGATGGAACACCACGCCCTGAGGACAAAAATCCTCTTCCAAGACGAAGGTCAGAAGACATTTTTATCGTACCGTGAACGCCTTGAAGTTGACGATGTGGCACGACAGCAGCTGCACTCTCGGCGTGTACTTTGTCTACTGATACACGTAAACTACGATGTCCTCAGCCTTAGTGGTGTATAACGGGAGATGTACAACAAAATGTTCGGCTTAGCGGCTCTTGTTGATTTATGTTATTTATTTATCATATCTTGTCATGCAACTGATGTGCTGCTTAGACACTAGCATTAGTGCATTAGGTGTTACTAACTTTTGAGATCAGTTTTACGTTGGTTTTATTTCGACCTATTTAAAAGTAGAACAGCCGGAACAGCTTAACTATACCAGTCATCATCGGCCTAGCCTTTTCCCAACTATGTTAGGGTCGGCTTCCAGTCTTACCTGATGCAGCTGAGTACCAGTACTTTACATGGAGCGATTGCGTATCTGACCTCCACAAAGCAGTAACTGGACAACACGATACCGCTTGGTGAGACTGGTTGTCAGAATTTCGAGCTTCAGACTACGCGTAACGAATGTGACGATGACAGCCGGGACCAACAGCTTAATGTGCTTTACGAGGCACGGAGGAGTCTCGATATGTCATGAACAGTCACCCATCCACAGGCTCAACTTGGCAAGTAAAGCTTAACCTTGTATCAACTCGTGCGTCTGTTTTCACGGTAAGCTTACCAACCAAACCATATTGGTACTTACAAGTTCTCCCGATCAATGAATTTACTTGAGTTTTTTTAAGATATAAGTACGTACAATAAGTAAAAAAATGTATAATTATCTATCACTACTCCTGACAATTTGATCAGGCTGATTAAACACTCATATACTCAGAAAATGCAACCATAATCATCATCTGCATATCATTAACAACCTTCTATCATTAGTAATTAATTGTCACCTGTACTCTTTTTTTTATATGTATTTTATTTTCTTGTCTATGTGTGGAGGCTTGTAATTATTACACTTTATATATATTTTTTATTTGTTAGTCTGTAAGCCTTCTTTAAAATGAAATAAATAAATAAATCTGCCTAGACTTTTCTCAACTATGTTGGGGTCGGCTTCCAGTCTAACCGGATGCAGATGAATACCAGTATTTTACATGGAGCGACTGCCTTCCACAACCCAGTTACTGTGCAACACGATACCCCTTGGTAAGACTGAGTGTCAGACTTTCGGGCTTCTGACCACCCGTAAATGCAACCATAATATGCTGACTATTTACCGATTTCGTTTTCTTACATAACTACTGCCTTAAGAGAACCTGTTTTTTGTTATTTTAACGTGTACAAAGAGCTATAAATGAGTACATTGTCAGATTTCATTACTTGAATATTACAACAATATACTGAATCTTTAGATATATCTTCTAGCCTTCTTTTAACCTTTCAAATAATACAATGCCCTTCATACCCCTTCATGACGCGGAAGTCATGAATTTATATTTATTTATTGACTTTATTTATTTTTTCTTTATGTATTTACATATATACAATTATACTATAAAACTAACTATATACATATTTACAAAAACAAAATAAAATAAATAAGCCGACCAGGACACTCAGGCGTCAAAGTATTCCTCCGCATCACTGTCATCTGGAAACGTGCCCAAAAGACTGGCAGCATTGCCACGTTGGATGGCAATACTAATTCTTTGGGCAAAGAATGAGCCAGCCCTCTGGTCACGCGAAGTGTCGATCAGACGTCGAGAAATTTCTTTATAAAGATGACATGCACGTGGGGTCCGACCCCGTGATATTTATATATTTCCTTCTTTTATCTGTGGTCTCTTTAGGTCTGTCTACAATAAGTGCATTTTATTGCAAACGAGTACATAATATAAATATAGGTACCTGTACCCTGTGCGGGTGCGCTGTACCCAATACTAAGACATGACAACAAGACATATTTTTTTTTAATTTACGAAAATAAATGTGTTTGATTTGACTTGATTTATAGGAAACTGTCAAACTGACAGATTTTCCATTTTCCAGATTGAACCTTATTTCTTTTCCGATAAAGTTGAAAAACTATCAAAGAAATTTGATACATTGGGGTAGCTTGATGTGCGAGCCTCTGTACTTCATTGTACACCTATTACACAAGACAAACAGTTTTGAATCAAGTGTACAATGGGCTGTCCTATCACACAAGGCGATCTCTTCATTCATTTCGCAGACAACATTTTAAAGGCAAAAAATATGGGACCAAAGAACAATTAGAGATAATAATGTCTGAAACCAAAAGTCAAGGACAAATGCGTATCGGACTACGCTCTTTGACGGGTTCCGTAGTAGGAATACTTACGGATCACAATATTACATGTTTGGGGGTATGAGGATCAGGGTAAAGCTCTCATCCAGCAGTGAAAAGGAAGGATACCCCGACCAGACGGGGGTTTTGCCCGACGGTTATTGTCGGGTTCTTATATATACGTATAATATATACGTTCAATCGCGCGGATAACTTTAATATCGCGATGTAGGATACGTCAGATAGATGTCGCTACAAATGTATGTATGGGGAAAGCAACCCCTACTTACATATTTCATGATTTCACCACTCCATTATATAGCGATACATGGAATTGAATGGAATCCTTCGTATTTCTTTATTTAAAAAAAACGTTGCCCCGTACTAGGAATCTCTCCTGTATCGTGGGTGCGTTAGCAAACATTTATAGTGACATACACAAACAGCCAGACCCGGAACAACTACCTGTAGGCCGTACAAATATACTACATTTGTTCCGTGCGGGAATCAAACCCACGATAAGCGTAGCCACTGCGCCAACCGCCATCTCAGATCGTGTCGTTACAATTTACTTTAAAATAACATCAATATAATGCCAACAGTCCCAGAGCTAAAGGCTGTGTGAACAAATGGACGTACAGACGGAAAGAGAAACAAGGCGGAACATTATAATAGGGTACAGTCCTTAAAAAATCTGGTTGGTCCGAAACTTGGATTACTTAAAAACACTGGACGCGTATTTTTCTTTAGTCACGTAAACCAAAAACGACGACGGCATAGTGCTTTGAAATTGCGCGTGACGTCACGCCGTGCTACACTTTTCGTTAAAAGAATAGCACGGCGTGACGTCACAAGCCCCTTCTCCTGAACTTTGATGTGCTATATCATTGTCACTTTTTATTGAATTAAGTAAGCAAAAATACGTGTCCAATATTTTTTGGTAATCTTACTGACGGACTAAATACACTTAATATATTTTTACCTAGGACACATCCCTATTTCGGGTTTTTCCATTTACCAACAGAACTCTCAAAAGTTACTTATAATATTAAGTCATGAGAGCTATTTTATTGTCAGTCGTACTGCACGTACATTTACCAACACTCTGTGCTGTTCGGTTATAAAATAGTACTTTAATAATGGAATATCATAATCGTTTAAGTTTCCCGTTTAGTTTCAAAGAGATTGACCCAGAAGAGAAAGCTGAGAATAAGAGGTTATTCAACTGTAAGTAGCCATACTTTCAATAAATCCCACTCGGTTTAGTGAAGTTTCATGTTCACAATAATTGACGTCGATCGATGTGCAAAGCCAATCCATGTGACACATATTATACGTATAAGAACAAATAATTATAGTTTGAATTTTTGTTATTAATTCAATATGTAGTAATAATTAGTAGCATACTTCCAAGTAAAAATGTTAAAGATTGAAACTGTTAAAATGGGAATTTCAATATTGTTTTCTTTCAGATCCCAACATAGATTTGATCCGAGCAGGGCCGAAGGGCTATGTGATGCCTAGAACCTACACAAACCATGCTGAGAATATCTACAACTTACCCATTAGACCAAGTGATGTATATGTGGCCAGCTACCAGCGGGCAGGTACGTTGAAAATAAATGCTAAGACTTTTAAAGGTGAAGACAAAGGAGTCTGTAGATACCTGGAGATAAGTAAGATACCTTTAGCAGTTATGTAAAGCAGAGAAACATTTTTTTGCGAATTAATTCTTGTGTAGTGTAGATGTCTATATAGCGAAGTATCTAGAGCTGAGAGAAGTGTATAACGGTGGTATGGCAAATCAAGAAGTGTACACTCATTAAATCATTAGTAGTTATTTGAATCAGTTAATTAGTCGGATCGTGGAATCCTTAGATAAATGCAAACACAAACAAATAGGTACCTCTTTATAACATTATAAGAAAGGATTAGATTATTAAGTTCATATTCTTATGTCGCAGCCAAATTGTAAAATTCAGCGGATTGATTAGATTACCATTAAAAAAAAACCGGGAAAAAGAACCGGGCCAATCGGACTCGCGCACCAAGGGACCGTACCATTTTCTGAAAAAGTGTGCTATTTAGAGAAATCGCTTTATTATTTCTGTAATCGTTATATAAACTTCTATCACATAGAATAATTTTAGATGTCTCTATATGCAAGCTTCGCAGATAAGGTGCGAAAAATTAAAAAATAATACCCCCGTATTTTTTTAAATATTTTTCGCCTCAAGTCGAAAACTAAGCGGCAATAAAATGAGAAAATCACGTTATTAACATTAGTAGTTCTTCAGATCTCCAGATGTGACAAACAAACAGACCGATTGAGTCGCACCATAAGGGTTCCTCTTCAAAATGTTGGCACGAAACCCCAAAAACGTAGACGGTGACTGTATTCGAACCACGATTGGATGAGTTTAGAGTTGATATGTTTTAATACTCTGTTGTCTTGTGTTCTTCCACAGGCACTACATGGACTCAGGAGATGGTATGGCTGCTAGCAAATGATTTCGATTATGAAACGGCGTTAGCTGTTCCTATCACCCATAGATATCCTTTCCTCGAGTAAGTGATCTGCCTTTTACGTTTATTTTTTATATTATGTTATAGATTCTGTCTTTAAATCTAGTTTTTTATCAACTACTACTGATAGGATAACACATATAACGTACTTCAAAAATCTGGTGTTTACCAAAATAGATGCCAAATTTAAATGGTTACAGAATTTACATGTACTACACCGAATGGAGAGACAACTGCCTGAAAAACATCGACAAGATAGACAGCATAGAGAAAAAAGAGAAGATATTAAAAATGCTGGAGGTAATGGCGCAGCCAGTAACGGAGAAATTGGCAGCGATGCCGTCCCCCCGGTACATCAAGACGCATCTACCGATGTGCTTCCTGCCACCTGCTATAGTGGACACGGCGAAGATGATATACATAGCGAGAGATGCCAGGGATATCGCCGTCTCATCCTACCACCATGCTAAGCTTTTTAGAGTACTAGACTTCGTAGGGGAATTTAAAGATTTCTGGAAGTTATTCATGAATGATTGTTGTAAGTAGTAGAAACTTTTGTGTGATTCTGTGTTTGTCTGATCATAAATTCATAATATTTTATTTCCGAAAATTCAATAATTTGTTAGTAAACATGTACCTTAATAACTACGGTTGGACAAATAACAATCAACTGCAATGACCTTCAGGAGACTGTTCGGGCTTCTCCGGATCCTCTGCAGTAGCGACGCAACACACTTACGTCTGATAGCTGCGAAGCTATCAGTGTGCGCATCAGCAAACTTCCCCGACGCACTGCAGAAACGTGGCAGCCCCAGCAGCATTATGATTTTAGGTGACATTTCCACATTGTTTTTGTTTCAGATATACTAACACCATATTTCGAACACGTGAAAGAAGCTTGGAATATGAGACATCATCCGAACATGCTGTTTTTGTTTTACGAAGAACTTTCAAAGGTACACAGCAGCAGTATTTATTATTATGGAACTAGCCGATTATGGAGTAGGTAAATAGTTATAACTTATTACCAAGTTCTGCAGAATCTTTGTTTTTGGTGTGTTTCAGGATTTACCTGCAGTTGTACGTCGCGTCGCAGACTTTCTGGGCAAAGAGGTGATTGAGAAGCAAATGGCTCGTCTGTGTGACCACCTCAGCTTTGAGAACTTTAGGACGAACACGTCTGTCAACTACGAGGATCTGCGGGAGTTCGACATCGTCATGCCGAACGAAACTTTTATTAGAAGAGGTAATACTAGATTTATAAGGACCAGTGCATTTCTGCCGTCTTTTTACTCGCGATGTCCAATATGTTTGGACTATAAAATAATAAATAATAATAATAATTATTGCTGGACAATCCACACAGCATCATCTAGCCCCAAGCTAAGCAGAGCTTGTGTTATGGGTACTAGATGACTGATATACTTAATAGAATACATTACATAGATAGATATTTTTTATTATACCATACCAGAATAATTCTTATCTTCCTCACATTCTTTTGTTTGGTTTATCATTTGTTTTCTGAATTTGTCAGTACTTTGCTATTGCTACCTCCTTGGTCTAGTGGTCTCAAGGGCGACTGCTGAGCGTGGGGGTTTGATTCTCAGGTAGGGCAAAGTGTTATTTAATTTTTCCAATGGGCATTTTCTCATTAGCAGCCCGGAGCCTGCATTCATGCCGTGTGATGGCAATAGGTTCGACCCCAATTATAGGAGTCTTAACCATAACTGGCGCAATGGTAGAGGCGCAATATAAGCGGACCTCTGCCCAACCCTGCGGGAAATATAGGCGTGATGTTATGTTCTGTTTGCTATTACTATGCTTCTTCTACTACTCGTCACGATTAGTAGACATTTTATATACAGTTGGAGTAATGAGTAAGTAAACAGGGTTTATGAGCTGGAAACATTATATAGCCCCACTAGGTAGCCCCAGTATACACCTGTTGCCATATCCAAACTTTATGTTTTTTCAGGCAAAGCTAACGGTTGGCGCGACTACTTCGACGCGGAGATGACACAACAAGCTGAGCAATGGATCGAGAATAACCTGCGAGATACTGACCTGCACTTCCCTAGCTAACCATAAAGAAAAAATACATACCAGCCTGTTGAGCCTTCTTCTCAACCTACCTCCATTTATCGGCATACTTGTGGATTGGTGATTTCAGACCTTCTTTCTTTACTCCGAGTTTCAGATTTATATTAACAACTTCGCCCGCGACTTTGTCCACACGGATTTCGTACCCTTCCCTTTGAACTTTAACATCCCCCCTACTTAATTAAAGCGAAGTTTTGAAAATGAAATATTGCCTATGTTCCTCGCTGATAATGTAGCCTGTTGTCTATCGGTAAAATAGTTCATCCATTAAAAATAAAGATACAAACAATCAACCCTTCCCTCTTTATTACGACGGCACAGTTGGCGCAGTGGCTGAGTGATCCGCTGCAGTGCTGCGTGTCAAGGGTTCGATTCCCGCACGGATAAATATTTGCATGGCTTAAAACAAGTTGAAAAAGAGTAGGCCTAAGTGTTAGAAGAGAAAAAGATGATTAGTCTCAAATAAAAATTACACGTAAAGGTTAGGGCAAAGAGTTCTGTCATCAAAATAAAACTTTGGCATCAACAATGTACAGAGGCTAGCACATTAAGCTACCCCAATATGTCAAATTTCTTTGATAGGTTTTCAACTTTATTGTAAAAGTATAAGGTTAATTTTCAATTGGTAAAATTTGACACTTTGGAATAGGTTGATGTGCTGGCATCTGTACGTGTTGGTTTAATGATAATAATTTCAGTAAATATTACCAAGTTGCATACATATAAGGTATGGTCTTAGTATCCGTATTTGAACAGTAAATAATATTTACATAGATCAGTAAATTCTAGCAAGAATACTATGTACCTACAATAATACTATGTACCTATAACTAAACTAGCTGCTCGCCGCGATGTTACCCGCGATTAGAAAGTCAACATGAGACGATTCGAAATTTCGACCAGAACAGTTCTCTTTTCGGAACAAAAGTGTAGCCTATCTACTAATCTAGGATCCTGCTACCTTCATAACAAATTTCATCCATATCCATCCAGCTTTTCAGCATGTAAAGAACTCCGTACTTATAGGTAATATGTATTAAAAAAACTACCCAGCAAACGTTGTTTTGCCATATAAAATGTTTGGGGTGGACCACCCTTATCATTTAGGGGTATTTAAAATTAATGTTGGCCCATTCTCAAACCTACCTGATATGCACACAAAATTTCATACAAATCGGTACAGCCGTTTCGGAGGAGTATGGTAACAAACATTGCGACACGAGAATTTTATGTATTAAGTTTATTACTACGTACATTGTGATGGATTCTGCGTTCAATTTTATTATAAAGACAGTTTCACATGAGCTGGAATTGATGTAAAATAATATACGTACTTTAAATAAATGACACACACATGAGAATGCGTACTTAAGATCATGATAAATGACACTCAATATTTATTGAGACTGTCGATTTTGTACGCTATCGGCCAATGCAGATGCAAACTCGCGATTATCGGGGTGTTTGTTTCGTTCTAAACCTGGCGGCTATCATTGGCGACGACGAACTTAAGGCAGTTACATATAAATTGTTTTCAAAGTTTACACATGAACATAATAATAGGTAATATTAATATCAACCAGGCCCGCGGTAGTCCTAAATGTCATGTGAACCGACCGGCTGTCGTGCTGATTTTTCGTATAGGCGGCGCGCCGGCTGGTTTCAAGGTGTTGCCAAAATCCTAAGCCTGACTTTCCACCAGGCGAGATTGACGCTGATCTGCTTGTAGCGTTTCATCTATTATTTCCCTATCAGTCAAGAGCTCCTGTGACCTGTCTGAAAATTCAGAATTAGAATATAACTCGTTTGCAAATAGTAACTAAATTGAGAATAGAGTAATATAACGCCTGGATTCCACGAAGGGTTAGTCAGATATGTACCTATAGTGCATCCACGTTTTGCTAGTTATGTTTAAGTCCCAGGCGATGGGGACCAGCCAATTCTGCCTGTTACCATGCACCAGTCCAGACTCTGGACTGCTATCGGATGGATTAAACCAATAACACTTTGCCCCCAACGAGAATCGAACCCAAAAGCTATACTAACACAGATAATAAATTCCCTCACATTTTATGTGTGTAACTGCCCTTATACTTATTTATACTCTAATAATAAAAGTCAGCAGCCGTGTGAGTCTATCATATTATGACAGTTTGTGTCTGATCAGTACTCCGAGTACTCCGAGTACTTTTCTGTTGGAAGCTGGTAGGTGATAGCCATAATGCGGTTACACGTGCCAATATTTTAATGATCAAATACCTAACAACATGATTCTATAATTCTATTTGGTAACAGCTTATACTTACCGTGTATATTTTAATCTGGTCTTAGAAACATTTATATATCGGCCATTTGATTTATTGCATTAGATTAAAAAAAAAACGTGTTGTTCTACTGAGAAATGGGGGAAAAAAATGGTGTTTCACGATTCCCTTACGTAATAGAAGAGCTTAAAGCTGAAGATAAGGAGGAACTGGCGATATTGTACGCATGTAAGTATTGAAATATATATAGTTCATATCATTTTTTTTTCACTGTTTAGTATTTCTTTTATTACACCTACTTGCTTTACTGTTCTGTAAAGAACGATCGATGTTAAATAGCCTACCCTATCTATATCTAGATCAGCATATCCCTTAGTAGTAGGTACTGAAAAATAGTGACAGCAGATTTTTTTTTTTTTGAACAGTTCTTCATTCATATCGTTATGTCCCTTTTTTATACATGACAACCAAGAGCTGAGTCCCGAATTCGAAAGTTTTTGTTAGGTTAGTCGCGGTCCAGTCAACTTTGAGAACCACTGATCTAGATGGATCTTACAAACATAACTGTCGTAATTTAGGGTGTACCCCACGGAGGGCAGATGTATATACTAATATTATAGTACTAGTACCTTCTTACAGACGTGATAGCCAAATGTTAATGTTTCTTTTCAATATTTCCAAGTCCAAGAAGTATTTTGAAACTGATTTTTGAAATGTTTTGACTATTCACGTATTACAGAAGAATTATAAATGTACATATGTATACTTTCATACAATAAAACGTCCTGAATTTTTCATTTTATCGTAAAAAATATTGTTCTGTAAGTGTAAACAGAAATAATTGCTACGACCTATTTTTAAATTATCTACGAAATGATATTTTCCAAGATAAACCTCGAAGAGCAAGCCGTTGGGCCCGGTTGTCATTTTTGACAGTCGTTACGGGTATTCAAGGTTGGTTACATAGTTTGGTCAAATTCGACGAGTGGTTTTGTGTTATCCTCAATACTACACATTTTATCTACTTCATCTATATTGATGATGTTATAATACTAACCTACTTGCCATGCGAAAAATAAGTACCATACCACCAAAATATCGATAATGGGGCGACATTTTTTACAGTACCCAGTAGCAGCGCTAGGGTTAAATCCGGCAATGTGTAGAAATATAGATAAAGACTCACATTGAGGAACTATATAAGAATATAGACTTATTAGATTAAGAAAATAATCTAAAAGATATCTTTGTGTGTAAGTATTTTGTCACATACATATGACCCTTTGAACGATTGCGCATCGCAAAATCTCTAGTATATAGATTTTGCGATGCGAATACAGTATCTGAAATCATAAGTAGATAGAGTCACACATCACACAAACCCACTGCAAGATAAGTAGAAGACGTAAACCCTAAACTGTAAGACAATATTATTATCTCCGCAGCTGAACCAGACTTCGTGACTATAGGCCCTAAGAAGTACGTTTTCCTGCGTCCATACTGTGAAGATGCTGAGAATGTATATAATATGCCACTGCGGTGCAGTGACATCTTCGTAGCCACATTCCTACGATCAGGTAAACAAAGTAATAGGAAAACATTAACGAAAGAAAGAAAAACATTTATTAGGGACACGCAAAGCTAATAAAAACACCACAAACAAAACTAAAAAGAAACAAAAAAAGAACCGCTAGTTATCGCTGTGATACTATGTGACCACCAACTTCAACTACAGAAACCCAAATTTACCCAGTTGAATATGAACCTTATTGTCTTGCAATAAAGTTGAAAAAATATCAAAGAAATTCGACACATTGGGGTAACTTGATGTGCTAGACCGATTATCGTATTGTACCTCTGTAAAATAAGATAATCGGTTGGGTGTCATCATGCGGAGCGCATTCCACAGAGAATAATAGACTGAATGAAGAAAGAACACTGAATCAAGTCAGTAAGGTGAGTAGGGTATAGAAGAAGACGATTATGTGACAAACGATTATAGTAAAGGTCTCTTAATTTCCTCATGATGGCATATCATGTAGAACCCTACGGGAATTAATCGACTGCCCAGAGCTCCACAGCCTTTTTTGCCGCCTATTTGTGCCCGAATAAACTAAAATAAAAATAAATAGCCTTTACCTGTGATACACATAAATGTAGTAAATGTTGTTCATAACAACAGCTTTTTCTATCCTGCAGGTACCACGTGGACTCAGGAGCTAGTTTGGCTGTTAGCTAAGGACTTCGATTACGAAACTGCGGCGAAGATTCCGCTCACAGAGAGATACCCTTTCTTGGAGTAAGTAAAACTTTGAAAGTAAATATGAATCATTTGGTATCGACACTATAAGCCGACCGCTTAACTGAGACGTTGCCTGCAGTAGCTGCGCGGTGCGAGGGGAATGTTGTCACGTGACGTGAGAGCTTAGTCATTGGTCCGCTGACAGGCGTCAACACACCTCCCGCACCCCGCAGCTACCACAGGCGACGTCTCAGTTAAGCGGTCGGCCTATAGTAAGTAATAAGGTTACATAAAAAAAAACCATATAGGTATTTACTTATTCCACAGGCTGTTCATGTACTTCAACAAGAAATGGCAAGAAAACTTATTAGAGAGGTCAGAAGACAAAGAACGGGCTCAGGAGCTGATACAAAAAATTGCTAAACCTGTAACGGGGAGGCTGTTGGCCGCGCCATCTCCTCGCTTCATCAAGACGCACTTGCCCATGAGCCTACTACCTCCCAAACTCCTGGATACTGCGAAGATGGTGTATGTCGCGAGAGACCCCAGGGACGTGGCAGTATCTTGCTTCCACCACTCAAAGTTGTTCCGAGTGCTAGACTTTCCAAGCCCATTTAAAGATTTCTGGAATCTATTTATAAGAGGTCTATGTGAGCATGGCGTTTCTGAGGTTTATTGTAACGTTACCTTTTTTCTGTCTCTACATACTTAGTATTTTTGATATTTCAGTTACGGAACTGCCATTTTTTGACCATGTGAAGGAAGCGTGGAAGTGTAGATATCATCCTAACATGCTATTTTTATTCTACGAAGAACTAACACAGGTAAACAGTAATTATTTAGTTTTTATGGGTGTGAGGAACAGGGTGTAAAGTTCTGGTGGGAACTGCATCACGGTTGTTGTCGGGTTTTTATATTTAAGCTCAGTCGCGTGGATAACTTTAATATCACGATGTAGAAAACGTCGTCATTTCCGTAGGTCGAAGTGACTACAGCAAATATCCGAGCTTTAAACATTTAGAGTAATTCCATAAACTCAATTGGTGCATTCGCAATCCTTCACTTTCAGGACTTGCCAGCAGTTATCCGTCGCGTAGCAGACTTCCTTGGCAAGGAGCTGACGGTCGAACAGATGACGCGTCTCTGCGATCATCTCAGCTTCGAAAACTTCAAGAAAAACACCTCTGTCAACTTTGAAGAGCTGCGAGAATACGGTGTACTTTCTCCTGAAGAAGTGTTTATCAGAAAAGGTTCTAATACTTTAAGAGTTTTTGTTTCAGGCAATAATGAACTATATATATTATTTGAGTGAGAGATGAGAATGGATCAACTATTGGACAGTCTTAGATAAACCTTTAGAAGAGTTAGACCCTGTCTCGAAGTAGTGTTGTACTAGCATAATATGTCAAGAAAGAGCCACTATAAATCTCGTTACTTAGAAACTACTTTGAAAGTTATAGGTAATATTTTTATTCTGTTATCAGGTAAAGCAGGAGGTTGGCGTGACTACTTTGACGAGGAGATGACACAACAAGCTGAGCGGTGGATTGAAGACAACCTACGAGATACTGACCTGCGTTTCCCTAATTTATAACTTTTCAACTTACAGGACTCAAATTATTGATACAAATAAATAATATAATAGTTCACTTTTACTATATTAAGTATAGAGTAACCTCCACACAGAAAGAAGGGGATCTCTCAATCCAAAGGAGGTGGAAATTAAAGACAAACTTAAGCCGACAAAAATTACGGCATATTTACCTAGATTTTTTTGAAGGATCCCCGTTCGAGATTGGAACGTACCTAACGTGCGTTCCAACCTTGGTTGCTTAGCTTCTTTCCCTTCCTTTCCCGGCTTCAACAAAGTGTTTAATAAAGTATTATTATTTTTTCATTTTATTTTTAATAATTTTTACACACAAATGCCACGATGGCAATCCCATAGTTCCTTCAACTTACTTCCTAATATAAAGTATTTCAATATGTAGGTGTAATTATGTTCCACAACATTAAAGGCAGACTTTAAAATAGGTTTTCCCTAGTTCAAGTTTTAAATGGAAAAGGCATTAATCAAAAGGTGAAATGATTATCAACAATATTATTTGAATTTAACCATCTTGATTGCAGGATAATACGTTAATTCGTAGTTTAACTAGTACTTGATCCATTGATTAGTCAGTAAATTGATAGCAAGTAAAACTAATATGTTTTGATAAGAAAACTTCCAAAGAGATGCTTCATCAGGCTGATAACGTGATCGCTTATATCACTACTGTTTGTGGTTGGCTTTTCTCTGTCAAGTCGACGAAACAATGATTGGCCACGGGTTCGCGCTGATCATCTCAGATCATAAAATCTGCCAAACCTCATGTTGGATGAAATAACCACTACAAACGTAGTTAATGTTGATCAGCTTGAAAATTTGGGATTTGAAATAAAACGCCAAATTGTAATAAACCCTTGTACCTATGGAGTCACCCATAAATGACGTCACTCGTTAAAAGAAGTCTGACATCGTGTGTACATAAATATGAACGAAACTCATATTTTAACTCTAAATAAAAAATATTTTACTGATGCACATCAAGCTATCCCAAATTGTCAAATTATCCCTGAAATTAAACATGAACTTTATGATTTTGTAATAAAGTTGAAACACTGTCAAAGAAATTTGGCCTCTTTACTTTAGTTTTTCTAGTAGTCTGCGGGAACCGTATGACACTAAAAAACTACACTACTACTAACAACAACAATTGACCCAAACAAAAACGTCATCTAAAGAAACATTAATAGATTTTGTACGAAATTTTCCTTTATGCTGTATAGTACGGACCCCTAAAAACGAAGAAGTAACAAACATACTAGATCTAGTCAAATCTGTCACAAAAATTTCCAGCTTATCTAAGTAATTATGTTGATATTTGATTGTGCAATTGTTGTCTATATATAGCTGGTAATATATGTTTAGTTATCTATTGTATTACAATTTATGTATCAAATAATAATGGAAAAACGAAATGTCTTACCGTTTCCTTACGATTTCAAGGAGATCAGTGCTGAAGAAAAGGCGATTATTAAGAGAGTGTTTGATGGTACGTACGAGTAGCAATTGTTTTTCAAGTTAATAATGACAAGTAAGTAAGCAGATACAGCAGTCATCAGTAAGCTAAACTTTTTAAAGTGAAAACTTCTTTAGCCGCGATCATTTCGCCGTCACCTACATTTTAATGGGATTTTATAGAACAACACTACAGTTCAGCAACTGTCATAATTATGTGGACATATCCAAACGTCAACCTGGTCTATATTTAATATTCATACTAGCAGAAAATGTATTATAAACTTTAAAGACTGGCATCTCTCCAACCTGCCCATGGTCCTATCAACTAATGTTATACGAATCGAAACGTGCAGGGTCTGCGGACATAGAACCCTTGGCTATCTTATTTTATTGTTCCGCAGGCGCTTCTTAATCCCTTACATACCTCCCTATATTGCACTTCTCCCAAAATTGGGCATACACGAAACTCACATGAATATTTTCGCCGCCCGGGCACTGCTCCTCCCCCAGTGACAGATTAAGACTACTTGATGCCCTAAGCAATCCACGCCTGTCCCCCTATCCGTATGTCAACTTGAATCGGTCTTTAAACCTTACCGCCTAAAAACATTAGGTGTGCAAAACTCGGGAATTTTCAAATTAGTCCTAGAAACTTTATTTGGCGTAGTTTTTGGTAACTTGAATGTGAGACGTGATGCCCTAAGGACGGATTTTTTTTGTGCTTATTCTGGTGCCCCCCCAGACTTGATACCCTAGGAAATTGCTTAATTTGATTAAGGGTTAATCCGTCACTGCCCTCCCCCTCCTCCTTCTCCTTGTCGGTCCTCCTGCTCTAGTCTTCACTGAGTCTTTTACAGATTGGGCAGTTGGGAACGGGTATAACCGAAACGTTTTCAAAACTAAACTTCGAAGCTATAGCCCCCCGCCATTGTTACGAACGACTTACGTATGTAGTCGCCGCGCTTTTTCGATTGCCAACCGTTGAAAGCGAAAATGGATTTCGACAAAAATAATTAAACAACAGTGGTACTCTGTGAAATAGTCTAGTGAGATGTTGGTGAAGTGAAGGCGAAGTGAACTGATATTCTTTTTTTTTTTTTAAAAAAAAACGTTGCCCCACACTAGGAATTTCTCCTGTATCGTGGGTGCTTTTACAAACATTTAAACTCACATACACAAACAGCCAGACCCGGAACAACTATCTGTAGGTCATACAAATATTTGTTCCGTGCGGGGATCGAACCCACAACACGCGGCGCAGCAGCCGATGGCTCAACCACTGCGCCAACCGTGTCGTTTATATACCATTATACTACGGATTGACAGTTCATTTTACGTAATTTTCGCGGGAAGATTTGTACAGAATAGCACTGCTGGTGTAGGTACGTTATGTGGGCTGTGGGCACTGGGCAGGACTCGGCCAAAGGTTGAATGATATGTATTATTTATATCTTTTTTATAACCTCATTAATATGGATGATGAGCTCGTGACAAAATAAAAACAGCCGCACAGGTTGATCGAAGGTTACCGAAATCCTTACGTCAGTCTGTGGCTGGGTGACCGTTCGTGACATATCGAAACTCGGAGCCACAGAGTACATTATACTATACTGAAATAGAGACCAATCTTCGGCCTCAAAATGGGTAACCACTTTCGACGCGCCTCTAACTCCATCTGCTATCACGAGTAGAACCTTTATTAAACCTATCTGAGTGTGTGTGCGTGTATAGATACAACATAACGCTAACTCTCCTATACCCCGTCTGTGCAAATTATTAAACAACTGCAGTGATCTGGTCGATGTGCACTCGGACTCACTTAATAAGTTCAGAAGTATTATAAAATTAATTAAATAATGTGTGAAATCTTTCTGTGAACTTGTTTTGGTTACATGTTTGTCTTTATATTCAATTTGTATTTTAATCCTTTTTATGATTTCGATTTTAATTCTGTCTGCAATTTAGTTTGATAATAATACCTGTATGACTGTAATTCAAGGATGTTTTTAGGTAAAAAATTATTTATGTTTTTATTTTAAATATAATTATGTTTAATTCCATTCTAATTATGTTTCTGACTGATTTAAATGTTGGTTATGATTTTATTTTAATTTTCTTATGATATCCATATGAATTTAGTTCGATTACGTTGTAAATTATTTTTTAGGTTTTTAATTATGATGCAATTTAATTTATTTTGATTCTATTCTGTTGAATGATTATTTTGATTTTGTTATATTTAATTTTTAATAACTATTTTGAATTTGTATAACTTTTAATTTTATTATGATTTTAATTCAATTAGGTTTTCGATAATAATTTTGTTTCGTCCTCAACTTTGTTTCTGTCTGTGATTTTAATGTTTTATTTCAATTTTTAGTTTAAATTTGGCCTGAGGAGCCCGATTGCTCTGTGTGTATCAAATTATACATTTAATCAATATGTAGTGCATGATGTGCTTACCTGTAAGAGATTGATACACCTGACCCGATTTGATTTAATGTAACCCATAATTGTTTGAGTGTACTCAATTGTTGGTGAGCCAAATAAATAAATAAATAAATAAATAATAAACATACGCATATACGTACCCATAGGTACCATTTTTTGTTTTGTTTTTCATGTGAGGGAAGTAGCTAGAAGTAGCTCGTAGCCGACCCTACTTGGGAAAAGGTTAAGCAGATAGATAAATAGGGACGATGACTAAAAAATATTCTTTTGTCCGTCAGGTAGCTTATCAAGAAATATTGGACCCGTAATTTTCTTTTTTTACGTATTCAAAAGATTACGTCGATTCGTTTAGTTAAAATGTACCATGACGTCACGCTTCCCTAAATTATATACCTGCATATTATGTAGCGAAACTCCACTCCCCAACTTTAATGCGTTTCTTCTAAGTCAATTCTTACTAATGTGATAAAGTAAAATTACGTGAATGACGAACCAAACATAATTTCTTTTTTTTACCCATACATTATCCTTATTACCAAAGTGCGTATTCAAACTGAAGGTTTTATTAAGAAAATCTTTTATTTGAATTACCTATGGCTTCAGTGGTTCCACAAACCCGTTTTACCCTACTTGTAAGCAGGTAGTCACTTTTTCCTTGATTACAGCTCCCAATGCAACAGATGTTCTCCGTGTCGGTCCCAAAGGTTACATTTTGTACAAAACTTACCTGAAAGATGCGGAAAATATCTACAACATGCCTCTGCGACCTTCTGACGTATTTGTCGCCAGTTATCAGAGATCAGGTACGAACAATTTGGAAAAACTATTTTTTTTAAACTCCCTTGGGCCCGGGAAATTAAAATCAGGTGAACAACCTACTCCGTAGGAGGCCATTCTGTATCTGAGACCCGAGTTTTTTTTTTTGTTCTCTATTTACTAAAGAACGTGACAACCTAAGGCTTTTTGACGACGGGCGGGCGTTGTTCCGCCTGCGACGCAGGAGGTTGCGGGTCCGATTCCCGCCTTGGGACAAATATTTGTTCGATCTACAAAGATTTGTTCCGGGTGTTCTGGGTATTTGCTATGTATAATAAAAAATATCTATCTATGTAATGTATTGTATTATGTAGTCAGTCATCTGGTACCCATAATACAAGGTCTGCTTAGCTTGGGGCTATATGATGCTGTGTGGATTGTCCAGCATTTTTTTATTTATAAGGCTACGTCATGTTTCAGGTACTACTTTGACCCAGGAACTAATTTGGCTGCTGGAAAAAGATCTGGATTACTCCGCAGCGGCAGCAGTGCCACTCACAGCAAGATATGGATTTCTAGAGTAGGACACAACTTATTGCTCAAGTACAGTTTGAATTTCAACCTCATTTTGTCCTAGCAACGCAGACAACAGACAAATTTAAAACTGACAAACATATACTATTCCAGTGTTCAGATACTTATTGAATCAATACCTACTTACAGGGTGTTCATGTACTTCGATGACGAAGCAGAAAACACATACGTAAAAACTGCCCTAAAGAATAAGAGCCAAGTTGACGTCAATAAATTACTACTCCTTATGAAGCTATGGGCTACTCCAGCGACTCAGTTGCTAGCTTCGGCTCCTTCACCGCGCTTCGTAAAGACCCATCTACCCATGTCCTTGCTACCTCCCAAGATCTTGGATACTGTTAAGGTGGTGTATGTAGCTCGGGACCCCAGGGATGTAGTGGTCTCGTGTTATCATCATGCTGTACTGTTCATCATAAATGGCTGTATTGGCACTTTCAAAGAATTCTGGAACCTATTTCAAAAGAGCTTATGTAAGTACTTGATAAATTATTGGAACGTAGTTCCTTATCGCGACTTGCGAAAGGGGGCTAGACGGAAAAAATTAATACAAAAAGTTGTAACGACACTTTTTGCTATAATTATAAGCCGTGCGGCGTGCGCGTGTTTGTCTGTCTGTCTCTCTCTCTCTCTCTCTCATAGAAAGCAAGCCAGTTATTTTCCTTTCGTCTTTCTATTTCGCATTGAACAGTGTGGTGTCGCGACGGTTATTTTTGTTGAGTTTATACAGGTTTTTAGTACATAATAAATAATAAAAAATAATAACAAAAGGAACTTCGTTCCATCCGGGTGTCCCTTGACACCTCTCAAGTTTTATTAATGGCGGGGTTCTCCTATTTAAGCCATAGAGATGTTTAGATAAAATTTGATAATATGAAGATAATATGTTTTACTAAAATGGTTCTGCAACATTTCTCAGTTGTCGTGACTCCATACTTCGAGCATGTCAAGGAAGCTTGGGAGAAGAGACATGATCCGAACTTCCTATTTTTATTCTATGAAGAACTGACAAAAGTAAGGTAAGGTTCTTTAAAAGACCTTTGATAAATTTTAAGTAGGATTTTTAACAATTTTATTATCATTTTTAAATACTTGTTAGCTGTTACAATTAACAGAAGATATTTTACTGTCAAGATCAGTTAAGGACAAAACTTACCAATAACACATTCTGTGCCCTGCAGGACTTACCGACAGCCATTACACGCGTCGCGGACTTCCTAGGCAAACAGTTGAACGAAGAACAAATGGCTGGCCTATGCGAACACTTGAGCTTCAACAGTTTCAGGAACAACGTATCTGTCAACTTCGAAGATCTCAGGGAATACGGTCTTCTTGCAGAAACTGAATCATTTGTTAGAAAAGGTGAGTCGAACAACAGCTCTCGAAAATAGCTGTTGTTTAAATTCTTTGTTACTCATTTAAATCTATTTGTATAGTCTCCAGGTAGTTGTTCCTGGCTGTTTGTGTATGTGAGTTTAAATGTTTGTAAACGCACCTACGACACAAGAGAAATTCCTAGAGTGGGGCAACATTTTATTTAAAAGAATAAAGAAAGAATATATTAAAATACTAGTAGGTACTTGCAGCTAGCAGTTCAATGGCTTCACACATAGTTCAGTGTTAGGACTCCAACGAGCACGATCCAAACAAGAGTTTGGAGTTTGCAAAAATATAAGTGATTCGAAAGATCGAATCACTATTTTACAACTACGTAACGCTTGCCGAGCTTTGTTCGGATAAAACGACGTTTTCTAAAAATGAAACCTAGCTAGATCGATTAATCGCCCCCGAAACCTCCTGCCTACAAATTTTCATGAAAATCGTTGGAGCCGTTTCCAAGATTCAGATTATATATACATACATATATACAAGAATTGCTCGTTTAAAGGTATTAGATAGATAATAAAAAATGACAGCTCTTTCTGTTTTCAAATCTAGGGTTTATTCTAGTTTTATTTAATGGCTTGTTATACTCGTATTATCAGGAAAGGCAGGCGCTTGGCGAGATTACTTCGACGAGGAGATGACACAACAAGCTGATCAATGGATCAAAAATAACCTGCGAGATACTGACCTGCGCTTTCCGAATACGGATTTGATTGAATTAAAATTATAAATATATAAAGGTATTAGGTAAGGTTGCCTTGATTTTATTTTCCTTTTCACATTTTATGTTAACTTGCTGAAGAAAGGAAGCGTCCACAAAACATAACATCACGCCTGTGTATATTCCTCGAAGAGTGAGGTGCACCTGTTATGTTTTAGTCCCATGTAATAGGGGCGAGCCTATTGCCATCAATCGGGTCAAAATCCAGACTCCGTGCTGCTAAGGAGAAAATTCCTATTGGAAAAACTCAATAACACTTTGCCCAATCTGGGGATTGAACCCACGACCTCCCAGCAGTCGCGCTTGGGACCACTAGACCAACGAAGTAGTCAATATGTAATAATAAATCTGGGTGATACACATTAAGGGAACTTCCCAAATATTCCTAAAAGCATAGTGATCGTAGAAGGATGTGACGTCCGTGCTACGCCGTAGCCTAACGCGTAGCACGCCCTACGACATGTCAAGGACATGATTGGGATGTTTCTTTATTACATTGAATATACCTGAGAACTGTATTTTATTCAGTATAATATTCTGTTGTAATATGGAATGTTATGTTCTACATATTAAGTTAAACGTACCCGGTAACATAGAAGATACCAGACAACGTTTATGAAACTCTTATTGGATATGGGATTGAAATAAATGATAAAGAAAGCCAAAGAAATGATGATGGATGGATTTTGTGAAAGATAATATGGCTAGAAGGAGGTGACTTTTAAGATGACGGCAAATAGAGATGTATGATAGAAGAAGACATAGAATAGAAGACACAGATAAGGGCAGGAGGATAATGATGATGATTGAAATAAATATTAGCACGCTTCTAACCTTTTAACAGAAATAATAATAATGTATTCTATGGTACACAACCACGAACTCAATGGAACAATAATATACTAACCGCTCTTGTAGCAACAGTTTATCTTCTTTCTCTCTCTAAAGCCAGCTTCTTGTCTCAACCTTCACTTGTCCTTTATTTGACCGAATATATTTCATTTAATATCTATAAAATCCCCCTTATCAAGTATTTGACTATTATATGTATCTAGGTACTTAATATTATCTCATATGATTCAACGCGTCACTCTCTCACTGCCTCCCGTACTCCATCAGGCGTCATTTATGGCGTATCAGGCTGGCAGATTGACAGTAAACGAATACTATCTATCCCATTTCAGTTGTTTATCTTATCTTAAATTATTAATCCTCTGCTGTTACCAGTGCCAACTGATTACAGAATTACTGTGAACTGATAACAATAATTATAAAATTACTACGAAGATGCTTAACAATAAAACAAATATTGATATTTACTACAGGGTGGATGGGACATCGACTCGACAACTCGACGACGACACGGTGGTTGGCGCGGTGGTTGAGCCATCGGCTGCTGCGCCGCGTGTTGTGGGTTCGATCCCCACACGGAACAAATATTTGTATGACCTACAGGTAGTTGTTCCGGGTCTGGCTGTTTGTGTATGTGAGTTTAAATGTTTGTAAACGCACCCACGATACAGGAGAAATTCCTAGTGTGGGGCAACGTTCTTATTTAAAAAAAAAAAAAAAAAACTGATTCCTTAAGATTCCATTCAGATCATGATCCTGAAATGTTGAAATATTTTTTGTTTTCTCCTAATTACTACTCAATTATTCCTACGTTTTTCTCTGTTTGTTTTTTGCATGCGTAAGAGATGTGCATCTCTGCTACACCGTGTTCGCGGCAGCCCCAACACCATTCTGGGAACGTTGGCTGATAGGTGGGACTCTCCGATCTTGGGGCGGTGGATACGGCTGCATGCAGTCAAGTAGACATTCCCGGGGTCGGCGTGCCTCACGCTTACAATAATTATGTTACTAACACTAGTTTATAAGTTTACACTGTTACTAACAAATATGGATTGTTTTCTGCAATAAATGTTTATTATTATTTTTTTGTAATTTGATCTGTAAAAAATCATGACTTTTACATTTAACCCAATCAGATTTTTAGTGACAGATGTAAAGTATTACGTTTTTCACAAAAAATCTCATTGGGTTAGATCAAAACCATGATTTTCTCAAGACTTTTAACTGTTTTAAGTATAAAACATACCCGAAATACGTGAAAATGAGGAAAAAGCTGGTTCTTCATTCTTATCATAAAATCGAAAAACTTATAACAATATCTACATTATCTCCAAACATTAGCTGGTGGTCGTACTGATAACATAATATTGGAATAGTCTTTACAATAATTTCATATCTTGAGGTTGTGTTGTTGTCTAATAAAAATGGAGGAACAGAAACAATTGCCGTTTCCTTATGAATTCGAGGAGCTTAAGCCTGAAGAAAAAGCATTGATTAAAACTACTTTCAGCCGTGAGTTTTTATTTTTACGTGTTTCTTGTAGGAAATTGGTCCGGGTCTTGGAATCCAAGGCCCTGGAAGCAAATAAATAGACAAATTTGTTGCTTGCGGACACAAAGATCGGTGAAGAGACATTAGTCAATTTACAGGCCACAGAACCGACATTCTTTTTTCTTTTTGACAAAGAAAAAGAATGTCGGTTCTGTGGCCATTTTTATATTTAATAGGTTTTGAACTTTATCACAAAAGAATAAGGTTCACGTTCAATTGGGAAAATTTGTCAATTAGGGATAGCTTGATGTGCTGTCGTAATTGGAAGGGAAGTTTCTGATTATATCGGGAAAGCAGGCGTATCCTTAAGAAAAGTTTTTAATTTTCATTGATATTGATTGCTATTGTTAAGTGATCGAAATCAAAATTTAAATGAAATTTTATCATCTTTGCTTTATTTATTAGAAATGGAGTGTATATTCTATCCGATAACATATATTTTTATGAGTTTATTGTTGTTTTGTTAGTAAGCAATAAGAAACTTTGTATTTAGGAATTGATTGAACACCAAAGTTATGTAATCATTTTAATATGGTGCTCATTTGTCCCTCAATACTAGATAATTTCTTTGTTTTGTTTATGCGTGCCTACAATGTAGTGGGTAGTAGTGTGAACAAAACACCGTATACTTACTTTTTTTTATTTTAAATTGTAACTGTCCCTAAATAATTAAAAACATTGTAAGTATCGGGTATGGACTGCCTAGTTGGTCTACTGGCTCCAAGCGCGACTGCTAAGCATGAGGTCCTGGGTTCGATTCCCTGGTCAGGCCAAATGTTATCGGATTTGTGTGTGGTTAGAGACAATTGGCTCGACCCTATTACATGGGAGTGAAAGATAACTAGGGAAAATGTGGGTTTTAATATAAGGGCGCCTCTGCCTTAAATGTAATGTAATATCAGATAATGATAACTTTATTATTTGAGTGTTCTACCTATTTCCTCCAGGCATGCCTGCTAGCTACATCCGTCTGGGTCCTAAAGGTTACCTGGTGTTCAAACCTTACAAGAAAGATGCTGCGAATATCTACAACATGCCCCTGAGATCTAGTGATGTCTTCGTAGCCAGTTATCAGCGATCTGGTGAGTAACTAGTTAGTAAATTCTATAAATTGGTCTCGTAAGCAGAATGGTTTTATGTTGAAAAATTAAAAAAAAAACAACTATAGGGTGGTTGATATTTTTTATTCATCGTATCAGTTATTTCGTCGATTTCACTTCCATCCTGTATAGTATACTCAGTAATAACAAGTATCAAGTAATATCTACATATATCAATAAAAGATAATGCTCTCAATGACAAAGCACGTAATGCAATTAAAGCTTACTGTGACCTTTTGAAAATACAATTATTACAATACGATTTTGACAAGTAGGTATGTCTCGGGTCTTGACGTACAATTCTCTGGTCTTCATGACAAGAGAAGCCCCGGGGCCCAAACCCTTATCGCGAGTCAATAACATTCCTTCCACCTAAAAATACCAGACCCTAATGATACGCTGAGCTCATTAATTTATGAACTAAATTTTAATTTTAAATTACAATTCCAGTATAGGACGGTAACGTACTTAGAAGACTATTTAATTATTTACTTCAGGAACTACGTGGACCCAAGAACTAGTTTGGTTGATTGCAAATGATTTGAATTACGAAAAAGCGGCTGAGATACCACTTGTCCAGCGATACCCGTTCTTGGAGTAAGTATACACATCATCTGCCTAGCCTTTTCCCAACTATGTTGGGGTCGGCTTCCAGTCTCACCGGATGCAGCTGAATACCAGTATTTTACATGGAGCGACTGCCTATCTGACCTCCACAACCCAGTTACTGGGCAACACGATACTCCTTGGTAAGATTGTTTGTCAGACTTTTAGGGCTTCGACTACCCATAACGACTGTCAAAGATCTACAAATGACAGCCGGGACCAACGGCTTAATGTGCTTTCCGAGGCACGGAGGAGTCTCGATATGTAACGAACGGTCACCCATCCACAGACTGACCTCGGCAAGCGTAGCTTAACCTTCGATCAACCCGTGCGGCTGTTTTTATTTAGCCACGAGATCCTCGAGTAGGTAAGTATGCACATATAGATATTATTTAAACTCGTCTATTAAATTAAAAGCGTGACCTTAAAATTAATTGATTACAGCTGCTTCATGTTCTTTGATGAAGACACAAAAGATGAATACGTGGACACAATCGCGAAAATAGAAGAAAACTTTGACAGAGAAAAGTTTTCAGAAGCGATAAGTTTCTTGGCTAAGCCAGTCACTTCATTGCTGGCTGCGGCTCCATTGACGGCTAAACGCTTCATCAAGACTCATTTGCCTATGTCCTTGCTACCCCCCATACTTTTGGATACTGCGAAGGTGGTGTACGTGGCCCGGGACCCCAGAGATGTAGCTGTATCCTGCTACCACCACGCAAAATTGTTCAGGCTGTCAGGGTGCCAGGGAGGCTTCAAAGACTTCTGGAAGTTATTCCGCAGGGATTTATGTAAGTAAAGGAAACGTACGTAGTGTTAACTATTCATTCTGAAGACCTAATGTTACGACTACTAATGGAAAAAGCCTACGGCTGCAGGCACCAAACCGGTGTCGGGCATGCTTAATGCTGCGCGTTCTAAACGTGGTGGCGAGGTGAGAGGATCTTGATTTATTATCTAATGATGGAACTCATGAATCGTACGTAGAGGTATGTATAAGGTAGTATGTATGTATTTCCAGAAGGGAAGGCAGTGGTGTACATTACGTCCACATACCGCCAGTCGAAGAGTACATGAAATTAAAAAAAAAAGTTATTATTCTATATATTCACAGTCACACTGACGCCTTATTTCGAGCACGTGAAAGAAGCTTGGGAGAAGAGAGATGATCCCAACATGCTGTTCTTGTTCTATGAAGATTTATCAAAGGTTTGTTGTTTTCAGTGTCAAGCAAAGCCATATTACTATTAGATCTTTGATAACGTATCATGTAGATACAAGCGAAGGTTTCAAGTGCAATATCAACAAATATTGTCAACACGAAGAAATGCGCAATCATTATTTTTACCAAAAAGATTAATAAGGATTCAACATCATGGAGTTTTTTAGCGATTGCTTCAGTAGATAAAGTTTATCGATATGCCAAAAACGAACAGTCGTTTGCATTCGGCTCCAACGGTAATCGGTAGTCCGATTGACCAATGCACCATCACGCCAGATAAACATATGGAAAATTCGTGTTTAAATCAGGGTGTTTGTATCAATGGATAATTGACATGTAAACACCGTAAGGTATATAGTAAAACTCGCCAAATCACAAACTTTCGATAAATTGTGAACCCCTTCACTAACGCATCAAAATTAAATGGTTTCGTAACAGTAACGTAGGCGCCATCTGGCTCGAAGAAACACGTCTTTTAGCTCCCTCCCGTTCTCCAGAGCTCCCATCGACCAATCTGGAGCATGCTTATAAAGCAACGGGTCGATAGTTTCAACGATAATCGGATAAATTGTTAATTCCTGGGCACGACACGTTAAGATTATATCTATTTAATTTTGACGCGTATTATCGTAAATGTTTTGTTCACAGTTTGTCGAGATTTATTATAAACTGTTTACAATTATTCAATATAAACCACTTATAATTATTCAGTGCTATAAACATATAGCCACTAAGGTAGGTAAGTGTATTTCATTTAATGTGCATCAAATATATTTCAGGATTTGCCTGCATCCATTCGTCGCGTTGCAGACTTCCTCGGAAAGCAGCTCAATGAAGAACAAATGAATCGCCTCTGCGATCACCTTAGCATCGCAAACTTTAAGAATAATAAGTCAGTGAACTTTGAAGAAATGAGGGAATTGGGAGTTCTTGCTAAGGACGAAACTTTTATTAGGAAAGGTTGGTCATTTTTCCTTCTCCGGTACAGTAAAATCTTCTTGAAAATACATAATCTTGGTACAGCTTACATGGTTCATAAATAATACCACCCTGTTACTGTCCCACTGCAGGGCTACGATCTCTTCTTATACAGAGAAGACACAAGCATAAATAACCATACTTTTTCAAAGCGGGTTTGCAATTTCGGACTTATAGTAATTTTCAGTGAAGGATAAACTCGTCTAGATAAACTTAGAAAGTAAAAATGAGTTGAAAAAATTAACATGATTACTTGCCCGCATTCGAACCCATCGAGTGACGAGAAATTTACTACTGGGCTATCACGAAATTCCCGCGCCTTCTTCCGTGTGAATTCAACCCTTACAACTTTAACTCCCCTTCGGGGTGGAAGGGCTTTAAAAGGCAGTTTTTGAAAATAAATATCTATATGTTACCTACTTGTCGATAATGTAGCTTTCTAGGGTGAAATAATTTTGAAAATCGGCTGAGTAGATTTTGAGTTTATCTACAATATAAGTTAATGTAATAAGTATTTAAGTAAAAACAAACTTACAACTATAAAAACTTACAAACATACAAAAACAAACAAATCTTTCGTCTTTATAATATTGGTGTAGAAAATTTAATCGGTCGTGTATTTTTCTCAGGTAAAACCGGCGGGTGGCGCGCATATTTCGACGAGGAGATGATACAAGAAGCAGATCGATGGATCGAAGACAACTTGCTAGATACTGATCTGCGATTCCCACACATGAAACATTAACAGCTTTTATTAAGCAACAAAAAAAAATCGTTTTATTAAATTGTGAACCTTTTCCTTAAATCGCTGCGTTTTACAGAAAAACGTTGTAGGTACACAGATTTGTTTATTTCCTATTCTAAAATTCGAAGTGAAGTGAATGTCAGCAATCAATCTGCTCCGAAGGCTGATCCGATTGTCTTTTATGTTATTCACTATTTTTAAGTCTGCCATGTGCTGGTAACACAGAGCCTTTTGTTAAGACGGTAAATAAAACTATTAAATAGTCAGAAAAGGTATTTATAAGGCAGATGTAAACGGACCGCTGACCTTATTAATGATGTTCTTCAAAAATATCAGGTGCGTAGTAATTGCAACCGGCGTGCATGAGTATGTAAGTATAGATGTAGCAGGTTGCATCCCGTAGTTTCTGCCTATCCCCATGGGTAAAAGTCGTGAGTATGTTTATCAAGTAGATAATCCTCAGCAGCCTTAAGCAGTATGCTGCTGGACTGCCATGTGAAATTTTCGCCACGTCCAAAGGCACGCACGGTGCTTGTACACGTAACACATGACGGAACCCAATACAATTTCTATTTAAGCTTTTATTGGTATACAACATTCGCTCTTCACTGTACACAATATTTATCCTTGTACGTAGGTGTAAGATTAATATTAATATTAAGATAAGATTAATTTATTCCCATTAAACAAGTGCACACTACTACATAATGGTAATGCGTACTCGTATTATATGGAAGGAAAAACAAGAGATAGTGCACATTATCTTTTGTTTCATCAGTTCAACATATTATTTTTGCCGCAATTCGCATTCAAATCAAAGCCCCGTGCATGTGAAATTTGACAAAATTTAACATATAAAAGTTTTAATATTTTTGTGTGGAACCCTAAATCTGTTTGTAAAATAATACTCCTTAACAGATCAGCTATCTGATAGTGAAAGTTCCACCAATATCGGTCCAGCCTTTTTCAGATTACCTCAAATAAACAGACAGACAGACAGACCAAAATGCCAAAACTACCGTATAAACTTTCGTATGCGTTTAGTAAGAACGTAGTGTTCTTTTGATATTACAAACAGTATTATTTTATTTATTTGTATATATTGTATAGAATATGTTAAATTCAAAATAACAAGCTATGTCAAGTACCTACTTATGTTACGTACACAAATTCTCTGCTAACAACCGGACACCAGGTACAGAAATTATCGTCACTTCTGCAGGCATAGGTACTCCCTTGCAACAGTCAGATACCCGCTGCTGGCCAGAGGTGGAAGTAGGCCGAAGTTCAGTGCTGTGCGGTACGGTGACGTCACTGGTAGAAAAAGGGCGCTGCCGTCCGACTTGTTAGGCACACCAGAGGCGAAGCGTCGCAACGGTATTCAGTCTGCAGGAAGCCGGGCGTGACAGCTTGTGCCGTGGTAGCTTGAAGTGCAAAAATAAAACCAGGAAACCACCATTCCAGCTGCTTAGAACTCGATAACTTCCGTGCTGGGGTACTACCGACGACAGCGAGAAGAAATACCTATTTGGTTGTATTAGTTTTGACGTGGTGATACTGACCAGAACGGGGTTTTCACATTTAGCAAGTTTTCTTTTGCTCAAAGAAAACAGGAAAAAATATATAGTTAGGAAACAGTTACAACGTTAAGAATTTAAATTTTAAAGATTAATATGATAGTTGAAGGTAGAAGAAAATGAAGTAGCATGATACAGCGTTACACAATATTTATCCTTGTACGTAGGTGTAAGATTAATATTAATATTAAGATAAGATTAATTTATTCCCATTAAACAAGTGCACACTACTACATAATGGTAATGCGTACTCGTATTATATGGAAGGAAAAACAAGAGATAGTGCACATTATCTTTTGTTTCATCAGTTCAACATATTATTTTTGCCGCAATTCGCATTCAAATCAAAGCCCCGTGCATGTGAAATTTGACAAAATTTAACATATAAAAGTTTTAATATTTTTGTGTGGAACCCTAAATCTGTTTGTAAAATAATACTCCTTAACAGATCAGCTATCTGATAGTGAAAGTTCCACCAATATCGGTCCAGCCTTTTTCAGATTACCTCAAATAAACAGACAGACAGACAGACCAAAATGCCAAAACTACCGTATAAACTTTCGTATGCGTTTAGTAAGAACGTAGTGTTCTTTTGATATTACAAACAGTATTATTTTATTTATTTGTATATATTGTATAGAATATGTTAAATTCAAAATAACAAGCTATGTCAAGTACCTACTTATGTTACGTACACAAATTCTCTGCTAACAACCGGACACCAGGTACAGAAATTATCGTCACTTCTGCAGGCATAGGTACTCCCTTGCAACAGTCAGATACCCGCTGCTGGCCAGAGGTGGAAGTAGGCCGAAGTTCAGTGCTGTGCGGTACGGTGACGTCACTGGTAGAAAAAGGGCGCTGCCGTCCGACTTGTTAGGCACACCAGAGGCGAAGCGTCGCAACGGTATTCAGTCTGCAGGAAGCCGGGCGTGACAGCTTGTGCCGTGGTAGCTTGAAGTGCAAAAATAAAACCAGGAAACCACCATTCCAGCTGCTTAGAACTCGATAACTTCCGTGCTGGGGTACTACCGACGACAGCGAGAAGAAATACCTATTTGGTTGTATTAGTTTTGACGTGGTGATACTGACCAGAACGGGGTTTTCACATTTAGCAAGTTTTCTTTTGCTCAAAGAAAACAGGAAAAAATATATAGTTAGGAAACAGTTACAACGTTAAGAATTTAAATTTTAAAGATTAATATGATAGTTGAAGGTAGAAGAAAATGAAGTAGCATGATACAGCGTTATCAGCAATTTCTGAAGCTATTCCTAAATGGTGCTTATCTAATGAAATAATTTAAGCATAATAAAATTCCTTATTTTATAATAAGGATTTTATTATAATAAACGATACATTTAAATAGTAGTACACAGAATAATATCGCGTAAATATCGCAGCATACGAGTATGCTGCGATAGGAGCCTTTTGGCCTCGCACAGGTCCTTTTAGATTATATTTTTATTTGATTTTTTATTATTTGTTGTTTAGATTTTAGTTCCTTTTTCTTTTGTGTTTTTTATTATCTGTACGTGTCCCATATAAGTGAATTTTCTTTCTTTCTTTTCTTTAATAACAGTTGGCAAGAAAATGACTTGATGAGCGGTAATCAGCGCAATTTGTGTGCTATTCAAAACTTACCCTAAATCGGCATTACTACTGATAACATAATAGGTTTTAATATACTATTAACGTGGATAACGGTCCTGCACGCTAGGGCGCCCGACAGGACAAAAGGAATATGTGCACTCTCACATCAGCCTAGAAGCGACTGACGTGGACTCCCGTCGGCTCCGCGGGCGTAATCCCGTTCACATCATTCATTCTATGCGAACACTCGCCCCGCACAACAAAGAACAAAGCATTAATTTCGAATGTAATGTCATTCAACAAACCAACCAAGACAAACTTGATTATGCATGTAACGTTCCGTTAAAGCGTATCTTCTTCAAAACAAAGTTCGTTGTATATGTTCTTAGAGAAGTTAATTTTGTAGGTAGATATAGTAGTTGAAAAGTCAGAGGGGCACAATGTTTTTTACTCGCCTGGACTAGTCAATTGCAGGGCATAGGCGTAAAGAGAGAATTTCAAATATCGAAAAGCATGTCTCACCATGTGTTGTCAGTAACAGAAAAGTCACCATCATACTAAACTTTAATTTATCCAACATTACCTTCACACTTATTGCATTGTTATTTTGACATCAAATAACATGAAATTCTCTGTTTATTATATCTTGAACAAAACATTGTTGAGCTTTCAAACATTATCGTTAGAACGTAAATAGTGATTATTTACGTTCTAAAATGGCTGTAATATATGGGGACGAACGGACAGACGGGCAGAATAATATATAAAGGATCCGTTTTTACCTATTGCCATGCTATTTCGATCAGATCCTGCCTCTCGTCTCCCAGCGACACTCTGACACTCGCGACACTTAAACTGTTTAGTAAACTCATGCAATATCTGGCCGTGTGTGCGTCACCTCATAAAAATCCTCACCCGAGGCATAATTAGTTAATAAATAAAACCCATGCAGCTAAATAAAGTCACACAAGTTTGAAACACTCAGGCCATGGGGTCCGTGTGCCCATTTAGTTTTTCGAGAAATCGCGAAGCGTTTGGTCGACTCTTCACGTGACCAGAGGGCTGGCCTTTTTTTTGGCCAAAGAATCAGCATTGCCATTCAACGAGGCAATGCTGCCAGTCTTCTGTGCACTTTTCCCGTTGGCAGCGATGCGGATGAATTTTTCGATGCCCTGTGATTTTTTACTTAATTTCTTCATATATTAATAGTTGTATCGTTTTAAAGACACACTAATTTGAATTTATGACAAGATTTTACCTTTTAACAAATCTCAGAATTGCTTTCATCTCTGAGTTGTGCACAGTTTGAGCGAAGTGGAAAAGTCTGAGGGCCACTGCTCAAGGAAGTGGAGGCCGTTCCAATACAATCGAAAATGACTCGTGCGCCGATCTAGCACCTTGAGATGCAATGCATATCACGTTAAAATAAAACCGGCTGCGCTGCGGCGCCCGTTGCTCATACACAAGTAAACAAAACCTTAAGGACAAACAACGTGGAACCGCTTTACAAATTTATTTCAACCTTAAGCAGTGTCAATAACTCAAATCCCGCAGTACTACGCCCACAGTCGCAGGCGCAGCTTGTGTTCACTCTCACTTCACCGCGCTATTTAGAACGGAACAATTATTTTAATAGACGTAAATAAATATTTCTTGTTAGTAATATTAAAAAAACCACCATAACTTGGTCATTGGAAAGTGTTGAAATGGATTCCGAAAACCTGTTTCCTTTGGAGATAGAAGATGTGGAGCCTGGACTGACAAAAAAATTGTTGGAATGTTTTACTGGTAAGATAATTTATATGGAAGAATTTCTTTTGCATTTATAAATGAGACCAATGATTTAGTTACAGTTACTTTTGAGTAAGCAACTGGATTGCTTGAGACGTCGTGTTTATATTACGATAGTTACTCGGAGTTGCTTTGTTATTTATTGCCTATAAATAGACACAATAATTTATTCAGATATAAGTTAATAAAGTTAACGTTAGTAAACATAAGTAGCTGTATGTTATGAGATTAAGTCAACGACAGTATATTTTTGTAATGCGTTTGGTTTTGTTATTGTTTGTTATCAACACGCGTTACATCTAATTACCCACTTAAAGTGTAATGACCGCGTAATGACGTGACGGGCTTTTATGTATATTAGGATTGAGTTGAGTAGCGGTTAGAATCAGGTGAATAACCAGCAGACTTAAAGGGCAAACCTAGGGTTCCACAGGGAGCTATAATTGGCCCCTTCCAATGTTTTCCTTTTTGTATATTTTCCTAAAAAGTTGCTGGATAAATACGATAAGATATTTAGTACCGCACATGCAAAAGATGGGCACTCTTGCACACCTGCAGACCCTCAGGTCTATTTCAATAGTCACTTTTAATCACTACTTGATAAATATCCGTATACTGACATAAACAACGATACAACTAATGTCCGTATATAAGTTTTTATCAGTTCATTGACTTTAGTAAAGTGGGACAGTGGAGTTTTTTGCCACTTCTTCTCCACACGAAACTACCTTTTGGAAAGAGCAACTAGAATAGTTCAAGTATTTTATTTTTACTTTGAATTTGACGTTCAGAAGTGCCTTTTTAATGTTCTAATTAAAATAAATGATTCGACTTTAACAATAGAGTAGAATAGCATGTCTAGTTTGTTTTCTGTATACCGAAAGAGTTGCATTGTTGGTTTAGGTGGTCGCAAGCGCTACTGCGGTGCATGAAATCCTGGGTTCAATAATTTCCGGGTTGGTCAAAGCATTATTAGGTCTTTTCAGTAGCTCGATTGATGTCGTGTCGGTGCTATTACGACCAACCGAACACTCTCGCTTGCCCTCTATTACACGGGGCATCAACATAACTGGCGAAATATGGGTGTATCTACAATAGGTACACCTCTACCCAATCCCTTGGGGATTGCGGGCGTGATGCGATGTTTATAAAATTTATAGAAGAAAATGACTGCGACAAAATATATAAAATATGTAGGTAGTACCAACAACAGAAATATTAATAGAAAGCATGGATTCAAAAATCAAAAGCAGAAAATATATACCTAAGCTCCTACCACTAAGTAATACACTAAGTGAATGTTATACTATTCAGTGCAGTTGTACAATACTTGGGTAGATAAATGCAATTTATTGAATGAATTAATTGAAACACGAATAGCGGAAACTGGCTGCAAGGTCTACCAAATTGGTTTCCCCGGACGTAATACTTTCGATCACAGTGATTGTATCTATCAAGGTCCAATAGAGCCAATCAATAATTCGATTTTACATGTATAGCTTTATTTAATGGGTAGGTACAGAATCATAGGTACTATAGATAGTAGTGGTTCTTGTTACATACTCCTTTTGCTTCGTTTAAATTCTTAAACTTAAACGAAGCAAAAGGAGTATGTAAGGACCGTAGTTACATAACGCCACCTCGTTATGCAGGTTCGCCTACCCCCATGGGGAAAAGGCGTGAGTTTATGTAGATATGTATGTATGTATGATCCTTGAACACACGGCTACATATCAAGCTATACATTTCCAGTTTATGACCACCGTTGTGGCGCGGCGGGCGAAGGTCCGCCTGCGACGCAAGAGGTTGCGGGTTCGATTCCTGCCTTGGGACAAATGTTTGTACGATCTACAAAGATTTGTTCCGGGTGTTCTGGGTGTTTCTTATGTATAATAAAAAATATCTATCTATGTAATGTATTGTATTAAGTATATCAGTCATCTAGTACCCGTAACACAAGCTCTGCTTAGCTTGGGGCTAGATGATGCTGTGTGGATTGTCCAGCATTATTTATTATTATTATATTTTAAGCTGGCCTCTCATTGTATGGAAATCCTATACAATGGAATCGTATAGTCGTAATGCCGTGTCTACCTACTTACTTGGTACTGTAGACTGGGTTATTTTAGGGTTGTCAAATACTATTATTTGACAACAGTAAAATAACCCGGTCAGCAAAGTCTATGGCTGATTTAATTAGGTATGTTTATTAACTTTATCCATCGTTTACAATCAAAGAATCTTCTCTTAGATGGTCGACATTTTTCATCATCTAGACTATTGTAATATTTCCTGAGTGGTTGAAACCATAGGGAACCAAGGTTCTACCAGCCTTTATACAATAAGGTCTGTTATTGCAGTAAACCTGTAGAGTACCTAACCAGTTCCCGTTTAACCTAAATGCGCGACCAAAGGAGGGAGAGGGAGCCGTAGTATTGAGATTTGATCTGATCTCGATTTTCAATGACTCCCATCTGTTCGCATTTGAATTATTTACTCGTTAAATGCGTGTATCAATCATGAAACTATTTCTATTATGTATTTACCTAGTTATTCAATATTACTTAACGGAATTCAAGACTTGTTTTTTTTCTATTTTGTTTATTTTAAGTTCATTTTTTACTCTGCTTTTTTTTGTTAAAGTTCACGTTTTACGCAGTTGGGTCTTTTTTTGTTGTACGTTTTTTGCAAGATGGTCTTTCTCTATCGGCATTTTTTATTCAATTAATTAATTGTTTGTTTCCAGGTGAGATGACAGGGTTCGTCCGCGTCGGCCCAAAGAAATACTTCTTCCCTCAAAAGTACAAGCAAGAAGCTGCGAACATCTACAACATGCCACTCAGACCAGGTGATGTTTTCGTCACTAGTTATCCACGATCTGGTAAGAACCTGCTGCATAACTTTTTTTTTCCTTTCATATTTATTCCAGCCTGTGTTTATTTATTACTAGCAGTTTGCCCGTGACTTCGCTTTCGTGGATTCCCTTCTTTTTCCTTCGAATTTTAACATCTCCACCTCCTTTGAAGCGTAGTTTAAAAAAATGTAGCTAGAAAGCTTCACTGTTAGAAAACAGTGAAAAAAAAAATTTGGTTTATTATTTCCGGAGCTTACCCCCTACATACAAACTTACAAACAAATTTTACCTCTTTATAACTAACCGTTGCTACGTTGTTTAAACACGCTAAATTATAGAACTACCAGTCAGATTTGAAACATTATTTTTGCTTTTGATAGTCCCATTCTTGAGGAAAGTTGTCATGGGATCTCCGACTAATGGTGGTAGCAGAAATGAAGCTAAGGGAAGTTCCCAACCGGACCTGTCAAAGCTGAATGATGATGAGTTACAGAACATAACTAGCCGTATTTACAAACGGAAACAACCGCACGACGATATATCAGGGCAATTCCAAAAGTTCCAAGACCATATTTCAACATTGCTGACAAATTTCACTACTGAACAAAAGGAAATGAATGTAAAAATAAGAGATGATGTTGCATCCATAAATGAACAGTTAAAAGACATTAAGTCGACCACTAATAAATTGGCCCAGGAGCAAGAAATTCTAAAAACCGAAATAACAAACCTTAAAATTTCCAACAGTACTACCGCTCAGAAGATAAATACACTTCAGACTGACGTTGATCAGCTGAAAATTACCTCAAAGAATGCGATTGCTAACATTACTCCAAATCTGACTTATTGCGAGGACTTATTGTCGGAAATACAAGAACGCTGTCAAAGAAACAAGAACTTAGTTATTGTTGGCATATCTGAACTTCATTCTGCCAACACGGCTTCAAGACATGACCATGACAAGGAAGAAGTTATTAAAGCAATTAGCAATATTACCTTAGATTGTCCTCAACCAATTAAACTTCATCGCCTTGGTAAATATGATATAAAAAAAAGTCGTCCTATTAAGATATATTATGCATCGGAAGACGGACCCAAACATATATTGCGTAATAAATCAAAGCTGAATGACAAATCTATTAAAATTTATCCCGACCAAACACCCCAGCAACAAAGCTACTTAGAAAACCTCCGGAAAGAACTCCAGCAGCGCACAGAAAATGGTGAGACAAACTTAATTATTAAATACCTGAAAGGCGTTCCAAAAATTACTCAGGCTGAATCAAAAAACTGACAGTAACGACATCACAAAAGAGCCCACAAGTGGAAACACAAAATACCATTACTTACCAGATAACAGACAACTATACTAATATTATCACTACTACTAAATCTCTGAGATTCCTATATATGAATGCTCGAAGCATTGTCAAGCCAGGCAAACATGATGAACTTAAATGTATTGTGGAATCCTTCCATGATGCTATACATGTCGTAGTTCTAACCGAGACGTGGATCAAATCAGATGAAGAGGCACAACGACTGCAATTACCAACCTATACCCATTACTACAACTTCCGAACAAATACCAGAGGAGGAGGAGTTTCCATTTATGTACACAATTCTCTAAAGCAAACCTTCATCGAAGAAAAAACTGAAGATGAAAACCACTTCCTTTGGGTCCACCTGGAAAATTTTTCTCTTGATATTGGAGTTATTTACAAACCAGAACGGACGAATGTAACAAGTTTCCTAGACACCTATTCATGCTACCTACAAAAGATAAAAAGAGCTATTATATTTGGGGATTATAACCTCAATCTGCTTAAACCTGATAGAAACGTGAAAGAGTATAAAAATTTATTAAAAGAAGATGGCTTCACAATATTAAATAGGATTGCTAAAAAACATTGCACACGAGAAACTTCAACTACGAACACTATCCTAGATCATGTTAGTACAAACCTGCAAATCACCGACTACAACTTTCATTTGGCTGTTATTGAGTCATCGTTTTCAGACCACAAACAAATTTACTTTGAAATTAAAAGATTATACCCAGAACTACTGCAGAAGATGAAATACAAAATAACTGATTACGCAAATCTATACAAAACTATAAAAGAAAACAAGTTTGAAAATGAAAATGATGACTATTTGGCACTTGAAGAGTACTTAAAATCTGTGATCAACAAAAATAAAACTGAAAAGACGAAGATTCTTAACCCACCTAAAACCGATTGGATAAACAAAGACATAATTAAAACTATCAATACTAGAAATGAACTGGGTAAGAAAGTAAAAGAGAATCCTGAAGACGCAGAAATAAAGAGCAATTTTATAGCCGAACGAAATAATGTGACAGCTGTTATCCAGAGTGCAAAGAGTTCTTATTATCTAAAATCTTTCAAAAATTGTATTGGAAAGCCTTTTAAGATGTGGAAGTTGATTAATAATATAACTTGCAATAAAATAAAAACTAACTCAGCCCCTACTATACTTGAAGGTCCGATTACCGATACAAAACTTATATGTGAGAGTTTCAATCATTACTTTTCAACAATCGGTACAGTGCTGGCAAGTGAAATCCAAAAATGTAATCAAAATAATGCAATTGATACGCTTTCGAGACTGAATACAAGTACTCAGGCTGGTGTAGAACTCACAGAGTTGTCACCAACCACTACTAAAGAGGTTTCAAAAATTATTGACGAATTGAAAACTAACACGAGCACAGGCATCGATGGCATCAGTACTAAAATAATTAAATGTATTAAAGATTTACTTTCGGAAGACTTAACAAAATGCATTAACAAAAGCCTTCAAGAAGGAATATTTATAATAAATATTAAATAAATAAATAATATTAGAATATTTTATAATATTTCCTGATACATTAAAAATCGCCAAAGTCACACCAATACATAAAACCGGAAACAACGCAGATGTGAGTAATTATCGTCCAATATCGGTCTTACCGATTATTTCTAAAATATACGAAAAAATCGTTCATAATAGGTTACAAGCTTACTTAAATTCTATAACTTTTATTTCCAAAAACCAATATGGCTTCCGACAGAAATCAAACACCCTATCCGCGACTATTGACCTTATTACTAACTTAAAAACTAACATTGATAAAAAACAGATAGCTCTTGGGATCTTCATTGATTTAAAAAAGGCGTTTGATACTGTAAGTCACAAACTTCTTCTTAAAAAACTGGAAAGTATCGGTATTACTGGCTCTGCATTAAAAATATTAAATTCTTATCTTACCAATAGGTACCAAGTAGTCGGTATCGGTGAACATCGAAGTGAACCCAAACCCATTACCTGTGGAGTACCACAAGGTTCTATACTAGGACCCCTATTATTCCTTATATACATCAACAATATTAATGAAATTGGACTTAAAGGAGTTATTTCACTGTATGCCGACGATACTAGTCTTTTTTATTTTGGTAGTAATATGGAAGGTATTGTTAAAGAAGCACAAAGTGACCTAAATAAACTATCTATCTGGTTCCAATGCAATCTGCTTACTATAAATGCTAGTAAAACCAAATACATGATATTTAGTGCTAAAAATAAAAAGCTTCATACACATGATGAATTAAATATAAATGGTCAACCGTTAGTAAAAACAAATACTGAGAAATATTTAGGTCTTACTCTTGATGATAAACTTACAATGAAACCTCACATTGAGAAAGTAAGAAAAAAGATATCATCACTGACCGGTGCACTTAGAGGAATTGTCCGATGTCTCCCACTAAGGGTCAGATATATTATTTATAACTCGATGGTTAAATCACATCTCGATTATTTAATCGAAGTATGGGGAAGTGCTGCCAAAACTCACCTTAAAAAGCTACAAACATCTCAAAATAAAATGATTAAAGTCTTATTCAATTATGATTACTTAACATCTTCTCAAAAGGTTTACAAAGAAACAAAATTAATGAATATCGGTCAAATTTATAAATATAACACTTGCATACTTGTACGTAAAATAATGAATAGAGACATACACACACAAATAACATTTACAAAAAGAATGCAAATTCAAAAGCGCATTACGAGGCAGGCTAACCATATAATTTTAAGAGCACCGAGGACAAACTACGGTCGAAAGACTGTCGTATATGAGGGGGCTGAACTCTATAACTCTTTACCTAAAGTAATCAAGGAATCGAAATCACTTCCAACTTTTAATAGATTATTAAAACACCACCTAAATAATTTATAAATTCTAAGTTTTGCCGTTTTTGTTTATAACTTAATTTTAGTTTATTACCAAGCGAAATCGTCGCTTATTGTATCTTAATTATTATGTTTTTCCTCATAGAAGTGAATAATGTATTCTTTTTGAGCGAAATAAATGTCTTAAACCGTAAGTTTTACTTAGACTATTCATCATACCCTTAAGAGCGGGTGAATCTGTGGAGCTCCACATCAATCTACCCCAATGGGTTACATTTCTTTGATAGTTTTTTCAACTTTATCGCAAAAGAAATAAGGGTCATGTTCAATTGGGAAAATTTCAGTTTGGGGTACCTTGATGTGCTGGCGTCTGCTCTATTCTGCTTTAATTGGTTTAAGTATACATGTACATATTTTATTTTAGGAACTACATGGACGCAAGAGTTGGTTTGGATGGTAGCAAACGATCTGGATTACGAAACCTCAAACGCAACGCCACTAACTGAACGCTTTCCATTTTTAGAGTGAGTTCTTTACTTATTAATTTGCAGAAGCTAACGTCCACCTCCCTAATCTAGTGGCTGCTGATTGTGGTGGTCCAGGGTTCAATCCCCAGGGCCGGTGAAGTGTTGTTGGGTAGGTCACTACGAAAACATAAGTTTGGAGTTCGATGAACAACGGCGCAGTTGGCGCAGTAGCTGAGCGATCGACTGCTGCGACGCGGGTCAACCTTTTAAAAAAAGTGTACTCGGTTAATAGGTAAGGTACCTATCCGCCATTTTATGGTAAATGGCAAAATGTGAGTGTACAATAAATCTCTATCTACCACTTCCAGAATATACAGGCGGAAATAATAATACGTAGCGTACAGTACATTTTTGGACACAGCAATCACTCAAGCATTAATTCGTAAGAAAATTCTGACGTAATAATAATAACATTTAATAATAATAGTGACGCATAAAAAAATAACAATAATGACGTGCATGACAGTTAGTCGTTAGCCGTGGAATGGCACCGACTCCGACCTGCTGACTTTCTGGTTTTGTCTTTTACTTCGGAAGCAAAGAGCCTAATTACAGCACTTAATGTAATTAGGCTTGTTTTAACCAAAGACAATGGTAACGCTTTCTCTTTAAAAATCAAGAATTCGTCACATTATGTAGAATAAAAAAACGGTCAAGTGCGTGTTAGACCACACACAGTGATTCCTTAGTCTGGTTGAATTATAACGCATGCACAGTATTAATTTTATTTGCCCACTGCTTAAATTAATAACAGAGTAATGCCTATAGTTGTGACTTTATTTATTTATTTTATTGGTTTACCAAAAATTGAACTTTAGAAGCGCATATCGGCCTACAGATAGTTGTTCCGGGTCTGGCTGTTTGTGTATGTGCGTTAAAATATTTGTAAACGCACCCACAATACAGGAAAAAACCCTAGTGTGGAGCAACGTTTTTAAAAAAAAGAAAGAAAGATAAATATCTCACTAACTGGAGATGTCACTTTGAAGTCACATCGAAATCTTTGTTTTGTTTAATTATGATTTCTATCAAAACCCATTGACTTATGTACAATCCAATTTAGCTTTTCATGCCTCAGTTAATTAAATATATGGGGATTGGGGAGCGCCACCCCCAATTCTTTTTTGTTATTTTACCATCCGTTTGTATACTAGTACAGAGGCCAGCACATCAAACTACCCCAATCTGTCAAAATTCTTTGATAGATTTTCAACTTTACTACAAAATGATAAGGTTCGTGTTCAGTTGGTAAAATTTGACAGTTTGGGATGGCGAAGATGTGCTGGCATCTGTACATTGAAGACACCTTTCTTCCAAATTAAATCGATATAGTGCCAATCATTCCGGGTTTAATAGCAATGCAATATCAGATGGATAGACGGACAGAAACCAATGGCAACGGACCGAAATCGTAAGGGTTCCATTTTCGCCATTTGAACCCTAATAATCGTACTATTTTGTGGGTTTACGGTTCACTGTTCTTCGTCTACGCCACGATCCTTCGAACAGTTAATACCTACTGTCCATTTTCACGTTGGAAGTAAAACCGATTACTGATCACTGCTTGCCAGACAATTTTGGTCATTTTAAATATTTCATAAAAATGATAGAACCTTCATGTTACTTTTGCAGGTTTTCAATATGCGTCCATCCAGAAAACAAAAAGAAGTTCATAGAAGAGAACAGTCATAGCGAAGAGAATCTTAAGTTACTGGAAGAAGTCTGTCAAGCGGCCACGGAACAGCTCGCAGAAGCACCATCTCCGAGGTTTATAAAATCTCACATGCCTGTGTCACTGCTGCCTCCCACACTACTCGACACGGCGAAAATGGTATACGTAGCCCGGGACCCAAGGGACGTTGTTGTGTCGTTCTACCATCTGAACCGGCTGATGAGAACGCAAGGATACACAGGAGATTTCAAAACTTTTTGGAACTTCTTTAAACAGGGTTTGCGTAAGTTCGTGTTTGATATATTATAATAGTAGTGTGACTGCCTCGTTGGTCTGTCAGGCAGGGAGGTCCTGGGATTGATTCCCGGGTCTGGCAAAGTGTTATTGGGTTTACCATCTGTAATTTCTTTGTAGCAGCCTGGAACCTGGATTTGTGCCCGTTTGATAGCAATGGGCTCGCCCCCTGTTACATGGGACTTAAACATAACTAGCGAAATGTTGATGGGTTATAGGTATGCCTCTGCCTAACACTTAGGAGATTGCAGCGTGATGTTATGTTATGTTGTTATTATAGTAGGTTTTAACCTAACAAGACGCAACGTATAATTTCCTGATACAAGGAAATAGTTAATTGCTCGTAGCAAATAACGATCGGTTTTATTCATATCCGTAATTTCAATTAATTATTAAGTTGTTTATGCAACGCAAAGATTGAGAATATAACGCGGCACATCTAACTGGCTGAGCTGTAGTTTAAGTAGTGTAGTGTAGTGGAAGAACAGTTATGATATAATTCAGAGACGTGGAAAAGTTATCAAAGGCGTCGAACCTTTCGTTGTTACATGGCATTTGATGTCATAGATATTTACTGTGGGCTGCCGTTTCTAGTGACCTGTCCAGTGTACATTTTTTTCTATGTACGAGTAAAGTAAAAACTGGAGTCGTTTTGTATTATGGCGGATCAACGTCTACCACATTGTACAGCTTGTACGTGGTTGACCACAGTTCTAACTTTTTTTATTTGTACCGAAATTGAGTATCCTCATAGATGAGGGGGTCTGTGAGACTCTTACTGAATAAAACTGCCCTGGTGGTGGCTCACACCTCCGCCGTGAGTCGCGGGATCGCAACTGCCCACAGTTCTAAGCTGACTTAACCCATTTGACTGTAACTGCGACCAGTTTCAATGTTTCGATGACAATCCGGCTGAACATTAATTCCCTGCAAAACAAAGCCACTCCGTTTTTTTATCCACTAGCCGCTTTGTAACGCGGCGAATTCTGAAGGCTCTGAAATAACTATTTATTCATTTGCGTTTTGTTTCAGATCACTGGACACCATATTTTGAACATTTGAAAGAAGCTTGGGAGAAGAGAGAACACCCTAATATGCTGTTCTTGTTCTACGAAGAGCTTTCAAAAGCAAGTATAACCCATAAACCGTTCAGATTGGATTTTACCGACAAAAAATCCTGTATTTGTCGAATTTGTTTTCTTGGTTCTACCAAAAAATAGCTCATTTAGTCAGTGTCACAGGGTTTTTTCATCAACAAAGGGCCGACAGAACTAACCTAATTCCTAAATATTGATGCGTGGATTGTGAGATGTTTTGTTAATAAATGTATGTTATTTTTCTTCCAGGACCTACCGACCTCAGTTCGTCGAGTGACCAAGTTCTTCGACAAAGAATATACAGACGAACAGATAGATCGCCTGTGCGACCACCTCAGCATCGACAACTTCAAGAACAACACCTCAGTCAACTATGACGTCATGAAGGTGGTCGGGATACAGATACCCGGCGAACAGGCTTTTATCAGAAAAGGTAACCACACCACATACCAGTTACCACGCCATAAAGTCGCCCACGCCATTCGAAACTGAATATTATAGACTTTTGATGTTAATTCTGTAATTATATTGCTGTACGGGTCAATCGAAGGTTGAGCTACGCTGGCCGAGGCTGGTAGGTGGACCGTGACCCCTCCGTGCTTCCAAAACATGTTTAGCCTTTTGTGCCCGTTTTAATATGAAGATTTTTGACAGTCGTTACGGGTAGTCAGACTCCCGAATGTGACATCCAGTCTTACCAAAGAGTATCGTGTTTCCCAGTAGTATTGAATAGAATAGAATAAATATATTTGCATCGAATGTAGGCACATACAGGTGAGCTGTTGTAGTTGTGACTGGAAGCTGACCCTAGCTTAGTTGGGAAAAGCCTATGAAGGATGTCGACTAATATATTTTGTATTCTGTGTGGTATCAGGCAAAGCGGGAGGTTGGCGCGACTATTTCGACGAGGAGATGACAGAACAAGCTGAGCGGTGGATAAAGGATAACCTGCGAGATACTGACCTACGCTTCCCACATATGCAATCTTAAAGGAGTCTATCAAGATGACCTCCACGCTACCTATAGAGTTCAGGGATGCTTATAGTCTCAAAAAAACCTGTACCGAAATAGTGCTCAATTACGTATATCGTTTAGTATATACATATATGTATAATACTCAGTTTAGTGTGGTAGTCTTGAGGCGTTAAGGCAGGATCCGATGACCAAACTCGCATGTGGCTTTTACCAAGAAAGGGAATTTCTACGTTAAATCTATGTGCTAAGGCCCGTCGTTATTACGGAAGCTCACACATAACTTACAAGTTTTTAATAATACTTGGGTCTTGGCTGTCTCTTTTTTTTTGAGTTTCAATAAATGCTTTAAACTCGTCATGAACGAAGAGGAGCATTACTTAAAACTCATTTCATAATTTGTTTTCTAAACCTACGAAAACAAAAGATAATCGTCTTCAATACAATCTACACTTTTTCTAAAGTCTTGGAAAGCGGAAACTAAAATTTTCCTAAAATAATTATGATTACAATAGAGAACTAAAAATAGATTGAAATTAAAAAATATATAAGTAGTTTTGGAAATCGGTAGCACAATGAAAAAAACAAAACCATACTTTTCGAGCATTGAGTTCTTCTCTGTATGAGAAGAGGCCTTTGCCCTGCAGTGGGACAGTAATAGGCTGGTATATTGTATTATTATATTATTATTGAGTACCTGTTTTGTATTCGCTTCTCTAAAAAAATAATAAGCTGGTTGTTTTTTTTTATGTTATTTGATATAAGTTACTCTATGTAGATACGTATATCTTCTGGCAATACTCACCGCCATGTAGACTTGTGGCAAATTTGTAATAATAAAAAAATATTTAACATAAAAAAGGTATTGGTTTTATTGTCAACCTCTCAACATATTAACCGATTAATTGAATATCAGTTGCCCCGCCCCCAGCGAACATTTATTACCTTGCCTACATTTTTGCGTACAATGTAAAGTAGAATTAATAAATCTACACATATAAAGTGGTGTACCACAAACCCCTAATTAGTTGTCTCCTAGTATCTACTATAATATATGAATAAAAAATAAAAGTGATGAACTATCCTAAATCAATCAGAGTGGAACCTCAGATATTCCTGATTCATTTCTCAATATCTACTGTAGACCGAGGGTATAAAAGCCAGCAAAATAATTCTAGAAATTTTGCGGACGTCGAGGTCTTCCATACAAACTCGGTCTACGCAAACTCGGTACTAAATAAATATGAATTTCATTTTAGACCTGCAGCTTGCAATAGCATAAAAGCTAATGCTAATCCTAATAATTTTAATAACGTTTTGCATGTATCTCTCCACCAAATTTGGTCGAAATCCATTCAGTGGTTTAGGCGTGCAAATGTAACAAACAAACTTACTTTCGCACTTTATAATATTAGTTAGGATAAAGAAGATTACCTACTATTTCATAAAATTGTAATTGAGTTTTATAGTAGGTGATGTAGGTATGTGTATGTCTTCTTTATTACCATTGATTACCATTGTTAGCAATAACCATTTGACATTGTCGCGGCATCGAAAGTTATAATTTTAAACATTTCTGATGAAGTGCTGTTCCAAACCTTTGAACCCTAGATTGAATTCAGGTCTGGGCTGGTTGCGGTCCAATCTAATACCGTTTCCATCTCATTTGGAACGTTTTGACGGAAATCGCTGTGTTTGGGGTCGCTGTCATGTTGAAATGTTCAAAAAAACTGAGGGATTTTCTTCTGCATAATGCAACATGATATTTTCTAATATTTGTTTGTATTTATATTGTTCCATGTTTCTTACGATTTTATTTATAGGACTGTAGCGACATCTATCTCGCCACATACGAACTAAATCTGACGTTTCGCGATATTAAAATTATTATACTTTAATAATACCGCCTCTATGTTTAACTAGTTTTTTAGTGTATTTTGGGTGAATGGCTGATTGATTAGATTTCGTATGATGAGATAAGATTTACCTAAGTCTTGTTAGAAAATAACACATTTTTTCCACTGAGAATCCTCCTTTAATCGAATCATGCGGCTGTTAATTACTAAGCCATGAACCTTTAATTTTCAATACTTAAGTGAAATCTTGAACCCTGAGCTCGTCATTTTCCTAGCTGACTGCATTATCATCATCTGTGTAGATTATTCCCAACTATGATGGGGTCAGCTTCCAGTCGTAACTGTTCTTATTGTTTATGTATGTGTTTGTGTATATGTTTATTTGTGTATATATTCTATGTAGGTATTATATTTATAGTTTATAATAATATATATGTATATGTATATATTTATAAATATATATTTCTTTTCACTTTTCTTTTAAGAAATTGCACCTGCCACTGTTTGTCTCTGCATCACCCAAAGGTTGACTGGTAGAAAATGCCTATGGCATTAAGTCCGCCTCTGTACATTTGTGTGCTTAAAGTATTAAATAAATAAATAAATGCGGCTGAATACCCTATCTTAGGTAGGGCAACTGCGTATCTGACCTCCACAGCTGAGTTAATACGTAAATTACTTATTAAATCAGCTTTTATACTAGTAATTCTAGAAAACCCTAAAACCTAACTCTAATTATTTAAACACTTCTCTATTGAAGTGATAAAGTACCAAAGTACCAAATGTTATCCCTGTACCGGGAACTTATATGCGGCTGAATATCTGCGCAGCTGGCTGACTCAATTGCTCCGGCCGACATAGCTCCTCGCGGCGTACACCGAGGCCATCACCGACGTCGCTTATTATCGCCAAGCAGGAGAGTGCGGTATTAATGACCTTTGAACCGGCCATACCTCCTACCCTCTCATTTTTATTATATCTACTCTCCTAGTTTTTCTTCTTTTTCTGGCCACCCGTAACGACTGCCAATCTACAAAATAAAAGTAAATGCCACCAACGTGCCTTCCGAGGCTCAGAGGGGTGTCGATGTTGTGTATGGATGGTAAACAATAACGCGACGAGACGATATGTAGATATCTCGAATTTTTAGAAGTTGAGAAATCTTGAGAACTCTTTTACACAACAACCAAAAAAACTATGCACCTTCTATAATTATCTGTGGTATGTCTGCAACATGGTATAGATAGAAAGTTAGACTGCTGGTTTACTATGCAATTAGATGTACTTGTTCTTCAGTCATAAAACTTTCGAACTGGCATTGAATCTCTGAGAATCCATTCTCAACTGCCTGAAGATATTAATCAAAATGACGAAATAATCTATCAAATTATTATTAGAAATGAAATTCTATCGATGAAAGAATAACAAGTGAAAAAATAACAAGTGATGAATATACAAAGACTAGGGAAGAAGTAGTGATGTTTATAGATACTAATTACTACAAAGTGAAAAGTAAATACGCGCTAAGTCGTGGAGTTGCGGAAATCGGCCCGTCTTACAATACAAATACTATAAAGTGACAACCTCAATCAAAACGTACAAAGCACAAACCAAATAGCTATAATTGTAAATTTGAACAGTTTTCTCGATTTCTCCAGGATCCCATCATCAGATCCTGATTTGGAAACAGTGGGACCACTTCGACCCTTTCAAACAAAACAGGATGTTTCAAAATCGATTCGCAATTAACGGGGAAATCGGTAAACATACATAAAACAAATGACGACCGATGTGGCGCGGCGAGCGAAGGTCCGCCTGCGACTCAAGAGGTTGCGGGTTCGATTCCCGCTTTGGGACAAATGTTTGTACGATCTACAAATATTTGTTCCGGGTGTTCTGGGTATGTCCTATGTATAATAAAAAATCTATCTATATAATGTATTGTATTAAGAGTATCAGACATCTAGTACCCATAACACAAGCTCTACTTAGCTTGGGGCTAGATGATGCTGTGTGGATTGTCCAGCAATATTTATTATTCTTATTTATTATTTAAATAGAGACGAAAAGACCATAGAACCTTATCCGTTTTTTAATTCAGTGACAACTGCGCTCCCGTTCATCGAAATACGTTACTATCAATTCTCCAACAGCAAATGGATGTCTTTAATCGATTCTTTTCAAATTTATTTTGAAAATATTTTTTTTTCTTGGTTATACCACAAATTAGCGATTTTCAAACTTTTCTCTATTCTAGCGCTGTGAGACCTTGCTTCTTGAAAAAGTAGTGGAAGACCCCAGCAGATTGACCAGCAGGCTGAGGAGGCTGGAGCCTAGGGCGGCAGTTTTTGAGGTGGCTTTGGCCCCAATTTTTATGTTCCTTACACAAATGATAAATATTCATATTTAAATAACCTAAATGTCATTAGGTCCAGACAAACGATTCAACATGTAATAATAACATATTCCACTACTTATCTATATAATAAAATGTTCAACAATGTGTTTGGTCGCGGTGCCGCAACGTGGAACCGTTATTCAAATGTGTCTAGAATCTTTCCTCCGAACTTTGGTAAATTTAACCTGATTTTGGATCATTGAAAATTCTATCTTCGGTGAAAACATAATTTGCAAAACGTTTGTCCAAACTTGGATACAGCACTTGTATGGAAAGTGTTTAAGTATTAAGTATACATTTCTTTGAAAAGATACATGTCTGTATTTATTATTATTTTTTAGGTATTTATGATATTTTTTTTATCTATCGTGTATGTCCCTAGGTGTGTCCGTTGCAGCTAGCTGGCCCTATCAGAATAACAGCGCCACGCTTTTTTTTTAATACATCGCATCACAATGCTGACTCCTACGTCAGCCTTTTTGGCCCCACACAGGTCCTCTTTTGTTTTATTTATAGGTACTTTTAAACTTGTTGCACCAGCGACAAATTATTCAGGTGAGAGAAGCTGTATAATTTAAAACAGGTGAAAAATTATCTAAGACCTACCTTAAGCCCACCCTACCCAAGAAGCCAAGAAAGCCAAAAATATTCAAGAGACTGTCAAAAACTTTTGCAGTAATCGTCGCCAGGGAGATTGGTCTGTAGTTTGACTTATCCGACATGTCACCAGTATTATTTTCAATAATCGGCACCACAACAGTTTTCATCATGTCGCTGGGCAGATAAGAATGCGAAATACAAAAATTATACAGCAGCTCTAAGACTCGGAGCAGATGCTTAGCAGCATGACTTAAATGTTCAACACTGAGCCCGTCGTGACCGGGTGACTTGCCACGTTTCATCTGATTAATTGTATTTTTACTTCTTTAGATGTAAATCTTATTTAAGCAAGAGATGTCAACTGTGACGGCGTGGTACTAAACTCAAAGTTAACCGACGACGGCGAGGGTTGCAGCTGTGGTCCAATCACAAAAACATCTTTAAACAAGTTAGCTATATCATTGACATCAGACAGTCCATCGACACTCACCGGAAGGACAGGTACGTGGTTCATGTTTTTAGTACATTCACGAAAATTCTTATTGCCATGATGTGAGGCCATCCGATCCATAACTATTTGCTCCTGGTGGTCTTGGCACCATTTAATTCTTCTTCGCTTTGAATCTATTTATAGTCATCATCCTCCTGCCCTTATCCCAATTTATTTGGGGTCGGCGCAGCATGTTTTCTTCTTCCAGACATCTCTATTTGCCGTCATCTCAAGGGTCAACTTTTTTCTTGCCATATCATCTTTCATACAATCCATCCATCTTTTCTTTGGTCTTCCTCTACTCATGTAACCCTGCACATTCATACTCAAAACTTTCCTCACAACATGGTCCTCATTCCTTCACATTCACTCATTCCATCACATGCGCATACCATGACAACCGATTTCCACACAACTTCTCGGTCACAGGCGCCACTTTCAGATTTCCTCTTACATACTCATTTCTTATTCTATCCATTCGCGTAACACCACACATCCCCCTCAGCATTCTCATCTCAGCTGCATGTTGCGGCCCAACATTCTGATCCATACAAGACAGTATCTATTTCTACTTTTAACCATATTATTGCACACTTCACCATGTGAAGGTTTACCCGCTGACACCCATACCAGAAAACTTGGTCAGGCCTCCCCATGCTCCCCGCTAACATACCGATTCCACCCTTTAATATAACCTCCTTTTCTTTTACAATGTGTCCCATCAAATGAAGCAATTGCAGCGTTGCTCAGAATCATTACTAAATTATTACATAATTTTTCAATAACTAAATGATATTCTAATATATTACAATTCATGTCATAACAATTACGGAAGTCATCAAGAAATCATTATTACATAGTTCATTATATAAAGGTAAATGTTGCAAATTTCTATTACCCCATAATATTTTATTTAAACTTTTTAATATTATTCATAGAATTTAAAATCGGATTAATACAATTTAAATTACAATTTATAGATAAAGGAAAGCGGTCACACCACTAATTGGTATCTGAATGATAGGCTGACTCCGTTACCACACAGTGGTCGAGACATCTCCGACACCCATGGGCCTCGCTTACGAAAGTATACGTACCAGAGTCAGTACCTAACATATGTATTTATGTCCGCACACATCCACTTTTGTTCTAAGCAAAAACTACGCAACTCGTTATCAAAACGTTAATTGGGATGGGAATTAAAGTCGCCTAGAATATATGCAGATCCTACCTGCTGTTCCTCAATAAGTGCATGAATCCTACTCAGACAGTCTGTGAAAACACTAAGGTTTTCTGCACAGTTGGTTGGCATATAAACACTGAACACTAAGATAATAAAATAAAGTGATAGAACACAACTTAACACAATTTTATTTATTTAGGTATTTATTTATTTATTTATTCATTCATTCATTTATTTATTTATTTAATAAAACTTGGAAGACTTACAGCTAAAAAACAAAATAGATAGTCGACAGAAAGCCAATTACAATTCCTCACGTGTAGAATTAATTTAATCTAATTTAATCGCTTATATACGCACAGACAACGCGCTTTTCTTCCACAATAGTGCCACCTCTTCATAGGGCCTGCCTTTATAGAGCCCACTGACGTGTCCACTTCCGATGTTTTCTGGTGTAACTTAAGCCAGCATCCATTCCACCAAGACAATTCATAAGTCACAATGCATAAGCCAAGTTTCCTGCTATGACATCTGCTGTTCCACATAATATCCTCACGCTATCTATAGATCCTTTGACTGATTTACAGTTAAAGCTAACCATGACACACTGTTTATTCTGCATTGTAATTAGTTATTTCGCTATCGCTAATCTTTTTATTTGCAATGTTTACAAAGCGTCGGAATGAAATTCCATCGGGCCACAGTTTTCCATCCATGAAGACATTATACTCAATACTCAATTTTTTATTATTGCATTCATGTGTTACAAAGATGGTAAAAAAACAATATGGAATATTGGATACTTTAGATACAGTATGGACCCTGTCGGGCACGCACAAATTCAGGATAGAGGAAGAGGGGTGAATAGTATTATTATTATAAATTATTAGGTTAATGTTAATTTATCTTAAGTCTAGGAACAAACACTTTAAACGCGTCATAATCCCTCTCTCTCGATCAAGTCTCTTGACGTTTATCCTCTCTAAGGAGATCTGTATACCAAATTTCTGCCGAATATATGAAGTATCTTCTGGTGACGCGTCTTTGGCAACATTATTAATAAACAACGGAAATTTGATGTCCGCTGCCTTTATTTTTTTTTCTGGTTGTAGGCGCTAGCCTTAGTTCCAGAACTAAGAAATTTTTCTCTATATCTTTTCCTGTGCTTTAATTTCCATTACTTTTTGAACTACCTTTAATAAGTGGATCATTCATCACTTTATTCTCACTTTGTATAATTGCATTTCCAACCGACGATGATCCAACACTTGGCCGGTTTTTAGAATTCCTTACTTCGAAAGGAAAAAACGGAACCCTTATAAAATTACTTTGTTCTCCGTCTGCCTGCCTGTCTGTCCGTCTGTTACTCTGACTGTCTGTTTTTGACAGACAGTCAGAGTAAAAATGATTCAGTGAATGAGTGAGAGGCACTTGACCGGTTTTATGTTTTAGTCTACCATCAATACGGAAGTTAGCCGAGAGGTAATTCATCAACTTAATACATAAACAAATTCGACGGCACGGTTGGCGCAGTGGCTGAGCGATTGACTGCTGCGCCGCGTGTCGTGGGTTCGATTCCCGCACGGCACAAATATTTGTATAGCCTACAGGTAGTTCTTACGGATCTGACTGTTTGTGTATGTGCATTTAAATGTTTGTAAACGCACCCACGAAACAGGAATAATTCCAAGTGTGGAGTGACGTTTTACTAAAAAAGACAGAAAAAAATATAGAAAAGGAGGAACGCAAATATGACGAAATCGATTTTGATTAATTAACAATCTGAAGAAAGACAAAAAAAACAATATTAGTCCTCCCCGCAGCATTGTAATAAAAAGTTGAAGCCTAACTTCGGATACTTCAAAAAGAATTGTCAACGGACTAACTGTGTGAGACCATCAGAGACTATAGAAAAAATTAGGCAGTCATGGGGACTGCCAACAGAAATGAAAACTCAACATTTTAAAATAATTGACAGTCTGGCACAAAACGCCCCATAAGCATGTCAGTGACGCGAATCCACAGGTTTTGCTCATACCCAAAATCGCTCGACGCAACGATAAAGTTTTCATATCAAAAATCTTAGCCATAGAAATAGGTGTTTATGGTATACAATATGATTGACTTAAATTATTAACAGGTCTGTTGGTAGGGAGTTTGTTGTGCCACTTCTTCTTGCCAGCAAAAACACTAGGATGTGGTGAAGAGTGAGCGTTTGGGGACTGTCTCTTATGTAAATTTTGACGTTCAAATTTGAATAAATGGATTTTGATTTTGATTTATTGGCATATATTTATGATTTTCTTAACCTCAAAGGTCTGAACCGGAATTGAAATATTCCTACTATGACAGATTTATTGGCACATTGTGGCTCACAATCCAACTTTATTTATTTATTTATAGAAGATACTTTACCGCTACCATCACAATTAGCACATACCTACTACTTTAATATTAGTATTATTTCATCAACTACATCGTCATCATCATCATCTGCCTAGCCTTTTTACAACTATGTTGGGTCGGCTTCCAGTCTCACCGGATGCAGCTGAATACCAGTGTTTTACATGGACCGACTGCCTACCTGACCTCCACAACCGGGCAACACGATACCCCTTGGTAAGACTGGTTGTCAGACTTTAGGGCTTCAGACTACCCGTAACGACTGTCAAAGATCTACAAATGACACCCGGGACCAGCGGCTTAGCGTGCTTCCCAAGGCACGGACAAGTCTCGATATGTTACGAACGGTCACCCATCCACAGACTAAAATCGGAATAAAACCTTCGATCGAACCGTGCGGCTGTTTTCATTGGCATCAATTACACACATCATCATCATCAGGCTATACTAGTCCACTGCTGGACATAGCCCTCTCCTAATGAGCGCCATAGCGCCCGCCGTCTTCAGCTTGCCGCATCCAGCATCTGCCTGCAGTCTTTCGCAGATCGTCATCCCACCTGTCAGAGGGATGTTTTACATATTACATACATCGATATTAAAATGGTTAGCCTTTTATGTGAACGTGAACATATTAACTTGACTCTAAATCTACTGATATAAGTTCAATTTTAGGGTTTCCTTTTCCCAAAAGGCAAAAAAAGGAACCTTTATAGGGTCACTAGGGTTACAGGTCATTTAAATCAAAACATATACCCCTACTTCCCGTTTAATCAATAATAATAATAAAACACTTTATTTCAGACCATGGTGTCCCATTTGTTTATAACAATGTTCTTATAGACTAGTGTTAGTAATACTTAAAACTACCCTCAACAAAACATGTTTAAAAGAACAAGATGACATATGGCGGAACAATGATAACGTTTACCTAGAAAAATGAAATTTACTAGAAGCAAGGTCTCACAGCACAAGCAAAGGGAAAAGTATAAAATTCGCAAATTTATGTGATTTATGTTTTTGTATCATTCTAATAATTTAGAAAGTATCTTAAGACTAGGACTTGGTTTATTTATTAAGACTCGGCTTAGACATTCGCCTAGGTAAGCCGCGTCTACGAATCTCACGAAACTCCGAGACTTTCAGTATAACGCCCACAGTCGCAGGCGCAGCTTGTAAAATTAAAATAATCGCTAGTAATACTTTTTTAATATATAATTCACCACAATTTGATAAATCCAAAGTGTTAAAATGTATTCCGAAAATCAGTTTCCTTTCGATATAGAAGATGTGGAGCCAGCCCTGACAAAAGAATTATTGAAGTGTTTTACTGGTAAGACAATTGGACCATTTTTTTCTTATTTTTTTTTACATAACGTTGCCCCACGCTATAGCCGAGGATGCCTGGTACATTTTTGGACTTGATTACTATCAAGCTAATTTTTCGTGAGTACCTAGCTTCATTTCGATGAGACGCCCAACAATTTCCTGTAAGAAACTCTCGACTGTGGTAGCTAACATAGGTAGCAAGGATACAATATGTCGATTTGATCATTCTCAAATATTTATTACTAACTGATTTTTTTTTTAATCTCAAAATAATTACCAATCTAATTTATTCGCAAAAAATATTTATATACTGTTATTATATATTTTATATGAATATTTATATAAATTATTATTATCCTACAAATTGCGTGGTACGTTATCCCGGTACTACGCTCAAAAGTAGTACTCTTAGTACATAGATCCTTGATGTAAAAATAATTACTATCAAGCTGAATCTTTGTGAACAGCTTCGTTTTGCAATTTGTAGGACAATATGACTGTTAAATTACATAAATATTAACTAAGTATACCAAAATCAGCCGGTTAGTAATTATTTATGATGACCTCGGTATCTCGGTATATCGGATACATGTTGGAAAGAGACTCTTTGATCAAAATTTTTTAGGACAAATATTTTCTCGAATAAATTAGATAATTATCTTGAGAATTAAAAAAAAAACAGGTAGTAATAAATATTTGAGAATCATCAAATCGACATATTGTATCCTTGCTACCTCTGTTAGCTACCACAGTCGAGAGTTTCTTACAGGAAATTGTTGGGCGTCTCATCGAAATGAAGCTAGGTACTCACGAAAAATTAGCTTGATATTAATCAAGTGCAAAAATTTACCAGGGATCCTGGGCTACTAGGAATTTATCATGTATTGTGGGCGCGTTTACAAACATTAATAGTGACATACACAAACAGCCAGACCTGGAACAACTACCTGTAGGCCATACAAATGCGTGCGGGAATCGAACCCACGACACGACACTCAGCCACTGCGCCAACCGTGCCGTCATATTGCGAATAAAAAATTTAGATATCAGTCAAAATCCATATCCAACCAATTATTGAAGAGCATAATTTTTTTCTTTTTTTTTCTATTCTTACTTTACCGCACAAGGAACTTCTCCTGTATCATGACTGAGTTAACAAACATTTAAACTCACATACACAAGCAGTCACATCCGTAACAACTACCTGTAGGCTATATATTTGTGCCGTGCGGGAATCGAACCCACGACACGCTGCGCAGTCAATCGCTCAGCCACTGCGCCAGCCGTGCCATCATTTTGCGAATCATACAAATGAGACCAATAATTTAGTTACAGCACCTAACTTTGAGTAAGCAACTGATTTGCGTAAGTCCTCACGTATACTACGATAGTTACTCGGAATTTATCTGTTTTTTTTTTCTACAATTAAACACAATCAATTATTTCGATATAATTTAAAATCCAAATCCAACTCAAATTGTTCAAGCGCATCATTTTCTATTTTTTTGTTTTTTTTATACTTTGCCCCGCACTAGGAATTTCTCCTGTATCATGAGTGAGTTAACAAACATTTAAACTCACATACACAAACAGTCAGACCCGTAACAACTACCTGTGGGCCATACAAATATCTGTGCCGTGCGGGAATCGAACCCGGGACACGTGGCGCAGCAGTCAATCGCTCAGCCACAGCGCCAACCGTGCCGTCTAGTTGGTGATTGTGATACTAAAAATAGATAAGTGTTATAAATTTCATAACGTCTGACCGCAGTGTATTATTAGGTCTCATATGCCATTATGTAATGCATTAATTAGAATGCAGCCTTATGCACTTGCATAAGGCCGCATTCATTATTTAAACTTATAGCAACGACTACTTATTTGTTGCTATAAGTTTAAGGAAAAAGTAACTCATAAAACTGAACTGACTTGTTGACCTAGTGGAAGCGCTACTGCTGAGCATGAGGTCCTGGGTTCGATTGCCGGGTCGGCAAAGTGTTATTAGGTTTTCCATTTGGAATTCTTCAGTAACAGCCCGGAGTCTGGATTTGTGCCCGGTCGATGCTCGCCCCTGTTACATGGGACTTAAACATAACTGGCAAAATGCGTGTGTACTTACTATACTTACACACACCTCTGCCTAACCCTTCAGGGAATACAGGCGTGATGTTATGTAGCTCATAAAATTACACTTCCAATAATAGAACACGAGAACCCAAATGATATCTATGGAGCTCTTTTTGATGTTGTTCACACAGAGTACTGTACAGAGGCCAGCACATCAAAGCTACCCCAAACTATCAAATTTACTTGATAGTTTTTGAGCTTTATTTCACAAGAATAAGATTCATGGTCAATTGGGAAAACTTGACAGTTTGGGATAGCTTGATGTGCTGGCGTCTGCAACAATCCGGTTTGAAGACCAAACCGGATACCTCCGTTGGACTCAACCAATGGGCTACTCCATGTATTTATAAAAGTACAGCAAGAACATACAAGTTATATGGTATGAAAAGAAAAAGGTTTTATACTCCCTTTCCGTATGTACCTAAAAATGATTCTAAATGATGATGATTATTAAATCATCACCATTTAGAATCATTTTTAGGTACAGTTTCTACTATTAAGTAGATTATGCATCAAGGGGATAGTGGAGTATCTTATGTCACGGGCGCCATGGAGGAAGGCAAGAATCCTGATTGCAAAAAAAACAACTCTGGGACAAAGACACTTTAATCCCCGAGGAGCGAGTATTCTCCTTTCTCTTTCTCTTTCTCTTTCGGTATTACTTTTCACACCTTCTGTGAGACAGTAAAAAGTATTAGTACTGGAATCAAAGAATTTATTAAAGTAACTATTTTAACTAATACCGAAAAGTTAATTATAATTTCAGGTAACATTTGATACATTATGCCAGTTGTGGCATTAAGCAATTTTCAGAATTTGTGCCTTTTTTATTTACTTTTTATTCCTAGTGGCTAGCTCGGTTTCTTAACTTTTTTTGGTGCATTTCTTTATGGCTGTATCGTATGTATGTATACGCCCACACCCAATAAGGGGGTAATATGCTTTTACTGACTTTTTGCTGTTATGACGAATTAAGTTTCTATCGTCTTTTGTATTTTTCCTAATGATATTACTATAGACAAAATTCAAATTAAGACAAAATTACATAAGTTTACTTTTACTTTGGTTTCACCTTCTTACACTCGTACAGTTTTTAGTGCAGTATAAGTCCATATTTTATTTGATGCAATGTTCTGAATATTTGATGCATTAATGATTCAACGAGATCAGGAAATTACGGTTTTACGGTTATTGATTGGGGGCGTCAATACGATTTTGTATTTGAGGTTCCAAATTCAAATAACTTTACGGTGCGTTGTGTATGGTAATGAAATAAAGTACACAATAGGGTAGTATCCTTATAATTTCTGATTTGTCCGAAAGTTGGATTACTCAAAAATAATGGACACGTATTTTTCTTTTGTCACGTAAACCAAAAATGACGACGATTTAGTGCGTTGAAATTGCGCGTGACTTCACGCCGTGCTACACTTATAATGTGACAGTGACGTCACAAGCCCCTTCTGAACTTTGATGTGCATTGTCACTTTTTATTGATTTGAGTAAGCAAAAAATACGTGTCCAATATTTTTTGGTAATCTTACTGACGGACTAAATAGACTTAATACATTTTTACCTAGGGCACATCCCTATTACTCTCCGGCTGTTCCCCCGGTGCACTCCGGCCCTACAATGACGTTTACGTTACGGTTGCATGACACATAATTTAATATTGTCAAACAGGTGGTATGAAAAAAGATTTGTATGCTGTATCAATTTTTTTAGAAAGACAATTATAATTGTAATAAGTAAGTTAAAGCCAGTTTTAAAATGATTAACAATGTAAATACTAAATTGGTAAAACAAGAATTACATTTTTGACACCAAATTAGTTACTAAAGCGGCTTCAGACACTATATGAGTTTTTTTCCAACATACCTAATACTACGACTTGTACATACTCGATTTGTACCTGACGTTCGTTCCTGTCCAAAGCTGAGAGGCTTTCGTTTAGTAGTGTGCCTAAATGTAGCCGCCTTTTCAGTTCGACCACGTGGTTAAAGTTTTTTAACACACTTTAAGTCTCAATGCACTGGTGATTACTGGGACATCTCCATTAAACTTTTGAGTAATAAAATACGTAAACAAAATAATTTCCTTCAACAAATTGTTAAAAATATAAAAAATAACGTGTTCTAATTGGGCATAACAGACTTAGGTAAAGGGCAAACCAAGGGTTTCACTGGGAGCTGGCCTTAGCCCCTTTGGAATAAAGTTGGAGGATGCAACAGAATAGTTCTTTATTTGCTCTGAGAATAGGTCCTTTCAATACTGTCTTTACAAATTTTCCTAAGAAGATCCTTGCAAATTTTGATTAGATATTTTTCAACAAGAAGGACACTTTTGCAATGTACCTCCAGACCCCCTCGGTCTATTTCAAGAGACACGTTTCATCAATGCTTGATAGATAAAAGCTTATTTTCTACTTCTAAACATTATTACTATTATATTAATTCTAAATACAGGCGAGAAGACAGGATTCGTTCGCGTTGGGCCAAAGAAGTACTTCCTCCCACAAAAATACAAGCAAGAAGCTGCGAGTATCTACAACATGCCGCTCAGACCAAGTGATGTTTTCGTGACTAGTTATCCACGATCTGGTAAGTACCTACTAAACACCGTTATTTTTCCTTTATTAGATGGCAACTAGCATGCAACCCGACTGATATCTTGTAGAAAGTGGTCAGCTCCGCCAATATACATACTTTGCAATATTTCAAGCCATAACAGGTACGTGAGCACCCAGAGACAAAGCTAAGATTTCTCATGTGACCTGTTGCAGTATCAACATTTCCGTTTTTTTTAGAGTTACGGAACCCTAACCGAAACTTTTATAAGATATGAGTTTATAAAATAAAACGATCAAATTATTACAACATAATAATAAATAAATGATCACTTAATATATTTGAATGGTTTATTATTGGCCAATAGCAAGATCGGCTGTTGGGGATGTCGCACACTCGGCGCATCAGTAATGCTACTTGCGTCCTCAAAAGCGCGAAAAAATCAGACAGACGCCTCTCTAACCGGCTATCCCTGAAGGCTTTGTTATATTGGACTTGCAGAGAATTGTACGAGCTGTTAGTACAAAGACTGGATGCGATAAAGAACGTGATTGATTTCTGTCCAACGTGCAAACCAACCGTTCCCTTTCCAACTCCGTATCACCGAACAGACTCGTTCATCGATCAACCAATGTCCCACCACCACGATAGATAAGGCCCAAACCTTAAAAGAACTTTTACACGGTACCAGGCCACAATGTTGCCAAGACAGGACAGCAGGATATAAACCACGGTTATTATTTTTTATTTTTTAAAGGGGGAAGGTATGTAGGGACTGGAGGCAGTAATAGTGATAGCAGCAAAAATGTAATGTGCCCCCGCGCATATGGTTTAGCGGGCAGTCGTTTGCGCCGCACAGAAACAGTAACTTGTATAGCACTCTCTAAATACTGTTTGTGTGAATGTCGAATAGACTGGGTTTACGGACTTCTGCCTTTTATATATTTTCCTTACTACAACCACATAACTCAACCTCAACAGTGCGGTCCAATCCGAAGGTCCGCTCTTACCTCAATTTAGTAAAATAATAAAAACTATCCAAATTTCGAACTCGCTTTGCTCTCTTGCGTTCTCATAATGGTCACAGCTATTAACTATCCAGGCAAGAATGTATGTAGGTAACAATTTTCTAGCTCGGTCGCTCATACATTCTCTTAGTAAGATTACGTACGAAGATGTTAACTTATTCCGGATGAGAATGTTCTTACTTTTGAGCACACTTCGGTCTTGCATTCTTTCAGTAAGATTGCAATGATAGCTTAACCATATTCCGAGTCGAGGTTTAATATATACCAGTAACCTTTTGAGCTTGGCCCCAGTCGGGTAAAAGGGCCCCTAGCCAATTGTTTTTTTATTAAATTATTGTGTTATACATAAAGGGGGCTAAAGAACAAACTACGCCACTGTTAGGGTCACTAACACCCTCAACACTCACGAACGTGCTCGACTTGGGCTGTATAATGAACAACGTGTAATAAGGAAATAAAACATTTTTGTTTTTTTTTCTACTATCAAATTTCTTTCCTAGTTTTAACATATTTATTCCAGCCATATAATAATTAAATGTTGCAACCTCGCTCAGACCACAAGTTGTTCGATTTAAGCTCTGATTGGTATACAGGTTACGGTTTAAGCATACATAATTACACACTTCTTTTGTTTTAGGTACTACATGGACGCAGGAGTTGGTTTGGATGGTAGCAAACGATTTGGATTATGAAACATCAAACTCAAACCCATTGATTGAACGCTTTCCCGTTTTAGAGTGAGTTCTTTTGCAGACGCTAACGTACACCTCCTTGGCTAGATCAAGGAGGTGTACATTTTGCTTCGTGGGACAGCCCAATTAGCTATTACTGCCCAATTTTACAACGAAAAACACGAATAGTAACCACCGTCTGCCAAACTGTATTGGTGATTTTAACTTCATATAAACTTCATGTTACTTTTCCAGGTTTTCAATATGCGTCCATCCAGAAAACAAAAAGAAGCTCTTAGCTGAGAACATTCATAACAAAGAGAATCTGGAGCTACTGGAAAGAATGTCTCAAGCAGGCACGAAACGGCTCGCTGCAGTACCATCTCCGAGGTTTATTAAGTCTCATTTGCCTGTAACACTGCTGCCTCCCACACTACTCGACACGGTAAAAATGGTATACGTAGCCCGGGACCCAAGAGACGTTGTCGTGTCATTCTACCACCTGAACAGGCTGGTAAGAACGCAGGGATACACAGGAGACCTCAAAACATATTGGAACTACTTCATACAGGATTCGCGTAAGTCCGTGTTCGTTTTGTTACAGGTAGTTGTCGAATATCTATCGTAGGTATAGATAGTATCTACGCCCTAAGACCATGGGATTAGGAATAGGTAATAGAAAATTGCTCGTAGCATATAACTATTGGTTTTATTCATATCCATTATTTAAATTACTATTATGCAAAACATCAACGGAAGATCCTCGTCGCGTCTCAAGCCTATGAGGCGTAGTTTTGATTCTCAGATCGAGCAGTTAAAAAAAAAGTTGTGAGCCGTCACGGGACTCCTGGCAGATGCGTAACATCGAAATTATTGTGTACAAGTAATATGACAGATACTCAATATGGCTTCGTTACAAAATAAATAATTTATGTATAAGTAACTAACTTTTCCCTGAAAATGATGACTGTTTATTTAAAATTCATTTATTTTCATTAAATACAAAAAAAATCAAGTATTTTATTAATAATACATGCAATGAAATTGTGTAAATTTTAATCTACCAAGAGACTAGATTTTACATTTACCAACGCGCAACGCTTGAAACAGACCATATACCTATGTGGGCTTAATGCATAAATAATTTATCGACACTATGATTGTAAAAATATTCCACTTACTGAATTATCACTGTCAGAAATATTTTAATGTTATTTTTTTTAAAGTAAAACAGGTTATCAGATTAAAGTAGTTGGCAAAACTTTACCAACGTTCTCGGTATCGACATCAAAACAAATGAAAGAAAAAACACTAATTTCATTTTTTTTTCATTTGTTTCGTGGCGACGCGTCGCCACGGCATGCGTTGACGCGCAACAAAAAAAAGCAAAACAATCTGTTTTACCCGCTCCTATAGATAATAATCCAGAGTAAAATAATAAGAGTTTGTAAAATTACATAAAGTGTCTTAACCTTTCTTTGATAAATGTCATAATGAATTAGAGATGCAGCTGCATCTCTCACACTCGTGCATAGAAATAAATGTACTTTTATAAGTAGTAATAGAGTCCGTCATACGCAGCCAACTTTCAAGCATAGTTTTTAACATATAAGCATAGACTTAAAACAACGCCGCCGTTCCATCTCACACCCACGCCGGCGGAACGTACGATCCTTCCGCAAACCCTGATTTAGGATTACCGAACCCATGTGGTCAAAATCTAGTAACTGCCAGCGGCGGACCGAGAGGGCGTGGGGGTCAAGGGGGGTCTCCCCCCTTTCTTTAATTTTGTGATTGTACTGGCTGTGACCGCCGACCTGGTTATGTACCTAAGTACTTCGATTCAATGTTTCATTGACATTCTGGCTGAACGTTGACCCGCTGTAAAACAAGCGGATCTGTTTTCAAACCGGTTAGCCGCTTTGTAATGCGGCTAATTTTAGATTTTGATTCCGAAATAACTATTTTATTGGTTTTGTTTTGTTTCAGATCACTGGACACCATACTTTGAACATCTAAAAGCAGCTTGGGAGAAGAGAGAACACCCTAATATGTTGTTCTTATTCTACGAAGAGCTTTCGGATGCAAGTTTTACCACCCTGGTCTTTTGTACTTTTGTAGAAATTTGAATAAAACAAATTAAATCTTAAGCAATGAGTGAATCTATTGATTAGCAGGAGTTCGCAAGTTAGATTCCTGGAACAGGCAGCGTTATGGGCTTCTCATAAAAAAAGAGCAACAGCCAGAGTACCCAAAATCCTTGCCTAACTAAACTTTTGCGGAATAGGTACATGCGGGGAATAAAAACTACATATGTATAATATATATTATATTATTATATATAATATAGTATATTATTAAATATAATATATAGTATATTATATTATTATATATACGTGATGTTTTGCTAATAAAATTGTGTCATTTTTCTTTCAGGATCTACCGAACACAATTCGTCGTGTGACCAAGTTCTTCGGCAAAGAATACACTGACGAACAGATAGATCGCCTGTGCGACCACCTCAGCATCGGCAACTTCAAGAACAACACGTCTGTCAACTATGACGTCATGAAGGTGATACAGACACCAGGCGAACAGCCTTTTATCAGAAAAGGTAGGTACCAGTTTCTACGCTACGAAGTCAAACGTTGACTTTCTTTCTTTTTCCGTTCGAAACAATCACTATCTACCGTGTTACCGTGTTACACTAGTAACACGGTATAGTTACCGTGTTAGAAAGTACTAACACGGTAACTATACCGTGTTAGTACTTTATATGTATACCTAACCTATAACTCATTATTACAATCAACTTTTAAAATGAGACCAATCCTGAAATCGCGAAAAAAGTCAGCTGCTCCATACATTTTGCCGATTTAAGAAACAGGAAACATAAACACCTGTTTTTATCGGATTTCAGTGTTCGTCTCTTGGTAAAAGCACAGAATAAATAATGGTACCTACTGTAAAAGTTATTCAAAATGATAATGTTCCATACCCCTTGAGAGGTTTTGGGCAAATAATGAATTGAAACTTTTCATAATCAGAGCCTGGGTCAATCGAAGGTTAAGCTAATCTTGCCGAGGTGGGTCAGTGGATGAGTGGCCGTCAATTACGTATAAATATCTCTTACGCCTCGGAAAGCACGTGTAATACGAGGCATTACACTTTCGGGTAGGTTGTCAGAAGCTTACAATTCAGACAACCAGGGTTACTAAAGGGTATCTTATTTCCCAGTGGCTGGGTTGTTGAGATCAGATAGGTCGCCCCATGAGATCAGATAGGTCCCGTAGGTAGTCGCTCCATGTAAACCCCTGGTATTCAACTGAATCCGGTAAGACTGTAGTTGTATAAAGTCTATCCAGGATGTTTACTAATATATTTTTTATTCTGTATCGTATCAGGCAAAGCAGGAGGTTGGCGCGACTATTTTGACGAGGAAATGACACAACAAGCTGAGCGGTGGATCAAGGATAACCTGCGTGATACTGACATGCGCTTTCCACATATGCAATATTAAAATTGACATCCACGTCTTGGAGGTCAGGGTCGGTTAGACTCTCAAATTACTGTACCGAAAAATGCTCAATTAGTACCTACCTACCACTAGCAAATAGATATTACGTTTTTAGTATTTACGTTTGTTGTTTAGTATATAAGACTATGTTTAGTATGGACGCTAGCTTGAGGCGGCAAGACAACGTCCGATGGCCGAACTCTAAAACGGCTTTTAACAGAAAAAGGTACCTATATGTATGAATGTATGCATGAAAACTGTGCTCTCAAGCCTGCACTACAGGAGCTTACACAAAACTGAAGAATTTTAAGTCATGTTTGGGTCAATAGTCAAGAGAGGCTTCTTTTTTATACTTTAATGTAAGGCCCTTCAAATCTTACGATACTCGCAAAAGACCTAGATACCTATCGTATTGCAGTCGCATATGTTCGTTATGGGTATTTGATTAGTTGAAACTAGTTTAAAGTAATGCGTGAGCTTCTATAAAACAGGTCTGATAGTGTCCTCGCTATAATACGAAATCTCATAATTATTGCTTTTTTAAGCACACATAAAAATCAGAAACTTAACAATTTTAGGTTAGGTCAGTTTTATTACAGCTCTCATACAAAATGAAATATTTTATCATAAATTAGAAACCAATAAACAGTAGGTATTCGAAATATAATTATAATAATTGTCACTACCTGTCTGAGTACCTACTTCTGAAATTTTACAGGAAAACATAGAAATGCATAATGGTACAGTCGCACACAGAAACTATTTGTCAGTAAAATTATACAGAGAGTGGTGGCGTTAGTTTGATACTTTTATCTATAAATGCACATAAAAAAATACTACCTGTTAGAGCATTAGTCCATATTGATGCTGCTCATACGCAGAATATAATGAACTAGCCGGAAACGCGATTGTTTAAAATTCATCCCTCAAAAAAGCTTGCTTTTGCAAGAGATAAAGCGTGCAAAATAAAATCCCCAGTATTACCGACACTATAAACCCATGTTTGCAAAATTCAAACGCCGTTCTCACGGCGTTCAACTCAACCCAGAGACACGGCTCTCGCACGCCTTTACGTCTTTTAGGTATTTTAGAACTTGCTAACTTCTCGAACGAACATGCAACCAATATTATAAATGAACATACATTGTGAACATTAAGAAGTAAAAAAAAAACAATGTTCAAATTATTTTAGTTTCGGAAGTTGGTGGCTATTAAATAAATTAAAAATAACATACAAAAAGCAAAGCCACTTTTGAAGCTAAAATTATTTACCACAATCTACAGATGCCAGCACATCAAGCTATCCCTAACTGACAATTTGTCCCAATTGAACATTTATATTCTTTGTAATAAAGTTGAAAAACTATCATATAAAGACATATTTAAGGTAGCTTGAGCTGGCCTCTGTACCAACTTTGTTTGTAAGTACGCGCTTCTTTAAAAAAAATTACGTCAGTTGTTTTTTATTTCATTTTTAAGTTATTAGGTTTAAGTATCTCTATGTATGTGTTAATTAATTAATTGGCAGCTCATGCTTTGTTGACTTAAAATAAACTTATTAAAAACAAAAGTATTAATTGTCACCCTAGACCACTTGGTTCCCTATACTTTTAATCGTATAGTCAGTCAGTCAGACAAGAGGGATAACATCATACCAGTATCTGATAACAAAAAGTATGAACTCAATCGTTTATTAGCTGTGCTCGCAACACATTGTCGCATTGACGACTGAAATGGCGCGGCGGGCGAAACTCCGACTGCGACGCAGGAGGTTGCGGGTTCGATTCCCGCCCTGGGACAAATGTTTGTACGATCTACAAATACTTGTTCCGTGTTAGTTCTGGGTATTTGTTATGTGTAATAAAAAATGCTTAGCTTGGGGCTAGATGATGCTGTGTGGATGTCCAGCATTATTTATTTATTTATTTAATTATATTGTAGTCTGTGGCTCGCAACTTCCTTCGCGTCGATGTCGAAAATGACAATGTCTCGCAGATCTACCATACCACCATTGAAACTGGTTTAAATCCTGCCTAAACTGTCATGTTTAGTAAAATGCAGATTTTTGACAGTTTCCTTTTTTTATGTTTATATGACGAGTACCTAAAATGAGTAATGACAGTTATCCCGCTTTGAAAAGTCAATCAATGTGTGTTTATTACATTCTTGAAAATGTCAGGTTAAAAATAAAACAATACAAGGATAAAAAACTGGCAAAATTTGAGATTTATTCAAATTCCACGGACATTGCTTAGAAAGAAAAGAATATAAAAGGGTGATAAACATTTATTTCAGTAATATACTATGTTCCAGTTTTCTTTGTAACACCATATTTTAAGTATACATGGATATTGAAAATTTTATAAGAAAGCACTAGCAATAAGTAAACAATGCTACTAATTCCAATTGTTTCAATATCATTCACTGTGTCCGGTTATAAAAATTTACTCATAAATAAAACAATGTCTCAGTCCTTCCTCACATTTTATTTAAATAATACGGTTATACAAAGAAAATAAATTAAAAGCCAGATTTAATCAATCATTCGTTGGTAATATAAAATTCTAAAACAGACTTATAATCATTATAATGGATAATAACCGTTTAAAGCCGGAGCGGGGCGAGCGGTCGCGTTGCTCCGGCCGCTCGCTCCGCTCCGCGTACAACGAATCGGCAACGTACACGTCTATAAAAAGCGACTCTATAATATAAAATTGGGAGCAGACTCCCGCACCTAACGACTCGTCGCCACGAACGACGTTAAAACTATCATACACTTATAGAAAATCACAAAATTCAAGCGGAAATAATAGGAATCGTTTTGTTGTATGTTGTGCCTACGCGATGACGTCAGGCAGCAGCGCGTTGTCGGCGGCTGGCGGGCTCGGCGGCGGCTTGCTCAGCGTCGCGTCGCCATTGGACAGACCGTTCGACACCACCTCCTTCTTCACACCATCTGTTGTTCTCTTTGTAACGGCCTTCTTCAGGCCGAGGTTAGCCGACTGTAATGAACAACAATCCATGTTGAGTAGGAGTTGACGTGAGTTTAATTGAAATAAAACACGTCACAGATAAGTGTACCTATGTTCGCGGTGAAGGAAGATATGAGAAAAATAACAAAGGATGGAATAGTAAATTTCGATACAAGTGGAGCCCTGTATGTCATATATAGACAATAAAAAAATGCTCAATGTTATGAAACGACGTTTTACAACACACAATAATGTTAGTAACAAAATTTAATTACATTTACTTTTTAATAACAATGATTTTGATTTAGGTAGGGCCACTCGCAGTTCAGCACTATAAGGCTGTTTACTGCTTAACCGGTCGATCCTGTGGTGACCTTACAAGAAGGCCCCCAGCCAGGGCTAACTACAAGTTACATTTAAACGACCGCTCGCTAAGGGCGCCCCCTGTGGGGCTCGAACCTCGGCTTAGGGCGTCGTTGAATACTTAACAAAAACAAAGGCTGGGTCTCGTTATTATTATGTCGGGGGGGACAATGATTTTGAGTGCCGCTGTTTCAGATTCTTAAGCAGATGCCAGTGCCTCATGAAGCCACCCAACAGCCTAACATTTATTTAAGAAATCAAATATGTATAACATTCTTTTATCCAGTTATCCATTTTTTCCCCAGTTACAAGAACAATAGAAAAACTGTTGTTGTCAACAAATGAACATGAATTTGTATTCTATATTTTTTGATGATATTTAATGTTGATTTTTATGGATCTATGCCTATAAAGGAGAAGGGTCCGTCCCTTATAGGATCACTTTGTTGTCCGTCTGTTTGTCGCGTACCTTTATCTCGGGAATGCGAGGAGGTAACGAGTTGAAATAAAAACGATATACTCGTGTCTACAGTCTCTTGTTTTAATAATAATACCAGCTTATTACTGTCCAAGGCAAAGACAGGGCAAAGGTCTCTTTTCATATAGAGAAGGCACGAGTATTAATCACCACGCACACTATGCGGGTTGGCAATTTCAGACTGAGTTCAAGTTTCGTCATAATTTTTTCCATCAGCAATGTTTAAGATACAGCTTGCTACCCACAAAATCTGGATTTATTTATAATAGCATTTATGCAATGGCTCCAACAATATTATATAATAAATTACCATGTGCACTAAATTAATAAATTGAATTGATAAACTTAGAATTTTATTTATTTACGGTTTATAATTATGTTCAAGCCTATTTTAACCTAGAATTGTATTGTCTCACCTTCGGGGGAGCGGTCCTGGGAGGAGCGGCCTTGGCTGTGATGCGTTTGTTAGCGAGATCCTTGCTCTGCTTGTCCAGCGGGACGCGCGGCGCCGGCTTCGGCGCGCTTGGCCTGCGGAGAACAGACACGTTATTCTCTCAATATTGTTTAATAAACCTATAAAGACTAACTGTTTGTAATTAGTTGCTGTGTGAGTCACCTGGCAGGAGGAGGCGCGGCAGTGGTGGCGGGCGCGCGGGGCGTGGGGCGGGGCGCGGGCCGCGTGATGGGCGCAGGTCGGGGCGCGGGCTTGGCTGCTGGCTTTGCGTCCTTGGCGTCACCGTTCGGGATCGGCTTCCTGTCGGCAAGCTTGGGCTGCGGCCTGGGCGCGGACAGCGCGGGGCGCGGGGCCGTGGCCCGCGGCGCGGCGGGCTTGGCGGCCGCGTCGGCCTTCAGGGCGGCGGGCCGCGCGGGCGGGGGCGCGGGCCGGGGCGCCGGCCGGGGCGCGGCGCGCGTGCTGCTGGCCGTGCGCGCTGCCAGCGGCGCCGGCTTGGCGGCCGCGGGCTTGCTGAGCGAGGAGCGAGCGGGAGCGGCCGCCTTCGCTGGCGTGGGCGCCTTTGCGGCCGGTGGGGTGGGCCGCGCGGCCGTCGTTGTGGTGCGAGCGCTCGGCGTGGCGGGCTTGCTGGCCGGAGTGGCAGGCTTGGCCGCGAGCGTGGTCTTTGTGGCCGAGGGTACTTTGGTGGCGGACGCAGGTGCCTTGCCGGTGGGCGTGCGGGCAGCGGGCGTAGTGCCGGGCCTCTTGATGGGCGCCGGAGTAGTGGCAGTCGGAGTGCGCGCGGGTGCTGCAGATTTGGGAGCGGACCTCGGAGTGCGCGAATCGGACTTGGCGGTCGGGGTCGTGGGTGACTTTTTCGCAGCGGTCGGCTTAGCCTTAATTGCAGCCACGCCGGCGGCTGCGGCTACACCTACCGCGGCGACGCCGGCGGCTGCGACGGCGAGGTCGGCGCCGTCCAAGGCGGTGTGTGCGGCCATCGGCGTGTCGCTGAGCGGCGCGGCGTCCAGCGCGGGCTCGGTCGGCTCCGCAGCCGGGACTTCCGGGGCGGCCGGAGGGCTGGCCGCGGCCGGTGGCTGGACGGCCTCTTCGAGTTCGATCTCACTAGTGACGGGTACGCAGATCTCCTGAGCTCTCGACTCGGGAATACCGATGTCTACGTCGGTGACGAGTTCGAGGCGCGAGTGCAACGCGGGCTCTTCGGGCAGCAGGTCGGGCGCGGGCGCAGAGGGCGCGTGTGGCGCGGGGGAGGCGGGGGGCGCGGGCGACACTGCCGGCTCCAGGGGAGCGGGGGACGCAGCCAGCGCAGGAGACTCCACACGCGTTGAGATCTCCACTGGCACAGGGGACTCCACACGCGTTGGGAACTCCACAGGCACGGGCGTCTCCACAGGAACGGGGGACTCCACGGGCACCGGGGACTCCAAGGGCACAGGGGACTCAATGGGCAGCGGCGATTCGCGCGGCAGCGGCACGTCAGCCGGCAGCGGAGACGCGGCGAGGGGCGCGGGGGACGCGGCCAGCAGCTCGGCCGGTACGATGGTGGCGTCGGCGATAGTTTCAAACACTTGTGTTTCGATCGACTGTGGAAGCTCCTCGGCGCTGGGCAGAGGAGATTGACTCGGCATCGGTGACTCGCTAGGCAGAGGCGATTCCCTCAGCAGTGGCGATTCACTCAGTGGCACAGACTCGCTCGGCAACAAAGATTCACTAAGTAGCAAGGGCTCACTGGGTAATGGGGATTTGCTTGCTAGTGGTGACTCTCGCAACAACTCAAACTCTGTGGGTAATGGTGACTGTGCAGGGAGCGGCGAGTGTGCAGGCAATGGAGACTCAGTCTGTGGTTGTAGGCTCTCAACAGGCACCGGAGATTCTCTGGGCAATTCCGACTCGATTGGTAGTGGAGACTCCTTAGGTGGAATGATTTCGTTTGGTAATGGAGACGGTGAGTCCCCTGGCAGCGGAGACTCGCTAACTTGTACAGTCTCAGCCTGCAGCAACGTATCCTCCGGTAGAGGTGATTCTGTTGGCAGAGACAGCTCTGCTGGCAGAGGGGAGTCACGTGGTAGCGGCTCCTCCGGTAAATGCGAGTCGTTCGGAATCGGAGACTCACTTGGAAGAGATGACTCCGTCGGTAATGGGGATTCACTGGGAAGAGTTTCAGCTGGGAGCGGGGACTTGGTCGGCAGAGGTGACTCTGCTGCCAGCTCTTCATCGATAGCGTGGGAAACTTCTGATGTAAGGTGTTCAGTGTCAAGCTTAATTTCAGGTGCTTCTAGTGCTGCTTCAATCTCAGATATAATTTCTTCAACATTTTCAGATTCCTCACTGACTTTTGTTGCTGTTTTAATATCAGTGTCAATTTCCACAGAAACTGTCACTCGTTCACATGCTGATTGTGTAATTTGTTCAATATCTACATGGTCTACTGCAACAATTTCATCAATATCTGTAACTGGTTCAGGTGATTTTGTTCCTTCAAGTTTTGATTCCTCAAGTGGTGCAGGAGATACTGGAAGCTGTTCAGTAGAATGTGCGTGTTGGATGTCTAAAGGTACAGGAGAGGCCACTTGCTCGGACTCAAGCAAATGGTGAGATTCTACTTGATCATCATCCTTCATGTCATCAATGTTTATGTGTGATTCAGTTTCAACACAGGGTGAATCTTCAAGTTTAATTTCCATTTCAATGTCTTGTGATTTTTCATCTTGAGGTGTGAAAGGCCGGATGTCTTTCTCACTTTCTGAGGGTTCTTGAGTCTCATCATTTGTAAATCCTAATTCTGAACTCTTGCCGTCAGGTATTTCTGGTATTTGTTCAAAGAGTAACTTGTGAGATTCCGGAGTGTCTGTTTGCAACACAGTATCTTGGTTGATGTTGCTTGATTCAAATTCAATATTTGAAAAACTTTCAATATTGTTAGAGCTAGTGACATTATAATCTGCAAAATGATTTGTTTGATCGAAGTTACCAATGTTTTGTGGAACGCCAGGCCTGTCTTCAAACCTTATGATGTCATTGTTTGGTTCTAGAATATCTCTTTCTAGTTCAGAGAAATCTGTGTGTTGATCTGGGGAGATGTTTTCTTTATCATTTTCATAGACACCGTTTGGCTGAATATCATCATCATCACTGTCAGGCAAGGTCTGGACAGCATTGAGGTCGACATGTGATTCATTTTTAGAGAGCCTCTCACAAGTGTCATCATCTTTTTCTTGGTAAAAGCTCATACTCATTGGATCCCTCTCTTTATTTTTCAGCCTTTCAAATAGTTCCTCATTACCTTCCACAGCAAAAGGATTGGTTTCTGTGTGTGTTTGGAATACCTGAAAAATATACACAAAAGTGATTTTTAAAACTTACTTATATTCTCAGTAACTTACATTACTAAGATGAAACAGGACTGAATAGAAACATTTAACATTAGCACATAGCTGTTGAAAATCATAATCAAAATAAGATATTCTTGAGATAATGAAACAAGTTTTTCTGTAAAAACTGACTCCTGAACTACCCGTTGTTTACAATGACTACTTTAATTCATAAGCTTTGTATTTCATCATCATTCTCCTGCCCTTATCCCAATTTATTTGGGGCCAGCGCAGCATGTTTTCTTCTTCCATACATCTCTATTTGCCATCATCTCAAGAGTCAAGCTTTGTATTTGTAATGCATAATTACTTTCATGACAAAATGTATTTAAAGAATAATAACTAATTAATAAAATATATCTTGGTTAAGCTATAGGACAAAAAAATAAAATAAAACACTAACCTGAATATTGCAAAAGTCAGTAGTGTCTTTTTGTATTCTCTCAAAATCTTGTATGAGACCACTATCCTTGACTTTATCAGGTTCAATGCCAACATTGAATCCAAAGCCCAAACTGTCCATGTTACATTTTTCATTTCCATTCAAGTGTTCTTTGACGGCTGCGTCTAATGATAGATTCTGAAAATAGAAATTATATTTAAATTTTTTATGTGTCATCTCTTCCAGTATAATAACATTAAAACTTCATACTTAAAAAACAGCTACAGTAACCATAATGTAGCTGTTATTTAAGTCTGCATCTTCATTTACAATTAATATCTTATAAATAGTGACCAACAAAAGCTTCGCTTTCGGCCATAAAATCATGATTCGGCTTAAAACCAGCTAAAACTTTGGGCAAGCCGAAAATCAATATTTCGTGATTTGTCGTACTTTGTAAAGCTCCGTGTTAGAAATACACGAAATTTTGTATCCTAAGTGGAATTATCGTGTTTTATTACTGTTAAATATATACTATATTTGCTCTTTCTCAAGGTGTAAAAACACAAACAAACAATATTTCAGTTAACATACTTTCAATGTCTAAATAAGTTTCGTTTTGGCCAAAAATAAGATTGAACCCGAAGCTTCTTTTTCGTTTAAGGCTGAGAATTTATTTTCGGTCAGACACTAATTGTATATGCAGATGTTGTATATTGATGTATTGTTTGTGTACTACAAATATACAAATACATTACAAAAAGACCAAAAACCAATGAATGCAGATAAAGACATACTTCTAGCCAGCTATGCTATGTTATTTAATTGCAATTTGAAATAAAATAAAAACCTAATTTAATACATAAGTAGTAACTATTGCTATTTTACTTAATGCTTCCTAACAACATTAAAAATGTACGGATACTTTCTAACTATAGGACAGACACCTGATGTTATGAATTATTTTCTATAAACTTGCACATCCACTTACCTGTATTTTACTTTACTGAATCTAAGATTAAGCTTTACAGTACACCTAAATAGTATGGTTAAGTCAGTTACTGACTGACTGACTACATAAATAGCATGTTTGAACATTTTAAGGAAAAACTTACAGAAACACAAAGTTCATCAATCCTTTATATAACTGCAACAGTTCCCATTACAATCATGTTTCAGTACTAATGACGTTAATTGAGTACACATTATGAACATTAACAATAATAATAGTTAATTTAATAACAATCAGTAATTGAATTTATGTACACAAACACCAGTAATTCTCAGCAAGCGAACAAAATTACCACACTAATTAAACACAGTTTTGGCTATTTTCCTTGGAATACTTTTAACTTGGGTGACTAACATTTTTGTGGAACATGTATCAGACCCACTAAAGGTCTATAGCCGATAGGGATGTGTCCTAGGTAAAAATATATTGTCTATTTAGTCAGTCAGTAAGATGACCAAACAATATTGGAGGTATTTTTTGCTTACTCAAATCAATAAAAAGTGACAATGCACATCAAAGTTCAGAAGGGGCTTACGACGTCACTGTTACGTTAAAAGTGTAGCACGGCGTGACGTCACGCGCAATTTCAACGCACTACATCGTCGTCATTTTTGGTTTACGTGACAAAAGAAAAAATACGTGTCCAGTATTTTTGAGTAATCCAATTTTCGGACCAGATTTTTAAAGGGCACTACCCTATTCCACACACAAACAATACAGCAGCTGATAAAAACTACATTAACTTTTACTAAAGCAAGTCATAATTAACAAAAAAATCTAGTTTGTGTTTGTTAAAGTGATAACTTGTTGCCCTGAGACTACCTGTTCTAAGTACAGAACAAGAACAACTAAGTTGATATAATCTGATCATGTAAGCTATGTAACAGTTACACACACAGACAGTAATTGCATAAATTAATCAGACAAACCATTATTTTCACACATTCTCACTTGAATAGGTTTTTGTTTTACTAAAACTTTCATTTTTTTGTTAACAATTACATCACCTACACAATTTATGGTGGACCTACATTCATAGAAGCACCTAATGCAAGCATGATGCAAGGTGTACACCACACGGCTGGCCTCATGAAGATAAATATTATATTTCCATAGAACACTCACCTCACTCTGATGATGGCCATTAAGCTGATCACAATTATCCAAGTCTAATAATTCTGCAGGCCTCACTTCAGCTCCTGTGTCGAACTGTGCCTCATCTGGTAGCTCAATGTCATCCATTGGCAATGGTTTGCGAGGTGACTCTGCGAGCAGGACGTCAGCACCCACGCTCCCAGGGATGAACACCGGGGCGTCTGGGTTCAGAGGTGAACTGTTCATGTCTACTGAGCTGCTTTCCCAAGCCGACTGAAACATGATACAAACATATCAATTAGTAATGCCCTCTCCCTACATAACCTACAATATGATTTCTAGTTACTAATTTAGTCACTACCTGCAATATAGATTGAATCATAATTTGAAGGTCAACATGATTAATGTAACACTAACAAAGTTAAGAAACTTAATGGAATAAAATATAAATATGTGAATATACAAGACATGTCTACAAGTACAAACTATTTTATGTTATTGTTAAGAATTATAATGTTCTTAAACATAACTGTCAATGCTTCATCTGTTTCGGAATTCAGATGTTTGTTTTTTCACTGTGAATACACACATCGCGGTCTAGAGTAAAAACATGCATTCATCGATTGGATGATGTCGTAAATGTATAAACGGGCTCACATTATCCTGGCAGGGTGTCTCGGAGCGCGGCTGCTCGTCGGGCTCCTCGCTAGGGTGTTCCTCACGCTCGCCCTCGCCTTTGAAGTAGTTCCACTCGTCTTCGGAGTCTTCGCCGCTCTCAGCTACATTATCCGCCACAGAACCGTCAACGTGGCCCTCCTCCACTGCACATAACACCAAGAGCACACTGTACTAAGATATTTAACAACACTACAAAAGGAATTCGCTGAACACCTGGCGAACACGCAACATTCGCCCTTCGTGTCGCTATTCACGATATCAACAGGTGACACACCCTTGACAGAAAAGAACTCATAAGTTTGATTGGAGACAAAAACATCAACTTTTAAGCTAGTCGTAATAAATCATGAACGCCGGTCATGTTTACGAGCGGCGTGCTAGCAACGATATTTTACCGGTCGTCGCGATTTCAAACTTGTGAGACATTCGCGGACGCCATTTCGAGAACGAGAAATGACCAGCGGAGACGACACGCCCGAGATCGAACTTGGACAGTGTCGAGAACATGTGAGTGAACCTCCGGGAATCCTGCGCTCACCGACCACTGAGGGATGCGCCTCTGGCGAACGATCTATTTCCAGAACACCGCTCCGCATGAATCAACACAGAAATAACCTTTCACAAACTGTTCGGTATGTGAAAATAATCAACAACATTCGCTAAAAACCACATACCGTGAACGGTAATTTCACTGCACAGATATTATCTTCACAGGCGGTGTAATATTCGAGCCGTTAAAATATAGACAAAGCCCCGATTACAATAGCAGCAACTTTCGAGAGTAGCACAGATCCGTTGGACGTTCAATGAGCGACTGCGAGAGGGACGAGGCGAGCGAGCGGGACGGCGGCGGCGCGAGGGCGAAGGGGCCACGGAGCGCGGGGCGCCCGCTTGCACCCGATAGGGATGTCGTGTCATTTTATAATAATTCCCATTTTATTATTATCCTTGACATTAATGATGTAGGTACTTTGGTACCTAGCCTAAGTTTTATAAATAGTAATGTTCAGTAAGTAGGTGCTAGAAGAACCATGTACGAGTCTAATTGTTATGTAAGTATAATACCTACCTACCTACCTAGGTAAACAATAAAATCACCCTTATTTATTACCCTGCAAGTCAACTGTTTATGTCTACGTATTTTTTTATCGATCTACATCTTATATTAAATCTATACAAATTATGAAAATTCAAGTGTATAGACACTTAACTTTTATTTATTTTGTATAGTATAAAAAGTAGTAGTAAGTGGTGTATATAATAGTTGTAATGTATTAATATCAGCTTTTTACTCAATGCATATGAAAGTTTATACGATAGTTAAACCAAAAAAAAAACAATAAAAAAACGTTTGTTTGTCTATCTGTTTGTTTGAGGTAATCTCCGAAACGGCTGGACCGATTTTGATGGGGATTTCACTGGCAGATAGTTAATGATTTAAGTAGTAACTTAGGTTAGGGTTCAGCACCTCAAAAAAATGAAGACCCATTAATTTTTGACAAATTCCAAGTGGAAGAAGTTGTGGGCGCAGCTAGTATTTATTGAATGAAACAAGGTATAGCTACAATTGAATGCCATCAAATAACAAGGTATTTCATGGTATTCAAAGAATTTTACATAATATATAACACTTTAAATGCCAAACAAGATAGCGTTTATCCATACAAATAAAAATAATTGAAATATGTTTTTGTAATGTTAACATAACAGCTTTTACTAAATGCATATGTGTATAAGTAAGGTAGTAATACCAAAAAAAGCATCTTTGTCTTTCTGTGTGTTTGTTCGGGCGAATCTCCGAAACCGCTGAACCGATTTTGACCGGAATTTCACTGGCACATAGCTATTGTTATAAGGAGTAACTTGACGAAAAGAAAAAATGAAAACCTATGTTTTGTTAAATACCACGTGGAATACAACTATCAACTTTACAGTGGTGTAAATTAAGTTGATTTCAGGATCCGAACGTCTCGTCTGTGAAAACTATTGGTAGCAGAGGGTACCAATCCATCCAAATATTATAAATCCGTAGGACGACCCTGTAATTTGGATGTAATACAAGTCCGTTGTTGGGTTTTATGGACCAAAAATTCGTGGATTATTTATTAATCGAGACCGTAGGTCCGTAAATTGAAAAAAAACTCATATCCCGAATAGGCACGTAAAGGAAAAAATCGTTGAATAGTAGGTTAACTACACGATAACAGGCAGACAGTTTTCAGTCATTTAAGTACCTACTTACGTAGATATCAATTTTATTACGAAATACGGGTTTCCGCGCGTTTTATCGTAATTAAATATTGTGGAGAATTTATTAAATTTTTCTGTTTCTTGGTTCTATTGAGAAAATAAATGGTCTCGTCGCTCATACATCGTTCGGGCGAAAGCACTCAATCCGAAATACGAAGATCCCGATCTAATCTGAATCAACAATCAATTCATCTGCATACAATCGCATCTAGAAAATGTAAACGATGTACACTGGCTAAATACGGACGCGGCGCGGCATGGATGTGGGTGAATGTGTGTAACAATCAATAAAGCGTGACACACACGGCTCTTTACTTTTTCTTTTGCTCTTATTGAAATGCGGCTGAGTGTGAGGTTTGTGATTAACTTCCTATAGCGTATTTAAAATCAACTTTGTGTGATCATGATCAGTGGTCAGATGGTTCGTTGTTTAAGAAGACAGCGATACATATATTAAAATTTTAGCACTAAGAGATATATTTTTAGTATTATAAGTCAAAATATTAATAAGTGTTTGAACGAATCCTCTACTACCAGCCATAAGTTATTTTATAACAAAAATTATTTAAATATTATAAAAAAATCATCGATTGATTGTGCTCGCAAGTAGATTTTAAGGAAAAGTATTCCGTTTATTAGGCTAAAAGCATTAACCAACACTTCGTCATCCCGCACAATCGCATAGTGTGAGTCAGTCGAGTCATGCATGAGGAAGTGGGTTATTATGAAACGTAGGCTATCCGGCTAGGCTACCTGTCACTCGTCCGTCATGAATTCATGATCTTCTAACCCGACACGTTCGCTTCGAATGATGCCAAAACTAAGTATCACTATCGAAAACGGCTTCAAATTCGGAGAAATATTCTTAATGGATGTAGGGTGTAGCAGGAAGGTCGACAGTTCGCCCGTGACCGTCCCGGAATTAGGTCAGATGAGAGGGGACGAGGTTACTGCAGTGAGATTCACTGAATTCGGGAGCTCGTTATTTTTTACACTTTCTACTGTGTTGTGGGTGCGTGTGAGACACGAATATACGTGTGACAAAAATCTCACACATACAGACGTTGTACCGCGGATTTGTGGCGAAGAAGCTTATCGCTTTTCTATCATGTCTTCTATAGATTGAAAGATTCGAAAGATACCAACTGGAGTAGAAAATCTAAAAGGGAAATTCACAACACATCTAGGTATATTCTGTTAACATTGTTTTAATCATAAAACGATGTTACTAGAATATACCTAGATACGGACATAACAGGATAGAGATCACCTCTATCCTGTTATGTCCGTATCTATATTGTAACCAATACGAAAATGTTCAATTTTGCTCTTCAGCAAACAGTTTGACGACTATGACAATGGGTTACCCCTCTTAATTTAGGGATATGTTCATGTACACCTTTTCGATACCTATATTTTGGAAGACACGCTGTGTTTTCATTAGATAGAAAATAGTAGATGAAGTGTTCTTCACCAAAACATGCACAGCACTATATAATTATAGAGATGTTTGTCTGCGTTATGGATTGCCAACTTACCAGCATGAGCAGGTGGGGTAGGAGGTTGTGGTTCTTGATTCCTCGCTTCTGCGTCTACGTCATCTGCGTCAATATCGACCGCAGTCTCAGGGCCGAGGTCCTCGCTATCGCTGTCAGAGTTGTCCACGCCGTTGTCTACGGCCTCGGCCTCGGCTTCGGCCTCCGCGCACTCTTCGGCCTCGGCGTCGGCGGCTGCCGCGGCTGCGTCCACCTGCCGCCGGCACGCCTCTGTCTCGATGGTGAACGGCGGAGCGTTCATCATCGCGTTGTCCAGCCTACGAATAATTAAGTTTTAGTAGAGGTCTATTAAAAAGCCGATTATATAATATGGCCTATTTATGAACCTGGTTGCGAAGGCAAGGTTCGTTCTTACTCACAAATATTATAACAGGAATTGGAAACCAAATGTGAAGACATTAGATAACACAAAACAACATTTGCGTATATCATTAAGTCGTTGCAGATAGGGACGAGTTACCTCTACAAAACATTTATATCTACAAAACAAACTAAACCCGTCATTCCCATAATCACAATCTGGAATCTAATAATCGGGATTATTTACTTCTTTCACTGATTATTGAAAATACCTGACTTAATTCATATAACATCTGTGAAAAAAATGATACCCCGCATAATATTCGAAGAAAGTGACATTAAACTTTCATTTTCAAGGCTTGTGTTAGAAGATAAGCTAACAACATCCAAGGTCGTCTGGTTCAAGATAATGTCATTCGTACGTCTACATTTTTATACGAGCTCCATATGTATGAATTACCTGTAACCGGTTAACGGCCGAATATCTCTTGAACTGGTATTTTTGACGAAAAATATAGACAGTAGACTTCCAATGTAGACGTTATTAGCTAATTTGTTGACTTTATAGGCGTCTCTGCGCCCAACATAATATGACATCATATAATGATAGCGTGGACTAAAAATAGGGATTATTAATATCCACCCGTGACATGTGGTATGGTAATGCCATTAGCAACACATTACCAAAGTTCTACATATAACAGGTATTGTCTTCAATCAGTAAGAATATCGTTTATGTCTTTAGAACTACGATTAGGAAACCAACATAGTTCCGTGCTAGGATATGAGAAGAGAACACATTCTAAGCTCGGCTATTGCGTTCTATTATTACAACTGAACATGACCCTGACGAAATTCTGTCAGAGGCAATGCTAGCAAAATTCTTTCTAGTCTTTGAATAAAAAATGTCAATTGAAATTTTTGGAATATTTTCCATTAGACACGTAGCCAATACGGAGTAGACGGGAAATAAGAAATCGGGTGAATTCTTCATGATTATAACCTTATAAATAGTTGGCGACACAAGTTAATCACAGGGATCTTCAGAAGTTTAACAAAAAGTGAGCGAAAAACTTCACTCATAATCAAGACCATAAAGTATGATAATTCTCAAGCTCACCCAAGATCCATGGGCGGGCGGTTGTCTGCGGCAATGTCGCGCGGGTCCTTCAGGAACACCACGATTATGGAGATATTGTCGGCGGATCCCTGCCGCTTGGCCTGCACGATCAGACGCTTCGTCACCAGCTTCAAGTCATCTGCATAAAACAAAACGCATCTTAATGATACTGTATGTGAACTTCGTTATAATGTTGGTTACTATCTATCTTGAAAGAAAAACAACGACCAATTAAAATCTTATTAGGCATAGTTTCCACCACAAAGAACACATTAAAGACCGACAGAATTTCTTAATAGTGTTATTATCCTTAAAATATCTATGTGTCATCTAGCACAAAGCTTAAAGTGTTGCGAAGTCTATTATGTCTGCAATTTGTTGCGGCACAATGGTGAATAGCACCGACGGATATGGAGTAACCATGTTTATGTTTCGATTTGCCACAGCGCTGGCTGTATGTGAGGATGTCCTTGTTCTGTCTCAAGCTGTTGCGCGTGAGTCACTGCCTCACTGGCCACTGCACCGCTATTGTGCCCCATAACATCAGTACGTGATAGGCCTTCGTTGATATGAAAGCCGCCGCGCCATTCTATTCTAGAATAATTAGGTTGACCTTGATTCAAACGAGTCAAGTATTCTGTCAACCCTTATTAGTTTTATTAAAATACGAGTGGTAAATGATGAACATTATGTTAAATTCTCAAGAGAACATTGTCACCGCTGCGTTAACACGTTAATAGAAAAAACAACTGTAGGTCATTTTAGAACAGACATAGCGCTATGTCTGCGAATATATTACGGGCTCCACCTTATGTTTTGCTACATTTAGGTCGTTATGTTTTATAGTAGTTATTGAAGCGTTGGTATCATGATAGGCACACATAATTTAATTAGTTTACATGGCTTGTTTATTTTTTCAGTGGAAGGTAACTCGACTAGTAGGCGCGGCCTACCGCAGGGTGTGTCTAACTGGAATTAAAAAACGTGTACCAATTCGTGCAGTGATGTGCTTCAAGCGGCCGTTAGTTCGTCGTCTAAGCGCACGCCTTGACTTTGCTCGCTATTTCGGGGCGCGGTCTTCGTCGCCGCCCTTGCTTTTTACCCTGTTTGGTCTGGCTCGAAGCCAACCGCGCCCCGTCTACTCTTATTTCGATCTAAGTCCGTAGAAAGTTGTTAATTTGATTTATAGATCCAAAATATATTTAGATGCTTCAAGATCTTTTTTAGACTAATAAAAACTTTTTGGACTGCGTGGTTTCGGAACACATTTGTTCTAGAACTTCACATGTCCATTAAGAAAGTTTCCTCGCCCCGAGTTGTAGAAAGAAAATAACTCAATAATGTTTGAGGAATGGGTTTTTCTTACGGTGCGCGGAAGCGGTAAATGTTTATTAGTTAGGTGTATCATGTCGATCGTGGCGCAAGTAGCTCGCAGCGGTCGAGGTGATCATTGCGGCGATTACTGCCGCCGGCTAACGGTGGTGCGGATGGAATGCACGTCGTCGGCCATTGTTCCCTACACTACAACTCGAAGCAAAAACCGATCACGGCCCATCGGCGCATACTAAGCCCCGCGACCGCGAACCACCTGCCGCGGACGTTATCCAGGAATTCCTATAATTATTGCAGCTGTTATTGATAATGTCTAACTGCAAACTTAAAAAAGGCTTACTTGTGTTCAAATCTGCAATGTATTGTGTAAAGCAGGATAGTATTTGCGAAGCTGAGTACTCGTGCATATTAATGGTATCACGATGTAGATAGATAATTGTAGTAGGTCGGAAATCAAATGTAGAGAGCAGAGAGAGAGCAGACGGTGCGGTGGGTGGTTCGGGGGGAGGGATCAAGTGCAATTTTCCAGCAAGGCTCGGCGCAGCGTGCAAAGCCGACCGGCAGACGGTAGACGGCAAAGATTATTTCCATGTCCGCTGGCTACACAATAAATGTAGCCTCTATTATGATTACGACCCAGTTAAAAACAGTTATTATTGGTACTCATTGAAAACTAAATTACAAATGCGGGGTACGGATTGCATATATTATATCTATGGTATACCTTAAACCTTAATGGCTCTGCTGGCTGTCGCAATGCTTCAATATAAGCAAAACAACAATAAACATTTTGGCAACGTTTCATTTTTGGAACAGAAGTAAAATAGGTGGTTTGCATTGAGCTCGTAACAAACAACTCTGTTTAACCGGCTTATCCAAAACACAGTACTGTTTTAAAAACGTGAATAAAAGCTATTAATGTCATCACTTATTCAAACCCGAAAATTTAATAAACTTAGCTGAATGGTCTGAATATAAAATAAAATTCAACAACGTAGTATTTTTTTATTCTATGATGCACTACTCGTAAAAGCTTCGCTCGCATTTTAATATAGCGGCTGAGCTGAACTATGTATAGAGGTTGCACAGACAAACCTCAACAAAAAAGTCTCCTTTCATGGGGAGGTAGACTGCACAAAATGAAATCTATTCCTGCTTTCAATTTTATTCAGCTTTTGACGACGGGGCTTTAGAAAATAACCTGTATGCAACCATTCATAGATACGAGAATGTAATTACTTTTGTAAGTATGCTCTTTATCAGAAAGCAGTAAACACACGTTTCAATATAAGAATGATTTGTTTGATAAAAATCGATTAGTGTTCAAAGAATATATAACATCATAATTATAATTATTAATTATTCTGAGAAAGATATCGACTTGAAGAATAAATGATACATTGCAGTTGGACTTAGGACACAAGATTTCTTATCACAGAGCCGATTCCATGAAGATATAGAAATCTAACAGATCGTTCTGTTGTTTGAAGAATATGGGCAGTGCGTGCGGAATGTGAGTGCATTGTGCATTGCAGGAGCGGGAATCAAAGCCTGGCGTCTGCGGTCTAAAGTTTCCGTCTGGAGTCCACAGTGCAACGCATTTCAAAACGTACGTAAGTGTTATAGGAGAATTTTATCACGGCCTGCGGTAATCTGCGTGAGCCTTAATAACTGTACAATCAGCACGCTTTACATCAATACTATGTATATTGCTTGCAATCCACTTTAGACCATTCCTGCAAAGATATCAGCAAATTCTCTACTCATGGCCCGCTTACTTCAGTACGCAGCGCTGGATCCACTCCCGCTGAAGTGTTAATTAAACGTATACGTAAATAAGCTTGTCGAGTGTTAAAGCAGCGAGGGGAGGATGCTGGCTGTTATTTACACGAGCATGATGGTAGGCAAACAAACTTGACAGGACTACTTAGAGACGAACGACTTTGGAAATACACAGTCTGTATAATCGGCTCCGATGAGACGGCGCGACATTCGACAAACATCAGACGTCTATCGCCGCTAAAAGCTTTTAAGATAGCTTCGATACATTGTTCGTTATATTATAGAAAATAGCCTATTTGGTTCTTAAGATCAGATCAAATAACTCATCTGTTTTGACGATTATTCCCAAACATTCTAAGATTCCACGTAATAATGTACATGCAATGATTTATGCATACATAATTGAAGCCACCTCTTTGCTAATCAATGAATTAATCGTGATTATAGAAACCTCTCTAATTGTTAGTGCGCACAGCCAAGCGTAATGAAATTGAGTGGGAACTTTCGTGCACGCTCAACGTTCATCAGTTGGCCGGTAATTGGTTTACAGGCATGCTTCGGAAAGAGTTATATGGAGTTATACGTGGCCGTGGCACCGGGGATCCTTCTAATTAACGCTCGCAGCACCCGATTCAAATGCTCTCGTAATTGGAAGGCTGCTGGGCTGTCCATGTCGCCACTCTCTCGGCTCTAGACGCCACTTTCATGTAACCTCCCGTGGTGTTGACCACTTAAAGGTTTTCCAAGACTTTTGTTAACTAAATCGAATCTTAATCAGATTCTTATATAAATAGGATTACTTTACAACTACAATGCTTTCATAGATAGACGATCACATCTCCGAAAGTTATCTCCGTTATTTCCACGTGATTCTGTGAACCCTTTGAAAAGCAACGATGAAAGGAGAAAGAATATCATTAAAAATACATTAGCACGTATTATACAGTTAGTAAGGTTAGCCGGATGAAGAGATTGATAAGACTGCAAATAGTATTCTAACTAGGTGCAGTTTAAATAAATATCTACCTTATTAACATTAATTTAAAATGTTTGCTTTCCCGAATCTGGTATTACTTGACCAAGAACATACATTTACAAAATTTTATTATAGTTCTTTAAAGTGTTTTTAGGAACAAGAAGACAGCTTTGCATATAACGATGCAAGGATGCAACATTTGCAAGCACTTCCAGGCATCCTGTCCACATGTGGCGTAATTTCACTAATCGTACAGAGGAAATGTGGATCAGAGAGCTGCGTTCAAATCGTGGTTCAAACACAAAGCGACCTAAATATTAAACCAGTGCGGTGCATGCAAAGTAGGTATGATGCTTGATGTGAAAGATGAGAATCGTGTCAATTGCTGTATTTGCTGAATAATGTTCCGGGAAGCTGTTTACATTGTTAGGGACTGCATAAATGACGCACGCACGTAATAATACGGGAACTGAAATAAATCCTACACTATATTACGTACTTGTGTACCATGTAACAGCATTATCGATCGTGTATTATTCCCGGATAAGTTATGTTACGGGCTTGTTTTCCGAGTTATTACATAGTTTAGCATTTAGCGCAGGCGACTGGTCCAGGCTGTGGGGCGACAAATCACGCCTGCATATCGCATTGATATGCAAAATTTTCGATCCCACGCAACAAGTACCACTTGTCGCCCTCGATATTGCCCGATGTAGTCCTATTCAAACGCCTGCTCATTTAATTAGTCACTGCAGATATTTATGTAGATTACCTGTCATAGGTATGAGCTATTTCAGGAAATGAGGTTAATCAAAACATAAATAGCGATAAACAGGTAAAATTTATCGGAAACCTTCAAGGGAAAATGCGCACTTTATCAGTTGTTTTGAATCATACACACCTTTATATATTTTTGTTTGCACCAGTTGTGTTTGTAGCGGTAAAAGACAAAAGAGACGAGCCTCCCTAATTAGTTTTATGTAATTAAACGGGCATTGTCGTTATCTGATAACACTGCCTCCGCATCTTTATTCCCATTACAGGTTAATAACCAGATAAAATAATAGCAGCTCTACATCGTCCACGTTCTACCATTCGCCAAGTGTCAATGCACTCGCTACGGACATACTCAGGCATTTTGTATACTGTGTAGTTTAAAACAATTTCACATCCACCTGTGCAGAAATTGTTTGATATAATGTCACCGTGTCTTATAATGGCTTTTTGTAATAACGCACTTCATAATATTATTATGTTAGGATCGAATTCTTGTTAATCAGGTGCGGCAAAATATAAGTAATTGTTAGAATAGTTTTTATGGAGCGATCATACTTCGACCTTCGCATCCATATTATAGAGGAGAACAAAAACAAGGTTTAATACAACAGCCAGCTGGCTTCTGACACTCATTACAGTGATCTACACCGCCTTAATACTGGATCGCCCAGGGGTGTCCAAAAATGGCCCTATATATATAAGACAGCAAGAACAGGTTAACCATTCAGATTGATTCAAAGATTCATCTGCATGGTTGCAAATTCACCACAATACTGTAATTTTCCCCTAGTTGCAGTGGATCAGATAACATAACAGTACAAAGATTTGTAGTGAGTACTCACGTAATAGCTCGGATTACTGAAAAAATCGAAAGTCTAATCTCGGCTCAAGGCAAAGTCACGATGACATGACCTTTTAAAAATCCTTCAATGTTTGAAGAATCTGTAAATTGTAATGCTTTCATGTTGATTATTTTGCGATATCAGAAACGAATCTGGTGTTGATAAGTTCGATTCATCATGATATTGCATACAATAACATGTTGCTGCACCTTTTTTTTGAGGTAATGTAAGTATTTCTTGGCTTTTACAAAAAAAAGCAATAAGTTTGTAAGTAAGACAATGTCTTCGAAATTAGGTTAACAACCCATACTAACTTTCACCAACGAGTATCATTCCTGCCTTATAAGAAGTAAATGTGCAAGCGAAGTGACAGGTGGCGTCGAAACAGCTGCTACGATCCGTGTTGACTTGAACTAATTCCTTAATCAAAATACGGACAAAATTACGCAAATGTTGTATTCATAAGCATCTGTGCGTTCTGCTTTTGTAATACGAAAACTTATAAGTAAGAATTTATCTCCGCAATGTGCACGAGCAATCTTAAATGAATGCTTAGTTGTACGAGGACATAATTTGTTTGGACGGCTTGCCACGAGGTCATCTCTGTTTGTCATGTATGATTCATCCAAGTGAACGCGATAACTCATAATGGGTATTCAGCTATCTGTTGTTTTGGGATCGTTTTAATATATGCGAATTTATCACTGTACAGCGAAAGTCACGGCTCTTAATTTTTGATTGGTTTTTCAACAGTGGAACGCTACAGTGAGTACCTACGCAGCTTTTTATCGTATACGTACATATTACGTATATTGATAAAGTACGTACAGTTCAATAAACGCTACAAGCGGTCAGTCCGGTAGGTGCTAATGCAAAATTCTTGTAGCGCGGCAAATATTTGTGAGGGCGTAGCAAACCAGCAGGGATGAGGTGTGGACGCGGTGAGGCGGGGACCTACAGGGATCAGGGTTGACAATTCAATCGTGACGTGTACTATTTTCGTCGCGACACGATATTTCACTCTCCTCGTCAATCCGCAAATATTTATCAAACATTCGCGAATGTTTTGAAGGTAAACCTGTAAATATAGCATTGGACTTTCCGTGTTGTTCGCAGGTTTCAGGCGATTAGCGTTGCTAAAACTGTAAGGATTATGACGTTCTATAGCCATTTCAGATCTACCGACAAATATGAATAGTTTCTAATAGCAAATGCAGATGCGAATCAACGTGTCAAAATGACAGCCCTATCAGTAATTGCATTGCCAATATCGGCAACATGCGCCGGGCGGGCGGCGCACTGCGCCTCTCTTCATCTGCTCGGCCTAGCTTCGACGCAATCATTGCAATTTCCGAATCCTGCTAACACTCCGGTTATCGAATTATCTCGACCAAATTGCAGGCTACTCCCCAACCCTGATTACAATTAAAGATCCTATAAAGATAAACACAAACGTCAAATTGGAAAGAGTACAGTGCACCCATATTGAGCACCACAGGAGGTTTATCAAAATCGATTCATTGACTGTCATTTTGATCGTATCTCGGAATTATTTACTAATACCTAAGATTGATTAAACGTAACATACAGTATCAAACAACGTTATTATTAATATTATACCTACCAAGAAAAAGCAACAAAATAGTTGCGCCTGAGATGGTTTTTCATAGAAATAGCTTTGATGATGTACAAAGCACACTCGTTAGACATAAACAAACATTGTCTAGAAATAAACGGATACACATCGTTGGTGTCACGACCGATGACCGCGAATTCTTGTACCTGTACTACGACAGTTTATTAGTATTTATTACTTAAGATACGGTGTGCTAGTGATATATTGGCCAAGCCTAGATATGCCTAAAACATTAGCACACAAATAGAAGCACCGTCAACGGCTGTGTAAATAACACGGTCGCATCATATACTTAAAACATATTGAGTAGAGTATGTACAAATAAGCAGATATCTTTATCAGGAAACATAAAAAAACGTAAGAGCCAATAATACAGCTAATAATGTTTTTGATGATGATAGCGATAATTTATAATTACCGTCTTCACATTGCAATCTTGCAACCTTGCAGGAGGAACACCGGCCGTCGGTTGTTGACCTGTTCGGTTAAAAATACCCGCGTCTCCCTCCCACGCCGGGTCAAGGGTATTACGCTATTATATGCTGTATGCTTTTTAACTTCTTACCCGGTTCGGAGCGGTCATTAAAGCCTGTACTTTGGGTCCGTGACAAGCATAAGTAGGCATTTTAAGCACACCAGGGCCATCAAATGAAATGTTGTTTTTTTTTTTTTACTTACACCTGACACCTGACTAAGTAAAAAAAAAAAAACAAATAGAGATTTTAGTTTTCCATCAAATTGGAGAATTGCATATGAAGGCAACCTGACTATATATAACATAACGCCTGTTTTCCCCCATAAGGTTAGGCAGAGTGGGTACACCTAGGTGAATGCACCCTCGGTCCTAGGGTGCATCCATGTTTCTCCGTGATATTGGGCAGCATTATTGTCTTCGGCGGGGTAAATGCGTAAGACACTCACAATGTCAATGCGTTATTTTTTCAAGTCAGGCAAATTTTTCAAACATAAACAATAGTATAGGTAAGTACCTAGTACGAACTTCGTTCTTTAACATATTTTTACGCATCATACGATTTTCCTAGTGCTGGTGTCAATATTCATCTGTTCGCCCTATAAGGCTGGAAAAGCGTAAAGATGAGCGGTAGGTAAAATAAAATTAATTACACAGAAACATTAATTCTTGGTCGGGAGTTTAAATGTTAAGATCTACTCACGAATGGAGGAAAGTTATCATTTCGTGGATCTGCGAGACTCTTCATCACGACACAAATCGTGAGAGAAAGACGCGAGCCACCAGATAAACAAACAACAGCACCGTGTTTACTGGATGAAAGTGAAGCGATCGATTAGAGAAATTAAAGTTTTAGAAACAATGGGATTATTTTTGGGAAGAGAATGTGTTGGCTTGGCACGGATTCGGCATCTGTCAATGAGTTTGCTTACAAAGTTACGAGCAATGGGTGTAGATTTCAAATGGTTGACAATGACAAGCAAGCGGTGCTTTCTCGTAGACGACGTGCGTCGGTGGGCGCCCGCCTGCGCCTCCTTTACATACAATCATACAATGCAAGCGCCCCACAGCCTAGAGCGGCACAATGCCCTGTGGCAGCCCACATCGCGATTGTCTGACTCACCGCGCGGCGCCGCGACGCATACGGGCTTGTTTACACTCAATAAGATTAATAACACACTCAAAAGTCTCTCCGTGAGGGATTTGATACATTAATTGGCGAAAGCCACTGCGAAATCCGCGCGAGAGTTTACGATCAGACGAATGACAGGCAAGATTTAAATTGTGCATTTCGATATCTCAGCGATACCATCAATAACAGAAACCGTGCTTGTGAAATGTATTTTTATTTACGACACATCTGTATGTTCGTGTAGGTTACATACATATGTTTCGCAAAATATATTTCAGGACTACAATAAAATTGTATTGTTTCAAAATACATATGCAATTGGCCACGCTTGAATTCCGCACGGTTGAATGAAATGCCCAATTTTGAAATAAAGTGGACATGATTTCATCAAAACGAAGCCCTCTAAGAATGTTGTGTATAGAGACATGAAGGTGAATAAATGTGTTTATCTAAAGCAATGTCTCTATTTTAACTACATACAACTACTTCACGGCCCACTGAAGCATGCTCGTAGCTTGTACATGAAATGAGCCGCAACGCATTTAGGTATCAGCATATTCACACATAAAGGTAATGTTAGTTGTTGAGTAAGTTACTCAACAAAAAGCTTTTGCCTAAAGAAATATTACGCAGGCAGGTGGTGATTCACCGCCAAGCTGTAATTGCTATACACAAAATCAAGGTTCGATAACAATAAACTACGTTTCGGGCAATTAATTGTACTACTCAATTTAGAAATATCCGTCCTGATTGATTACATGTTTGTTTCAGAACTACAGAGGAGAAATAAAAATGATTGCAACAAAAATGTTAAGGTACATTAGGAGTATTATTATAGCAGTATTTAGGCTATTCGCTGCTGTGGCAGCAAAAGCATATTTAGATGTTGCAATACAGAATGGTCGATTGTAAAGTTAGCAGCGGAAACTGCAAGCCGGCCAAGGTGTTGTCGCCAGTATCCTGTGTGACGGGGCACGTACACTCGCAAATTTATGGCACAACATTATACATGCCACACCACAACCAGAGGCGCGAAGATTTCGCTAAAAATAAACATTTATCATGGGGCTTTATATTTAATACTCTGTGATCTTCCACGTTGCTCACATTTTCGGGAAATATTACCATTTTCATAAACACGCTGTGAAATTTCATGAAATTATTGAATTTCATATGTTACGTTGTTACACATTTGATGCCGACATTATTTGGCATCGCCATTGCATGTTATTTGTTACAATGAATGCTTCCTACATTCAGTTAAGTAATCCATTTAACTGTTTTGTACAGAACAATAGTTAATTCTAATTAGTACTAATCTTAAATTACTGGTGTAATAGAAGTGTTGATTCCTGTAATTACAGTACATAAATCAAATCATTTCTAATGAGCATTATGAAAAATGTTTCCGGTTTCACAATGAGCATTATGAGCAGTCAGATTGTTGAATCCATCACGTTAACAGCTCATAAACAAATGCTGGACATGGGGTTCCGTCATACACCGTTACAAAGAATGGTTTTGCAAAGGGATATGGCCATAATAGCTTGGTGGATTGTAGATGGTATCCGCTTGAGATGCCCTACAAATGTACATTTATCATGGAGCTACGCTACGAGCCACGTATTTTCTAAAGATATTTTTTTCAATTCAAACTTAGCGAGTTAGATTCATGAAGCATAGAATGGGGGATATGGCTGTAGATATGTGCAACTTTTGTAACGGCTCGTAAGTCAGGATGAGATTTTATCGCTAGAAATACAATCAAATGAAGAATTTACAGAAACAGACCACTCCTCGTAAAATAAACGAGGAGTAAAGATTCAGTCAATTACGTACAAACATGGTAAGAATTGGATTAGACTGCCTTTTAAAAGCATCGGTAACACATCGCCATACATCGTAATTAAGTCGTTAACCCATACTTGTATCCAATAACGTAATTACCAGGCGTGATGTAATAATAGTCTACATAGTACAATGATCGAAACCGACCGTGGGAATTCATGGAATGTTTTGATAACATTGACCGCCGTGCGGCGAAGGTACTGCAGACTTAGAAGTTTAAATAGTTTTACAGCTAGGGACAAATCTGATCGGAAAAATAGCAGAAACCGCAAAGAAAATTGCAGTATTTCGATCGGATTATTCCGCTTATCATAGCAACGTCATCCGAGGGTTTTCTCGCCTATATTCGTCACTTTATGAATATAATACGCGAATTTTTGCTGCTCAAATTTATCCCTATGCAAATACCGAATGTAATTCTTCTTATGAGTTTGCAACAATAGATACGTGTTTTTGCGTGACACACGAACGCGTACAGACAACTGCGTGCAGAAGGCCGAGGCCGAGAGAAATCGATTCTAACATCACAATGGTCCATCGGGGTCAGATAAAATATTTTTAAAGACCCATGTTTTTTTATTATTTTTCATTAGACTTCAATTATTGAGTAAATCTCCAACGCTAACTAATATGTGAAACTTCAATAATTAGAAGAAAAAAAATTGACAACAAAGCGATTTTGATACTTGAATAAAAAACTTCGATTACTCATTTCCTCAAAAGTTGTTATTTGTAATTCTACGAATCGCAACAGTCTACTGGACACGGGAATTCAATGTTTACCGCAAATAAAACAATAGTGTACGAAGTGGAACGTAACCGTTCACCTAGTGAACGTATTTTACTTGCAAGTACCTTTTTCAGTCGTCCTACAACTACAAGGTCATAAGAACAAAGTTTTTAGTACATAATTCAATTGTGACTTTGTGACCCACGAAGATCAGACGAAAGTCAAGTAGATAAACCGTTGCCAAATTACTTGAGACTTCGCTAAGTCAACAACGACTTGAGAGCTTTTATCTGAATTAAATAATTCTTCAGAGATAAGTTATTAAGTCCTTACAAATTGTTTTCACGACTTCATTATTATTAATCTTAAAACAATCAGTTTAACTTAAGCATTCAATCACCTCATATTCATTTACATATAACAGCTCTCCAAGCCGTCCGCAATAGCGCCAGCCATGCCAGTTCTGACCCTCTGAGTAGGCTATAATTAATGGTTCAGTTACCAGACACGTCCATTTTGATTAGAAGTTACTAAGTTGTCAGCGTAGCTGTTATCTAGCGAGTGGGCACTTTAGCGAGCCTGCATCAGATCCAGTTCCTACGTTAAAAATGTACTCGCATCAAGATTTACTGAGCCAAGTAATCTAGCTAAGGCTGCAAGCTCCGCCAATGGATTTGGATTGACTCTTATCTCTGTATACACCTAATTGGGACTAAAATACGTTGGAAAACACAAAATGGACATTCATTAAGCAGCACTTGATTTATTGGTTAAATGTAAAAGTATAATTCGTGTCTGAATTAATAAGGCATTTATAAATTGGGACTCGAATTAAGTTAAAATTTTCTGAATTTCTGACCAATCCCACATAGTAATAAATATTTAGAATTTGGAAAAAGTTACATTTTCGCTTTGTTAAAATGTTTTCCAACAGGGAATTGCATGATACGGTTTAATAAAATGTGATTGAAAGTTAAATAGAAATGGAAGCAAAAGTGTAAGCGGACACGGGTCGTAACGATTAAATTACAAAAGAAAGTCTCTCGTCACACCTCATACAGACAGAAATAATCTAGTTGCAAGATTGGACGCGTTCAATATTGAAAGCCGGTTTTAAATAAAATTGTGGCGTCGTCTCCAGCAGCGAAGTGCATTGGTAATGCACTGACAGAATTATCGAAGCGTTCGCAGTGTGGGGAGGCGGTTATTTCTGTACATTTCGCGAGAACTGTCGTTAACATCCAAGATATTACGGCCGGCATAATTTGTGAAACACCGGCCATACTGCAGGCAACAACGGGCAGCGCTCCAGATAGATCCTAAGCTACATCGAGATTTACACCCCCAAATGTGTGACGTTAGATACGATATGTAGTATACCTATTGCAGATTTTCATCGAGAATGCAAAGACATCTCAAGTTTCCTTGCACATAATAAAAACAAGTAAAAACAGCCGCACTTTAAAATACAAAATGACATACACCAGTGTTGAGCACTTCAAAGCGCAGTTTTACTGCTTACTTTGAAGGTTTCTAAATAGAAGCCATAAACATTTGATGGCGACCTATAAGCTTTTTGTCCTTTTATCAAAAAATTACCAGACATCCTGTGATTTACAAGAAATTGAGAATGCATATGGACAGACGACTTTTTTTCAGGCAATAGGGGTCTTTTTATGGTAACACCAACATGTTTTTCGCAAACCGGTCTTGAAATCTCTTCCCCAAAAGTAAAGATTTGCATCACCGATTACCTCGTCTTTATCGTCACATAAATCAAGGACAAGTTATTGCAATTACGACAGACTGGCAAGCTGTGCTGCACTGGTGGTAGGTACATTACGAAACCTGCACGCAACGCTGTGCCCACAAAAACTTTCTGCCGAAAGCCGACCAACTGGTACTGTTCAATCTGAGAAATCATGTCCTTCTAGGGAATCGAGAAACATGCGAGTACTTCTTGGGAACATTCGCGCGAGAAAGTATTCTATACAATTGAAATATATGAGTCGTATCAAGTATGTAGGTAATATTTATATAGTCGTGTAATGTAAGGAGGAGGAGGGCGACGCAAATGGAGCGTGCCTCGATGCTCGCTTCCACTCGCATATAAACACGTGGAATGCAAAAAGACCACAAGAATCACGGAAGAATGCGTCGCCGCTCTGATGACGACGCCAGTTCTATGCAAATACCAGAATAAACTAAATTTGAATTCACTCATGCGGGCTTTCACGCACGGCATTTTCCCTTTGCTTTTATGAACTTTGAACATATTCCTTTGATGAATTTGAGGATGTGGGTTGTCGATTTTTGTAGTAATTATATTTACCGGTACCAGTAGTACGGGTGAATCTTTAACTATGCCAAATCCGCGTGTGAAATATTCTTAAAAAGGATAGGGGCAGGAGGATGTTGATGGATACGATGTTTTCGCTTTGTCTATATATTTTAATGTAGTAATTTTTGTTCCAAAAACAATCCTCAAGCCCTTCCCACAATTAAATATGGTATAGTTAAAGCGCGTGGTGATGTCATGGATTAATTAAAGGAATTTTAGCATGTGACAGCGACACCCGAGAGGGCTCGCCTCTACATGTAAAAATGTAGGCGCACGTTAATTGCAAACCACCGGTTTGTTGCCATCATGGGCAGACCAAGCCCGGCTTAAACATCGTGAGAATTTAGCGACATACCGTTTTTATGTGTTTTATAAGCGAATAAAGATGAATGAAAGATCTGAAGTAAAGTGCGGTAAAAAATGTTGGATTGCCAAATTGTTGCTTCATAATATAGTAGGGAAATGATTAAAAACTGTCACGTCGTAATTCTCAGTGTTTTGTTTGTAAGCCAACGGGTTTAAGTACGAAATAAAACTGTTTCTAGAGCGATCAGAAGCAATAAAGCGCCATCATGTTTTGCAGTAGAAGAATGTGTGAAATTATTTATTTTTATTTATTATTATTTATTACAATAACAAAATAAATAAAAATTTAATAAAATATTTGGTACAAAAAATACATTTATGTAATACATTACATTTATGTATTTTTTGTACCAATATTTCCTTGACAAGTACGTTCGGAAACAATAACGGGTAACTTTTCCTGTATTATACGTTGGGCCATAAAAGCGCGAGCTGGCACTGTTTATAACTATGGAGCAATGACGTGTTGAAATAAAAACTGTAACAATATATTTGAACTGAACATACCAAAATTATGAATCATGTAATAGTGATTATAATGATAGATTTGATACTTGAGGTTTATTAACCAATAAAAGCTTCGACTTTCTATATTGAGCGTTCCGTATATTTCTAACTCCATATAGGCATAAAAACATTTAGCAGTCCAAATTCGTCATCCTTATCCCTTGAAAAAACATATCCAATTTATTTGCTGACCTAAAGTTTGTAATGAATCACTAAAGCAAGCGACTCTATTTGTTAACTCAAGCCAACTGAATGATGCATTGTTCTCGCTAAATTATTGAGGATAACACATGCGTTATTTTTAGCACCCCAAGAAATGGTCAGCGTCGAATTTGATTCACCGACTTAGAAGTAATTGCCTACATAGTATAAGAAACCAACGTATAGAAGGAATATATGGCTTATATAGCATGCCCACTGAATCACAATACTTTGGAGATCCGAATGGAAAGTATAGTGAATACTGAAAATGACTCAGCGAGGGTTACGTGTCGGGTCAGGAGGATGGCGAATATGTGGGCGTGGAGCTAACTTGTAACAGAACCTGTTTGGGTCATGCAACTCATGCGCTTCTATATAAATCCCTGAGCTTTTCTGAAATCGACTATATGCAGGCATAAATGTATAAACCGAGACCGGGAGGTGGCCTTCGGCTATTTATATACTTTTGTATGTATAAATAGTTCGTTCTAAGTAGTATACCTCTGTAAACATTCCTTTTTCTTGGATTATACAAAACAAATCACACGTTACACGCTAATAAAGCGGGCGTACCACCAACAAAGAGTCTAATCGTTACCGTTATATTAAATTAGATAACAGAAACAGATAAGGGGATATTAAACGATAAATAGTTATTGGAAAATTACATGTTACCGCGTTAGCGTTGTCTATAAAACTTAATAAATAAAGTATCAACGCGGCAATTTCCTTGTGCGACAAGAAATCAATGATCAGCGAAGCTTCATATCAATATTGCTAGGAGAGTGCTCCGTGCTTGTAATGTAAACTAACGTAATCTAGTGAGTGATGCCATCAATCATGTCCTAAAGCCTTAGCGCACATATGCAGATCAACGTACCGCATCACATATCTACAGATATGGTTAGAAATTGTTTAGAGTCCGAACTAGTGATAAATCGTCTACACATAATTAGCAACCTGATTTCCTTGTTCGACACATATCGCCGGCGAGTTATCACCCATTCACCGCAACAAGCTCGCCAATGATCGGATAATAATTAACGGCGAGCTTTCAAAGTGGAGTGCAGTAAGATATTCAGGCAGCCTACACGCCGGTTTTATCCCGAGTGTCGCGTGGGAGGACAGCGTGAGTTATCCTGCAGACTCGCAGTAACTAGACACACGATAACACTGCCGATACCACTCCTTAAACATTTACATTACTATTAAACTACTACTTAAAACCCCGCCTTTATTAATGCTCAATGAAAGCCATTCTGTAGACTGTCAAAAATGTTCAAGTTGAATAAATACGCCGATCGTGGGCTGAATGTAGGAGTTCAAAATTGATACTGAAATCAAGTTCCGTTTCGTTAAGCAGAGAGCGTTATTTAGTAGCCTATTGTTTTTCGAAAAAGCTTCATTGTTCTGTGTCGAAATATCAATCAAGTGAGATACAAGTTTCTTATTACATTGCATCGATGCCAGCTTAATGCAGTGCAATTAAAATTATTAATTCTGTGAAGCCTGTACCACGCGCGACGACGCGAAGTAGAAGAAGCAGTCAGCGAGCAACGATATACAACAGGCCAAACATTGACTTAGATAGATATTTTTGCTAAAAGTAAATAGAGTCAAACAAGTCAGAGGTTCCTATGGTATTTATATACTAGCGATAACTTAGCAATTTGATACGGCTTACGTTAATACCATTAACAGCACGACTAATCCCGTACGAATAAAGTGCAGAAACGAGTAAGCTAGACCTTCAAATAGGTATAAGTACCACCACACTCGGTATAGATAACCAATAACAAATATAAAGTTGAATCATACATATAGAGGAGTTAGCATTTCTAGGATTGGTATTCAGGGCGCATCCTACGTCGTGTAAATACCAACACATTATTAAACTAAGCTCCAAATGCGCTACACATTCCGGCGTAGATACATCTACTCCGGTCAACGACTTCGATGAAATCGGATGCAAGTGTTTCGCATCTTATTACAATAACATGTTACAGATACAATATATTGAATGAAAGGAAAACGTAGGTCAATCGGCTGTTTACATATATTGTATATCAACGAAATAAATCTACTTCTACAGTGTTTGTGGAAAGCTGTAGGTACTTGAGCAGTACTGCAATCTTTAATGCATCACGTTTCACTACGAGTTGTAGAGTTGAGACTGGGAGTTGGCGCATAGAGCAGAAAAGTAAGATTTATAGCAAATGTGTATAATTTTTACGTGGGTTTCATTGCAATTGAAATTGCGGTGGTGATGCGTTCGGCGACCACGTAGTAGAAAGTGGAATGGGGCGAGAGGGCAATTCGCAACCAAACCTGACGTCACACGGATGATTCATCCAAGGCTTGTAGAATTTCCAAATGCATGGAGAAATCCTCACATCACATAAAGTTGGAAGATACCTAAAGCCAACTGAATGTATATAAGGGTACCAGTTTTTACAATACTCCAAAACATGATCGTGACGGCATTTACTGCACCGAGTGTAGGGCCTTTCACAGAGGCGCGTGACATTTAAGTTACCCGTGACATGATTCACGATTTCGTCTCTTGGATACTAAATAGAACTTTAAATACGTTGCCATTTAAGTTTTGAAACTAGACTTTGTAAGCGTCTGCTTGTTTCAACCGGACGACCACGACAGAAGACAAGTTGTTTAAAGTGATCACATACGTACGGATCACATTTACATAAGAAAAATGGCTTTAATTTATTCTTATTTAGCCTTGTATAACAAGAAATCATTATATCTAGTAAGAAAAACATAAAATCTAGAGTTTTCACGGAATTAGCGGTTAGTCAGTCGTACCGATAATAAACTTTTTATATTACTTCTTACAATACTAACCGACCTCATTAGTTGATAGAAAAAGGTTTTCCTTTATTGGTTGAGCTAGACGTGGAACACTGCATCGAAGCGACAATTGGGGGTTGACCTTCAATAATTCGCCAATAGATTTGGATAATCGTCCGTAGTGTCGGTGGCGGTAGTCACCGGCGTCGGCTGCCGGTGGAAATTCCGGTTCGAACGTTCCAGATTCTCATAGGTCAGACACAATAAGACAGCATGTTGTGACAGAATTAAGGTGGTCGGTAAGAGGTATTATACCCAGGTTCTACACCTGGGTATAAAAACTATATTTCATGGCATCATATTATTAATTAGGGTTCCGTGCCTCAAAAGGAAAAAACAGAACCCTTATACCACTTCGTTGTTCGTCTGTGTGTCAAGACCTTTTTTCTCTTGAACGCATGGAGGTAATGCGTTGATGGTCCTTTGGAGCTCCATAAAAATCAAACTTCTAAGTGATGGCAAAAAAGAAAAATGGCTATTTAATGCAGCATATTTTGATACTCATGTAAATCAAAACCAATAGGGTACTTTCCGTTGACCTAGAATCAACAAATTTCGTAAGAAGCAAGGTCTCACAGCACTAGAGAAAAACCGAAAATCTTTAATACATCACAAAATATATTTTTGAGATCGTGACGTATATCGTTGTGAAGAGAACATTCTCTCAACTACAAATCTAAGTTTGTCCTACAATCATACTTATATTTTGGTTAGATTAATGTTCGATGGTTTTATAGTTCATGAATTTCAGGTGGTATAATAATTTATTTTGGTGAAAGTAGCTGTACCTAACCTTTCTGAGGAACCCTGTCGCACTTGTCCAGTTTTATTTTCCCTTAGCGAGCAAGTGACGATTGGCACGTGACGACTCTTCGTAGACGGCGCGATGCTGGTCGCTCCGCATGCTGTCGTAATTGCAGCCATTAAGATGAGTCACGCTTAGCGACGCGCCTGAGCTCCGCCTATTTTATCAAACGCGATCGTTAGATCGACGCCTCTCTGCACAATTCTTTCACTGTTCTTTGTAACGTGTAATAGCTATTCATTGGATTTGAAAGAGATTGTAAATTGGCGTTTTGTTGGTACGAGTTTTTAGTGTTTGTCTTACAACAAACGTGTCTTGCCTTAGTCAGTTTTGACCTTGGCAGGTGGTTGATAGCGGGCCAGTGGGCAGTGTGCAGAGTTGCTGCAGCCGCAGAGAAAGCGCCGGTCGTTGTCGTTTCCGCGCGAAGGCCTCCGGTAATGGCGAGCCGAAGCCACGCTCCCCACGGATGACGTCAGCGCGACTAATTAGCAGGCAAGCGCACGCCACACGCTCATCCAGCAGTGCTTTGCGCAGCTCGCAGGAAATCGCCGCTTACATCATCTTCCTACGTGACCCGCCCGATATTCTATTGTCTATCTATTACGTATACCTAAATAAGCACTACTATATTATATTGTTCCTTATAAGACAATTTTATTACTTACTTTTTTGTTGCTAGTCCAAATCTATTTCTCGCTGAGTACCAGATGTTAACGTAATGTTCGGAACATTTAATTGTAGGTTAAGTTTCTTGTATTATGTTTTTACTGGTAGCACACAAACATGTTCTCAATAAATAACATTAAACTGCACCGCAAAAAGAAGGCTGAGAACAAACGGCGACCAGTCGTCGCGACGCTCGGCGCCGCACGCTTTGACGCTTTCAGTGCAGAAACGCGTTGATGTGTAATTTATTATTTAATGGAAAAGCGCGTTTCACAGTCCAAAAGTTTAAAATGCACGTGGGGAGTTCAGTTCTTCCTGATCACTAGATTTCGATATCAATTTGTTGACGAGTGCCAATATCGGTCCTACGCCACAAATTGGCTTTAGTGGACGTAGACTGTGGGCGTTCTGTGTTCCGTCAAGGGGATACAAGGCATCAATCACCCTCGACTCTTTTGAAGTGCGCCCCACGCCCGAATCGTTATTGACCAACGTAGCTACTATCAATCTTGTCACTTCTCCTCTTCCTAATAACATCTCGAGTGACAGACAAAATGAAATCAGGCTGCTAACTGTTAAGACGAACCGTTTATTAGAAAGCTATGTTTACATCCAACTACTGACAGGACCTTTGCGATTCCTAAAACATCTTTTAGATACTGACATTTCCTATGAGAGGTGCGAAGCGGCGATAAAACTGAGCGTGAAGGAACTCTTCTAAATATGGCGCGTTTATAAATAGCTCGTGACAAGCTCCAGAATGGAGATTTTGAGCGAAATAAGCCGGCAGGCGTACAGTGCGAGAGAAACAAAATAAAATATCGCGTGACATATGACAGCGCACTAATTTAAATCCCCGACCAGCGGAGGGCCAGTAAATCAAGCCGCTCCCGTGCACGAAATGTAAATATGGTTATGAGCGAGCACGCCCCACATGCAACAACACCTCGGATCGCGTTAATAAACCTGACACATGAATATTAATATTCAGAATTTTGCCGTCACGTATCGCCATTAGGATCATACTTAAGCGTAGAATCATAGCAGTACAGATTTCGTGCAAAAATAAAAGGTGCATCGTATTTAAAGCTGCGATTATTCTTACGCGATGTCCACTGGACGTCACACCGGTATAAGGATTGTCAAAAATAATTCAGGGTCCCAAGTTAAGGCACTTGCGTTGTGCGTTGTTTTACATAATTTACAGATGGCGGAAACTGTTCCGAATGCAGGTATTAAGATGTTATGTTATAACAATTAATTGCATCGTATTGTTTTATCTATCGCTTCAATTTCTTCCGGATTTGGAAGTAACGTGTTCTTAACATGTACGTATTACATAATAATTACGGAACAGTACGGACTACGGATAAATAAAGCGTGGCATAGAAGGGCGGTGAGTTGTAGAGCATGCAACAAACGAGCCACGTGTGGAAAGCCCGACTATTTTTAAGAAATGTAACACTTTTGTATAACTATAGATTACACGCCTAAAATCGGAAACAGTTTTACTTTCCCTAGGCACGCTTTTGTGTTGATTTTACTGCAAGTTCCGTGGAAAAAAAAAAACAAATGAAACGTTAATGGTGTTCTCAAAATAATGGTGCTTTGATAGCAGTTGACGGCAGTTCTGTATTTTTTATTGTTATGTCTCGTCCTATCAAACAAGACCAATAATTATTGTCATGCGAAGAAAATTAATTAGCGTTGGTTGATTTAAGCTTTTTGATTCATTTCTATTCCATCACTTGAAAAATGCAAATGCAAGAATTTAATTTCATTATGTTCAAACCGCTAAGCACGTCTGGTATGATTGTATGATATAAAATTTTGGTAATTTGCATAAAATTATTCTTAATTACAAGATCACGTTTTAGCATGTCCATGTGTAGTAAAACCGAAAAAAAAAGAATGTACAAATAGAGTTAATTTATATCGTGGTAGTCTGGAGTCAGTCACGACTCGGTTATGCCAGACTACATTAGTCACACGGAGTCACACGCGTATACAGTCTGATCGCGACCGGGATAAAGGAAACAACGTTATAGAATATAAGACTTATTGATTAGACTTATTTCGACTTATTTATTTATTATGCTTAATTGATTCAAACGGTAAATAAGTAACAAACAGTACGGTAAATAATCACTGTCAGTTATTAGTAAACGAATTAATTAAATAAACAGAAACATCAACACTACGCATTCGAAGCAGAGCAATCAAAGTGCAGTGTGTTTAAAATAAAGGTCACAGAATTACTTCGGAAAAATTGTTATTCCATCTAAGAGATTTTTGAGTGCAAATACTGCAATTACACGAGTCTCTTTGAGTTAGTATAAGTACGTAATAGCAGTATTTATGCAGGTAGTTGTCGACAGCAATTAAAACTGTGATCCACTTCAGTACACTAATGAGCGGCCCCAGTCAGCCTCCCCTCGCGATGTCGAAGCTGACTCGGCTCCGTTTGTTAGCCATAAGGCCAATTAATGTAAACGTTAGCACCGCCAGTTGCTTTCCACTTACTTTTACGAATATAGACGCTAGAAAGCTTGTCATTTTGTTTATTGTTTATCGATGACTAAGACATGGAGGAAAGCCGAGCTCGCGAGTCGCGTGCCAACCCACTCCAACGTGTGTTGTTGACTAGAGTAAGGTGATCCTCTTGACTTTAAGAATATTTTCACAGCGTACAACATATTTGTTTGACAAACACTTCAGTAGCCGCTGCTTGTCAGGGTTCCGTACTAATACGATAAAAAAGGAATCCTTATATTCCAACATCATCCGTCTGTCCGTTATAACTACTTATTTCAGAAACTACTAATACAAACATAACACTTAGAATTTGGAATAATTACAATCAATGTTTGTCTTCTTACATAGCAATTGAAATAATAGAAGAAATAAATATTGTTATTTTCGTTGCAACAGGAGCCGAAATAAGATCAAATTTTAAAATGGGGTAACACGGTCAAGTGGGTTATTCTATAAAAGAGCTACATTTCCTGATTAATTAATAAAATATGTTTATTTCGATTTACGCTGTAAACTTTGGATAAAAAATGTCGTAAAATTATCATACCTCCACCTTTACTTCAAAGTAAGCGAAATATGCGCTATGACATAACTCTAGTTATTGGAAGTTTATGTAAATATTACGAGCAAAATAAAACGATGGTTCTAATGGGAAAAATCCTAAGAAGATATGGAAACTTCGATAGACGCGACCGACTCGCGCTCTGCCGGGTTTATATCATATTTACTTGTATTTCGGTAACTAAGAGTCGAATCAAGCTCATAATCCATAGAAATAGTAGTTCGCACCGGGGGACATTTCCTCACGTAGCAAGTCTATTGCTCGCCTTCATTCAAGGAACGGTGAGTACGTGTATGCAATTTACAATATGCACCCATCACCCATGGCCAGTCTACAAGCAGTCTAATGACGACATAAATTCGATGTTATATTGATTCTATTAAAAGGTACCTTGGATTCTATAACAAGGAAAAATAAAAGCTATTTCGATCAAAGCTTTTGTTTGCAACAACTGATGTGAATTCAACATTCCGCCTAGGCAATGTTGTAAACAGTGATTTTCAAAGATATGTAAGTGATGATAACTTTTTCTTTTATTACACCTTTGTTTATATACTCTTCAATATAAAAACACATACATACATACAGATACTCACGCCTTTTTCTCTTGGAGGAAGGCAGAAACTTCAGAACGCCACCTGCTACGATCCTTACATATGTACCTACTCTATCTCTGATAAAACTAGATTTCCTTTATGTCTGCCTCTCCATGGGCTTCCTGAAACACTACCAGGTTCAGTAATTATTGATAGTTTAGGAGCAAAATTTTGGACCACTGTATACGGGCTACCATGTATATGTGTAAATGTGCTATCAATAGGCAAAGTAAGATAGACACAAGTTAAGTCTGCGCGAACTTGGTGATTTCCCAAGACATTTGGAGAGATCTTATCATTTTCATAGCAGTTTCTGAGCAACATACGAGAAAGTTAGTTACGAAGAACTATGTACGGTGAAATGACAAAAACGAAAGCATCTAATTATACTACATACTCTCTATTATGTATAATCTTAAAGAGTATGCATAAAGGTGGTAGAAATTAGTATGATGGGTGGAGATCACTTTGCGTGACGCTTGATACAGAACATTGTAAACGCGGTAAAAGTGCGAGCCATAATGCAGTTTATATCACATTTACATAAAGACTAAATTACAGTACATTTATTTATTGTACCAACCTGGATGTTAACTAACGCACGTGAATAAGAAATTAAGATCAGCGCGATAGTAAGATGCTATTAAACAATACATCGAAATATCCAATCAATTATAATTACACTGTTGTTTTAATTAACAAGCCTGGAATAATGGTAACTATAAAGTAAAGCTGTGAAAGAAAAGAACAAGAAGTCTCGGCATAGTGATGTGGCTTTCTAGAGTCAGTTTTACGCGCCGAGAAATGTTAAAAGTATTCATTGCAATCTCTTTCGTGAAGGGATGAAGGTATAGCATTTTCGCACTTATTAACGACAATAGAACTCCCACGAGAAATACCCCGATTCAGGTGGGGTGGTATAAAGCAGGGGTCGCGATATTACACCGCCATTACAAAAACGTGTATTCTAGGTAATTCCATAAACTGCAGTAAAAATCGATACCGGTGTTATCTGTTCCCCGTATTACGGGTATCAGTTGCAATGAGGTGTTTGATATCACTGACAATTGCTTGATAACGGTAAGAGTCATTGCTGAAATTAATCCGCTATGAAAATTATAGTCATGTCGTATAAAATACTTAGTAAATTTATTTTCCATGTATACGGAAATCTATTCTTTCAGTAGACAAGACTCCCTCTATTTAAATCATGACATCTAGCCATTTCATAGTCTGGCAAGTTTCATTGCATAGTGGAAATAATAGCACTGACATAATTTCCTTAAAATTGCAAGTCTGGTGTAATTTAGTACGTACAAAGTACAAACATTAATGTTTATATAAATAAACATAACCCGCTACTTTGAAAGGCTGTTTTTTACGCCTTAATTTCTAAGTGTCCCCACAGGAAAGTTCGGCTAAGCAGTATAATTATATCCCTAAAGAATAAACTGTGAAATGCTCATTCCAAAAAAAATAATTGAAAGGCCGGTGACATGATTTGAAATACAGATACTCGCCACAATAGAAGTGCCTCGGCGAATAACGAAGCAGACTTGCAAAACGAAATTTAAAAATATATTTTTATTAAGCCCGAGTAAAATAAAATTGTGAGTATTTCGAGAGCACTGCAGGTTGCCCCAGGTCGGCACTGCGTCCAGGTCGTATAATATAATAAGTTATTCATGATTGTGGGTAGTAAGGCACACTAGGTACTGTGTAGGCGCGGTGCGCGGCGCAGCGCGCTCGAGGGTTGAAGCGGGTCAACGGCCGCGGCGAGACGTGACGTCACCCGCCCTACAGCTGTCTATGACGTCACCTCGCCGCCCTGCGCGCAGTCACAACAAACCAAAGCGTGTTCTAGTCCCTAAACTTATGATTCAATCTCGCATCGGCTAACAATGTGGTTAGCACATGTCCTCGTGTATGATATTAAAATTCGATATCGTGTGGTTACTTAGTCACATGACGTAAACGAACACTTGTGTCTCGATGAGAATTTTATTGTAAGACTCAATTTGGGCAGCTGATGAAACAAATAAGTACAAACCGACAAAGGTTTTTGTTTTTTCGATTGATCCACCAGAATATGTTTATTGACAGCAAATTTGTCATCATGTTTGTCTTTATTTTAGTAACGGCACCTGTTCAAACAACTTTGCTTTGTAGCCACTTATCTTTTACTGTCATTCATTTACTAAAGTAAAACGCAGTACAATACTTAAACACTGTGTAAGTGATTAATTGACCGCATTGGCAAGACGAAACGCATTAAATGGAGATCAACAGCCATAGAAAGTACCGTAGCGGTGCCTAGCGGGATTGCCGTGATTTCACATCATAACTGGCGAGAGCCGTCTCACCCGCGCCTGGTAACACCGAATTGTGCTCTCGAATAGAGAATATTTCACGTGCAACTGTACCTAATGACGGTACGAATACGAACGGTAATAGTCTGGGAATCCGGGCCACAAACAAAGTATTTAACATGCAGATACTAGATTATAACGAACAGATAGCCTAAACAATGACGGTACAGGCCAACAGCTCTAGTATGCAAATGGTACAGAACAATGTTTAGATATTGCAAAAACCCTCTCACTCGGTGAATCGTTCACATGATCGCACTGTCGTTTCCCAGAGGTCCCTATTAAAGATTTGAATCAGCTCAGTTCTCGCCACTGTATGATTCATGGCTGCTGTTTTTGTAATAGCGCCGAATACCTACTGTGCACGATGAGCCATCTTGAATACCATATTGCGCGGCTGTGCCCCACAAAAAATATACACAAAAGATATAATACTATAATAACTCTCATCTGACAGATTCAGGTTTTATAATTTTATTTTGCATTTACAACTATACCAGTGCACTGCTTTTGTTAAGCTGTATGCGATTTGCATGGATTTAACTTAAAATTCATTCGATAGATTTTGTATATTTGTCCAAAGTTTAAAGAGGACTATTGCGAGATTGCCTTGACAAATACCGGATGATTTTATATAAGTGTATAGCGCTAGGTAGATACGTTTCGGACTGCACCGGGAGGCATTAGCGCAGATCGATCAGGTGGTCTGCATTACGACAGCTCAATAGGACATACATCTGTCTCGTGCAGTCTGGCCGGCCGCAATGGGGCCGATTGCACCAACACCGATATATCGCTAGAAAGCCACATGTCACCAGAAATGGTCTAACTCATTGCAACATAACAATACATTTTTCTTTGGCTTTGGTCTGGTTCTAGAATTCGTGTAGAAATAGAATCAACCATGAAAATCTGGGAAGGTTGGTGGAGACTTGGAGAGTGCTAAGAATTCAATTACCGTTTTCTCCAGAGTCAACTGTCGTAAACTATCAAATAATTCGAGCTGTAGCTTCAACGTCAAATTGATAACTGTTGTGTTTCTGTTTTGTTAGAGCATTTGCCCTATTTGGAGATAAAATACTTTGTAATCAATTACTACTTATCTAAATTGCCATTATTCTTATATTCATCACTGGAGGTCGGGGTTACTTTTATTAATGAATTGAACATGAAATATGAATCATACGACACGTAGTAGGTTAATGAATGTTCTCTCAGAGGTAAGTGGAAGACGATATGGAGCCAATGTGATGTGATGCTACACGAGTTCAGCACGTACATACATCATGTTAATTGGTTTTTCGTTTACAGTATGTAATTTGAATTACATACAATACATAATGTACATCAGAATCAGGTTGCATGTGCAAAGTTGTTACGTTGTTGAATTGTTGATGATCGTAACGGCTCCAATCCTTCCGCTAGCCGGCTATGCATGTTTACGACACGACTTTATAATTAGAAACTTTTACTATGCAAAAACTGAAGCAGAATTCCAGATGACGCGATTTTTGTCGCGCGACATTTTATTATTAAGTACCCCAACATAATTAAGCACGCGATTCTCAAGCCGCGCGGTAAGTATACGCTACTCTCTTTTATAAGATTTCTGTGCGCTCAGAGAAAACTATTCTTGAAACTTTATTACTATACTGGTGAGTAACAGTTGTTACAGGGTTGGCAGTTGGAATTTGGATAAAATAATGTAAAATTGTACAGAATTAGAATCAGTTATTCATTGTGGAGCAAAACCACGCTGAACGAGCGCGAAATAGCATTAAGTCCGTCGTGCAATAATCCCATTTCCACGGTAGGTTCGTAGACCTCCGGCGTGCGGCGGCGTCCGGCGGCGTCCGGCACGGGCGGCGGTGCTGCGCCCGGCGCGGCCCGGACGACCGGCCACCGTGTCCGTGCTACTTGCTACCCACTTGGCGCTTGCGTGCTCGCGCTTCCGCCCAACGGGAATTGCATTAATTAATCTAATCGAAAACTAACCATTCACTGCGACCGTTTGTTATGGCACCGCTGTCTACCATCTTGCTCTTAGGGATTAGTTTAATTAATTAGTCATGCCACTCGTGCCGCTATGAGTAGACGCTGTCACGCAAAGCTTTAACCATCCACTCGATGCTTGACCATTCGTGATTTTAATTGAATTTTTCATACATAAGTGAAGGCGCACACGCATATAAAATGAGATGTGGCTCTCTTTTGTTTTCAAATCTGAAAAATTGTTTTCACAATTTTATCATCATACGAATTTGTGAGTAGATATTATTATGAGGTACCTAGGTGGTAGAGATGATTAGTTAATTTCAAAAGCAAAATTTATTGTCTACTTAACATCACTAACAATCTAAGGGTTGACCCTAACACTACAGACGTGCAAAATATTTCTTAAATCAACAACACCAATCACTGAAAATGTTAGTTGAAAAAAGCACCACAAAGAGGTTATGTGAAAAGCCGGCCGGCCGGCGGCGCTAGATACCGGCGGCGGGCGGCGCGGTGTGGGCGCGGCGCGCGGGTGTGATCGCTGTCTAGTGGCTAGACTCACATGGTGTCAGCACAGGGGTGCAAGCGCCGCTGGTCCTGGGCGGGCGGAGTCACTAAACTGCACGTCACGGGGGCTCGCAAAGCGTGCGGTATCGCGGTGGCCGTTCGCGCGGCCGGTGTCTCGGGGACTGGCGAGTGGTGCCGCGCGAGCCCGGTGCAGCGCCCCAGCGCACCCCGCCGCCCCCCCGACGCCCGCGCAATGCGCCCTCCAGATGCTACCGTCTGTCGCCGTTCACAGAAGCCTCCAGAATCCATTGATTACAAATCCCATTTTTGGAGTTTAATATTGTCAAAAAATTATGATTTGTTGGAAAATCCTCAATATTTGACAGATTTTTCCGGTTACAACAATAATTTTCGATTCATACGATTCGGCATTAATTCGCATATACATTCTATACACTATGAGTACCTATAGCTTAGGTCTCATAAGTTCCGCGACGCTGATAGTATAGCTACATCGGCGCTGGAAGATGGCGACCATCAGCCGACGACCCCGGCGGCCACGCTCCGCCGCGCTTTGCGCCGCGCCGGCTCGCCGAAACTTCGCACTTCACTTTTCTACAAGGAACAGTTCAAAGGCGCAAGCCGTGAAATTACCGCAAAACTGACGCAACTACAAGCGTCTGTCACTCCACTCTACTAGAGACAATTGTATAAACACAAATACTGAAACAGAGTTGCGTTTTGATTACAGCAATTGAATCTAGACACAAAACAAATAAATAACAAGATTTACCAACAATTTCGTCAGATCTACCCACCCAAAACAAAACCCGTTCAATTTAACTTGGTTACTATTGTTATGAATCCAGCACTGTATCCATGTCATCCTCAAGTCCTCCACACAATTTCAAATATGAAGAATGCTAGCGAGCATTTCGTCCTGGTGCTTTTAGCTACAAGTAACTGAAAGTTCTAAAAGAATTCGTGTGACGGCTTTGAACGGAATAGTTGAGAGTAAGATCTGTATCATCATTATCATTGAAGCAAAAAGTGATGAATTCGAAATCAATTCCGACTTTTCTTGCATCCGTAGCCCGACATGCAAAATCTCATCTTGATTACTATCTAACTACAAAATAGTTGCGAATGAACAAGTTCCGTGTATAACTTGCATTAAATTACCTCGCAGTCTACTCTCATGGAACAATTAGCCTTTCTAAAAGCCTTGCTTTCGCCGAATCCAAAAATATAAATGTGAGCAGTTTCTTGCACAAAGCATAAAATTTCGTTTTGATATGGATGATTAGACGTAAGTAGAACTTTGATTTCTGATCAATTAAAGTCTAATACGATCCACGTCCATTCGTCAGGCGGTTATTGAACGATGGTGGATATTAAGTATTCGTGGATTAACCAATCTGGTAAACAATGGAGACATTACGAGTTGGCCGGATAAGGTGAAGTTTGGTCCACATCGGGTCGTGCTGAATTCCGAATGAGGCGGCGATGCTCGCAGCGCAGTCGGCTCCACGCCTCATAAATGTCTAGTTGGAGCTATTATACAGTCGACATGACTCATGCTTGCTTCAATCAAACAATATTTTGCACAATCTATCGATACAGCCGTAGAGCAACTTAGTTTCTTCCAGACCTTTGAATGCACTGCGCGCAGCTACCTCAGGAAACATGCTTCCAAATCAATAAGTTATCGTCAAATAATATGAAGTAATATATAAAATTGGACAGAAAGCTATTCAATCAATAGTACTTGTCTATATGATAACATTTCTGTACAGTTAGTCCAGCGGATGTCACGGCGTCTTTATTTAGTGGCGATAGCCTCTGTCGCCAATTATGGGACATTACTCATGCGTGTGTTATTTATTAATAAGTGTAAATATAAACGAACCTCGGTAGCATACGATAAGTTAGTTTTAACGTGTATTATCAGCTACATAGGCCGTCAGTCTCCTAAACGATGACTTTTACATCTGTAATAATTTGGAGGCCGATCGTACAAAAATTGTTCGGTCATTCAACTGGCGTTCGCAAAAACAACAGACTATTGTGGAAGTGCGTCGCACGAACCGTATCGTGGTGGCAAGCGCACACACATGGTAAAACTGGCCAAAAGTAAAATCAAGTAGGAATTAAGGGTCAAATACACAGGCGAAAATTTCTCAGCATCACCGCACTGACCGCATTGTCCAGACTTTCCCATATTTCTATCCTGTAAAATTCAGGAGGATTTCGTTCCAAATTCAACAAACCGCAAATGGCTTTCACCGGCGGATCGGCTGTCAGATTACACCGTCTGGGCACTGGCATGGCAGCACAATGACGAAGAGCAAACATGGATCAAACCGAACGGACCTCAACAAACACAGACTGTTTAGCAAACTAGTACCTACCATTCCATGCAAATTTTTATTCGACAAAAAATTCTCGTCCTGGGTTCGAAAACGAAAAAGCCCACCTTATATGCTGACAGATTTTAATTTATAGCAGATTATCTCGTGAATGGAGCGACATGTTAAGGCGCATGGCTTGCACTGTAGAAGCATTTTTGTGACGTTAAGCCATGGGAGGCATGATGCGTGTTCTGCTTGAGACTTCGTTGAGAGAATACAAACGTGTTTTAGTAATCAACATGCAAATTGCACACATGTGGGAGGAGTCATTAATTGGTTTATTATAAACTCTAAACATGTTTTCAGGCCAATTAAAAACGAAGTTAGACGTAAAAGTTTTGCTATCTGACTGAAAATCTAACAAAGTACAATATTTTCTATGAAATGACAGTAGACTCATGTGTGTTTAGGCACAAAGATCAAGTCGGGGAGACCACCGAGACTCATTTAGAGACCTCAAGATAGACAGAAACTACTTTCTGAAGAATATAACCAATAAGGTCAGAGTATACCGACGGGGCGACCCCTCTCGGTGTTTCTATTCACATCTGGCTTTTTGTTAGTCGCCTTTAATTCTGAGTGAGCTCTAGTTCTTATAATTTTAACGCTAAATGGTTTGTTTAACTTAAAACTCATGTATAACTAAGACACATTGAGTTCAAATATTAATTTCCGTAACCCAATTTACTTCATTACTATTGCCTACAACACATAAATTAATTAGAAATAATTAAGCACAGTAAAATGACGTAAGTAAACGAATGCAGCCGAGCTATGCTGGGAGTGGCGATGCATACTGCAGCATTGTTCATGTGTGAACTCAATTAGATAGTTTCGCTCTTAGTGACAGACTCACATGCCGACCAACACGTTAGCAGGACTAATTGGCGGAGAAGAAACCTCGTGATACTACGATGGAGGCTGGTGAGCTGGACGACTCCGTAGTCACGCCCACTTTCTCCCTTGCAACATGTAAACTGAGCTTACATTACGTTTCAACACATTACATGTCGTTAACCTCTATACAAATCAGTGTTTACATTACTAACGTACCTCTACTTAAAACATCAACTGAGTGCTAATCAACACTTCACAGAGCTGCATGTATGCTGCAGATAATAAATAGGTAGTCGTCGTTGGCCATCATAAAATATAATGGAAGCTACGGTATAGTGGTTTCCATTAGTAATATTGTGGAATACTTGTCTAATGTTTTACCACCAGACGCTAAAACGTTGTCTTTATTATCACTAAATCTACTGACTATCATAATAATAATGATGATGGTTCTACAAGTCTGTAATAATGATATTCAACAATAATAAAGGATATGAAAGAAGAATGAATGGCTTTGGTTCAAACACCTGAAAGCCGTGCAGGCAAGCCAGAAGGGATTCGGTCAGATCGGATAAAAACGATCGTACAACCGGAGTAGACAGGTCGTGGCCCGGGCCTAATCTGATCCGCAATCCCATTACATAATTTATGGAGGGATTCGTTATTTCGTTGTAATCTAGTCCACCAGCAAATGTATACGTTACCATAATGCTCTGTTTTCATACCAAAATCTGTTCCTGACGATGCGGGTTCATCTCGGAATAATTCATGGGCTACCCAAGCGAAACGAACTGCTAAAGAACTGGCAATAAATAAGAAACTCGCAGACAAATGATAGGAAAACAGAAACTAAAAACAAGTGAAATAGCGCTACTATTTATAAATAAACCTATTCAAAACAAACTCCACATGTATAAATGTTGACATAATGTTGGTAAGGTCAACGGCTGACATGTCGCGCACAAAGTGGTTGTAACATATGATCACAAACGCCTATCGTAATGTGCAATCTTGTTGTCACTGATATCGTTAGTGATATGAAACAGCGAGCGACTAAGCCACCCACGTGGCCCGGAACTCCGGAATGAGACGCTGTACATTTGGCCGCGATCCAACAGACAATTTACGACGAAGTAAAATTAAAATGTGCAATGTTTCCATATAACGCGTCATCGGCGACTATGTACGCAGTCATCGTGATGATTTTACATTTTTATTTAAATTCGGAATACGACTTAAGCTGGCAGATTCACATAGCCCGCATAAATTGCGCCTGTGTAATCCCCCGTTATTCGATTGAAAGGATTACGGTGTTCTTTATCAGCCCTCGCAAGGGGACCGGTTGTAATGACAAAAAGAGACAAATTGAGGAAGCCAGTCCTCGCCTCCTTTCACAAGGAAATGAATGTTTTAATTTTAACTGGGACTATGCTATTTTTAACTGCTGACGGATTATTAGGTCAGCAACATTATACAATGGGATCGAAAAAGAGCATAAAGTATTTGTAATGGAAATTGTAACAGGAATACTAGAGGAGAACAAAAATATCTACATTGAGGAAAATCAAATATACATATTACTGTTTGTATTGATAAACTTTTCTATTATTATCATTCGAATACAAAACTTACGTAAATAGACAAACTAACAAAATGTCCGAACTTTCCGCGCTTTGTGTCATAAATACAACGAGCGCTGTATTCAAACTTTACCAAGAGTCCTTAATGTATTCTAAATACATTTGTAATTCTAAGATCGCAAGTGTAGTGTGTAGTACCGTGGTAAGGGCCGGGGGCTGCACAATAAAAGTGCGGATGTCAAAGAGACGGGCGGGTGTAACGAGCGAGCCCTCCTCGTGAACAAACTCTGCAACTTTATTGCGGACTCAACCCTCGTGCAGCGAGACCACTCGACTGCGAAATACATAATCATTACAGATAAAGGGTCCCTTCGACAATATTGTGGCAAGTGCACTGAATTATTAAAATTTTGTTTTAATATGGTGATGAATTGCGTCGGGTCACATTTACTTTAGATGTTCAAAACCGTGAAATATTGATTGAATGTCATCATTTTCTTCCATTTCGCTGAAAATATAAGCGATGAGAAAGCTTATGAAATCTTTGCTGTTAACAATTAGTTACTTAAAACAGCCAAATTACACGCCTTGAAAACCATGTTATCAAAGTATGAAGAAAAACATATTTGCTTAGGTATTCTGAAGGCTAGGCAATGCTTTCTACAAATATATGCCTTGTAGATCTACGCCTGCCCAAACTACTTTCTATGAACTGTCCGCGCCAGACTGAGTTTATCCAGTCTTTCTTTTATCTATTTTTAGTTTGGAATACTAAAAATAATCAAGTGGTAGGTGTGATGATGAGCAGGCCATTAGTGAAGCGAGGCATGCGCCGGTCACCGTCCGTCGTGTTTACAATGCAAATCATCGAGCGTCGCCTGCGCACCTCGCTCGCGCAACTCGCATCCAATCGGCCGACATGTCATGTGGAGCGAAACTACCCACTATACTTTCGTAGGGAGCAACCGAACAAATCATATACACTTTCGACTGTACACACTAAGAAATAATAATGAAGTGCGTTCAATTAAGAAATTAACAGAAGGGCTTTCTACTGATTGCATAGCAACAATATGACTAGAATGAACATGAACAAATTTTATAGCTTGCTATTCTCAACGACTTCAATAGATCTTTAGTTTTAAGTTGCTTGCAATTTTTGCAGATATTTCCAGTGGAAGGCTTTTAAAGCAAAGGTTCATGACCCACGTGCATGTTTTTTTTATATCTATTTACAAAATCAGTCTAAATCATGTAATTTTTTCTATTCATATGCACCTACTATTAGACACCTGCTATTAGTAATAGTAGACAACTTAGAAGTTGATTATAAATATCACTGACATCTGTGAAGGAAAAACATCGTAAGGAAACCTGGACTTACATTCAATATAAGTCTGAAATCGACAACCCACCTCGAGCATGCGTGGTGATTAGCTCGTGCCTTCTCTGCATGAGAAGAGGCCCTTGCCCAGCATTGGGACGGCAAGATATTATTATTATTTATCTATATACCGTGCGTACTTCAACCTGTTTCCAATATATGTTTTCTTTATTTATTTCAGAGAATTCCAAACAAAAAAGTAAGTGTCGTAAAAGCACGTTAAGTATTTTACGGTGCATTATACCGAGGATATGGGAAAGGGCCGTGCTTGTCTACAATCTCTAGCCGTATGTTAATGAGCTCGCAATAGTCCACGGCTTGTTTAGCAACTAGGGCTCACTCTCATTAATCAATACACATTCTCTTTTAAACGCTACGTTTATTTTGCATTTTCTTTCGGTAATTCCAAAACAGTTTTACACGTCAGAGAGCTACAGTAATTGTCTAAGAGGACAATTATCTTTATTAAGTATATTTAGGCCAGCAGTTCCTGTAATAGCCTTAACTATACGTACGTGTGAATGACACAGCTAAGTCATGAACCGTTTTACGGTAGGTAATGTGGTTAGAACGGGAAGAGCACTTCGCCGTTTAGAACAGCGGAGATAATTTTATTGATAATGGGTGAGAACTGTTCAACGAATACACGTTACCGAATTGAAATATATTTTCGATTCTCCTTTAGGCTTAGATAATATTGGCGAAAATGAATAATGTTAATCGTTATGCACCAATTTGAGCCTTATTTCATGAGATAGTTTATATTAGATACCTTTCTAAGTTTATCTTGGATATCGCTAACATCAGTGAAAAGAACATCGTGAGGAAACCTGGACTTATAATTAATATAAGTCTGAAGTCGCTAACCCGTCTTGAGCAAGCGTGGTGATTAATGCTCGCGCCTTCTCTGTATGAGAAGAGGCCTTTGCCCTACAGTGGGACAGTAACAGGCTGGTGTTATTATTATTATTATTGATGGGATAGGGCCCAGTATGAAAACTGATATAAACTGAGTGACAGACTACCTCTGGCACATTTTACAAAACGACCAAAATGAACCATTTCCCTAAGTCTGGTACTATTATGATTCGCATGGGATTATTCGCAGCTGAAGATATTATTACTGATATTTTAACGGCGATATAATCACATGTCGACGTAATACTATAATTTTTTAGCACCATTTTGGCTGAATCTCTCTTTTTTTCAGGACTTGCTTGACTTTATAAATACATCACCAGACGAACACATTGCAACATTATACATTATCATATTAAAGCGCGACAATTGTGTCTTATCATATTCCTAACCAGATAATGAATGAAAGTTGGCAGATAACGAAGATTTGTCCAACAGTGTCAAGGTCACAGCGTGTTGGACTGTGCTGCCAACTAATACACAAAACACCGCGACCACGCATTCGTGATTTACAAGAACAAATAACTTTGTTTAGTTTAGAAATTCAACGAATTTTCAACATTCTTCGAAGCGCAGACGTGGTTGGGAGTGAATGAAAGTAAATAATGAGACAGCTAATATGTATGAAGTGTGTTCTTATTCTTACTCATATTTTGTCCAAGCACCTTAAAAATATCTTTAATAAAAAATGTTCCACAAGCAACCGGACAGCATGATGCACTGAATTGTGCAACAATAAGTGTTCTAGAGTAATTGAATCCGTTGGCAACACAAATCGTGATAACATTTCAACAATTTCCCAAGTTATTCAATTAGTTTACAAACTAAAGGAGCGCACTGGTGCGTGCTTGTCCACCCAGCGTATCAATCGTTTATCGCTCTATCAACATCTACACACAATGTTATCGTACGGGCATCGCGACCAGACCGCGGGCCGTCAACACAACCACACACGATTTGCACCCAATTTAAGATGCATTGTCAACACAGCTATTTAAACAACAATTTGACAACACATAAGCGTCATGCGATAAGCTCATAACTTCATACAGCCCCGCTAATAGCTAATGTCAACATAAATTCTCTTACATGACAGCCGACTATTAAGTTTCCATGCGAATAGTATTGCAAGCGGAGAAAGTGTTACGAGAGGACTTACATCTGACCAATGACACAAAAAGCCTACTTCAATGGACATAAGGGTCAAATGTAAGCCTTGATGTTTCGCAATAAGAGCTAAATTAAAATGACCATAACACCGAGGGTCTTAATCCAAAGCCCCGGGGTGTATTAGTGACGAGTGGCCTCCCCTATTTGAATACGCCGCTCGCGACAGTTTAAACATTTAAATCGCTTAATCCAATGAGACGGGTCTGCTGTCCATCGAAGCGTAAAACTGAAAGGACACGAAAGTATTTGAGATTTGATACAAGCGTACAAATCAATGATGCCATGCCAGCAAACTTGAATTTGCAGGAATGAGATCATCTATTTCTGGACTGGAAAGTTAATTACAACGAGAATAGATTACATATTATCGTGAACTATTTCCTGTTCGATTTATGTTTACTAATAATTTTAAAGCAATTGGACATTCCTGTATTTATATGCATTTAGATAAGTAATAATTAGAAAGGCTTCGTATCGGTGTCGGGGGAAGGCGGTCGCGGCAGGGCAGGGCTGCAACAGGGGGCAAAACAAAGTATCCAATTTCTCCACTTCCCCACTTCCGACGCAATTACGACACAATATTGTGGGGCTGTGGCGGCGCGGCCTGACCGCAGCCCGACTGAAATCTAGGCACCGCAGCAATCTCGTTACGGAACATAAAATACACTCTTATTGTTCGATCGGTTTTTTCGCAAGACCTATTCAAACAAAGAAACCTGTGAGTACCAAAGTACCGGGTTTACAGGTGTTTGCTTTACGTTTGAATACACCTGAACCGTAATGACGCTAAACATTAATCTTCATAATTTGGACAAGAGGATGAAGAAACGTTTTAAAACAATAAACTGTAAGCTCTTAAGCATTCACAAAAGTAACCAACGAGACATTACCCGGGTACTTTCACAAGTTTCCTTTTTTAGACAGTGAGGTATGGTTGTTCTTATAGCGGTTACGTCATTCTCCCAAAAACAATCTTACAGGATTAAACGTACCAAATAACTGGATTGTTAAATAAAATATCCTGTTAACTAGAATATTGGATTAGTTGAGATATTGGTTGGGTACAAAGCCAATAGAAGCCCTGACAGTTGGTGTGTCGAAGGGATCCCTCCGACATTAAATGCGATGATAACATAATGCGTTGACAGGTCGGATTGTTACATTATGGAGCATTATTGCACCCTATTTTTACACAAAGCTGACAGCATACAATATACACTTTCGGGAACTAATAACGAATCATTAAAACACGACTATTCTCTGTTCACAAAAACCCTAAAGGACCTCTTTCTGACTTAAGATCTGTTGTAAAAGAGTTTATTTTTACAGGAACAAGCGTGCTGATGGATTTTATTTACATTCTTAACAATGTGTGCCTCTGAATTCCAGGCTAATAAATATTACATTTAAAGCTTCCGTAAGTATAATTTAAACTCTAAAAAGAGGAATTTACTCAATGATTGAACTGAAAACACTCCTCCGCTGCAATTAAAGAAATCTCACACAAACCCTATTTTTATCCACAGTGGTACAATACAAACTTTCATATTAACAAACAAAAGAAAATTCTTTTGAACAACGAGAAAGCTCTTATCGCCGTGAGCGTCGCGTTAAAGACACTTCACAGAGATTTGAGGGCGCCAAAGTTATTGTTCTAACCATAATACTTAGACCCTCCCGGGCCCTGACTACGAGCTCCATCGAGCGGGAGAACCGAGGACCGAGAAACACGGGGGGATGATATGTGTCAAAGATCCCCGCTGAGTGTTCCAACGAGGGCACTCGGTTCACGAGCGCACGCGTCATAATCATGTGACCCTTTGTGACAACATAATCACACTTGATTCGTGCCAACTGATGCCGTCAGCCAAGCCATTTGTTACCTGATCTGTTGTCATTACGCGACAAAAATTGAACATCTATACAACACATGAGGCATTATTTCAACAATAGATTTGTTATCATTCAGTGAATAGCTGAAGCGAATCGTTCGTGTGCCTACCAATAAGTGTTCATTATTCACTTGAAAACCTTGCAGGTTGCTTGTTTTGACGGCTTATTGTCATTTTATCCTGTCTACTGAGTCGCGGTGACTCACGTTATTGTGTAAGCATGAGGCTCAAGGTCGGCGGCGGGATTGATAGATAGCAAACACCGCATAAACGTAAACGGACCTGTCTCAGGCGTAATTAATATTGCACACGTAAATGCATTTAAACAACGCTTGCCAAATTACACTTGTAGGTTACCAAATGCAAAATTGAAGTAAAGATAAAATCAAAGCATGTAAATAACTGGTCCAGTGTCGTTAGTCAACTGTTGCACAATTTGAGACATTATTATTTATGCTTATGTTCCAAAGAGGATAATTAACATTGACTACACAAAACACAAACGACAAAATAATGCAATGTTAAAAAAACTGCAAAAAAAAACTATTTAGCCTTTGACCAATCAGTACCACTTACCAGGATCGGCAGCCAGTTGTCTGTACACTGACAATGCCACGTCGTCTTCACTAACGAAGTCCCATAGGCCATCGCAGGCCACCACCACGAAGTCTTCGTCACCATCCAGCTCCACGGTCGCGATCTCAGGTCGCGCCGTCACGTACGGCTTGTACTGTACGTCACCTGGACAAGACATTGGTTTGCTTATTATTTACGGTAATGGCAACGTGACTTAGGCTTTAATAGTTACCATTGTTTCTTGGAGACGATAAAATTCCATTCATCTTACAAATAGTAGAAAATAAAGTATTATGAGCTACGGAACAGACTGATGCGGTTTTCACCATCACTTTGAAATTACTTCCCGAAAGGTTTATGATGTGTTACGTCATTATTAAACATACGTAGTAAATGTATCTCGATATTTTGTCAAGTCTTGGATACCGTAGAAAGCAGGGAAACTACGGAACAGATTGTGATGGGGTTTTCACCATAATTGAGAAATATCGTTCCGAAAAATTTTGGGTGTGCCGTCATTATTAGATATACATATACATATAGTAAATATATAACGAAGTTTTGTCAAGTCGTAGATACCAGGAAAAGGAAAGAGAGGCGAGTCGGTAGAAACACAATAAATGTAATTACTCGTATGTAAGCCATCCAATTATGTTATGTATGTGATTTTCGGTGTGAGACACTAAAAATAAATTTTTACCTGTGGTTACTTCCTTACACATTAAAAATCTCTTCAGTGCATGTTATAAAAAATACGCTAGTTTAAGGTTAAAGTCACATGCAACCTTACTCAGTGGTTAACTTTAAACCATTTATCACAATTAAACCACACCACCACCACCGGCACTTTGAATAGTCAAGGAGTCGGTCCGTCAGAAAGACGAAGCTAGTGGTTACACCCTGCTTTTAGCTTATCACCTACGTGCTCTGCAGTAATGGTTTTACTAACAGCTCAAATTTATAGTTAACAAACTTCCATGTAAATTTAACTACAGTGTAAATGTATCATTCGACAAACAATAACATTTTTACGACAATGCTTTAAAAAAGTCACAGAATTGAAATAACGATATACGTACTCGTATCAAAGGGACCGCATGCCAGGTAAATGATTTAGGGCTAGAATATTAGGAAAATATTTTTGATTGGAATAAATTATGTTAATTACACCACAAAGAAACTTCCCGAAACCTTCTATAAAAAAATGAATGCAACCTGTACGATTATTACTAATTTACTGTATGATACACATATATCATTAGCACCGAATGCGATACCTCAAAATGTCAACTATGTTAGTAAGGAACATAATAACTGTGTGTAGTTCACTTTTTTCTATACTAATATTATAAAGAGGTAAAATCTGTTTTGTAAGTTTTTATGTACCTAGGGGGTAATATCCGGAGTTTATGATCCAATATTTTTTTTAACGGTTAGAAACCTACATTATTCCTGAGTGCTATTATCATTTTGAAAACTACGCTTTAAAGGGCTCCGGTTTTTCGCTTTAAAGTACGAAATCCACGCGGACGAAGTCGCGGGCGAAGTGCTAGTGTAAGAAGTGTAAAAAGAAAAGATGGAAATGCCTTAAATTTAGTTTAGCTTGTCTTCAAGTGAACAGGCACAAATGTATGGCGGCAGAACAATGTCCTTAGCACTACCTGGTAACCACAAGGAACACCATAAAATATACATAACGCCAATATGGCAGCAATATGAGCATCCGATACAAGTCAACCCGTACCAGACTAATCTTGCGTGAAAATCTGAGGATAGCTTTGAGAACCTCGGTGAGATGGGGGATAGAGTAAACGTTCGGAGCTTAATCTCCCGTGGCACGCGAAATCGATGAGTTTCATCCCGATACGTGGGGATATGGGGCTCGGGCTAGAGCTGTGAAGAAAATGTCAACATTATTATGTTACTATGCCGTCGTCGCTCCTTGGTGTCCTTGATAGTGATGGGTTTATCGACAGTTGTCGATAATTTCTAGGAGTTGAGCAAATATATTTACTATGGTTATAAAATTAATGTTATTATGAAATAATACGGTTAGTATTATTATTATTATATATATATTATTACTACTAATAAGCCTATTTATAAACCATGGATCGTTAATGTTTTTATTAGTCTGCTGCTAATTGGTTAAATAATATATTAATAAACATTAAAATTAACACAAATAGTTGGTTATAATTATATTTAGAATTACCGGTACCCTTAATTGAAATGTTTACACATGACTACCTATACAGTAGTACAGTGAATTTATAACTCTCTCCCCAATAGGATAGTTGAATTGCCTTTAATGTTGGTGTAGCTAACAAAAATAGCAAAATAAAAAAAAACATATAATCAACGAGTTTCTCAAAAGTACTCTTCTCAAACCTACATTTTAGAAATGCATTGTAAGCTTTAATTTTGTTGGTAACTAAACTAGGTATACCAAAATATTGTTTAATTCCCATTACATGTTATTCTGACCACAGAATAACATGCAATGGGAATTAAATTATATAAGTACCAATAGTTATGTAAGTTTATTATTGTTTTGTTAAATATGTCGATGTAGGTACCTTTTAATATTAATTTTATTAAGAGACAAAAATAAAAAAAAATCAGACCTGCTTTAAAAAAATTGCATGCTATTGTTTTATGGCGAACTGTGTCCCGCTCTAAAATATCTATAAAATCTTTTAATTTGTAACATCTGATACTTACTTACTTTTTGCTTACTTAAAATAAGAGCAAACGGAATATTAACTGACGAAAACAGAAGCGCGGCGGTGAATTCGGACTCATTGAAAAGCCGGGTTTTTTGTTTCATCGATATTCGACAATGCACCTCCTTGCATTAACGTGCATCCCTAAACAGTGCGTGTCCGAGGTGATCGATATAGCGGTATAGTGTGCAGTGGGGTCTGGGGTTGTTCCGAAGGGAGTGCCTCACGCGAGGGTGGGACCCGCCAGGGCGACACCGCGGCGCCACCACCGCTCAGACATTCATACTATTGTTATAGAGGAAAAAAAGGCTGAGGTAAAAAGCCAACTCAAACACTTGTAAAATCAATCCAATCTCTTTATTTTGAAAGGATTTTATCAATAAAATCTATGGCTGAACTTTTGTAGAAGTTAAGAGAACTATATTTATGAAAACAAAAGCATTACAAGAGTTTGGAGGTAGGTATACTCTTTTCTAATAGTATGAAAAATTATAACGAAAACATAGTAAATAGATATTTATCAGCATCGCACGTCATGAGATTAAGGTATATTGAAGTAAGTTTCAATACACATAATTCTATGTTTCCTTTCATTCGGAGTTTTTATTTAAATTTTGGGTTTTGCCACGATGAGGAAATTGAAAGTGTTTTAAAAATTAGTCCACATTTTAATCAATCGTCACTGAGATGTAAGTAAAATAATACAGTCGACTCTCGTTAATTCAAAACTCGAAGGGCTTTTAAAATATACGAATTATCGAGTTTGAAATATCAAATGGTTGGAAATTTTTGAGAGAGATTTTTTATAAAATTGATTTTTTATAAAAGATCGAATTATTGAGTAATAATCAATTGTTATTAATTAACTGCTATTTTCTTAACAAAATCAAAAGGCTAGAGGCACGGAGGCCAGCACACCAAGCTACCCCAATCTGTCAAATTTCTTTGGTAGATTTTCAACTTTACTACAAAAAAATAAGGGTATGTTCAATCGGGAAAATTCAACAGTTCGGGATAGCTTGATGTGCTGGTGTCTGTACTATATACATTTATATATATAATCTGAATTACTTACTGGTCTTTCGGAAGAAGTCTGTTGTTACTTAATTAGTTAGTAAGATTCAAAGCACATTATTGAAACTGATCAATAACTTTTTTTTAATATAAATTTTACTTAGAAATGCTGTTTGATCAGTGTCGTTTTGCAGACAGAAGCTTTATAATAATAATGAGGCTCGATGCAATGATGATACAAGTTTGAACTTGTCTCAAAATGTACCTCTATGCAATCTGATAACTTTGGAATGACGCGAATTTCGAATTAACGCGTCGTTTAGTAACGTAGCGATGATTTTTTGTTCGAAGAACTAAGTAATAAAAGTGTTTAGATTTTTTTTCGAAATATAAAGAGATGTTCTAGGGAACTCGTGATAACTTCGATTTATAGAGAGGTTCGATTTAAAGCTGGTTTGAATTAACGAGAGGCGACTGTAAATAAATTCCATAAATATGTATATGGAAAATTTTAACTGGGGTTAACATGAAGAACGAAAAACATGTGTTGATTTCCAATTGAAACTTTTTAAAACCGTACCTACGAGTACATGCATGAATCTACGCCATGTCGTTACTGATTTTAATTAAGTATTATGTTGGACATTTTGTTCACCATATTGACCAGCGCAACTTCGAATAAGTATTCCTGCCACACAAGTCACGTATCCTGACAATTATATTCAAATATGACATGCCTGACATTGATATTATTTTGATGAATCATAATTTATTAAGTATTGTTCCTTTCAGCGCTTGTTTAGATTAAATATTTTATTGTTCTCGATTATTCCTTTGTATATTCATGATCATCATAATTCGCAGCTCCACTCAAATAGTGTCATAAGTCAAAGAATCAAACTTTTGAGAAAAAGGTGTATGAAATTTATTGTAACTGTAGCAAAGTCATTAAGTCGGTCTTTTTATTCGCCTGGATTTTAATTTTAGTAGAGCTTGCTTTGTATTATGGCTCAGATAAGACTTTGAAACTTTCTGAATCGAATGGTACCAATCAGTTTTTTTAGGACACTACCCTATAGTATTATAGGGTAGTGTCCTAAAAAAACTGATTGGTCCGAAAGTTGGATTACTCAAAAATACTGGACACGTATTTTTTCACGCAAACCAAAAATGGCGACTGTATAGTGCGTTGAAATTGCGCGTGACGTCACGCCGTGCTACACTTTTAACGTAACAGTGACGTCGCAATCCCCTTCTCCTAAACTTTGACGTGCTATATCATTGTCACTTTTTATTGATTTGAGTAAGCAAAAAATACGTGTCCAATATTATATTATACTATAATATTACTGACGGACTAAATATACTTAATATATTTTTACCAAGAAACATCCCTATTGAAGAGTTTTTCATTTTTTTTTTTTTGTGACAGTATTTGAGCGGAGGTGCGTATAAGGCCAAAGCTTTCAATAACCACTTAAGCTACATATTTATCTTGCTTTAAGATTATATCTTATTTAACTTGACATCATAATAATTAGTCATTGTCTAAGTAGTAATACCTAAAATATTGTTCGACCTAGATCAATGGACAGACAGATTGACATCACAATAGCATTTTATTACGATCTATAAATCAGCGTAGCCTTGATTTATTGAAGATATACGTATAGCTACCTACTTCAAATCTAGTTTCCGAAATTATAACCTATCAAAAGCACATGCCAGATTACTAAGCTAAAAGATCATGTCAACCTCATGTAAAGCTAACCTTTGTGGAGTTTTTTTTTATATATTTTTTTTATTTACTTGCTTTTGCCCGCGGCTTCGCTCGTGTTAGGAAGTGGGGGGTTAGAAAGGGACAAAAAATAACCTATGTCACTCTCCATCCTTTCAACGATCTCCACTTAAAAAATCACGTCGATTCGTCGCTCCGTAAACAGACACAGACACACACACACTTTCCCATTTATAATATTAGTATGGAAGTATAGATGTACAATAACCGTTAGGGAAAAGTGTCCACACAATGAAGCCAGCCCAGAAAGAGGTAGCGAGACGACTGCAACATGCATCGCGAGGGCTTGTCCAAAATTAGTTACTGGAAGCACTTCAGTAGTACATTACAGCCTTATCAAAAAAATAAAAACAGAAAAAAATAAACAGCAAGAGGCTAGCTACAGGACTTTACAACTCTTCGGTGAAATGCAAACGTGTTATTAGCAGAGTATCAACCCCGACATTGAGATTTAATAGACCTTGTCTGAACGGCATTGGATCACTGACAACCCTAAACAAGTGTTAACAAACCCACTTTATGGTATAACAGAACCGCCAAAAATTAACACAAACCCGTCTATTCATCGCAATCGGCAGCATCATTAGCGTTGTTTTCCCGAATAAAGGCTCGTCCCATCTGCGGGGTTCCGTATTAACAGCTTAATGATCGGCACACGCCGCTCGCATCCCGACCGCGTGAGAAATGGCTCTCACCCGCCCGCCGATAACAATAAAACGACCTATTAACTTTCCACTTTTACGCCTGCAAGGGAGCTGGTGCAAATATACCCTTTTCAATGTTTATCGTGTTTGTTTTTAATATTAAAACGCTTTTGATATTTACTGTTCAATAATACTAGCATATTACTGGTAGGTCTATACCTACCAGTAATATGCTAGTATTATTGACAACAAACAAATTGAACAGCAAATATCTATATATTTGCTGTTCATCATCTGCCTAGCCTTTTCCCAACTATGTTGGGGTCGGCTTCCAGTCTAACCGGATGCAGCTGGTTTTAATTCAGCAGTGGACAACGATAAATCAGTTGCTCGACAGTAACAAACAGATGACGCAAAACATTCAAACTAGTCCTGTAGTTTGGCGGTGCATACAAATATGTTAAATATGGAATTCACATCAATAGATAGGAACCTCATGTAAATTTCTAACAAGTGAAACGACGAGCAAAAAATTCCCACGAACAAACCATTTCACATCTACATACCTATATATTTAACAACCATTCCGCTAAAACGTCCCTAACAACTAGTGCGAAATGATACACATCTCCTGCAAATAAATTCCTTTTGCCACAAAGCCGCATGAGAAAAATCACATGATTAAAATAATGAAAAGTCTGCCAATTAAACAAGCCAGGTAATTATACAGAAGGCAATTTGCGTCAACGGTAGGATGTGACGTTTGTTCCGAGTTCTTGTTAAAAAAGGACGATGGAAACATGGCGGCAATACGGCATAGTAAAAGTTTATGTTTGACTATAAAAGTTAAATACGCGCCGCACTCTCGTGAAACTGTCGTTCGGTACGTAACGCGGAGTTTTTACAACGTATTACAACGTAAAAGCGCGTATTTTGTTCGCTTGTTTAAAATGAAATCCCGCAATCCACTCGATTGCGGGATTTCAAAAGGGTCAGAGTACATTTTTTTTTTCCAGAAATGTATTTGGATAAGTGGAGCTGGTGGCTAAGTCAACAGCCGCACCGGTCGATCGAAGATGATGCTGTGCTTGACGCGATCGGTTCATAGATACGTAACCATCCATTTCATGCTGAGATGCGTGCTTCGGAAAGCATTTAAACCCGTTGGTCCCGGATATTAGTAGAACTAGACAGTAGGCTGAGTCAGCGGCCCGAAAATCTGACAGCCAGTCTCACCAACGGGTATCGTGTTAACCTGTAACTATGTTGTGGAGATCTGACAAACAGTCGCTCCATGTAAAATACTGATCAGTCCCATCCGGTTAGACTAGAACGTAGAAGCCGACCCCAACATAGTTGAGAAAAGACTTTGATAAATAATACATTTGGCCACATAAGCGCCTGATAGCAAATGTATCGTAGTTTAAGACGGCGTATGGTTGCTACAAAATCAAAATCTTTAAAATATAATTTATCGTTTTTTATGTACCCGGAATCTTAATAAAAATGGGACGAAATCATAACTAATATTATAAATGCCAGATTGAGTTAACGCTTTTACGCATTAACTACTCAACTGATCATCATGAGATAGTGAGTAACGTTACCACAAATAAGTACTGTTTCCGAGAGATTGACAAAATCTTTATTTACGCGAGTGAAGCCACGGGCAAAACCTAATATGTATACATAAAATATGTAAATGTGTAATAATGTATACATAAAAAGTAGATTTAATAAATATTTTTATATTATAATAATAAAAACACATCAGAAGAAAAAGTACCATAAAAAATGTGTCAGATATATGTACTGACAGTACTGTACAGTACAGACTAGTATCGTAAGTTTTTTATTGTCTGTAATAAGAATAATGGATTGTAATGATCTGGCAAATAAATGATTATGATCATTACGAGGGCTTGAAATGTTCCTCGTACCCAGATTTTTAGGGTTGTCTGACCTGCTAGGGGTCTTGATTTCAGTTCAAAAATACGATTTAACTTGTATGTCATAATGTTTGGCAAATTACATAATGCGTTGGTATATGGTAGGGGGTGATGGGCATGTTCACATCTCATCTATAGCTTTTTACATGTACGACTCGGGAAGCAAGTTCTGGATACACGAACAAATTATTTTTCGACCCGGGAGCGGGGTGCTGGGTACTAGTGTTAAAGGCTACATGCACTTACCGATAGCTCTGGAGACGGCCAGCTGTCCGTTAACCCGCCAAGTTCCCCAGTACATGACTGTGCCACCCGACGACTCTATTCGGTCTCGTTCATCCTGCGAAATATAGGCTGTTGTAATATTCGTCTGAATACAGAGGTTTAGTAACAAAGAAGGTGTTGTCATCTATTTATTTATGTATATAAAATGAATCCCTTATTCCCTTGGTTATGCCATGACGTGAGAACGACTTTTCCGATTTTATTCATCTTTTTATTTAAGTTCCCTATTACCCTGTAGAAGGTTCTTACGGAAAGGAAAATTAACACGTTGAACGCCAAATGACCGACAAACAATACATTTTCTATTGTGTCTCATTATTTGGCAGTTAAGGTGTTAAGAAGATGAAATGAAAATATTAAATAAATTTCAGAAAAATTAACGACTATTTTAACTTCACAGGGTACGATGGGATTGACATCGTCACATTTGTGTACAAAAATCCCTTAAAAAAAAAAAAAATAAAAAAAAAAACTTGACATGTTTGACAGTACGCGCGTTTAATTTCAACCGCGGTAACGCTAGGCGCGGGGCGACGCTAGCACTAATATAATAAAGCTGAAAAGTTGGTTTGTTTGGACACACTATAATCTCTGGAAATACCCGTGGGATTAAAAAAAACCTTTTTACATTTGATAGCTCAATTCTTGAAGGAGGTTTTAGGCTATCTAATCACGCTACGACACTTATCAGCAGGTGAAACTGCAGGGCACAGTTAGTCTTTAATATTTAGTGCTCGAAAGTGGAGTAGCCTCTAATTTTCCACTGCAGGGTAATCGAAAAAGGATGATAAGTACTCGTAAAAAATTTTTACGTTCCATCTTGTGAGTTATTAAAAAACATTGGCGACATATTTTTTCTTTTTTTACGCAATCATAAGACTACCTCGATACTTTAAGTTAAAATGTTGCATGACGTATTATATACATGTTTGTAAAGTAGCGACCCCCACGTTAATGCGACTTATCTAAGTATTTTTTATTAATATGATAAAGCCAAAAATACGTGTCTTATATTATCTGACTGACAGACTAAATATAATGTCTTTCTTTTACCCAGGCTTCATCCCAATTTGTGCCGCTGTCTCCGTTTGGCCCTATCGCACTGCAATATAATGCTGTTTGGGACGCACGGCAAAGAAGACTAAGAGAGAGATTACCAAGTAATGTAACTCAGCAGTACGCCCAGCAGAATTATCGTGACGTGATTGGCTTAGCTCAGCCCTGTCGTGTCGTGATTGGCTTAGCTCAGCCCTGTCGTCTCATAATTGGCCAAGCTCAGCCTAGACTATAATTAGTGGCAAAAAAACGTGTCCGTTTCCAGAACACTTCCATTTCAGTTATATTTTTGTGTAATTATGTACTTTTTATTACTATTTATTACCAATTACTTTCTATCCGTTTTGCTATATATTTTAATGTTCTTGGACTGATTTCCAATCTCAATAATGAGTCGTTCACACCTTGGCGATACACTATAGGGTACTTATTATAAATTGTAGATATTAAAGTTCGTTTTACGACTACAATATCTGCATGTGATCAAAATGAACACACCATAAAATGAAATGACTATTTAAATAGTGTGATATTAAATGTAACTCAAGAAAGGTATTATCACAGATATTTCAATATGCGACTGTGGTTTTGTACAGTCAACCTCGTAATTTCTTGACCACTTCTGAAAATAACTCCCAGTACTTGAATTCAAACCTCAGTAAACTATCCAAATGTGAGATTGATCTCAGAGAAAAAATAGACGTGACGTTTTATGACGCGAAAGTGACATTAATCCTAAGGTAGGTAAAGCATTTATGATGACCATACTAGACACAGCTTGCCGATTGTGAGTCTGTTTCTCTCGCAGAATTATTGCATTTATAGATCATACATTTTTCATGTTTGTTGTAAACATTACATTATCTAATATAGATATAAAATTCTCGTGTCGCAATGTTTGTCACCAAACTCCCGAAACGGGTGGACCGATTTGTAAGAAATTTTGTGTGCATATCGGGTAGGTCTGAAAATCGGCTAACATCTATTTTTCATACACCTAAATGGAAAAAAAAAATCGGTGGTCCACCACAAACATTTTTTTTATTTTTTTTTGGCTCACAATGAATGAATGAAAACTACGTTTGCCGGGTCAGCGAGTTGTATGTCTTTATCTGCGAATATGTAAAGCGCCTCATACACGATCGAGTTAAAAAGCGAGAGGTTTCTAAGATCAACGGAAACTTTTTTTCGTTCGTACTAGATTCGGCTTCAAATAGACAGAACGTAAAATAAATGTTGGATCATCGCCATACTTAATTGACGTTTAATCGACCTCTTAATTGTATTGCCATCCTAAGTTTGAATGTCACATGCACAAGTCATAAAACGTCAAATCTATTTTTGCTTTTAAGACCAACGTGAGAGTTAAATAGTTCCAAACTTAAGTGGAGTGTAAATTAACTGAGACTTTCTATCAAGTGTTGGTCGACTATACAAAGGCAAAGTCAATATTTTTTTTCAATTAGAGCCTATTAGGGCACTCTGGAACGTGAAATACACACATGACAGCTTGGCACTTACCTGCCGGCCCGGCTTGTGCGGCTGCACGAGCTGCATGAGCCGCATGCGCTTGGCGAGCAGCGCCAGCGAGTCCCCCGCCCAGGCCGCCAGCAGGCGCCGCCCGCGGATTGCGACCGCTACTGCTGTACTGCCTCCGCAAGCACGCTTCGGGGAAAACCAACGATACAATATTGAGACCACAATCCATAATGTCCATTACTTCGTCCAATGTCGTCATAACGGGTTCACGGTCTTTGTCATATTTCAGGACAGTCCCATCTGAACTTTTTATAATGGTATTTTGGCAGTGATTCTTGGGTTCGACCAAGCATAAAGCAATCTGTCACCTATCTGGATTAGGTGAGTCCGATAATTATTCAGTTACAGGCTATATAGCATTTATAAAGACGTAAGTAATTAAGTGTGTCTTGAATGTGAAGCCGTCATAACTATGGCGTTTTTTATTAGTTCGAAAAGAACTAACTAGGTACATATAACAATCCCCAACAACATTTATCAGGTACATTTCCACATCCCTGCGTGACCGCGATGATCTTATTGTAACGCTATAATATATTGAACAATAAAACGAGCATAGAATAATAGCTCAAACAAAACAATAACAAGAAGCCAAAGGTGCGCTTACATAGGCAAATCAATTTGCGCAAATTGGGCGTTGCTCACACACTAAAGAGAGAAAGCATTCATGTGCAAACTTTATTTCTCTCTCTCTAGACAAAACATCGCCCGCGCCTCAACGTTGACTCGACTAGGGATGGCAAAATCCGGTTTTTTCTTATCCGGATTTCTGTATTGTCGTCTGATCCAAATCTGGATTATCGAACTTTTGAGTGTTAAGTTGCACCGACAACAGTATATAGCCGTCTCTCTTTAATTCTCCTTGTCAATGAATTTTATAGTTGCTTGGCAGAGATCATGTCCTGGCTGTGTAATGATTTTATCAAAAACATATTCCCAAAGAATCTAGTCTTATTTCTATGAGGGAAACGCAAGGCTACAATCCTTACTTATCCCAGATTTTCGGAAACTTTTGCGCCATCACCATTTTGAAAATGAATATTTAAATTTAGAAATCGATGAGACTTCATTGAAATTTAAAATTTTACGACTTTATAATTAGAGTGGATTGTTCTTTGTGAAACATGTCCATTATTATTATTTTTTATGAATTTGGTGACTTCGGGACGTTTTCTTTATATATTTTTTTGCATTTATTAATAAATACTAACATTATCTGTTAAAATCAGTTTTCATTGAAATCAGAAAAAAAACGAATTGGAGTCTTAAAAGCCGGGATTTATTAAAGCCAAGAAATCCGGATTTTTCAGTTAGTTTCGAATTTCGAAGAATCCGGATTGCAATCCTCAACTAGACTCGACTCAAGAGTATAAGTGACGCCCCTTACAATCTTGTCATAGCAGTAAATTGTTTGTGATGTTTCCGAGATGCCATATCTACCGAGAATGTTAACATTAGCACCTTTATCAAATTGCTGATTTCCTAGAACTAAGAAGACTCGTCTTAATCAATTTCATGCAATTTTTGCATGAGCTGCAATTCAGCGGAGACTGTAACGGGTTTTTCAATGGCAGACAGTGGTCACCGAAATATTCAGGTTTTCGTTTTTAAAGCGTTTAAAATTAATGTACCTACTAACATTCTCTGAACTTTTACGTCGCATGAGATTGCAAATGAGGTTAAAGTTAACGCCTAATACGAACCTTGCAAAACCACATATTGGCATACGTGTGAACGAGTATAGATAGAAGAAGACTATTGAATATCAATAGTATTGTTATGATTTGTATTGCTACCTAACAGCTGTCTCGTTGAGCGCAATGCTTAGCCATATACACCATTACAAAGCTCCCTTCACTTAATTTTTGACCCACCGATTTATTCTTATTTTAAGTGACTTCCATGTGTTTCCTTATCTATATTTATACCAGTATCAAGTAATTACCTCCTGATTGCTTTTCCGTATAAACTCGGCATCGGTCCTGAGGAAGGCGTCCCTCATGGCTCGTCTCAGGTCCGTGGAGAAGTGGGGACTTTCCACAACGTACTGATGTAGGTGAGCCGCGCAGTAAGTCGCCGCCGCTGAGCCGGCGTGACCGTCGTACACTGCGTAGAAACTTGTTGACTCTGTCGTCTGAAAAGAACAGTCATTGTATTAGTATCGATTGGGAGTTTAACGTTGTACCATGATAATCAAAAGACGCAGAACATTCTTTTAGCAACATTTCTTTATGTTGCGGAAAACATATCATGCTGCTGGCAACGTGTTAGTTTCATATTAATCTTATATTTATGTAAAATGAATCCCTGTTTCCCTTGGTCATGCGGTCCCATATCTTGAAAACGACTTTACTTTTTGACTTGAAGAATTATACAGAAAATTGGAAAATTTCAGAAAACTTAACGACTATTTTAGACGCGGCTAACACCGCGGGGCGCGGCAGTGAAAAATAAATTATACGCAACAATATTACCAGCGACGTTTCATGAAACGGAAAACAATGTTTATCAGATGTTCCTCAACTTTTGTTACCATGCACATGGGACTTAGTTCATGAAAGGATGACTTGGATGCGAAGGTAAGCTGATATGCGAAGTTTAAATGCACATTGTGTAAGAGCGACGAGAGTGATAAACTGGGTATAAATGAGATGAGAACATGTATGACAATACGTTTTTAGTAAACATAAACATAACATAACACCACGCCTGTATTCTACGAAAGGTTATGCTGAGGTGTACACCCACATTTGGCCAGTTTTGTTTTAAGTCCCATTCTAAGGGGGCGACTCTATTGCCATCAGCCAGGCACAAATCCAGACTCCGGTCTGCTTCTGAGAAATTCCTGATGGAATAACCTAATATTACCTGGCATGACCCGGGAATCTAACTTAGGACTCACGCACAGCAGTAGCGCCTGCGACCACTACACCAACGAGCCAGTAAATTTTAGTATTTATGCAATAAAATGGTACTGTTGCCTAACGATTTTATTATAAATAAGGAAGTAACTATTCATACCGACGTCGTTCACAATGCACCGTACGGTACTTTGCCCTACACATATAAAATCATAACATGCCCCATTCATAAGTAGTAAGAATTCATAAACTTATGCAAGGCGTGTACCTGTGCCCAATATGAAAATACGCACTATGAAATGTTCTGATAATCTGCGCGATATTGTGGATGTTATTTTATTCTTTTTCGAAAATACTGTAAATAGATATTAGCCTGAGCTTCTCTTCGAATCTAAAGTTCAAGAGGCAGACCCATAAAGCTCACCATTCATCAGCTGAAGTTCTTAAGAACGGAAGAAGTTATTAACTTGCTGAATTTAACAACAGATAGACTCCTCAAAGAAAAATACATGAGGTGTCAAATCGTCTTGGCAGCGACCCATCCAGTGATCAGTAGATATTCTATTACATTCTTTGCTGACCATACTTCGAACTCTACAGCCAAAAGACAGCAACTTACATCAATTCCAAAAAGAGCTTCTAAATTCCCAATCTCTACATGTCGGTCTTCCATGACTCGACGTGAGTTCTTGGTGGCACATGAGACAGTCTTGAGGTCACGTTGGTCGAGAGGCGGCGGGGGCGGCAGCGTGTCCAACTTGGAGTTGTCAAGGTATCGGAGGCAGACATCGTTGACGCGAGCTGTCACTGCTTGCATCAGCCGGAGGGCTATGTACACTGGAACGAAGGTGGAGTACAGTTATACGTACGTGAGAATTTGTGTAAAGGGTGTCATTGGCTTGATTTGGATGGCAACCGGGCTACAATTTAAATAGGCCGACTTTTTCATTGACCCACGATCTACAGGGTAGCTAGGAGCTGACATAAGAAAACCTAACCCTGGTAGCATGCTTTTTCTTTTTCACTTTTGCTTCTACATCCTACATCCTCTTAGTCCTGAGTACTTTAATATAATGGAACCTAATGGGAAACGAAGGAAGCAGAAGCGAGCGATGCGAGCTCTCGAATTTAGCAACTCTCCCTATATGAGTTCGGTAGTCTTTTAGCCATTCATACAATAATAGGTATACTTAAATATTTAAAATACTTTGTCGACTAAAATGCAGAAAAGTGGCCGTCTCCGATAGATTTAGGCTTTCTTTTGATCATCCCTAAAAAATATAGATTGTATAAATGACAGCCGGGATCAACGGCTTAACGGCGTGTTTTCCAAGGCACGTATAGCCACCCATTGAGAGGCCGACCTTGGCACGCATGGTTAGTACTTTGTCACATTCTGCAGAAAAGTTTTAAAATTGACGACGGCTTTGAACCGGAGTGGAGTATTTACAATTTCAAATCTGAACACTACGTGTCTTTGGGAGCGTCGGCCGTCACACGTCAATTGGACGGTCCCTGATATAATATTTAACATCTATGTCAGTATCTAAGTTGTTCTAGGCTGCCGAATGCACGAACATACATAATAAAACCGGCGGCGTACCTGACCCGACCTTTGCTAGGATATAATTTATGACGAAAATGTGAACACCTAAGAACTGTGTATTATTTCGTGCAACTCAAAGATGTTGTATGAGGAAAGTACCACAAACATACTTTGGTTTCAATTAATTATTAATCAAGGTCAACAATTCTAATTTCGCTTACTAAATATAGGAAAACATACAATTAAATCATATTTATATACGAATCCAGGACAAAGTTTCGTGATTTCGCGCAGGAAAATAGGCAATCGATATAATGCAGGATTGAATATATTCCTGTGCGAATTTAGTATAAAGAGAGTGGTCAAACTGGTTAGAGATGCCCGCAGTGTCGGTTTGGCGAGGGCAAAGCAACGCTTCTTAATGCCATTCTGTCTACTATTGCGATATTATACAGTTTTGATTAGTCATAGCATAATCTATTATCCTTGACTTAGTAATGATGTATAAACGGCTTGGCATTGTCAACGTGTGCAGACACAAATATATTTTACACTTTTCGAGCATTTGAGAGTTATAGAGCACTTAATTACATGAGACTTGTGTCGTCAATACAAGGAAATAATATTCGTTTCCTTGAGCCTTAGAGCCATTTATTTCATTTTCATAAGCAGTTGCGGCTTCATAGAATAACAACACTAATATCCTTCCTGCCGAATTTCGGTCATGGCGGCCGATCTTCAAGGAGATTAGCTGAGTATGCAGGAGATATTACGCTGCTCAAGTGCGTGCGCAAACACAGATGCACTCTGCTTGTTGATTGGAACTACCCAATAACATGTTGGCCGACGAGGGAATCGAACCCAGAAACCAAGCTCACAGTCGCGTTTGCGGAAACGAAACCGACGGGGCAGTTAGTAAGTATAAGTACACGTCGGACAGGTGATTATATTGACTTTTATTGTCATTGATTAAAGGTATTGGCGTGTCGCGGTCCGTCATGGATATTATCGATACTGTATTCTAATGCAGCGCTAAAACGTTCATTCAAACACGTATTGATATTCAACCAAGGCCCCTTTTCAACTACTGACATACGTCGAAGCTTTACAAATGATGCTAATTAAAACAGGACAACAATGAATGGAAGAGTCAGGATAAACAATGAGTCAAGATTACATTCATGTCTTCTTGCCCGTTCCTGCTATACCGTCGTTCTTAGTATTCATGTGACCTCTTTCTTCAAGACTACGATTGATATACTACAGAGCTGAAGTGCATTTAAAATTAATCGGGCGAATTTCGATTAGATTATATTTAGACGAGAGTTGAGTGGACCGAGTGCCGTCAGCGTGAATGACGTAACACAATAAACACGAGATTGTATGATATCATTATCTGTAGTTCTCGTCTAGGTGGCCTAACTAAACAATAGTAATATTACACACATGAATGCGCCTCTCTACGAGATGGCCACTTGTTACGTAAGATCAAATAAGACCAAGTGCTTTTGTTCCTCAATCGATACAATTATGGTCATTACGTCGGAGCATCTAAACATTTGATGGATCGTAACACAGCCATAATAGAACATTAGTGGCTACTGAATATAATATGATGCTAAGTATGCTGCAAACTAGTTTGAAGAAACATTGGCATTATCTTCGTGTATTTAATAAGCAGTACTCATCAAAATCACAGCGACTTAAAATATGTACAAAAGAATTCCTTACGAAATAGGGGAATCTCCTGAAGTAAGACACGTGGTAGATCGATATGATGTACGATGGCTATCCATTACTTCGCAGCGGATTCAATCTAACGGAGTAACGCATGAAGCTTCCATAAATAAAGAAGAGAACGTATCCTACACGGAATAAAATATGGGACGCGTTTATCTGTCTGTGGCGGATGTTTTCAAGAACTATTAAACTGAAAGGAATTATATTGTTCTTTGGAAATGGAGCGAACATGTAGAGTGTAGACTGCGATAGCGAAAGAAGAGACTACCAAGTTCCAACTAAAACACTTATCCTAAACAGACTTTTTATTCGATTTAAACTGTTAAGGATTTCTATTTTAAATGTCATTAATTAATAATAAATAATATGGATACGTTGCGAAAGCGCTAGTTTCCAAGTAGCCCAAAGAAGGTCATTTCGATTCTGTGAGAGAGGTTAATATTCATGCTTCCTTAACAGACGTTCTATGAATGGTAGATAAGGACACAACGGTGATTAATATATTTAACATACCTGAATCGTCAGATTTGTACCCAAATTCATTGGGTTGTTTCTTGGATGCTACTCGCACCTCGTCAAGTATGATCCGCCGCAGCGGAGTCATCAGTGTCAGCGGACATTGTCTGAAAACAAAACACAACAATATTTAATGACAGATAAAACAAATATTGTGGAAAACATATCCTACGCCATCATATTACATTCTTCAAAACTAGCGTCAGGATATCAAGATGGGATTTTTTTTTTACAATTTACAATGAGAGCGTAGTGTTAGCGAACGTCAAAGCTATAAAAGTTCCACATTTGCCATTTAACTGCAGAAACGTAAAAAGCTCCAAGTAATCAAGCCTGATTAGTAAAATGGCACTTTGAACAAAGGGCCAGAGGTTGGACTGGACGAACATACTTTATTTTTTACGTGACGAAGTGATGGTGACGTTTGAGCTAAGCGTAAAATGGCAACAAAGCAGAGTCTATGCACGTAATTTTGAGCATATATGTAGTTACTAAAACTGATGACCTAGTAGAGTATCGACATACAGGTGTATGCAGTACTTGCTACCTAATGAGTACCAAAAGAAAAACAACAGAGACACAGACTTGAATCTTAAAAAGAAAAAACTTTAATCGCAAGATATCGAAATCAGAAATTTAACAAAACAATAACAGTGAATACGACTAACTGATTTGTTGGGCCGCAAAAGGCATGAATGAAAGGCAGTTACATGCAGCTGAGATGAGAATGCTGAGGGGGATGTGTGGTGTTACGCGAATGGATAGAATAAGAAATGAGTATGTAAGAGGAAGTCTGAAAGTGGCGCCTGTGACCGAGAAGTTGTGTGGAAATCGGTTGTCATGGTATGGACACGTGATGCGAAGGAATGAGGACCATGTTGTGAGGAAAGTTTTGAGTATGAATGTGCAGGGTTACATGAGTAGAGGAAGACCAAAGAAAAGATGGATGGATTGTGTGAAAGAGGATATGGCAAGAAAAGAGGTGACCCATGAGATGACGGCAAATAGAGATGTATGGAAGAAGAAAACATGCTGCGCCGACCCCAAATAAATTGGGATAAAGGCAGGAGGATGATGATGATGACGACCAACTGATACCGCTATCATTTCGGTATGATAAAAGAAAAACTAGTTTATGTTCAGTAAATGAGTTCATACTGCAGCAAAAAAAGTTAATGGTGTACAATAGGCTTTTTATTCAGCTGCACGAATATCCGGGAAGCCAACAATGGCCGAAAGTGCTAACAGCTGTGAGAGGTAAAAAATCAGCCGCTAAATGCGTAACACTCCTATTTGGTATTTCAGAGCATATTATCACGTCTACATCAGTCTGTGTTGTTATTTTGCTTTCCAAGTTGGTTCATCTAAGAACTTTTTAATCTTTCCAAGATCGACAGTCAAGTGCTTTTTTTGATTTGCCGGTGTTTGTATTTGGAAAAAAGAGACTCGTGTGGGTTGTTTTGTATGTTTTAATGGGTACTTTGGGTTCTTTCATTTTTCTCATTTCATAATAATTAATAGTAACTAAGTGATATTATCACGGCAAACCAGTTAGGTAGGCAAATAGAAATAATCAAATATATTACACGCTGATATCGGTATAATCACCGGCAAATAAGATGGCAAAAGTCGTTAGATGCGCACAAGTCGTTTTTTAGGTCTCTTTGGTGGTCAAGCGGGACGCGGGGTATGAGGTAGCGTCGATCCGAGCGCGCGATTGGTGCATCAGTCGACCCTTGCCTCCCGCACCGCGCCTTCGTCCCGTTCGCTCCCGATTACATTTCAGTGCACGAAAATTGAACCCTTTGTTTTTGTTGTGTTAAACTTAAGTGTTGTTATTGTTTTTAAATTTAGGATAGAGTTCCTGAAAAGGCATAGCATACGAGGAAAGTATGCTCAAACCAGAGTTATACAAATTAATAAAATTGGAAAAAGAACAATTTAAAACATACAGCATTGACCAAACACTTGCAGAACACAACCATAGTGTTCTGCGATTGCGACTTTCAATATGATGCCAAGGGTAGTTTTATTAACGGATAGTGACGACGACTAGTTATTTTTTATTTTTTTTATATAAACTTTTTTGAATTTTAAATGCACGTTATTTATAACTCCTAATAAACTTGAATTCGTCTACCTTCTTTAACTTTGTTCTATACAGACATGATTAAATATAAATGATGGCAATAACAATAGAATAATGACGATCAATACAAGTTACCACTTTTTTGTGCCACTAAGTGTACGATACGCGAACTTACCCCCACTACGCCAAAATCTTGCCATCTTATTTGCCGGTGACTATATATCTGCGTGCTTTTAATTTTCTCTGAATTTCAGACTACCAAGTTGAGACGTTTTTGGGATAAGGAGTGGGAATAAACATTTTGCGTTTTATCTAATACATTTAAACGAGCAATTCTTGTATATATGTACATATTTTCATATATAATCTGAATCTCGGAAACGGCTCCAAGGAGTTTCATGATATTTAGTATGCAGGGGGTTTCGGGAGCGATAAATGGATCTAGCTAGTTTTCATTTTAAGAAAACGTCGTTTTCTAAAAATGAAAACGCACGCTTTATAAAGCTGTGTAGCTTCGTCATTGATAAAAAATAAATTTTCTGCTAAACTTGAGTGGGATACATCTAACTGTGTAACGACTTAATTTCGAATGTGTTTTCAAGTATCAATATTCAGTAAGTAAGTATAATTTCTGGCAGAGCAACCCACTCTTCAACATTTATGCGAGCCAACGCATACTTTTATTATTCATGCACCACAAAAGTTATACCTGGAAAACACAGTTCTAGTGTAGTCATGTATTTTATCTCGAGTAACTAAATCAATATTTGTACGAGTAGAACAGGTGAACCTGATAGTAAAAAACTTTATACATGAGTTTTTAATAAGTACATGCCTAGTTTACAAATGAATGATGTTGATAAGATAAAAACGTTTCTATTTAAATGGTCAGTACATGCTGGCAATTAGGAGGCAACCTCCAACTGCTTATTTTGTATTATTTCAACCTCCACAATGCTTTTTCACAATAGATTCTCCGTATGACTTCAATATGTTTAAAATAGTATTTAAGTCATTGCATGTAGTGCCGTGTGGTACCCTGCTAAGAATAGAGCAACTAATCTTCTCTTCCGTGGGTGGCGTAAGAGGCCAAGGCGACTAAGGAATTCAGGTAGACAGGCAGCCCGAAGCAGCATCCTTCTTAACTTTGCGAAAACCTGTTTTTCTTGAAGATTGCGGAGTATAGAGGGCCGTTCGGGCATATAGCGAAGGAACAATAGCTCGCCTGTTTGAAATATCGACTGGAATAAAGTGGAATGCATGATTGAAATTGTCAATCTTTCATAATGTAATGCTATCAAATACAGTGAATAAGGAATCTCCTCCCAGGGATGGCATTCGTCTGGCAACACGCTACGGCTAGAGTGAATAATTGTAAGACAACATTGTACATCTTGAGAGCGCTAGAGATGGAAAACAGACTAGCAACAACCGGACTGTTAGTTCAGCCTGTAGATTACATTGTACAGTAGACAACATTGAATTTCGGATCAATGAAAACAGTTGGTAAACAAACCAGCGGGCATTCACATCACTGGAACATATGTTAGTTTCCCTCGGTTTGGCTGCCGTTGTAGTTATAAAATAAAAGGCGGACGTGTACGTCTGTCTGTACAATACATAAAGAGGTCGCTGACCCCGTTCTTAAAACGAATGCATGTACATACATTCTCTCCGAGTTGACACAATATTTCAGACGTAACTGTCGTATACTAAATACCGTAGATTATGTTTATGTTTAAACAGAAGTAGCGCGAGTTTGGCTCAAGCTGGTGGTTCCCCAGGGTTTCAGTTAATTAGAAAAAACTTGAAATTGTTTAAAATTTAGCTATCCATGTAGATTGCAAAATTTTAAACAACGCAGCTGAATCACCTAATAAAACTTAGCAGAAAAAAATATCCTAGAATATATTGCTGTCTTGTCATATTTGCGTAATAATCTTCACGACAATTTAAGGAAACCTTAAAAGCTTTACACTTAAGTTTTTTTAAACATGCCCAAATTCTGATACTAATTAAATTGCCAAAATAATTAACCAGATATAAGGCGTTCGCTTTGAAATAGCGTTCGTTTGTTTACAAAACAAACAATTTGGCCAAATTCCTTTCGGCAATCAACTGTGAAATAGTGTGAATATTTGAGGAGTAAACAGTGCTCAGAGCGTTGACATGGGTTCGCGTTACTATCACGAACATCCGCATCTGCCCACGCGGTCTCGCGCGCCAATTTATGCATTGAGGGTACCAATCCTACGACCTCAACCCACAGGCCCTAGAGAAATTATATACGCTCTGTAACAATCGGTATCTTCCTCGAGAGAAAGTATCCAACATCAAGGTGACACGAAATAAAGATGCAATCATAACATTTTCTGCGGCCATGCTATCATGGACAGATGACTCGAATGGGTGACCTCAGTCTTTACAGAGTGCCAAGTTTAGCAAATCTATTTTAAGATTGTTTCATTCTAGACGTACATATTGGGCCAATCGATAAAAAGCAAGTTTTACACCTAAGTATTTGTATGGTTAGCAGACTCGGCAGGTGTCAGTTAAATCATTGTTGTTCTCTTCGTCTCACGAGTTTAGAGTTTCAAACAAAGCCTACTTTTTATTCATATGACATTCAAATGATTTTCTCACGAGTTTACTGTCTCCTGCGGTGTTAAATGAATTGTTTTGTCTTTCAAATAAAAGTGCAGTTTCCATCAATTCTAATTGAATAACTTAACACTTTCACAGCAATATTTTTATGCACAGCGCAGCGGAATTATTTTTATTTCTACTAACATTGGTTTGCACTAGTAACAGACTGCAAAAGACTGCGAACGATGAAAGGGCCTTTGGACACCGAAATAAGCCATTATTTACAGGCTCTCATAAAATGTCGAGCAGCTGTTCAACTTTTTATTTGCCCTTGGTTATTTTTTCCTTAGCCTGACTGTTTATAGGCTTATACATATAAATAACTTTATCACAATAGGTTTGATCAATACAGATGAAAACAAACGAAACTTCGTTACGTCTGGCGAAATGATTTCGTGACTTTTAACAGTAAACAAAATATTAGATATAAGTACAACAGTAAAACAAGGCTTAATTAAAAAAATATAATTGTACGTTGTTGGTATCGGAGTGCGAGATATTATGCAAGACTAAAATGGTCAGCGGCACCGTAACACACAATTTACGCCGTGTTACAGCATACGCCGGGGTAAATGGAGCGTCTAGCAAATTACATGTTAACTATAAGACAAGGCGTCAGTTGCTTGGTTCAAGTAAAGGGCTCGGCGGGAATTAATCATTGATTCGGCTTAAAGAAACTAACTTGGATCAACTTATTTAATCTGGCAGATAACCAGACTTCTATCTAGCTGAGGAAGTCCCTTACGTCCTAATTTCGGCATGATTGTTAAATCATTTTTAAACAGGCTTTAAGTAAACTAGTGCATACGAAATTTATTACACAGACGATTGTAAAATCTTTCTAGTCTAGTTCACTTGTAGATGAGGGAAAAATTAACACATAATAATCACGTAATTGCGTTTTGCAATATGAGTACGAAATATTGTTTAATTTCCGACCTGTTAAACGACAGGTAATTAAGATATTAGGTAGGTAAGTGTATTGTGAGAGATGCAAGAAAACATATAACGGTTTGAACAGGTGTTTGGGGACCAGCAAACACCTAACTACATGTAATATGTGTGTATGTTACAGTTGTACACAAAGGTGGGCATGTCTCAAAGTTTTCTATGTAATCTGACTAACTACTGACGATGCGATATGACGCATAGACGAAGTTTTCCGCATTATAAAGTGGTAAAGTGCGTAAGCAGATACTCGGCTTACTTGCGGTTAGTGTGTGATCGCAACCACGCGGACGGGATGAGTAACGCGTCCCATATGGCCTGCCAACCATAAAGCTGTTATGCAAGCAGGAGTTATTTTTTAAACCCACCTTTATAATTGTATGCAATCATGACCACGACAAGCGCATTACTATTCATCTGATATCGTGAAAATACTCAGTGCTGACTGTTGTGTTACGAGTATGTAAACAAAAGGTACATCAGGCATCAACAAAATAAACACCTGCTCAAATGTTTGGTTTATGTGTCAAGAACAAAAGGTGGCACAGGCCCTTGGAAATCTTTTAAGGTTAATGGCCTATTGACAGGTTCATTGTTATATGAATACAGTACCTATCTATAGTACTACTTTTGCATTATGTAATCATATTTTAAAGAAGTATAAGTATGCAAAGTAAAATGAAAATGCCTGTATCAAATAGAATACGGAAATTGCCATGTTTTATGTCTCACACCCATAGATGGGCAATCCACTGGGATTAAAAATACACAATAAATACAGTAAATAAACAATATTTACACTGCAAAATAAATCACAATCACATTATTTTAGTATAGTATACATTTTAGTCATGTACAGTAACGGTAATAGCCTTCAGCTTGGACTTCGGTCAAGTTTGGTTGTAAGGCATTACAGTTTTCTGGAGACCAATAGTAATGTAAGTTTAACTCCTTAAACGCCAGATGAAATGAAAAACAATACATTTTCTAATGTGTCTTGTTTTCTGGCACTAAGATGTTACTTAGCGCTATGGGCTAGGGGCGGCCTTTCTTGAGGAGTTGGGGTGACTTGTGGTATTTTCCCACCCATATGTAAAATACACACTGAGACATGGAATTGCAGAAACCAGCCTGATATACAATGCAATGACCAATAGGGCCCTGTAATCTGAATTTAGGATAGTTGTAAGTCAATTTGTGACTATTCAAATCTGTATTTATGTAAGATGAGTGCAGATGGTCTGTCTAATGCAAACAAATAAGGCAGTCAGCAAAAAGTGTGCCAGTTGGTTATTATGAGAAATATGTCTGGTAACACAAATTAATGTTAAGCCACTTGTGTTTATCATGAATACTAGATACAGAAATGATGAATAAAAAAGCCACTTTTGAACATGGACCTCTTTCTCAGGACTCTTGTATTTCTAATGCAATTGCACCACTTAAAAAGTTCTTCCTAATTAAGAATGAAATTTTTTTTTTCAGTATGAGCTTTTCCATTATAATTTCTTAATTGTTTACCAGCTATATTTGAGAGCGCACCTTGTTATAATGATATGGGATTGAAGCTATAAGTCATTGATCCCTTTTTTAATCTTCATTTGATTTTAAGAATTATAAACTAGTGATATGTTCTTAGTGTTCTGTGAACTTCCACAACAATTTGCTATGAAATATAGTACAATATTTTAATAGTTCATTAATATTTTTTTAATGAGAAAAATAAATAGTAGTACAGATTTTTTTGCCAGAAAGAGTTTAGCTTCACAACACAGGATATGCATGATTTTTTCTAAGCTTAATTATTTATTAATAGCTTTGCAGACATACAAAACCTGTTTTACAAGGCAAGATATATGTAGCAAAGAATTATGAAACGTTGTATTCATCTAAATACTGACAGAAGAGATTTTTTCATTCAAAAGTGTGTGTATACTGGATACATCAATTAAAACTTAATTTATGATTTAAACAAGTAGATGTAAGGAAATACTACTACTAACTACTTCTCCACAATACTAGTTGCATAGTGGTAAAGCAGTTGTATAACAAAAACACTGAAAAAAAACAAAATCTAGCCTTTTCTTTCCTGTATATCGTTATCACAATGATTCAACTTTGCAGTCACGGTTGTGATTGTCTTATCTAGAAGGTATTTCTAGTGAGCTGAAATACAATCCACTGGTACCTTCTCAGTTTGAACAACGATAACAATAAGCACTTACTTTTCGCTCAAATACTGAGTCGTCCAGTAGAGAACTTCGCCGACCAGCTCCGACTCGGTGATGGTATACCCTGCTATGTTCACGGGCAACTGGTCCTCAGGGTTAACATTAGCGGCAAAGTTTTCAAAAAACACTCGGTACGATGTCAAATAATCCTCTTTTTCACCCATTTTCGATTGTTCGTTCGAGTTAATAAGGTAACTGAATAATACCGTGTCAATAATCGATCAACAAACACTTGTAAATGATTACAAGCTAAACTGGAGCAAAAGTCGGAGTCCTCTTATGAAATATTATTATTTAGTAAATATGAAACACACTTTCACTACAACATAATATGTCACCACATTATAAAAATCACTTATATTTATATTTGCACTAATCTCAATATTGTATTTGTGATCAAAACATAAAAATCACATCTCGCTCATACTTCTCCGCTCTTGTTGTCACACAGGGTTGCCAGATGCCGAATTTTTTATCTCGTACTAGGACTGTCAAATATCTCGTACTTTCAATACAAAATCTCGTAAAAGTATAAATTTTTAAAATCTCAGGCCTTAATTTAGGTACACTATGCACTATAACTAGCTAGCCTGGGGTAGGAATCTTCTTTTAGTTTGGGACCACCAAATGAAAAACATTACTGTAAATGATTCATTTTTTTTAATAATAGTACCAAAATCTTCAAAAAAAAAAAAAAATATTAACTTAAGTAATAAATTTTGTAGGCACTTGCTACTAGTACATGATTTTAATTATGGTTATAATTGTTATTGATATGTAATGTCAGGGGTATTGGTAAAATCGTCTTCGTTTTTATTGTATAGTTTTTCAGCTGTCATTCTGGAATACATTTCTTGAGATGGTTCGAAATATATACAATTTCCTTTGCGATCTGGGCCTTTTGCACTTTCTGCAGCTAAAAGTGTACCATTTACTGTTTCTGTTATAAGACGATTTCTAAGGTCTGTTTTTATTAAATTGGTTTTGCTAAAAACCCGCTCACAATCTGCATTTGCATGAGGCAAAGACAGAACTGCGAGAGCAAAACTGGCTAATTCAGAGAAATGTTCATTTTTAAGTAACATTGCCCAGAATTCATCGGGTTCTTTTGTATCTTGAAGCTGTTCAGGGTAGCGAGCTTTTGCAATAGGTAATCTTCTCCACTGATCGTCTATCTCTTGTTTTTGGCTGTCATTAAAAGACGCACTTATGCGTGGCACGACTTCCATGAGGGGCATCAATGTTGGGACGAGATCTCTGAAATTGTTGGAGAGAGCTGATACAGGTCCTAGAGCTTGTAGTTTTGACAGCACAGGGTCTTCCATGTCGTAACGTTTTTTTATTTCTAAGGCACTAGTACTGAGGAAATTTCTGCAACTTGTGAAAAACAGTGCTTTTTTTGCGGGCTGCCTGACCACATCCGGATGTTTAAGCATTTCATAAACTTTAATGCCAAGATACATTACGGCGTCATTCAATTGAAATTGCTCATTTTTAGGATCTACTTCACTAATATTCTGCTGCATAACATATTCTCGTTGTAAGTAACGCAGAAGAATTTCTTGATATAAATCTCGAATTTTATCATACAACTTGTGAATAACGACTTTTTCATTCTGGAATTCCAAATTGAATTTGGTAAACAAAGGCAGTGACCAGTCTAGAAAACAAAAGTATAGCTTATGAAAAGGATCGCATAGCTTTTCTAAGATGAATATTGCTCGATTTTTCACCTCTGCTTTCACTTTGTGTATTGGGTTCGTAGTGAAATCAATAAAGAATAAGCGCAGTGCTTCCCATTGCTCCAAGATTCGTGAGACTACTGCTGTTAGAGACAGCCATCTTGTTTGAGATGGTTTCAATATTTTATGCGGCTCAACTTCAACAAATGATTGAAAATTGCGGAAATCAAACTGGCGTTTGTCACTATTTTTAAAGAAGTTATATATGTCACGAGCCAGTTGTTCTACAGATTCCGGAATTTCTTTACAAGCCTGACTTGCGCATAAGTGGGCTGAATGGCAAACACATTTTGAAATAACGATCCCTGGTAAGTCTCGCGACAAACGAGTTTTGACTGAATCATTATCGCCCATCATGACGTTACATCCGTCCGACCCGAAGCCAATCATATTTGTAAGTGGCACATTACGGCTGGTAAAAGAATCTATAAGCGCTCTGTATATATTTTCAGCATTCGCCGTAGGAATATCATTGGTGTCTGTATCCTTAAAAATCTTGTACAGTTCCCAAAATACGCTGCAGATTTTCTGAGCATCATAGTCAAAATAACGCACTACAACACAAGCTGTTTTGACTGTAGATACATCTGTAGTCTCATCAGTAAGCGCTGAAAACTTAGTTAATTTCAATTTATTCGCCAAATCAACTTTGTGCCCTTCCCCAATAGCATTTTTTACAATTGCTGTGATTTTAGTACGCTTCAATTGAATTTCTTGCACTAATTTAGAATCGGGAATAATTTCTTTTAACAAATCAGTCAAGTGGTCAGCCACAGAAAAAGCAATATTGTGTTCTGCAAAAAATGCAGCTAGTTTTATTTCAGCTCGATCCTTTTGTTTGTTTATTTGAGTTATGCCTGTCTTGAATCCAAATAAAGTCAACTTTTGGGATTGTAGACCCGATGAACCAGGTTTGTTTCTCAAATGTTTCTTTGATTCGGCATGTGATTTGAGATTTGTGATTTCAGCAACCAGAGAGCTTGATGGACAATATGCACACTTCGCTTTCTTGGGATTTTTAAGATCTGGCTGCAGCCAGTCTCGAAATATCGGATTCCTTGACCATTCATCGCGAAAAGTTTGCGAATGATGTTGAAAAATCGTGTTACCTGTTTTCTTTGCTGTCCATCCTCCCTTTTTTGTTATTTTTCTAGGTGGAGTGGATGAAGATTCACTGTCACTACTCATTATGTTAAATTAACCACTGAATAATTAAGGTGAAATTCTATAACGCGCTGGACCATCAACCACTATACGCGTAAACTTTAATGTCAACTTAGTGTAATACATTTTGCGGGATTCCCCGATCAGCGACTAAAGATACATTTAGTGATGAGGTAATGAATCTAGTGATGTGCTTAGTCGAGTTTGTGGTATGGACATGTAAAGATTACATGTCCATCTTTAAATGTTTTTGGTTTGTATTAGAAACATTGTTAAAAATCTCGTAAAAAAGTGTACGAGTTTTTTTTATTCTCGTTTCTCGTACGGAGACTGCTAAATCTCGTAAAGGTACGAGATTTCTCGTACATCTGGCAACGCTGTTGTCACATCCCATTTACAAATTAATTATCTGTCCCACCAAAAAAAATCCACACCCGATGAAATTCGAAACATGTGAAAAGAAAAAAATATAGACACAATATTGTGTTTTAAAATGCATGTATAAAAAAATCAGGATCTATTGTAATAACAGCTAAATTTAATAGTTTTATTTAAGAATTTTTAATTTAAGAGATAGAAGTCTTGTTAAATAAAATGGCTAAAAATTATCTTAGTAGTTTCAGAACAAACTTTTATCGACATCTGTTCACTGAGTGATTTTACATTGACGTAACTAGTGTTGTCTGTGGTTGTAGTAAATAAAGAGGATGGACAATAAACTTGTACTCAATACGCTACTGCTATACTGCTACAAAACGTAAGACATTAAGGCTAATGCGTAGTGGCAGCCAGCGAAATTTTTTTTTTTTAAGTTTTTGCAAGTTGCAGTTTAAGGTATAGTAAGTATATTATTGAAAAAGTTATTTGCCTTATTATTATGGCAGTCTTTTCACTTTTACCCTACCACATTGTGGTTGGCTTCTAGTCTTACCGAATGCAGGTCAATCTTCATTGTAACTAACCGGTTTCTGTCTAATTTTTCACCTCCTCTACAAAGTAATGCTATAATTTATGACCGAGCGTATTTAGTTTTCGAATAGTAAATGTGTTATTTTAAATACATTTACTAATGAAAGACGATAAATCGAATCTTAATATAAATTACTCGAATTTATTTAATTTATGAGATTATTAAATAAGAACACATTTTTCAATGTCTGTGTTTTCATGGAAATTCGTATCGATATTGAAAATTATACATTGTCATGGGCACACCACAGGTCGTGCGTTATGCATGGAAAATCGTCAGAGACTTAAAAACATAAATACGGATATAAAAATAAAACTAAATACAAAAACCGTTGACGTGTCCGGTAAGCCACACGTCATTGAGAATTAAACCACCATAAGGTGGCCGTGCATTCTAATGAAACCTCGCACTACTACACCATACCAAGTCACGTCCGACGTCAAAGAGTTACCTGTACCTTTTGTTGTAATAAACTGGTCCCTCTAACTGTCAATTTACTGATTGCGATTAAAAGTCCTAATATAGTGTGCAAGCGATCACATAAAAAAAGTAAAACGCACGCATAGACCCTACGTTCTTGGGTTCGGATTGGATACAGATCCCTCTGGAACCAACATTATCGTTATTGTTCTTCTCAGAAGTGAGTGGAAAACAAGGCTACAAAACCCGATGATACTGATCATGATTATAAAGCAAAAGCTACTCCAGAATTGTGAAAAAGTAATTAATTTCAGCTTGCACCAGAACTTTAAACATTTATTACTCTTTAAGTAGTGCTAGTCATTGGGAAAACAACTTAATTAAGAGTTACATAAACATAATTTGGAAATAAGAATTTGAATTGACTGTGGACCGCTTTAGGCTTATGGTACTGTCGCAACAGTCAAGATTATATTAATGTCTATTGCAGGCAGAGCTTAACGTTTGGTGCTGCACCAGAGTTCTTTACCAAAAGCTGTTTTACAAATAAATCTGAGACCCCTGCGACCACATCCGCATCGCAGCTGTTAATTTGACTCTCATTTATGCGACGTCAGAGTCACTAGATTTGTTATTCTTTCAACATAAACGTTGAAAGCATGAAACTCGGTTCAGTAAATAAAATAACAGTTCGTGACTATCCGTGGAAATAGAACTACTCTATAACTACTTGTTCAATTACTGAAAGTCACAATAGTTTTGATACATACATAAACTCACGCCTATTCCGCAGGGGGATAGGCAGAAACTACTGTACACCACCTACTACGATTCTTACATAGGTACTCTTTTTGCTTCGTTTACGTTCATACGTCTGGTTATACACGCACACCAGTTGCGAGTAATGCGCACCTGACCTTTTTGAAGAACGTCACCGATAACGTTAGTGTAAGTCCTTCCAGTTTAGATACTAATAGCCACCAAAACGATTTACCTGGATTTACCATGCGTTGTCGCTTCGCTTCAGGAGTACGGACCATTATTAGTACTATAAAGTGACAAACTGTTAAGTTTTTTCTAGAAGAAAAATATCAGATATGGTTGGTTATTAAAAAAAAAAGATAATAATATATTAATTTTGACCTAACAACAATATGAAAAAAAGATATGACGTAATTTTTTGAGGTCACGGTGTTATCGATATCTTCACGTACGCAGCACTATCTTAAGTTCTGATTGGTCACGAACAGTCACGAATCATGATGATATTTTGTTTATCTGACAGAACAGCAGTCAGCAGCAAAGGCGGACAAAAGTAATTTTCAAACTCACAAAATTAATTTACATATTTACAGGTTATTCTGTATTTTTCGTTAGGGGTGTTTACATACAGTCAGGTACAGTGTGTTTTATTATATCGCTTTACCATAGTTAGTGGTTGTGGTTAGTCTCATCATCCCAGAATCCATCGTGGATACCATCTCATACTTGCATCAGTACCTATAACTTATTAGGTACTTTATCTATCATTGCAACGTACGTGATTGATAAATTACGGAGATAAGATATCGTATATAAATTAATCCGGATTCTTCTAATTTTTTAAGACTAGATCTGAGGCAGTATTTGGTAAAGAGAGAACTCAGAAAAACAAAAATGACGAACATTTCTGGAAAATACCAACACTACAAGAATGAGGATATTGACGACTATTTCAGTGCAGTAGGTGGGTACCTAAATATTTATTACACGACTCTAATTTTATTTATCAAAAATTATTTCAGGTCATTTTATAATCTGTATCCTCCACACTTTCCAATATATCCATTATATTCTTTAATAAGTAGCTTTTACAAAATAAGTATGGTGAATTTACTATTGTTACAGGTGTACCATATATGGGACGTAAAATGATGTCAATGTCATCACCGCTGATGGAAATAACAGTGGATGGTGAACAAATGACAATCAAAAACTCTTCTTTGCTGCGGACAGTTGAGAACAAGTTCAAATTAGGAGAGGAGTACGAGGAAAATATGCCTAATGCAAAAATCAGAGTAATGCTGGCTTTTACTTATACTTAGAATATATAAAAAAAAACCAATTGAATTTAGAACCTTTTTGAAGTTATTTAAAAACTAGTGTGTTCTTGAAACTCTGATGTGGTAGTCTATTGTTTGATCTATTAATATAACTTGTTTTCAGAGTGTCACAACATTGGTTAATGACAAACAAATTGAAACAAAATCAGTGGTAGAAGACACTGGTGCTAACTGCGGTCGCCAGTACAACTTTAGTGAAGATGAGTGTATTGTTGTAAGTTGTATTGCAAAATTATATTTGACTGTTTGTTTTGTATTATTTGTGGAGGTCAGATAGGCAGTCGCTTCATATACAATACTCGTATCCAGCTGCATTCGATTAGACTGGAAGCCGATCCCAACATGACTGGGAAAAGGCTAGGCAGATGATTTTTTATAATATTTATGTTCATGTGATAAAACTATTTTGTACTTCTATAAATTATATAAATTATACCACGGCCATAAATGTATTATTTTATGAATATTGTTATAGCCAGTAGTAATAATAACCTCATCAGGCCTCATAATTACATTGAAAACCAGCAAACCACTTCCATTTTTATGTGCAAATTCTGTCAAGAATAATGATGTTTGAATATTTGTAGACTTGATTAAGCTGTAGTTTTAGATAAGAAATTTTCCTTGTTTGTTTCATGTTATCTTACTCTTGGCAATTATTTTTCTTTATAAGTGATATTGTGTTTTTTTCAATTCCAGACCCTGACCCACGAGAAGGCCAAAACCCCTGCAAAACGCTACTTCCGCAGGGTAAACTAGATGATGAAACTTTGAAATTAAATTTTAAAATGATCTTGTTCTTCCTATTTGACAAATTATACATTCTATTTTGTTACCAATATAATTGGTAAATGTGACAAGGGAACTAATAATATTATTGCTTTATATTTTTATATGCTTTATTTTTATTAAATTACTATAAAATCAATTGTGTTTTTTACTCCATTCCTACTACGATGGGGCTCCCGGTTAGTGCCAGCGAACTTCAACGCCTCTTAAAATAGACGATGGTACAACTAATAGCAGAAAATAGCAGTGTCTAATATATATATAATAATAAAAATTGGTATTCGAGTCTGCTTTGAAATCATTGGCAAAAAAAACCAACCGTCATGGCGTCCCAAGGCCATTGCTGTCTTAGCAAACAAAGAGCTTAATTATATATTAGTTTTATTACTTTTACTAATACGAATAATCTATTAACAGTTAATTTTAAATCGGATACCAAAAAAAATACGTGCTAGAATCGTGTAGGTATAAACATGAATCTAAAGTGCCTGCTACACGGTTGCCAACCGAGTCCCTGACAGAGCGATATTGGTTGGCGAACGGCAAAGCTGTTTCAACTATATGGACACATGGTCGCCAACATGCCATTCCATCTTGATATTTGAGCAATAAAGACGTCATGGCTAATATATCAAATTCAGAAAGAGTAGGAATAGTTTTGGCGCTATAGTGCGCCTGCGAAGAAAAATAAAAGAAGACAATATAGATGATGTGGTGACTGAATGAGAGAAAATTCTGAGACATGTAAATGTAACGTTTTTTTTTTAATCAGAGTTACTGATATGATGGATCCGGAAACCCTAATGAGTTATTAGAAATGGTACGACCTCTATTTACTAATATGACACAAGCTGTCGCTGTCACGATTAACAGTTAGCGACGGACGTACTCGCGGTTGGAAACCGCCTTCCAACATAGTCGGCCGCTGACTCCTCAACTATCCCTATTCTCTATTCGCTTAAAAACCTGCTAACGCAGGTTTTTAAAGCAATGTTGTGGCTAGTTCTTAAACCACAAAAGTAGTTACTAAGTAGGTTATCTAAATGTAATAAGTATTTCAAGAAAATAGCTACAACTAACCAAATTACAGTTATTATGTTATTGTTTATTTCAATGCAAATGTTTTTGTTTTTGTGTATAATTTTATACTTTTAGCTTGTACATTGGGGTAGCTTGATGTGCGGCCAGCACATCTTGGCTTGATGTGCTGGCCTCAGTACGTCTTAGATTTTTAATTTTTGCTTTGCCCTGACAGGGTCTACAACGGGTCTTAGCTTGAAGACTTTTGTTAACATCTTGTTTTACCTTGTGGAACGCAACTAAATGAAAATTAATATGAATAAGGTCACCTCTGTCGGGATGCAATTGGTGACCGTGTAGCAGGAACTTAATCGAGAAGACAAAGACAAACTATTACATACAGTACAGTGCTGCCATCTGTATAATATTTTAATAATGAATTTGACATAAGTCAGTCCAACCGAATTAAAATGTTCCCGTATTCTCTTTCCTTCTTTTTCTGTTTTGTAGCAACAATATAGTCGGTTAGCGGTTTGTGAGCATTTCATGCGCCATCAGAAAATAGCACCATTATTTTATTCATTCTTCGTACGGTTTCGATTGATTTGATTTTATTGTTTTGAAAGTGCATTGTACGATTTTAATCTTCGCGAATAACTTACCTAAATACATTCCCAACGGTGATACCAACTAGAATACTATTTAACGAAATGGCTGAATATACAGTTTCCCAAAATCAGGTAAGCACAGATTGTCCATTATTTTAGTAAGAAATTTCATTGCATTTTCATGACTGAAAACAAGAAAATAAACCGAAACTTTAACTATTTCTTTGTTTTGCATAAATAAATTACACCAGCAAAGTTTAGTTATTGAAAAAGAAACAAATTGACGCAGCAAAATAAAATGCAGGTACCTTCTAATTCAAGCAACTAGATTATATGAGCATATTTTTTCCACAGGAGCAGCAGGTGAGGAAGTTGAAAAGGTTCCTGGAAGGTTGGCGCATGGCTATTCTTCCGCTGAAGTCCGTCATCTTGTGGGAACAACAATGGCATCCATGTGCTATAGTTGGCTCTGTCTCCATTTTATATTTTCTGATTTGGCTGCTAGATCTCAGTTCTCTCGCAACATTCGCTGTTATTGGCCTATTTCTGAATTTTGTGGACTTTATTGTGCCCGTTATCTGTAATTCTCTCTATGGGCCTTCTTCATGGACAGGACAACATGAAAAAGTATATGAAGAAGTTTGCCTGAGTATTGTAGCCAATTACAATAAGAGCTTGCACAATATTCATCAATTCTATTCATTGAGGGAAACCAGCCCTTATATGGTAAGCTCTATTAAATTATATTATGTATCAATACTGTTAAAAAGTAGATACTCTATAAGGTTATAAGGTATTATTATATTATTACAAACTAAAATTGGCTATTAGATTAGGGCTGATTTTTTAACTTTGTTAATTTCTCCAGGATTCCATAGTAAAATTATCAAACATCAATTTTATTCTATGGATAAAACATATCTGACTGGAAAGATAGCCTTTAATTGAATCCAACTAGATTAAGTAGTGAAGATTATGGAATCACTTGGAACTATGAAAATACAATAGTTATTTGAGGATATTGCATTATATTGTTAATAATTAGTAACTCGCAGTAACTTAACATTAGACCTTACATTAGTATTCACTAATGTAAGGTCTAATGTTAAGTTACTGCTACTGATTCAATCTCAAAGCACTTGAACGTGTTTGAAATTAGATATAATATTGAATCTAATATAACTACCCTGTATGGTCCCACTGCATAGCAAAGATCTCTTTCCCGTCAGAACTGGCCTGCACTAGCTAAAGACGGAATTTTTAATTAAACTGAATCATGGAAGAAGATACTAAATTCAAATTTATAAACAAATTATAACAGCATCATTCTTTTGTTCCAGTACTACATACTTTCGCTCAGTTTGTTGGTGACATTGGCTTGGGTGGCGTCTTCCATCAACAATATATTCCTGATGTTCATCCTATCTACTGTGATGCTGCTCATGCCGGGTATTCGGCACAGGGGCATCTTCAACACTTTCCTGGCTATGGTCAACATGGCACCTAAATCTCTTAAATCTGAATAATAACAAGTAGTTTTGTTTTATCGCGTAGCTTTTAATATTAATATGTGATTGGTCTGGTCATAAGTTTTAAGTTAAGCTTAGCTTATTGTGAGCTTTAAATTACAGTATGTGTGTGATATTCTTTATGATATTAATTAAAGAGCCAAAGCCTGACTTGGTCTTTTTTTACATGAGTTCCTCCCTTTACACCTTCTTGTCTTTATATAAGCACTTGAGTTTTCACAAGATAGTACCTATTAGAAGTACCTATGTATAAAATCATTTATATATTTGATTTTATACAAGTCCAACAACAGACAAACAGGTGTTCAGTGTTCAACACTGGGTGGGCTATATGTGGCGTTGCAATATAGGCTTCCAAGGGATACTTTAGCAACAGGATAGATTCGAGCGATGCTTGTACGGAAATATATGCGACGGTAGTTCGATGTCCTAACGTCTACAACACGCGACATGTTCGGCCTATTATGTTGAACAGCTGTTGAAGGAACTCGCCTATCGTCTGTCTCGTAGTTTTCCGAGAGTCCTTCGATTTAAAATGGAATCAATGGGATTGGTCTTACTAAATCCAGGATCAGGCACGTATCTTGAGCGCTGGACGCAGTAGAAGGGGGTAAGATTGCGTATAAGCACTTTGTACTAAAACAACTACTGCGCAACTCAAGGTCAGACCTCAAGATCCGTGCCGGTTATAATCACCGGCAAATAAGATGGCAAAAGTCGTTAGATGCGCACAAGTCGTTTTTTAGGTCTCTTTGGTGGTCAAGCGGGACGCGGGTATGAGGTAGCGTCGATCCGAGCGCGCGATTGGCGCATCAGTCGACCCTTGCCTCCCGCACCGCGCCTTCGTCCCGTTCGCTCCCGATTACATTTCAGTGCACGAAAATTGAACCCTTTGTTTTTGTTGTGTTAAACTTAAGTGTTGTTATTGTTTTTAAATTTAGGATAGAGTTCCTGAAAAGGCATAGCATACGAGGAAAGTATGCTCAAACCAGAGTTATACAAATTAATAAAATTGGAAAAAGAACAATATTTAAAACATACAGCATTGACCAAACACTTGCAGAACACAACCATAGTGTTCTGCGATTGCGACTTTCAATATGATGCCAAGGGTAGTTTTATTAACGGATAGTGACGACGACTAGTTAATTTTTTTTTTTTTTTATATAAACTTTTTTGAATTTTAAATGCACGTTATTTATAACTCCTAATAAACTTGAATTCCTCTCCCTTCTTTAACTTTGTTCTATACAGACATGATTAAATATAAATGATGGCAATAACAATAGAATAATGACGATCAATAAAAGTTACCACTTTTTTGTGCCACTAAGTGTACGATGCGCGAACTTACCCCCACTACGCCAAAATCTTGCCATCTTATTTGCCGGTGACTATACTAAGGATGCTTACCGAGCACAAAGCACGGAATTGCCCAGGCGTCTACGTTCCCTTGTGCTAAGACGCAGGTATTAGGACGTGGGTATTTATGACTATAAATGGGGAATTCAGAGACTTAGCTTGCCCTAGATGGAAGGCCCATTTAGGGTAGAGTTATGGTATAAGTCTTTATTGCCCCGTCTCAAAAATACACTCACGTAGGTAAGTAAGCGATGATAAAATACATTGAATGTTAAACATTACAATTAATGGAAAGCAACGTGCGTTGATCGATTTTATTCGAAAGAATCGGTTTGTTATCTCTTTTTTTGGTTTTACAACTAAGAACGTCAGTGCGATTAGATGGCGGCCGAGTTTTTGTTAGAACTCGTTACAGTATAATCACAGACTACAATAATTATAATATAGGATAAGTAGGTATAATGATCGCGTAAAAAAACCTGCATGTAGGTACCTATAAACGTATTATACCTATCCATACAAATATACATGCCAAAGTAACGCTGTTTGTTCGTTTGTTGATTTTTCACGACTAAACGGCTGATCGGATAGTAATGAAATTTGGTATGGAGATAGTTTGGCACCCTGGGAATATTTTATTTTATCCGTGACTTCCGTCTGCATCTGCGATATCCGTCATTCGCGCGGATGAATTCGCAGGCAAAAACTAGTGTTATTGAAATGCTGCATAGTCTTCCAAAGTTCTAACGCGTTATTGTCTTATAGTGGATTTGACAATCACTAGCAACAACTTAAGCCGGCTACAGACCTTCAGTTTTAACTTGCACAGTTTCAACTGCACACTTCAACTGTTCAGTTAATACTGGCGTCCCTAGTCTCTACACACGTTCAGTTATTTCAGTTGTAAACTTTTTTCGGTTGAAGTAACACGTCGCGATGGCATCAGATGACGCTGTGGCAATTATTGGACTATTATGCGTTTTGGACAAGAGAAGACAAAGAAAGAAAAAATGTGGTGTAAACATTGGTTATTAAAAAGGAACCAGTATACGCATAATAATTTACTGAAAGAGCTCAGAATTTGTCCAAAAGACTTAAATAACTATTTAATAATGGATGAAGAAACATGCTTGCATCTGCTTATTTTAGTAACACCTTTAATAATGAAACAAGCTACAGTTATGAGAAGTGCCATAACACCACATGAAAGATTAACAGCTACACTTAGATTTTTAGCAACAGGCAGAACCTATGAAGACCTCAAATTTTCAAAGTAAAGCAAAACTGACAACTGCACAGTTAGTTTTTGCTACAGACCTTCAGTTTCAACTAATGATATTTTCATTATTTTGTCAGTTCAACTGTACAGTTGTGAGTTTTTCCTACACACGTACGTTTTAACTGAACAGTTGAACTGTGCAGTTGAAACTGTGCAGTTAAAACTGAAGGTCTGTAGCCGGCTTTACATTAGTGCTTCATCATCCTATCCAGGCTTGTTGTACAAAAATTGACGACTCATGGCGATGTGTGGTTTTTTTTCGCCGCCAAATAATTATTGATCAAAATTGCAATCATTGTTAAATAAAAAATAAACTAAATCGCGTGCATTACGACAGCTTCAGGGCACTGGCGGGTTGATGGCTAAGAATATTACAACTATGGAGAAGATTGCAATCAAAAGAACTTTTTTTTTGTAAATGATTAGCCAGTCTGATAGATGACTGCGCGTGTTACAATAGTAGTGCTGTTTAGCTGAAGGTAGTCATTTAAATGGGTGTTAATTTAGTAAAAATACAAATTAATCATCAATTATTATATTTTGCTTGTAAACTCTTAACTAATACATTCAATATATCAATATCTTCATAATTTTTAGGAAATTATTTTTTGCGCACTATCAAGCGAACCGGTAAGGCATAACGGGGACACTAATAAACAGAACAGTATTAATTCACTAGATTGCCTTTGATTTAATCAAGCTACATCTATGAACACAAAACATTGATACAAAATACATGTGTTTGAAACCTCATATACAAATAACTTAGAAATATGACAGTTAGCACAATTTGTAAATCCTATGTAATAATGTTTTTATTAATAACTTCATCACACTGAATATATAAAGCATTAAAAAATATGAAAGTAGGAAAAATCATTAGGATAATCACAGCGATGAGTGTAAAAATTAAAGATTCATCAATAAATTAACTGCAAGCACAGACTAAAAATATCAAAAAGTCGAATAAAAAATGTATTTAATATTCTGTGCTAAGCTTAAGAGATTGTTTTGATGATACTACACTGAATGTATTTACTACTATTGGAACTAAAACACGTCTATCTAGATGTCTCAACTCCATGCAGGGTTTATGCCAGCATTTTTTCAGAACCTTTTTTTTGGGGCATGCAAGGCTAACGTTCCAAGTTAAGCCAAGACATTCAAGGTAACTCGTTCTAAATGAAATGGGCTGCTGACATTTGGTACTATATATAATTAACCCATTAACCGCCCAAGTCAGTTATATTCGACAAGTATTTTCGTGTCCGTTTCGCCTGATTTCGATACTTTGTTTATCTAATTTGATTTCTTGTTTCTTCGTTACATAGTACCCAAAAATATTTAATTTCAGGCAGATGATAAATGTACTGACGACTTATAAGTTGGGCGCTGGGGGCACGGCAACTGATATAAAATCAGGCGATGAAAAGGTTAAATGTATAATTTCCAAACGCGACGAACCACTGTATGGAGGAGCTGAATACTGCACTAAAACTATTCGGATATAGTAAAGCCTGGTTTAACGGTAGTACTTTTAGCCTTGGTTACCAGCGGAATGCCCGGCTCGTTTGTCGCATTATTGGCACTGTCAGTCGAAGTGCTTGGCCTTAACCGATCATCCGTCACTAAAGTAGTCTTGAATCTACTGCCAGACACACTCGCTTGGGAGCTTGCGTTACTCTTTTGTGCACTACTGTCGCTATACCTTCTACTTCCATTGTTCAGAATTTCATTCTTTTTCACTTTACTCTTGCCATCTTTGCTTTGCAAATTAAGCGAATCAATGTTGGACATATACTGTGTATTCTCCTTAGAAACCTTTTGTTTAAGGTCGTTATCTAAATTATAATTTTTACTACTTGATGGCATGTCCTTATGGAAACATTCTTTCGTTTGTTGTAAGCTTAGCCCGAAGAACTCCGTAGAGCATTTACTAGTGGACGGTTGACTGTTGTCCAGTCTTAAGCAGTTGACCGCAGCGTAAGTTTGTGGGCTCAGATCATTCTTGATCATTCTCACAGGCGAGCCGCACGGGTCAACTGAAAGGGTTTCTTCGTCGTCTTCACCTTCAGCACTCTGCAAAAGAATACGGGACAGTGTAAAATACGCATTTAAGACTTATCTTTCAAGATGTAGTTACCATCTTCATCAAATGTAATCAATTATAACGAATTCAGCAGAGCAAACTAGATATTTCTTGATGGATTAAATGAATAACATGCCTGGGAAGTCAATAAAAATGAGGTCAAAATAAAGTGACATTGCCACGTCAGTTAGCATTTTAGTATACTTTGTGGCAGAATGATACAGCATGACAAGTAATCAAACTATAAGGTAGCCGTAACTATAAGGTAGTAAGTTATTTAGCAGTTTCGAATCAAATCATTTACATGTTAAAGTGTGGTTTATACAGTTGTTACACAATACACAGCTTAGTAGTTTTCAGTTTTATGGCATACAAATGTGAAAGGTTAATAAACTCATTGTTTTTAACTCCTTGGACTTAATAGGACTCTTCACTCACACTCTTCAGCGACCGAGGACGTAGTCGCGTAAGTGGCAATTGCACTCTCGTACATTAACAATAGGGTTTATTTTTTAATATGAGCTGTTCTGCTGTTACTGTTTTGGTCGGCACCGAGCCTTACTACATTATATTTGAAATCGCTACATACCAGTAGGTCGTGGTCAGTGATGGATCCGGCGGTAGCCTCGTTGCTGTTGAAGTCCAGCTCGGAGGCTATCGACACCGGCGTCACGTCGCCGCTAATAGATGAACCTGGAACAGTACGCCGAAGAAAACCATTTTATTATATCAACAGAGCCCAGAACACAAGGCTTTGATACTGATTGTGGTTACAGCCTTATAATACTGGCAACCAATTTTACCCTATTAGGAATTCTTTACATATTTTTAAGTTGCCAGTGTGAAATCTATTTTCTTTTTCCATAGGTGTGAACATCTGTGGACTGGTTGAAGAATTATCAAATTTAAGAATGTCGTGCTGCATTTTTTATAGCTGTCAGGTACTATACCTACTAAAAACAGACTAATAGTTCAATATTGTTTTTTTAAGATAGCTAAAAAGAAGTTATTTTTGTCTTAGCTCTTAAACAATCTGAATCTAATAGATCTGTTTAGGTACTGCATGACCGATACAGATTAGATATTTATTTTACCAGCTTCTTTTTACTGTTGTCTGTGGGAACTGCAATGTGACAGGTTAATATTATGGTTTGCATGAAATAATATGCATACTTAAATATCCAATATAATATCATTAAATAAATAAATGATTAAGTGTTAACTTATCATGCAAACTCCTTATCATTGTTAGTCATTGTCTTATCGTTTTTAATGTTTCTAAGCTATTCAATCATTCTCAAAAAGACATTGATTTGAAGTTATCAGCAGAGAGTGCAGCGCATGCATTTCATAATCATGCAACATTAAACCATAAATTAACAGATGGCTTTATTAAAATACATAGATAGTTGTGTTTTTAAATATTCAAATGGAGTAACAAGCGACGATATTGTGCAACGTTTATAATAAATTTAGGTATCGGTATAGGTATCCACCGGTCAGCTCCGCAACTTTTGAATACTCTTGATCCGAACAACAGCTAAAGGCGCACGGCGAGTTGTTACACGTTATTATCTTGCTATTACGAAATAACTTCCAGTGTTCAATGGAGAACTAAATAATGTGTAACAGTAGCCCGCGGCTGGGCCGTCGTTGTTCTGAGTTGACTATGAGTTAGCGTGAGGTACCTGCTACGTTGGAGTGCGGCATGAATGGGTGCAGGGTCGCGTCCAACGCGCACAACGTCGCCGCCTCGCCCTCCCACTGAGGGAGCTTGCTCGGCACATTTTTACTCCAATTGCTACTGGAATCCATAATGTTTAGTTACCAGCCAGTGTTCGGCTGCGCCTCGCTCTCAACAACTCCCGACAATGAATGATAAAAGCACCAACAATATGTATGAGTTACCGTGAACTGACGCCGCCACGTGAAAACAAGATGGTTCCGAATAGACTCCGCGAGTGGACCAAACGTTTTGAACATTTTATCCACTTGCGGACTGAATGGTAATAGGTCGAGTTAAGGCTCCGTTCATAAGTCTCACTTTCAAATGAGATATTACGACAGTCCTTTAGATGACATTTAACAAGTAACAGAAAAAAAGAACAGTAAAACTAACATCAAGCAACATTAGCAGATATGAAGTGTTTATAATACAGATATATGTAGTCAAGTGATAGCGCTGTAACCAACAGAAGTTGAAGACATCTTCCAGAACACGTTAAGACAAATAAAAACCAAAACAAAATGTACAGAAGAGCGGCATCGACTCTAATGTTCGGAAAACGCATTCAAGCTGGTTAACATTTCACTAGTATTAAATTCGATTACATATTTTGACTCCTGTATACCTCTCGGTGGACGTAGTCTTATGTTCGGAGTTGGAGGCGTAGTTGGAGTTGGGCGAGGAGGGCCCGGCGGACGACAGGCCGCTGGGCAGCTCGCCTGACGACGACATCAGCGACGACGGGCCGCTCCAGCCGACACCTGCGGGCGGGCGGCGTTAGTGCTCGGCGCAGTGCGGCGGCTGCGGGCCGCGGCTCTGTGGCCACTGTGGCCACTGTGGCCACTGTGGGACACTCACTGTTGGTGGGCGACGGCTGCTTGTGCTGCGCCGCGGGCGCGGGCGGTGCGGTGGGGGTGCCCAGCAGCACGGGCGCCGCCGTCACGCGCTCCAGGAACACGTCCAGCTGGCGCAGCGACAGCGCGTTGTGCAGCGTCTCCAGGGGCCGGATGGCCGGCACGCCGCCGAAGCCCTCCACGGCCGCTGCGACAGAAGTAGGGTCAGGGCGGGCCGGCGGGGGCGGGGACCGGGCGTGACGTCACTCACCGTTGCTGGAGGCCGCCGTGGGGATCATGACGCGCAGGTTGGGCGCGGAGCTGGAGCCGGAGATGACGGCGGTGCTGAACAGTCCCGCGGCGGACAGCTTGCCGCGCGCGCCGAGCCCGAGCATCTTGAGGTAGCTCATCTGGCCGGCGATGCTGTGCCGCTGGCGCCGCCCTGCGTCCCGCGGAGTGCTACACTCTTGGCTATGGCTAGTGGCCATGTGGCCGTCCGCCAAGTGCGGCCACGACGCCGTGCGGAACGTGATGGCGGATAGCGGGAGTTCGTTAGTGGAGGACTCGACGCCGCCCATGTTAATGAGGGGAGTTACGGGTTCGTCCGTCGGGCTCGGGCTCGCAACGGAGCCGGACGGCGTCACGGTTAGTAAGGGAGGGCGCGGCCTCTCGGCTGCCGGTGCGGCGCGATAGTGGGGGTTACACGAACAGTGGGGGTGACATTATGTGGAGTGCGAGCGTTGTTAGTAGACAGGGCGATGATAGAGAGAAAAATAAATTAGTGATTAATAAAGATAGAATAAATAAATATATAGATGCTTGTCAAAGCGTGCTCGAAGTAGCGATAGATTTGCAATAAGGAGATCGCGTTTGACATCACAGTACAGGTAAGGGACCCCAACCAGCGCAGTAGTTTGACGATCGTCTGTCGGCCCCGGGACACGTAACGCTCGACGTCGCGCACCTCCTGCCACGTTCACATGCCGTCACATGTGATCAGGGGAGGAGACGCAGACCAGAAAGTTACGTTCGCATAACATTGATTCGTATCATTGTACAATAACATAGAACACCATAAAAACGTGTTAGTGGCGAGTGATCAGTATCAACAGCATGCAGGTGCCAAACAATAGTCAAACGTGCGCACAAACACGCGGGGAGCGAGGATGCAACGCAAACACACACAAGATCGCCGGCCAGAGTGAGCTACTGCGGCGAACGGCGCGCGGCTCTCTACAACTCAGTAACGGGTCAAGTAAACCACACGGACACGACAAACGAGCGTGCCATACAACCATATACACTTAACTGCTAAACGAGTAAACGATACAACACATCACTGATGAACGATCATTATAATCATATACTAATGAGAGTCGTATCTTATTATTTTATATTATAAGTACTAACAGATTTTATTAACAGCCGCACATGCGAGCATGCTTGCTTACCTGAGGACACCTTTGGTCCAAATTACATTTTGTAGAAGTTTGAGATGATCACTTTAGTGGGACGAAACATATTGGATTTAGCTATAAGACACTAATATAGAGCCCTATACCGATGATAGTAGGACGCGCACACATGTAACATGTTCAGGAGTTGGGCCAAACCACCAACATTTGGAAGTAATACGCCAATAGACGCCATACAGAAATAGCATTAGCGTTGTAAACAGAGAGCTTTATGCTATGTCGGATACTAGGCTGAAAAATTGTTGTTTAACTGTCAATTTATAGATATTGTCACATAGGTATGTTAGATAATGATGGATGTTTTACAGATCATTGTACCCACTTGGTAAGTCGAACGAATTACACCTTTTTAATATGGGACCCCGATTTAAACTGGCATGCAGGCCATACCTCAATAAAGTGTGTTATGTTCTGCGGTATCTGATGCAGAATGTTCAAAGTACTGATGATCTACGCCCGACTATGTACACCTATTGTACCCAAAGTCTAAATGCATCATGGTGCTGACAATAACCATAAATTGCGCCACATAGGACTAGTCATCCAACAGTTCATCAGCAGTAGTTTGGTCTGAGCCCATGTGTTAGGCGCGGCCGCCCCCGGCGCGTGCACTGACCTGGCTGCGGCACGGCCTGCAGGCTCTGGTAGCGCGGGCCCACGGCACCGGCCAGCGCCGGCTCCGACTCTGTCGCGTCATACACGTCACATACCCACCGAGACTTCCGACACGAATTGCAGTCTAATATTATAATACACTACTTTGGACCCTTCACTTTACTTTACAACTTTGGTATTCAATGAAGAGTTTCTCTTTATCTAGTTTCAGAAGATAATAAGACTGAGAGTCCGTCTTATAAAGAAATATAGGCAGTCATGGGATTGCCGACAGAAGTGAAAACTCTAAACCTTAGGCATAACTGTCAGTGGTCCGCAACACGTCAAATTAGCAAGTCGGTGACGCGAACCTGTACTTAGGTTTTATTTTGCAATGGGCTTTAAAGACCTCCAAAAAAATTGGGTGTGGAAAGAGTTCCCGAAGCTTAAGGTACACTTAAAAATAATGATACGCAGTCTTTTTTGGTTAGACTGGAAGCCGGTCCAATATAGTTAAGGCAAGATTGTCGATTAGGTACTACTGTAATTTTTTTACTGTATTTTAAGACCCTATTGTATTCGTTCTGATTGGCAATAAGGCGATTTTAGACTTGCTGTTGACTGAGAGGACATTCTGTTTAGGGGTGTGAGATTTTGGAAATGCCAATTTTGGAAATCTAAGTATCGGGATTGAAAAAATTGATCAATTGTGCTTGCTAATATAAACCAAAAAGTAGAGTAGGCTAGTAAGCATAATACTTTACTGCAATCCGTGTACGAAGCAAACTCAAATATAATTTGCGAAGTTATCTACGGTATAATAAATACATAATAATCTATTGATATATCAGTGGTAGGCTATTCAGAAGTCAGATTGTACTACATAAGCTTAGATAAATAGAAATTAAAATAACAAATCTATAAGGATCGCCCCACTGTCCCGTCAGTTTTTCATCAATTCGAATAACCAACGATGAATAATATGTTCGTCTCGAGATATTTATGGGACTTCTAACTGACTAGTGTTGTAGCCACCACAGAAAAGTAAATTCATAGACTGATATGATTTAAGAAGTCGGGCGCCCTCAGCATTAATTTTCACAAACATATTTTACGGAGGTCATTTATAAAATCGAAACGTAAATTAACTAATCGTATAGCCCAAAAGTAGTATTTCCAGAAACATTTCCATTTCAATACTCCATTAACTTACTTTTCCGTGGCACATAATCCCCAAACTGTAGATTCAATAAAGACTTTCTTTCAATTTAACGTAATTATACAATGTCGACTTGTTCTTGTCGTAGTAGCTGTTTTTACACGTCAAGCGTCAATGCTTGTTTATTCACTTTTGTAGATCCTGACCCATAGGTTACAAAAGTGAAGTGTGAGAATGTCTTTCAATCCATGACGTCACAACAAATACACGGTACATAATATGTACAGTAGTCAGGTGTACGGAGTACACGGCACTCAGGGAAAGTAGCACCCATATTCTTAGTGTGTTCGCACTGAGCGTACCTATGTCCAATTTTCCAGTTTAGGCGTTCGTCAAAAGTCTACGTAGTGTCTGCGCAGCATCCTCCCTGTATCATGACACTGCGTCGACGATACGTGTACGTTGCACGAACACCGACACTGGATCAGCGCCAGATGCTTCACGTTCACTTGTTTTTGGAAAGTTCTTTAGTTGACGTAGAGAACTTTCCAAAAACAAGTGAACGTTCCACACGCCTTCCACATTCAAAGCAAATAGAACCATTTGAATCTATAGTAATCGCAAAGCTGTCGCCGTCATTAAACGTGCGAGCAGGACGTGTGTAATTCTTCTCTCATATCATAACGCTCTCACGTTTTATGACCGCAACTGCCGATAAGTTAGTCGTATACTATAATGACGTTGTGCAGAGTTCCTGGACGCTCTTTGATAACAAATAAGAATATGGGCGTTATAATTAGTTGGTCGGTATTAGTGCAGCCATTCCGTGGTCCGCGCCTGCTGGCATACTTACCACTGTCGTGACTCTGCTTGTGTTGGTCGTAGGAGCGCGCTCGGGGCGGGGCTTCTTCCACGTCTTTTGGCTCTTTTTCGTCGCCCTGAAAGTTACATCATTTGTGTTAATTTGGGAAACATGTAAAAAATGAATTATTGTGCTCTATACTAGGCTCTTAATTTAACCAATAATGTAACCAACGGACATCAGAGATTATTTTTTGCAAAATAAATAAATGGCACCTATTAAGGGGGCTGGGTTGATTGAATGTCTATACCTCCACATATCAAATAAACTGACGTATCTTGATCACGATATCAGTGTTATACGAGCGATTAACATACATAATCGCGACGACCACAATAGTCAACTGCGCGGGCGCAGCTCGGCCGTGAGGCGCGCGGCCAGGGTGGAGGCCTCGTGGCCGCTCACCGTGTGGTGCAGGTTGCTGTAGTGCCTGTAGGAGGGCTCACCTGCGCGTGCACGTCGGCGTCGGCGTGGCTGCGCGCGCGCAGCTCGGCCGTGAGGCGCGCGGCCAGGGTGGAGGCCTCGTGGCCGCTCACCGTGTGGTGCAGGTTGCTGTAGTGCCTGTAGGAGGGCTCACCTGCGCGTGCACGTCGGCGTCGGCGTCGGCGTGGCTGCGCGCGCGCAGCTCGGCCGTGAGGCGCGCGGCCAGGGTGGAGGCCTCGTGGCCGCTCACCGTGTGGTGCAGGTTGCTGTAGTGCCTGTAGGAGGGCTCACCTGCGCGTGCACGTCGGCGTCGGCGTCGGCGTGGCTGCGCGCGCGCAGCTCGGCCGTGAGGCGCGCGGCCAGGGTGGAGGCCTCGTGGCCGCTCACCGTGTGGTGCAGGTTGCTGTAGTGCCTGTAGGAGGGCTCACCTGCGCGTGCACGTCGGCGTCGGCGTCGGCGTGGCTGCGCGCGCGCAGCTCGGCCGTGAGGCGCGCGGCCAGGGTGGAGGCCTCGTGGCCGCTCACCGTGTGGTGCAGGTTGCTGTAGTGCCTGTAGGAGGGCTCACCTGCGCGTGCACGTCGGCGTCGGCGTCGGCGTGGCTGCGCGCGCGCAGCTCGGCCGTGAGGCGCGCGGCCAGGGTGGAGGCCTCGTGGCCGCTCACCGTGTGGTGCAGGTTGCTGTAGTGCCTGTAGGAGGGCTCACCTGCGCGTGCACGTCGGCGTCGGCGTCGGCGTGGCTGCGCGCGCGCAGCTCGGCCGTGAGGCGCGCGGCCAGGGTGGAGGCCTCGTGGCCGCTCACCGTGTAGTGCAGGTTGCTGTAATTGTCGCTACACATCAAACGCACACCTTTTTATAACTTTGTATGGTTTAAAAGATACACATTTAGCAATAATAATGTACTATGAATGAATGAAAAGAGGATCTAAAAACAGTAATTACCAAAGCATGCGAAATTTGAAGGTAAAGCACAGTTAAGATAGTAAAGAGTGTGATTTGGGGTTTCTGTGTTTTACACATCACATTCAAATATGCTGTTTGTGTATGTGAGTTTGAGTGTCTGTAAACGCACCCACGATACAAGAGAAATACCTAGTGTGGGGCAAAGCTTAAAAAAAAACAGTTCATTTTCAAAAATAATTAGTAAATTTGTTTCGAATTTGTTCTAACACAGATATTAATGTTAGAAAGATTATGAATATGGTGAAGCATGAAAACATAAACATATACTCACCAAATAGGAATGGGATCAGAGGGCCTTATTTTTGATTTCGACGATTTCTTCGGCGAGAACGTGTTATCCAGTTCGTCAGCATCCTGAAATATCAAGATAGTGATTACAGAGAGAGTAAATATTGACTTTTTCTTTAATTCAAATTTGTGCCTTAATTCTACTAAGTCTACTTACCGGTTGCAATGTTTCTTGACTGGCCATATTGTCATCTTCGCCTTCCTCTTCGATACACTTTACTTCGTCAGACGAACTCTGTTGTGAACAAATATGAGAACTCAATTGTGTTTCTCGGTAAAAAGTAGTGGTGGTTTTTCGGAATAAACATTTTTATCTTATTGCCACCAACGTAACATAGTCAGTAAGACGCACAAAATGCAAGGTTTAAATAACCGAGAAGGGAATATCTCGTAATTACTCGTAAAAAAGCAATTATTGAATTGTTAACAGATTCGAAAATAACACAAAATTAGTTACACCCTCTTTTCCCGTTCTTATCATATATACTGAAGGGTGAGAAAAAGTCATTGTACCACACGTAACATCAAGCCTGTATTCCCCGAAGGGTTGGGCAGTGGAGCACTTATGATAAACACAGAAATTTCGTCAGTTATGTTTCAGTCCCATGTAATAGGCGTTTTAGTACCACGCACCGAGTTATTAGTAGTGGAGTGGTTGCGGCTGTGCGGCCTGAAGCCAGGTCCGGGAGGGAGGTTCTTCTGCACGCAGCAGTTCACGCCGGGACTGAAGTGGAGCTCCACGTGGAACCTGACACACAAACATAACGTCTTAGGAATAGAACTTTCTAAAAACATTTAATTCGAAAGAAACTTAAAGATTTAGAAAATTTCACCTTCGAACTTTAACATCCCCTCCATCCCCTTTAAAGCGTAGTTTTGAAAATAATAATTGCCTAGAGCACTCAGGAATAATGTAGCTTTCTAACAGTGAAAATATTTTTAGAATTGTATCTGTTATTTCCGGAGATTACTGGCTACATACAAACTAATGAACAAATTTGACTTTTTTAATATTAGAATAGATTCTCACCTTTCCTCTGAGTACGGATCTTTGGTAGGATCCTCGTAGAGCATGACGACAATTTGAGACATGTAGTTGAGCTCAGATACCGTCGACACGTATTCCATCGCACGGCGCCATTGCTCGTCTTTTATTACCTGCAAATACATTGAAGATTTTATTGCAGCTATGTAAATTATTGCATGGCATTTTCGTGATTATCGTTAATGAAATAGAGTCTAAAATAAATACAGACAGTTCTCACAGTAAATGAGGCGTCTTTTTTAGCAGTACTGCTGAACGCCGTAGATAAGTTTGTGAGTATGTGGTAGAATAGATAGTAAAAAACGAAATTGCTTACATCTAGTAGTCCTCCGAATCTAAGGACTGTGAGTAGAGAGTGCACGTGACTCTCGCTCGTGAAGTACAGCCGAGTGCGCACGTGGCGGCCAGGGGACGACACGCCGTGACTGTACCTGTAGGCAGAGGGGATACTTGGAAGAGTACTGTCAACTGCACGCTTATGGTGGCAGTTTGACATAGACAACGTCTTTGGCTCAAGTGTTCCCGAATTTGGACTTGCGGTTGCAAACGCACACTAAAACCTCTTATGTTATACATCATTCTCCAAGAAATAATTTTGAAACACTTACAGTTTCAATATTTTTTCTAATAAATTATCTACTTTATACACTAGCTAGACCAAAGAGAAAGATATCTCACCTTGGATTCAATCTATTCACAGTCTCTTCTCCGGACTCTTCAATATTCCTCTGTAGGTCTGCTCTTATCTTTTTGAGCAGCGGTGTACAAATTCCTTGACCAATTGTAAGTTTTTCCTGCATCGTCAGTCCGTACTCCTGTAAAACAAACGAAGTTTAGTACATATACAAAGACTTCTTGAAGTTTCTATAGTTTCACTTATAGAAACTTCTACCTTTCTCAAATCGAGGTGTACTGAGACCTTATCGCTCAGTATACCTCAACTTGAGAAAGGAGAGAGCTAAAAACGGTAGAATACCGTTGTATGAATGTTATCATTTTGGCTCTATCTTAAAAAAATAAGTGACTAGTCTCTAGGATGCTTGACAGCCTTGTTGTATTCAAAACTAATAATGATTTTAATTTTTTTACTTCGATAATGCATACTGTGTTTTGGTAGCGAATACATTTTTTTTTACCATTTCTTTCAATTTTCGTTTCAGTTTGTAAGAAGCGTAAGAAAAATTTGAATTTCGAGGGCCACCTTGGACCTTTTACCAAAATGGCCCAAAGGTTCATAGTCATGTTGCGATTATGAGTGCTGCTTTCCATTGTACCACCTTTCCTGCGTCCAAAAACACATAAAAGATCAATTGACTCACCTGAGGTATAACAATATCAGCCAAGTACTTGGCATAGATGTACAGTTCCTCTGCCAGGTCGAACTGCAGTGTATGCTGGTTGTGTTGCAGATCATACTTGATGCAGTCGTAGATATCCGGTATCTTGGATATGTCGTACGACTTGTTCTTAGTACAGAAATCTTTCTCGATCTTGCCCCATCGGCGACCCATGAGCTCCCACGTCTCGCCGTGATACAGTATCGTGTCTGGAGGAAGTTTTTTATTTTAACATAACATAACATCACTGTAGTCCCTGAAGGATTAGGCATAGGCGTACCTATTGTACACTTACACTTCGCCAGTTAAAATCAAAATCTAAACTCATTTATTCAAATTAGGCTGAGAATCAGCACTTTTTGAACGTCATAACGTTCACAAAAGAGGGTCCCCCAAAACGCCCACCCTTCACGTTTAATTCCCATGTAATAGCCCGAGCCTATAGCTATCAACCGACCACAAATCCAGACTCCGGAGTTGCTACTGAGAAATTCCAGACGGTAAAACCAAATAACACTTTGCCCGACCTGGGAATTTTACCCCGGAACTCGATCTCAGCAGTAGCGTTTCCAACCAACCTCCAATTTCCAAACAATCCAACAGCAGCCTGTGACAATTAATCAACGCGTCTACATAGCAAGCAAAGACGTCACGATAGCCCAATAAACCCCTTATTAACGAGCTCTTAAAGAGTTTTATCCCGAAAGTTATAATAAAATGTGTAATCTTTTACCTTTTGTCTTCGGATCATCTTTCTTTATCACCACGATGTGCATGAGGTGTTGTATGAGCGTGTGAACGTGCGCGCAGCAACGCACGGGGTTCTTCACGAAGTCCATGGCCGTGTGGATGCTGACGGAGTCGCACGGGTTGATGCGCGCGCGGTCCTCGTCCGTGAAGTCGCGATCTACCTGCATGGCCTCGTGCAGACGAGCCTTCGCCCTGGTGCAGAGAAGGGAGATAACATTTATGATCGTGGACGAAGCAGTTTTACCTTTAAATAATCATGAATTTTATCTAACCCAAGGATATTTTCAATGTAAGATGTGGATTATTTACTTTTTACTTAAAAATCTCATTGGTAGATAAATGATGATTTTCTCATGGTTTTTTTTTTTAAATTTCAACACTGTCTAGAATCATGAACTCATGTTGTCAGTTTTGTGCATCGTTTTCTCTTCCAACCTGTCACCCTGTTCTACCTATCTCGTAGTTCCTGAAAGACACATTTTAAATTTCAAGGTCAAGGATGTGGAAAACAAACACAGTTCTTCTTGCTGAATGCTGACCTGCTTCAGCCATCCACCACTACTTGCGTGTACACTTGCTGACGAGCGCGCGTACACCCTTGGTTAGTATGGTAACTATAGTCTCTCTCGCCCCGAGTCACCTTTCTTGAGGTTCTTTTAGCATTGAAGTAAAATTAATATAATAATGATGAATTACGGCTACTCACATATTCTGAACCTTAGAAGAATCACAGTCGTTATCCAGCAATCCATTTGTGTTAGCAGACTTGACCATCTGCACCAAAATAGGGGTCAGCTCTCCCTCCAAAGCAAGCAGTCCCTTCGCGAAGGCAGCCGCGGTCATCTGCACGCGACCCTCGTCTGACGCGTAGATCTTCAGGTCGTGACGGAAAGTGGAGTGGAGACGAAGGAGCCCGAGGCCTTGAGTACCACCCTCGCCTGAAATGGTAAAGACAAGGGACGGATATGAAAGGGTGTCACCAAAAAAATATCGCAGCTTTTTTTTACTTGTTGTGCAGGATGCAGGCCAATTTTTCCAATCTTATCGACAAAACTATCTCAGCTAGTATCATCTTCGTTATGACCGGAACTGTAAGAATGCAGCTGTTTTCAGCATTTATTTAGCATTAGGGTTTGCCCCGAGGTTACATCCGCGTGAAAGTCAGAAAACAGAAGAAATACTACCATACAGTATTACCTATAGTTTTACCCGCGACACCATTTGCGTGGAAGTGCAAAAATATCATTAAGTGGTGTTCTACTGCTCATGTTCTAAGGGTTATCACTTACACAATATACGTATGTGTATTAACCCTGCATTTTAACTGCAAAACTGCAAAGTTTAATTAGAGACGGTACTATAAAGGTTATATACAATAGCAGAACTTATTGTATATAGGCTGGTAGAACATCAGTTCTGTATTTGTCAAGGGTAGAGTGATTCTGGTGTGTGACGTTATGATAAAGAACTCCTCTTAATAAACCTAATTAAGTCAGCGGAGTCCTATTATTTGCAACAATAATCTCCGGATCAGGTGCTGTATAAGTCCAGATTCTACAGTATTCACCGCAACGAATTACTTTTATTATAATATACTGCTGTTTGTTATTCCTATGAAATAAAATAAAATAAAACGAATGTTTGAAAAACAAATTGCTTGCAAACACTCTTGCAGAAATTTCTTAAGACACAGCACTAGCTGATGACAATAATACATACCGGGTATGTGCCGGCCCTGGCCGCCGGGGTACATGCAGCGGAACATCCGGCCGAGCTCCTCCGCCTGGATGCGGCCGGCCGGCGTCAGCTCGCCTCCCCACTTGAGGATGAGGACTAAGGAGGGCTCACCACCGCCTCCTACTGCACAAGTATACTATGTTAGTGTACAGAGCACAACCTATTTAGTTATTGTAAGAAATAAAAAACTAGTTTTGCCTTCCCCGCTTGTAGCACTGAGTGAGAGAAATGTTTTTAACCAAAACGTCAAATTGTAGTTTTAAATTACTACACTCATTTTAGTTGGTTGATACGAGTGTTTTATCAGTGAATAAGTTGAGTAGTATTGAATTACTGCATTCTTGCTTGCTTTCAAGACGCTTTTATCATATCGCCAGTTTCTCCTGAAAACTAACCCGTGAGCTTCTGAGTAAGAATTTTCTTGATACATTCATTATTACACAATATTAAATACTTTGCAAACCTCAAACTCTTACTAATTCTACGCAAAGCATCGTAAATGACTTCTGCAAGTTCAAACCAAATATTTGCCTCATGTTTATGAGTATGCACTCTGAAAGCCATGCTTACTGCCTCGCGTACATAAATGTGAGCAAACACAACCAAGCCGATACGATTTGGTAAATCTTGTAATCATTGTTATCAACAAGGTTACGGTAGCACGTGTATTATTGCAACGATTATAACGTATTTATCATTATGCTGGCAATAGTCCACTCGAGAGTATTAGTCAGTGTATTTTTGCTATTTATCTAATACAAAGTACACCATATTTCCATACAGCTAAAGTTTATTTTGTATTGGCACAATAACGCAAATATTTTCACAGATACTCCAAGCGTATCACCAGTATAAGTTCAATACCGTGTGAGAACTAATTGATGACATATTAATATTTACAACTAACTACACAAAAACACAATTGGCAAACGGTAAAAGTGTACAGTGTACATCACTTACCATCAGCTGCGGTCAAACGTGAGTCTATCAAATCTAAAAAAAGTTGTTTTTCGTCTGCAAACCCACCAAAAAATAAAGTTAGATTAAAATTTTTGTTTCTTACCTACGTCAATTTAAAATAGACCGCTACTAGCTTTAACGAAATCATTATTCTACCTCTACTTTTACAGTACATCTGTCTACACTGTAACCCAGAAAGCTAACCCGCACTGCGAAATAAAAACTGGAAGAACCCTAAATGCATGTGAATTTGTACAGTACATGGATGGTTTTCCCAGTGCGAGGTTCCTTTTATACTTTTACTTCTTGAGTCTAGTAGAAAGTCAACCATAATATCTACATGAAAATATTATACCCACAAAGACTTCACACACCTAAGCTTTACTGCATGTAGCTTCTAATTTCGTATTTTTATAGTTTGAATGTCCGTTTAAACTAACTCTAGAAGCCACCTAAATTAATTGACTGCTACCTATGTTGCAGTCGGCTTCCAGGCTAACCCAATGCAGCTGAATACCAGTATTTAACATGGAGCGACTGACCTCCACATCCCAGTTACTGGGCAATACGATACCCCTTGGTAAGACTGGTTGTCAGACTTTCGGGCTTCTGACTACCTGTAACGACTGTAAATTTATATAATTCCTAAATAAAAGCATACTATTGGTTTTCAATGTCGGTCCAAACGTGATGTTTGGGCATTATATTTAGGTCGACGGACGCCAACTAAATTAATTCAGCTGCGACCGGTTACACTGGAAGCCGACCCCAACATAGTTGGGCAACAGCTTGGCAGATGATGATGATTTAGGTGTTGCCTAGTGTTAGTGAAAACGGGCATAACTAGCTTAAGTATATGGTATGCTCAATGGAAACTCTCAACAAATGGGACAGCACTTCGAAACAAATTTTGAATAGGCGGGTGGTATTGGTACTTAAGCTGGTAACTTAAAAATAATTATGTAATATGCATTGTGATCCAAAATTAATAACAAAATCTATCTATACATACACACAGCACATTTAAAGTGGCAGATTAGACGCTGAAGGCTGAAGGCCTGTATCGGGTCTTTCAAGTCCAGACCGGTCTCAGACCTAGAACTGCAGAAGACTATATTAGTGTTGAAATATCAATACTAATTAAGTTAATAGAGTGTTTGTTGGGTTTTACCATCGAGAATTTCTCAGTACCAGCCCGGAATCTGGATTTGTGCTCGGGTGCTGGCAATAGGTTCGCCCCCCTATTACATGGGATTGAAACATAACTGGTGAAATGTGGGTATACTATAGGTCTGCCTAACCCTTCGGGGATTACAGGCGTAATGTTATGTTTTTTGATGAAATATCAACATACGGAGCCATATCTGACTTTTTATCATTCAACTGCCAATATCCATGCCCCGTAATAGATCTAGAGATTAGGCATTTTGACCCTTTTTTACTTTTGCTTGCCCCTTATTTATAGCAAAGAAATCTCAATGCATATTACAATAAAGCAGTGTAAAGTGCGTAAAGCGGACCGTGGTGCGTCGGCGCGTTACCGTCGTCCGAGCTGGAGCCGCGCGGTCTGCCGCGGGGCTGGTACTTCATCTGTACCTTGCGGTTGATGCCGGAGAAGTGGCCGTACCTGCGGGCAACGTACACATTGGATGAACATGGTGAATACGTTTTCGGGGTAATTCAGATCGTTAAAAGCAAGCAGCATGGCGATAAGGATGAGCATGAGGTCCTGGATTCGATTCCCGGATCGAACAATGTGTAGTAAGTTTATTTATTTCATAATCAACAGGATGTGTTGTTGGGATTTTTCATTAGGAGTTTCTCAGTAGCAGCCCAGAGTCTGGATATGTGCCTGGTTAATGTACTGTAGTTACACCTCTGCCTTACCCTTCGGGGAGTGCAGGCGTGATGTTTGCTTAAAACCAAAAGGTAGAACGCTCAGGACACCGTTGCCAATAAGCAGTTCCATTCAACACGACATAAGCGATTACAATCAGACGGTAGAAAATAGTGACGCAAGTGAAAACAGAACGGTACTTATCAAGATAAACACGTAGGCTCAAAGCTTACATTAAACCCACGTTGTGGTGTCTATCTCCTACAGTTGTAAATTATTAAAATGCGTCAAATGACTTACATTTCCAGAACACTCTTGAGCTGTTCAAGCTTGCCCTGCTTCTCCTCAATCTCAGGGTCGGCGTGTCGCGTCTGTATGTCTGATAGCAACGCGCGCGCTATGTCCAGGATCTCTTGCAGCTGTTTGGGCTTCTTTAGCTTCACGTGGCCGCGTTTGAAGCCGTCGTACTTTTCAAATATTTCGAAGAATCTGTATAGAGTCTTGTGTTAATCGTGAGTGTGGAATTTGTATGTGCCAAGTATTTCATTCATAGTTTTTTGTTGCTCGATTAATTCGAGGATAGCGTATGTTCACATTTGCTTTTGCGAATCATCATCTTATATTAAGGGCTTCGAAACCAGTCACGAAAGCTGATAAACAACACTTGCCGATGATCAGAACATGACTGTCTCATTGCAGTTCAAGACCAAAAGTAGTCACGAAATCCTGTAAGTTCCGAAAAAAAACTCACAAAACTTAGAGCAAACGACAACGTACCTCTGATGTCGCACCTCAACCTTCATTTTCTGCTTCGGCGTCCGGTCCCCGTGCCTTATTACCGCCACAACACACCGCAACTCCATCATCTTGCCGAACGTAGTGGGAACTATTGGAGGATCGTCCAGTTGAAAGGGCACCGACCAGGGGATGTGCAGCGTCGGCGCTAACTCGCGCAAGATCATATTACCCAAGATCTTCGCGCAGTCATCGTAGTACTTGTTAGAGTTCTTAACGAATGAAAAGCCGTTTACGTCGCATACGAAAGATTTGCCGTTTGCTCTGAAATGTTTTAAATCGATGTAATACAATAACTAGAAAGATAGATAGGAGGACAGTGAGCTAAAAAAGAGGTCCACGCTGGTTGTTTTTCTAGTCTGATAGTTTCGCGTTTCACCAATATTGCACTCGATGGAAAAAGATGATGCGATCGACGATGGTAAGCTAATATAGAAGTAACCTCGATACTTGAAGATTCCCAGGTTATAGCTTTCAAGGAACACAAACTTTGGCGAACATCTCCACTCCTTAGCACGTTAGGTACGCACAAGAACGTGTTTCCTAAAAACGTTGTGTGGTAAATAAAAAGGAAACTAAAGAGTATTCTTAATGTGTTACGAATTCTACACAAATAAAAAAACTAAGTGAGTGTGGCATTAAGAATTCAGTATGGTGTTCTGAACCGCCATAACGACTTTGTTACTGGGTTAATTTATTAACGAGTTCTCGACCTGAATGACGTCACTCCGCGTAGCGTTCATGGCTGGCCGTATCGATCCCGCATCGGAGCGATTAAATATTTAGATACAGTAGCCTACTTACGTATAGGCTGACACACCTTAAAGTATTTATTCTAAGTATAAGTATTTAAGTGTATCATGATTAGAATCACATGATATAAGTACCTAGATTCGATTTCTAATCTAAGGTATATACTTACCTAAGTAAATCAAACCCGCAAACAGTTTGTTTGAAAGCAAGGCAAACTTTCCTGGATATAAGCTTCTCCTGATTGGACAATATGACAGGGTATCTGATCTCTTTGCCTTCCGAGTCCCTCTCAACTTTGCCGTCTAAGGCCGGTGACTTGCGAGCCTCTGCGTGTGCGTAGTCGGGACCCACAGTGTACACTTTCACATCGGTACCTAGAAACATTTGGAGTTGTACATAAATGTCGTTAACAAACCTCTTCAGACCGTCCGGTAAGCCACGCGTTGTTCGCACGCCGTCCACGGCGCGTAACGCGGGCGACCCTTGGGAAGCGTGCAGCAATGGAATAAGGAATTAATAGTTCAAGATATAAGGTATAGATTTATTTGGTCTGTGCAGTTTCAACACCTAGGTGGCGTTACAGTCACGTAGTCTCGCCGTAACTGTGAATGTAATTTGACTCTCACGCGCATCAGTACGGCGCATGCGAAATACGCGTAGTAACTTATCGGAGGCCCTCTCCTCTTCGTAATCTTAACTTTTTCCAGGGATAGCTTTGCTAGCAGCAGGTTCTAGTGTCTGGGAGAGCATGATGTGCGGATCTTCATTCAAATGATGTTCTGGTATAACTGGGAAAGGCTGGCATGTGATCTCCGCAACTCCTGGAAATCCAGATGTTCGCAGGTTGATGTTATGTGCGTATCTTTTGTCCATCCACCTGACTCTCTCTATAGTAAATTCTTACCATGCCGTCGAAAAATGATGGTGTATCATCAGTGGAACTAGAAACCACGTAGCATTATTAATTACGGCAATAATGTCTATTTATCACAACTCACCATCAGTGGGCATAAAATCTTCGTAAATAAAAGACCCTGTTTTTCTGACTCTTGATTCTGGTGAGTATATACTACTTCGACTTCCTATCTGCAATTGAAAAGAGTCAGACATTGATATACCATAGAAAATATAGCTTTCAGAGGTTCCAACTCTTATTACACGGGTGTAATGCGAGCTGATTAACTCTTATTAAATCTGACATATAATTCTTCATAAGCCAGGTATTTCCTACCTTTCTAAACAGTCGTTGGCTGCCTCCACCGGCAGATGTGGGGTAATAAATATAAATATTATGATCTTCGGCCGAAACAGGCTTCTCCACAAAGGGCTTGTTGAACACCACGCCGTTCACTTCCACGTGGTCTTCCGACTCCACTAGCTCGTGATCTGGAAATATGCGGCGCTTGTAACAAATTGACAATGAAGACCTCTTGGTTGGACCATACGGGAGCCTCCGGTTCCCAAGAGAGCCACAGTAAACATTTTTAATTGGTCTCATTAGCTGAGTTTCTTAATCTTAACCCCCTCATTAACTTGAAGTAAAGTTGCAAGTAGTACTTCAGATTTACTATACATTTTTCGAAGATTAAGTTTGGCTTAGCTTTACACTGTGTTGGTCAAGCACCCTTATTATAATTTAGCAAAGGGGCGAAGTGCTACTTACTAGTATAAGTCGAAGCTTTTCTCCTAGCCTACACAAAAATACTCGCTATAAGTATACCGACCGTCAATATTTGAAGATGGACTTCCCCAACGAAATGCTGCAAATATTTAGTAAAGAAAAGGTCGGTTATTAAATTGTTTCAAAAAATGAGATGTCCAAATAGATTTTATTCTAAGGAGTCCGTGCGTATTACGTGCAACACTTGGGAACATTCTCGTAAGTGCGTACCTCGGTTTGATTAGCGGAAATGTCTACAAGGCCCATAAAAACATTATAAACAAATACTTACGTTTAGGGTCCGGAGAATCTCTATCTAATACCGCATATCTAGGTATTTCTATACCTTCACCCTCTAATATCGCGTACACTTTTCTTCGATCCTGTAACCAATATGTGCAAGTATCAAGTAACAGCTCCTGACGTCAAATGAACATATATTACACGATGTAGGTTTACCTGAATATCATACTGCATGTGAAGATTGTTTATAACATAGGGCTTCCGTAACTTCTCGTATTGAATGGCCTTGTCTAAAGGGAAGCCCTTCGAGTGAAAGGATATAAGACAGTCACAGATGGGCCACTCTTCTACCGGTTTCTGCAAAAATATAATATAATAATAATTAAAAGTATGTAGATACAAATGCGAACTAATACAATAACGGCGAATTCAGACTTCAGACGGTACGTCTTACGCTTTCCCCAACTAAATGCACGAATGCGCGAACGGTGAAAGACAATGAATACACCATTACTGACTAATTCGCGACTTGACACCGACCACACAAACAAAGCTAAGTGTGATGCCATTCAATGGAAACAGAACATTACAACACGTAAATGTTAGTATCGTGCGCATGTGTGTATGGGTGTTAAAACAATTAATTAAACGAATGAAGAAGAATTCTAATAGATGTTAATTATGAAGATAAATTGCGTGACAAATAGTAAAACAAAATATGTCTACTGTGTACCAGTCTCAATGTAAATCTATGATTTAAATAGCAATAAGTACTAAATTGTTCTGGTAAACTTTCAATGTGTACAAAATCATTTCCATTAATATTTGTTTTAATAAATAGTTTATTTCACTCTCCAAAGAATTTGTGGCTAAAGCATCAGCAGACAACTCTAAAGCATTAATTTATATCAAAATTGCTGACGGCACAGTAATTGAACTCTTTATACTCAGCCAGTTGTCATTCAACCACCTCTCTACAGAATATTTTGTTCCACTAGTTGTGTTAGACAAAGTGGAGAACCTTAAGGATAACCTCCTCTGGGAAGACCAGCATCTTGATGTACTCGAACTCGTCGAGACGCGTGAGGATCTCCTTCATGGGCTTCGACTGCGACTTCTTGGCCATGGCGCAGACACCGACCACCACCTTCTTACCGCCGCCATCGCTGTGCGGGTCCAGCGACTCGCACAAATCCAACTCGCCCTAGTTTATTAATATGCATAGGTAAAAGTTCAATTCATTTCCAAATACCTAATTCCATTAATGATGACCGTGATGGCTAAATATGATGAATATGGTATACTTAGTGAAAGTTAAAACCTGTTTAATAAAGAGACATACAGATTGCACTTCTTCTAGACCTCTAAGAACTGATTAATGAAGTAAGACTTATTTCAGAGAAAATAAATCAATGTTTTCAAAGAAGACTAGAACAAGAGAATATTGTAAACATTGCACTGGCTTTATAGCCTCATTTGTTTACAACAAAGGAGAACAATACCCGTGGGTATGCGCTGGGTACGCGCTGCAGAATAGAAGGATACTTTGTCTGTAGCAGAGACAGGTAGCTGAAATATTTTACTTTGTTTAATTGACAACAGCTTTTAATGTCAAACATCTAGTTGATGAAAATAAATGTCACAAATTCTCAAGTGCGGGTTAATTGCTGGTTGGTTGGTTGCAATATCTACAACTAATCGCAATATCTGAGTCGTGTTTAATTTTTTACATCATTTTGTTCCAGAAACTGGATGTTAAACTTGGTTTTCACTAAAAGATTGTGAATTAAATCTTTTTATGTATAATTGAATTATCTTTATGAGTACAAAAATTCTTAGTTTCACCATAGTGGCTTTTTCCCTAGCCTTATTCAATTTGTAGAAAATTGACTAAATATATTTACTTAAAGTATTTCTAAGATCAAACTTATTTAGGTAAACATGCTAAGTACCTAAAAGCAGAAATAGTCACAGAGAATTCATGTCATGTGTGTATTTCAAATATGTGTTAGATTTTTACTTCAACACAATCATTCAAAAAGATAAGGTAAAATATTTAAATTCATCATTTTACACACCTTAAATATTTTATTATGCACATATAAACATGTTTAGTACTAGTTCAAGCATCACTTAGTCTCTCAATACAAACTTCTGTACTGTTGGCAATTAAATAATAAAAACATGAACAAATCTGAAGTTAGTCTCACATGAAGCATCCTCCTTAAGAGTGGGGGAGGAGAGATATGCACACTACTAAATTCAGTAAGTAGGGAATATTAGCATGTGTATGCTAAAAGAAGCCATTCAAGTTGCATGTACAAATCATTATGTCTGTGTCCTGTTACACACAACAGCATAAATTTAAATTTTAAATGGCACAAACAAAAATTTCAACATTTGAATAAATTATTTTAATGAAATGTTAAATTAATCATGAGTGACATAACAAAAGCCACCATCATCTTACATCAGGCAGACAGTCATCACAATAGCATATGTCATCATCATTCTGGCCCTTCTTGTCCTTCCTCCATCTTTTGAGACGCCACCAATCTTTAAGCCACTGCCACTCCATCACCACACACTATCTATGATACACTTGTCTCCTATCACAGCATATGATAAGCCACACAGGCAACCTTGCCACTGATTGGTTGAGACTACTTTACACTTGATAATAACTAAGATAAACTTGACATAAATTAACATACTACATTACCTCACTTGTCATTGTTAACATGTACAGCTATAAATATAGTCTATTGTGACCATATAATATAGGGTAATTAGGTGGAGTCGTCCTGCACTCAACATTCTAGCAGTAATGTGCTCACTAGTGTTATCAGTGCTTCATTAGTGGGAAGTGGACAAACAAAATATTAGCTGGACCAATATTTAATCTGGATTCGTTTCACTTTAGTGACCTTACTACTATTTGTGTTTGGATTGTTATTTTATATCTGTTTTAGTTTACATAACACGATTACAATTTTATACTTCAAAGTAAAAGGTCATTGCTCTGAAGTATCTGCGTAGTCTTTGTGTTTGACTTGACAACAACAATAACTACATGAAAATCAAACTTACTGATGATCTTATCGGTACAAGATTTCCATCATCTCCGACATAAAATTGAGGCTGAGTAGCTTGCCGCAACCCTTGATAGCCATGTTCGAGCTCAGTGTATGACATTACCTACATACACCTGCCTATTTCTATTTTTTAATTTATCAATATCATTAAGCAGCTCCTAAACACCAATACCAAATCTTTAAAACTACAATACAAAGTAGAAAACAAATTTATAAAAATATTTTCAAAAATATGCCCTGCACAGATCATACCAGATCATACAGACAGATTACAGACAGATTTGAGATTTACAGAATCAAAAAGAAATATGTGACACATCATGACAGTTGATGACACATCCTAAGCTTTCAATTTCTAAAAATCTGGACCATTGAAAAAAAAAAATAGATGGACTGAGAATAATTATTGTTCCTAGACTAGAAGCGATTATTTTTTTTTTCAAAAATATTGGAAATGTATTTTTGACTTCGCACTAACGACACTTCTACACGAATAGCTAATGAAAAGGAAGTCAGTGAATAGAACGCACAAGGTGATGGTGCATTTATTTGATATTTAGTCTCAGCATTTTGTTAACTCTTTTGTGATTTGTGAATAGCTTTCAGCTACAAAGCACTTGACAAAAGAAAATTCTTCATTTCAATTTTATAGATTACACGTTGGCTCTTCTGAAAAGATGATTAAGACTAAAGCTAGGTCCACACACATTCACAAAAGTCGGTGATGATTAAAAGTAAATTAATTTCGCACTTCAGAAATCGATGAATAGACGATAAAATGTAGAATAGATCAGCAGTATCTGGTTATTGATTTCTCATAAATCCTTCCAAAAATCTGACATATTAAACACATTTTCCTTAAAGTAGAAATTTAAATTAAAACATAATTATAATATGTTACTAAATCAACAACTTTTTTCTTCATTTTAGAAAATAAAATAGCATCTATCCGGCAACTAAAAACGCTGTGGATGGATCTAACATAAACAAATAATAATTATTTTTTCCAATGCTAGCGGACTATATTTATTTTAGTAAACCATTGAATACTTTACAACATTATTGCCTCTAGAGTGTCCTCTAATATTTAAAAGACACGTTTAGTTTTCTGAAAATTTTATTTCAGCTGTTGTTGAACGTACCTACTCATGAATGTCATATTTTGTCATCAATGAAAAAGACAGCTGTCTGTGCGTACCCGTGACGTAAATTGCTGCAGCAAAATAAACAAGGACGAAATCAAACATTACTGTAAAGTACTTTACATTGTAATAAAAGCAGTGTTACGATTATAACTATTTACCCGAAGCAATGAAAGAGACTTCCAAATCTATTCAGAGTATGCTGACACCAGATTCATTCTGGGAATCTATCAATATTGTAGTAACTAAACCTCATGTTATCAATAAGAGGTTATGGGGCAACAAATTATGGTTTAAATATTGTTGTAAACCTAAAGTTGGTCCTACATGTGAACTGCCACAAACTATAGGTCGGCTAAATGACTTAGTTACTAGTGACAATATTGAAAAACATAAAACAAATATTCTTCATGAACTGAATGTTGAATATCAATCCTCTGATGCTACGTCTATTGCTGAGGGCACGATTGAAGTCTTCCTGATGGAACTGCTTCCGAAAAACTACACTGACAATCAGGCGCACCAGCTCATCTGCTTACAAAAAGATAAATGCTTAGTCACATTCTATGATGTGACACCATTAAACCAAGAACAGAAGTTATGTCCTGATTTCTCATATACAATCCAACTAAATAACAGTCAAATTACGTTAAATGCTACAAATGGTTTGTACCCACCTATTATTTTTCAATCTGAGTGGGGTGGTCAGGGCTTCTTGACAAAGAGTTGCTTTAATTTAGATTTATCTTATTTCAGATGAACACTCCAAGTCATTTAACTGGCTGGTCAGCATACTGCTACCACAACTTAACAAGTGGGGTTCACAATCCACAAATCATAATAGCAAGGCTAAGATATGCAGTGAATCTTTGTCACTAGTACCGCAAACTAAGTATTATGAAAAGTACAATGATTTAAAGTTAAAATATGGTAAAGAGATGGTCAAGGTAATGGCTTACGCAAATAGAATAAATTCAAGAAATTTGTGAATTACTTCCGTATCATTAAAAATAATATTATAGAAGGCGTCAAGTCTTTTACTATACTGCAGCTCCACTCAGATAGTCATAAGTCAAAAATCAAACTTTCCAGACAAAGGTGTTTGAAATTTATTCTAAATGTAGCAAAGTCATTCAATCAGTCTTTTTAGTCTCCTTGATTTTAATTTTAGTAGTATAAGCTTGCTTTGTATTAATGCTGAGATAAACTTTGAAGTTTTCAGAAACAAATGACACACTAAAAGAGTTTTCTTCTTTTTTTTATTTGTGACTATTTGAGCGGAGGAGATATATATTTTTTACATTGCCATTCAATAATACCCATATATTTTGTTAATGTTACAGATTTGGCCGGAGTGTACAGATGCCTCGAAATTTGTGTATGAAGATGTGGCAATAGCTACATATCTGTTATTGCTCTGGGAAGCAGATGGAACCAATACAAAGAAATCATTTGTTGATTTAGGATGTGGAAATGGTTTACTTGTGTACATTCTTACCAAAGAAGGACACATCGGACTAGGTTTAGATGTCAGAAAAAGAAATATTTGGGACATGTATCCCTCTAATATTATATTAAAGGTGAAAATAAGAAACACCAATTTACAATTTGTAATGCATACACAATTTGATTGAATATATGTTACTTTTATAGGAAACAAATTCTATTTGTTTATACAATTTATTCTATATATTATGTTTTAAAAATGTCACTTTTTCTTCTAGGAGAAAACTATTACACCATCCGATACATCAATATTTCCTGACATGGACTGGATTATTGGAAATCATTCTGATGAGCTAACACCATGGATACCAGTTATTGCAGCCAAGAGTTCATATAAATGTAATTTCTTTCTACTTCCTTGTTGTGCCTTTAACTTTGATGGTAGCAAATATCAACGTAAGAACTCTTATAAAAGCCAATACAATGATTATTTAGATTACATAACAGAGTTATGTGAAGTTTCTGGTTTTAAAATAGACAGAGATAGACTTAAGATTCCAAGTACTAAGAGAATATGCTTAGTGAGTAGCGGCAGACTATATCCAGAGGCAGAATATGAAGACTACTACAACAAAATAGAAGAGTTAATAATAAGAGATTTATCATACACATCACAAGATAAAAAGATGCAAAATGACTTTAAAGCTCGAGAACCCATTGAAAAAGTTAGAAATTGTACACAAATAGATAAAAATGTAATAGATTCAATTGTTGACTGTATAAGCAGATACTTGTTAGAGGGATGCAGTGAGTCAGAATCCAGATGGTCTATTGGAAGGATAGCAGAATTCAATGAACTAGTTGAACTAATACCTAAGGAACAACTAAATATATTGAAATCTGAATGTGGAGGAATACAAACTCTGCTCAAGAATAATCATAACATTTTTGAAGTTCAATCTGGAAAAGTTGGATTGAGGTATCCAAAAACAATCAATGAAGTTGGTAGCAATGCTAAAAAAAGAAAATTAAAGCAAAAGACTATAAAGATACAGCAGAAACCTTGCTGGTTTTACAATAAGCACCCACAAGGCTGTCCCCTAAATGACACAGATTGCAGTTTCCTGCATGTAAAAATGAGATGAATTGAAAAAATAAAATAAAACAAAACCGTAAAAAATATAAAAAAAATGATTTATTCTTACCCAGTCCCAAATTAAACTGAGGCACTTGACCCAAAATATCCCAAATATCTAAATAACATTAACATGGAACGTACAGAAGACATAATAATGATAATATTTCGATAATACATAAGATTATAAATTATATAGTTGGATACATTTTAAATTAATCATAATATACATATTTACAAATGGAAACTTAATCCCTAACCATAATAAGTAAGAACTGAAAAAAGTTACTCCAACTCAAAGAACTTGTTAAGTTCACTCAAATTCCTATCATCTACTAATTTTGTAATGTCATGTTCTCCCATAAATGAGCATACCATCCTTAATGTTGTCCAAATTGTAGATGAACTTGTGTCAGTTATAGGAGATTCTGGAAACATGCTCTGAGCTTTATGCTGTTGGTTCAGGGCCACTAGGAAATGCTCTGCAGCTTGCTTATGGGCTCCCAAGTTCATGCATGTGATACCAACATTGTACCTAGCTCTGATAAATCCAGGCTCCAAATGCAGAGCTTGGTGGTAAGCATCCACTGCTTGCTCTGATCTATCACTGTTTGCCAAAGTAGCACCCAATCTGTTCCACAGTTTAGCATTATCACCTGCCACCATTAAAGCTGTCTGGAAACAATCTACAGCTTTATCATATTCTTGACTGATGTTAAAAACCACTCCTAGAGCATTCTGTACATCTGGGTCAATTTGATTCAGATTCAACTGCACTGCCTTGAGGTATAATGATTTTACATGAGCTTCTAACTCCTTATCATCCAATTTTCTGGGGTTCACATCTTGGGGAAAAATATCAGAATATTTAGGGCTTGCTTTTAACCAGTCCAGTAAAGCAATATATGCATACTTACTCATATTTTCATTTGTGTATGCAGCTGCCAATGTGATGTATCCTTCCATTTGAGTTGGATTCAATTGTAACGATTTTTTCAAAGCTGTTATTGCCGAAGGATCTTGTTCATTTTCAGCTTGTGTAGTTCCCAGAAGGAACCAAGCCTCAGCTGAGTCAGGCTGTTGTTGAGCCGCAGCTTCAAAGCACAAGACAGCTCCAGGAATATCACCTATTTTTAACTTTTCCTTGCCTATTTCAAGGGCACTTTTATTCTCCAACATAAGATTTCCTTCAGAGAATAAGTATTCATTAGAAATTCCATTTGCCATTTCTGTGTCCCAATAATTACCAACATCACTGAGTTTATCCCACTCTTCTTTATATTTTTCAGCCATTTCATCTAAGATTTCATCTCTGTTTAACTTTCTTACTTCTCTTTGAGCAGATTCACCTAAGTGAAGCTCTCCAGCACTTATTGTCTTCATAAATGACATGAACTGATTGTATGCCATCTCATTATCCTCCTCCACTGACTTAACATATTCTTCAGCTTTGAATCTCACATCGTTGTCATGAAACATCACATGATCTTTTTTTTCTTGGAAATGTTGCATTGGAACACTTGGCTGCAGAAACACAGGTGGCTGCATTATGTGAAAAGTTGGCATCATAACTTGTGGCATAAATGAAGTGGACGGACCTGCATTCCATGATCTGTTCATGGGAGTCCTAATGCCTGGTACATATGACGATGTCGAGGCGCCACTTTTCACTACATTTTCATTAGGTAAGTTGTTGAGCAAAGCATTCATGTTAAAGGTTTGTGGTATTTGAGAATTTTGTGCCATGAATTCGTTAACGAACATGTCAGCTGGCGCGAGTGGCTGTGAGAGAGAAGCATCACGTCGCACTATATTTGATAACTGAACTAAGGAGTTGTTACCCCCACAGTCGCCACCAACCAGTTTATTCAGAGACATCTTCTAGAAGTTACAAACACCGTATACATTAAATACGGTAGATCCCGTTCAAAATGTTGGTTGAAAAACGTAGTTAAATCAATATTCTTGTACTTGTAATCTTTGAAAATGTACAAAGTTCACAAAAAATTGATCAAGTCATAAATTGACTTGACATTAGAGCATTAACTAACGTCAACTGATTGGGATCATAGACTTACAATACTTGTACAGACTAATAAATTATAATGGATGTTGGAAACGTAAAAAAATGTGATGAAGAAAGAACTTCCTTTCTTTGATGACAGTTAAAAGGAGTATCGACATAGGTATATTGTGTAACACAATTCTGTTCTACTTCTTAGTTTCTGTGAACAGAAAAGCATATATTATATGCAAAAAGTCCCCGTATTAGTAACCGGAGAATTCCGGTCTATTGGGGTTTTCGATAGGTATCGAAATATCGCCAAAAATATTAATGTATGGAATGAAAAATATCGATATATCCATGTTTTTACGTACGCAAATAAATAAACCTAGTCAGTTTTTTGTGACAAGTTTCGAGACATAGTAGGTACATGTCGACGACGATGTGGCGCGGCGGGCGAAGGTCCGCCTGCGACGCAAGAGGTTGCGGGTTCGATTCCCGCCTTGGGACAAATGTTTGTACGATCTACAAATATTTGTTCCGGGTGTTCTGGGTATTTCCTATGTATAATAAAAAATATCTATATATGTAATGTATTGTATTAAGTATATCAGTCATCTAGTACCCATAACACAAGCTCTGCTTAGCTTGGGGCTAGATGATGCTGTGTGGATAGTCCAGCAATATTTATTTATTTTATTTATTTATGTTTAATGTTTTCTGTGACTAAAAAACACAAAAATACAAAAAATAATTGTTTTAATAGTTTAGAAATTTACAACCAATCTATCAAATTGCATGTTATTGAAAAAGTTAACCACGATCGGTGCAAACATACATTTCTCGAAATATAATCATTCAAATTATGCTCAAATGTCATGATTTCATGAAATAGTCATTAAATCGCTCAATTTGAACTTAAAAGTCGTATATTTATTTCAAGTGTTAATACTTCGTGAAATACACATTTTTTACGGTTGCGACTTGACATAAATGAATTGCCTTACCGCAAATGAATTGCTACTGTAAGATTGTAATGAGTAAGGAGAACCATCTTTTATGAGGGACAAGTCAAAAAAATGTCAAGCTGAAAGAAAAAAATTACAACACAAAAACTCACCAAAATCCCGATAGTGTAGCAAGAGAGAATCATATAAATTAAAGCGCCAAAACCGGGTCACCACAATAATTTGACGCTTTTTGACGGACACTTTTTCATTCACAGATATGTTTTTCCTTACCTCTATCCGCCTTAGTCTATATCCGGAACTAAAGATCCATTATTCTTATATTTAAAAATAGAAAGCTACATTATTCTATTAATTATACATATTAGCCGAGCTATCGCAATGAAAGTCTGGCAAGTCGGAAAGAAATACCTCTTAAAACAGAATTATTTGCATGCGCCGTCTTAAAGAGCCCGGCGGAGGCCGCTCGCAACTGCAATTCGAATCGAAATCAAAAACTGTAAAAAAGTCAAAATATTGCTATCTCTGTTTCACACTTCCCCGCGCGTTGCGAAGACGCGCGAGTGTGTGTGTGTTTACTTAGCCGCATTTCTTTTTAGTATTTATCATGTTCATTATTTGCTTTATTTTTGTAAGTTACTTCTAGCAATCGTTAGTATATGAGCAGAATAGTAATGCGTTCTTAGGAAATTTGTCTACAATGTTTTCATCTCAGATGATAGAATATCTAAAAACCTAGGCTTTGTAGAAAAAAATCTATTCCACTGATTTAGCGAATAAATAAACCGTCTATTTATTCGCTAAATCAGTGGAATAGATTTGATTGCCTGAAAATCTGAAATATAAATACCTACCTATGTACTTACGCCCTCCATAAGTTTTACGTCCCCAGGATAAATAACAGTATTCTCGGCTAAGAATGATAAAAATAAAAAACAAGAATTTCCAAAGGTAAACATTTATTTTTGTTATTCATTAATTGGTAAGTAATAGAGATTGTTACATTGATTTAAAAATATATAAATCGAAACGGTATTCTTCTCAAATCGCGTATGGTGACTTATACTATATTTGATAAACTTATCGTTTTTTCTTTATTAATGACTCTTTTACATATTCACATATTATTATATACAATAATATGACTAACTTTATGCATAAAAAAACAAAATAAAATAAAAAGTGAATTTATTTCAACAGTTGTTGTAGTTTGAATGCCACCTGGACCACGCGAAGAAGATCTGAGTAATTGCAATAAAATTTACATTTATTATAGGCAAAATCATCTTGATATAACGTTACTTGAAAAAGTTGAATGAAATATAAAATAAGGTACGTACTGAGACGTTCCTGATCATTCATATTCTCGTTTAATTTGGTGAGTACACCTACATGACGAGGAAGCACTGATTTACCCCGGGAACTGCCGATTGTAAAATAAATATTTAAACATTTAGTTAAATCATTTCTGAGAAATATTACATGCGGTGTAAGGTTACTCATCTCAAAGGACGCTTACTTTCCTTTTTTTCCCATATTTTCATCTGGGTACTGGTCAGGCCATAAGCGTTTTTTACTCGATCGTCGTGACTCTGAAAATATTGGAATCAATAATATTGAAGTCCATTTACAAAACAATGGTGAGACCTGCCTTCATGTATGGATCAGAATGTTGGGTCGCAAATGGGATGAATGAAAAGTTACATGCAGCTGTGATAAGAATGCTGAGGGGGATGTGTGGTGTTACGCGAATGGATATAATAAGAAATGAGTATGTAAGAGGAAGTCTGAAAGTGGTGCCGTATGACCGAGAAGTGGTGTGGAAGTCGGTTCTCATGGTATGGGCATGTAATGCGAAGGAATGAGGACCATGTTGTGAGGAAAGTTTTGAGTATGAATGTGCAGGGTTACAAGAGTAGAGGGAGACCAAAGAAAAGATGGATGGATTGTGTAAAAGATGACATGGCTAGAAAAGAGATGACTATTGAGATGACGGTGTGTAGAGATGTATGGAAGAAGAAAACATGCTGCGCCGACCCCAAATAAATTGGGATAAGGGCAGGAGAATGATGAATATTGAAGTCGGTTTATTAGTTCTGTTTCTCGATAAGAAGATTATAAGGACATAGCCAGTTATCTACTTAGTATAAGGGCTGACTGCCCAGGGTAAGGGTCACCAAGACAGAACACAGGTATGAACGTCTAACCATAAACCCTAAATTAAAAAATGAAACCAGAATGACTTAGAACTTTTCTTTTACCAGAGTTGTATGTAATAATAATATTTAAATTCTTATTTTAAATTATACAAAACAAAGCCAGTTGTATGGTCACCCTACCCTGGGTATGCCGATCAAACTCGAAAGCATCGTCGGTCTTCACTTCGAAGGCTATGTATCTAGGTATCTACTCATGAGAAATAGCAATAATAAAATAAAATATTTGTAGTTGGGAAAAAGACTAGGCAGATGATGATGATTTATTTAACCTAATAGCCGGACATATGAATCATAAACACATTTAATTTAGTATATACTTATCGGTAAAGAAAGTAAAAATGATCTGTAGTTAGGTATTTTCTTGGTCTCAGTTTAAAAAAATTAAAACAAAAAGGTAGGTCTATACTTACTGCGACATGTACATCCCAACGTTCGGAGTCCATGTAACCTGGGTATCTGCTTCCCAGTCATGGTGGTCCTCGGGAAGAAGTTCGCCGTCTATACGCGGAAGTAGTGCGATCGATGGTCCTTTATGGAGCGCCTGTTTGGTCAAATAGACTGTCAGGCGTAAGGCTCTGCAGGATCAAAATCAACCGCCTGCAGCAAAAACTGGCTATTCGTATCGCACGAGGATACCGAACAATATCTTTTGAGGCGGCTACTCTCCTGGCACGTTTTCCACCTCTGGATATTCTGGCGAATATGGACGCTATAGTCTATAACTAGATTCGTGCTTCCCGCCATAGTGGCGAATCGCTATTGTGAGAGTGAGGCGGCAGGAACGGCGACACGCGCTCGAACAGTGGAGCGAGATGCTATAACAGCCACAATTTTCGCGTAAGCGTGCTGTGGAAGCCTTCCTGCCACACTTCGAAGCTTGACTGAAAAGAGGGGAGCGCATCTCCTACAGGCTGACTCAGGTGTTGACCGGGTCCAGGGGCGACGGACTTGGGGACGTCCGTCGCCCTCCACACTTCAGGACCCGAGATGGCGGCGCCTGACGTCGCGGGGGGTCATGGAACACCGGGGTGGTTTTGAGTCAGTAAGAGTTTGATAGACCCCTTCGCCCCCCAGGGTGGAGGACATCCATGAGGATAATCCAGCCCGAATAAAAAATAAATAAAAAACTGCTGACTCGGTTGCTTCGGTTAGTACCTGCATAGGATTGGGCGAGAGATGACGGCCAATTGCCATTATTGCGGCGGTTTGGATTCTGCGCCTTACTTTGGAGGAATGCCCTGCATGGGCCTCAGAGCAACGAATCCTTATTGCCAAGATCGGGCGAAACTTGTCGCTGCCATTAGTAGTGACGGCTATGCTGGCAGAGAGCGATAACTGGAAGGAAATAACTTCCTTCTGTGAGACCATGATGGTTCAGAAGGAGGCCGCCGAGAGGGATCGTGAGAGGGCTGATCCCACTCGGAGAAGAAGGCGCCGAGGAGGTAACCGCCTCGACCCCTAATACGTCGAAACCCCGCCTTCATCAATTAAGGCATGTGGGACTTTGAGGTTGCGGGTGCTCAGAGTGGGTGGTGACTCTGCCCGCCTACATAGTGATCTCAAGGAAGACGGTGGCACAGTGGTCACGTGCTACCTGCCATAAATAGTGAAACTATGGGGAGACCCCTCTACAGTCTCCTCAGGGATGGGCCCTGACAGGTGTTAGGCACCGGGGTGGTCTTTAAGAGGTTACGGTGCCTCCTTCCGATGGCTAATGGTGACCACCGGGGTGGGTTTAGTGAGGTAAGAATCCCTCACTCCCCGGTATTGTCCCCAAAGGCCGGTCGCCTTTTGAAGGTTTCCCCCCGATATAAAAATAAAAAGATAACCAGGGTATATTTGTATATTTATTTTGTAACCTAAATTTAACCAAATCGTAAGAAAATATCGAAGTCCGTAAACAACTGTCACTACTACGTCAATACATCCAAACTGTTCTGTCACGCGCCCTGCGCCCCGCACCCCGCTCCAGCTTGATGCGATAGCACTACTAGACGGTGAACATTTGGAATTAATTTGAATGTGTGCCGTAATACCAAAAATGATGTATGAAAACTCAATGCTTTTCCATATATTTTTTTTACATTGAGAAACTTAACAATATAAGTCATGTTAAGAAATAAACAATATTAAAAATATTACCTACCTGTCTTAATATAGAACCGATGAGATGAAAACGTCTTGTTTAACGTGAGTTATTCAATTGGTTTACAATTCGTTTTGGATAAGTATTTTGCAAAACAAATCAAATTAAAACCTAGGTTAATATTGTCTTGTTCCGAAAAACAGCATACAAAGGTGGAAATGTGCTCAAACTGAAAATGATTTTGGTATTACGTTTGTATGGAGAATTCATCGTCCGCCGGCCCCTTAACACTTGTTTAACCCTTAACCACCTGACATACGTCTCTCAGACGCAAGGAAATTAAAAACGTTAATATTTTGGCGCGCAAAACACGTATCAACTTGCACGTCCCTATACCTTCCCGCCGCGTCCCTCAGTGCCGCCCAAGCGCTCGTCGAGGTCGGAGGTGCGCGTGTTTGTCACTGGTAAGTAAAAAATTCTCGTGTTCCGTCTGTGAGACGTATGGTAGGTGGTTACGTGACTTTTATGAAATTGTGTTTTTATTCTGTTTCAGTTGAAAATGGCTTCTAGTGATAGTGTTATTGAGCGTTGGTTAGAACAAGATCAATCTGACGACGAAAACCTACCAAATGATGAAGGCAGCGATGTCGATTTGGACATTGGCATACAGCATGTATTGCAGGATAGCTGCGAATCGAATTCTGAAGGTGAAGAATCAAATGCTGAGGAAAACCATGACATTATTGTATCTCAACCTCCGGTTTTACCTGCAGAGCAAGAATTTTCAGGACACAATACATGTGTTTTCAGTGCAAAAAGCCGATTTGTATCGAATGCTCCCAAAAAATATGCATTCACTGTCGGGAAAATCTATAAGATTGATGCTTTGCAATTTTGCAAAAGATAAATGATTATAATTAAAAAGTTTTGATTTTATTTTACTTACTGATTATTATATTTTTAAACAGAAAGAAATAAGTTCCTATGTCTTGTGATTATTTATGTAGATCTCGTTTTATGAATAAGAAATTTTTTACATTAGAATTAAGAGTTGTTCCAAACAAATTCAGATTTTAAGAAAATATGTTAATTTGTATGTGCCTGGTTTGCTTTAATAAAGAGCTTGATATGTATTTTAATTGATTTTAATTAAAAAACAAACCTTTCACGTTTAGGTTTTACATACGAAAGTTTTTGTACTCGCCCGTCTGTGAGACGTATGGTAGGTGGTTGTGTAACAAGATTAGGTGGTAGGTGGTAGAGGGTTAAAATGGAAAAAAATGTACGGCAAAAGTCTGTCTTAAATAATTCTACAAAAAAGTCCGCAACACCATATAGCTATCTTTTATATTGCTTTTTATGTTTTAAAAAGTATTTTTTCGACATTCTTACTATTTAAACAACAAAGTATCGAAATAAATTTATTGGCATAAGGACATCATAGAGATAAGTTGCCCTTTACAGTATGTCAATTTTATTGGTTGTTAGTTTCCGCGGATTGATGACGCTCTCGATTTGTCATTTCCTTTTTGTCAAGGTGCTGGAAAGTTTTGAATATCGTTGCGATTCTAATATGTAAATTTGTTTTTTACGGTTAAGAGTTATCAGACTTTTAATTTCGAAAGTGAGGAGCCTGTATGTCAGTGCGTGGTTACAACTGCACGGGTCGATTGAAGATTCAACTACGCTTGGCGAGGTCAGTCTGTGGATGGGTGGCTATTCATTACATATTATCGAGACTCCTCTTCGCTTTGGAAAGCTCTTTAAGGCGTTGGTCCCGGGTATCATTTGTAGATCTTCTACAGTAGTTACGGGTCGTCAGAAGCCCGAAAGTCTGTCTGTCCCAACCAGTCTTACGAAGGGGTGTTGCCCAGTAATTGGGTTGTGGAGGTCAGATAGGTAATCGCTCCATTTAAAATACTGGTATTAAGCTGCATCCGGTCAGACTGGAAGCCAACCTCAACATAGTTGGGAAAAGGCAAGGCAGACGAGTTGTTCAATTCAATTCGTATGTACTGTCGTTTTGTTGTAAGTATGTAAGTACACTCATGTTGCAAATAAATAAAAATAAATTAAATAAAAAATATTTATTTATTACTATTACATTCTTCCGGTTGCAATTTAATAAAGGGGAAATATTTGAATGTTTGTTTGTTATGGATAAACACAAAAACTTCACAAAGAGCCGATTAAAAAATCTTTCACTTAAAGAAATCTACATTATTATCGAGTAGCATAGGCTATATTTTATTTTCAAAACTATGCTATAAAGGGGGTGGAAAGAATGTTAACGTTCGAAAGGAAAAAATTACGAAATCCAAGCAGACGAAGTCACGGGCGAAAATGCAAGGCATGAATCAACGAGCGAGAAATTGCCACTCTGTTTTGTCAAGTTTCACTGTCATGCATGTGTCATGTCATTGTCGATCATAATTTACTATTTAGTCTGTACCTATCTGTATCCTAGCGAATAACCATCGCAGACCATTGTTGATGTTATTGAAAGAATTATTTTGTTGCTATTGCGTAAAGCAAACTTAAAATATTAAATGACCTTTTTTTTATAACGTATTCGTATGTAGTATAAATGTACTTTCTAAAAACAAAACCATTTGATCAAAATCATGTACTAAGTTTAGAGGTTATATAAGTGGGTATTTGAGGTTATAATGCATGTTATGATGGTCTTAGGACAACGAAAATAAATAAAAACATGACAGAAACTGTATCAGACAGTGAAAAGGAAACTCCAGAAATAATAAAAAATAAAGAAGAGCTAGAACCGGAAGATAAGTGGGTGGTTAGTATCGTATTCTTATAAAAACATTTTAAAATACTAACGGTAGACGGGTCGAAGCGAAGAACATCGCTTTAGCCAACCCTATACCTATTACTATACTCTTTGACCACACCACAAAATACGTGGTCGCAGAGTCGTGGAGTTGAGGTAGATAGCCTCACTACTATATATTTTTTTAAATTTGTATTATTTTTATCCTTTTCAACTCCAACATACATAGGACACGATCGTCTACCGCCAAGCTGTAGTAATGTTACATAGAATACAGTTAAATTTTGAGCTTTTACTGATGTTGTGGCGCTGAGGGCACTTTGAAGAAGGTAAGGGTCTGTACTCAGTTAGCTAATGGGCATAACTAGTTCTTAGTGTCTTCTGTCTGAATCTGGGTCAGTGGTGAATTGGATTATTGCAAATTGTAAGGTCCTAAGTCATGGGCTCAATTCCCAGGTTGGATACTGTAAAGAAAAATAAGTATCTGTTGAAAAAATAGAGTAGGTAGGTAGCTGGTTGATGCAGTGTGGCAATAAGATTGCCGCCTCTTGCATAGTACTTATAATTAATGCAAAAATTAACAGTAGAAAATATAAAGTACTTTTTTTTAATAACAGTAAGTTACACTTAACATATTTTGGTGTATTTTTTTTAATTTTTTCTATTATTTATTTCAGATAAGGGAATGTGAGCTGTACAAGGATGAATATAAAGACTGCACAAGCTTCAAAGGCCGGTTCCAGCAGTATTTTGTCTATGGTGATACTCTGGACTGCAACCAGTGGAAGAAAGACTATGACAATTGCTGCAAATGGGAAGATAAGAGGGACATAAAGGCTGCAGTATGTATAATCTATTCAAGGGGAACCCCTTCTTAATATGTAATCTGGGTAACAAGTTGCAGGAAAATTTAAAGAAAAGATCAAACTTCTCTGTATGTCAAGAGATCATGCTGTGGATGCAGTGGTGCTATGTAATTTTTAGTTAGTGTTGCCTTACCAAAAATTTAATACAAATTGAGCAAGTGCCCAGTAAAGTTTTTGCAAACCACCTTAGAATACTATATATATTAAAATGTTATTCTATTTATTTACAGGAAGCTTTAATAGCAAGTGAAAAAGGAAGAAGAATGGAAAGACTAAGGGCCCATTATAGAAATGACATCTGGAAAAAACGAGATTCACCACCGGCAGACTGGGACAAACCATTGCCAGAGTGGATGCAAAAAAGAGATGAAAACACCTACCTGGCACAAAAAGCTAAAGAACTGAGAGAGGGAAAAGTGGATGATGACAAAAAGTCTTGTTCAATAATGTGACCACAGTATCTATTATCATCAAATCATTATGTAGTTAATTTATGAAATAGCTTTAGTTAATAAAATTAAGTTGTTACAATGTTAAATCAGTTATTTCATTTATAATCTTGAATGCATACCCATTATTATTTGGACCTTTGGGGGTATGAGGAACAGGGAGTAAAACTTCATCCTCCATAGATAAGGGAGGATTCTCCGACCAGACGGGTGTTGTGTCTGGTGGGCCACAGCCCTGAATCAGAATCGAGTGTTTATTTGTGAAACATAGGGTATTTACATAAAGATCTTAGGTTATTATATGTGCGCTATGTTTTGCCGTGAAGGCGTACAAATATAGAAATAAAAACGAAAATAATTAAACTACTGACATTAAAAGAAAACAAAATTGAACTCTAAAATGAGAAAAGAAACCATTTTAAAATAACTTTATAAAATGTATTATTAAAAAGAACTTAATAAAGAAACGACAACCAACGGTTGTTGTCTGGTTCTTGTATCAATCGCGTGAACAATATTAATATCGCGATGTACGATATGTCAGATTTAGTTCGTATGTGGGGAGATAAATATTGCTACATACCCAAGGAGTGACTGGATACATAAGAGACACAATGTCGTCCTGAGGCCCAATACTGTCACTGCTATGTGTCGCTTAGCTTTCTTCAAAGAAATTAAAGGATTTTCTCGTCACAGAAATCCATCTAACTAATGTAGCTGAACCTGGAGATGGATGCTTGGGTAAATGTATAAATGTGTCACATAAGTTGAGAGCTAATACCCAACTGAGTATTAGCTCCCAAATTAAATTTGTAGAAGATGCCCCAAAGATTTGCCGCAGCACATATAGGCGAAGATGAGTAGCTTCGACAGTTCGGAATAGTGATTTTGTCATGGTGCTCCTGGTAACCTGGTTCTTAATCAGAATGGGTGGAATCAACCTCTGCAAGAAACTGTTGGACGCCAAAGGGAAGACGTCGGGAGACGAGAAAATCACTCCAGAATAAACTTCTCATCATTCTAAGATCTTTTAGAATAAGAAAGAAGACCTCACACTAAGTCTAATTAAAGTGAATTTTCTTGCCACATATAGATATCTAATTATTCTTAAGCACAAGTAAGCAGGTAACTAGCATAAGTTATCGTTAGTCTATCGTTAAGAAGTTAATACTAAGCATATCGGTTAACTTTCTTTTTTATTTTTATCAGGGGGCAGCATACAAATAGGTAAAACAAGATAATAATTGTTCCCCACTAAGCGATTGGAAAAAGCTATCAATTACTCCTGACCTAGCAACTGACTTATTATCAGTTAGATAAGACGTAGCAGTGCCTTTAATTGTTCACAAACATGATAAAATTTGTTTACTGCATATCTCGCCATTTAAATGTAATATAAGTAAGTATTATAAGATAGACTGTAGTGAGAGAAGCACAAATGAGCCGTGTATTGTGTCGGAGTGTGTTGTCCCTGCGACTGATAAGAGTGCCGATGGCTCGCAACGCGTCTTCCTATCTCATTGACGATCCAAAATATTCCTTTCTGAAAGAGTTGGGACTGCAAGAGAAAAATGTAGGTGTGTTCAACGGTAAATGGGAGGCCAACGGCCAGGTGAGTTTATAACAAAATATTTGGTACTTACCTACGATAAGACAATTGAACGTCGTCTCGTCCAATGTTAACCTACGAGTTATTACCTATCTTTTCATTTTAATTATAAACTAACTCGATTGAGTTCAATAAAATGATTTATTAGTAATGTATTGTAATAAGTAGGTATATGTATGTAAACAGTAAAAATATAAAAAATATAAAATACCTAACAGGTTAAAAAATAAAGCCAGTAAAAAAAAAATACGTCATATAAAAAATCTTAAAATACGCAGTAGGTAGGTAGGTACAAAACAGAACAAAAGTAAGTAGGTACCTAAATAATTAGTAAATATAAGTAGTGATTACAAAAGGTCCCAGTTACTTTTTGCCATTTCCTATATCTTTGCTGCGCTCTGCACTATGCTCCGGCTAACTCCTCAGGCTCAGCTGGAGGTGTCGGCGGTAGCTTTTTATCTGGCCATAACTGCGCTATGATGTCACTTATTGAACTCAATTCTATAGTCCGCGTCTTAGGCGTGCTTGGGCCTGGAAACACCCAAGTTAACTCGTCTATTATATCCTCATCGAGTGGGACACGATCATCACCCAGTCGCTGTATGAAATTTTGGACAGGTACGGGTCTCGTGTACTTCTTGGCTAGAGCCATAAAATATTTCGCAATGTCCATTTTCTTCTGACCGAGATACTGAGCTCTTCGTAGAAGCAACACTCTAGGATCAGGCCCCACCACAGTCCAGTTTTGTAATACGGCGTCAAACTCACACATAAAGTCCTTGCGACGCTTCATACTTTTCACTCTTGCAAGTAGTTTGATGAACGGCTTCTGGACACAAACGCTATTCATCAATAATTTTTTGATTTTGATTTTAGGTGATAACATTTTCTCTAAAACGTTATAAGCATCTTGAGGTGTTAATGGATTGCTAGATAGATCAAATACTGTTAATTTATGAGCCGAAACCAAATCGGATCTTATTATTTCTATCGCTTCCTTCTGCAACTTGTTGTTGCTTAAATCTAATACCATCAGTGTGGGGATCAGCAGGACATTTTGAATCGCTTTAGCCACACGCTCTCCCTCTAGAGAATTAAAAGATAAATTTAATTCTTGTAAGCATAAGCTTAATGCCAAACTGTTCAGCATTTTAATAGTCGTCGGTACATGAAAGAATTTATTCCACGAGAGGTCGAGATGTGTAAAACAGTTTTTCCACTCCCAAATATCTGCAAAAGCAAGAGCGGTCTGTTTACCGAGATTATTCCTTCCTAAATTCACTCGGTTGACGGTGGCGCCATCAGTTATCTGTTTAGCAAAGTGTAATCCACCGGCATCTCCGAGGTTATTGTTTCGAATACTTAAGTATTCCAAACTTCGGTTGTGTCGTAATTCATTTCCTAACCGAAGCATACCCGAAGCGCCTATTCGACAACCGTCTAAAATCAATTCTCTTAATGTGTTATTAATGCCTAGCATTTGACCAAGATGGTAACAGGCATCGTCGTTGAGGAAATTAGAAGTGAGATCGAAACGGGATACAATTACGTTGTATTTCAGAGCTTTAGCCATGGCCCGAACACCTTGTTGGTTGACACCATAGTATCTTAAATTTATTTCGGTGTTGAGTAGGTTTTTATGAAATTTCCTCACTGGGCAAACATTCATTTCTTCACATACTTGTAAATACAGAGTCTGGCCGTCGTCAGGTAAATTAACTGGGTACTTTGTCAAAAATAAAGCGTCTTTTATACCAGGATCAGGAACGCTTGGGAACTTGTAATAATCATGTTTTAAAATTGAGCTATTCGACATTTTGATGGATTTAGCACATACTTCTCCACTTCCTGGACTGTATAATCCTTCATCATAAAGACCTTTCTTTTTATTTTCCTTTCTAATGAATACTTCTAATGATGACCATTCACTCATCGGTTCCTCTACAGAACTTTGTTCATCTGGTGCTAAATATTCAAAATCAACCAAATCCTCTTCAGTTGCTTCCTTACTTGCTTCCGACATGGTACCCACCTACCTTTATAAAGAAAAAGTATAAAAATTGTAAAAATATCTAGAAAAAATATTAAAAATGTAAACCTCTAAAAATCTATGTCAGAATGACATGAAATGACGGTTTGGATGACCAGATCATAAAAGAATATAATTATGCAGATTTTAGAGGATCTCTCAGAAAGTATCACCCTCTTTGGTGCAGCACAAAAATGGATCGTTATAGCCGTGTTCGCTGTTACCTAATTTCTTCAGTGGAGTAAGAGCGGTGGTTGGTAGTTTGTTTTTGACTTTTTGAGCACGATTTGGATAAGACTCACGCGAGTATCTATATCTAAACCTCAGTGGTGTGGTGGTTAGATGAAGGTTCCTATGATTATTGATATTGAGGGTCTAAAGAAAAAGATAATTCGTACTTATTTTACTAGGCGTCTGGATCAGGTGTGTGAAAATTATGAGACAAATTACTTTGAGCGGATTGACCTTATGATCTGCATAAGGTCGGTTGCGACATCTTAGGTTCGTTTATGCATTTGGGTAGGGCAGGTTTTTACCTTTACTTTTATGTTCTTGTACAAATACGGGTATCGACCGGTTAAGCAGTAAACAGCCTTATAGTGCTGAACTGCGAGTGGCCCTAACTAAAAAAAAAAAAAAAAAGACAAACATAGTTAAGAATAGTGACAATACAGTTAACACATAACTATGTAATGTAAACTACGTATGTAATTAGGTATATGAATATGTCAAGATAACTCCCAATTAAGCGAGTAAACAAACATTGCGTCATTTATGATAAATCTGAAATTATTGTCGGTAGTTACCAACATTTGTGTGCGCTGTAGGCTATGTCGGCGGGTGTGCAACTAGAGAGCCAGTTTGAGACAGTCGTAGGCATGTGGTAGGAAGGACGTCGACGAATTTTTTTGCAACGATTCAGTATTGCGCTCTGCATCGCTACTTCTGGCCGTTTGTCGCATAAGCAACGCGCGACTGAAGCGATACAATCGTACCTACTATTCAGCATCGCTTCTTTATCGGTGTAAACGCGTGACTGTTTTGAGTGACATCAACATAAATGAAAGGAAAGAACTCGAATTTTAGTCCACACAACAAAAATACGAGTTCACTTAGATACTTTCTTACATCCAATGATATCAGGAATGAGGAGAACGTTTCTCATCATTCTATTAACCCTTTTGCTGCCCAGTTCAAAAATACGATTTAACTGCAAGTTAAATCGTATTTTTGAACTCATAATGTTTGGCAAATTACATAATGCGTAGGTACATGATAGGGGGTGATGGGCATGTTTACATCTCATCTATAGCTTTTTACATGTAGGACGACTCGGGAAGCGAGTTCTGGGACATGAACAATCTCTTTTTGACCCGGGAGCCAGGTGCTGGGCACTAAAAGTGTTAAACTACATACTACATACTATGATAACCTAACTACTAGTTCACTTACCTGCATTTACATTGACTAAGTTAATTATATATTTTCGCAATGAGAACCTAAACTACCACTACTACTACTACTGAGTACTACTACTACTACTAGGTACCTACCTAAACTTAGCCAATCTGAGACGAGGTGTACAGTTTTCGAGCACACTTCTCTCGCTCTCAAATCCTTGGTTCTCCTAGTACTTAGGTACGTAAATATAGTAGGTCGGTAACTTCACAATAAGGCTGTGAATGTGTAGACATCCACGCAGCCATTGTCGCTCACAAACTGAAGATCAGGGTGTATGCAGACTTTATGAAGGTAATATGTAAAAGGTTTCAATATCGGTCCTGTAGTTAGGACTAACTTTCGTGTAAAACATACCTACCTTTGAAAATCTTTAGTACAAGTTAGGGAAAATAGAGGGGGGGGGCATTGTCTATTTGCTCGCAACCCCGCAAATATTTAACTTCACAGACTTAACGACAGCTTTATTTCTGACTCTTAGATAATCAAGTCATTCAGCCCTGCCAATGGTAAGATCATAGCCGAAGTGCAGGCAGCCAGCCCAGCTGATTACGAGGCTTGTGCCAGCGCGGCTCAGGAGGCATGGCATACGTGGGCGGAGCTCCCTGCGCCGGCCAGAGGAGAGATTGTCAGGCAGATAGGAGATGCCCTCAGGGAGAAACTGCAGCCTCTTGGACAGCTTGTGTCATTGGAAATGGGTAAGCTAAAGCCACACATCACTGAGTTTTTGGCTCTCTCCTAGGTATCTCGTATTAACTATGAAAATAGCACATTAAGTCATACCGTTGTTAAAGTATTAGACAGTCAACAAGGATCTGATTCCATGTTCTAACTGTAGATATATTAGGTGCCTCTGATTTTACTATTCGTAAGAACGTTTGGCATCGCCACTGTTGGAAGTTATTTTATATCAGTCAACTGAATAATTTTAAGTATGTATAGGCAATCAGTGCTTGATTGAGTTTGTTGACTCGAATACTATCTTAGACAAAGTTGATAACAGTTTACCTACATTTTAATGATAATATATAATATACGTATATTATTTGTTATTACATATCCCACTATCTGATACCTAAGGAACGAAGCGTAGTTAGGTAACTAACATTTAACCGATGCGTTACTACCTCATGTGAGAATCGAACGTTAGGCTTTGCTGTAACTATTCACAGACGAGTAGTTACATCCATCATGATCTTAAAGGGATTTCATTGGTAAGTACCTATAGATTGATAGGTATTATATTTTTTAGAACAAGAAAATAAACCATCATGGCTGCTTTTTATGGTATGGCACTCTATAAATTACTAGACTCATCTCTCCCCGCAGAGGCCTATTATAAAATAATGTAACTCGACTGCTATATCCTCCTCCATAGGTAAAATCCTCCCCGAAGCGATTGGTGAGGTGGTGGAGTACATCCACGTGTGCGACTTAGCCCTGGGCCTGTCTCGAACGCTACCTGGCACCATCTTCCCGTCGGAGCGGCCAGGACACGTTCTCATTGAGAAGTGGAACCCTCTCGGCGCTATTGGCATCATCACTGCCTTCAACTTCCCCGTTGCCGTGTTCGGCTGGAATAGCGCTATTGCTATGGTAAGAAGTAGATGATTTCATCTCTTAATCTATTGAAAGTAGAATAAGTACTCATCTACATATGTTCAGCGTTTACAGCTAAGTTTATGATCATACCTAAATAATTGAAAACCCTATTCACACATTTTGATAAATATCGGTACAACCAGAAAGCAACTACGAAAAAACCCAAGTGTTATTTAACATTTTATCGTTAATGTACACAAGGTCGCAACTCGCAAGATGGTGATTTGATAGTCTTATCTTAAATAGACCAAATAAGCAAAAGTACCTAGCCTTATTAAAAATAGCATGCCGTAGTTATGAGGGAATCGGAATGTAAAAAATATTTTCCGAGCCGTTTAGAAGTTGGACATTTCCCATTAACATTTCTTCCACCATAATACATCACAACTTTCCCATTTGAATCCAGTGTGCTTAAGACCCAAATTCTTTCAGGTCTGTGGTGACGTAAGCGTATGGAAGCCATCAGACACCACTCCTTTAATCGCCGTTGCCGTCACCAAGATCGTAGAGGGCGTGCTAGAGAAGAACAACATCCCCGGCGCTGTTGCCGCTCTGTGCGTCGGTGGCAAAGACATCGGAGAGAAGATTGTCAAAGATGAGAGGATGAAGCTAGTCTCCTTCACTGGGAGTACAGCTGTTGGACAACAGGTAAGGCCTTTTAAGCTGTAACTAATAAAATACTATAAATAAATTTAAGTAATAGGTGATAGGACTTTTTCGCCTATTAGTTAAATTTAAATGTTTTTAGGAGTGTAGATTTGGAATGAGGCAGGCTAGCAGCTGTCACCTTTACATCTCCAGTAGCTTGTGACGAGCTAGAGTAAAAACAAGAAAAAGGTTTGCTCTTATCAATCCCTTCTTTATTTGTAACGTTTAATAGGGGGCGGAACTTGCTATCAACCGGACACAAATCTTGACTCCAGTAGTACCAGGACCTCAGCCTCAGCAGTAGTGATTGCCACCACCAGACTGACGAGTATTTCGCGGTAGTCATACCAGACACTGCTACAAAAACTAATTCCATTCTTACTTACAGGTCGGCGTAGAAGTCCAGCGACGTTTCGGGCGCCACCTGTTGGAGCTCGGAGGAAACAACGCCATCATAGTTAACGAGGACGCTAACCTTGACTTGTTGTTGAACGCCGCGCTGTTCGCGTGCGCGGGCACCGCGGGACAGCGATGCACCACTACTAGAAGACTGTTTATTCATAAGAAGGTAAGATATATGGAGTAGTAACTGCGCAATATGATAGGTCTCATTTTAGACTAAAGACTCGTCGCGACGATCGCTGCTAAACCTCCTCACCTGCCTGCCATTTCCCAACTATGTTGAGGTCGACTTCCAGCAGACTAACCCAATGTGTTACATGAAGCGACTATCTAACCTCCAGAATCCAGTAACTGGATAACATGATACCCTTTGGTAAGACTGGTTGTTAGATTTTCGGGCTACTGACTACCCGTAACGACTGTTAAAGATCTAATAGTGACAGCTAGGATCAACGTAAAGACTGTTAAAGATGTGAGAATGACACCAAAGACCAACTGCTCTACGTGTTTTCCGAGGAACGGCACGGCGTGGTTTTTAATATTTGTGGCCGTGACCGTGGCTTGGTGGATTGAGAACCACTCCATATCACTGAGAGATCGCCCGTTTGTGGTTCATTGTTAAGCATGCATAGATTCATCGAATAGACAAATCATTTATTCTAAAGTTGTAATATTTGTAGCGTTACTGACTTTCTATACGTAGAGAATGTGGCAAGACGGCACGATAAACGTTAAAAAACTTCGCAGGTATACAGCCAGGTCGTGGCTCGTCTGTCCAAGGCCTTCGCTGGCGTGGTCAGCAAGATCGGCGACCCCCTGCTCTCCGAGACCCTGATCGGTCCTCTCCATACGCCTGCTGCTGTCGAGGCTTACAAGAAGACTGTGGCTGAGATCGTTAAGCAAGGAGGCAAGATCGAGTTTGGAGGAAAGGTATGAACAATGAGCACCTGCTAAAATAATAGTAAATTAAATGAATATGAGCGCTGAAAGTTTTTATACCTAATTGGGTTAACGTTACTTGGCGAGAATATGACACAACATGACGACACGGTTGGCGCAAAGGCTGAGCGATTGGCTGCTGTGCTGCGTGTCGCGGGTTCGATCCTCGCACGGAACAAATATTTGTATGGCCTATAGGTAGTTGTTCCGGGTCTGGCTGTTTGTGTATGTGAGTTTAAATGTTTGTAAACGCACTAATGATACAGGAGACATTCCTAGTGTGGGGCAACGTTTTACTATTAAAAACTATGAATTCACAACCCAAATCCAATATTTTCTCCAGGTAATAGAACGTGAAGGCTACTTCGTGGAGCCGACCATCGTCACAGGCCTGCCCCACGACTCCACCTTGGTGAAGACCGAATGCTTCGCCCCCATCGTTTACTGCATCGAGATCCCAGACCTGACCACCGGCATCAAGTACAACAATGAAGTAGAACAGGGTCTGTCTTCCAGTCTGTTCACCGAAAACCTTGGAGATGTATTTAAGGTACGTTCTAGGTTTAAATTACTATAGTTAAAAAAAGACGATTATATGCCATGAATAATAGGTAATTGAGAATTAATTGAAGGAGAAATATTAACCAATAATCCACTGGAGCGAAACGGACATTTTATGCAATTCCATTGGTTATAATTTCTCCGTTTCACCGCTCCGCAGCCTCGCTCCGTTCCGGTCGATCGTGACTTTAATCATGGATCATTACAAAATTTTGCTCATTTCTACAGTGGATCGGCCCCCACGGCTCAGACTGCGGCATAGTGAACGTGAATATCCCGACCAACGGCGCAGAGGTTGGTGGCGCCTTCGGAGGTGAGAAGGCCACCGGCGGCGGCCGGGAATGCGGCTCAGACTCCTGGAAGAACTACATGCGACGCTCTACCGTCACCATCAACTACTCCGGAACCATCAAACTGGCACAAAACATCAAGTTCGGAGACGAATAGAGAGATATATGATATGCTAGAGTAGCCATTACGAAAAAAAAAACTATTTATAAGGAGTAATTAATTTCAAGTAATTTTGTAAATGTATGTACACAGTATTTAATTTGCTAAATATCAATGTGTTGCGGAGTTTTCATACCGTTAATTGCATAAAAATAATGAGGCTTTGTATGATACTGTAAGACTGACGAATTTAATAAAAAATAAAATACTTATTTGAAATCATTTGATAAGTTTATTTGTCAGTCCATCTTTACTTTTAATAAGTTTAAAAATTTACATTTCATCTTACATAGACATTTCATACATAATATACAGACTACATGGTACGATATTCTGTACACAACAATTAAAATTGTTTTGGGGGTGAAAAAATAAATAAGAAAAAATAAATTGTTAATTACACTATTTCACTACACATTCAAATTAATGCTTTTAATTTAGAAGGAAGAAAAGGTTGTATTCCTTATAAATACATAAAACATTGTACAAAATAATATGAACAGCATACAGTTGGCAGTACATTTGGTATGCCTGAATCCATTTCCAGTCTTATAACTAATTAACTTAATGTGGATGGTATACTCGCCATATATCAACAGCTATGTCCATAGAATGTTGCTTGTGGAATCTATAAGTAGCCGGAAGATGATATTTCATCTCAGCAATGACGCTGCCTTTCATCCCCCATTCTTTAACCTTCTTTTGTATATGCATTCTGTAAATTAGATACTAAATAAGTATAACAAATGAAGAGTAATTAATTAATACTCGGATAAAACGACGTTTTCTAAAAATGAAATCTAGCTAGATCAATTCATCGCCCCCGAAACCCCCTGCATACTAAATTTCATATACATATCGCACACCACATACATATCGCACACCTAGATCAAAACTGAGACAACTAAAAAAATAAAGATTTTCAATGCTTTGATGAAAAAAACGTATTTCTTATTGTTTTTGTCAGTAAAGTTATGAAACAGGACCTTAAACAGGTCATTAACATGTTGTAGAATATAAGTGTATTTTAACTGGACTGTGAATCAATACTTTTTATTGATACCCTGAATTATACCTTGAATTTTGAGTTGTCGCAGGTTTTGATCTAGCAGTGTGATATGTACAATACACATGTATGATACATATGTAGCGATTCTTGTATATATTTATGTGTTTATAAATATATACAAGAATTGCTTGTTTAAAGGTATGATAGTTGTTGCATGTCACGAGCATCAATCATTGCAATTTAAATCAACATAAAAGTCATGCTCATCATACACACATTACACTATACAGGACAAATACCTTGTGGAGGACTTGTGCAATGAGTAGACACTATCATAGCTGAGGTGAGTGCCCATGCGGAGAAACTTCATGTCAATGCCAGTATTGTTCTTTGTGCCAAATGGTGGGTTCATTAACACTGTATCAAAGTAACCCTGCCATCTGAAAACATAAAAATGAAAATTTTATAAACTGATTGTACAGACACCAGCACATCAAGCTATCCCAAACATGTCAAATTTTCCTAATTGGACATGAACCTTATTTTTTTGTAATAAATTTAAAAGCATACATGTTTCATAGGGGAGAATATAAATAAAAGGTAAAAGAACTATGAAACTTTTCATGTATTTGGCCCAAGGGGTACTACATACAATAACTACACTTCTAATATTATCATCAGCTCAAAGTTAACAGAATATAAAATAACATCGCGCCTGTAATCCCCGAAGGGTTAGGCATAGGTGAACCTTTAGTACACCAACATTTCGCTAGTTATGTTTAAGTAACAGGGGGCGAGGCTATTGGCAGTAATTGGGCACAAATCAGGCTTCAAGCTGCTACTGATAAATTCCAGACAGAAAATCCCAGGACCTCATGCTCAGCAGTAGTGCTTACAACCGCTAGACCAACAAGGCAGTCCAAGATCAAAGATTTAGGTCTATATTTTGGAATAATGACAAGCATGAATTAAAAGCCAAAACAAATAGATTTCACACTAATTAAGTAGCCTGCTAAATGAATATTCATGAACGGGCTTGGTTTTAGAAAACAAGCTTCAATATCAATCACCTGCACACTCTCGAATCCAGAAAGTCACACTGTACAGCATCAATGTTGGTCACCTCCATTTCCTCTACGTTTTCCTTAAACACCTCTAGCGCATCGTTGTCTATATCGACAGCCGTCACTACACTAGCGCCCAGTAACGCCGCACCGATACCCCAGATGCCTGGTCCGCAGCCAGCGTCGAGCACAGTGCAGTTTTCTATGGATTCAAATTGTGTCTGTAACAAATGAAAATCAAAATCATAAATATAACAAAGGAGTTTTACTTTATGAGGAATGATATGAAATACAAATATGACACAAAACGTACCAACTTGACTCAATTTAAATATTGTTGTAATATAATTTTAACATTTATAGAACAAACTTTTTTATAGAAGTGGAGCTAAGTTTTGCCAAACTAATCTTTGAAAGACCATGAGTGTCCAAGTACAGGGCCAGCAGTCTAAACCCATCCAATTGCGCAGGGGAGTGAGACAGGGGGATGTTATATCCCCGAAACTGTTCACAAGCGCGTTGGAAGATATGTTTAAGAAACTGGACTGGAAAGGAAAGGGCATCAACATAAACGGCGACTACATCTCACACCTACGATTCGCAGATGACATAGTCTTAATGGCGGAGTTGCTAGAGGAGCTGAACCAGATGCTGGACGGCCTAGCTTCAGCCTCGCGACGTATCGGTCTTGGCATGAATTTGGATAAAACCAAAGTCATGATCAATGGCCACATTGATCCAATACCGGTCGTCGTACATGGCCACCTTCTCGAAATCGTTTCCGAATACACTTACCTCGGGCAGATTCTGCAGTTAGGTAAAAAAAAATTCGAGGAGGCAAGAGGAGGATCCAGCTGGGCTGGGCAGCGTTAGGGAAACTGCGCCGAGTCTTCTCGTCATCCATACCACAATGCTTAAAAACGAAAGTTTTTAATCAGTGCTTCCTACCCGTCATGACCTACGGAGCCGAGACATGGACACTCACGGTAGGGTTGGTCCACCAATTCAAAGTCGCTCAGCGAGCTATGGAGAGAGCTATGCTCAGAGTTTCTCTGAAGGATAGGATTCGAAACGAATACATCCGACAGAGAACCAAAGTTATCGACATAGCTCAAAGAATTAGCAAGTTGAAGTGGCAGTGGGCTGGCCATATTTCGCGAAGAACCGACAACCGCTGGGGTAAACGTGTTCTTGAGTGGAGACCGCGACTCGGCAAACGTAGTGTAGGACGCCCTCTGACCAGGTGGGATGACGATCTGCGAAAGACTGCAGGCAGATGCTGGATGCGGCAAGCTGAAGACAGGGCGCTATGGCGCTCATTAGGAGAGGGCTATGTCCAGCAGTGGACTAGTATAGCCTGATGATGATGATGAATCTTTGAAAGATATATGGTTAAACTAAATTATAAAAAGGAAAAATTTGTTTGTTGTTTGTAATGGATAAACTCAAAAATCTTTTAGAGGTTAATATACCGGTTGTAACTTTACTCTGCGTTAAATAATAATGGGGTTAATATATAACTATTAACCTGGATCGTGTAAAGAGCAGTAGCTGCTAGATGGGCTGGTGTCTCATATTGTTCATATTGAACTTTTGGTTTTTCAAACCCATTTAAGCTCTCCAAATGTCCTTGTAATGTCTTCAACTTCATCACAGCCGACATGGCTGCTGCATTCACTTGTTATCAAATCTGGGTAGAACAGGAAGAATCTGATTTCCAAATGATGAGTCTTGTGAAACAAAGTAGCCACAAGATGTGGCATTAGCGTGTTGTAATGCTGCTCTGTGACTTGTGTTCACTATGTTTGCTTCAGGCAGTTGAGGAAATCCCTAGAAACAGAATTGTATTACTGATAGTGTAACACGCAATGGCTTAACATAATCTTTTAATTTGGTATGTCTAATTTAATAGGGAACATGTAAAAGTGTATTATTAAAATATTCCTAAATGTGTTACGACAGTCAAATATTGTTTATTCTAGGCAGAAAATATGCCATGGTCAGAGTTATCTCAGTCTTATTGTTTTATTTAAAATGGACGTGTACTTACAGCAGTACCAGAAACTGGAGGAATGGAGCACATAGGCAGCTGGCTGACAGGGTTTGGCTGCGTCAGAGATATAGAGGTAGTGGTCAGAGGAGCAACAGCACCTTGCTTGAGAAGCATCTGTTTCTTCAACTGTAATTCCTCTAATATCTTCCTGTTTGTCAGTTCTAGAAACAAATAAGTTGTTTAAGTTTCGAGAGACAATTCATAAGATCGAATTGGTAGAGCTCAGTACGATAGTATATTAATTAAAAAATCTAACCTCTTTGTGCGTTAGGCTGAGGAAACGCCATCTAATATCCTGCTGATGAAGATTTGTACGTGGACATAGACATAAATTGATTAGTATAGATGCCTGAAATTAATTGGCATGACCTAATTTCAGCAAAATTAGGCTAAACTGAAAAATGAAACAAAGTTTACGTTTACAAAATATTACGATTCTTGGTTCATCTTAAGTTTGACAATGACAATGACTTTGACACAAGCACATGCAGTCAATATCTCTTTGACAGCAACTACAAGTATAAGGCAATGGAGTGAAACGAAACGGAAAATCGATTAATTTTCAAAACACATTTAGAAAAGTATATAAAGTAAAATAATAAAATCAGTGACATTACACAGTTTAATGACATTATAATTTATATAAAGAAGAAGACTATGAAACCGTACTCTGATTTATTTTATTTCAATAGCCAGCTGACCGCACCCCGCTGACCATTCAAACTGACCGGAACTGGTGTCATGTCTGCCAACTATCCACATCCGGTAAAAATCGTATTTTCCGCAATTACCGGTTATGAGGTAAATGAGAACTTATTGACCAGCCCATACCATGGTGGGCTACAAATAAAAAATCCCTTTTAACAAAACACCTTCCGATTAATGTTAAAAATCCTAGGATTATTTTATGCATCCAATAATATTAATTTGATTACATTTTCATCTAAAAGTGATTCCTTGATTACATAGGGGTCATTCAACTCGCCCGTCTGTTCGACACAGACAACGTGCTTTTGCCACAACTACATTTGTTACACAATCCCCTGCTTTCACAACCCCGAAATACCCCATACTCATGGAGCAATTTGCTTCGTTTAAATCATCAATATTCTTCTAGGTATGGTTGCGGTTGGAATCCGGGAACTAGGTTTGATTACTAATCCAATGACTCAGTTGACACAATTACTTTTTTAGGTCTAACTCAGAAGGTTAGTCGCAACTAGGTAAAAGTATTATGGTGTGTCAGCAACAGTCACTCAGCACCATCAACTCAGCTAATATGGGATAGACCACCATGTATGCCACTCTACTTTTAATCCCCCACGAAAAAGGGGTGTTAAAAGATTATTCTATAGCGTTGTTAGGTAGGTAATAGGTTAGATAAATTAGAAAACAAGGATTGATTTTATATAAAAGCATTTATTTTAAAACAATGTAGGTAATAATATACTTTCTGATTCTTGGCAAAACAGTCTCACATAAGCAAGTCAACATTTGGCCTCTCTTAAGAATAAACATAAGTCTAACATGCGCTGCCATAACTCACAAATGAATAAAACTGAAATATCAGATAAATAATATAAAAGGACAAATATAAAATTATTTTCGTACATCTACATTGCAGTTAGCATTGCATCTTGGTTGAGCAATCTTAGATTAATTTGTTTATTAACGTAAATTATTCTAAATAAAAGGGAACATTAACATTACTAGAATTGACTCACAATATTAGCATATATAAAAAAACCATCTACTGTACCTAATTAACAGTTTTCACAGACGCAGACATTACAGTCCACAATGAGTTTGTGGTTCAATATTGGTAAAATTCGATAATAAATGCACAACAAAAATATAATTTAAGTTGCCTTTGTCTTTTAAGTTTATAAAAATATATAACAATTTAGAAATAATTATAACAGTTTTTTTCTATAAACAATTTGGAATAATATTGCACAAGCTCAAAGCTAAATTATTATGTGCATTTTTTATAAATACTATAAATATAACAACAAACCAACACAACACTTCGTAACTCTAAATAATTAGGTTTTATGACTCGTCTTTAATGACACAATTTAGTTTAACCATCGACAACTACAATCGTTTACACATGGGAACAGCTATAGCTTGGTGGCTTTGGACGATCCTTATTATATTACATTTTAGAGCAAAATTCGATCTTGCCCGAATTCAGCCGCCACTGCACATATCATGAATGTGTTCCTACAACTAATGTAACTAATAGAAAAATAATATCACAGGCAAACGTGTCAATTTTATAAAAGTAAGAATTATTACACCTAGGCACAAAAGGCTTGGCATAAGTTATAGGTTGTAACTATTAGTAAACTAGTCCTACGACTGATTCTGATAGCTTAGAGTATTGACAGTTCTGATTATAGTTGTCGATCTAAATCCGTAATTTTAGTTTACAATGTGGTCAGTTTTACAACAAAGGACCGATTTTATAGTACCGTAGATCCGGCAATTTAATTTCCACCATTGCCCTAGATTTATTATATCATCAAAATGATACAGCTAAAGAGCTCCAGTGAGGAAATGTTCACTTTAATTATCATATTCTACAAGACTATAAACTAAGAACCATCAACCGCGAGAATAAAGCGACCACATTGTCCCTCACCACCACCATCACCGAGTGTTGGTTTGTTAGAAAATATTTTCACAGCACAAGAACAAACACATTCTGGACTAAATAAAATCTGAAAATGATAACAACATTTGTTTTTAAAGACTAGCACGTAATTTTGGCACAACGCTGTGTCCTCTCAGAGCACAGTGGCATCGATGTTGTTCTCTTTATATACAAAAGTTCAAAGATTTTTGCTCAGTGAAAACTAAGGGGCGAGTGGGCCGGACGCGGCCGGTGGCACGTGACGTCGCCACGCCACACGCGCGCCACAGTCGCCACAGTCGCTACACTGGCGACCTGCCGACCGCGTGCCGCCGCACTCTACATCATTACATCTTTAACGCTTATTAGGGTTTCACAAAGCTTACCACGACCGAGTATCAGGAACAATTTTATTTAGATTTCGATTATTATTTAACAATAGCAAGCAAAGAAAAAGTACATACTTTTAATAATATTTGTGCCCAATGTGTCATGTTCGATGTATCGTTTTAAATTTATTTATGAAACCCTAAATATAATAGTGACCGATTGTATCGTTCACATGATATGGACAGCTGCCATTACAATCATAAAATGCAAAATAATGTATATTAAAATTTAGTACAAAATTATCGTAAATAATTAAAAAAAACTTATTTGAGTAAATAAATTCTCTTGTTCCATTGCTCATTCAGTGCTATAAAGGTCAGAGTGTAAAAATAACTATTCACAGCTGCGTAAGTGCAGACGCTTGTTCATGTAAAAAGACATTACCCTGTCAGGTAGAGATTTATTGTTATTTTGATAATTTCAATTTTCTTTTTAAACAAATAACTTAAATAAACTATTTATCAAAACTAGTCTGGGGTGGAGTTAACGTATCCAGTGCTTGGCTTTACGATGGGCTACGTTTATTTTTACACCCTGCCTCATGAGTATTTTACCCCAACGACACTCTTAAATCCAAACAACAGTACATACCTAACACTTTCCCTGTATAAATATATTATAGTCTTGTAAAAGAAACCTTCGAAACCTCATAGGTCATTAACACTACGTGAGAAATTACACAAGAGCATTAGGATACAATATATTGCTACGAGTTAACTTATCATTTGGCACTAAATTAACATATTGCATCTCGAGCATTCGTCACAAATATATATACTTGCAAATCCTTTTAACTCTCAATTTATCATTTCTAAATTACAATTAAATTTTCATTTACTTCTCTAGTGATATAATTTTCATTGGGCCAAAAACTTCCATGTTTCTATGTGAATGTGTTATGAACTATAAACGAAATACAATTATTTCATATATTGAGCAATCTGTCCATTCCCTTCTCACTTTCAAATACCTACAGGTGTTTTAGTAACGGGAATGTGTGCTATACCAAACGTTAAAACACGAAATTAATAGACAAGACGCGTTCTCGGCAAGTAAAATTTGGCAAAATTGAGCATTAAGACTTTCAATTGGCATCGTAAAATATTACATAATAGTAAGATTTTACTACGTAGCACTGCGTGACTACTTATATATCCTAACTCTGGTAACTGTAACTTATTCATAGGTACACCAATCTCTTACAGTAAGTTGACTGCTAAAGATTTGCAGATAGTGTACTGTGTAGTGTGTACACGGCTCAGATCACAGGAACGGCAACTATTTGTACGTCGGCCACCATTACACCGCAGCGTGGCATGTTGCAGCAACAAGTGCCACGTTACATCTATCTCCAGTTCGATGCGACTCTGGCCGATCGACAGTGCATCGTATGACAGTCTACAAAATTACAAATAACAATCCCATGGTTTGTTCAATCCGACTAATCAACAATTTATATCAATCAGATTGCCACCGCGATAACCGTCGCGGGCCTCGCAACGTGTAACCTGCCTGTTCCTATGATCTGATGTCATATGATTATGTTATTTTTGTACAAGGTGTACAAAATAGTGAAAAAACTAAGTATTACAAATTGATATGACGTAAACGTGAGACTTTTATCATTATGAGAATTTAGTTATTGTTCAAAAGAACTATATATGACCGTGGACTTCTCAAGAGATCTTTCCAATTTACTAACTACATTTATAACAACTTGGTTAAAATAGTATTAAAAAATGAAATAAATCGTTCTTTATTACAAATAATAGTTATTGCTTTTTTGATATGATAATGCATCTGCGCACAGATGCATAGCTCGGCCGGGGCTGGCCGCCGAGCCGCCCGCGCGGTGGTGCGTGCGCGGACGGCGGACGGCGGGCGCGGCCAGTGGCGCTGTGCGCGCTCCGCGCCCGACCGCGCGGCCAGCCGGCTACTGATACCTCTTACGTCTCCTTATTATACAGATCGTCTGTACAATAGTATAATTACGTTATAACTCTTAAATGTATATTTTAAAAATATGACTGCTTTATATCCATCATGATCACAGCTCTCCAAAGACTTTACAATATCCAAACCTTGACGCTCCAAAATAAATTCTTTATTATCATTTACACCTATAAAACGAAATGACTATAATATCTATAAGATAGCTCTAAAAATTATGCCATTTTGATATATTTACTTTGCAATTGCAACGGTCCCTCGTACAGCACTTAAATGCCTCATATACAAATTTTAACGTAACGTTGAAAATGACTCGATTTATATTTAAACATAAAATATAGAAAGCAAAAATAAAACGACTGACTGATGTCTATAAAAAATTTTAGAAATAAAGCGGCAGTGTTTGCGAAAATTCGTGCAAATAGAATCTAACTACAAAACATGTCTTAGGAACCTGATAAATTATTGCTAGAGCTTCGGGCACGACTCCACTCCCCTTCCTTACAAACGACAATGTATCCCCGGCGCGGCCGGCAGATACATAACGAGATAAAATCTTATCAGTAGCCAATAGAAAAATATCACCTAAATAAATATGAATATTTTACACGGGCAACTCACCGCCGTCGTTCGTCGTCGCGACGCCGCGCAAATAAATATAAATCTTTCCAAACGATCGACGGGAGAACGTCCGCGACCGAGCCGGCGCGCGCGTCGACCGACGAACGCGCCTCGAGAGCGACGCCGAGCGACGAGTATCTTTATTTTCTCTTCTTTTTTGGTAAAAAATAACAAGATTATGAAATTGATATGCAACACCGTGTCGCGAGGCCATCACTGCGCCTCGCCGTCCGCGTCGTCCAGCGCGCCCCCTGCGCCCCCTGCGCCGCGCGAGTACTCGCCCGCGCCCCCCGTGCCTGCCGCACTGCCTCCGCCGCCTGGACCCTTCGAAGCCTCGCTTAAAATAAATAAAAACGCGGTGTTAACATCATACTGATAAAAATGATATAATATTTTAACTTATAGTAATGTTAATTTAAATACTAGGTCTCAAGACCTGATGGTTTCAAAGGGACACGCAACAGCACTAATGGTAACATAAATCAAAGTGGATCACGTCCAGCTGATTTTTAGATCTGATACTGATGGCTTTGTTTACTCCCAGACAGCATCAAAGTTTTAAAAAAGTCTACTTGCAAACGAGAAGCAGTATTCGCAACTAGATGAAAGCATCGTCAAAATCATGAGAGAAAACACCATCATAAACCTGGCACTACCCATTCTCGTGGACCATATACCGATACGCTGTTATATCCAAACTTGCTTAACAGAAATGATGTTGCAAAATACACACATAGTAGGTAATAGATTTAACTGCCTGGCTGCAAGTTATAAGCCCACAGGTGGCTCACACACACACAATGCTTTTTGACTGACTGTCTCGTTGGTGTAGTAGTCCCAAGCGCGACTGCTGAGCGTGAGCTCTTGGGTCCGATTCCCAGGTCGGGCTAAGTGTTATTGCGGACTTTTCTCATTAGCAGCCCGAGGCCTGGATTCGTGCCCGGTTGATGGCAATAGGCTCGCCCACTATTACATGGGACTTAAACATAACCAGCGAAATGTGGGTGTTACTATTAGTGCACCTCTGCCAACCCTTCGGGAAATATAGGCGTGATCATATGCTAGTTTTATAACTAAAATTCGCAACAGATGTTAACGTATTTCTGCCAAAAAAACACGATCAGGATATAAAGTTAACGTTGCTGGAATACTTACAAGTTGGAGTACGAGGAGCGCGCACTGCCGCCGGGTGCGTCCACGTCACAGGGCGGCGGCCGAGCGGCGGCACTCAGCAAGTAATTGGTCGAATCGCTGAAACAGTTCGACAGCCTGCTACAAATTGTATTACTGCCTCGAGTGGCGCGGTACAACAGTATTACAATAACATTTAGTAAAGAAGCCGTCGTGGCGGTAACTATAAATAAATCATGCTGGACAATCCACACAGCATCATCTAGCCCCAAGCTAAGCAGAGCTGTGTTATGGGTATTAGATGACTGATATACTTAATACAATACATTACATAGATAGACATTTTTATTATACATAGCAAATACCCAGAACACCCGGAACAAATATTTGTAGATCGTACAAACATTTGTCCCAAGGCGGGAATCGAACCCGCAACCTCCTGCGTCGCAGGCGGACACTCGCCCGCCGCGCCACATCGGTCGTCAAAAATAATTCACTTGTACCGGTTTTTTCATGCTCAAGATTTTTATTGATAACTATGTATATCAACGCTATCACATCTCTAGTAAGTACTCACAGATTGAAGGGGGTTGATGGACTTTCGAAAATCAAAAATTTATTTCAGAGCGTTTTTTTAAATTATGGATGCATACCCGAACAACTAAACGAACTAAATTGCATGTTTTTATAAATGATCTACGTAAGTGCTTAGTATCGTTACTTCATTATTTTGTTTCATATTTTTGTTGTTTGGTTTCAAAAACCTTTAAAAGAACTATCAATCGAATCACACTTTCCGATATTGGTCAGCAAATCGGTAATATCAAAGACAATTTAAAAAAAAATTGTTTAGTTTGTACCACATTCATAAAAACTAGTTCTACTTTAATTTGAACGCCGGCTCGTGTAAATAATTGATAATATATTTTTCTATCACATTATTGCCTTAGTTCAGAAAAAACAAAAGCAAAAAAAATGCCGTCTGCAATCAGTGTAATACGTAAAATAGACTATTCAATGACGTATGTCGAACCTTAAGTTAACCTAACTTTTAAAACAAAAACAATTGGTCTGTTTACAAGAACCAATACTGATTAAAAATATTCCTCTAGTCAATTAAAATAATGACGGTGCTACGCCCCATGATAGGAAGGTTATTCTTCGTAAGCGTATCGATGATAAAAGTGACTCAGACCAGACCCCATTTAAATGATCAGAGCACATTTTTCTCTTTTGTTTATCTGCTATCTTTCAGTGTACTATTATTTGTATCTAGTCTTAGATTCCCTGTCATGAGCCTTCAAATATAACCAATCAATCTTCTAATATTGATAGGTATAACATTATCAGCGTGTAATGAACAATTTCACTAACACTAAGAAGCAACTATGATTTTCAACGCTTGGCTCAGCGCTGGCAGTTGAAAACCCAACAGTGAAAGAACATTAAGGCATTAGTAAAAATGATTATGTGTCCCAATGCAGGGCGAAAGGCCTTTGCTCATAGTGTTTCGGTAATTGATTATATTGAAAAACAAAAACCTTTTTCATTGTAAATCATGCTACTTTAATTTCAGAGGGTCTTTTTGAGAGACTTTTTATTTAGTCATGACTAACTCCATATTATATCAACGAGTCATGTTTTATCATACAAAAGTTTTAAGTTGAAAGTCAAGGGGCCTGTACCGGCCCCCAGGCCCCACACTATCAGGCGCGCGGCGGCGTGCTATCTGAATGTTATGTTTAGCATCACCGCATAACGTACACACGGCTACATATCGAGCTATACAATTCCAGTTTATACTGATCTCTCATTGTATACGATTTCGATACATTGAGAGGTCAGCTTATATTGGAAAGGTATAGCTTGTTATGTAGCCGTGCGTACCAGCATGGCGAAAACATGTCAACACTGTCTCGTTAATAACATGATTCAACCGATATCATTATTTATTTGTTCGACGTAGTCTCTGATGTCATGTCGTAATGTAACTACTTATGGTGATAAGCATGGCACACATGGTTGAGCGATAACCTCTCGTACATTTCTTAAGATTATTAAAAATTCAAGTGTTTTTATCATCTACTACAGTAGGTACCTACAGACTGCTTCAGGTCAATATACCTATCATAGTGGGTGCGCAAATATTTTAGGAGATAATTATGAGTACAGAAATTACTGGTCCACACTTTTATACCAGTCACCGGTTCAAAAGGTTTGTTATGTTTATTTTTCGTCCGATTTTAAAATATATGTTTAAGCATATAGGTCGATTAATGTACGAATTGATAAATTACCGAGTGTATTTCTAACCCCCGACGCAAAAACGGTGTTATAAATTTGACGTGTCTTTAAGTGTTCATTGTCGCGCCGCATTATCTCAATATATCACGGGAAGCAAACAAAAAAAGATCAAGAAATCCTATAATTATTTGTGTAGTGTTATTAAATAAATTACTAAATAATAAAGCAAGCTTGCCTTGCAATCTCCATGTCCGCCTGTATTGATGCGGGGAGTCTGTTGAAAATGAAGACATCAGAAAACTATATAACATCGCAATCCACCTCGTGTCTATCTCTTATGACAGAGTATGTCACCTGATTACCAGGTAACATTAACTGGTAGTGTGGATAATTTCGTCAATAAAATATATATTAATATTAAAGACCTGTAAAAAAAAACCCTTTAATCGACCTCAAAAGAGGACTAGGAGGAATCTAGTGTAACTATAGGGCTGTATTTTGGAAATGTACTAGCAGAACAGTGCTGCCAGCACGATACGTGTCGTCAAAGCGTAAGTTCACCTGGCGGTCCTCATTCTGAGCGCGGCGCAGTTCTCCTTGCACTTGTAAGCTAGCACCTGCTTGATCCGGCTGACCTCCACGTCAGGGAAGTGCCGGCTGACGTACGAGATGAGAGCATGCACACGGCGCCGGTCCAACGGCGGCTTCGTAGGCCGGGACTCCTGGCCCGCCCGCGACCAGCGCTGCCCTGTCACCGAGCACGTTGCCAGCTCGATCGGCGAGAACAGCGCCGCTGCCAGCCCGCGCGTCACCTTCCGATAGTCACCCCACTTCACACCACGCAAGAGCTCCTCTCGAATCTCTACGCCCTCACCCAACTTTATCTAGAAGAAAGGACACAAAATATTAGCTATAATATCTTTAATACCACCCATTATATAAAACCAAAGCCTTCGCTATCAACAATTATCACAGCAACTTCTATCCCAAGTGTAAACGGCACTGTGTCCATAAGTACTGCTTTGGGAATCGAACTGATGTAAAAATATACGTTTTAGTTAAGATCTCATTCAAGCCGGGTTCTTTATTATGTTTTGTGAACTCACAAGTCTGGGTGCGGCGACGCTCCCTCGCTCGTTCTCCCGCTTGATGACGAAGGGCAAGGCGCGTCGGTGCTGCTCCAGCCACACGGCGTCAGGGACCGGACGATTGCGTCTACCGTCCCATCTCCCTACAGCTATACCACACGACACATGTTATAGGAACAACGGATACATCGCTGAATTCAACAAGGATGAATGAAAGTATGCTGATAGATTGCAGTCTCGTTAGGAAGACAGACTTCTGATAAATTCAAAACACGATAAGTGATAGGCGGCCATGGCATAAAATTATTAAATAACTTGATGAAAATATTTAAATTCCAAGGTTTTAGTATTCAAGTAAATATCAAGGCAAACTCGATCGACACGACACACCGATAACTAAAAATCACAATTTCTTCGCAATACTTTATTTTTTTATATTTAGTAAAAAATACATTGATGTATGTACACAAGTTTAATAAATCTGCACAAAGCGAATGTGCAGATGAACGTAATTACATTTTATTACTTTCACATTAAAGATAGACAAATTAGCAGTCAGTAATTGCTTGAAATACTAAGTCTGTAACATTTTAATAACGGATTGTTTGAAACAAGTTAACTATTGACAAGGAACAACTGATTGGCCATGGTTTGAAAGTGGGACAATGTTATAAAAGAACCTAAAGCTGATTCAATATAAATTGACATTAATCGCCGACGAGTACATTAATGTATTCTTAATTGCAGTTAATTATAAAAAAGAAGTATAATCATTCTGTATTAATGACATCAATAAACATTATTATCGTATTGATAAAATTTCTAGTTTTATATAATTTCTATTTTAAGTTCAGCCGTGTGAAGAGATTCATTTTTTATCTATACATTTATATTTTTTTCATTTAAATATGTCAATTATAAAAGCTGCGCCTTAAATTAGTAATTGGGATTAAAATTATTATTTACGAAAAGTGCTTTTTTTTAATTACTATCTCTAATACGTATAAGCGATATTTTTAGAGTAATTATTATTGCAATTAACTTCCATCCAGTTATATTTTAAATATTAAACACTGTTAAAATAAATGCAAGGTCGAATTTGGAGATCATGGAAATAAATCACTTGAGATCACACATTATTCCAATAAATTTACAATTAATTTTCAAAAGATAAACTAATATTGTTACTCACAACCCTAATCATATCTTTAAGAAGTGTCCCCTCTAAATGCTTTTATTACAAAATGACTAGATGTGCTTTTCTCATGGCAATCTTTTAATACATCTACAAAAACATTAAAGAAATAACCGATCAAAATTTAAAGTTATATAAAAATATAAGTAATAAAAAAATCCCTCCTCTTATGTTCTACGTTGTTATAATGTAGATATAGTGCTTACTATGACACTGGGCTAGTGGGATCTATGGCAAGTTATGGTTCCAACATTAGCTAGCCACCAACATATACTAACATATTATGAAACCTGATGTTTGAGCGTTGTAACTGCTTCATTCCAATATTAAAAATATAACTATTTACTATAAATGAATTAGGGTGCCATAGCAATTAGGAACCAGTATAACTGTATGGTGCTACTTGTTAAGTATAAAATTCTTTAAAAACTTCATTACTTGGAATGGCTATATTCTGAGAATTTAACACATTATGATTATATTAACGTATTTATTATACTCTGATTAATAAAAAATGTTTGTAAGTAGTAAAATAACGGGAGGATATATTCTATTATTTAGTAGTAAATTAATAATCTTGATCTAAGCTAACGGCACCCTAGCTAGCCAATCCGACGCGAATTCGGTCATATTAATAAATCATGATAATTATAATATGCTTATGTATAATTAATATTTATCATTGTGTAATAAAATCGATCGAAAGCCATTGATTTAATAGAAAAATCAAATGATTATTTTTATGTGGTGAGCATAATAACAATGCACAACATTTTGTATGGCAACTTAATGTGGCGTTCCACCCTAAACAACTAATATATTGTAGTTATGCATCATTTTATATACGATTTTCGAAGACTTACTATTCATTACATCTGAGATTTTATACAAACTATTTACCGGGAGCCATCCAATCACTCAACAATAACATTGTGTAAAGATAAAACTATTGTGTATAAAAATATCACTATTGTTGTTCAGCGCGGGCTTATGGACACTGAAAGCTGCGCACATGAGTCCGCGTATTCGACAAATAAAACGGATATGGTCGACACTTTCCGTCTTCTGCAGTACAAAAAAATTATACTCTATTATGAAAATACACCTATTATTTATTTATTTCTATCTCAGCCAGAAAGTGTCGATCAAATGTGGATAACGTGTATAATGTATGTGTGTATAATAATTATGTAACCAGTAAATAACCTATGTTATGTAAAATCAGCACCGGTTGCAACAAATGCTATAACAACAATCAGTCTATTGTCAGAAAGGAAGGTACTGTATGCGTCCCCTTAACGAGCTTCAATTAGTCAGCCTACAAGAACCCTTATCCACACCCATGACTCAATGGTCGTACGATCGCTTTATGACTAAAATGTGGGTTTCCTATAGGTAAATTATTATTAACAAAATTCCCCTTACTTCTTGAATGACGCAAGAATAGAACTTGACAAAATAACCGTAACAAATATTCTGAACTTCTATAGTATATAATATGATCAACATTACTGGCTACTATTATTGCTATGTTAAACTATTCATAGAGAAAACATCTTCCTATCACGCAATAGGAAGCACTAAAAAAAACTCGTTAATGCGACATATATCTGGCACTCGGTATATTATAGAAAGGCACACAATAAGCGGAGAGGTGTGACGGCAAATAGGCCCCCGGCGACACTCCGATCACAGACTAGATATATCTATTGACAGTCTTCGTTACGACTTTATAAGCCACATCTTCACGACTTCGCCGTACGAAGAGACACTACGCTACCTTAACATAGCAGAGGAATACTACTAGTTTCTCTGTTGAAAGAAAGGAACTCGACGAATAGCTCGCGATAAACATTCCCACTGATAAATAGGAGTGCTACAGTTATCGGCGGCTCGTCATCATATCTATGGAGATTTCAGTAATGGAGGTAGGCGTAGCGTCTCCTCGACGGTAACGTTCCTCTCGCGTGCGTCGGTAGGAGAGAGCGCGCGGGTGCCGCTAGCCCGCTACTGTTGGAAGCTCTGGGCGGGCCGCAGCGCGGGGAGCGGCGGCGGCTTGAGGCACAGGTGCGCGGGCGGGGGCTGCGGCGGCGGCTTGAGGCACAGGCGCGGGGGCGGGTGCTGCGCCAGCGTGTGGCGGCGGAGATACAGCGGCGTCTTGAAGGAGCGGCCGCACGTGGCGCACGCCACCGGCTTCGCCTCGTGGATGAGCCGCACGTGCTGGCGCAGGTTGGACGCGTTGCTGTACCGGCGCCCGCACACCGCGCACGTCACCCCGCCGCCCCCGGCCGCGCCCGCGCCGCCCGCTGCCAACAACACCATTCGCACTGCACTCCGCCCCGCCCGCACTGCCCTGCCGCCCTGCCGCCCTGGCCCCCGCGCACCGACCCACCGGCCCATCGTATTCAAATGCCACTACTCTCCATGAACTACCTCTTCTTTCCATGAGCAAATTACATTGTGGATTAGATCATTAAGTAAACCTAGTCTAGATCAATGAAACTTTAACTGCACCCTAAATATATATAAGTGCAAAATCAAGGGTTTGTAATGTTAACAGATTTTATTAACTGTCCCAATCCTATTTAGATAAAAGGCGAGATTTTGTTGAAGGTCTGCAATTGATAGTTTTTGGTTATAAGATTAGGTAACAGGTGTTAGCATTTGAATAGGACTCAGTAGTGCCGCCTGCCGAAGCAGGCTGCGGCACTCGGGGCGGTGGGCCGGTGCGCGCCGGCGCGGCACGGCACTGCGGCGGCGGAGCGGCCGCGCGTCGCCCGACACCCGCGCGCCTAGCCACCTGACTCGACAGACTACGAGCTCGCGCGCGCTCTCTACTACGACCGAATCATTATTTTTCGTCAAATAAGCTAAAAAAAGAGGTTCGCCGGGGGCGCGGCTGTCTGAGTCGACGTGTGCGTGTGATAATGACGTGATAGTGAACAAAAAATGAAAATATTTACCGTCTGCATTCTCGTCTCGCAGCTCCGTGTTCATCCCGCCCATCAGATCCATATTACCTGCGAAAATAATTCAAACCATCAGTATGTCAATATCCATGGCTTGCAACATTTCCAAACAACTGTATTACTACAAACCTTGCAGTGCAGCAAATGGATTCGCGAGCGCGTTGTTCTCGTTGTAGTAGATCTGTGGAAAGCTGGAACGCTCCTCGTCGCTGATTTCTTGTTCCATCATTTCCATTTTTGGCTCCAAAAGATCGGTTGCATTGAAATCTTGACATTTGTCTGTTCTTTCAGGGTCTCCAGGGTCCATGAGAATATCACTCTCTTCGTTTTTCACCTCAGGGGCTTCGAGATCAGTTTTTACCCTTAGAGCTGGGTAATTGGGAGTTTCTCTATAGTCATCATTATTAGGCCTCGTTTGACTAGAAGTTTGAAAAGGAGCTTCTTCATTGAGATTGTTTCTGGCAACATCGGGAGAATTTCTTGTGGACCGACGACTTGTGTTTTGTTCTTGGTCTTCAACAGAGGTCGTCTCGACATTTTGGTTTGCGGCTTTGGAGGAAGAGGTAGAGTGTGACGGCTTGGCGCTGAGCAAATTACGTAGTTGAGAAGGAGGTGATTTTCGATTCACTTTCTGTAACAGATGAATGAAGAAGGAAAGGTGTTAGTATAGGGACCTAGTAATATTGTCTGTAAGATAATGCAGTTCATAAATTACTTTATCGTTGTGTTGTGAACAGTCTGTGAGGCCTCTGATCTGCAGCGCGTCGGCAGTACGCAGGAAGGCGCTGAGTTGCGCCTGCGCGATGTTCACTTGCCCCACGTACATAAACTGTAGCAGCGCGCGCACGTGCGACACCTCGCAATCGCGCATGAATATTATAGGGTGAGGACATGGATTGTTCTGAAAGTAACAATGTGGGTTTAATCAACAATAACGGCCGTCATCGTGATAAATAACACAATTATTTTCAATTAGTCACTTTGACTTCATAAATACTCATTACAAACACTTCTCTGATAAACCCATAAAAAACTGCTTTTGCCATACAAAACGAGACTTATTTATAAATGAAATCTGAATAAAATTAAAGTACATTGACCAAACATGTTAGTTTTATTACATAATCAAGAATATATAAATAAATAAAACCATTGTTCATAAACATTATAAGGAGTTCAACAGCTAAACACTATAACACTATTGCCGTCTCTGTTCTTTGGAAAGAGAATGACAATGACAGGTAATGTTTATCAAATGTTTATGAATGTCAAGTTTTTATGAACAAGGGGGATAATGTTTGAACTTTGGAATCAAAAGGTTAACATACAACTAACTGCTGTAAAGTGTTCTATTCTTATGTTGTATTGAGAAGACATGTTATAGATAGTTGCTGCCTATCTCTGTTTAATAATGGTGCTTGATTAAATTAGCTCATGCATTGTTAGTAACAAGATAAGATGTGAATAGATTGATAAAATGTGATATGAAAAAATGTTTACAGAGAATATCAATACTCATATAATCCTAAGTCTTAACCTACAAATTAGAATGTCTCAAACTAAAGTTATTTATAGACAGATGAAACACTCAATGACAATTCACCCCTACAATAAAATGGAGATTTCTCAATGAACAGTATCTATTTACAGGCGTTTTGCCCTTTGTTTAGCGAAAGTGGCAACCCAATGTAGTTTTGAATTATATTGAGGACATTTTAAATGTAAACTTATTTTATTTTACCTTTTTTTTGTATACTATGACACATCTTTATGTGTTCTAGTCACCATAAAGGGAAAATTTGAAGGTAAAAGCTATTGTTTTAATGAGAGTAACCATTTATATTTGGATAAGATACAGTTATCACAAAAACCACAAATTGTCAGCTTTGTGATTCTGAATGGTGTATCAAATTGGAATAGTCAGATGACCACACACATATCACATCAAATTAACAAAATAAGGTAACTGGAACAAAACTCCATTTAAGACAATACAATACAAATGTTAATAACTTAACAGTTAACAAAGATTTACCATGTGTATGTAAACAGTATAGACCTTGTAGATAAAAAGCAATTAGAAAATTGTTCTTTTATGATTATGTAGTACAAATATGGTGACAAGACCATATTAGTACCATGGACTGGACCATAAAATAAAACCATTTGAATAAAAATATAGAAAGAGCTGATAAGTAATGTACCTACAGTAAAGTATGGCTGAGTTGAGATACTTTCATCATGCATTTGGCAGGTCATCTTAATTCTCATAAAGATTTCAGTAGCAATGACCCCAGATAAAACTGTGTGTTACAAAACCATTTTTAACATTTTAAAAATTAGGCAAACATATTCATTAGCATGGACAGTAATGGTTACATTATGTGTATAAAGAATTCATTATATGATTCCAAGACAAATGTAATCTATTGCCCCAATGGTAATGAGTTAATTAGAAATTGTGAAACAGAATTTTAAAGTAGGTACAAATAAATGAAATCACGAGTACTTAACCGGAACGCGAGACATGGCATTTGTAAGTAGATCAAGTGTTTTATACATAACAACTTTCACTAGAGTCATTGTAATGGTGACACATCAAAGTGTGGGGAGTGAAAGATGGACTTACTTTAAATAGTTCCTTGAAATATGGACTACATGCCGAAAGAACCACTTTATGTGCCTCCAGCCGGTGCCCCTCGCATGCCAGGGTGACATCCACGAAGTCCTCATCATCGCGCAATGCCTCGAATTGAGAAGTTATATTCGCTTGAAAATTGTTCCATCTCAAACAAAATTGCTGGTCGCCACCCAGTTCTGTACCTTCCATTACTTATAGACATAACTCGATATCCCTGCTCATTTAATTGGTTGATAAGAATAGTTAATTATTGAAAATAAATATATCACAGTAACTTGCAATTTCAGTCGCCGTCTGGCCGAAAATCTTATGAAAGAAAACAATCAATAAAATCTCGTACCAATATAAGAAAAATAAAAACTTTTTAATTTGTCATTTGGATGGTACATTCACTTCAACGTTCCGTTACACGATTCGGTTCAACACCGGTTTTTGTCCTTTTTCTTAAAATTAATTCAAATTCAAGTCTAAAATGTAAATAACTTTGTTTGACACATTTGATAAACTACTATGCAATATTATTTTAGCACTTAAATGTTTTATTTCATTTAAATACCTTAAAAAGTTGATATTCGTTTTATGAAAGCTTCTACTGGTAACCTCATAGGTCATTAGTATTTTAGCCGCCAAATATGAATATCAGTTTTGTTCACGTCATGTCGTCACGTAATGGAGTCCCGAGTCATCATACCTATAGAATCAATTTTTATTTAATAATTTAGGTACATTCGTGTAAACTTAGAATCCACTGAATTATTGAAATGTATGTAAGAAACAACCACGCAGATAAGGTAATAATTTAAATATTTAAAGAATGAATATGTATTGGGTTGCCAATTTTAAAAATAAATCATTTAACTACAATAATTCCTCGAAGCTATAGAAGAATACTACATTATTAATATCTTCCCCATCGTAAACTAGTTACAGCGTTGTACTATAAAATCTAATTTATAACTAGAAGCGAAAAGCTTGTATCCTTAGGTTTAAATGTAAAGTTTTTTTTTTTTGAAGTGATTATTCTTTAGCCGCGTTTAGCGATTTTTTGGAAGGGGCAAAAATTAAGGGTTGGCGTCACCAACATGCTAATGCTAAGCTAGTGTGACAAGTTGTGTTACGCGTGATAGTTATTCCAAAATATTAAGTTTGCACTTCTGTCGGCAGCCCCCATGACTGCCTATTTTTATAATTTTATATGGCATGTTACAAAAGTGCAACATGTAAAAAAAGTTAGCTGTGCTCAGAACTAAATGGTGGCCATTTCGAAAAGTTTATCCGAACATGGCCAATGTACACTTTAATAATATTTTAGATATTTGCAGCCACTTAAGACCAATAATTCATGAGAATATACAAAATATACATTTCGTTCTCTTAGGTCGCAAGCTTTACGTACCTACTGAGCTTGAGTTTAGAGTCCGCCGTTCGGCAAAGTCATCATCTACCTAGCCTTTTCATAAGTATGTTAGGGTTGACTTTCAGTCTAATTAAGGATGCAGTTGAAGACCAGTATTTTACATGGAGCGACTGCCTATCTGACCTCCACAACCCAGTTACTGGGTATCACGATACCCCTTGGTAAGACTGATTGTCAGACTTTCAAGCTTTTGACGACCCGCAACGACTGTCAAAGATCTACAAATCACAACCAGTACCAACGGCATAACATGATTTCCGAAGCACGGCATCTACAGACTGACCTCAGCAAGCGTAGCTTAACCTTAGGTCAGCCCGTGCAAGGCCAGGCAGATGATGATCTTTAAATCAGGTAGAACCCATAAATTTGTTAGTATTCCTTAACCTATGTTAGTATAATAGACTAAAACACACAATATTTTTTTTCTAACTATTAATACATAATTACGCCACCTCACTGAGACACCTGGCAGCAGTACATGCATTGTGCACAGATGCCCTATAAGGCTGAGGCCGAGGCCCCATAATGATTGTTGGTTTACCCCCGTTTGTGTTTTGTTTCTTTTCAATCTATGGTCTGTGTTCATAAAGCAGAACATTTATTTAAAAACTGTAGATACAATAAAATCAAATCCTATGTAGAAACAAAATAAAAGATCAAAATAAGTTTATATTTTATTTGTTACTAAAAAAAATGTCATTTTGTACGGACATTTTGACAGAATTATGGGACATTCCCCTGCCTTTAGGCTCTATTTTTGTTAGTTTAGAATTCAAATCAACAGTGTAAAACAAATTATTACCTACACAATTTTATAGATATTTTATTGTTATAGACAAAAACTACTGAACAAATTATGAAGATACAAAGTTACAAACATACAAATTTTGCTATCAGCAAATATACCTTTATCATACATGTAACACATAGGGGGATATCAATGACATTTAACTTTATAAGATTGAAAATAAACTTACTTTACATCCTATCCCTAGGTCAACCTCATGATAGTTGGCATATCTGACTTGACATTGAATTACAAAAACATTCACACTGTTCTTACATATTTATCTCTTCTATTTTTAAACAGAATAAAAAAAATAACAAATCAATATCATAACAACATTATTTATAGAGCCTGTTCTCCTTCCACCATTTCTTTTAAGTTCAGCAGTTCAAACTGTCCAGTGCCTTTAGTTTCTGTCCTCACCAGCTCATCCAAGACTCTGAAGTTGCCAGGGTCAATCAAACAGATGATATTCGCAGTCCCAGAGTCCCAGTTCTCTTCTTCAACACTCATTGCAAGTTTCACTACCTTGTCCTTAGTCTTCCTTGCATCTTTACCAGTGAGTAAAATCCTTACCCTCATTTGGGCTCTTTCTAGAGGGATTTCTTTTTTCAACAGCTGTATGACATCTAGTGATTGTTGTTTAGCTCCTTTGTTAACATTGACGGAGAAATGGATGTCCTTCATTGCTTTCTCTATGATAGAGACTGGATACGGCCTCTTTGTTTCTGGATTCACACATTTATCAGCAACTGTTGTTGCAATGTCTTTGAACAGAGAATCAATTTGAGAATGCCTTTCTTTGTCTGAAACTTGAAGTTCACCTTTCTCTAATATATCTTTGCATATTTCTGTTTGGTCCTCTTTGCCGAATATTTTAACCAAATCTTCTTTTTTGGCAACCTGTCCTTTTGAGACATTAGTGAATACTGTGTGAGTCTGAAGAACTTCATCAATGTCTAGTTCTCTGAAACAATATGGATTTGATTAATAATTAATGCCGGTGCTTTTAATTCTAGAAGTCGGTACAAGTATTATTTATTTATTAGACTCACAATTTGTTTCGCCATGATAAAACTTTATTCCTGTAGCAAGCTATTTCAAATCTCTTGCCACCTTTCTTTAACCTTACGATTGCGACATTGGTTAATCGTATTTGATTAGTGGGTGTAAATATTTTGGACATGGTGATAGATAATCTCTAGACAATGAATTCGGGTCGGTCAGTACACAATCTCGATCTACTTTGTAATGCAAGTTGCAAGAAAATAAACAAATTGTCCGAACTGTCAAATACAACAAAACCTCGCCTTCTTAATATAGGATTGTCAAAATAATATCGATATATCGATATTTTTTGAAAAGGTAATTGTAATTAAAGCAATCATAATTATATCAAGAAGCGAGCTGCAGAAAACTATCAAAACCTATGTTTTTACCTCTTATACAGGGTTTGGCAGTAATTGAATGACTTGTGATTAAAACACGTAATCTAAATACAAATGCGTATTGTTTGTATTGTTAGACGGGCCGATTTCCGCAACTCCACGATGCCGACGTAGCGCGTATTTTACGTAAATGGAGACAAAAATACAAATGCGGATTATGGTATTTGTATTTAATTTAGTTCCTTAAATGTAATTTGTAATTGTTATTCCAAATACCTGATGCCGAGTTGTTTTGTAGTTAATATTACAAGTACTTGATAAAGGCTTAGCCTTAGGCTCATCTAATTCTTGTCATGTTATTTTGTTGATAAAGTAGAATGTTTGTTTTTTTTTTGTTTTTTAACTAGGCTAATTGTGTTTTGATATTTTATCTATATTATTGATTGTAACTTTTATTGATTATTATTATTGTATTATTCCTGTACCTGTTCAACACAAATGTATTTTTGTTCAGAATAAATGACTAATGACTAATGCTTCAAAATGTATTTTAACATAAAAACATTTAACCTTCATTTAGCGATCTTATTAATTATAATATAGCAGGTTTTATTCATTCTCCAACGAGAGGATGTGTGACTGACAGTACATTTAAGAAACTCTTATTTTACTAATAAATGTTCTTTTATTTTGGTTTTTAGCCCATGTTGGGCTGGACTACTTTTTATTCTTAATAGTATTTTGTATTTTGTATTTCAAATAAAAAATTCTAAAATATTTTATTTAGTGTTTTATTTTTTTAAAACATTATAAATAAATAAATAAAAAAATATTGCTGGACAATCCACACAGCATCATCTAGCCCCAAGGTAAGCAGAGCTTGTGTTATGGGTACTAGATGATTACATAGATATAAATATTTTTATTATACATAGCAAATACCCAGAACACCCGGAACAAATATTTGTAGATCGTACAAACATTTGTCCCAAGGCGGGAATCGAACCCGCAACCTCTTGCGTCGCAGGCGGACTTTCGCCCGCCGCGCCACATCGGTCGTCAAAACATTACTTCAAGATATTTTGTGTTTCGTTTTTTAAAACTAACTTGCGAGATAGTATTTCATTTGTACTTAAAATAAAGCAAAGCATGTATTTTGCCCAGCCCTGCTCTCATCATAGTCATCATTATTGTCGCCCACCGAAACATAACTTGCGACTAAAGAAGTTTTCAATACAAAAATGTGTAAGATCATGTTTATGTGGCACCACATAAACGTTCAAATCAGTCCAAAAATAAACGGTGGAGTTATCATACCTATCTTCTTGAAAACAATAAAATAGAATACTCTAATAAGGTACTTACACCATAAAAACTTACAAATAGTAACTACACTAAAACTTCAAACAGAGTATGAACACACAAAAACACAAACTAAGAACTTTATTCGTTTTAGAAAACGGTAAAATCGAGAATGTTAATATAACGTTTGTGCAAATGTCGATATTCTTTTTAAAGATTATATCACAAGCGATATGAAAACATTTCAAAAGCATCGATACTTTTGTACTTCTGCCATTCCGACAACACTCGACTCTAACAATTTGACGTGTATGACATGACAGATTTGTTTGACGGACAAAAATTCTAACAGACCTGCCATTCGGGCTAGAGGGCAAGAGGGTCATAAATAAAGAATTATAAACAGGACTATTTCGTAGTAAAATAAATTGGTATTCAGCAGCATTCAGCTAGGCTGGAATTAAACATCAGGAATAGGCTCCGCAGAGGATGACACTTGCTTTTTAAGATTGGTGCCCGGATGGCTATTGTTTTAGTCCATTAAAAAATAAATATTGTTTGGCTTTATGCAATTAAACTAAACGTAATAAATTCCTGAAATAAAAAAAATTTGGCAGGGATGATAATATATTGGAAGATCCGTTCTAGTGGAAGGAAACCTTAGGAACCATCGATAATCTGTGTTATTTCAAACCGCTTGTCACAAAGACTTGTAGAATATCGATATATCTGTGGTCGTGCTGTGTCAGACGCAACGCACGACGTGTATTTCTAGAGAACTTGGCCGTCATTTTGTTATATTTGTGTATTTTATCTGCAATTTTATGTGATTAAACTTTAAAATGGCGAAATTAGTTGATATATACAACAGCGAAAAAGAACCTGTGATAAAAAGACGGCAATTGCCGTTATCTATCTACGAAAATCTTACAGTAAGTGGTTTCATGCACTTTGACATTACCACAAGCGTAGATTATTCAGGGATAGTAATAACGAAAATTAATCAATCAGTCTAGTTGTAAAAAGTAAACATTACTACGCAAACTCATGCGCGCTATTCCGTTGAATTTTAGGTTGCAATTACGGCTTTGACAAATTTATCTAAAGTTCATTGATTTCATTCAATGTAATGACGTCTTGTAGATGACCTTATTTTGCGAATATAATAATATTCCTTTGTTGAAACCTAACGAATTTTGTATTTGTTTCCAGATGATCATGGATTTAAACACAATGGGTCTAATTTGCGACAATGCACAAGTAAAAGGTCGCGAATACGAAGAATTTATGCGCAAATATAGAATCCTAACGACGGACGAACTGAAAGCAGCGCTCAGAGTCGATGCTTCTGATATATTTAATGTATTAAATCAAAGCATTCCGTGTGTAGGCTGTCGAAGAAGGTACAGTACCATTCAATTTCCATGCTTGTTGTATAGCTGAATGTTTTATGTTAAGGTAAGGTAAGCTCTATTATTTGTGTAGGTACCTACCTACTCTAGTAAAACATTGGCAAAAACAGTATCCTGAGTTACCTAACGAAAAAGAGTGACTAAACACTTTGCTGGTGATATGATAACTAAAATTATTTGATTGTTACAATTTTGGTTTGATCAGTAATAGAATAAAGCATCAGTGAAACAGTTGTCTCATTAGATGGTGAAAATTACTGTAACTTACAGAGGGCATTAAAAGACCCCATGGCAAATATTATAATAATAATTTAGCCAATGGAGTCTATGTCTTGCTGAATGGTAAAAGCCTTGCATTGGTGAGGCCTACATTTTTTGTAAGAGGGATGTGGATGATAAGAGGGATGAAAGATTTAAAAAACTTCTAAGTAATCTTATCAGTTTTTGTAATTTGAATGTTATGGATATAGTGTGGACATCTAAACATATACAGTCAGTGTCACTACATATATTATTTGGCAATAATAGACATTATTGACTGTGCCATTTATCAATGGCTGCAGAGTTGGTTTTGATGAACCTCCCAAGAAAAACCAGTTCGAATTGAGTTGTACGGACACTTTGCCAATGAGCCTTTACTTTTAAGAGTGAATAAAACTGACATGTGAATCCTCTCACCGTATTTCTTTGATTTGAACATTGACAAATTCTCATTTAAGTTGAATTAATTATGTTGAATAGATTATACATGAACAGACATGACTGTGCTGTAACACCATGTCTAACTGTTAGCAGCCGTGCTGCGGGGAGTGCATGGCAGAAAAGAATTAATACTTAGTGAAGAACAGTCTAAATTGAAAATTGTTTATTGATATGGTTATGCCTTAGACTATATTTTAACCTCTGGAATTGTATCACACTTAATTGCACAAACGCAAAACTCGATCCCTTTTGTTGAGGGATGATGTAGACTCATGAAAAACCTAAATCTTTTACTTAAATGCATCAACATACTAGAATTCATTTGTGTAGTTATTCTGATTATTTAGGAAGGCATATCAGTAGTTCATATTCTTTCTTTTATCAATAAACTAGCTGTGGCTGTGTCACCCCCCAAGCATTGTAACATGACGTTAAATAGCCTATAACCTGCCTCAGGAATTGCGTTATCAATTGCAAAAATATTTTTACTAGTAGTGCCAAAAATTTGCAAACAAAAATCTCCTTAGCATTATTATATAAGTATAGTATAGATCAATTTCCAGAGAAAAGTAAAAATATTTTTTATAAATCTAACATGGCACACCTATATTAAGATTCTTGATCTGCCTAAACTTTTCCAAATTATGTCACTGTCGGTATCAAGTGTAACCAGATGCAGCTTATTACTAGTACTTAACTTACATGAGGTGACTGTTTATTTGTTTTCCATTACCCAGTAACTAGGAAATACATACTTTTAATACGCCTTGGTACACTGGTTGTGAAATTTTCGGTTTCTTGACTACCCATAACAACACTATCAAATATCTGTAGATCATGGCCGGAACCAATGGCTTTACATGCTTATTCGAGAGTGGAATAGTCTCTGTATGTAATCAGATATCACTTCCATGGTCCAGTATGATCTTGGCAAGCATTATTATTTCACAACAGAGCATATCTTGGGACTTCCTCGAGATCAGCATTTTTATTACCCTCGCTTTTTGTTTAGGTGTTCTCGCTTTGGTAGAAATGCATAATATACAGATCTTATTTTAATACTGTTTTTTGCTGTTGTTGGGTTTGAATACAGTATTCAAGTGCATTGCGAATGGCTATTCCAAATCCGTTCTTGCCTAGGAAGCTTCTGATTGGAGATTAAGATTGGCTTATCTAAGTATTTAGTTGTAAAAATCGTTTTAGAAGACAGTACTAGTAGTATTAGTAGTGGTAGTAGTATTATGCGGCTTGCTTTTAGGAGGTTACTGTCTTTAGTGCCCTAACCACCATTGGATAGGACCCTGCTCCTAACATGTATATTTTTAAATATTTTCATGTTTTTAAATGAAATCGATATATAAAAATGCAGCATGTTTATGGTCACAAAACTTAAAAAAAATCACATATTTTGTATCCCAAAGTTCCCACGGGAACGGGAAATTCCAAGTGTTTGAGAGTTATTGTTAAAAAACAAAAGACTGAGTCACAGCAAAGTGTGGTCAGGTGAGCTAGTAGTTTATTAAAAAGGAATTAATTATAACTTATTTAATTCAGACAAACAGTGATCTGTTATACTTTGTAAGGAAACTTAACTTCTGAAGTAGGTGATCAGTAATTTTCTATATCCTGTATTTTTTAAACCATTCCTATCACTTTTCGGGACACTGACTACCTATAGACATGATAACAATAAAACGTCTATCATGCTTGTTGTTTAGTATCCTACAATGTGTTACCAAGTGCCAGCTTGATATAGCGTACTATGTAGTTGCCATGATCTTATACATGGCCAGTTTTGCAATATAGTAACTGTGCCTTGCAATTTCACCCACTCCAAAGGGCAGAGGAGCCTAACTTGCAACCTATAATATTGTTTACTACTAGGACTGAGGCTCCTCTGTGAGTGTCAAGAAGTTGTAAGCAACTTCACTTGGACCAAGTCCTGTTGGCTCCATGACAATAATGATTTAATTATAAAACTATGTTTTATTTAGCATTATAAAAGTTTTTATTTTATTTTGCAGTGTGGAACGCCTTTTTTATCAGTTATGTAAATCAGGACATCCCACATTGGATCCATTGGTACTAACACCAGATGAAATAATGACAATAAGAGAAGACAAAATTATACATCCACAGTCCCTAGCCACTTTACTAAACGGTCACAGGTATTCAATTTTGTTTTTTTTTTCTAGTAATAATATATTTCATACAGAAAACAAATGACCAAACTATAGCAGCTGGGAATGCATATCCAATAATTATTACGAGTAAACGAGAATTTATATGTACTACAACCACACCATGGCATCACATATCAAAGACAAAAGTAATCAAGCCGTGGCAACGTGTGAGTTGTGGTTCACTGCAGCTTCTTGCAGTTGCGTTGTAGTAACTACAAAATGACGATGGGGTTGCGTTTTCTTTAGTAGTTGCGATGTGGTTACGTTTTAGATATGTGGTCATGGTGGTATGGCCTGCCACAAGTGCGCGGTGTCGCTGGTGGTTGCGATATTGTCGGTATTGCGCAGACGGTTAAATTTGGTGTCTAAATGTGTATTTTTCATACAAATTAGTGCCCACCCTCGTGTTGTTGCTGTGGTGTAGTTGTGGTACGTGGGTAACGTATAAGGTTTGGGTTTTATGTTGCATTGCATTTACCGCACCTTATTTCATAACTTTGTTTAAGGTTGATCGGCGACGCACACGGTTAGCAGTAGAGATTTAAAGGCTCAAATAATAATGTTTATTTCATTTTAGATGCTCGTAAAATATTTAGTTTTTGTATGTAAGACAACCAAAATTTATTTCAGTTCGGGCATCGAGTGTTTAATTCTCAGTCAGCCACGGTGGAAAAAATCCCAGAGGTGTACACTTCATTCACTGGAGGCGGGTACGGCTCGGGGTTGGGGGGCTCAGACCACAACGACGAGCGGCGCGAGCGCGACAAGCGGAGCGGGGGCGGGGGCGGTGTGCGGCTGGGGCTGGGCCGCGTGGGGCTGGGGCGGGCGCGCGGCCTGGCGCGCCGCCTGGGACGCCATGCGCGCCTCCGCCCGCGACCACGTCACCCTCGTGCACTTCAACACACTACACGACACGCTCCACAACTACCTTAGGAAACACCGCTTCTGTGCTGATTGTAAAACTAAGGTACGCTTTCCTATTGCTCCTGTGAGTATGTTTATTCCCCAGTCTGCTACATTATTCAGTTCTGAATCAAAAGGTATATCAGTACTCTATTTTTACTCCATGAACATTACCTGCAGTACTAAAATGCTTGACTACTAAATCAAATACTTAAGCAGTGATGGTAAATTTTCAGTTATCTTTCTTACTAACAATATAAGGATCTATGCAAAGTGAATAGTGTTCGAAATATATATACACTTAAATAACATGTAAAGTAAATACCAAAGCAAAGTTGTAAACATATTTATTAAAGTAGGCAACATAGCTTGATGTCTCTCTCTTACATAACTTATACAAATTTATCACTGTAAGAGTAACTGATAAAGCTTGCAGATAAATCATTGTTATCATTATTTTTCATGAACTGATGCAATAGCATTGCTTTTTAAAACCAATTGAATTGTAATGTTATGATTTTATTTGTTTTTTGCAAAATCCAACAGAGGAAAAATTCACAGTTCTCATTATCAAACATCACCACTTTCTAATACATATAGTTGGAAAAGTCTTTACTTCTTGCTTGAAAGCTGCAATTGAGCATCATCTTTACTTAGTTCGTGTCGAAGTTATGTGATAGTACTATCTAATCAGCATACAGGATTCTAGATTTGATTAAAGTTATAAATAATAAATATTATTGCTGTTGCTATCTTCCATAGGATGCGTGATTGCTATAGGAGCAATTCTTATCATACCCTTTTCCCATTGAGGGTAACTTATTACTCAGTTTGTGTTTGTATGAAATGTAGATTGTGATATTCTAGCGTCATCACATAGAGCCCTATATCCAACTGACTATACATAAGCATTATTCAACAACACTGTACTATTTTTATTTGAGAAATTACAATGTTCTTATTGCCTGCAGGTATTGAGAGCTTATCAGCTATTAGTTGAAGAAAAGGAACCACAAAAAGAGAAGGGCTACGTTGGCGCACTCTACGGTGGTATTAAACGATGCCTTTTAGACAAACACCTGCACCTGCAAGCCAAGACTGACTACATCGCACACCTCATCGCTAGAGCGGAACCAGAACTACTTGGAAACCATAGAGAGAGACATGCTAAGACACTGGAAATTGCACAAGAAGAGGTATGTAACCTGTTTGCAATTATACCTAATGCATCTGTCATCTAAGCATAATGCTACCTGGCAGGGATGCAAGGCTTCATCACATTCAAATGACAGTTTGGTACTTCAAATAGTTACTACTACTACAGAACACCACCTTCTACAATGCTTTCATACGCTTTTTACTTCGTATACGTTCATACATTTGGTTACACGCAAACTGATGAATATTGGTCGGCAAGTTTGACTGGCCCTTTTAGCTTTACTGTCATGACGTCATTAACTGTTCATATAATTCGCAGGTACTTATCTGTCTCGGAATATGTATATATGAGCGACTGCAGCGCATCTCCCTAAGGCTACGCGAAGAAGAAGGCACGTGTCAGACGCTCGCCGCGGTCGCGGTAGAAGCACTCTATCGGAAGTTTGAAACTGCCGTGGAACACAAAACCGGAGTTTCGAAACTACAACTACTGTACGATGAAATCACTCAAGAGGAACAGACTAGGCAACAAAGAAAGGAACAGAAGAAACTTAAACGACGCAAGAAGAAGGAGCGGCAAGCTGTTGAGAGCAAGTGCAAAGTATGTCACATACTGAACAGTCTTATACTTTATTGCAGTTATATTTTTTATCTCTACTAATGGGATATTTATATTTCTTCACAGGAGGCTGATTCAGAGGAACCGGATGAAAAGTGCCAATGTGAGGAATGTCTGTTGGAAGAACGAGACACGCCGACTGATCTGCTTTCACCACGCGACTACATCAACAACCAGTGTTACGAAGCCAGTGGCGACGGGTGCCAGTCGTGTCAGGACGACGACACTACGAATAAACGTCGCTCTCCCAAAAAAACCGGCAAGAAACGGACCAAAAACGGCAACCTCTCGCCCAACGAGCATTCCCAAGACTGTGGCTATTCATCAGGGAACAACGGAGGTTGCTGTGAAACAATGTCTGGCTCCTCCTCTCTCATGAGCTCGCCCGAAGGTTCAGAAGTGGCGTGTTCCGAAGGGTTCTGCAATCACGAGAGAGGCGACTGTTTAGAAATAACTAAAAGCGATAAGATTTTGTGTCCAGGTTTCACACTTTCTCTACAAGAAATGTTAATGGTAAGTTGCTATAATTTTGCCCTCCATTAGACTACGTGTAGCTAGTTCTAACATACTTTTACTCATTTTAGGACACGTGTTCATCAGACGAGGAAGAGGATGCCAGTTATATTCCTATAGAGGAAGTAATGGAATTCAAATCACGTAGAAATATAACCGAAAAAAGACAGGAGTTGCGACAGAACCTCCGCCAAAAATTCGCTCAGTTTTGTGTGAGCACGCCGCAGATACCGCCTTTACTGCAGCAACAGGACAAGCAGGCTGCTTAGCTGCCGTACTTACCACCTGCCACATCATTCAACTGCACTTTGTTAACCGGTCATTTTACTCAGAAATGGCAATATACTATCCTGCTTCCATGATCTGTAGATGAATATACACTTTAAAATAAATTAATAATATCCAGAAATCTGGTAAGTCATAAGTCTTCTAATCTGGTCAGTCATTTACTAATTATAATCTGTTTTGTTACTCTTAAACCTCTACATTCAATATACATTATTAATATTAAATAATATAATAGAATACCAGTTTAAGTTTTCCAGATATGTATATTGTCAGTAATTATTACAACTATAGTAAAATGTCTAAATACTCAGTACTCAGCATTATTTCAGTTGTAGTTGATGAAGACTAATAAGCAATCAGTGCAAATGTTGAATAGACTGATTTATGTTCATGTTGTGTAAAACTGATTTTGGAATTTATATAGTTTCTATTTTGATGAAAAATCCATATACAAATAAATAAATATCATGTCATTGTTTGTCAACTTCCGATATTGGAAGGAATCAATGTTAAACATTATCTTATTTTCCTATTTTAATTTCTAAATAATAATATGCCATTTTGTAATAGATCCGTATTCCGTATCAAGTATAATGTAACCATAATGCAATAGATTAGTGTAAAGATGTTCGCAGTTGCTAAATCTAATATAGCTAATAAATTATTTCAATTGAAAAATCTTTAGTGAAATTGTGCCTAGCACATGGAAAAAATAAAAAGTGCATGTTTGAATGATTCCAATAATAAAATGGATTGACTGGATAAAAACCAGCATTTAATATATTTACTATTTAAATTGTTAGAAAGCTTAGTGATGAAATATTTAAAGTAGCATTTTTTGATCAAATTATTTTATTTCAATGCTTTATGTGACTCAATATTATGTGGTACATGATGAATTATTGCTTGTTATTAAAAAAGCTTCGAAAAGCAAAAGGTTGGGAGTTACCTTGGCTGTTTCGCCATTGTTATTAAAGTCAGAAAACATTTGTAAACTCAGTTTTAAATATACTATATAATACAGTGATAACAAGTTTTATTTTGAGTTAAGTATTATTCCCAAATTTACAGTTTGTACAGTACTATTTTTACTTTAAAATTACTATAACTTTTTGGTTCTTCACAACTGTCCTATGCAAAGTGTTGCATTAGTTCCCCCAAATCCAAAAGAATTTTTCAATGCAATTCTTCTGTCTGCATTCCAAGGTTTTGATTCATTAGCAACATAATTCAAATCATCAACAGGGTCTTCTAAATTGATTGTAGGTGGTATAATTCCATGATGACAAGCCAATACAGTGAAAATTGCTTCTAAATTGCCTGCAGCACCTAGCAAATGCCCATGAGCCCCTTTTGTAGATGATATAAATATATTTGAACTGTGTTCCCTAAACATTGTCTTTATGGCTGTTGCTTCAATTCCATCTCCTACAGGGGTTGATGTTGCATGAGCATTAATGTAAGTAATGTCATTTTTGTTGATGCAGCCATCTCTCAAAGCAGATCTCATTGATAACATTGCTCCACTACCGTCGTCTCTGGGAGCAGTAATGTGAGAAGCATCTCCTGATAAGCCATATCCTAAAATTTCCCCATATATTTTCGCATCTCTCCCTAAAGCATGCTGATACTCTTCTAAAACCAAAATGCCTGCACCCTCACCCATAACAAAACCATCTCTTTTTTTATCAAATGGTCTTGAAGCTTTTCCTGGTTCGCCATTGAATGATGTGCTTAGTGCTCTTAATCTACTGAATCCTGCTATGGCAAGAGGGCTGATACAAGCTTCTGCACCACCACACACCATGACATCAGCATCTCCATTTCTAATAAATCTAAAGGCATCACCTACTGAGTGTGCACCAGTTGCACAAGCTGTAGACACAGCATGATTTGGTCCTCTGAAGCCATACTTAATGCTTATATGACCAGCTGCCATGTTTGGTAAAATTCTTGGTACAAAGAAAGGGCTGACTTTATTATAACCAACTTTCAATGCATCATTAGTGTCGCAGACATCAGTTAAATTTACCATTCCCATACCAATAGCTACTCCTGTGGCCTCTCTGTCTATTTCAGATTCTGGCAACCATTTTGCATCTTCCAATGCCTCTGCAGTCGCAACAAGAGCCAGGCATGTAGCAGGAGCCATGGCTTTCAGGTTGGACTTAGACAATGCTTTCACCACTTTATCATCCTTATCTGAAGGAATTAAGCCAGCTACCCTACATGGTAATTTAGAATATTCATTGCCTTGCAGTGCTACTATACCACATTGACCTTTTAAAATGTTTTGCCACACTAAGTCAGTGCCTGTACCCAGAGGAGATACCACTCCTAGTCCTGTCACAACGACTCTTCTACGCTGCGGAGACTGTGTGATCGTTCTAATTTGACTAATAAGTTTCCCAGACATGGTTAGATTAGATTTGATTCAAAGAATGAAACTAATTTATAAACAAGTTTACAATTTTTTTTATTACTATATCTTGCACAGATAAATCATATCAATTATTTACGGTTCATAATGAATACTATCATCGACTACCGTTTAATTAACTTCCAAACTGATGATTTTATTTAACTGTAAACAAAACAAAATCCGTTTATAGGTTATAGGTTTATTTAACCTTCCTCTGTAGGTTTTTGAACTTTTTGAAGTTCACTTAGCTACCGTTGCCAATAAAAAAATAATTAACAGTAGTTTCCACAAATTATTTTCCATCGTGTACTCTTGAGAGACATTACTTAAGCCTCTTGTTTATAATATAATCTTATTAGATTATTTGATAATTAGATTTTATTTTAGCCTGGAATCACGAGAATGGGTAGCCGACGAAATCAAATCATGGGATTTTTGTGTTGAGTTGTGTGTGCTATCAAAAAAGTCATTTGCGACCATCAAAACTGTGAATTTAAGTTCAAATTATACGATTGAATGACTATTTCGTAATATCATGATATTCGAGCACATTTCTAATTTAGAGAGTTGTAATATAGTAATAGTGACTGTAAAGTTTATATGTCTAGAAATATTTTTTGTCAATAACATACTACCTATTACTGAGCTGCAAATTGCAAAAAAAACTAAAAATAATGAATTTTCGAGCTGTCGCAACGCATTTGCCTTCTTTTTCTAACACTTCCCGGTTCTGTCTGTTGTCTAGGATTTATTTTCTGGTGCCTATAAAAATCAGGTACTCAGATTTTTTAAACCTTACTATTATAAACAACTTCAACTTGAACTATTTATAATGACTTTTGTGGAAGAGACATCACAATTTTGTCAATATCACGTTGGAACTATGAGCACTTACTATTATTTTCTGAACACAACATTACTTATCCAAATGATACATTGACTGGCACTGACAGCCACAGAGTACACTATAGGTACTGTCAATACTCGACGTAAAGTTTGTTTGTTTCCCAATTTGACGGTTTCCAAGGTTTTTCTTGACAGCTTGAGACGGTGTCTGTTTTGATGAATTTACAGTTATTTTTTACCACACAAGGTATGACTAACTGTAACAGGAATCCACTCAATTAAAAGTAGTAGTCGGTAAAGGAATTCCCAAAAGTAAGTAACGAAATAATAACTTAACTTGGGACTACTTACCTTTATCCGGTTAAGTAATTGAGAAGATAAAATTAAGCGATGTTTATTATGGTTTTATTAGGGAATATTAAAATAACTATCTCGATAGCTGTAGTTTTCTTTGCTTACATGTACCAGAATGAACTTAAGTCTTATTATGAAACTTTCGTAAACGTAGGTGACGTGGAAAAAGATAATCCCGGCATTTTTACTACAACTAAACTAGCTCGATTTGACGGGGAAAAAGAAAGTAACTTGTATTTAGCTGTATTAGGTACAGTGTTTGATGTTACAGAAGGCAAAAGACATTATGAAAAGAGTGCTGCATACCATTATTTTATAGGTAAATCATATTACTTACAAGTTACTTCAATGAAATCAATAAGATTATGAGAATTTTATTTTGAATGTGTTATAATATTCTAATTCAGGCAAAGATGGATCAAGATCACTTGTCACAGGGGATTTTAAAGATGAAAGTATTGAAAAGGACCATGTCATGGACTTGTCCTGCAATGACTTACTTACACTGGTCCATTGGAAAAATACTTTCAGGAAAAAATACATTGAAGTTGGTAAGAAATAATATTTTTTGTTAGTTATTCAATACATAATTGTGTGTTAAACTACAAATGCTCCATACTCGCCTACCATAGTGCACCCTATTCAGTCACTGCCTTGAAAATATGATCTAACCGAATGTGCAACATAATTAATATAAAATAACTTTAAGAAAATATATTACAGGTACTCTCACCGGAAGATTCTATGACAAACATGGCCAAGAGACAGCTTACATGAAGGAGTTTTACAATAAAATAAATCAATGTGGAGTAGAAAAAGAATATTCTAGAAAAGAAGATCAGAAATATCCCCCTTGTAACATTTCATGGAGTGCCGAGGAAGGCACTAGAGTGTGGTGCACCACATCAAGGTTCATATTTTTTGTTCTTTTTTCTTCATTTGATTATCATAAGCAATTTGATCATGTTTTTTGAAGTGAAACTTCTATAGGCACTCACGACTTGGGGAGTAAGCTGGTGAATGAATTAAAATGCAATGAAATTTGAATCCATGACGGGAGCATTATGAAAAGTGTGATCAGGCAAGGCAATCAGGAAGCGGAACAGCTTTATGACTCTAATAATAATTTACTAAAATTACCTAACTTACATGTATTCATACATACATGTATATATTATACATATGTACATATATAAACAGCTATGTATATAACATATATATATATATATATATTTAACGACCTGTGTGGCGCAGCGGGCGAAGGTCCGCCTGCAACGCAAGAGGTTGCGGGTTGATTCCCGCCTCGGGACAAATGTTTGTACGATCTACAAATATTTGTTCCGGGTGTTCTGGGTATTTGCTATGTATAATAAAAAATATCTATCTATGTAATGTATTGTATTAAGTATATCAGTCATCTAGTACCCATAACACAAGCTTTGCTTAGCTTGGGGCTAGATGATGCTGTGTGGATTGTCCAGCATTATTTATTTATTATTTTTTATTTACATTACAGATGGAGCTAAAGAAGTTTCACTTCATTTGTGTGGTCTAAAGTACAGTCATTTAATTCTAATATGCCCTATGTGCAGCATGATAGTAATGACATTTAAAACAGGAGTTTTGTCTTTATAAGAGAACAGCAAATTAAATAACATAAAATTTATCTTTGTAGTGGTGGTGTCAGAAGAAACTGGGCTGGTGTTCCTCGCCAGCTCTTCACCCCTGGGGTAGAAAAACCTCGCTGTGTGTGCATTAATGGAGTCAATCAAGATTCTGCAGGCCTTATTAAAGAATATGAAAACTGTGATAGATCATCTTCAGAGTGTTTAGTCAAAACATAACTTTATTAATTTAGTGGTTTATTAAGTTATTATTAATTCTGATCAAATTTTTTTTGTAAATACTATCCTATGATGTAATTTCAACTTGTAAGTCTGCAAATCTATTTAAGTTTCTTGTTGAATAATAAAAGCTTAATCATGAATGAAATGTGAACTTTATTTTGTACGGACATAGACACACAATTAGAACAATACCATGTAGGTAATAAGTCTTACAACATTAATTACATATCCTTATCTTTAATTGGCAGTGAAGTTTCTGTTTTTATTACTTCGTCCAACTCCAAACATTCTATAGTTTCGAGGAATACTTGCATCGGTATTTTCTTTCTATTTAAGTAAGATTTGTTTCCCAGCAGCTTCTTTATCTTGGCCCTGCGTTTCTTAATTTTTTCTTTTGTGTATTGATTACCTAATTGGAATGTTAGCAGTCTTTTTACTTTTCTTCCACCTATAAGGACTTCTGACTCACTGTTCTGAGCTTTAGGCTCTTCATAAATAGTTTCCAAAGTCTGTGACAAAGATTTAACTTTTTTGTTCAGATACAATGCTTCTATTTGTTTAGAGTTTGCATTTTCAGTCATAATCCGTTTGCTTGGTTTCATACTAACTCTTCGATTCGATGATTTACTTGTTTCAGGCATTATAGATTTTCTCTTCCTTAAAACTCGAGACGGCAATTCAGGGACTTGAAATTTCTCCTCTAGAGCATCGGTATCGGTCTCGTCAATCTCCATTATATCTAAATGTGCCATTTTATTCGGCAGCTCGGTGTCTAGTCTGTAAAAAGTTTACTACTTTGTATCTCAAGAGCAAATGGCTTGAACTGCTTAAAAATAATAGAATATTAGTAAAAAATTGCTTACCTAGACACATCCATCTTTTTGGCCAATATCATCTACTTCTCGCATAATTTCTGAATTATAACAATATGTACACAAGTTCATTAAAAACAGCTGATAATATATACAAAAAAACCGTTGTAACCTTGTAACTATACTAAAAATCTAAAATCGTAAGAACATAAACAGAACAAGCGCGCTGCGCGCTACGAAATGTGGCAGTCATAGACATTTGCGGCAGCAAATCAATAGCCTTATGTCGGATCCGCATACTTGGCACACACTATACTCTAAAGGTTTAGGTAGTTAAAAAAGGGTAAACAAATCGTAAAAAGGGTTTTTTATAGTTGACACTATCTTGTTTAAAAATACGTTCTAACAAAATTAAATTTATTGTCGATCACACGATAGTTTCCTCTTTTATTATAGTATGTTCAACTTTACCATTTATTCTTAAACTACTGTTAAAATGAAATAGCTTGAGCACAATTTTTTAGTTAAATTTATTATAATAATATAATATTTTGTTTATACATTTAAACTAACTTTTATAAGTATAATAAAGCGCAAGCTCAGGTCTCTTTGATTTGTGCCCAAACGTGTGACAGAGTTAACAGTAAATATGCAAATGAAGAAACTATTACTTTATGATCATCAGATGTTTAAAAAAGATTACATTAAGTTTTTTAATAGTTTACATTATGCGGTTGTTTCACTCTGCTGTGAAATTTCTAATCTTGACTTATATGGTGTTAGTACTTTTTTTCCTGTAGTTTCCTTAAACACATCTTTTGAAATCTATGTTGATCATCAACAGAATGGTCACCATAGTCTACCCTAATCTGTTCTCTAAGAATATTATTGTAAAGCTTTAATTCTTACTAATGTTGTTTTAGTTTTGCGGTCGAACAAGTGAGAAAAAGAAAATTAATTGTGCGATGTTGCAACTCTATAATTGCAGTCATGTTAAAATAGCCAAGTATTTATCTATATTTTAGCTACATTCTTGTATATATTACTGCCCCCGAATTCATTTTCATATATTAGACTGTAAAGATGGCGATCGGCAGTATGCCATCTTTTTCGAGTTACTTCTTTTAACTGTAGAACGTGGGTGAATTTTGAGCCTTCTTTGTGATAGATTTTTTTTGGCAAGTGTGTGGAGCAGGTATTATAGTATTCAGGCGGGTGGGCAGCAGTAGCGCTGTATAACTTTTGGCAAAATCTAAAATAAGATGTACTATAGCCTATTACAATTGTGCTAGATTGCAGGTCAAAAGCTTCTTCATTAAGGCTTTGTTAATAGACTCTTCTGGGTTTACATGGAGCAAGAGAACCACCAAGGCTTAGCGTACAATAAAAAATACTTTAATTTAGCCTAGTAAGGTTTAAATCAAGTACATATTATTTAAGCATCCTTACTCAATTCAAATTTACCTATATGGATCTTTAATCGTTTTATTCAGCAATCAATTTAGAATAGATAGTGCAAATGACTTAGGTACCTGGTACTTAACAGTTATACTACACCCATAGATATCTATTATTACGCCACGGCATTATTGGACCTTCTGTTACGAATTTTATGTTAATATGTAGGTATTGTGAAATAGGTGGGTGGGAATCGAACCCTTTAGATAGACATATTTTGCACGTATCCACCCAATTCATTCATTGCACGGATCCGTGCAATGAACAGAATTAATGGATTGAGACTACCGTCAAATAGGTTTAGGCTTTTTATCAAGGAAACTACACACCTTTACCTTTCGGATCGTGGTTGTTACGCAGGCTGCTCCATAATATAGTCTATAATCAGCTGTAGCAAATGTGCCCAGCATGTCTAGGCTGGGCGAGTGGCTATTGCTAATAGAATATTTACATACAACTTTGAAAAACGTAATGAATTATTGTCGTGAGAAATGAAACAAGTGTCGTTTATAACGATTTATTGTACAAAACAATAATACATTAAAATGTACAGGTATGTTTAAACTTTTGGACTCAGGTCCCAAACACTGGACAATCATGTAATTATCCTTCCCTTACAGACACCATATTGCTCGTCGAGGCGTCAGCACTAATAGAAATGACTCGACTCTAGATAAGCAAACTAGATTATAAGATAATAAAAATATAACAATAAATTAATGAGTGCTCTCAACTTAAGTACACATCGTCTATCGCACTGCTTCTGTCGACGGGCACCATGTAGTCTTTAATTAGAACAACGTAATATAACAAATTGATTAAACCTCCTAAGCATACTGTAGTATATACACATTATGAACAACATTATGTCCCCTCTGGTGAACTAGCGCAGGTGAGCAGGTGGACGGGGGCGGCGCCCCGGCCCGCTTCGTGCCGCAGCCACCACTCGCCTCTCCGCCGCCGGCCCTGGCCTATCTAGCCTAGCCTAATCGTAGTCTTACGTGATGGTCTTTTAAAATTCGTACACATCTAAAAGCCAATTAACATTACACCAGGAGACGAGAGCGGTAGAAGTAGCAGAGAGAAGCGGGTTGAGGAACTATGATTCGGTGGCGTTTACCACTTGTCAATGACCACCTCGTTCGCTGCAAAACAACGAGAGTGTTAGTGTCATGTGCGCTCGAGCAGGGGCTGCCGTCCGAACTTACTGGGTCTTATGAAGATATCACAACCGTGTCGTAGTTACATTAAATGTGTAGTTTCACTGCGGGATCACAACAAACAATGAGTGTTCATGGAATATGTGCGTGCAGTGGCGCTGCGACGGCGTTCCGGCGCTTACAGCTTCCAATCCGGCTGGGCTGGGGACACAAGGACAACACCACGTTAGAGCATGCGGGAGCGTGCGCGGTTCGCCACGGTCGTACCTGCCGTGGCGCGGCCGAAACTAAGTTTTGCAATTCACAAACAATTATTTTGTTGATTTTATTGCTTGTTCATTATGTTTTGTAACCATCCTTTACTAAGTTTTGGCGATGCAATATCGCGTCGGTTACAGATCAAGTTGGAAGTGATGTTCAAAATGCAACTGTGTGTTGCAAGTTGAAGCATCACACACAACAGGATAGATCAACATCGATAGTTCTTGCAAAACTTGTTACATAAAATTTGTTAGCAAGGAACAGAATAGTAATTAAACAATTATTTGTACGCTAAGGACATAGGTTTCGATACAGAGGGTCACATAGGGTGGTAAAATATTTCCATAATCTAGGGGTATGTGTCATGGTCATGTAGTGTCACTATTGGATTGTGAAGGGAAATAATTCAAACATTAATATTGTTGACTATTTTAATATGTAAAATGTATAAACGACTGTACATTTCAATAAGTTAATCTGATAAACGCAACAAGTTCCAGGAGGTTGGGGGACATTCACAACAAAGGTTTTTGAGCATGCCCTTAATTGTGCAGTGTAAATGGGGATCAATGCTTGGTAGACCAGCTACGTACTGGTTGAGGAGTCACGAGGGCAATAGGTAGTTTCAAGAAATATCAAATATATGGGCAAATCATTCAATGAAGAGTGTTTTGTGTTTCATTAAAATATTATATTCGCAAGGTATGGTTGCAAATAGAAAAAACACAAAATAAATATTAACTTCTAACGGTTGTAGTCCTTCCAATCAAGTCTTGTTTATAGATTTGGATATACACATAAATAATTTATAATACTATAATATATAATTGTTAATGCATCATATCAAAAACTGCACTCTTTAAAGTCATAAACCATGCAATGTTTACATGCAATTTTTATTACACATCATTAGGTATATATAAAAAAAAAAACATATATGTACGTACTAACCTTGTACCACACTTAACTGAACAAATTTGGAATCAGGTTTTATAAACTTAAAAGTAATATTATGTCTCGATGGTGAAATATTTGATATTATAAAAGGTTATTTTTAAGAACAGGAGACAAACTAAAAATTACATCAATTAGTAAATATAGATAAATAAAAGTACTATACCGTACACGGGATCTTTAAGCCGATTCAGTTTGTACATACATAGACTATATTGCTTTATTTCAATAAATTATTTTGTAGTATATTATGTAATAAATAGACATTATACACAGTTAACAAATTCGTTAATAGTATGTAATAATAATATTGAAACAAGGCTTGACATGATATTGTTTCGATGTATATGAAGGTCACTAGTAGCACAAGTAATATTTGTGACGTATGACCTGAGCTACGAAGAGGTTTCGCGGGCGGACTGCACAAAACTAGCTGAAGATCAGCTCTGTAAGCATGTTAGCACGTTGCTGCCAGGCCGACTACATCGCTACTGCAAGCTAATGCACAGTCGCACCCTCGAATGAGTACGACTGCCGAGCTATTACCTTGCAGTAACAATGTTGTAGATCCGGCCGCATGATTCTGCAGCTGGCTTGCAGTTTATATGCAATCCGCTCGAGTTCACACTAAGGCATGAGGTTAGTTCAGCCTAGGGACACATTCATTAGTTAATTATTAGCTTAGATTAAAAAGAGCTCTTCTCAATACCAAAACAAGGATTGATAAAAGAAAAAAAGAAATGCATATAGTAGGAATGTTAAGAAGCGACCACAGTGAAAGGACAGAGGAGAAAGACATTCTTTTGATAACAGTTCTACCTATGCTGAGAGATTAATATTGTAACCACGTCCCTAATAATACACTTACGATAAATTACACTAAGCTAACAATGCACATTACTATCAATTAATAGTATGTTTTATAACATGTCTGCTGTCCATACGGACAAGGTACTGAGCTATGTGCGAGTTCACTATAACATATTTGAATGCGGAGCTTCCCATGCTACTGTATACAAAATGTATCAAATGCAATTAATCTAACTTATAAATACCGTTCAATAAAACCAATTTTTGGTGTTTCATTAGTTAGCATTTATAATGAAGGTCTTCACAGCCACTTCACATCAAATAAGTGTATAATATTATGTATATGTACTCAGTAAAGGAAGAGAATATTAGTCGAACTCACGAATTTGTAAAAAAATGAGCTCCAATAAATTTATTGTCTCGCACATACAAAATGCATAATCACTAGAGCGGGCCGCATTCGCCGCCACGGCTCTGTTAGATCTACTCCTAAGCAGTACAGACAACTACAACACTGATGTAGGCAGTCCGCCGCGGCGCCGACAGTCACTTGTTCACTACGCGGTCCTGTGTCCGACACCGGGCTCCGGGGACACAGGGTCACTTCACACACCAGGTGCGCCAGAATTAGCATTCCAAACGGTTAGATGACTGATACTGTGGTGAGCGCAGCTCATAGTCTATCGGTTTCCACAGTTAAATTCCGTGCGCTACCCACACACTAAATAACTTTTCAGTTCACACACGAGAATAGAAACATTTAAACTGAAACACGAATAGAATAGGTGGGTGGCGCAGAAATCGTTAGGAGGGTATTAGATGTGAATCAAACGGGGTGGTGGCACGGCACACGGGGGCGGGCCGGCTTATAGAGGGCCGTAGATGATGAGGCCAAAGAACACGGCCCACATGAGCACAATCCATTGCATGCCGTCGAGCCAGTGCATCAGCTGCGAATACTTCTCACCGTCGGAGATCTTGCGCGCGACGAACTTCAGCACCTCGTCGAGCAGCACCACGGGTATCGAGAACTTCATCACCGTGACCCACTCGTCGATGGACAGCGGCGTCACTTGGAACACGGCCTGCGAACACACGCGTCACACCACGTTGGACTTAGAATATTTACTACCACTAACTGCCATACCATACTGCTGCGTGACGACTTGCGCGGTACTTACCGACAGGACCTCAACGTAGAGGATGACGAAGTGGAGTGTGAAGGAGAGAGCCATGGAGCCCACGAGCCACATGTTGGACCAGGGCGGCATGGACACCAGCGACTGGTTCTCAGACAAACTGTTCATGGCGTTCAACATCTCAATTGTTACTAATACGGACAGGGCCATCGTCATAGGGTGAGGGTCAGTGAAGATCTTGCAGTCGACGCCCTAAAATTGAAAAGATACAAAATCAATTTTGACAAAACATTACAAGTAGGTACATATGTATATAAATGGGTTAATTGTATAAGGCCATACCTTGAACTCATCACCTCCGCCCAGGCACTGCAAGTGGTGGGTAAGCTGCCAGTAAGTCATCTGGGGTCCGAAGGGAGAGTACATGAACCACCACGACGCAGCGCCTACGGTAGCGGCACCGACGTAACCACCGATAGCCATGTACCTGAAGAGTTATCCAACAGTTAGACGGTTTTCATCAATAATTGATGTTCTACAACTCCAAAGAAGTTATATTCATTTAATCAGATTTTTACCTGAAGAACAGCCATCCAGAGATCAGACCCTCATCAGCCTTACGGGGAGGCTTGTCCATGATGTCAAGATCAGGTGGGTTGAAACCGAGGGCGGTGGCAGGCAGACCGTCAGTGACCAAGTTGACCCACAACAGTTGCACGGGGATAAGAGCTTCGGGGAGACCCAGAGCGGCAGTCAAGAAGATGGACACGACTTCACCAATGTTGGAGGAGATCAGGTAACGGATGAACTGCTTCATGTTGTTGTAGATGGCACGACCTGAAGGGTATTTACAGAACCCTCATGAATATCTGATCTGATGAGTAGATACTCATCATACATATTTGAATGCTCTTGATTCATTGTAAAGATGCATGTGAAATACTTGCCTTCTTCAACAGCGGCGACAATGGATGAGAAGTTATCGTCAGCCAACACCATCTCAGCGGCAGACTTAGCGACAGCGGTACCAGAGCCCATAGCAATACCGATCTCAGCCTTCTTCAGGGCGGGCGCGTCATTCACACCGTCACCAGTCTGTAACGTCATAAGGAACATGTCATCGCCATACCGTATGTGCCACTAATTCTTCTACGATAAATTTCGTGTGCTCCAGTTTATAAACATTGCTGCCCTAACGTAAACAGAACACTTCCAATATGTAATACAATGTGTAAACATTCAATAATATTGGCGAATGGTGTTCCAGTAAATTATGAAGATATCGTTTACAATTTAGCCGTTATTTTGTTGTTGTCTTGATTCACTAACATATTTCGGATTTCATTCGTTGTTTAGACTAATGCTAACTTATTTGTAATTAATAATTTAAGTGTATATGTCTGATTCATACCATAGCGGAGATTTCATTCATGCTCTGCAGGTACTCAACAATCTTGGACTTGTGAGCGGGCTCCACACGGGAGAACAGACGGGCCCTTGCGCAGGCAGCACGTTGCTCAGACACGGGCAGGTCGTCGAACTCGCGACCAGAGTAGGACTTGCCAGTAGTGTCTTCTTCTTCAGTGAACACGCCAATACGTCTGAAATATACAAGTTCGTTAACCACGAAAATGTGCCTATAGGAATGGATATAGAATAGTCTGAAGCATAACATCGCACTTATTAGTTTAACGGGCCTAACGCATTTCTCAATCATCTATCAATTTAAGTATTCTTTTGCTTTGTTACGAGGTAAGAGTGATGGAAGTGTTTATAATTTACCTGCAGATAGCTTCAGCGGTGGCCTTGTTGTCACCAGTGATGACGATGACACGGATACCAGCGGCGCGGCAACGAACGATGGAGTCGAATACTTCCTTACGGGGAGGGTCCAACATGCCGACGACGCCGACGAATGTAAGGTTGACTTCATAGGTGAAGAATTTGGTGGAGTCTCCGAGGTCCATTTCATCAGGCTTCAGTGGGTTGTCAGCGGTAGCCAGAGCCAAGCAACGGAGGGTGTCGCGGCCGGTACCGTATTGGCGGGTGAGCTCTAGGATGCGGTTCTTGAGGGTAGAGTTCAGAGCAACCTTGGAAGTTCCGACACGAGCGTGCGTGCAACGGTCAAGCACACCTTCAGGTGCACCCTTGACGAACAGTTTGGGTCCAGTGCCAAGACGGGAAGGCTTAAGAGGTGTGCAGTAAGAGGACATGGATTTCCTGTCACGGGAGAACTCAAGAGTGAACTCTTTCTTCCATTTGGTTTCAATCTCTTGGCGTACAACGATGGCGCTGGAGCGGCGGTCGAGTCCAGTTTTGGGTACGTTGAAGGGGTTCATTTTCTCAGCGAGTACGATAAGAGCGGTTTCAGTGGCTTCACCGACCTTTTCGAATGCCTGTTTGAATTCGTTGAAGTCAATGGCGGAGTCATTGCACATAATGCAAATGGTGCCCAGTTCGTGAAGAGTGTCAAATTCAGCAGCCTTGATCTTCTGTCCCTTCAGGTAAACGTCGCCAATAGGCTCGTAGGTGGAACCAGTGATTTCAAATTCAAGGAAGCTGCTGTCGCCACCTTCGATCTTCTCAAAGATAAACATACGGGAAACAGACATCTGGTTGGTGGTCAGAGTACCGGTCTTGTCAGAGCAGATGACAGATGTGCAACCGAGGGTCTCTACAGAGGGCAGCGACCTCACGATAGCGTTCTTCTTAGCCATACGCCTGGTACCGAGAGCAAGACAAGTGGTGATGACGGCGGGCAGACCTTCAGGGATGGCAGCGACGGCCAGGGCGACAGCGATCTTGAAGTAGTAGACGGCACCCTTGATCCAGCTTCCACCGTGGGCGGGGTCGTTGAAGTGACCGATGTTGATGGCCCATACAGCAACGCAGATGACTGAGATGACTTTAGACAACTGCTCACCGAATTCGTCCAGTTTTTGCTGCAGAGGTGTCTTGATCTCCTCAGTCTCGGACATTTCAGTACGGATTTTACCAATGGCAGTGCAGAGACCAGTACCGATGACAATACCGCGAGCCTTACCGGCGGCAACATTGGTACCGGAGAAGAGAATATTCTTTTTGTCCTGGTTGACGGCGCGGGGGTCGGGAATGGCATCTGTGTGCTTGATCACGGAGACAGACTCTCCGGTCAAGATGGACTGATCAATACGGATGGTAGTCGAGTAAATCTTAATAAGACGGATGTCAGCGGGGATCTTGTCACCGACTGACACCTCAACGACATCACCGGGTACAATTTCTTTGGCTCGGATTTTCTGTACACCGGATTTGTCTCCTCTGATTACTTTACCCATTTCGGGTTCGTATTCTTTTAAAGCTTCGATGGCGGATTCGGCATTTCTTTCCTGCCATACTCCTACTACAGCGTTAGCAATAAGAATAAGTAAAATAACGAAAGGCTCTACGAAGGCGGAGAATGCGTCTTCGTGTTCTTCAAATAAAGCTAAAACCTGAAACATGAGAGATGAATATTGTAACATATCTATAAGTTTTTGTTACCTTGGACCCTAATTTCAACAGTTTTAATACTTACGAATGAAATAATAGCGGCTAACAGCAAAATCTTTACTAAGAGGTCGTCGAATTGTTCCAGGACTAACTGCCATATACTTTTGCCTATAAGTAAACAAGATAAATGTTATATTTTTGACATGTTCAAACTGCTTATTAAAAAAAAAACAAAGGGAACTAGCGGAAACACTGGTTTTTTTTTGTCTTGTAGGAATGTAAGAAATTACAGGTTTTAGTTAGATTCAATCTGCCGTACTTACATAACAGTGGACCTTCTTTTTACATTTAACTTACTAATTCAAGATTGTGAAAACAAAGGCTATTCAATGTTCTAGTCATTAATATGTAATGCAAACTTCGACGACAATAAATCAACAAACGTGAATTTGCAAGGCTTCGAGATAAACAAAAAGTATCTCACGGAACCTTGGCATGGTTTTTATTTGAATATACTAGTGAAGTTCAGATTCCGTAGGTGCAACATTCTTGTTGTATTATATAAATAGTTTATACAATGCATTTTAAATAATATCATTTATTTTTCTGATAAGGTGACTTGAAAGAAGCTCACTGATGTTGTAAAGTAAATATTTTCCTACTCTAGCTCTTCCCTATATAGATATTTATTCATGGTTCTGTATTTTCCTATATGTGTCAGATTAATCGCTGTTACGCATATGTTTCAGCACTTAATTAACATACAATTGGGGACCCCGCCACACTTCCTGAGTGTTCACATTTCCAGTGCGGCGGCTTTGTATATTAGTTAAAGAGATTTCCTGAGTGCTCTTCTACTTATCTTCAAGGATGTAGAGTCTTGTCTAGCTAAATATTATCGTCCGTTTTAAACATGTTATTGATCAAGTTGAATCTTAAAAGGAATCTCAAACAGTGAACGGATTAGGAATCAGAATATTGAGCTTGTTTATTTAGGTCAGCAGATAACTTAGAAATATTTTACAAATCGATGCGCTTACCCTCCTCCGTTGGCAGTTCTGAAAAGAGAAAAGAACCATAATTAGAATTTTGAATAAAAGATCAAAGGAGTAACAGGCGATAAACTAGTCAGAACAGGCATGCGATCTATGTCGGCAGTTACGATCGTACATAAATACACTAGATCGGTTGGAGCGGCGGCAGGTCGGCAGCGCCCGCGCCGCCGCTGGCGGAGCGAGATTTTCGATCTTCGGCCAATAATAGTGACGTCAAATGCAAAATGTCGGCGCCGCATTTCAACGTGATCTGCTCACCGTTTGTCTAGTTCTACTCTACGCAGCCTATTTTCATTACTACGTTATCAGTATGCGCTAAAACCGGCTTCTATTCGGATACTGCGCAAAAATCAACAATTTCAAAATAAAGTAAACCACGTGTGATAATATTTACCAGGCCACTGGCTAATCAAGGTACATACAGTTTTTGCGATACAGATTTATCGCACTACTTTGATTTTAACTAGCTGCTGATAATTATGGTAATCAAAAATAAAAAGATATTACTGACAAATTACGAGTCAATGTTTTTTAACAAACCGGTATATTTACGTTCTTCGAAGAGGATAATATATTTATAAATTATTTCATCGTTCCAAATAACACTACAGCGTAAAACAGGTTAGAATAGGTGTATTTTATATTTTTATATATTTGAAATATTTATAAGAATATGTTTATTGTAAAATTAAGTTCTTAGGACCTTGTGACCATTAAGATTACTAGAGTAGAGCTACTACGCATATTATTATGTATTACCGTAGAAGGTTATGCGTCAGCATTTGTTTTACTCAATGTTAGAGTCGTGCCCTACAAAAAAAAATTGCCTTTGTGACGTGTGCGTATGTTTGTCAGTAATTATTTGTGTAAGTAGTAAAGGGTCGGAAAACTTCGTTATCTTTTTTGCTGGCGCGACATTCAGACTTTTTTATCAGGTTCATTATATTCAATCTGAGATACAAATGTGTGATAAGGTGTATTTTGGTGTAGCGTAAGTATCTTGTTTATGATTAAGTAGTTGCTGGGCAGTTAGCGGGCCACGTCTCCGGGCCGTGCGCGACCTGCATGGTGACCTCAAACGCGCACTTAGTTCCTACGTAACAACGTTGCAGGCGGAACGCTTCTAGTACAATCCTTTTGCTATCTGCCTAATCACTACTACTTGCCTAAATTGAGGATTCGTGATGTTCATATAAAACGCTGCCCTTACAATTAGAATATCCTCCCATCATGTCGCTTCCGGGAGCCGAGTTTAGGTGGGACACACATTTGGATGTTTGTTTCGCATTAAGCTTTTTGGACGCAGTAAAGATAACGTCCATAGGAATGTACGTGGAATCAGTTTCATGTTTTCTATGTCTTAATCGTAGAGTGTAATCGGGCAACGTGCGCTAAGTCAATCGTTGTATCGACTCTATTTGCGTACGCAGTCCGGCTGCCAGCCACGCCGCCGTGACTAATGTAAGCAATTAGTCCACGCATCGATATCGCCGTGTCAGCATCTGTGCACACTCGCGCTCATCAATAAAACCAACAACGGCACATAAAATCGCGAGGACGCCCATACACTTAAGTGTCACGTCCTGGACAACCAACGTCAAAATAGCGTACATCGTGAACGTGACGTGACTATCAATCTTATAACACAATACATAATATACCGTCACGCTACCTTCATCTACTTTACGAAGATATTAATAAGTATATTGGCTTCTATTCTAGCTGTAAGCGCAAACTTTAACATGTTACAAAAAACAATAGACGAGGAAAATTAGCTATTTCAACGTTGAAATTATAAATAGAGTAGCAATCATATAGTTTACGATTGTAACAAACGGGTGACCTCAACGTCATGCTACAGGTGGCCAGCGATTACCCTGACTCTGATTGGAGGGATTCGCTGAAGACAGAATCCAATTATACATCAATATCACATAGTTGTATCGAGATTGGCAATGTAAAAACTTTCTTTGTAACAGCAGAATAAAGGTGAAAGTACGGTATAGAATGGACGGTGATTTCGTTGTTTTGTGCCGTAATTTTTGTCAGTCAGGCCTGGCCCGTGTTTTTTGACGATATCAAGAGAAAGGCGAGGGGAAACCATCACGAATTTGTACTAACGGAAATGTTCTACTTGGATTTAAATCATTTCAATTGTTTGAGTTATAAAAATAATATTGTCTTATATTAAATTAGAGTAGTAGTAGTAGTAGTAGGAGTGTAAGTAGACCAACAGCCAGATAGGTGAATGATCTACAATGAACCACGGAAAGGACTTTGGTGAGACTTGCACTGATCCGGAATGGAACTAAAAAGTAGGAGGCGTATATATTAGCAGTGACCTAAAAAAAAGGCTTACAATGTTGATGACGCATATAGGAAATTGACATAATATTCAAATATTGGTAAATTTATCATGATGATTGAGAGATGGAATCAAGAACCTAACTGAAGTGAAGATCAGTTCCAATTAGTTTCGCCATAATGCCAGACATATCTTCAAAAGAATGCCAAACTGTAGGGATATTATTGGCGATATGGAGTGCTTAGATCGAAGCAATACAAAAACTATGAATAACGTCGCCGTAAATATAGCGTGTGGCAAAAATGTACTGTCTTAACGGTTTCAGTGGTGAGAAGATAAAAGAATTTTCTAACAGATAAAATATTGGAACGTGCAATGGTCGTGTGGATCGCACGTCAGCCGCGCTCGTAGACGCAATCCGCCAACGTAGATCGTCCAAAATAAACCTGGGTACCTATATAATATTTCAGCCACTAGGCACTCGAATCTCGCCGCGGTAGCAGTCAGCATTCCCGGGTTTGCCGTACACTATCGACTACTTAATGCACTCAAACACTTATGATCCCCGCTGACGCAGCGCACTTCAACATTCCCCCCGAAAATGAATGTGTGCTGAATGATAATGACCATCTTCCCCTAGATGTAATACTCCGAGAGATGTGAATACAATTATGCTAAATGATACTTAATTTTAGAATACACTTATGTACAGCGCATTACAGATATTATAGTTTATCGGTGTCGGTTTATCGGAAGTTACTCGTAACATGTAGCTGTTACGTACGTAAATGTTTAGTTTTTATAATTCGAGGACGAATGATTATTGAACGAGTATCGGATAACCATCGAGTTTCATTAGAAACAATCGATCAGTCTTAGTTCAATTTTGATAACCATTTAACGATATATTACCATAATGGAGTTTATTAGCGTTTCTATGTAGAATTGATGTTAATATTTATACAGATAAATGGAACAGGCTTTTTGTTGTACTAATGAGATTTTGCAATTACCAGTGAGAATGCTTTTAGCAATAATACATTATTTTTCTTTTGATACAGTTTTCAGTTTTCGAGAGATCTAAATATTTTCTCTAGAGCTTGAAGACGAATGAGTGTAACATTGAATGTGGGTGGGGATCAGTTTTCACGGAATGAAGGTAACTGTAGGTAGATAAAGTAACCATAAAAATACCGATACTCGACCTAAATCTAGAATCAATGAAAAACTAAGTAACAAAACATGAAAATTTAAGCTAAAACAGTTAGAATGCTCTTAGGTTCATAAAGCAGGTGTGAATGAAGAGTGTACATAACTTTAAAATAAATGTACCATAAAACTGGCGCTGATGATAAAATACTTTTGCTTTCAAAATCTATTCGCGCCTGAAGATTTTGGTATTGTGACTGTGCCGCACCGAGTGAAGTGACGTGTAGTTTATGTTTTCCGCAGAAAAATAATCGTCAGTTGTACGAAGGCGAGAAAATAAACAACAAGTCTAGCGGGATTTCGCGCAAGCAGCGTATTTTTAGGGATCCGTATCAAAATAGTAAAAAGTAACCTTTAAGGTGGCGACTTTATCTGTCTGACACTGCTGCCTATTTCAAGAACTTCTAATGCTTAAATGCAATTGTGATGTGAAATAGTTATACACAATGCATGTCCAACTAATATAGCAAGTGAAAGAATTTAAAAATAAAATGTTATTCCCATAGGAACTGGGTCACATGAGAGCTTCATTTGCGCATTATAAATTATGTCGTATCATATTTAATTTATGTCGCATAGATTTTGACTTATGATGAAAAACGTTGGTAAAATATCATTCTCCCTTCTTATATCCGGAGTTTACAAAGAGATATTAATCTAGTTGGTGGAAATTTATGTAAATACTACAGGAAAAATAAAGCGTTTTTAGTAATCTGCTAAAACTCTTTACAAATAAACTTAGTTTTGTTTATTCGACAAAAATTGAAACTCAGCTACGGAACCCTCGGTGGGCAAGTTCGACTTGCTCTTTGCCGGTTTAATTTTAACGGTGTTATCATCATCCACCGTACAGTCTTGCATAGAGGTGAATGATCATTTGAAAATGATGAATTATTCTACTGAAAGATGCCGTTATTCCTCAAAAGAAAAAAAATGTAAAGATTTGAAATACGTGAATAATTGGTTCTCCAATTTTTTTTTTTTGTAACAAGCGTGTAGATTTATTTAACATTCCACAAGCTGAAACTGCAACTATAACACTGTATCTAAGAAACTAGTCTCAGCTCATAATGTCGCCATTGGACATATTTTGTCAAAGTACTGTTTAGTATTCGTGTCCGTATCAATAACTGGTTACATATTTCATGGCAAACTGCTTATTATCGATGCGGCGAGTTGTTTTAGCGAGAGTACGAGGTGTTAGGTAGGTAACACAGACTTAGTCACGCGTGAGGGCGCGTCCCCTGTGTCCTGTGGGCACACGCACCGGTGGCAGCCTCCGCCTCAGCGCTGATCGACCACCGAGGACCCACTATAAATAAACATCACGGACCACGGTGAACGCACCACCCACCCCCGACCACTGAGTATCACCTCTATGCTTCGATCTACACGCCCTATGACATTTATTTTAAGGCCTGTTTAACTCAAATGATTTAAAACATCCACGTGTACACGTGTTGAAGTTGTTAATAAAAGAATATTCCAAAAGATCTTTGAACTTATTCTAAATACCCACATATTCTTATTATCTTGCATGCAAATAGTTTGCTTAAAGATTATGCTTTATACCTTGTAATAACACAAGGAGGATCTCTGTAAATGTTTTCAGAGACCGACAACAAACTACGGAAAATAATATTTATGGTATTTCTTTGTTTAAAGAATTAGTAAGTATCTACATAAATAAAAAGAACTAAAACATTGTCTCCATTAGTTATATGTACTGTAACACGTAGCATAAGGTAAAGATTGCGAGAGATCTAGTTTTTATACTATCTTGTAGTCGCTAGCAAATATTTAGTTAGTGCCTTAGTGAGATAAAACTCCCATTAATATTGTGCCAATACTGAGGAAAACGACCTGCCCTGGTTTTATTAGGTGGAAATCGAATAAAATGATATATTTGATTTTGAGAATGGCGTTTAGAGCCATTTAGAGATTACCCACTTTAAGGAACGTAAATTGTTAACCAAGTTTTTAATCAACACATCTAATACGAGCACTTAATTGAATTTACGCATGATGTGTTTCAGAAATACCGTATCTTGAAAATAAAGAAAGATCTACGAGAAAGTGAAAATTGGCCACTATTACGGTAAAGTGCGCGACCGGGAATTTTGCACAGTAGTAGTATGTGGAAACATAACAATCTATGTAAAATTGCAAGTCAGAAGCAATATTTGGACACTTAGATTACAATGAAAACCCAAGCCGAACTCTATGGAAATATTGAATAGGATTTGGCGTTATCTCCGTGCAATTAGCTACGGTGCACCGAATGAGGGGATTATGTACTTCGAGTGGATTCATTTACACTTCGCCCACAGCCCCGGATATTTGCGTAATAAGCATAATTAAGTGAAACACATCTATCGGGATTGCTTTCATTCAAACGTTCTATCACGAACGATCTGGGCCAGTCTCAATTTTTTACTTGTCTAGTTTCATAAATATTTCTATTTTTTTACACCTGGGTCAGGATATTGATTACTTCTACATCGTTCTCGGAACAATTTCATCAAGGCGTGTTTGCTATTTGTTTGCTGACAGAGTGGAAACACGTGTATTAGGGCAATGTTACTGACATGTGGTGGGTCCGAAATTGGGACAATTTCTGGAGTGACTCAACAGTTTTGAGCAATCTATTTGGTCATGGGAACAACAAAATACTGCAAGGCTTCTTTTTGTGTTTAAATTAATGAAGCACACATAAATATGTTTCAAACAGAAACATACATACTATATGATAGAATGCAATTAGTACCTAGGTATATGAATAATGTTACTGTGTTACAATGGAAGCAATATTTCTCATTATAATATGAAGTCGAGATGGCCAAGGCGGTTAGTTCGCATCTTAAAGATACTGGCACTCAATAGACAATATACTTTAGAAATAATGTGTCGGAACACTTTGTTTAGATGCAGTTCATCTCATGATCAGCACTACGTTTTATGCTAGTTGCAGTAATAATGACTTGATAACATTTAGAAATAAATTGTTAATCCTATTAAATTATAATATGTACGATCAATGCACAACAATCATGGGTCGGAAGATGCTTGACCTTGTGTTCACATGACATACATTGATAATTTGGATTAGTAATAATTATAATTACATAACATTATCAGATATTAACATAGCAGAATATATTCCTTTAGTGTTGTTTGAAATTATTTTGGTTGTGGAGTATGGGCAGCAAAGGATCCATAAAGTCTATCTCTCTGTCTTCGCACCTACATTTCCCTTTTATTATGCTTAAGATTCAAAGTTCCCAATTACCTTCTTATTTTTATCTCAAAAGACTGCTTCTTTGAAAAAAAAAATGAATCACAGCCAAGTCAAAATTTCTGGCAAAATTTCAAATGACCCTGACTGATAGCCTGATTATAAGTAATGAATTTTAATTTATAATAAGTAATGTAGGTAGGTACTTCTAAACTTAAACTGTTGACTATGAAAAATGAAAAGTATAATCCTTGTTAATTAAGCAAAGCCTATCAACACGAGATAAAATATGATATTGAAATTGTAGTTATCAATTGTTGCCATGGAGTTATTATTTTTGCTTTACTGAATAGCTGAGGATTATATTTTGTCACTATCTATAAATAAAACCTTCACCACAAACAAAAGACTGTGTATGGGCAGGTGATAGAACTAACTTAATCATAATAGCGGCCATTGAGAAGCCCATCTCTAACCCATGTTTGGCAGTCGATGTTTATGGGTTGATTCAAAGAGGAAAACCTAGAAGGGGCAAGTAAGGCAAGAAGTATGACTTTAACAAATTGTAATTTTAAGTAGGTAGGTATGCATATTATTATGTGCTAATCAGAATTGAGGTAACTGTTTTATGATGATGTCATAGTTGAGGCACATAGAACTATAAAGGTTTTGATTGTCAGTAAATGCACTAACAAGAAACCAATTTAGAAATAATTTTAATGAAGCATTTACAAACCTACAAGGTTAGAATTTTGTTTGTCAAACATTAATTGCAGAATATACCCTGTCAAACTTCAATTACCTGAAAAGTAACACTTCTGAAATCTGTTCTGAATAGTTTAACACATTTTAAAACAGGCATGCAAGTAATGAAAAATTGTTTACATGTTTCAGGTAAACAGTGTACTTACCATTTGGCCCATATTTATCTTGGTTCCTTTTTATTTGGTCTGCACTAAGGCCTTTGTCTGGGTCTGTACCGAAGTACCCTAAGACTTCTTCCACGGATTTCGAGTGAGCGTCCTCCATGGTGGAATTACTACGTTGCCGTCAGTTCTAAAAAGTAAGAACAAAATATAGGTTAGAAATGACGAGTCATCATTATCAACTCGAAAGCTTTGAGGTTATGTTGCTTTTGTGCGACAATTTTAAGTGCGACGTATAAATTGATATATATTTTTTTTTCAATGAAAATTTACTTGTACCTTATCTAAAAGAAATTACTTTTATTTTTCCAGAAAGGGAAAGAGTTTTATTGAGATCGGGTATTTTTTAAATTAAAAAAATGAAGAACAGAATTCTGACGATTATAGATTTAAAATACCACATCTCTAATATCAAAGATATTTTCAAAAATAAATATGAAGACGACTTTTGTTATTAGATTTAACGAGCTATTTCCTAGATCGCAAGCACCGTTTGACCACTGCACCACTCACCAAGAAGTTTTTTTTTTAATACATGAGAAGTGTCTATCTTATTTTAGTATTTCACTTATTTTAAGCGTTAAACTCTTATTTTGTAAAGTTGTTACTAAAATTTGTACTAATCTAATACTTTTTCTCGTAAATATCATAAACGACACGAACACGTATCTAATCCAGCCGTCATTTTTTACGAAACTGACGTAGAAGTGGGGTCGATGGCAGCGCCACCTTTTACGCAGGATTGATACTATTTTTATCAAATGAGATTCTTTTTGTATTAAAATATTTTATGTTTCCCTAATAAAATTCAACAATCTAGTAAAAGATAATGTTGGTTCTAGAAAATCCCAAAGTGAGTATCATTTTCTTAATCTGAAAACTTAATACAATTTACGATCATACATAAATGTGGAGCCATGCTATAGGTTGAATTTGTACCACGTGACTCAAAGCTATTTTTGTGTCATAGGCGCCTACAAAATGCGGTATTTTTAAAATTCTGAAATTTGTTTCGCGTTATGTAACACTTTTATCACTTATATAAAATCACTAATTTCCTTTTGAAACTGTATGACACTTAATTCGCACTTGGGGTTACTACACTCACGGTTGTTTGGTTTTATAGTGGTATTATGAAACTTACTGGAATAATTTTTTTCGACAGCGTCGGGAAGGAAAGAAGAAATAAGAGTGGCGCGGGAGATGTTTTCCCGCCGCGCCCCGAGTAGTGACTCCCGGGCGAAGAGCGACGATTTTAGAGCGGCGCGGGCGCGGTGGAGGGACACCGTCGGAGATTTCTTTAATTATTTTGGCAACAGTACTCGATGGCACAGTCGAGTCGCTTTCCAGGGTTGCATGTCGCACGGCGGCCGTCACCGACCGTCCTATGATGATCTTTTTATAGCGGTCGCTGCCCGGCTCGAGCTCCCGGAGCTTGTTGTGTGATGGTTACTTCTGTTTACGACTATTAAAAAGGTTCTCCTTTTTTATTTAACACCATTTTATTCACAGCGTTTTAAAGGGTTTACCGACGAAGTTATTAGACCGAAAGAGTTTTCAATACACTTCAATCGACCGTGTCGGAAGGCATAAAAGAACATAAAACTCATACTATGTGTGTTTTATCATGATAAGCCACTGAGCAAACATAAGCTTATCGCTTTTTAAGTGGATTTCAGTTATCACTGCGAAATTAAGTTTTCAGAACGTTTTCAGCTTCAGCAGCTTTGCATTGTTAGTTAGTCCTTGCTGCTGACGTCAATAGCGTACTATTGTAGCAAAATGAAATAATTATTTGTGGATGTTGATTATCGGGTGGATAACTATTGCTGTACAATTGGATCGTGGCCGACTCGTCGACATTGGTGCTTAGGTACCTGCTGTTGGCAAAGATAAACTGTCCGATGACGCTGATCTATGTTACTGAATATTTTCCCATCACGTCTTCACCAGACAGATGGGACGGATCCGTCATAATCAAATGATGAACTCGTAAATAAAATCATAGGCAGTATCGTAGGCGTTATTGCAATTAATATTTTGACTTGGAGCTTTGAAGTGTTTACGCTCATTGCAGATACAATTACGGGAATTAGGCTTGGGAAACTTACAATCATTGCAGTCCGTCTCGCTACAATCATACAATAATTGTAGCAATCGGCATTTGCATGGTTATGATTAGTAAAATACTATCATTAATACTTGGATTGTGGACAGCAAGATACTATATAATAAGGATTTTGTCATCTGACGTACCGTTAAAAAAGTTTACTTAGGTGCATGGTTTGATTTAGCATACAATGAACTTACCATAATTAACTTCAATATAAAAAAAAACCGGTGCCCATGTTAGCTTTTTGTAAAAATATGGTAGTTCTCTAACTGTCGTATCGTAATAACAAAACCAAGACCTGTGTAATGTCTTTTGAGAATTTAAAAGAGCCAGTTTACGATATCGATTTCACGGCAGCCACGGAAAAATGTCAACCTTGTGTGAAGTACTTGGAATATATTTAGAGTATTTTAGAGAGTGAAAATAGAAAACCGCAGGAAAACAGCTGAATGCCAATGTTAACGTTTATTTTAGCGTCTGCAAACGATAGTGTTTTAAAGAATATATTTCTCTGATTAGCGTTAATGTGATTAGTTAAATCTGGCGTGTAGGCATATTGGATCAGCCAAGAAGTAGTTGTTACCCACCATTATTGAAAAGAGTCTCTCTTACATGAAAATAATTCCACGACTATTAAAACTTTAAAAGTTACCCACGCCAGATCATAATTCGTAAAAACAAGATTTTATGGTTCATAAATAAAATACATCAAAGGCCCATTTCTATAACGACAATGTAGGAATTCTTTCAGTGTTCCCATGTGACAATTTGTCAAAATTTTCGGGGCGCATAGTAGGTACTAATCACCGGAAATGTGTTAGATTTCATAGTTTGTCTTCTTACAAATATCTCACTGTACACGTGTTTAACTTTCGTTAAATGTCTAGTAAGTAATTAGTAAATATTTTTTGAAAACCTGTCCGATACCTCTCTTTCTTTAAGTTGCACTGTAGGATAAGGCTTGTGTGTTGTAATTCTGTTCTCCGAATTTTCCTAATTGATAGAAAGCCACACTTGTTATTTCAACCTCAAGATTTTGAATGTATGTAATCTGATGCTAATACGCATGAAAGTTTTCTACACATACTCGTTACCTCTGTCCTACTCTTATGTAAAAATAAAGGCTGGTGGAATATTTACTGGATTTGGGGTTGTAGATACGAGTACTAGTGGTAGTTACATAATTGTATATTTGCTTTCAACAACAAGAGTTATTACGTTATAACTACAGTTTTATGTATTTCTATGAACTGTTTTAAATAATGACAATACAATTTACAAATACTGCCGCCGCTATAAACTATAATTCAGCTATAATTACGCTTTTCAACATAAATAATAATAATTATTATTGATGTTGAAAATCGTTTTAGATGATAAAGTTAAGATCTTTATATCGTACTCGTAATAAACATTACGAGTACGGTATAAAGATTACAATGCAATTCGCCCCGTTGTTATTACTGTTCTATAGTACCTACCAGTTTTAGTTCTATGCAGTAACTTGACAGAACTAATTCCACATTAAACATTGAAAAATGCTTTGGTGTTGCATAAATAAAATAACCAGCAAGCTAGGTACTAGGCCGTCTACAATCTACTTTGTAGGTTATTTTATTTACAGGAAATATTTATATTTTTTTAATGTTTTAGGTGACATCAGATCCTGTCAAGTTACTGCAGCTAATTGAAAGACGTACTTTAGGGACGAATCATTCAGGGAACTGGATGATTTGTCTAATAGCTATTTAATAGAGGAAAATCAAAAGAGGTCGAACATCAGTATCATTCCCATCAGTTTCCCTTTCCATTTAGTAAGTTTGTACCTAAAAACAAAAAGTGAAATAAATCTTACAAAAGCAACCCGATTGTAGTTCCAAGCCTAATCTACCACCTTGTGCAATCGATGATTGAGCACACCACTTCAAGTCACTGTTTTCTTTGATCCACAGATGTGCTTCATGTTCTGATTGATAGTAATGGACGCATACGCATGTGAGCCGGACCGGATGACTGCTTCGCAATAAATGATCGTTGCAGGTTTAACGAGCGATTAAAAATCACTCTAACTCGGCTAGCGTACTATTTTATAGCCCATCAATTAATATCCATGTTGTCCGATATTTTAGGATCACTTCGTCATAGTTTATGAAAACATTTAACTAATGTTAGCCCACTCGTTATGTGTAGATACGTAATTATAATCTGGTTATTACTCGCGGCAACAGTCAAAGTGGGTCTTCCTGTGACATTACAGGAAGTCACACCACGGATAAAAACATCTCTGTGGTATGTATTTAAGGCTGTCTAACAATCTTGAAGAGATTTCAATGAAATTATGGTAGCTGGCATTTTAGTGCCTCAGGGCACAGCTAGGGTAATGTCATCCCGGAAAATGGAAACCTTAATACGCGGGCAGAGCTACGAAAACTACTAATTATTTTGTAATTGTTTAATCTTTTGATTTATAAGTAGAAACATTCAAAAGCTTAATCTTTCTTTGATTAATGACACTCAAGATACACGTGTTTTCCGTTGACTTGTGTAATTATCCGTCGCTTCTATTCAGCAATAAAGCTTTAATGGTACATCATATTATCAATATGTTTACCCTCATAATAATTTATGGATAATATTCGCATTAACTTCAATCTTGCGTATTGGACATTATTAGTTAAGGATTTCCTGCAATTATCATTGTACATGTTCCAATGTTTGTATATTAGTCTGTGTTGGATACCTGCATTACTACACACGTTGCGTGTACGCATCCGACCTACTTCCGTTGTGAGATCGTTGACTTGCAATGTGAAATGAAGAAGTAGGTTTTGTTGATGTTGGCACCGGGTATAAATAGTATGCAGTTTTCTGCATCCGAGTCATCGGTTAGCTGTTTCATTCACCTGAACCTGCAGCTTAGGAATTATTTAACTCCTATTACGAAGGAATGAAAGAATCTTGGTAAACCCAAGATGGCTTCGCCCGAAAGACTTGCCAATTTCGTACTAGTTTCAGTTCTTTGATTGAGTTATGGAAATATTATCTATAATTTAGCTCTTCTTTTTAACCTGGTCTGGTTTATTACTGCCTCACGGTTATGAATCAATATTTGCTTTGCTAAATGGACGCAGACGTTTTGATAGAAATTATATTTTCTTTTTCATTTTCCCAGGACCAGATGTTGGCTTATGAGTCGGTCGGTTACGATAAACAGATATAGTCGCAAAGCAAGTTCGGACTTTGATAGATGTCTACGTTCCATGGTTTGTAGTTTATAGGTAAGCTGCAAGATTATGTAATTTTAGGTGTATTTTGGACTTGATTGAGATGGTAACATGGAAATTTTTAGTCATTTTTTTGTAAGTTCTTTTGTAGTTTTCCATCATAGTGCGTGTGTATTAGGGAGTGTAACGAAATAAAGTTAACCATATTTAGGGCGCGTTCGCTGACTCATAATTGACGTTAAGTGGACCCTAATCGTTCATTTATACTCATATCTAACTACTAACGACCAATAAGAACATACTCAACAAAACGGATCAGTGGGACGAGCTTTTAAAATTCCTAGATAATTTAACGAGTACCGAGTTGCGTATGAATATATTATTCTGATATCAAATATAGTCGGCGTACCGAGCCATATCGTAAGGCTATTCGTCATCTAAAATAAACGGCCGAAGGTAATAATCAAAATAGAATTATCGTACTGGGGAGTGTCGTAATCGTCTGCTTTGGCAGGACTGACTTGCGGGTTTTGGCGGACTACATGGATTTGGATCAAGTTCGTTATGCGTGTTAAAGGAGAAAATAGCCGGTTATAGACAATGCCGGGCCGACCTCGATCCATTTGGCGGTGAGTTTTGAATGTCAAGTCATTAAATGACACATTCAACGCTGCATTCTGCATAACTGTTTGTGCAGAACATACGGAGTGCGAAAAGTTTAGATAACACATCCAATGGTCATTGTTAACCGTTCGCAATTGTGTGTTGATAGAAATGCTGGAGATGCCAATGTTTTGAGTATACAAAGTTGTTTTAAGAATCCGTCAGCTATTCAGCTATATGTTATCCACCTCGTCGGTATGTAATTTATAACATCGTATACGATGCAAAAACAGTTGGTTATTGTTTATTTTGAATTTGATTTTACGGTTTAGTAAACTTTATTTTGCAAGATATTTAATATTTTTTCGTGTTTCTATTGAGGAATCTGCACATTTGGTTTCGTTACATAGTTATTTTAGCATTGCGCGGGCGCATGAGCTTACAGTCACATGTGACATCTCATGAGGGTCATAGCGTGACGTAGCCTCGTTTAAAAGACATTTTAAAATACCACTTTATTTATATAACGTTTATATTGTATCTTCAGTAAATATCATAAGTTTATGACGGCGCGTATTGACGTCAGAGTATATTAGGTGCTTTGTTCCAATATTTTGGTTTTACAATCTAAAAAGAAGAGTATTTTTGCAGCGGGCTGTAACTGTATAGAATAAACATCGATATCTGATTTCAACTCCTGAGCATCGATATATAGTTTTTTATTAATGTCTAATATTTCGTTTTTTTTATTGTTTTATATTTTCTCTAGGGCAAAGTATTTTCTCTAGGGCAAAGGTACAATAAACCAAATATAAGTAAAATGTTTCAGTGCGATTAGGTTCCCTCAATCATTTTAAATAAGCTCATTTTTTTTAAATAAATCGCAATTGAGATTAATCAGGATAAAAGCTTTGAAACTGGGTAAAATAATCATTTTTACATGGTTCTCATCGATGAAATAAGTGATCTATTCGTGAAAATTATATTTTAGATAAGAATGTAAAACAGTATAAAACACGTTTTATTTATTATAGTGAGTTTATAATTGAGTGGTGCAATAGTCAGCTATTTGAATTCCTCACTAAAATATCTTCAGCACATAATATCTAGCACATAATCTCGATTTACGTCATACTAACAAGATGGCGCCTGTGGCCTCCGCACAACGAGGTGATGTGACTTTTTTAAATTTATTTGTTTTTGTAGTGTTATGAGTTGTCGCAAGCCAGTATTACTAGGATGACTAAAAAGGATTAACAAAAAGTTAGAAATAAATATTAGGTTTGTATATTATTTTCATATTAACTTTACTTATATTTCAACACTAGATCGGATGGAGATCACTAGTTTCATAACAAATATTCAAAAATACTTTCTAATCACTTTCGGGTACTTATACTTCGTTTTAATAATACCACCTCCATTCATTTATCGCTCCTGGTAACACTGGCTTATGTAATTAAATCTGCGTTTACGTTGGAGCGGTTGCTATTTTTCAAGACGATAACTTTTCACATCTCGTTTTTATCGCATTCGCACTGAAAACGTCCGTTTACTCTTCAAATATGAAAGCACATTCCGCAAGTGGGGCAACACTGAACAGTCACTGCACAGATATCACAGTCCTCCGTGGTGGCACCGCTGACAAACAAACTTACCGTATCACTTATCACTTGGTCCCTTTACTGGTATGTGCGATACATAAAAATGTATTATTTGTTTTGTAGGTACTATCGGGTGGAGGTTGCGCGCCCCATGAGGAAAGCGTCGAGAGTGCGCGCGGCGGGCGCGGGAGCAGATTGCCGCCCTCTTTTATAAGCTCCGTTGTGGGCAGCGGGCCCGCTGCCAGCTACCACACTCTTACAAACATACGTACTCCTGCGCAGCGCACCGCTGTACGTCACTAGACTCTTAACACCGTGCGATAGAATTCAAATTCAAATAACATTTATTACGTCGTCGGAAAATAAGTGTTGCTAGTTCCGTAGTCACTGATAACATTTGACGTTACCTTTAATTTACAAATTACTACAAGTAAAATGTACATCATTAATTTTAAGCTTAGACCTAAATCGATCAGAGTGTGACGAGCGGTAATTAATGTTCGTGACGTAAGTATTTTAATTTGTTTATTAGCCGGCAAGATTGTTAACATAATTATGGTAATTGAGCTAAACGCTGTCGAAGTGTAACGGTCGATTGACGCGATTCCAGGTTATGCTTCACTGAAAACACACTGCTTACTACTTAGCGTGCTACGAAGTGCTACGCCGTAGCACAGCTTGGCTGGGGTCTATGTTTATACTTTTAAATCTGTAAAACTATTTTCAGAATTTCATTTTGTTTTTTATCTATTTCATAGGTTTTTTTTTAATAAAACATGCGATGAATAGTCTACCATGACAGCATAACATCACGCCTGCTGTCCCATTTCATCAGTTATTTAGTCCCATGTAATAGGGGGCGAGTCTATTGCTATCAAACGGGCACAAATCCATACTCCGGGCTGCTACTGATAAATTCTTGATGAAAACACCCAATATCACCATGCCCGATCCGGGAGCCGTACCCGGGACCTCGTGCTCAGTAGTAGCGCTTTCCCATCATACCAACGAGGCAGTTCAGTAGAGTTGCATGTACCCATAAGCATACGTACTGATCTGAGTGCATTACATTGAACGCTGCTAAACAGATATTATGATTTTACTTAGTGTCATATAGGTACAAAAGGCGTGGATGACGGCTCTGTTAGGGGTTTTTTACACCCCGTATGATATATATATATGATGATAAAGTTTCTGCTTCAGAGAATACAGGCGTGCCTTGATAGCAAGAAACTGAAAGAACATTTTTTTACTCCGACAGCATATATTCCAGTAATCAATATTAAGGCCGGATTTAGTCATATTTAGATGTTTGCACATGAGACTCTTGATAAATATTCCTAAATCAAAAGAAAATGGCAGTCATGGGTACTGCCGATAGAATTGAAACTTAAAACTTAGCAATATCTGTCAGTCTAGCGCAACACGTCCTATTAGCATGTCGGTGACGCGGACCCATGAGTTCTGCGCCTACCAAAAATTGCATAATGTGGCTAGAGAACTTCTTAGTTTAAAATATTTTATTCAAAGGAAACACATGTATGGACGGCAGACCCACGTCCACCACAGCTTATGCTACTTTTTTTTAAAAGGTATGTACACATGTGCATCATCGTCTGTCCGAGGGATCTTAATGTATTAAAAGTATTTATTTTTAAAATTGTATGTTTTTACATTTATACAATTACGCCATAAAACTAACTACATAATTATATACATATTAAATTTAAAAAACAAAAATTAAATAAAATAAAAAGCCGACCAAGACACTCAGGCGTCAATGTACTATTATTATATATGTATTTATTTTAATTCGAATAAATAAATAACTAACTAATAGGTAATAACTTACTGAGCACTATTGAAACAAGCGTAACATATAATACATTTATTTTGTTCCTATTTAACAAAAAATCTAAGAAAAGGAGGAGGTCTATCATTACCTGCCTAGCCTTTTCCCAACCATGTTTGGTGTCGGCTTCTCATCTAATTAGATGCAGTTGATTTGCCAGTGTGTTACAAGGAGAAACTGCCTATTTGATCTCCACAACTGGGCAACAGGATACCCTTTGTTAAGATTGGTGGTCAGACTTTCGCGCTTCTGACTACTCGTACTGTCAAAGTTCTACAATTGACACCCAGTACCAACGGCTTAGCGCTTTTCCGAGGCACAGTGGCGATTCAATATTTTATGTAGTGAACGGTCAATCATTCACAAACTGACCTCGTTAAGTATAGCTTAACCTTGGATCGACCCTAGCGGTAGTTTTTATTTAGACTAGTCGACGTTATTATATTCCATAATAATATGAAATAACGATACCTAGTGAGTAAAAATATTTTACTTTTACCCAGTTTAAGTACGTACCCAGCTTTATGCCATGACCTCAGAGTCATATTTAATGTGTGGCTGGCGGAGCTGAGTGTATTTTGCCCAGTATCCTTAGGCTGAATTAAATCAGCAATCCCTCAAAACGAACGTTCTTCACCACTACCTAGTATTTTTACTGGGAAGGAGAAGTACTAACTAACTCCCCAGAAATACATCTGTCAGATGTCCAAGTAATCTTTTATTACACCCCAAGATATGGAAATGCCCACTGTTAAAATAAACAGCTACCACTCAAAGTTCACAGCTAAGTAAATAAATTCGTTTGGCTACGAAAGTGCTACGATGGGCTACGTCGTAGCAGGACTACGTAGAAGGCCTACGTAATATCTAAGGCTCGATTATTCCGTCATTGATGAATAATATTAAGAAAGTAAGATTCGACTTGTCTTAATTATAATAGGTCTTTACCTATGAAATTGCCGTTTTGTATGAAAAAATTTAAATGATTTTTTTTCATGTATTTTTTATTTGTATTAATCGAAGTAATCACCCATGCAATCAATGCATCTTTGCCAACGCAGTGGCAGTTTATTGATGCCCTTCTTAAAGAAATCAGCTGGACGGGAGGCAACAAATTCTTCAAAGGCATTTTGTACTGCCTCTCGGGTATTGAATTTTTTTCCCGCCAAGAAGTTATCCAAATTCTGGAAAAAGTAGTAGTCTGTAGGCGCAAGGTCTGGTGAGTAGGGCGGATGACGGAGAGCTTCCAACCCCAGTTCTTGCAACTTGGAGACCGTCTGCTGTGCAGTATGAGGTCGCGCGTTGTCGTGCAGGAGCAGCGGAGACGAGCGATTGACCAATGCTGGTTGGAGATGTGCCAGCTTCTCCATCATTGTGTTCAATTCTTCACAGTACACATCTGCAGTAATGCTCACCCCGTTTGGTAAGAAGCTGTGTTGAATCACACCGGCGCTAGACCACCAAACAGTGACCATCACTTTTCTTGGGGTAAGTTTTCGTTTAGGGCATTGTTTAGGTGCTGAACCAGGATCCAACCAACTTGCTGAGCGCTTGCGGTTATCAAACAGAATCCATTTTTCATCGCAGGTAACAATGCGGTTCAAAATTCCTTCATTTGTGTGTCTGTTGAGCAGTGCAAGGCACGTCTCGACGCGTACTTCGCGCTGGCGATCATTGAGTTCGTGGGGCACCCATTTGTCAAGCTTTTTTACCTTGCCAATTTGACGCAAATGGACCAATATTGTTTTGACGCTAACGTCGAAAGCTGCTGCTAATTCAGCCGTAGATTGTGTATCATCAGCTTCCACAATCGCCTTTAATTCGTCATTGTCGACCAAAGTCTTCGGACGACCGCGAGGTTCATTTTTCAGGTCGAAATTTCCAGAACGGAAGCGAGCAAACCAATAACAGGTAGTGCGTTGGTTTGTAGTGTTAGCTCCGTAAACGTCGTTGATGTTGCGGGCCGCTTGTGCCGCGTTGCTGCCACGACGGTACTCATATTCCATAATTACTCGAATTTTTAACGTATCCATGATGACGAAAAAGATTTAAATGCGATGAAAATGTAACACTAATCAATAAACAAATGACTACTTTTGGAAAAAGAAATCCATGTTTTTAAAATAAAATTAATTTGAAATTAGAATTCTTAGCCAAACAAAAAATATTTTGATTTGAAATGGCCAGTACTGCAGAACGGCAATTTCATAGGTAAAGACCTAATATTATAATGAAATGGACACCAAGTTTTTGTTTTTTTATTAGTATCTCAATGATACACGTGTCAGTTAGACATATTTCTGAAATCGTTCCAAAATCGTTGAGCACTTGCTTATTGCATGATAGGTTTTGTTTTTCCTATTCGTATTTAACTATGACACACAGAATGTCGTAAACAGTTGCTACTTAAGATATAGCTGGCATGACGTGGACCTACGTAAGCCAGCTACGTATTTCACCGACTACGTAGTACCAGGCTACCGGCCTTGGCTTTTTATTTATTCATAAGTATTTCAACGTCGTCTGCAAGTATAGAAGGCCCACTTTATAACATGCATACATTAATACTCACCACGGTGTAGGCAAGTATATAATATGTTCTTTTAATACCCTATTAAAAGAACGGTCTATTTTTTTAATAGTGTCCTCGATACAGTAAGTAAAAATATAGAGTCCAGTAAAATAATATTGGCCAAGCGTGAGACCAAACTACACTGAAGAGTCTACAAACCAGTAGATGGTCTGTTTTCCTTTTTAGGATCATATTAATGTGTTCTGGGTATTTGCTTTGTTTAATAAAAAATATCTATCTATGTATGTAATGTATTGTATTAAGTATGTCAGTCATCTAGTACCCATAACACAAGCTCTGCTTAGCTTGAGACTAGATGATGTTGTGTGGATTGTCCAGCATTATTTATTTATTTTTTATTATTTATTTATTGTTAAACCCCTTAAAGACTATCAACGAACTCAATGGTGACGCGCTTACAGATCGTTAGTTCAAGTTCAAGAAAGGTTTTTATGTGTTTGTTGAAGGGTTTTATATGATTATAAGAAAAAAAAACAGAACAGCTACTGTAAGACCTAATATTTAATATGTATATTCTTTTCCTACGTTACGAGAAAAGCGTGTGTGAAGGATGGACAAAAAGTAACTTTGTGAAGATTTCGTTTTTGTGTAAAAAGCAGATCCTTAAAAGTACTGTAATATTATAAGCAATTTCAAATCGCTTCGTAGACAGCGACAACGCTACAGGTATCTGTATGACCGCCACAGTTTTATAGTACAAAATACCGTTATTTCACTTTAAAACCTTCTACAGAAAGAAAAGGAAATCATTTAAAAAATGGTACTCACCAGCTCCATTTTCTGATCGATTTAGTATTTTAACACACATCGTGTTTTGTTTTGTTAGAGCATAGAAATAAGACAGCACCTTTTTTGAAATGTAAAATAGCAGTCCGGTCCCTTCATTATCATCATCATCATCCTACTGCCTTTATCCCAATTTATTTGGGGTCGGCGCAGCATCTTTTCTTCTTCCATTCATCTCTATTTGCTGTCATCTCAAGGGTCACCTCTTTTCTTGCCATATCTTTCACAGAATCCATACATCTTTTCTTTGGTCTTCCTCTACTCCTGTAACCCTGCACATTCATACTCAAAACTTTCCTCACAACATGGTCCTCATTCCTTCGCATCACATGCCCATACCATGACAACCGATTTCCACACAACTTCTAGGTCACAGGCGCCACTTTCAGACCGGTCCCTTATCCCATGGATTATTTATTTATTTATTTATTAACTCATCATCACTATCATTACAGGGATTTCCTAATTCAATAGTGTGGCCATAATTACAATTTTATTATTCACTATAACATATTGTAAACATTGTGGTTTTTGTGAACTCGCTCAGAGAACAAGTAAAAATATCTATGATGTCTGCTACGTCATTAAGCACACGCAAGGTACACTTTATAGGGGCTTTACTCAGTAGATTGGTCCTACTACTGGGCACCGCCAATAGACGTGGCTGTCGCCTTCGCAATACATAATTGTCGGGCACACACAGGTTTATTTCTTTCAATATACCTGGGTTTGAAGTCTTGCCACGCAATAATTTAAAAATATAGGTAGCAAGAGCTAAGTCCCTCCTTGTTTCCAATGTATTGTATCCCACCATGCCTATAACAAACAAAGTTTATTAATTAATTTATTTTCATCATGCTGCCACCTAACAGTGGAAGGGGAAATGTTTGACAGGTTATCAACTTCATAATCAATGTCGTAGATTAACAGAATATTTTCCTTTTGTTTTACAAGATTGTATTACTTATTAGCGGACCCAACAGGTGGTGACCCACTCGAACAGCACTACTTCCCCCACTCACTGAAACATAAATAAAAATAGTAAAATTCGGTTAAGCCGTTTAAGAGGAATCCACAAACACACGTACAGAAAAGAGAGAGGCACATATCTAAAAAATACTTTTAACCTTATGTATGCGTTTCATCGTGTGTGGTGCGGCTTGGTGGTCAACAGGATGGCTTCAAAATTACCACGAACTGGTAGACATAATGCAAATTATGTCATAAGATATCTGCTGTAGTTTTACGTCACAACAATCTCTTTCGCTTCCTCGCAGTCGTTTCCTGTCTGACACCAAGATCAAAGGTTTCGTATAAGCAATTTAATGTTTTGAATGTGTATGGGATGGTCGCAGTTCTATCTTCGTGTCTGGCTATTTATTTGACATAATATCTCTCATTATACCACATACATAAAGAAATAATGTTAGTTTTTAAAGAAAAATAGTTAACTAATGAGGAATCTTCAATTTAATAATATTGTTTGGTTATTATTTTGTGGCTTCATTTTGATTTTGTTTTTGGTTTATTCATTGTTTATTTGGCTTTAAAATGTTCCACCAGTGATGACAGATATTAAACCTCAAAATTTATATTATTTACTTTGTAAATACCTATTGCTGTAAATTTTGCATTTTACGATTGACGTTAGTCTTGCTAACTCTTACCAATACACATAAAGGCGGTTCGCGGTTTCCTCAGGAGGTTGTGATTTTTATTTTACCATTTTATTTAAGTTTTCGTCTTCAACATGGACATAAAATATGAATACTTAGGGGACATGTCCCGTGTTTGGCTGATGTTAATTATTTTAATTCACACCATCATCACCACCATAGTTATGAATAGTTTCCATAAAATCATTGTTTTTTTCTACATTATATTTTATTTATAAACATTATGTTTTAATTCTTAACTATCTACGAGCATTCTATATATCATTCAGCCTGCGACGATCGAGCCTGTCCAAAGATGCCCCACAAAACTCAACCGTAGTGTCTATGGATAAATATCGTAACTAATCAATCCTATATACATAGGTATATATGAATCTCGAAGATCGATTACTGCATCGTATCATTTGATATGTATATCAAGTTTCGTTCCATCATTATTACTTAGCGTTATCTGAAGACATGAATAGGAAGAGCTCGTGGCTAAATCAAAACAGTCACACGGGTCGATCGAAGGTTAAGCTACGCTTTCCAAGGTCAGTCCGTGGATGGGTGACCATTCATTACATATCGAAACTCCTCCGCGCCTCTTAAAACACGTTAAGCCTTTGGTCCCGCTTGTCATTTGTAGATCTTTGGCAGTATTTGACTGTCTTACCAAGGGATATCGTGTTGCCCAGTAACTGGGTTGTGGATGTTAAATAGGAAGTCGCTCCATGTAAAATACAAGTATTCAGCAGCATCCGGTTTGACTGGAAGCCGACCCCAACATAATTGAGAAAAGGATAGGCTAATGGCTGATGATGATCGGTAGACAGGAATACCAACGCTTACCACAGTTCAACAGCTGAAAATAGAGCCTATCAATTTTAATACCAGTATGAGAACCTCACCTTTAAGCTATTCATGATCAGCTGCGATGTGGAATGCGAATCGATCGAATGGCGTCGAGGCGTTTGCATAATGCCTTCCAATGACGTCAGCATAGCGACAATTTTAAAATTCCTTAATAAACGCTATCGTCGTGTAATATTCATGTCGTCAATGTACTCGTACGTAAGCTCCACGCTCACACACTCTCAACATTATCTCAAGAAACGTGAGGGTTGCTGCACGTGAACTTTGATGCGACGATGAAACGCATGCGCCTGTTACCATGGTTTCAATGCCAAGTACCCACCTGCACTTCAAGCACTTCAAGTATGGCTGATTTATAGGTATTATTCCACTGTTTATCGTGGTTAGTGATTAGTTTTGATGTCTTTCCAGATTTTTCTCAAATTTATAAAACGGTTGCGAACCGCGTGAAGAATTAACGAAACGGTATAAGTTTTGTTTAGTTCAATACACATTATAGAAATAATGTGAATTCTGCTTTCCAGGCTACAATTGAAATGGTTTTTGATCACTAATAATTTAACTTGGCCTGAGTTGCAATACATGATGTAATGGCCCTTTGCTGTCTCGAACAACATCAGCAGGACAGAGCGATTTACTAGCACGAGACACACATAACATGTCTGATAAAAGACGTAACTAATGTCTGCTGTACTAAACAGTTTAATATGACATTTTACTATCCAGATATAGCCATGAATCTTATCTCCATCGCTACCTAAATTATTGGTAATGATTGTCATTGGCCACATGTATGCACTTTTGTTCGGTTTCCGTGTCGAGCTGTCGCCAATTTTTCTATTGGTATATAATTGGCAGTGCCATCAGACCATAGATCTGAGCTTGGCACAGCCGGCTGGGTCTGCATCTTTGCCAGCAACATTGTTCCCCACCAGACACTAACGTGTATTGCGCACACGTCTGTCAAGACCACTATTAATCTTCTGAAACACTGTAAAGTTTTTCTAGACAGTCGCTTTTCTGGATTACAACTGAGACAGAGTTCGGGGCAAAGTTCCAGAGCGAGGTCTATCGGTATTTCTATGTTTTGCACCGCTTTGGCATAAGAACGGATGGAAAAGTTTTGGCTATTTTGGGCTAAATATTTCCGTGCCTTGGCAAATTTACTTTTTAGATTCTGATTTTCTATTTGTGTTTCTTATGGGTAAACTATTAACTAAGGCTAGCTGATGAGGCAGTCACAACTTTTCTAAGCATTGCCCGGATGTAAGGTAGTCTGGAAATACATCCCATAATAATAACAGGAACCCATTCACTTTTCATAATTTATGTTTGTTTAGAACACTAACTCGTTACGACGGATTACGATTATGATCTGTTATCTAAATTGCAATATATTCTGCTATTTTAGTCTGTTTTTGTATAAAATCAATTTACGATATCATAAACTAAAAATGTTGAACTAATATCTGTTTTAGAACATTTTTGTAGGGTTTGGCAAAAATATTTCCACATTTGAGTAATATGTTTATTGTTCAACTTCACACAGTTTATTTCGCGCAGTGACGGCTCTAGACTTGGATAATATGGTTCTATGATAACGGCATCTACAAACGATAATAAGTGCGTTAGATTCATACAGCTGTAAATAATGTTTAGCTTTTATCGGTATACAAGGGTCGGCAGGTAATTTCTGGCGGCGCGCCAATCTAGCCCACGCACTCGCTCGCCTACAGAACGACTCACAGTAACCTAAACTGAACCTTAACGTTCCAAATTTTGAGTAATATTTCTAATGTTTGTATGGCAAATCTTGAAATTGATGTCCAAATCTCTACTGCCATCTGCCTTGAGCCATGTATTTTTATTTTATCGCGTTTATCGCTGGGCCATCGTGAGTTGTGTTCGTCGATAAATCACGAGTCGCTGAAGTGTTGATGTTATGTGCAGGGAATGTTATGAAAGATCGGTATTAATTCCTTAACATGTTCAACAAAACGTAGACGTGTGATGAATTAAGACGAAATGGTAATCCATCATTTGAAGATGAAAAGTAAAGTAGCATTTAGCGTTATCCATTTAAACTGCTGATAGAGATCGTTTAATCTTTTATATACACGAAGGGTTGTATATTACATTACATTTATTATGGATATGTTCCTAATTTATAACGTAGATAAATTGCTTCAATTTATTTCTTGGCTATGTAATAAATATGTACGTAGCGAATATGATAGTTATCATTTAATATATTCTGATATAAAGTGCGTCTCGGTAAGATAAAGTTGCTACAGACTAAAAAGGTCGCAATGAGCATTTCATGTTTTATTTTCGTTCTTCATGCTGGATATATCGCGGATACGGACAGCGGACACGGATGATGTCTTGGTTCCTTGTCTTGGATTATCACGATGTCCGTCACTTTGTCATAATCCAGCGCATCACAATGTGAGGTATCCTGGATTATCACAATGTAATGGGTCAGAGGCGAAGGAAACTTTTACTGAAACTTTTTAGGAGCTTGTGCAAGAGGCTTTCAGATTTATAAATTTGTAAATGTCCCTAAAGTTCACTTCTTAGCAGCACAGTGTCGGTACCATTCCGCTCTAGGTACGTCGCGTCCAGTATATACTTTCGAATCTAAATTAGAATTCTATCCGTTAGCGAAGTGGAATCAGACCTATGACGTGTATTGAGCTATATTGTACGTATTGACATTCCTTTATCTTCTCAAACTAGAACTATTGTTATAGGTCTTGTATTTCTTGATGAAAACAAGAGTGGGGATTCAATGTTCACATTGCCTTAAAGTGCTGGGTGGCTCTCTGTGAAACAAAGTGATTCGTATCCAACACATGGGGTCTAATAGATGGACCCGTGTTGCACAAGCTTAGTGGCTTTGCAGCCAGTGTGAATTTGTGGTCCATATGGCAGTTCGATTCAAGTAAGTCGAGTCTGTCAGATCCGCCTAGTTGATAATTGATTTATAGTCTAGTTATTCAATCGAGTCTTACATTTCGTCACAAAGGCCTGTTTCGTTACATCACTATCGTAGGAAAGTGCGTTCGTAAGACCAGCGTCACATTACCGGGTCGGCCATGCTCCGGTGAGCATGCGACACCCGGTTTCAAATTGACACGTTTCTTTGTGCCACACAATAAGAGCTAATCAGAAATAGCGATAGACGGATCGTAACCTAGCAGTTATATTTGGGGATAATTAATGCTGTATTTATTATTAGTGCTGTAGGTCCCTGGATTGGACATATTGAGTTTCTTTTTCTTCATCTTCCTTGCAACAGTTGGAGGAATTAAAGACTGTCAATTTAGGTCACTCATACAAATAGTTATCTAGTACTACAACCACCAATGTAGATGAGACGTGGTAATATGGGCTTTGTCGTAGGAGTGTTTGAGTGTATTGCCGTGGCGGCTACGATAAGAGATAAAGGACAAAGAAATCCCACCCACGGTTGCGCCACCACCCTTGCGTTGTGCCCGATTTGTGATACAAATATATACGTGTGCTTTTGGTTCCCGCAACACAGACTCAGAATGTAGTAAGTGCAAAAAGGAATTACTTAGAAAGCCTCATCAAATCCTACTGTCATGTATGTCTATATAAAATGTATTGATATAAGAGGTAACTTGTTATGATGATATCGAGAAAAATTGTATTGTTCCATGTTGACCCCAAAAGTATTATGTATATCCTACAATTTCAATTTTAGAAATTGCTCTTATCTATTTCATGTAAAATCAAATTTAAGAGTGGCCATTTTGATTTATCCGCTACTTAAATGGATCGATTGTTACTTGTAACCTTTTTGTTTTTAGACATTTAATTGATTTATTAAAAAATATGCTAGCAGCAGTTTTTCGTGTCAAGTGCATGATATATCTATTTCTTTGCAGTAAGTACGTACTTCCTCAAAACATAAAGACATATGTAATACAAATATACTCAATACTCAATACTTTATTGCATTCCATAATGTTATATAAAACAGTTGGTGTGGTAAGAATATAATCAATTATGGACCGTGTCGGGCACAGCATAGTTAAGTTAGCTGGTGATAGGAGAGAGGATGAAAGCGCTTTTCTTTTTATGTATTAATATATATACAGAATATTTATTAAATATATTGGATTAAATTAGTATGGTTATTTTAAATGAATAGTATTTCCGCGTTATCAAGTTAATAAATTAATTAGTTCAAAGTCAAATTTAAAGTGAAATGTCGGTATTATATATGTTGTTTTATACAACACATCACTTAGTTAACGATAAAATTGTAAACATAGCTAATTCCTAATTAAAATAAATGAGTGGTTCGGTACCACTCTGAAACTCAATCTTAATTTGGCTGAAGATTAATTCTGATGAGTTATGTGACACTAATTGTTGCTGCTGTGTTTTCAGTTATATTCGGTGTGTCCTAATTGGGGTTATAGCTTCGTTCGTAGCTGGGGACACAAACCGTATGGTACCGTGATGTTATGTGATCACCTAGGACCTAGATAATCACGTAACAAATTTTGCATAGAGTTAAAATGAAGCGCGTTTCCAAAGTTTCTAGGAAAACGCACATAATTTTTTATTCAAACGCAAATTAAGTAAGATTATGCAGTATCTTTTACAAACTATGTATTTATGTGTGTACTGGTAGCTTTGCCTCGTTGGTCTAGTGGTTACAAGCACTCCTAATGAGCACGATGTCCTCGTTTCAACTCCCGAGTCAGGTAAAGTGATTTTGGGTTTTTCCATCTGGAATTTCTAAGTAGCAGCCTGGGTTTGTGCCCGGTTGTTGGCAAAAGGCTTACCATGGGACTTAAACATGACTTAAACTTGACTCAAAATGTACGTGATATTTGCTTTAAAGGTTGACTGCCTCGTTGGTCTAGTGGCCGCCAACGCGACTGCTAAGCATGAGGTCCTGGGTTTCTATTCCCGGGTCGAGCAATATCTTATTGGGATTTCATTAGGAATTTCACAGCAGCAGCCTGATATCTGGGTGTGGCCGGTTGATGGCAATAGGCTCACCCCCTATTACATGGAACATAAACATAACTAGTGAAATAAGGGTGTGCTGCAAGTAGACCTCTGCCGAACCCTTTGGGGAATACAGGCGTGATGTTTTGTTGTAAACGCTCAAAGCAAACTTACACACTTGTATATTCTTTCAAAGACAAAATAAAAAATATTAATTTAGATATTGTGGATAGTCATACCAGGTGCCTTAGTCTTTTCTAAACAGACGAGAACATCATCATGAGACTAGCCATTTCCCAACTGTGTTGGGGTCGGCTTCCATTCTAACCGGATGCAGCTGAATACCAGTATTTTACATGGAGCGACTGCCTATCTGACCTCCACAACCCAGTTACTGGGCCCCTTGCCCTTGCCCCTTACAGACCCCTTGGTAAGACTGGTTGACAGACTTACGGGCTTTTGACTACCCGTAACGACTGTCAAAAATCTTTAAATGACTGCCGGGAACAACGGCTTTACGTGCTTTCCGAGGCACGGAGGAGTCTTGATAAGTTACGAATGGTCACCCATCCACAGACTGACCTCGGCAAGCGTAGCTTAATCTTCGATCAATCCGTGCGGCTGTTGCTATTTAGCCACGAGCTTCTCTGAACAAACTAGAACGCAAAACAAAAAAATATCGTTTCCATTTTTCACGTTCCAATACTGCAAAATTCATAAGCAATGATCGTAGGTGTTTTGACTGCCAAACATTAACTAGAAGCGAATAAGTAAGATGCAAACACACGTCAGAATTTATGATAGAACTACCGTTCCATCAGATTCATCAATACTTATGTATTTTTAAGGTTCCTTGCGGAAATGGAAAAACAATAATCGTTATGGTGCGACTTCATTTGTCTGTGAGTCTGTCACAGCTGGTCATCTCAGAAAACACGAATGAAATAGTTATACACAATGCTTCTCCACTTATACACCAAGTGGAAGAACTGAAAAAATTGTGATGTTTCGCAATATTAGCCAAAATGGAGTTTGAATTCTTAAAGCAGGGTAGGTAATATATAAATGGTAATGTTTCATTCGTACATTGAGAATCATATTTTTTTTAATGATTTATTTCGTATATGATGTTGAATATTACCCTAAAATAGCACCCCCCGATCCAAATAACACCCATCTCCGAAGTTTACAAAGCGAACAATCTGAAATAAAACTATGTAGTTGGTGTAAGTTTAGGTAAAAAGAAACTAGTACAATTTTAAGATATTCAGCAAAAGCCCTTTACAAACAAACTTAGTGCTACCGGCAAAAAATATCATTATTAATCTTTGTTTCTCCTACCTTATATAGATAAGTGTATAAGAAACGTAACCCTCAGTGGGTCGCCCGACTCGTTCTTTGCTGGTTTTTATTTGAGTGCAAGTTTATGACTTGCTCCAATTGGTTTACTTTTCATTTTCAGTATGTTGGAAAGCTGGGTAAATGGGGCTCTTCTAGGAACGCAAATAATAAAATTGTGAAAATAGAATAAGTATGTAGGTATACTCATTACGATGAAGACTGAAAGATTTTAAGTGATATATTTTTTTATCATCATTTACTTCTGTTGACTGATAAGCTCGTGGCTAAATTAAATCAGCCGCACGAGTTGATCAAAGGTTAAGCTACGCTTGCCGAGGTCAGTCTGTGGATGAGTGAGCGTTGTGAGATTCCTCCGTGCCTCGGAAAGCACGTTAAGCGGTTGGTCTCGGCTGTCATTTATAGATCTTTGACAATAGCAGCCGGATCTCTATTGGATTTAATAAGCCGGCCAAATTTGACTCGGACTGGCCCATGGGGGTTCCGTACCATTGAACAAGATTTAAAAAAGTCAGACAAGTGCAAGTCTGACTCGCGCATCTAGGGTAATGTTTTTATGTGATTCAAACACAAAATTGAAATTTTCAGACCTTTTCCGTTATTTGTGCTGTGAGACTTTGCTTCTTCATGATTCTAGATCAACGGGAAGTACCCTATAGGTTTTGTTTTACTAGCGAGTATCAAAATGGGTCGCTTGAATGGCCGTACTTTTTATTGTGTTGACTTAGAGCCCTGCATTTTTTATAGCTCCAAGCGACTGTACTTAACCTACATATTTGATATTAGTTTCAACTTGATATCTACACGCTTTCCTGAGAAAAATGGACTTGACAGACAGACAGACGGACAACGAAGTGACCTTATAGGGGTTCCGTTTTTTCCTTTTGAGATGCGGAACCCTGAAAATAGCATTTTGCTTAAAATATGCATTAAATGAAGGTATTCAATGTTTGTTTTGAATAAAGTGCAATTTATTTAGGGACTTTTAATCCGATTTCATCTGGTTTTAGTCCGATATGGCGTAAAAGAAGAAAATACACCACGAACTACCAACATATCTATTCTCCTTTTCTATCAAGTCCATGTAAAGGTATGTTAGAGATCGCTTGTAGCGATAAAGCCGCTCACTGTAACACCCTATGTAAGTCTTAAATTAATTATTTGTAACTTTTCATGTTGTACAATAAAGAGTATTCTATTCTAAACAAATCGGTTTATTCAAGTGTGAATAAGTTTTTAGTTTACTCATTGATCTATAATTAAGTCGGCGGAAATCGGTAATTAAATTAGGCGTTAACATTAGAATAGCATCATTTGCGAAGCTTTCATGACTCTTCGGTGAAACTCGAAAGAAGATGAAATGTAGTTACATTGTTTTTGCTACTTCTTACATCATTGTTCGTCAAATCACATATTTTCGTACAAACATCATCAAAAATCATCACCTGCCTAGCCTTTTCCCAACTATTTTGGGGGCTTCCAGTCTACGAGCGACTGCCTATCTGACCTTCACAATTCATTTACTGAGCAACACTATACCCCTTGGTAAGACTGGCTGTCGGAATTTCGGGCTTCTGACTACCCGTAACGTCTGTCTAAAATATTTATTATTTATTTTATTTTATTTTTAATAAAAACGTTGCCCCACACTCTCCTGTGTCGTGGGTGCGTTTACAAACATACAAACTCACATACACAAACAGCCAGACCCGGAACAACTACCTGTAGGTCATACAAATATTTGTTCCGTGCGGGAATCGAACCCGCGACACGCAAATCTACAAATAACAGCCAGGACCAACGGCTTAGCGTGATTTCCGAGGCACGGAGGAGTCTCGGTATCTCGGAGGACCTCGGCAAGCGTAGCTTAACCTTCGATCAACCCGATCGGGTATTTTTATTTAGCCCTGAGTTTCTCAGACTTAAAATAAATAAATAAATAAATATTGCTGGACAATCCACACAGCATCATCTAGCCCCAAGCTAAGCAGAGCTTGTGTTATGGGTACTAGATGACTGATATACTTAATACAATACATTACATAGATAGATATTTTTTATTATATATAGCAAATACCCAGAACATCCGGAACAAATATTTGTAGATCGTACAAACATTTGTCCCAAGGCGGGAATCGAACCCGCAACCTCTTGAGTCGCAGGCGGACCTTCGCCCGCCGCGCCACATCGGTCGTCGTCAAATAATAATAGTAATATGTATATAATAAGTAATAAAAAGAGAAGGAAGGAATCAGAAGGCATCAAACATTTATCCTCATTAGTGTCAACGGGAAAAGTGCCCAAAGAGCTGGCCGCATTGCCGTACGTGGTTTGGTAATGCTGATTCTTTGCTCTCACCCCTGGCCCTAAAGTTTCAACCTTTCAACCCCAAACGGGTATATAACTCCCAATATCTTTTATTTGCGCCGCATCAACTCATACCGCCATCCTAGGTAAAAGTACTTCTTTTTCTTTTTCTACAATGAAATTAAATTAGTCTAAGCTACTTAGTTTAATCAAACTTGGGCCCATTTTAGCTTTTCATTTTCTAAGCTTCAAAACTGTTGTTGGAGTCGTCTTTACATTAAAACATGACCGAAGTTCCAATGCCAATCTCCTCTGCACACAATCAACAACCAGGCTTTGTTCTTTAAGTTAGACTATTTAAATTAGTTTTATTTACTGTAAGAGCTAAGGTACGTGTTTAAGTATTGCTGTAGTGTGCTTTATACTTGTAGGGGTATCTTATCCAAGGTCTTGACATGCTGCATGCTGAAACTCAGACTACAAACCTAGTTCGGATGTGGATGATAATAATTTGACACAATTGTAACAACGTTACATCACGCTAGTATTTCTCGAAGGGTTAGGCAGGTACCGATAGTTACACTCACATTTCACCACTTATGTTTTAAGTCCCATGTAAGGGGCGACCCTATTGCCATCTACCTAGCACGTGCGCAGAATGCAGGCTGCAACTAAGAAATCTCAGATGGAAAATCCCAATAACACAATTGTAACTGTTTTATTATTAAGAAGTATGTAAGTAGCTCATAGACAAAATTGTGTAAACATGTTTATACTTTCTGGTGTAATAAATATAACGAATACTATTGAATAATATGTGTGTAGGTATTGTAGTTACCGTGTACACGAGTGGTGAGGGAATCGATACCAAAGGATGTTTTTAGACATCAAATCTGGGCAATCCCCTGAACTATTTTCGACTGTGGCTATAGATAAATCTTGGATTTACTATTGCAATGTACAAACAAACGCTCTAAGTCACGTATAAATGTTTCAAGATGAAGATTATGAGATCAATTTACTTCAAATAATTCGTAATGTTTTCTTTGTTGTACAAAGGCACTCCCCCAAAATCGAGCACACTGCCTGATTTAAAGACTGTTCAATATCAAAGTCTTTGTCTGTGTGAGTGGCACGCCGCTGAAGTTTATGTATTTCTTTATAGAACGCTACATTAGTCCCGAGTTTTTAGGTAGCTTGAAATAGAAGTTGAGCTGTCACTGGAGGAACTAATAATAGTCCAGCTGTTACGTGACGAACGATGATAAAAAAATCACAGCAACGACGGCTGAAATAGTAACAGTGATTGGACCGTGTTATGACTTTCCTGTCTTGCAGTTTGGCTAATTGTGAATCAATCTAACTATATCCGGCAGATGTTTGTTTGTGTAGTTTTTGATGAATGACTTCGGAGCCTCGGGATAACGCACCGGGATAGCAGTTTGATTTGACGATAAAATTAGTTTTTTTCTCGATTCGCGTTTGTTTTTTTCCTACGACCTTCCTGATTTAGCCCAGAGAGTGAGCGCAAGATGAGTTTCAGCCACAACACCTGTATAAATGCCAAATACGAATGCTTTTGAATGGTTTTTGTGCAGACACAGATAACATTAAGTATTTAAGAAACCATAAACGAGTTTGACACAAAATTTTGTTTCGCCTTGTCAAGATTAAGAGGGCAAATGAAACGATCGTAAATTTCGCTTGAGACCGAGAAGTACTCCCACTCGCTGCGCATATGAGTGTTGTTATAATAGAATACTTTAGAGACGCGTAAAACAATAATTAATTTAAAAAGAAGTGTGCTGGCACATGTCCATAGAAAAATTCCGCGCAGAAGCGGGCTCGCTGCGCGCAGCCGGGTAGCCGTCGTCAACTGCGAGATGTGTCCGTATGTTTGTCAAACTCAAGTAATAAATGATTATTCCACATGTCTCTGCGTTAATTTACTAAAATCAGCTACATTAAGCTGTAAATCTTAATTTAACTTTTTGATTTGTTTCGCAACTTTACTACTCGTTTGAATTTTATCTTTTACGAATAGGGCTTTTATCTGCTTTCTAATAATATTCTTTAATTATTTCTGGTTGAGTGTTTCCACAAAATAAATTGCTAATTTCCATTAAGTATAATTACAGCGCCACGTGTAAGCTACCAATAAATTCAGTTTGTTAGTCATGAGCCCCAACGTAATCTGTTTGCTCTCACTGCGATTTTATAATGCCACAATAAATTTCAATGTTCACAAACATTAAAGTCTACGTAGTTATAATAAATGATTACGTCCATTTCTATATATTTTTCTAATACAACCCCAATGCGACCGCTATGCAGCAATGAAAATTGTTTGTAGTATTTATTTCCCGTGTGATTAGTCACCATTAGTGGCTATGATGTTTCTGTGAACCACTTAGACTGCTCTCGCGCTTGGCAGCTACAAGCTATAACAAACATGGCCATAATCACCGTCATTCGCAATCTTCTAGGGACTACGTCACATGTTTGTTGTTATCAAGGCATAATTCAGTGTTTTCTGCATGATTGATAAAGGGATCATTTATACGGAGCCATTTAGAAGCTCGTAGAGCGCAATAATTGGCTTATTAGATGTTGGCTAATCAAAACAGCAGAGACGTAATTACGTAATACACAATCAATGGCAATGTGTTTTATTTTTGACAATTTAACAACATTCATTGCGTTATTAACTTTACCGAGCCGACTTACTGTACATACAGATGAAGCGTTGGATTAAGTATTGCCTTTAAAATCTTTTGGTGAGCTGTTTAGTCGGTAAATTTAAAAAGTAAAATAAAACATAATACCAGCCTGTTATCGTCCCACTGCAGGGCAAAGGCTTGCTGAAGCTTTGAAAGCTTCTTCTCATACAAAGAGCTTGCTGAAGGCGGGTCAGCGATTAAAGACTTATATCTATTATAAGTACAGGTTTCCTCAAGTCGTATTCCTTAACCAATGTCTAAGATAAACTTAGAAACTACCAGCCAGCACATCAAGCTACCCCAATCTGTCAAATTTATTTGATAGATTTTGAACTCTGTTACAAAAGAATAAGGTTAATGTTGAAAATTTGATAGTTTGGGATAGCTTTAAGTGCTGGCGTCCGTACATACTACAGTTTGTATTGATTAAGTCATTGGTTTTAATCCACAAACTGTGCATGAGAGGCAAGTCCCAACCACTGGTCGTTAAGACGTTCTGACGGTATACAATTTACAATTAATGAAATTGCTCAATTACCCATTGATTCTAGGTCTATTCTTTTCCTGGAAATATATTTATACCCGATGTTTATTTAATGAAAATGTGAAAAGAAACAAAAATAAAACCAGGGTCACAGTGCATGCGAGGTTTAGTATCACGTGCGTCAACGTGCCATTACATCAGGAAGAAAAGAAGATTTGCAGTTTTTTTAACATTTCGACATCATGATTTATTTCTCATGTGATTAATTTTAAATGAGAATACTACGTTGAATTTTTGTGTTTTTGTAGTAAGATGAAGCAGGAATGTAAGATAATATTTTAGCGTACCTAAAACATTGTGCCTATGCAGATATATTTATTAGCCATGGATTACAATTTTGTCACTCAGTTTTCCCCCGCGAATTTGTAGCTTTTAAATTACGCAATGGAAAATAACTGTCAACCATCATAACAACAAGCCAGTGTTTCCTCAAGAGTTAGGCAGAGGTGTAACTAAAGCACACCCACAGTTCGCTAGTAATGTTTAAGTCCTAAGTAATAGGAGAAGAGCCTATTGCTACCAACCGGGCACAAATGACGACACGGTTGGCGCAGTGGCTGAGCGATTGGCTGCTGCGCTGCGTGTCGCGGGTTCGATCCCCGTACGGAACAAATATTTGTATGGCCTACAGGTAGTTGTTCCGGGTCTGGCTGTTTGTGTATGTGCATTTAAATGTTTGTAAACGCACCCACGATACAGGAGAAATTGCTAGTGTGGGGCAAAGTTTAAAAAAAAAAAAAGAAAAAAAAAAAAAAAAACCATACTCAGAGCTGCTACTGAGTATGAAAAAAACCCAACACCACATTGTCTGACCCGGGAAAAGAGCCCAGGACCTCGTACTTAGCAGTAGCGTTTGCGACCATTAAAACACCTCTCTTGTTGATAAATGCCAATATATCTTAACCTCGTACTAAGTTAAAAATAAAATGAAGTGCCCTGATGGCCCAGTGGTTAAGAAACGCCTCTCAAGCTTGTGCTTGTACTCGTAGGTACAAATACGGATAAGTACCAATTGTACAACTTCAATTCATGTGTACTTTTAAGTTAATCTTAGGACTAAAATCACCAACACAATAGTGACGTAACTGAACTTATTAATGTAATATGTATATAAAATGAATCCCTGTTTCCTTTTGTCACGCCATTAACTTGAGAACGAGTTTAACGATTTCACACATCTTTTTCTTTAAGTTTTCTAATACTTTGTAAAAGATTGTTACGCAGAGAAAACTTATGGCACAATTGTGCAGAAAATTTAAAGACTATTTTATTTTCGCGTGTTTGACAGTTCGCGCGTTTGATAAATGTGAATTTAAACCGCGGGTAACACCGCGGTTCGCAGCTAGTGTAATTCTAAAATTGCTTTGAGCATGTGTAGCGAATAATGCTCGTGCCTTCTCTGTATCAGAAGACGCTATATCCCCGCAATGGGACAGTAAGGGGCTGGTATTATTGAAGTGCTGTGATTGTAACGGTATTCAGTGCCAATGCCCCTCAAACCGAACACTATAACTGAAACCTCAGCCATAGGTCAATTTTAACCAATTGAACATGGACCTTATCATTTTGTAATAAAGTTGTAAAACTATCAAACGAAATTGACAGATTGGGGTAGCTTGATGAGCTGGCCTGTGAACCTATCTACTTTCTAAAACGAACTCTTTTACACACAGCTCTCTTGCTATTGAAATCACAATCATAACGATTGACTATGTATCTAAGATTATAACCGCGGTGCATTGTATTGACGCGCGATTAAGCCTTGAATCTATAAGATGAATTGCTCTAAGAACCTTACCGAGTGACCAATAAAAATTGTGTACGTGCGCCCGCGTCATCCGAGCTGCGTCAATTTACTCCCATACCTTTACATACGTCACTATAGCAAACACATAATGTAGATACGTGGTTATTTATTGAACACGGAAGTTTGTAATATGTATAAGTTTACGGTTGGCGCAGTGGCTGAGCGATAGACTGATGCGCCGCGTGTCGTTGGTTCGATTCCCGCACGGAACAAGTATTTGTATGGCCTACAGGTAGTTGTTCCGGGTCTGGCTGTTTGTGTATGTGACTTTAAATGTTTGTAAACGCACCCACGACACAGGAGAAGTTCCTCGTGTAGGGCAATGTTTAAAAATATATATATATACATATATATAGCAGTACTATACTAAATAGAGCAAGAAGGGGGAATAGTGGTCACTGGGTAATAATTATTTCAGACCGGAGTCCATAGGGTCAGTATTCATATTTCTTAACTTCTAGTGTTAGTAGGTTACAGAAAGAGATAAAAATACACACATAAAATTCAGAGTGGAGCATAAATCGCGTAAGTAATGCCACCCACCCAAATAACTTGAAAAATACTATTCATAGCAACTTATTGATGTATCTGTCAAATGTTGTTACTTGGCAGATACAGTACAGTCAGCTCGCACCATGACAACCCTGTCATGGTGCAAGCGAGAGGGGTCGAGTGTTTCTGCCAATACGTAGGTACTGAATTTAGCTATTAATTAATTATTGCTTTTGATTTTCTTGCTAATTTATCATAATCGATTATGGTGATAATTGAAGTTGAAAACAAAATAGTATATGCATATTTTTTGTGGCGTCCACACAAATTACATAACCCAATAGGTTGTTTGTGTGGTCGCCACTATCCCTAGTAAACTAATAATATTTTTTTTAATAAGATTCTTTTTTTGTTTGTTTGTAATGGAACTCAGAAACGACTTAAATGATGTTAAAAATTCTTTTACCTATAGGAAGCTTAATCAGCGAGTAACATAGGCTATATTTTATTTGCAAAAGTACGCTTGAAAGGGGTTACAGGCTATGTTAAAGTTTGAAAGGAAAAGTAAAAAAACAACGTTGTTTTTTTTTAAAGAAATATGAAATGGATATAATTATAATAATTAAAAAACTCAGGTATTGTTGATGTGATGGTTTGTTCTTGTTTTAAGTCTAAATTACCCGACAATGTTTGGACTGGAAAAGTCGTATTCGTTTTTCCACGGATTTGAACCCATTCACGTCATTTCATAATTACTTAGAGATAATTAACATGTTTTATGTGGCATAACGAATGTTATGTACTGCTATGATATTAAAATATGATGCGTTTTGAGTCTAGACGCTTCGGAACTCGGGTGCTCATATAAATTAACACTTTTCGGTCATTATGTAAACCCGTTAACGACAGCAGCATTTCTTGATTTTCCCGAAACGTCTACTTTAGGAAAACTTTCCGGTGAATGATCTTGTGGAAATGGAATACACTAGAATGGGATAAATAGGTACTCTTTATGGTACACCATAAAAACGTACAAATGATAACTTTAAGATTTTAAACCGCCTATTGTGACCAATAGGCGGTTTATTGCTAAAAGCCATTTCTTAACAGACATCCTGTGGATGGACATGATAGAGAAGAATAAATAAATAAATAATAAATATTGCTGGACAATCCACGCAGCATCATCTAGTCCCAAACTAAGCAGAGCTTGTGTTATGGGTACTAGATGACTGATATACTTAATACAATACATTACATAGATAGATATTTTTTATTATACATAGGAAATACCCAGAACACCCGGAACAAATATTTGTAGATCGTACAAACATTTGTCCCAAGGCGGGAATCGAACCCGCAACCTCTTGCGTCGCAGGCGGACCTTCGCCCGCCGCGCCACATAGGTCGTCAAAGAAGCAAAGATATTACGCAAAATAAATGAATATGAATATGAATTTTGGTATATCACGCATTGCACGCACGCTGTATTCACTGAAGGTTAAAGTAGAGGACAGAGGTGTACTTTTAAGAGACCCACGTTTCACATAAAAAAAGTAGTCAAATCTAATACTAAATATTAAGTTCATCTTACATATCACTGACATCGGTGAAGGAAAACATTGTAAGGTAGACCGAAATCGCTTGCCTTAAGCATGCGTGGTGATTATTACACGTGTCTTCTCTGTATGAGAAGAGACCTTTGCCCTGCAATGGGACAGTAACAGAGGCGAATCAAAATTGTACTATACTTGATGTTTTCTTCATATTGTATCGTTTTACTAACATAAAGACAAGCTAATAATAAACAATATTGCAGGTATTCCATTCACTTACTTTGTACCTGGTGTTTCACTAACAAACGTTTTAGTTTTATAGAGTAAAAGTCTATAATAAATCCCCAAACTTTTGGATAAACTTATTAGAATCACCTTTTAAAACAAGGGCAGGAGGTATTGATCGAATGGCTTATGAAATATTACGCTTGGTCGAGAAAAAAAAAATAAACGCATATAATTCGTTTGTAGGCTGCTACACATTGAGGACACGAGTTATTTATAGCCTGCTTTTACTAAGGGTGGCTATGGGGTGGCTATATTATACCATTAAGAATACGATAAAATTAAAAAAAAATGCGTACACACTCATGGCATTCTTGCATGCAAGTAGTAAAGCTAAAAAGGTAACGAGGCATTTCAATGTTCGTATAGAATAAAGTTCATTCGTTAAATACCTGGGAAGTACATCAAGAGGAAAATGTAACATGAATGACGAATAAGGAAGGAAACCATTTATAAAAAAAAACGATTTTTTATGTAGACTGCTTATTCCATTGCTATGACGTCACCAGACCACGTCACTCACTAACCCAGCATTAAGTATATCGGAACTTCTTTCTTCTTCTTTCCTATGAAATGAAGTAACTGATTATTAACATAGAAATCAGTTGTAAATTAACTGACAAGTACGTAACAAATGTTTGAATTCAAAACATCATGAATTCATGTCATCAAGTAAATTAATTTCGTGCAATATTAATACGTGTGTCGCGTACATAATCGACAAATGTATCGTGACGCTTTCCCTCCGTCTGAATGTCAGCAGCCACGTAGTTTGAAGATGCACACAGATTCCCGGGGATGCACTTGGTATCAGACCGAAATATCTGTATATTATGCAGATATTACATTATGTACGATCACCTTGAGTGTAAAATTAGATAGTTTTACATGTGAGCAAGTGCTTCACGCGCGTTTTACATAGATATGTTATGTTTGGTGGCTGCACGAGTCCGATCATACTCAGTGAAATAGGGGTAATCATTTTTATTCTGTTATTTGTTTGTGAAGATATAGTGGTAGATAAACTTTATTTTGATCTAACCAATTGCTGTTTTACGCTTTCTGTGAGTAATAATCTAAAACTTGACTTATCTTTTCGCAATGATTTGTGGATAGTCCAAATATTCTTAGTTTGCTTTAGGTTTCATTACGTATCTACCAATGTGTTCGTATTTTTTCCACGTTAGGTCGTTTGGAAGTCATAGGGGATGGTTTTATTGTACCCTTTCATGATTGCTGACAGGGCATTAATTAATCTATCGCCCACGCCCAGGGCGAGTGAATCCGAAGGGTGTGTTTATGGTAAAGTCATGGTAAAGACGTCTTTCACAAAGCTGCGTCACTGAAGATTAATGTGGTGGCTTGCGTTAAGGGTTCCACGCTGAATATGTAACTGAAGTTAAGAAGTGGGAATTAATATGCATATAATGCTGAAATCTTACCATGCACTTTTTCTACTTTACACTCCGTGGCCTTTTGCATTTGCCATGAGGCTGGCTTCATAGACTTTATGACGCTCATAAGAAGCCGTTGAAACAAAACAAGAAATTTTCCATGTCCAATCAAAATATAAAGTTATTCATGTGGCATTCAAAAATCCATCTATTTTAGAAGTTTCTCGTCCTTTTGTCATCCAGTCAATATTCCTAGAATAGAATAAATAAATATAAAATATCTACTTGACACGTTACCGAGAGTTAGATCCAGTTAAGGGCAGTCTTAAGTAAGGGAGTTACTTAGTCACCTCACAAAACACCCCCTACGTAATGGGGTGACCTCATTCTTGAAGACTTTAGGGGTGAAGTCGATGGCCGTTTATATATGTATGTAAGTCCTACGAAACTATTAACGACGAGATGGAGTCGGTCGATTTCGTTGTGAGTTTTATCGCATGTATTTTTCGTAGCAAAGTAATTGGATTGAAGAACTTTTATTGTATTTTCTGCGAAGTAAGTATCTACGTCTGCATGGTCCTATTATTTATTGGAACACATATTTTACAAAAGTGTACTTAATTTTATCGTAATTAAAAGGCATTCTTGTCAACCAAGGGAGAGATAACATGGCAAGTGTTTTGTGCGCTGAAAACAAAAATATATCATTTTTTCAAATAGGATAGGTACAAAAGTACACAGGTTAAAATACACATTATATATCATATTTATACTTATAAATAAACACAGTTAATAAAGTTATAGAAAAGAGGTGATTGAGCTGATTTGATGGTAGTCCTATTAAGTATATGTTTAAAATTGTGAACTGCAAAAGTATTTCCTGTAAAAATAAATAGATTCGAGATCATTATTATAAACGTCCAACCGAATCTTCAAATATCAAGGCACGAGCTAATGTAGGCCTAACTACTTAACATTTTTCCCAGGTAAATAATTAAGACTCTATTTACGTAACGGTATAATTAGACTTTTTTATATAATGATAGTGACATACTTGTATTTGGCAACATTATCCCTATTCATCTATTTTTATACTCTAGAGGTATAGCTCGGTATGTTGTGTGCTAATTAACTATTTAAAAGCACATGTATAGATTGTACATTATCCAGCAGACTTTTATTGCAGACGATAATTACTTATCCGCATGTAGCTGCAAATAAAAAAAACTGTAACGGATGTTGGGATGTTTTTTGCAGAGATATAATGATCCTGAAACTGTTAAATGATGAAAATATACTGTGTATCTAGGCAAATTGTATGATACCTTGAGTTTTTCTGCCTCAATAAAAGAAATCTACAGCTAAATATATTTTTAAAGTTTGCAGTACAAAATCTAGATTATTGTCACTAATACATATGAAATTGTAACCCATGAATCAAGGTCGATGTTCAGATATTTCATGATGACAATATTTTCAGCACTAAATCTTTTGTGCTAACAATAAGCACATCAAAAACATTCCTGACGGTGACATCTGAAATGTGTTATTCGGTTATGTAATCTTTTAATGGTTTGGCGAACAAAAGTACCTATGTACCTAGTAATTAAAAGTCTTATTGGGATCTTTGGTATTGCGGTCTAAAGACCAACTGCAGAGCACGCGGTCCTGAGTTCAACTCATTAGTAGCAACCCAGACGTCAGATTAGTGCTCGGTTGACAGCAATAGGCTCGCCTTATTAAGAACATGAAACTAAAACAAAGGTAGCAAAAATGTGGGCGTACAATACGCGTCTTTTATTTTTTATAAAAAAACACACTTATAATGGACGTCTCTATAGTATTCACATCTCTCAGTTGTCGCTTCGATTACATCCAAAGCGGTGACTTCTTGTCTGGATTGTATACTTCATTGTGTTCATTTCTTAAGGACTGAATGGCCAGGCTGATGTTCTTGGTTGACTCGAAGTTAATAGGCATTAATTTTATGTCAACGATCAGTCATCGACACAATTATGTAGTGATTTTGGCTAATTTGAAAACAATACTATAACACCGTAAAGCCGAATACTACTTTGTGTTAACGATTCCTGAACAGAAAGACTGTTTGAAGACTGTTTTTAATTAAATGGCTTCCTATTTCGTTGATATTGGATACTAATTAGTTTCTGGACGTTGAATGGCGGTCATCATATTTATCCCCTTTATATTATTGGTAATTATAACGGAGCAGCTCGTAAAGCTCACCGCAGACGACATATTGCTTTAGGTACTCTCGGCGACCCGTGCTGTCCCAGTATTCATAGTCATTAATTCTGGGAACTTTTATACTTTCCGACTAGTCATCGGGTCGCAGCGCAGTCGGATCGTCTCGAGAAGACTTTCTTTTGGTGAATCAAAGAAAAATATTTATCGGTGTTTTTTAAATTAAGCGCAGGAGAAAAAGAAAGAAAGAGAAACATATATTTAGGAGATGCTCAGGAAAAACAAAAGAGAAAATAATGAAAATAATGCCTTGAACAGTCTTCTTCAGTATTTCCGCTCTTAATGTTTGACTCGTGCAGTACATCCAGCAATATGTGAAAAGAACTAAGTACTTCTTTTGAAAGGGTTAAGAGTGGTATAGATACGAGTAGATTTCGTTTAGAAACGTGCCAGTGTAAAGGCTTATGTAAAATAAATATAATTGAATTAGCGGGGCCCTATCAATCCTAAACATTCGTTGCAGTAAGCTGGTCCTATAAGGCAGTGCTCCCCAATAAACTGCCATTTAAATTTAAATTTCCTATCCTACTAATATTATTAATGTGGAAGTTTGTTAGGATGCATCGATATTATTGTTACTCTCACACAAAAACTACTGCTGCTAGCAGTGGCGAAGTAGCCATACAAATCGTTTCCTACCGGCTTTCCTTTCGAAATTCAGGAAAGCAACTCTATCATCATTGAAAAATGCCATAATCAGTAAGAGACTAATTAGACGAGATACGAGAATTGACCTCTTGCTTCTGGGTGCTAGATATAGTAAATAGGGCACAAATCCATAGACCGAGTTGCTACTGAGAAATTCGAGATGAAAAAACCTAAAAATATTTTGTCCGACCTGGTGATCAAACCCAGGACCTCATGCTCAGCAGCAGCGCTTGCAATCACTTGACCAACGACGTGGTCAAATGAATTAAGGTAGAATTGTTATTGTTATTATATTTCTACCAAAGTTATTTTCCAAGGTTACGCCTACCCACCTCCGAAGTAAACCAGGGCTAGGACAAACAAATAGTGTTAGTTATTCATAGGTAAATACAAGGCACGAACATATATTTGTAAACTCATGTCTATTTTAGTTTTCATCAACATAAGTGATTGGTTCGTGTCATACGACGGCGACCATTTATTTATTTATTCTAACACATTCCACAAACAATTTAACACAACAACCTTTGTTGGTGTGTTTCTTTGATCATCTATATACAAATATATGTACATATACATGCACATATATATATACATGTAAATAAAATGAAGTGTCTGTTTGTAATAAAAAAATTAAAGCTTTTTACTAAACGCAAATGAAAGTTCAAAAAACCTATTTAGAGAAATTTTGTCTGTCTATCTGTTTGAAGTAATCTCTGAAACGGCTTGACCGATTTTACGGGGCTTTCATTGGCAGATAGCTGATGAGATATGGAGTAACTTTATTAAAGAATAAGATAAAAATGGGTTTAACGCAAAAAATGAAAACCCATGTAATGTTAAATTCCACGCGGGCAAAGTCACGGCCCGGCTACTACTCTTATATATAAAATTCTCGTGTCACAATGTTCGTTCCCATACTCCTCCGAAACGGCTTGACCGATTCTTATGAAATTTTGTGTGCATATCGGGCAAGTCTGAGAATCGGCCAACATCTATTTTTCATACCCCTAAATGATAAGGGTGGTTCACCCCAAACATTTTATATGGCAAAACAACGTTTGCTGGGTCAGCTAGTTATTTATATATTCGTGTTTGTTGAAGGACTTGGGTAATGGAGGAAACCACCTAGGTACCACTAGTAGTAGTTTACGAGAGTGGAAGCCGTAAGTGGTTTGCTCTGTAATAGCTCTGTTTAACCTGCAAAGGAGAACTTACGACTCTTGAGCTGAAGGGAATACTAAATGGGTCACTGTTGTTTATACGTCAAGACATCCACTCCCCGAGTTTTCCGTAGACCATGTTAATAATGCATAGTAATTTTTGGTTCCGCCGAAATACTTCGAGACAAGATAGTTGCCTAAGAGGACATCTGACCTTTTTGCAGTTTTAGGAAACAAGCTGTTTTCTTATTTAATTCTTATTTAATAAATTGGGTGAATCAGAATAGTCATTCATTCATCATTATCTAGTCTGAATTTTCCCTACTATGTTGGAGTCGGCTTCCAGTCTAACAGGATTCAGCTGAATACTAGTATTGTACATGAAGCGTCTGCCTATCTGACTTCCGCAACCAAGTTAAGGTAACAATACCCATCGGTAAGACTGGCTGTCGGACTTTCGGGTGTCCGGCTAAGAATAAGTCGTTCCAATGAGTCTTTAAAAAGAGCCCAAGTTCGCTCGTTGAGAGACTTTTACTTTACGTACCATTGATGCCGGTTGATTGCAGACACGTGAACTAGTTCACGTGTCTGCAATCAACCGGCCATTTGTAGAGTACCTTGAGCTATGTTCTTGTTAAAAGCAAAACAATAAACTTAGACAAAATTATGTTAAAATCTCTTCTTCTTCTATATTTTTCTTTATAAAAACGTTGCCCCACACTAAGAATTTCACCTGTGCCGTGGGTGCGTTTACAAACATTTAAAGTCACATACACGAACAGCCAGACCAGGAACTATTACCCGTAGGCCATACAATAAGCCAGCAATATTTGTTCCGTGCGGGAATCGAACCCACGACACGCGGCGCAGTAGTAGACCGCTTAGCCACTGCGCCAACCATGCCTTCGAAAGAAAATGAGCAATTTATATGAGTTTGTACCGCGTATCGTATCGTATAAACGTCTCCCCGGGCTGGCACCTACCGCCAAGGTGGCAGGTGACCGCCACTCATCTATTTATACTCATGCACGCTCAATGGGGGATTTATAGCCTTCATTACCGCATTAGCTGTTGTTACAGCAAATTGCGAGTTTGAGCCCTGCCATCAGTGGCTGCTTCACTCTTGTTAGGCGGTTAGTTATCTATCAGGTTATCACTTATCACCCTCATATGTGACAGGAAAAGGATTTATTTTAGATTTTTACATAGGTACGTGCGTACTCACGCCTATATTCACATCGAGATAGGCAGACATTACAGAACGCCAACCGGTACGATCCTTACATATTTAGTCATTTTGCTTCAATCGCGTTCATACATTTGGTCATACACGATTAGTTAGGTTAAGTTTAAGTTTTTAATTTTATTTAACTATCATAATACTTAAGTATTCAAGGTTTTAATGTTTCAAATCAGAAAACAATGAAGAATGTATGAAGCATTATTTATGTGCTAAGCTATGACCCAAGCTGTTAAATATATGTTTACGAAATAAGTATTTATTTTTATATTTCTATTTGCTCTGGATATCTAGCTAATCTTAAGGCCGATTTTGGCCAATTTAACAACAGCGACCGATTTCACTAAAGAGCCCGGACTGATCGCTCATGAAATATGCTTATAATTTGTTTTTATTACTTACCGATCGTTATAAACTCTAATTTTAATGAGCATTTTGACGAGCATCAAAGATGCCCGGTAATAAACGACATCGTTTACATTTCGGCGGAGCAGTTTATAATTTTAATAAATTATAGATATCAAGTCCTTGTAAAAGGTATGATGTAAATTAGTAAAAGGTGAACAGTTGGGTCAACCTTATTTCAACAAGAAAATGCTGGCCAATGTAAATGGGTCATACATATTTTAGATCTCACCAGGGGTTCTGACCCCGAAAGCCACCCTTGGCGAAGAGTACTACGACCATGAAGCACGTCTGTTATTACATCAATGTCACTCTGCTGACGACAGACCTGGGTGGAACAACGAAAGGGCTCACAGTAAAATATATTTAGCGATGATTATCGACGTTGGCGTTAAGTAGATAGGTAGCTGTTTTTTGTTACAGTATACCAAAATATTACAATATTTATAGATGTTTTTCGTAAACGCTTCACAGGTTATTTAGCTGAATTTATTATACATTTTTACTTTGTTAAAATACGACTAACTGCCTCAACGGTTAGTTTCATCTTATGGATTTTGTAGAACATAATTTGCAATGTCGGTGTGTACGGGGGATTCGTCAAGACAGCCCGCGAAATTCAAATTTTCTTACGTTTTTTTGCAAAATGCGGCACAGGTTTACGCTGTAGTTACGTTGATCAAATTCAACATGCGGAAATTTTGATAAAATAAAAACTAAATGATTACTATTTAAAACATGATTTCATGACGGTGTTGATGATGAACATGTAAATTCATTTAGAAGCAAATAAGTGCCTATAATTTTGCGGACTTCCTTGAAGGAAATAACTAATCGGCTTAACATTACATCCCAAGCACCTTTTTGCACAATATTTACCTGTTTTACGACTTAAAAACACGTCATACGTTAAGGAAAACGATAATTGTCAGTAACATTTCAAACACGTCATTAACTGGTTGTACAGGGTACGTATATGTTTGCATGCACGTTTCAATTAAGCAATGGCGTTTCATAAAAGCAATAAAAGCAATCAATGTGCATACTTATCTCCTTTAACAAGCAATTGATTGAGTTACTTGCTCGAATGCGCGTTTGTTAATGGACTTACAGACGTAATTGTGGACTCGTTACAATACAATAGAAAATATTCAACATCCAACATTCATTGAGCCAGTAAAAAAGTTAAATAATCATGGACGCAAGTTAGATGAAAAAGTATACTACGTCACTTACGTTAGAAGGATAACACAATCTAGTAAGTATCTAGTAGAGTAATACTAAAACATTGTGTTAACTGATCAAAGCGATGTTTCTATAGTCTAAACATCAAAGTTCACAGGGGAACATAGCTAGAAGACATAGCAATTAAACTTTAAAACGAATGTTAAGGTTTTAATTTAACGTTTTTGTGGTGGAATTCATTTCATGGATTTCCTAGGCGAGTGACGTAGGTGTCACGTGATCGTCATTAAACCTATTCGCAGTAGATGACAAGGGATAATGGTATTGTCTGATATTCCTTGTGTACACAGTTTTGACAAGCAGTTAAACACATTATTTGGCAACGTGATCAAAGTAAGAAGTTACGTCTCAGTCACACTCTGATCGCTTTCCCAAATAAGAGCAGCTTCCCTTGCGTACTTAGCTACAAGTACCTACGCTGGAGAATTTTCTTTAAAACCAGTAGGTCAGTAAAAGGCACGTACTTCCCGGTGGACAGTGTTCTGCGGTAAAAATAAAACAATGTAAGCTTTCAGGAATAGCCGCGGTCGGAAATAGCGAGTGCGGACGGTGACGTGTCCTTGGCGGCGACTGGGGCGCACTGCCCGAAATATGTCATTAGCAGAGCGTCATGTCGCTGGGGAATGTTACAAACGCATCTCTAGGGCCGTCCGCACATTGCTAGTACCTAAACTTTATATTGGAAGTTATATGCGATAGCCATGTTGCTTTTATAGCCCTTTTCAGCAAGGAATTGTCTGAAATAGAAAATACGGGCGCTGAAAATAGAAAACGTTTTAAAATTCATTGGCCTCAGATGCCAGAAGACTATATGCTACGGTTTTTCGTTGTTCAGCTTTCAGCATATTCTGGCATTAAACTCGTCTACTTGTTTACTCAGAAACTAGACTACTTTATCTCAGTCATTCAAAGTGACAAGTGACAGAACTGTTCTAGAAGATTTTAGGTTTCAATTTTCTCAAAATGGAGTCGGACACTTAAACTAATTTATAGCATTACTTGGAGGCTTGGGCAACCGCGAAAAAACTCATTCTAGCATTGATGCCAGCCATTTAATTTTAAATCTACGTTTGTAAGAGTCACATCAAACTGGCAGCGACCCTGAGAAGTTCACATAGGCGCGGCACCTGCTCGCCATATATATCAAAGGTTGTCGTAACGCTATCGTGTGTTTCTCAGACTTCGTGAAATGTACGCTCATTGTTTGGCAGCGACGCGACGCGGAAAATATGTACGCCAACATGTTGTTAAATTGATGGGATTCAGGTTGATTGCTGGTTTCGACGCTAAAATTAGCAAATATACATGTGAAAACGTCCGTTGTTGCATCCACTGATTTGTGGCATCAATCACGGCCATCACGCTCGTGCACGTTCCGTTCAATGCCTCGGATCTGGCGCGATATTGTGCTCCAAGTCAAGTTTTATCGAACATAACTGGTTATTACAGCTTAGGTGTTTATTTTCGCTGGAGAAACCAGTGAAAACTGTGCAGTATTTTCAATAAGTTTTACCGCAAAAATTGTTGGATTACATTGAGTGAAGCTGATGGCTAGCTAGTTATCCTAAAATGGACCATTAGAGCTTGTAAACTAAATAATCATTAACTGCCTCGTCCTTTGTCAAACGGTACTTCAATGTCAGTCAGTCCTGTTTCCTCGATTTCTACTCACAAGTCAACCCTTGTAAACGACAAAGTAATCACATACAAGATCGGACCGTAAGGTTGCTTATGAAAATAACATTTTAAAATCACTCAACGTGTGGTACATCTCACGTTTCCCGACAGAGTTGACAATGTACACAATATGTAATGTGAATATTAATACTTAGTTGATAATTTGCAGATGATAATTCGAATATAACTGAGCAGACGACCCTGGCCCTCGGCAAGGCGACGTCTCGGCCTAACGCTAGGAATTAGGAAGTGCGTAGAACATGGCAGGCAGTGGTTGCGTGATCAAAACAAATATAAACCGTCGGTCGGTCGGGCGGGCGCTATCACCCGCTGCCGCCGGTCACAGCCGCCATTACCCGGGACCAATCCACACAGGGAATACTCCAGCTGATATAACGACAGAAAAAAGATCAATTAAAATTAAATAAACTTTTACAAAGTGACCTTCGGCAATGTTTCTTTTTCATCAGCATCTTGTCATATACATTCTGATTTCAATGCTACGTCTTGGGTCAATCATTTCGTAGTGGTCAAGTCTTTCTTATGTCGTAGTTGTAAAAGGGACAGCAAAAATAGTAGATGTGGTTTAATTTCTTGCATTTCCTAGGCGAGTGAATTTAAAAAGTGGAACTAGTTAAATTTTCATTAGGCTTATTTTTAATTTCTTCGGTGTAAGTTTTGGTTCCAATTGAAAACCATTATTAAACTTTTTCTGCAATTACTAAATTAAAGGAAGACTCGGTTAATTAATATTTCACCTTATTGGCAGCTGATAAAATGAGAATATTGTACGATAATCAGTACGTTAAGTATCTCTTAAATATTTTATCATTTATATAGATGATTCGCGGAATAATTTATAGTCATTATGTTATCGTGATTTCATGGATAAAGGCCAAACAAAAGTAGCAAATCTATACGAAGACAATCTGTCAATGATTAGGGCCAACAATGACCTAATCAAAAAACAGAAGATCTTTGACAAAAAGCACAGAATACACATAGGTACAAGAGAAGACTGGACAGTCAGACGAGACCAGACAATCACTTAAAACCGCTTCTTATACAAATGGATTCAGGAAAGAAACAACAAAGTTATTGGCTCTTTTCGTATAAAATGGTAACATATAGATTTTTCACACTGGAAGTTGCACAAGTGTATTCTTATGAACTGAAACAATTATAATATAACTCGTGACAGTACAATAACAATTATATACAGCGACAGTCAGGCAGTTCTTAAAGAAGTGAATAAAGTACAAGTTAAATCTGCAATGGTGAAAGAGTGCCAGGATGCTCTCAACAAGGAACCATCAATAGAATAGTTGTCAACAGTCAAATCTTCTTAAAGTTATACAACAGTAGTAAGAGCCTAAAACTGCTCAATATGAGTAGGGAAATACTCGTATAATATTTGGCAAAAAATTGCAGCAGGATACTGTGGACTCAACAGCTACCTGACAATTTTGAAAAGAAAGACAAAATCATATGGGGTCTCCCAAATACCCACCATTAGGCCAAGCAAAAGAAATGAGATTCCATCCTAGATGGAAACTTATTTCTTTAAACATAAGACGTGGTGCTTCTAGAAGCAGCACGTCTGACGCGACGCTGAATTGCCAATAATTAATTAAGGATTCCACTAAATGGTTCCCCATTTAGTGGATCCCTTCCCTGGGCAAAATAATCCACAATAGGACTGGTCGCCCGCCTGGCGCCCTGGAATCAGGGGTTTTCAAAACAAATACAAAAATAGCAATGCTTCGAAGGCGAAGGAGCAGAATAAACCAAATGGGTGGTGAATGGTTGCGTACAGGTCACATTTATACACTTTAAAATTATTATGTCGAATTACGAATTTAACTGAAGAAAATATTTGAAAATCAGAAAAAAAAAATAAGTCCGAACGATTTCACTTTTATTACTATTACTACTACTATAAACCTTTATGGAATATCTATGAAAATTGTCTGTTGTTTAAAATATGCTTTTTTGGCCATATTTTGTCTTTAGTCAACTGTGCCCCGACATGGTTGAGCATTATTTAAGTAAAAGTTCATTGTTGTCATGAGTAAGTACCTAAGAGCGTGTCTATTGTCTCCAAGCCTTCACGGGTTCCGGTTAAGATATTAATAAAAACCTCGTTTATTTATATCGGACACGACGATGTGCTCATTGTCCGGTGACATTGTACATCTCGCTCAAATAATTTACTATCTTCTATTATTTATAACTGTAGCTGGTTAAAACCTCAAAACGATCGCGCCAGTTTAAAACAGGGGAGTCTACGATTACATCGAGAGCTGAAAGCGTAGCCTGAACGAGTTCCACAAATCCCTGAAGATGATTTATCACAGATACAGGCGATCGTTAAACCCAAACAAAAATAATTCTAGATTACCTACATTTATTTTACACATCAATAAAACAATACGATATTGCACCCCGAACGTAATAAAAATCAGCGTCAGTCATCTGCTATATCGGAGTAGTGCGGCCCACGCGCAGGCCAAATGAAAATATACCCGACGACGCCGGCTGCCAAAGAAATTAAATAGAGTAGATTTTTCAGTTAGACAGACACGCGATGAACAATGGGTCTCGGTTACAAGGGAAGGACGGTCGCGACGAGTTGCGCCCGCGCACACCTAGGGCTGCCACTCGATTTTTTTGTAATTCTAGTCCACACTTATAATAAAAAAAGTGGATCCGGTAAGCCTAAAGATTAAATTTATAAAAGCTGCAAGTGTGTAAACAGGCAATTTAGGACTGCAATCTATGCAATGCAAAACTTCTGATAAAGGCTGTTCACGTGCTCGTGCTAAAAGCAACGTAAGTAGTAATAGCTGCTCAATAAAAGGGGACGCCGAGGTTTTGAAACGGCTGTGTTCACTTTGCATAATATCAACAGGCATTGACATATCAACAACAATATGTTTTCCGACGTAGCACGATAAGTACAACATGAATTTCACGACAAACAAACTTTATGTTTTCGCAAACATCTGGCAAATCGTTTCCTCGTACTCAGTGTTTGTCCTGTCTTCTCATAATTCTGGCGATGGTTGACGTTGCTGAGACGCTGCGTGAACGTCGCGTAGACAAATAGCGTATAAATGTTAGACGAACGCCTACTCGGAACATCAACAAGCTAATTTAATTTTAGCTAGGAATGCGGTAGATACTTGTAAGTACCATACCTCAACCATTTATTTCAATGTATTCTAAACTTCGCCGAAGCGAAGTTATTCAAAAATTGAGTAAATACTACAAAATACAATAGCTGCGTTATCTAAGTTTTGCCACAGAATCGAATTGACCCAACCAAACCGCGGAGAATCTTAACACCGCGATTCAGAAAACGCCCTGTATTGCACAGTGACATCTGTTTGGCAGAATTGGAACTAATGCGGTTTTGATACGGCTACGAACTTGGATCTTATATTCTATGTTCCTTTGTTGTTACCTACGCTGTGTAATTACTTATCCAGCCCTAATTGAATGAAAATTGGAATAGAAAAACAGTATTTCCGCCTACCAATAGTGCTATATCCGGGACCAGAATGACCTCGTTTGCTATTATAACTGGGAACCCAAGCTGTGTCTTATTCGTGATAGTGACAGTCATCGCCATTACATCGATATTTTGCTGCTGCGCGCCGTCTGTTAATTAATGTAATTTATTTAGTTTTCAATCAGAATTTTAAATTATTTTACTCTCAAAATTTAAGTGGCGAAGATGTCAGGAGAAAGAAAGAAAACCAAATGAAGTTGAGTGCAGCAAAATAGTATCTGTACTCTTACTTAATTCATTTTCCACCAATAGCTCTTTCGGATATCAAAGACGTCACAAGGGAGTAAGCGCACCACGATTCAATGTATTTGACACGTTGTTTATTACCTTGCGACGTAACATCTCTCACGTTATACAAAGGGACTGTTTTACGCGGTACTTTAGTCATTTTAATTAATTTGTTGATTTTTATTAACAAATTGGTAAGTAGGTACTTAGATATAGATTGACAAAATATTACTATTAAGTATAAAATAAAAGACCACTTGAGACAGTTTTCGTAAAACTAGTGACTGACCGAAGCTTCGTTTTCGTTTTAACCATTTTCGGCCGAAAAATCATTCGGCCTAGCCGGAAATCAGAAACTCGGGTATTGTTGCGCATCATTTGGCCTCCTTCCTAAAGCTCAGTTGTATTACAACAACCAGAATTACACTACATTTTGTATCTTTTTCTTATTATCATTTATTGTTTTCGGTCGAAAATAAGACTAAAGCCAAAATCATCCATTTTCGGTCGGACACCGCTGAAAACATTGAAATACTCATTCTAATGGTCTCATAAAATCAAATAGCATACGTCAGAATGTTTACGTAACACGTCACTAATTTAGTAAAGCTTAGATTACTAAGATATTCCCTTACTAATTGATTAGATAACTGTATTTTAAGCTAAGCTTCGTTAGTGTTCGACGTCTACCTATACATAATTTTATAATTATTTTTAAATAGTATCTTCAAGCGTGTATTCCGTGTCGCAGAAGGCAGGATTCGTCTGTATGAAGGGTGGCGAGATATTCGAGGGGTCCTGGACAAAAGCGGCTCTGGCCGCGCTAGGTCCCGGAGGTGACCCATCTATACCTACTAATATAATCACGGCACGGTTGGCGCAGTGGGTGAGCGATTGGCTGCTGCGCTGCGGTTCGATCCCCACACGGATCAAATATTTGTATGGCCTACAGATGAGTCGTGGAGTTGCGGAAATCGGCCCGTCTAACAATACAATGGCCTACAGATAGTTGTTCCGGGTCTGGCTGTTTGTGTATGAGAGTTTGAATGTTTGTAAACGCACCCACGATGCAGGAGAAGAAATTCCTAGTGAAGGGCAAAGTCGTAAAAAAAATGTAGAGAATAAAGCTGTGTAGTGGTTTTAGGGTAAGTATCTAACATCACGTTACGACCCTAAGGAGCGAAGGAGAAACCGCGGGGTACAGCTACTAGTTTTATGTACAAGTTATCCACTGCAATTATTGCCCAGTACGTAATTAGTTTGCGTAGTACAGAATTAGCAATTAGGTAGATACTCTGTCTCTAAAATATTAATTGTCAGACCCATATGGTTGTACTGAAAACCAATCCTGTTAAAGTTGGGAAAAGATATAGTGGACAGTATAAAAAAAAATATCTTCTAGCCGTTATCACTATTTATTTGGGGTTGGGGCGGCATGTCGTCTTTCTGCATGTATCTGCCGTCTTTTCATTAGTCACCTCCTTTCTAGCCATAAGTATCATCTTTCACACAATTCATCCATCATTTCTTTCTACTCTTGTAACCCTCCAAATTTATACTTAAAAATTTCCTTACAACATGATCCTCATTCCTCATTATCACATGCGCATATTGGACATACCATGACAAGCCATTTCGACACGACTTCAACTTGAACGGTCACCGGCACCACTTTCAGACGTGTGTGTTATAATCGTGATTATAATGTCATTCAACATAATTGTTTGTTTTCTTTGCAAAGTTTTAATAAGCGCGATAAAGCCAGCAGGTACCAACATGCTTAAGAGACAAGCTATAACTGACTGCCGGTGCTTGCGGAAACACAAGACGTTAGTGTAAAATTGTTCACAGCGACCTATTTACTGGACATGTGAATGCACTGTGCACATGTCCGCAAAACATCCGTCAATTCTCTAACTACAGATATGAGGCACAAGAGTTATTTTAGACTCCTCAGTCTGCAGGTGGAAATCTATTTTAATTGTCTCATGCGCATGAAGCCAGGTCCAGTTACCTGGATTATTAGCTGTTTACGATTCATTTACTGAAGAGCATATTCAGATATTCTTTATGTGCCAATTTTTTTTCAATTATCTCTATAATTCCCGCGTACCTAAGCGGTCTATGACTTGTATAGCATCACGTTTGAATTTCATGATACATCGAGTATAACGTATGAAAAATTACGAGAGCTTTCGTATTCCGTAATCCAGTAACTGTTACGAATTCGCTGCGAGGTTTTAAAACACACTCAACAGTTTATCTGCTCCCGGAAAACATCAACCGTTGAATTTTTTGCATTGCTTATATCTGATATAAGAAACAGAAGCAACTTTGATATATTCCGTCATTACATTACTGAATTATGCATAAAATCGTGGGCGGGCATAGAATTACCGTGAAACTTTAAATAAAGCACACTTTGTTAACAACTTTACGCCGTTTGCGGAAACAACAATGTTTTAAATGATGCGTACATTTTATTACCCTTGCATATTGTTGCTGGAACAGTTGGCAGAACGCTGCTTGCCCGACAACGTTATTGCGGCATTAACTCGGATTTACCGCTTAAGGTTACTAAACATAGATATTTCTACGGGGTTTACTAGATTCACAAAGGTACAACTGATAACTGGAAAATGTGCTAGATAGATAGATTTATTTATTTGCTTAGAATGTAGGTAATTAGTACAATTAGGTATGTGTTACAATATTTTTGATCCTTATACATTCTGCCTCATGGCATGCAAAACTTTATTTACTTATGGTACAATTATTCTATTTACTACTTTGTTGATTAATGTTATGACATTATAGACTACATTGACTTTTTACATTATTATAATATCACTTACATACGATACAGAATAATAACATTTTTGAAGAAGCATTTTTTTAAGGTACATTTTAAATCTACTTAAAGGTTGATCTTTAATATACTTTGGTAAATGGTTAGAAATAAGAGGAGCAATACACATAACACTATTTTTCAATAATGCAGTTTAGTATCCACCCGTGCATAACATATCTTCATATTGAGTTCTTAAAGTTGTATTATACATTGCTGGTACCTACCTAATCAAGGTATATAAAGGCACTATAGACGTGAAGTTGTTTAAGGTTATGCGTTACTGTTACCTGCATGTAATTTTAAATGTTTCGTTACATTATAATAATAATATAAGTTTATTCAATAATTGTTTGCAATGATACACATAATATCATATAGGCTATAATTTCTTGTTACAAAAGAATTTGACATCTGTAGCCGAACTAGGCGAATGGATGTACATTATTTTGATTCCTTACGACTGTTATTATGTAACCATGTGGCATCATTAGGTAAGTGAGACAGTGCAATATCTTGGGGGGTGTAAATACACTTTTAATTTAATGTTTTATTAGGTTTGCCTACATGATAAACAAACAGTAAAAAATCGTACTATTAATAAGAATACATTAAAGTCTAGGTTTTACTGTCTCCCATGTTGATGTAATCGGCTAGCAATTGTTTACTCGTAATTCACGGAATCCACATAAGAAGCAATTTGCGTATACTAAAAATAAGCACGTTGTGTTGGCTGGACGCAATAATGATTTAATTTTGAGGAAGTTTGTCGGCACGGGACGTCATGTTGTGCAAGTGAGTTGTAAATCAACATAAATCAAGCATGTCAAAACGTTTGCCCGCCTTATTCCGGCCGCGGCCCAGGCGCCGCTGTGTGTAAGCAACCTAACTCATGCGCTGTTTGCTTAGCCCCGAGTTATAATCTCCATCCGGACATTAACGCGCTCGAGCATTACATATCTTGTAAATTAAACCTCATATTTATGCACTATATGAGGGAAGTCATATGTTATTCGCTGGCTGCTATCCGAGCTTTGACGCCTACTTACCCAAATAATTAACTATAAACATCCAACAACTGCCTTTAAACCTACAGCAGATGAGTTGCTCTGTTTAAGTATAAATAAGTGCAAACAAGGGTTTCCTGGTTGCAATGACCAGATGAAACAAACTAGTTTTAATAATAGTTATTTCATACTTATTACCTAACTATCAAGGCAGGCTGAAAAATACGAGCCGCGAACGAAACTTCAAAATGAAACGCAATATTAATGATACAATAATGATACGGTTCTAAACTTTTTTCGATGAGAAAAAGCTACATTATTTTCAAAACTACGCTTTAAGGGGGTGAAGGGGATGTTATAGTTCGAAGGGAACAATACGAAATCCACGCGAACAAAGTCGCGGGCGTATTGTAATGAATATAGAAGTAATTTTTGTTGAGTTTGCAAAACATATCATAAACCTTTTAAAATTACATAAGTACTTAATGAATGTTTAGTCTATTGTTTGAGCGGCGCAGGAGTATCGTTTCGCTACCTATAAACGTTATTTATTCCACGATCAGTCAAAAATGGATGACAGCGGGGTATTAACAAACACTTTGGGACTGCATAAACAAAGCTAAATATTGAAATTTTTGTTGAAGACGAAGTAAAGTGTCGATTTTTTTCAAGTCTAGACTAGATATGCAAACTCTTTATGCATTTCTGTAAACATCACTCGCATTTTGAACGTTTAGGAGAAAAATACAGAAAATTTTACACAAAGACTCGATTTTGATCAGGAATTACGTCAATAATGAAGAAAAGACAATATACAGTATAATCCATGATTTATTACATCAAATAAATTACTGTGGAACATTTTACCTTATAACTAAACAACAATGATCCCTAATGACTCAGTCAAGACAACAATGTAAGTGTACAACTATTTTAGCACATATTGTTATGTGAGCAATATGTCATATCATTTAAATACCTTGTCGATTTAAAAAATATGTAGCTACTTTTATCCAGCTACAACCGGTTAGACTGGACCCCAACATAGTAAAGGATAGATAGGTGATCGAAATTGAGAATAAAATAAAGGGCTGTCTTATAATACTTAAGTCATGTTAATAAAGTTTTGACTATTCGTTTCGGAGTAGCTGCCAAAAAATGCATAGGTAGACAACTTTTTTTGTAACAGTCTTAGAGATTTAAAATGCACGTTAATACGGTATTGCTTATTTCTAGTCAGTTATACAAACGTAAACATTATAGAAAACATTTTATTGTTGGATAAAGCCTGAAAAGTAAAACATTTTCTATAATATAAATAAAAAACCTGCCAAGTGCGAGGCCGCCTCGCAACCGAAGGATTCCGTGCCACCGTGCAAGGTTTTAATAAAAAAGTTTCTTGTAAAGGGGCCACTTTCTTTTTAAATTTATTATTTGTTGTTCAAGCGGCAATACACACTATGTGAAAATTTTCAAATGTCTACCTATACCGGTCTACCTACCGGTGACTAAGTGACAGACAGACAGACAGATTGACAGCGGTGGCTTAGTAATAGGGTCTCATTGGTACCCTTTGAGTAGGGACCCCTAAAAGCCTTGATACTGTCTATATTACTACCCGACTTTGGGAGATCAACACGCAAAGTCAGGTTACACTTTTAATTAAGAATTTTATAGGTTGGCAATCGCACTTTATAGAGAAATTTTATTAACTGTTAACCCTCTATTACTTTGGCAAACGTAGTTAGGATCGTTTGATAGTTAATAAGGTACTTAAACAGGCAATTGCTTATTTCGGAGGTAGTAAACGGGGTATTTTAGGTACATTAGTATTTCTTATTGTTATTTTAGCTTTTTGTGAAGGAAATACATCACTAAGCTTCCAGTGAGTATGGCGCCGCTCCTGAAAAAGAAATCGTTATTATTTATTGTTACTATCGAGAGTAGTTTTGGACACAAGAGTATTTGTAGGCTCTTTACTCAATATCTAAGTTGTTGGAGAAACTTTCTTATTTTTATAGATAAAAAAAAAGATTATGTTATCAAAGTTTTCAGTTTTTTGTTAAGAACCTACACGCAAAACTCCTCCATTTCATACTTCCCCACGGTAAAGTAGGCTTTAAGAGGTTTTAAATTTGGTGGGGTTTGATTTCTTCTAATTTTTGCCCATTTCCTATGGTAGGCAATTTAAATTGTTAGATAAGTTGACCTCGTTGGTTGAATACATTTGGCTACAAAAGCCAGTCTATAATTAAATCATAGAGCATGGAGTCGCCTCCACGTTTGACCTCCATCTGTCTCCATTGTCAACACTTTCCCATACGAACCAAGCGTGTCAGTGAGTGTCACCGATTACACATAGTAACTGACGGCCCGTGACAGCTTTAACTATGCCTATGACAGCTGAAACTTGCCCTCAGCGCAATTTGCGTGGACACAACGTAGTAATGGCGTTTCTAATCGGCCCGGGTTTTTCGTGCTCCGTGGTTCAACATCTCTCCGGAACAAAGAATGTTCATTATGCGCCTATCAATATTATCCAAAACTTTTCTGTTATTGCCGCGCTATTTAATAAAAATATGTATGTTTAGTGATCATATTTTAGTAATCTAATAAAATATATTACAAGTAGTTTGGGCGTGAGATACCAGTTAGATTTATTTTATTTGTATTGAAAATATACAGTGTACGTTCAGGGAAACACCGATTTATACATTTAAAACGAAGCTGGTTATATTATAAATTTATTAAATTTTCTTAAACGTTGTACTTGTCAGTTCGGCGGTCACCGTGTTTTTGATAGAATGCTTTTTGGCGCACATGTGTGTGTTCGCGTATTTGAAATTGGATCTACAATTTAAAGATGGCGTTTGGACGATTAAATGAGTATTTGTGGCCTGCCCCTGGATATAAGTCTCTCTTTTCAAAAGGTAAAGATTGTAGTTACCTAGACGATCATTGATTACTATACTACTTTCTATAAGCTTGCTCTAGCATTGCTGGAGCTCCTTACAGTTACTGGTTCAGAGTATTTAGATCTGTTTTGGTCTGCTACTTTTTGTTGTACCTACTTAAGTCGCTTAGCTTTTAGCTTTGGAACTTTATTATGTACCACTGCAGGGCAAAGCATCATACCTCTATTTATTTCCTTTCAGGGTTTATTCTACATAAATAAACCTGCATATATTTACCAGATCACCATGGTTCCTAGTGGCGAGTGCTTGTACGCGTTGTACCGAGCGATCCTGTATTCTTTGCTATACTTGAACTGCTTCAGTAATTTGTAGGCACTGTAATAATAACACACAGTATATGTAATAACTTTTTAAACAGGCATTTATAGGTGTGATTTTTCAGCTGCTTTTTTTGTTGGTTTAATTTTTAGGCAAGACTGTACTTTTTATAGTTTTGATAGTTTAAAAAAAAATCACCCTATGTTTTAGTTTAAATAGTTTGATACTTACGTTTGTTCATTGCTGGAGGCTATGAGAGCGGTTCTACTTCCATAAGGCTTTATGTCCATCGAACCGAAGCCCGCCAGATCAGACGCCACCTGGGAGAAACGTGACATATGTATCAGCTAAATCATAACCCCGGCTACGTCGCGATGAAATATAGCGACGAGCGACTCGTTCTATGAAAACTTATTTATATCCCAACCTTAAATCAACCTTGACAGTGGCATGAAAAAGATTTGTACATTAGAGAAATTAAACACCGGCCGCACCGGTTAAAAAACGGGACGGTACGGTACAAAAATAAAGATTTTCGCCTGTGACACTTGGGCATTATCAATCTGTTTTAACTAGCAACGGGAAATATGTGCACGGCGGGGGAGGCGTGCGTGTGTGTGCGTGCGCGCGTGTGCGTGAGCGTGTGTGCGTGTGCGCTGGCGCCGCGCCAATCACACACCGACACTATACCCCGACGTGACAATTATTACTACCATAACAGTTTCTTAACATACTCCCGCTAAATTTGGCTCCGAGGATACCGACGCAGATGAACCCGGCACGATGTTTACGATCCGAACAAAAATAGCATTGTTTTCCACTCGTTATGCAATTCCTTTTGAGCTCTGCCAGATTACGATTGTATCGGCAGTTATTACCATTATTATGTACTGCAGCTAAAATATTGCTGTTTTCAAAATAACAGGCGGCGGTATTGTTTACTGGGTAATGTATTGTACATTGACCTTAACCTTAGTATGTAGTAATTAGTTGTGGAGAGATTAGTTTGGCGAGCTTCAAGAATAATAATATTTAAAGGAATGTCGAATATAATGAAATGGTGGCTGGACGTGTATGCATTCCAGCGTCGACGTCGGTCGCCGACTGCCCAATGCTGTGCGCGATACAGGAGCATAGTATTTATACCGGTTGAATATTGGGATTTATTTGAACACAGTGCAGATAGTAGATAGCGTTGAAATATATAATAAATTAACGCCTCTACGGTCTTATAATAATAAATACAACGTGCATACACTAATGCAAAATCAACGAAAATAGTGTATTTTAATATCCAACGGAAAAGCGTTCGCGTGATGACGATGAAGTTACCTATCCGACAGCTGTTATTTATTGTATTAGTTGTACCTGCATTTTAAACCAATTATTTTGTACACAAAAGGAAGGGGAGTGTATGAACTGCTTATAACACTATTACATTGTTATGTAACTCCCTAGCAGTGTTCTCTATTGATAACCGTTATTAAAGTTACATTAAAATTATTTTAAGTGAGGCATTAGTAAGTAGTTCTGCTTATTTTTTTAATGGGACAAGCCCACCTCACTATTCCCAAACCACAGCAACTCAACAGTGGCGACCATCAGAAAAGCGTCGAGACACTGAAGCCCGACGAGTCCCGGAGAAACGATTCAACTGTCTTGGATCCCGCAACGAAATTAATCGGAAAAGAACAGCGGAGGAGTTAGAAAAATACATAATTTCCACTTCCTTCCATATCAAGCAGGATACAGAAATTATCTAGGCACAAAGGGACGTTTACAACTGGGTTAGGCCCAGTTGCCTAGCACCACCGTTTTAAATTAACCCTGATATTAATGGGTCATAAATGATGAGCTGTTACAAGTAGTTTTGATTGTATACAACAGCACTCAGCTTGAAAATGGCTGGAAATGGGATTGTTTTCGTAAGTTTAACATATTTTAAATTTAAGTTAAATTTAAGCCCCTGAAGAATTAAGATTTAGCCGCTGCACACCTCCACTGCTGAACGTATTTGTCCCAAGGATTCGGAAGAGTAGTCTTCCACTGTCGACGATCTTCACCATGTAGTAGTTCCACTCTACAACACCTACTCTGCGCTTTTCTTAAAATGTATACGGATATTAACATAATGATGTTATACCTGTCCGACATTGATGGTTCGTTGAGCGAGAGCCTTCAGATGCAGCAGTCCAGGACGATTCCGAGGCGGATCGCTTCCCGCGAAATTCTGGAATAATAAAAATGATAAATGTATTCTCGTAACATTTTCAAGCGTAAAATACGATGTGTAAACTTGACTCATGGAAAACTTCAAACGCATAGTTCAGACAGATATACATGCTGTGGTTTTATTGTAAGACAATGTGTATTGTTTTTCAGCCTAAAAATTCAACTATGTGATTTTTTTGTTTGAGAAAACGTAACATCTGTTAATAATTATGAACATAAGCAAGTCAATATACAGAGATAAGGGCAGGCTGTATGTATGTCTAACATAAAGATCGGCAAAAAAAGCAAAGTAAAAGTAAAGCGGTTGGCGCAGTGGCTGAGCGATTGACTGCTGCGCCGCGTGTCGTGGGTTTGATTCCCGTACGGAACAAATATTTGTATGGCCTACAGGTAGTTGTTCCGGGTCTGGCTGTTTGTGTATGTGAGATTGAATGTTTGTAAGCCCACGACACAGGAACAATTCAAAGAAAGTTGAATATTCCCGTATTCCATTAGCATTGGGAAATATCCCCAACTAAAAGATCACAAGACCTATGAATACGGTCGTATATAAATATTCAGATGGTCTAAATGGGTTCAGTAGCACACATCACAAACCGGACAAATGTACAAAATGATTAATAATAACATCTGGGGAACGTCAGAAATAGTATAAGAAAAACTTATAAATACATCAATGACGGGCATAGGATTCCATCATAATCGTGAACACAAACGCTACGCATCTTTCGTCGTGTGATTTCAGCGAGTCTTCTATAGCTGGCTTGGCGGAGCAGAACCAAGTGTCGTCGATAAATGAGCAATCACATCGCGATGTCTGCATGTGTTGTCGATGGATGTAAGGTCACGGCGAGGATTATTTAGGGAAGGGAAGACAATGGATTTAAACTCTGATCCGAACGTGGAACACGGGTTTATTTAGTAATGAAATATCCATCATTCAACTGTTATTTTAAGGAATGCAGACACTCGTCGTCTTCAACGTCACTTAACATTAAAATAACATCACGCCTGTATATCCCCGAAGGGTTGGGCAGAGCTGTAACTTAGTACACCAAAATTTCACCAGTTTTGTTTTAAAGCCCCATGTAATAGGGGGTGAGCCTCTTGCCATCAGCCGGGCGCACATCCAGACTCCGGGCTGCTAGTGACAAATTTCTAATGAAAAATCTCAATAACGTAGTGCCCGACCTGGGAACCGGAACGTTATGCTTAGCAGTCGCGTTTATAGCCACTAGACTAACGAGGCAGTAACTTTAAGACATGTAAGAAAGTATTTCTGTCCCTTAAATACACCTTAAAGTGACAGAGATGGCATGAGACTTAAAAGTGTCTTAAAATTATTAGTTTTAGGACGATATTGGACATAAACATTGATGAAAATGAAATGTGTATTCTTGACGCATATCTCTTATTACGGAGGATACCGCTTCCATATATTTTTCAATAATATGATTTAACCATATGATATATGATTTAAATATCATGATGGCCCAGTGGTTTAGCCCTCGCGTCTTGTGCACGAGTTTTTGAGTTCAAACCTGGGCAAGTACCAATGTGTCTTTTTCATTTCATATGTACTTTTTAAGTTTATCTTGGACATCACTGCCATCGGCGGAGGAAAACATCGTGAGGAAACCTGGACTAATAAAATTATTATATGTCTGAAATCGCAAACCCGTCTTGAGTAAGCGTGGTGATTAATGCTCGTGCCTTCTCTGCATGAGAAGAGGCCTTGGCCCTGCAGTGGGACAGTAACAGGCTGGTATTATTTATTTATAATTTAACCCCGAAGGACTTCTGTCTACTGTCGGAACTACCGGTCTGATTCACAGAACATCATTCTCAAATTCTTACAGCAGAGCGTAGATATATTTATACTAGCCAATATACTAACAATTGTTTATAGACTGCGGATATATTGAGACAAGTACTCAACACAATATTTTTATTACCCTTAGAGAAATATAAACATACGGTGTTGGAAAACTGCTTATGAGATTTATTAAGTAGGCAAGGTAGATCAAGAAGTCTTTTCCAAACTATGTTGGGGTCGGCTTCCATTCTAACCGGATGCAGCTGGATACCAGTATTTTACATGGAGCGACTACCTATCTGACCTCGACAACCCAGTTATTGGGCAACACGATACCCCTTGGTAAGACTGGCTGTCAGACTTTCTGGCTTCTGACTACCCGTAACGACTGTCAAAGATCTACAAATGAAAGCAGGTACCAACGGTTTAACGTGCTTTTAAAGGCACGGAGAAATCTCCATCTGTTGTGAACGGTCACCCATCCAGACTAACCTCGGTTAGCGTACCTTATCCTTCGATCAACTCGTGCGGCGGTTTTATTTATCCACGAGCTCCCGGTGGAGGTGGATCAAGGAGTATAGGTACTTTACTAACGAACACTTTGAGCATTGAATTTTTGTCTTTCTCTAAACAGCAGAAACCTCTTTTCTCTCCTTATAACCTATGAAGAAGACCTGTAGCATTTGTCAATGAGTTTTCTATTGGCAAATTTTCATGTCAGGCAGTCTAAGACGACCGTTGTGGCGCGGCGGGCGAAGTTCCGCCTGCGACGCAACGATTATAGTTTCCTAAAAATCCTTCGAATTGTGATGGAAAGTATGTTACATAATTGCAAAGGTGATCTTCAAACATAATCGGTAAAATGTACCTGTTCTGAACACGTCTCCCTACACCATTAAACTGTTTACGCAATATGTTATGCTAAGTACCTATACAAATATGCAATAACAATCTCACCATATAGGGAACAGCGCCTCGTATGACGTTGACTTTGTTGCAGTACGGCGCCAGCGCGGCCAAGGTCTCGGTGGGGCCAACCAGGCCGTAGTTGCCTCGGTTCTCACTCGCCGACCAGTGGCCCAGGCGCATAAAACAGTAGCCTAAACATAAGGATATAGCTGTTACCACTCTATACTGCTTTATTTCATCATCTGCCTAGCTTTTTCCTAACTACTTTGGGGTCGGCTGCCAGTCTAACATTATGCAGCTGAATACTAGTATATTACATGGAGAGACGATCGCCTATTTGACCTCCAGACTACCCACCCAGTCACAAAGACTCGAGACTTTCGAGACTCCTTCCTGCCTCGAAAAGCACGTTAAGCCGTTGGGTACCGGCTGTCATTTGTAGATCTTTGACAGTCGTTACGGGTAGTTAGAAGCCCGAAAGTCTGACAACCAGTCTTACCAAGAGGTATCGTGTTTCCAAGTAACTGGGTTGTGGAGGTCAGATAGGCAGTCGCTCCATGTAAAATACTGGTATTCGGCTGCATCCAGTGAGACTGGAAGCCATTCACAACATAGTTGGGCAAAGGCTAGGCAGATGATGATGTTGGGACTGAAATACGGATATAGATATGAACCTTAATACGATGAACGCCAAATGACCGACAAACAATATATTTTCTATTGTGTCTCGTTGTTTGGCAGTTAAGGTGTTAAGTGACAGCTACCCTCGGTATAGATTAAGTACCTGCACAGAATGAGTCCCAACCAGCTTCGTGATAAGTCTGGTGTTCTTTGAAAGGTCTGCTTAATTTTATGAAATTCAATCCATTTTGCAACTTCTTGCATTTTCCTTTAGAGAAGAACTCATATAAACTGCAACAAATAATAATAAAAACGTTATCAACCGATCAATAAAACCTGTGTGCTTTAGATTATTTTCCCACGATTTGTATAATGATAGAATTTCCACCGGCTCTCTATTTGTTTGTCTACTCGTGTAAATAGCTTTTAAGAATTACTTATTTCGATGTTTTTCGAATATTTTAACGAGAACCACTAATCTTGTTCTGTTTATTTCTCTACGACGATTCAGAGGCTTAAAAGTTATAATGATATAATTGAGAAAGTGCTAAGTAAACATTGCCTATATTTATGAATGCATTTGTGTTACAAAATATTTTTTTACAATTAATCAGGTAGTAAAACAAAATAAGCCATCGACAACTATTTATAAGATAAAACGGAATATTTTTAAAACTTACTCTTGTAAACCGTTTGATTTCCACACCTCATGGAAGTTCAGTTTCATCCGCATTGCATTTGATATGTGTTTGGTATCATATAAACAAGGGAACATATTGTATATATTTTTCTTGAACTCCGAATACAGGTTCGGTAGTGGTCCTATGAACTGATTGTGTAAGAGTATGGTGTCTAGGGATATGTTGTGTCCTACAAGGGGCTTCTGCGATTCTTTTAATAATTCAATGACTTGTGAGAACCCTAGTAGATGACTTATCAGGTTATCTTCTAGTATCTCCATTGGTGCACTGTTTGCACCTTCCACGTTCTTATCTCTGTATATGAGGATCTGAAATGACAGATTTTTTTTTAAGAGTGATTGGTATTTTAATGACGCGACGGGTAGTGCAATATTGGAAGGTGAGACAGCAATATTGTTTGCTACTTTTACTTTACTACTACTAACTTACATACAATTATGTATGTAAGTAAGTGTTTGTGTATATTGTTTTTCTTTTTTTCTTTCTTGAACCAAATATTTGTGTAGTATCTAACCAGGATTGCAGACGTTGCATTGTCTTTCAATCTCGTGTTTCTTTGGCGACCTTGCCATTGGACAATGGAATCAAACCATGTTCTCGTTTAGTCTGGATAGTGGCCTACGTGAGTCGATTAGTAAATTTTTTGCAAAAAAAATTACGTCATTTGTTTATTGTACCAATGAACCAATAGTGCGACGACACGGTTGGCGCGGTGGTTGAGCCATCGGCTGCTGCGCCGCGTGTTGTGGGTTCGATCCCCACACGGAACAAATATTTGTATGGCCTACAGGTAGTTGTTCCGGGTCTGGCTGTTTGTGTATGTGAGTTTAAATGTTTGTAAACGCACCCACGATACAGGAGAAATTCCTAGTGTGGGGCAACGTTTTTTAAAAAAAAAAAGAAAAAAAAAAAAAAAAAAAAAGTGCCCAAACATATTCCCTTCGCTTAAGCTTCGAGGGAGCGTCATTGAAGTCATGGTTATTGATTTGGGGCCATCCATAAATAGGGTAATGTCCTTAAAAAATCTGTTTGGCCGAAAGTGGGATTACTCAAAAATACTCGACACGTATTTTTTCTTTTGTTACGTAAACCAAAAATGACGACGGTATAGTGCGTTGAAATTGCGCGTGACGTCACGCCGTGCTACACTCTTCGTTAAAAGTGTAGCACGACGTGACGTCACAAGACCCTTCTCCTGAACTTTGATGTGCAATATCATCGTCACTTTTTATTGAATTAAGTAAGCAAAAAATACGTGTCCAATATTTTTTGGTAATCTTACTGACGGACTAAATAGACTTAATATATTTTTACCTAGGACACATCCCTATTACGTCACTCGTTAAGGGGGTAGGGGGAGGGGGGTCAGCGAAATGTGAATTGTCTGGCAAGGGGCAGGGGGAGTCATAAGATTTACGACGTCAAATGTCAAAATTTAAAATATTAAAATGCGAAATTTATATGTCAAACAACTTTCTGACTAAATTTTTAATGGAAAAAAAAACTGCTGTTTTAATTTAATAACATATATCTAAATATAAGATTGGAAAATTTGTGACATAACACACGTGAGGAGGAGTTTCACAAATGTCCCATCAGGGACAAGGACGGCTAGTGGGACAAAAAAACATATTTGTTTGACATAATATATATTATGTATATTGTTGCATTTCTGGAGCGATGTGTTAATTATTTACACTTTTAGATACCTAAGTAATTTAAGACTAGATTAATACCTACTTATTTTTTTAAATTCTTGTACAGCTTCTTTATGCATGCGGAGTTTGCCTGTAAGTGATTGTTGCACTATTGTATACATACATTTGCATGTTACCCTTAGTATAGAACCTGTGTGAACAATTGTTGGTGAACCAAATAAATAAATAATTTCTGGGTGGCCCCTTTCAAAAGAGCACGCATTGAGCTTTAGGCTGGACACATTTATCCTATGCCTAATAAGCTGTAGGCGAAAACAACGACTATGCAGGGCTCCAGACACAAGTAGAGGGTAGCGGCGTCGACGTCACCACAGACCTAACAAGATAGCAGGTCGAGCCCAACAGACTAACAAACAGTGATCTATATTAGCACAATCCAAGATCGAATAAACCAAATTGGTTGGCCTCTGGCCAGCAGGAATGATACAGGGTTACAAAACTATTCAATGCTACTAATATCAGTTGCAAGAATTAAGTGAAGGCCGCCCTACGTAAAGTGACAGACAGGAGAACGATGCAGGAAATACAATCAATTTACTTTGCTATTAACAAGAGAAGAAAGAATAAGTACTTCAGTAGTGAGAAATGCGTGTGCCCTGCCAAGTGATAAATTATGTTTATTTCTGTAACTTGGTTTGAAAAATTACTTCTAGCATGTCTAAAAATCCATACATTGATACGTGAAGCAAAAAAAAGGAAAGATTGATGCTTATGTGGAAAGGAGAGTAAACGTGGGAAATAGAGCGAATGAAGCTTTACATGGTGTTGTGACCAACCAGTCAATGTCCAAAAAGGCTCGTCTGGGTGTTCACAATGGTGGGCTGGTGCCTACACTATGCGGAAGTGAATATTGGGTATGGCAAAACAAGCAGGAAAGTAGAATAAATGCTGTAGAATTGCGTTCCTTACGAAGTATGTATGGTGCAACTATTAATAATATATTACGGAATGATATTATAAAACAACGTTGTGGTTTAAAAGAAGATGTAGTGGCAAAAATTGAAAAGACTATGCTTAGTTGGTTTGGTCACGTTGAGACGACGAATGATAAACGACTAACAAAAGGTATTTAAAAGTATAAAGCGTATGTATGTAAGTGGAAACGCCGGGAGAGGACGCCCTAGAAGGACATACACTGACCCTATTGGTGATGTTCTTCAGAAAGGTCAGGTGCGTAGTACTCGCAACCAGCGTGCGTTATTGACCAGATGTATGAACGTAAACGAAGCAAAAGGAGTATGTAAGGATCGTAGCAGGTGACGTTCTGTAGTCTCTGACTAACCCATGGGGAAAAGGCGTTAGTTTATGTATGTATGTATAATGTATGTGAAGCGAAAACTTAGGATCACTTTTTCAGTATTTGGGTGGGAGGGATAACGACGCACATACTGATTCAGTTCAGAACAGGATTCTGGACCCTCCAACGTTGAAATTTTTCGTTGGTTGTTCATAATTTTAAGGGGGGTAAACGGAGCCTGTCAAACCCAAAACAGGCTCGGAATGGGCAGGGTCCAGAGAAGGACATGAGCGACAAGGATGGTTTCATCAAGGTTGAGAAGAGGAAGAAGAAGAAGCCTCCTTGTCGGAACCAGTGTGGTACTGCGCTGGCAGGACCCAACGTGCTGCTAAAACCAGCAGTACCGACAACGCTGCTCTACGTGTCCAGATTGCTCCACTCTACGAAGGTTGAGGAGATCGTGGAGTACGTGCGTGTCAAGACCAACCGAACTGTGAGGGTCGAGAGGTTGGAGCCGCGTCATAACACGAACTTCAAGTCGTTCGTGGTGCGAGTTTCGACACACCATCTCGAGAAGTTCCTCAAGGAAGAGTTCTGGCCGAAAGGTGTTGTGAATCGCCGGTTTCGTGGCCGCCTACATGACACTAGTCAGCGAAACACGACGCCGACACTTCGTGTGCACTAGTTGTAGTTATTATGTAATATATATTTATAGTATTTTTAAGTTTTGGTAATATAGTATTGTATATGTTTATATGGGCCTAGATGCCTGAAATAAATGGATAAATAAATAAATAATTTATACGTTTTTTTCTGATAAGATTTTTTTAGTACAAACTGAGAAATACTCATTGGGTTAGTATAGAAATGACTTATGACTTCTTACTCTTCTCTTTAGAGTAAAAAAACACATTAGAAAAAAACGTAAAAATTAGGAAAAGCCGAGGAATATATTCAACGCGGGTCCAGAGTAATATACTGAACTCATGGTATCAGTTTTTTTAAAACGTTGCCCCATTCTAGGATTTTTTCCCGTGTCGTGGATTAAAGTCACGAACACGAACAGCAAGACCCAGAAAAAGTACCTGTAGGCCCTACAAATATATGTTCCGTGCGGGAATCGACCCCACGACACGCGCCGCAGCAGTCAATCGCTCAACCACTGCGCCAACCGTGCCGTCATTCCAGTTTGTAAGTAGATATCCCTTCTATCCTAAATTGTGGGCACGGATGAGATTTAGTATGATTAAAATTTATGTGCAGAAGGAGTGCAGCAGAAAGCTAAAAAGAACGAACTTTTTTTTTTTTTAAAGAAACGTTGCCCACACTAGGAATTTCTCCTGTATCGTGGGTGCGTTTACAAACATTTAAAGTCACAAACACAAACACCCAGACCCGGAACAATTACCTGTAGGCCATACAAATATTTGTTCCGTGCGGGAATCGAACCCACGTCACGCAGCGCAGCAGTCAATCGCTCAACCACTGCGCCAACCATGCTGTCAAAATTTTGAGGACTGAGCGTCTGCTGGTAAAGAATACATAAATGAAAACTAGATGAGGTCAGGGTTTTCTAGCTAGCAAGTAGTCACTTGGAGCAGAAATAACGAAACAAAATCAGAGGTCACAGTCTATCTTGGTCAGATTAATAATATGAGGGCCTTGGAGATGAGGATGGTCTTTTGAAGATTATATTATCCTTGTTTTCTACCTTACAGCACTAAAGTGCGAAAAAGAAAAAATGAATCGCCCTTGTAATGATACAACGTATCGTGTCGTATCCTGGGATACTAATAGTCGTTGCATTACACGAGCGCGCGGCATTCATTACACTTTTTTTATATTGCATTTTTTTTGCAGACCACGAGTTACAAATCAAACAGTGTGCCTTCATTTGGGCATTCGTTTAGGTGTCGCCTAGTGTAACTAATAACGGGCGTACACCACAACAAGGTTAAGTTTCGCTGAATAAACATTCGGTTTTTTATAATGGTTTTAAAAGCACTATAACATGAATTGAGTAATCAACATTCTAGAATATAGACGTGCCATTGCGTTTAATTAATATAAGCAGCAATATAATAGAAAAGTACAGCTACTAGCATAAATTACCTTCTTACTATTACCTAAGCTATCCGTGGTGAGTATTTTTGGGTAACGCATCCGGAGTTCATTGTGTGTAATGTACCGGAGCACCGGGCTGTCTACCTCCAGGTACAATGTATCGTCTTTACTTCTTACCAGCCATCTGAAATTGACAAGCATAACAATGATTTAATTTGTTTTTGCAGTATTTGTTAGAAGTGTTGATTATATCATTCCTCGTTTATGACTGCTTCGTTGGTGTAGTGGTCTAAAGTTCTACTGCTGATCATGATGTTCTGGATTTTATTCCCGGGTCAGGCAAAGTGATATTGAGTTGTACAATTTGGAATTTGTCAGTTGTAGTCCAGAGTATGGCTCACCCCCTTTTACATGGAACTTTTAAACAAAATGGCGAAATGTGGGATTATTATAGGTACACCTCTGCCTATCCTTTCCGGGTATACAGGCGTGGTGTTGTGTGATAATTATAACAGGAAGGAGTTAAAAAAGAAATTATCATGTTTATTGTGAAAAGTATCAATGCTACCCATATTTTTAGTTCATAATATACATGAATATCTTTACATTTAAATAACTATGTATTTGTATCATTTTATTTTCGGAACTGCACCTGATACAGTTAGCCCCTGCATCTACTGTCTATGGTATTATGTCCACCTCAGTACACTTGCATGTTTAAAGTATGAAATAGTGACACTGTCAACATACCTACCTATATTTGAAACAAATCTTTTGGTAAATCTAATAGGTTGGTTTATTGAATGGAAAATCTCACTTATTTGGCCCCACAGGTACTAATATATTAAAATGGTCCCTTCAGTGTTCATCATTGTATAGACACCATCACATCAAGTTATCCCAAACTGTCAAATTTTCCCAATTGAACATGAAGCTTAATTTTTTGTTCTAAAGTTGAAAAACTATCAAAGACATTTAACAGATTGGGGTAACTTGATGCAACGGCCTCTATACACACAACAATAGGTAAGAATTAAGAAAAGTGGCTAGGGCTATTCTGCTATGTTTTGCTTCTTAAACTATATAAACCAAAAACCTTTTAATTTATATATATATATAAATTGTATTTACTTCGAAACTAGAGACTGGTACTCCTGTAATTGCCTCTCCTCACTCATACTCAGCATTCTTGCAAGGTCATTGAACAGCACCTTCTCTTTTATATTCTGTCTCACTTTTGCTTCCTCAACTTTGCTCAAATATGGCAGTCCTTCATATATAAACTGAAAAAATTTAAATATTATATAAATACTGTGATTTCAATTAGTTTTAGTAATTCTATCCAAGGACTGTAGTAAGCTGCTGAAGATGAAATTAAAACACTTACAAACAGTAGAAGGAGGCTTTATTATTTAACCATTTGAACAACAGAGCATAAACGCACACGCATCGCCTCCATGTCAAGCCTTTTTAATAAAAGCGATATTTTTTTTCGTTGATATCATGAATTTTTCAATATCCATGGTGTATTTTTTTCTTTTTTCACGCAATTTAATATGCCCATGAGCTTTAACTATTTTGATATATAAATAAACACAGTAAAGTATTGGTTTTATTGTTTTTTGTCGTATTAGTAGTACTTAGAGTGAACTATATTTTTGTCACATATTTGTAACATTAACGTATAGGGCATGCATTTACTTGTCATGTATTTGAGACCATGGCGGTCAAAACGTTAAGTACTTTCTTATTTTACTTTTTATTGATGCTTGTTTTTATTTAATTGATGGCTCACTCTTGACCATCTCTCATCTGGTGGTAAGTGATGATAAGGTTGATGATGAAGTTATAATTATTTTTGTAAAATGTGTTTCCATATTTTGCATTTGCTTAGTGCATTAGTTTTGATGTAAAACTTGTTGTTATATTATGGGTTTGCTTACCTTATTAAAATCAAACTTATTCTGACAAAGAAAGTTCAGTGTAGATGCTTGGAAGATGAATGACTGGTCAATGTCTCCAAAGACTTGCGGTTTAAGATGGAAGGTGTAGCATACAGCTAAGTACGAGTCCAGATCTCTGTTGTACTGGAACATTGTCAGTCCCACCTGCGTCATTATCATGTTGCTGACTTCATTTTTAATCTTGTGGTATCTGTCTTCACATGTGTCAAACAATCTGAAAGGAAGTAATGTAATGTTTTATTGGATGTCATGTAGAGAGGATAGTATCCAGGACAGATAATTTACTAGGTACCATGGCAGCTCAGAGATTTGGATGTTATAAGTTGAAAGGAAACTTAAGAGAAACATTCTGAAAGGACAGAACGATGTTGTAGAAGGTGATCATTAATAAAAGACCAGAAGAAATTATGCAGAAAAACTCAAACGGCGAAAATAAAACAACCTGATTGGAAGTCATATATTTGAGCCATTTGGAGTTGAAACACTAGGGCCATGGGGTCCGTGTGCTCATTTAGTTATTCGAGAAATCGCGAAGCGTTTGGTCGACTCTTCACGTGACCAGAGGGATGGCCTTTTGTTTGGCCAAAGAATCAGCATTGCCATTCAACGTGGCAATGCTTCTAGCCTTCTCGGCACTTTTCCCGTTGAACGTGATGCGGATTTCTTCATGTAGTATCGTTTTCAAGAAATAAATTTTCTCATTTACAGAAGAAATTATTGGGATTAATATCATTTACGTGTAAGCAGTCTTCTAGACTTTTTACTAGGGTTCGAGTTTTTCACTTAGTAGCCTAGTCGTTCGCATGTTTATGGGCTGCTATTGGTTATAATATTGATTGATCACCTGTTTTGAGAGTAATCTTTAGGTAAAAGAGCAGTAAATTCGCCATCAAAACCAACAAAACAGGACTTCGCTAAATCTTTCTTTACATTCTCCAATTCATCAATAAAGTTATTCTTTGTTATATCCATATTGATCTATATTTATTATGCTTTAGATAATTAGGTTTTTAGAACTATAATCATTCTATTTAATTAGAAAGAAGCACGAATGTGAATTTGCGGTGAACCGAACAAAACAAACTGTTGAGTGTCACTGTGACAGTGGTGAGGGTGACAACTGTTACAAGACAGATGACATTTAAAAGTATTTTTTTTTAAAGCTTTCTATAATACATAGGTACTTGATATTTCATTTTAGAAGATTTTGGGAATTGATACACGACGAATGAAGGAATGAAAATACTACTTTTAAGAATGTTCAGTTATCTATTCGTATTATAAAAGCTATCCATATGTGTGAACCCGACGTAGTTGGAATAGATAGGATAGTATAGTCTCCGGCACGTAAGTTGGCAAGGTTTTGGCGTAGTGGGGGTAAGTTCGCGCATCGTGCACATAACCACAACAAAAACAAAAGGGTACAACTTTCGTGCACGCAAGTGTAATCGGGAGTTCGGGAGGCAACAGTCGACTGTTGCACCAATCGCGCGCTCGGATTGACGCTACCTCATACCCCGCGTCCCGCTTGACTACCAAAAAGACCTAAACAATGACTTGTGCGCATCTAACGACTCTTGCCAAGTTACTTGCCGGGCTACTAGCCATCCAATCTCCTGCCCAGGACTCGTCAAAGAAAACTAAGGGATCAATAGAATGGACAGAAGCGTTTTCCATGTATTTTAACACCATACATACTACTTCTAGTGCCCGATGGCCCACATACCCTCGGTTACGATAATGGTCTGGGTTAAGAGAGATCAGTCTACCTTATCAATGATGACTGTGCCATACAGATATATCACGCGTACGTACACTGCGGAATGACGCGAAGATTACAGAACTCGATAAATAATTGGGCGATGATGGGGTTGGTCAACAACCCCAGGGCGCTGTCGGGTTCATCGTGTATAAGTTAACGTTAACAACGTGGTAAAGACCATGATTGTGATGACCAGGGTGGCGTACGTTATCCTCATATTCTCTGCAAGGTATTTGTTGAAGATCGTCGATGATTATGGAGATTATATTTGTGCGTATTCGTACTTTTAGAGCCGCGCATGGCGCGCGGCTCTAAAAGTCCCCTCAACATTGCGATGGAGGAGTTCAACTCCAAACAAGGCAAACATGTCCGAGACAATGTTAACACGCACGGCAAGACAATGATAAGCTGCGGCTGAGAGTGGGGCAATTTTGAGTTGAGTCACCTACGGAAAAAATCAAAGTGCACATCTGCCTCATGTCCACGAATAAGGAAATATTCAATTATGTATCTATGAGCAACGCTGACCATGTTCCTAAATATTAGATCAGCCTTTCTACGTAGTTAGTAGAAAGAATAATTTTCGTCACTACTCAATGCATTCATACAAATGAGACTTACTAGGACACACATCTTCGGGGAAGCAGGTCAGCTATTCTATCTGCCCCCTCGTTGTACGAGTCTCGTGAGCTATTTAGGAAAAATAATGATACGATTACGTTACATTATAGGTACATAATTATGACTCATTTCCATGGTATTATGTTCATCATAGTGACATTGGAATAAAGAAAAATTCAGGTTTATTTTAATATTTTTTATTAATTTTACAATAAACAGTTTATATAGTAACGTATGTCAGAGGATCTCATCTCAAGTAACCCCAAAGAAGTGATCTGACACTCATACTAGGAATACCTCGTAGGTACCTACTTATCACGAATACCTACTTATCACGAATGCCTTCTTTCGCATCAACTAGTTAATTTCTGTTAACCAATATGTTTTTTTGACTACTTACCTACATATATTATGTACTTATTTTTAATTTATATTTTTTTTGGCTTGTAGGTGGTGGCTAAGTATCATCAGTCGCACATGCCAGCCTTAAAGGTTAAGCAATGCTTGCCGAAATTGGCCTATGGGTAGGTGACCATCCATAACATATCGAGAGAACTTCGTGGTCCGGAATGCCTGTGCCGTTGGTCTTTGACAGTCGTTAAAGTGTAGTGTAGTCGTGTAGTCATAAGCCTGAACGTCTGACAACTTACAGGGTATCGTGTTGCCCAGTAACTGGGTTGTGGAGGGATAGGCAATCGCTCCATGTAAAATACTGCAAGCCAACTTTCCAATAGTTGGAAAAAGGCTAAGCAGATGATGATGAAATATAATTTAGTTTTAATTAAATAAAACGAAAACAGATGGAGTACATCTAATTTAAATAAACAAAAGGTGTGTATCCGTGTGTATGTGAGTATGTGCGTGTGTGTGTCTCTGTCTGTGTGTGTGTGTGGTGTTAAAGAATGCAAATTTACAAAACAGTAGTGTAATGACATCCCTACTCAATATTCATTTTAGTTTCGGTTTATTGAGTTTCTTCAGACATGGTCGAGTTCTTTGCATCGTGTTCACAAATGAAGAAGCTTTTTGTATCACAGTTTATGCTATTGAGACGTCCGGTGTAGAACATTGAGCCGCACTGCTCACGCTCGTCTACGATCGGCTGTTGGTTGTCCCACCAGGCATCGTCATCTACCTTCAATGGTGTTCCTGGAAAAAAAAAGCGTTGAGTAAGTCTGGTAGGTATTTAACTAGTGCTCTGCGGAACTCTTCTTTCAAGACCCAAGGATTATAAGTAGATACTCTCACTCACGTACCTCTAACTGTCCGCCAGCCTTCTTTAAATCTATAATGAAAGCCCAGGTGATAAACTCCTCTGCTTAGTTGGTGGTATCCTCCGAATCTATGCTTCGATACTGACTCCGTTAAGTTAGCCAGGTAATCCGCTTCCAAACGGTTGTTGATCACAGCCAGGTGGGATTGTTCAGCGCGACACAAGGCATATGCCCCGGTCCATTTCAATGGAGTTGTATGCAGCTTGTAACATTTGAAAGAATCTTTGTTTAAAGTGTAATCTGAAATTAAAAACAGCAAATGTTTTATTTTAAAATATTGAAACACAAAAGAACCAAATATATGTAAATGATTGTGTTAGAATCCCCTTCCCCAGATCGTCTCAAAATATGCTACATTGACATCGATCGACCGCAGTCTGACTGCACTTGTTTCTCCACCACCCAAAATAAGAGTTGGGTTTCTTATGGTGGGTATGTGTTGTGGTTAGCGATAGAATTTACCCCATTAAAACCTACCTATGTTGCAGCTATAATTCCGCTTCAATGTTGGGAGCTTCTTCTTGCAAATGTAGGCAAACTCTTTGGTACAATTGCAATCATTCATCTTGCCTTTATTGTCCTGTTCCACACAGTCCTCTTCACCATCTTTATCGTTCGGTTCATCTGACTTCCAGTTTATGTATACCTCAGATATTGGTTTACCTAAAAAAAATGAAACGTGTCATTATTAAAAGGGACTGTGAATGATAATTAAAATGATTTTATGAGTAGGTGAGATGGGAAAGACCAAATGCTGGTTCATTTAGTACTTCTATGTTATTTCAGGTTTCATCATCTGCCTGGCTTTCTCCTAACTATATTGGGGTCGGCTTCCAGTCTAACCGGATGCAGCTGAATACCAGTGTTTTACATGGAGCGACTGCCTAACTGACATCCACAACCCAGTTACTGGGCAACACGATACCCCTTGGTAAGAATGGTTGACAGACTTTCGGGCTTCTGACTACCCGTAACAACTGTCATAGATCTACAAATGACAACCGGGACCAACGGCTTAGCATGCTTTCCGAGGCACGTTATGTTATTTCAGGTTTATACAAACGGAGTTAAAGAAATTGGTTAAATGTATCTAGTGACATTATTGGAACATAGTACAAGATTAACACGTAGTAGGTACGCACCGTCAATGGTCTCAAACACTCCTTCAGAGTTTATGTCTGAGATTCCCAGATACATCCACTTGATGTTAGGATATCTTTCATTGTGAAACGCTAACACGGCGTTTTGTTCTTCTTCATTTTCTGGGTAGAACAAACTGGCTCCTTCCTGAGCACACACTTGGTTTGCAGCGTTCCAAGTTTGTATTATCCAGTGGATTTTATAGACACTCCTTACTGCTTCTATGTAAGTGTAGTCACCCAGGGATGATTCTATGTCAGTCTGTTCATCTACTAAAAGAAGAAAAGGCACAGCATATTATGTTTACGCCGAAAGTATAGCTGTTCTAACCTAAAAGTTAGATTTATGATGATATAGCGCGCGGCTTAGTTCAATGGGTAATAAAAAATAAACTAACGCTAAACTAGCGCTAATCATCTCATGTGAAAACTACGGTAAAAAGCACACTATGGTTATAACGAACGAAGTATACAGCTAATACATGGCGCTTGTCAGATGAAAACTGTCTCGACTGAAACTACCTATGTACGACTGTCCTCGATTTAACGCAGTACGGGTTTTTGGGATTTTAGGTTATTGTCCGTATTGTCCAGTTCTTTTTAGTCATTAATGGCGGGGTAAAGTTAAATCCGCGGTCGTTTAAATCGGGTTTATAGAATATTCCCTGTAACTGCAGCGCTATTTGCCTATTTCTCACTTACAAGAGAAGTTGTCATTTTAACAAGAGTCCTATTTTCACTTACCTATATAATTGCTGCTATAGTTCTGTCCTAATGACAGGAGGGTCTTCTTGCAAATGTAGGGGAACTTGTCCGAACATATGTGATCATTGAATTCGCCTTTCCGGTTCTGCAGCACACAGTCCTGCATGCCGAGATCATCGTTCGGCTCATCTGACATCCAGGTGTTGTACACCTCAGAGGCTGACTTACCTGCATATGTAATAAATATGGTTACTTAAAATAAACTAATTCGCAAATTTCCACATAATATATATATTAAGATATTGCAGGGGCAAAACCAGTAATGTTGTGGTGATATTTTAAGATCGTATGTAGGTAGTCCAACATGTCGGGATTGCCTCAGGCCCTATGGTAAAGGTCGCGTCTCTCATACGTGAGATTGTGAGTTCAAATCAAGGCAAGTAGATACCAATGTGATTTTTTCTATTCATATGTACCTTTTAAGTTTATCTTGGTCATCACTGACTGATACCGGTACCTAAAGGAAAACATCATAAGGATACCTGGACTCATAATGAATACTAAGATCGCTAATCCACCTAGCCAAGCGTGGTGATAAATCCTCGTACCTTCTTTGTATGAGAAGGGGCCTGTGCTCTACAGTTGGCCATTAATAGGTAGGTATTTTTTTTATATCTCAGCCTAATTCCAACTATCATCATCATCATCATCATGACAGTTCCAACATAAGTGGAATGAGTGCAGAATAAAGAAGTACGTCGATTTGTGGCTTTTTGTAGTAGATATTACCTATTGTAAGAACATACTAGATTTAAACAAAGTACGCACCGTCGATGGTTTCAAATACTCCTTCAGACACTAAGTCCGATATTCCCACAAACATCCATTCGATGTCAGGCTGGGTTCCGTTTCGAAATATCATCACGGCGTGGGCTTCTTCATAATCTTCTGGGTAGAACAAAGTGGCTTCTTCCCGAGCACACCTTCGCTTTGCATCGAACCAAGTCTGCGGTGTCGTGTGGATCTTATAAAAACTCTTTACAGCTTCTATGTATGTATAGTCATACCGGAATGTTTCATTCTGGCCATCTATAAAAAGGAAAAAAGTTAATGCACAATTGAGTATTATTGCTGACCATTTTGGTAATTGGTATCTGTTTTAGCTAAAAGATTGATTGTTATTATATAGTTGACTTAGTTGTAATAAATAGAATACTCACGTGATAAATCCGATAAAAAACACACTATAAATAAGACAAACAAAGTATTAGAAAACATGGTTTGACTCTTGCGGAACACACAAAAATAATGTGATCGCTCACAACGAAGCGATCATACTAACATCTTCTGATTTTCCTTAAAGCTCTTGAATAAGAGTGTCTTATCTTTGATATTATTATTCTTTAAACTATATTTTGAGTTTCGGTTTCTCCTAAGCTGAATCTGACCGATACGGTATCTGCTAATTGTAAACAATTCATTAAAAATTTGACCCGAGTGACTCTAGCATCAATTTATCTTAACGTCTATATGTAAATATATCGATTATATTATGACCGATGAAAACGCCTAAGGCGACATTACTCTTCAGCATACGCGACTCAAGGGCCTCCAAAACATACCGGTACCATACCAAAAAGATTTTCTAGGGAAGAAACAATTTCGTCTCCCGTAACCCTAGTTAGTCGACAGCACATGACCAAAACAACTGCCGTTGTTGTTATTAAGGTGACCGTGCGAAGAAACCATTTCGTACCGTTTTTCGTATAGCATGGAAAACTGCCTGAAAAAGGATTACCCTGTGTCCTAACCCAAACGATCAGAAGCGTATACGATGAAGTCACATTCCTATGTCTATTAATTGTTCGGAAAATCAGAAGACTGTCTGTCGGTACAAGGATGCGTTCGGGTTACCCGGAGAAAAGGACAACGTGTTCGCGAGACAATCGCTTTTGTTAGGAGGACACGGCCTTACCAATAGAGACATTTCATTTGTCTAGGACATGATATCGGACAGACATTAAGGCGCGGATGCTATTAGTTTCGAATCTTCAAAAATGTTGTAGTGAACAGGTAACCTTTAGAGCTTGAGCTAGCCTAGCATACTTCGTCGTTTCAATAGCTCACACTGGTTTTGCTAACACGGTCGTACGGCCTCCCATACGTAACGTATACAATAATGTAAAATACTAATCTATTGAATTATAACCTAGTATAATTTTAAATTGACGGCACGGTTGGCGCAGGGTTCGATTCCCGCAAGGAACAAATATTTGTATGGCCTACAGGTAATTGTTCCGGGTCTGGCTGTTGTGTATGTGAAAAAAAAATACTTAAAAGTTAAAAGAAGGCTTAGCAAGTGAAAAAAAACTAAAGATATTGTTAGTTTCATTTGCAATGGGAGCTAAAAACTACCGAATTAAGAAAAACCACAAACCAAAGTGAAAAATATCTTTTATTTTGAGATTTTTGTATAAATTTTGAGTCACCAAAAGTTTTTGTTTGTGGCTGTAAAAGTATTTTTTTGACTATTCGTTGCCCGTAAAAAATCTGAATTAGGTATCTTATAAGAGATAAAAATAATTAATTTTCCTTATTTGTCCGTAGATGTATTAAGTTAATATTGGACCGTAGATACAAAGACCAATTAGAAGAGACGAATCTTTCTCATTAATGTTTTGTTAATTGAGTTTGAATTTGATCACGGTTTGAATATGAACCTCTGCATCGCTTAACATCAGGCGAGCTGTATTTAGCATAAGAAATGCTAAGTTCTTCAATCTGTGCTGCCGGATTTATAGAAGTAAACAGCAGTTTCAGAATGGAGCATTATATGTCCGATCCAGCGAGACCCTTGCTTTCCACCAACCAGCAACGCCAAAAGCCGAGGTCCGCACGCCATAAAGGGCGACCCTAAAACGTAGTTCCGTAGTTTATAAGTTTAGTTAATTAGTTTTATTTAGTTTTTTTATAAGGCCTGGCTGGAGGCCTTAATCCAAAGACAATCTCCGGGTCGTGTACTCGTGCTCTCGTGGATAGGTTTGGCATACAACACTCGGAACATATTATGCACCATCTTGACTCAGCCATCATCTTACATAAATTGTGCCCCACTGAGAATGGTACAACTGCAAAAATATTTAGGTCATCTTCGCAATCGAAAATCATATTGACATGAAAGGAAGCGCAGTCCGTTATCAGTGAGAGGTAACATGACAGCTCGCAGATTTACACGTGGCTCAAGTGGTGAAATTCGCTCCTTTTGACGACCGATGTTGCGCAGGAGGTTGCGGTTTCGATTCCCGCCCTTGAACAAATGTTTGTACGATCTACAAATATTTGTTCCGAGTGTTCTGGGTATTTGCTATGTATAATAAAAAATATCTATCTATATCTAGTACCCATAACACAAGCTCTGCTTAGCTTGGGGCTAGATGATGCTGTGTGGATTGTCCAGCATTTTTTTTTTCCGAGTATGCACATCATTTTACTCCTGCAGCCTTACTGCAAGAAAGTATCATACAACGAGTGAGGCAGCTATTACGCCACTATGGTCTGGTCCGTCGTGGGTAGTGCCCAGTATTCGGGCCAGTATCAACAGTATTCTGTGCATGTTTGTGCTTATGTTAACCACTGCTGCCTTAGGCATGATACGCCATGTGGCAGGAGGTTCACATAAGCTCAGTATAGTCACCAGCACGTAAGTTGGCAAGGTTTTGGCGTAGTGGGGGTAAGTTCGCGCATCGTGCACTTAGTGGAACAAAAAAGTGGTGACTTTTATTGATCGTCATTATTTTATGGTTATTGCCATCATTTATATTTAATAATATCTGATTAGAAGAAAGTTGAAGAAGGGAGTGGAATTCGTAAAGTTTATTGGGAGTTATAAATAATATGCATACGAGGAAAGTATGCGAAAAAAGGCATACCTTGTTTTGCCTTAATTTTTTAATTTAAAACAACAACAATAATATCAACTCGTAACAAAAACTAAATTTAAAAACAATAACAATAACTCTTTAACATAAACACAACAAAAATAAAGGGTACAATTTTCGTGCACGCAAGTGTAATCGGGAGTTCGGGAGGCAACAGTCGACTGTTGCACCAATCGCGCGCTCGGATTGACGCTACCTCATACCCCGCGTCCCGCTTGACTACCAAAGGGACCCAAAAATCGACTTGTGCGCATCTAACGACTCTTGCCAATTTACATGCCGATAATTATACGTGCGAAATATTTTTGTAAGCAGCTCTTTGTTTTTTTTACCAACACTAAAATTAAATTGTGAGCGAAGCGAAAGGATTCAAGTATGAAGGGATCTTAGCGTGTGGCGTTCTGTTTTTATGCCTCACCCCGTGAGAAAAAGTCGTGAGTTTATATATACAAAAATTAAGTCCTTTTGTAACACTGAATAATGGTTTATGGTTTATATTGCTCGAGTTTAATAAATGATATGATAAGACGATAATAAAGGCTATGCGTAATGACTAATGAGGTATGTTTTACCAACCATGTTACCGAAGTCGTGTTTGATTAGACTTTGTTTGGGCATTGATTTTATAACATAATAATAGATACCTACATATTCATCATTCATCACAATCATCATTCAGTTACTGGGTTGTGGAGGTCAGGTAGGCAGTCGCTCCATGTAAAATACTGGTATTCAGCTGCATCCGGTTAGACTGGAAGCCAACCCTAACATAGTTGGGAAAAGGCTAGCCAGATGATCAGGACTCATTCAATACAGTGTATTTGTTTTAATTTCTGTTAAAATTACATCTTTATAACAGGTCCGAATGTCAAAGTAATAAATATAAATTAAACCTAAGAAATGAAACCTTGAATAATACTCACGCCTTTTCCCATGGGGGTAAGCTGAAACGACAGTACGCCACCTCCTACGATCCTTACATACTCCTTAATTCTTTACCTTACCCAAGAATCAACTGGTATTATTTAGAAAACATTCAAAATTTGTGATTGTTCGGGAGGTATTGGTAACATCATTTGATTAATAATGCTGTTATAAGGCTCGACGGTGAACCAAGATGAGCTGAAAATTTACTTGTAGAATTTTTTAACGAGATAGGTATTTATTTTTCGTGTGCTGACGTGCAGTTTGAAGGCGACGCTGGAGACGCGACGCCTGCCTATCACTCGGCAACGGTTGTTAGGGCTGCGCCGAAATATCTTCATCAGCGGCGAGCGCCCCAGGCTGCCAACCGTCTCCTCAATCTGACCAGAGAGTACCTTTTTTGCATATGAAACTGACACACAATGACAACAGCCGTCACTTTGATATTTTATTTTCAATTTTACACTGTGTTTTGCAGTTTTATTTTAAAAGTAAGTTAAATGTTTGTATTTAAATGATAAATGTCGGCTGTAGCGACGCCAGAAACTGTGCCAGTCAACCTGCAGCCGTGAGTTCCTTCCGAAGTGGTTCTGCCGGCGGCCTCGCCGGTTTAACTCTACAGAATTTAAAAAGACCATTTGATTCCAGGCACCGGGGAAGCTGGTGTATCACTTCTGAAGGAGCTTACGGCTCTTTTAAACCTCATGCTTACCAACAGGGTGAGCGTTGCCGTCGTCTATGTTAAAAATGGGTCCTACCTACGTGAATTGCGCAAAAAAAGACGGTAGCAGTCCTCCCATTCCCGTTGGCAGCACTTACAGACTTACGACAGCCAAAATATGTTGTAAGTTAGCGAGTAACTTAAAAATTAAGTTCCAGTGCCTACAGCTGAATTTGTTGTTTCGAAAGGGGGCTGCAAGGCTGCCATACATGCCATTTCTCCCATTTCCCCTCTTTTAAATCTTTCTAATAAATCCTATATCCATAGAAGCTCTAACCATAAAAGGTCAGCCCTCTAGTCACGTCAAAAGCCGACCTACCACATAGCAATGTCCGGCGGGGATTTATTATCCATGATCCTCTTTTCTACCCGTCAGCTTATCTAAGTGTTCAGTAGCTTCCTAGCCAATTCATTATCTAACAAACTACATACAATTTAAAAAAAACTGTCTCTTATCTTAAAGCCGGCCACATTCATACGTATCACCTTTCTTGTAATATGCTCCACATTCTTTGGCATCAACAATGCTTTACGACTGTTAAATGCCTATGGTAAGTAGATTGGTCCAGTATCCATCTGTTATGATGTTCATCAGCATGCATAACACCTGCAGTTCCTTTAGTAGATAATATAATAATTAACTATAATTAAGGCGTCTAACACGCAAAGACTATCGGCATTCTTGTATCTAGCATTACTCAATACGTTACTCAAGCCATTTATAGGTTATCTAGTTGTTTTTTTTAAGCACTTCGCTGAATGTGTACTAAGACAAATGACTGCCATTCCTCTTCCGCAGACCAACATACAAGAGAATGTGAACTCAAAAGAACAATAATTAGAATAACTGAAGACAGAAACAGACGCAGGCATAACATTGAGTCATTATACACCAATATTTTAATAACTTGCCTATTATTTGAAGGACGCGACGACTTGTCATTTAATAAATTAACAAGCTGATAGTTAGCTTGCATATTTTAACTAATTACAGTGTAACACGTAATACTACATTAAATGGTCAGCATGGTGGAAATTAATATAACGCTTGCACAATATAAAATTGCGTAACTTGCGGAGAGAGTTCATTTTGCTGCACGTCAATTTACTTCCGAATCGGAGGCCCAATCGAACCTCTTGCAATCCCGCGAAACATGGTGGTGCACGATGTTGCAACTGTCGGAGGCGACGGCCCACGACCATACCAGTCGCCACTTCGTGGTCGACTCGCGTAGTCGCGAACGTTAAACCTCTCACTTTCATAATCCGAACACCACTTTAAAAATAATCATGTAATCTCGTGTTGAACCATAGACGATTAAGTTTTTCTCATTAATCATGGAGTCGGAAAAGGAGGTACCTAAAGTGTGCGAAGTGTCGATGGTGAAGCCAAATTACATGCTCATGTCCTTGCAGAGGATATTAGTGTTAACTGTAATACTAGCTGGAGTTCTCGTTGTGGTTCATTATACGCCGATGCCAGGTAATAAGTTATTGTTTATTCTTCAAATATTATTTCTAACAGTACCTAAAAGGGTAATAGAGGCCTTAAATTAATAGTGTTAAGCACATTTGTAAATAGGAGGTTACTCAGCTGATCTTTATTTACGTTCTATTTTGGTTCTGATAGCCTTTTGTGGACACTAAATGAAGATTCAAATGAAACTGCCGTTCGATTATAAAGCTAACATCGATACCTTGCACGAAAATAGCTACGTTTGTAGAAACATAAAAGATAGGTTTTGCAATCGATCACCGTTTATAATGTTCATGGAATCGATTGTAAAGACGAGTTCACAAAGAAATGAACTTCGATGAGTGATCGTGATGTTACATCAACTTCTATTGCCTTGAACGCTAAATTATTCTTTTGAAATGTTTGTTGACAAGTATATATGTCGTATACATACTAATATCTTATATTAATTCACTTTTATTGTTTACAGAGGAGTATTTCGAAAACTGTGACCGAGAATGCCACGAGTTGGATTGGCCAATGATATGCCGTGTGAAACTAGTCATCGAGGTCTACAAGACGCTTAGCAAGTAAGCTATATTTTTCACAACCTTATGATACGTGGTTTTTTGCTATATTGACTTTGTCTATCATGCTCCACTCACACATTTTTTTCGCAACTTTTCGAAATGCTAATTACTATGCCATTCTTGTGTATAAACATTCTAAAATGATCTGTGTTTCAGGTCCTGCGGCAGTTGTACAGAGAAGGATGGTGGTGATTGTCCTGCGACATGCATATCTGCGGATGGTCGGGAGCGTGGTGTGCTGGTCGCCAACAGGGCGCTCCCAGCACCCACTCTTCATGTCTGCCACAACGATATCCTGGTCGTCGACGTGGTTCACCGAGCTCCTGCACACGCACTCTCTATCCACTGGCGAGGTCAGCCCCAGAAGGAGACTCCCTTCATGGATGGAGCTCCCATGCTGACCCAGTGCCCTCAGCCCGCCTACACAACATTCCAGTACAAATTTCGTGCATCAGCTGTGGGAACGCATATGTACCACGCACACTCGGCTGCTGATGCCGCTGATGGCCTTGCGGGAGCCTTTGTTGTTCGCCAGTCTCCTCGTCTGGACCCTCTTAAGAAATTATATGATGTGGACGCCTCTGAACACACAATATTCGTGTCAGAATGGGGTCATTCAATGGGACCGCTAGCCGGGGTCATTTCGCGTATCCCGAATGCCGAATCTCTCCTCATAAACGGTAAAGGGAAATCATCTGAATCCCCCGACGCTCCGCAGTATTCATTCAATGTGGAATACGGAAAAAGATATAGATTCCGTTTGGCTTACGGAGGGGGATCAAAAAGCTGTCCAATTTCTTTTTCAATTGATCATCACACTTTGGAAGTCGTGACTTTAGACGGACACCCAATTGAGCCAGAACGTGTGAACACGGTTGAGTTAGGCAGAGGAGAGCGAGTTGATTTTATTGTGGAAGCTAAAAGAGCACCTGGCGTGTATAAAATAAGAGTAGCTGCGGTAAAGAGTTGTCAAGACAATCTGGAAGGTGTAGCAAATTTAGTGTATGAGAACAAAGAGCAAAAAGTGTTGCATAAAGATGACGACATAGTTGATGCAGAAGTGTACCGTGAGTTAACGACTGTGTGTAGTGATCGATGTGAATCTGACAATGTGATATGTTTGAACGAGATCCACGCAGCCAACAAGCTTCCTGCGGAGCTGGCGGAGAATCTCGACAAGATAATTTATGTGCCTTTTAATTATTCTACTAGACAAATTTCGGCGAAACGAGTCGGTGAGTAATGTAATTGTATATTGTTTAAGAACTTTCTTTTGTGTTACATTATCTGGTCAAAAGTGGTTTGTAAGTATTATAGTTTTCTTACGACCATGTGCTCGTTAACGAGTTTTAGATAGTTGAAAGTTTGGGTTGTTTATTTTGTGATTCCCGATTACCACATAGATTAGTCATATTATTTTTTTGATCTTGGTTACGAGCACGTGAGCCCGCGCAGTTATGAGGTAATTCGTTCTTTGGAAAATCTGTGAGAACGGAAGTGCTTATAGCAATAACAATAGAATGGATTCAACGATTTTCTTTTATATATAGTTTTGTCCACACCATTAATGATTTCTTAACAGATACAAAAGGGTCAAAGATGACTTTTTTAGTGTTAATGGGTTTGTGTATCATTATGGATACCTACTCCAATTTGTCAAAAGTGGTTTTTGTTGGCAAAGTATACAGTAATATCATTACACCACTTTACCACTGCCTACCTGTAATTGCCTATTTCGCAAAATATAGTTTGATTACGCAAACTTTGATGTGATAAATGCAAAGTTTCTTTAAAAGGCGTCTTTGTTATTATCATAGCCTTTGATATTGCCCAAACGATTTTGATGTTACGCGGTTTGTAGTCACGAATCGAAGGAAGATTATGCAAAACCGAGAAAAGGTCATAATTGAGAACGACAGATACCAAATTAGTCATAGCACACAGTAGCGTTTTTCGGTGGTTGATTTGCACCCAAAGGCATGTATGATTCGTGCTAAAGAAGTATAAGTCGGAGTATATTTATTATATTTATATGAAGGAGGATAATTGGCAAAATCGTTTTTATATCGATTTTAAATACATTATAAATAATTAAATGAATTGTGAAATTCTGAGGTGGCGGCAAATAGAAATGTATGGGAGAAGAAGACATGCTGCTCCGACCCTAAATAAATTGGGATAAGGGCAGGAGGATGATGATGACATGTCATTGTAATGGTGATGACTGATCCACTTAATTCAATCTGACGTGGCAAAATAGACTTCCGAATTATTCTGCGACATTAGTAAGTCAAGTCGATCAAGACCCGTGCTAAGTGCCGTGCTGTGAGCTCCTCAGACATAATTAAAAGAAAATTTATCGGAAAATTTATTGAATTTATCGGATTAGACATCGCTTTTATATGACGACACGGTTGGCGCAGTGGCTGAGCGATCGACTGCTGCGCCGCGTGTCGTGGGTTCGATTCCCGCACGGAACAAATATTTGTATGGCCTACAGGTAGTTGTTCCGGGTCTGGCTGTTTGTGAATGTGAGTTTGAATGTTTGTAAACGCACCCACGATACAGGAGAAATTCCTAGTGTGGGGCAACGTTTAAAAAAAAAAAAAAAAAACAGAACGTTACAATTAGATTTTGGTCAAAATGGCGCACTTCGAAATCACTTTATCGTTTGCAGCTGAAAGCCGCTGTGCTAGCTACCTAGATATAGTGTTTTTTTTCCTTTTCGGTTGATTGAATTAGACTACCTTGTTGGTCTAGTGGTCCCAATCGCTACTGCTGAGCGTGAGGTACTGGGTTCGATTCCCAAGTCGGGCAAAGTGTGATTAAGTTTTCCAATAGGAATTTTCTAATTAGTAGCCCGGAGTCTGGACTTGTACCCAGTTGATCGCAATAGGCTCGTAGCCTATTACATGGGACCGTAACATAATTGGAAAAATTTGGGTGTTGCCAAAAGGTGCACCTCTACCTAACCCTTTGGGGAATACAGGCGTGATATTACCGGAGAAAAGATCAGATAAAATGTTTGATGTTTATGTAGGTGCCAAGATATTTAGTTTCGTTTTAATGGTATACTTTTACCCATTACAATTTTAACGTAACCGTAAAAAAAAGAAAAGCGTTTTTATTTCTGTGGGTAAAACGTGCATGTTTTTTCGGTGAAATAATTACTTACTACGTAATAATTACACTGCTTCCTTTGTATTTCAACATTTTTAATTGTAATTAACTTGAGATAACACGCTATTTTCGCTTCAGTTGGTTTATATGTTCGGCGTTAAAACTACTCACTCGTTTAAGCCATTTTTTATCAATATTACTTTCCCATACTTATTATTATTTTGATCTGGAACAAATTCTATACAAACAGCATGAGATAACTGTAAAGCTTAGCCCCATGTTTGCTAGGGAGTGTCAACGATTATTGTAGCCGCACGTCAGTGGTAACAAAACCAGTATAAGCTGACCTCTTAATCTATTGAAACTCCGTATTATCCTAGGCCAGCTCAAGGTCAAAGTGTTAACAATGGCGTGTGGCCCACTGCACCCATGTTTGGTCATCTAATTTTATCTACTATTTGTGGGTCAAAATTCAAACTCGTTTTCTTTTCATTTTCACTCCTCTTTAGGCGCGCAAAGCATAACAAACTCAAAAGGGTTCTAAGTTCTCATTTTATTCGTATTATGACGGGGAGACTGTAAAAACAATGGAACACATGAGACATCTTTCGAAGGCTTTGGGATGACGTAAAAGTTTTCATTTATACCTTTTGTAAAGTCACATACTTTTAGCTAACTTAACTTATGTACCAAGGTTAAATCTCAAACACATCATGGAATCGTGAATTACCTAATACGAACTCAAACATGGCCTTCATTTGTTGACAAACAAAATTAAAAACGTCCTTGGAAAAGTGTGCCAAATTCAAATTATAGCAATTTATTAACATAACGTCCGAATCAATATTTAAAAATGAAAAGAAAAAACTAGTTTTTGGCAAAGTTAAATGACCGCTAGTCTCTTGTGCTTAGTTCTCAGACATTCGTCTCGAGTTATGAGCGTTTTGTGTTACATAAGCTTAGGCAAGAGAATAATATGTTAGTGGGTCGCGGCACTTGTTTCGACAATATTGCAGTCTTTAATCGCTATATTTTGATGTTTTGTAAATGGTTTCAATGTGCAATTGTACACAAAACTTTTATGTGCATAACCTCGTTAATTATGCATTAATTTTGTGGATGTAACTTTGATAATTCTAATTACCAACCTAGTTATCTAATCCCAGAAATTGCACGAAAAATACACTGGTTATCATTGAGCAACTTTGCAAAAATACCTTTCACAAATTTTTAATGAAGTGACGCTGGTCTATATTCCTTTGTGAATCTCAGTATTGAAGTAGAGCCTCGAGGCGAATCTAACGATCGTGCCTACGAGCACCATCCATCAATCAGCCAAGCAGACTGGCTGTTAAGCTGCTAATGTTGGCTCAACTACGTAAGAACTATGTGATCTGTGTGTAATTATGTGTGATACATTTACATTATGGCTCACTCGTTAGTTGATTGGATTTGTACGTTCCTTTGGTGAACATATTGTGTTACTTGGATTTGGACGACCGAGTGGCGCGGCGGGCCAAGGTCTGCCTGCGACGCAGGAGGTTTCGGGTTCGATTCCCGCCTTGGACAAATGTTTATGATCTACAAATATTTGTTCCAGGTGTTCTGGGTGTTTTCTATGTATAATAAAAATATCTATCTATGTATTGTATTATGTATATCAGTCATCTAGTACCCATAACACAAGCTCTGCTTAACTTGGGGCTAGATGATGTTGTGTGGATAAGTCAAGATGTTGAATGTAAGGATATAAACAGAATTATACAACTTATTTTTTAATGATAGCAATCTTTTTAAGGGCCAGTTTCTCATTATTACGATCAACTTGGGACAATTCTTGAAATCGCAATAAATTCGGCTGGTAGGTACATACATTTTGTCGATCTAAGAAACAGGAAACATACCTAAATCGAAATTCAGCGTTTGTCCATCAGTAAAAGTTGCTGTCAACAATAAACCAGGTTGTATAGCTGACCAAGCCAAGTAGATATTATTAATTTAGTGCTTTAAGCTAACTGGTGATCCTCTAAACATAATCTATAAACAGTAAATTCGGAAAAGAAACTTGAAGCCAATGAATGAGTCTTGTTCATTCTCTCGATGAATAGTATTCATAGATTAAGTTATTTTACATATAACAGCGGCGTGACACGGTGTTTATGAAGAAAGTGAAGTAATCAGCGGTCGTAACAGCGTCCGCACCAACCGCAAATAATATGCTGTGAATGATTGCGCTTGCGTCGAACCCGCCGTAAGTAGGTGCGCGGCGTGTGCGCAACCTTTACGTACAACCGTTTAACACTGACAAAATTATCATTTGTTCATTATTTACATTTTCACAGAGCTTTTAAAGGCCCAAAGAGTAAGTACTAGACAATAGGATGTTTATTTTGATGAAAAGTATTTGAAAGTTTTCCTTTCACTTCGAGTGTAGTGGGCCTTTTTTCGTGCGTGGCCCGCAATTTTTATAACCAGTACCGTTATATCAACACGTTTGGATAAATAAAGTATAAGTGGGCAGTGAATTAAGATGTGCTAACTACTGCTTAGGTTGAAGTTATTACTATGTATTCGCATGTTTTCTAATAAAAATGATTAAGTTGATTAAACATAACACACATGACATAATAACAGCAGTATTCGCCGAAAGGCCGAAATGCACCTAAAGTAGGTACACCCGCATTTCGCCAGTTATGTTGAAGTCCCAAGTAATAGGGGGCGAACCTATTGCCATCAACTGGGCATACATCCAAACTCCGGGCTGCTACTGAGAAGTTCCAGATGGAAAAACACTCTGCCCAACCCGGGAATCGAACTCAGGACCACATGCACAGCATTCATGCTTACAACCCCCTAGACCATCAACTTGTTATAACTTGCTCTGCTATTCATTACTTAAACTTCATGCCAAAATATCTTGTTTAGTTCTAAACTACCTATGCCCCGCGGTTTTGTGCATTACTTCCGCATTTCATGTGCATTTAGTAAAAAGTTGTTATTTTAACATTACAAATAGACACTTCAATTTTGTTTTATTTGTATAGATTTGTAGAATAGACACTAAGCGTTTGATTTAACTATTTATTATTTTACCCTCTTTTTGAAGTAGGCTGTGTAATTATCGGAATATAACAATCACTAAACCGTGTGTGTAAAGAGTATCAATGGCCAGAGTTTTAGTTTTTGATTAGTTTCATTAAACTTGCAATGCAATGTGTATTTTAGATATAGAGAGTAGAACTAGCAATACGTGGAACCAGCTTGCATATTCTAATTGGCTTGTCGCTTTCACGAGATACAGTGCCGTATCATAAGAGAATCGTAAATATTAAAGGGAAGCTTTGAATATTTTAATGGCAAGTCGTGGATGAGAATATCAAGAATCCTCACCTCACTTCATGTTTTAGTCATCTTTGCTGCTGTAAAAGTGACTAAACTATCATTGTTCAAGAAAAGTGATCTTGATTTTTTTTGGTGATGTGGTATTTTTTTTCAATGTCTTTTGTGGCAGTTACTGTTTCGAAATCGTCTCCTCTACCCCTTTATTATACCCTACATGACAATATCACTGATAAACGACTAGATACATATACTTAATGGCGGCCGCTACCATGTTTTTCTTTCAATTGAATCCAAAATCTTCTTTATATATCACTCAAGAGGCACAGGCAAATCTATTGATGCCTACCTCTTTTGTTAAAATCCATCAAGGTTATAGGGCGAGACATACACACAAACACTCGAAAAACAATGACCTCATTCTGGGGCAGTCGGGTAAATACTGATAATCTACGTTTAAAATACAATGCCTTTAAAACCAATATGGCTGCTGTTGAACTAGCTTCGACTTGCCAATGCTAGAGGAGATTAAAAATAGAATTATCTTATTGATCCATGTAAAACTAGAGTCTGCGAAGGTCGGTTTAAGCCATTTTGCAGTCGAACAGAACATTGTTATATCTCTTATTCATGTTTACAAAACTGTTAAGCAATTGTGATACATTTCTAATCAATACACGAACAACTACGGTAGTGACAACTAATGTAGTACACAATTAGCAAATAAATCAAACGCTTTGTCCAAATAATTACGTTCAATAATTAACACACAATGTGCCCACTTAATTTAGATTGCGCGTCTAGTTGTTTTAACTTTGCATAATGCTTTTGACTGCTTCATTCTAGGACATATTGTTTCAAATGTTTGCATTCTATTTTGAAACAAATTGTCTGCCTCGTTGGTCTTGTGGCCGCAAGCACTACTGCAGAAAGTGAGGTCCTGGGTTCAATTCCCGGGTCGGGCATAGTGTTGTTGGGTTATTCGGCCTTGAATTTCTCAGTAGCAACACGGAGTCTGGATTTGTACTGTAAATTAGGGTCGCCCTCTATTAGATGAGCTTTGAAGAGAAATATGATAGGTTTATTATAAGTAGGTGCACCTCATCCTAACCCATCGGGCAATACAGGCGTGATGTTACCTTTTTATTTTATGACATTGAATGAAAGGAAGTGAACCGTGATTTCTGAAAAGATTTTCACTAACATTGTTTTTTGGGTCATCAAATCGTTTGGAACTAATGAGATAACGATGCTATTTGATAGCATATTAACCGGATCTGGATTTATCTGGCTCGGAGACTATGAACCAAGAATTATAATGCATTAAGCTATAAGCATAAAGCACAATCAGCACGTTCATGTGCCCACTTCCCAATGCTGGGACACAGGTTGACACAGGCCTCCTCGCTGTGAGAGGTAGTGGGCCATAGTCCACCCCGCTCTCCCACTGCGGGTAGGTACAAAGATTTCATATGTCATCGATATTTTTTAACTATAAAATGTATATAGGTATTTAAATAAAAAGGAGTTTTAACTTACTTAATAAAATAAGTAAAAAGCCTGTTATTGTAGGCAATAAATAAATTTATAATTAAGATAGTACTTCAGTATTCAGTGAAATAGTTGTCATTAAAAATATTAATAATTTAGTAAATAATAGGTATTTGAAAGCAATTAATTCGGTTCTGTGTTTAATAGTATTAAAAATGCATTGTATTACTGTGTAAGTTCATGAAAATTGAGAAGTAAAATTGATTAGTGGTATCAAAATATTCATATTGACTATAAACTACCTTTCCAGCCAGTAATATATTGTAATCTTTGTAACTCTATTCTAAGGCTAGTCTCAGACCATACATAGTCTTTATGATGATGAGATTAGATGTCTGTGGTGATTAAGCGATTCGTATTTCATTTGTCATGGCACTTTATTTAGAAAAGCCCATCAAGCCTATAGAAGCTTGATGGGCTTTTCTTATGTATAAGATCGAAGCATTCGGTACTATATTACGTAAGTCGGTAATAACTATTCTCTCGCTGCAATGGAATCATTTGGAACCGACGTAATTATGATTGTTTTGGGCTTGCCTATTTTACTGTAAGATGGATAATGATCATCTGTATTTTGCGTACGTATTTTCCTACTATGGTTATTCGAGAGGATATTATGAGATTGTATTGGTTACATAATTCTTACAAAAATCCTGTTTCCCTGAAGGGTATGGAGGTCAGGCGGCTGTCATTCCGGTTGAAACCAAATTGGAAGTTAAGGATGTAGACGTAATCGTTGTAATGAAGGCTATAATAACAGTATACAGTTGATATCCACAAAAATTATGTTGAGATTACTTTTTACTCCTTTAATGCTATTGTCGACATGTTTTATTTCAATAGGGATGTGTCCTAGGTAAAAATAGTCTATTAAGTCCGTCAGTAAGATTACCAAAAAATATTGGACACGTATTTTTTGCTTACTCAAATCAATAAAAAGTGACAATAAATAAATAAATAAATAAATCATTTTATTGTCAGGCAACTGAGGCCCATAGAATGACAATGATATAGCACATCAAAGTTCCGGAGAAGGGGCTTGTGACGTCACTGTTATGTTAAAAATGAAGCACGGCGTGACGTCACGCGCAATTTCAGCGCACTATATAGTTGTCATTTTTGATTTACGTGACAAAAGAAAAAATACTTGTCCAATATTTTTGAGTAATCCAACTTTCGGACCAATCAGAATTTTTAAGGACACTACCCTTATTCTCTTGTAGAAAAACATTCATTCGCTATATGATTATGCAGGTATGATTTCAATTGAAACATGCGTCACCTTCGTGCTTTGTTTTACCGTCCTTGTTTCTCTATTCTCTATATGTGTGTACGTTATTAGTTGAACCAACAAAAATTTATATCAAAGCTAAAATGTATGCATGTTATATAAGGTACAGACGCCAGCACATCAAGTTACCCCAATGTGTCAAATTTCTTTGATAGTTTTTAAACTTTATTGCAAAAGAAATAAGGTTCATGTTCAATTGGGTAAATCTGACAGTTTCAGTTAGCTTGACGTGCTGGAGTCTGTACATAAATAACCCATATTATTATGAAAAATGGTCCACACCAGGAAGTAGTGGTACTTCCTGAAATAATAAATGTCCTACCATTCATAATAGTTGCGTTACCCCAAGACATTACTTTGGCTACCCTCGTTCATTTGTTTTTGGAAAACGCGTGGGCAGTTTACACGAACGTTGGGCCAAAAGATTGCTGTTATAGTGAATACAGTTTCGATAAAAGTTATAAAGAAATCATCAGACTATCTTGTTGGTCAAGTAGGGCTTAAGGCCATGTATTCTATCCGATCCTAAAATCTAGCAAAGTATCTGAGAGTAAGAAAGAAAGAAGGAAAGAAAGAAAACAAGAAAGAAAGAAAACAAGAAAGAAAGAAAACAAGAAAGAAAGAAAGAAAAACTGTTCATTCACGTGAAAGTGACGCACATAAGGATTGTTGTTTGTCGTTGTAAGAGATGTTGTTATCTCTGCATCTAGGATTAGGCAAAAAGCTCGCTCCGTATTTAATGGAATTGAAACATAGGTAACTGACGAACTTTAGGTGAATTTATATACTGTCTTCTACTGACCCTTCAGGAAATATAGGCGTGATGTTATAAAATTATATTTACAGTGTCGGAAATACCATGTGACATAACACTGACGTTCTATAAACAGTTTTAATTGTTCTGTAGTGCGTTGGTGTTGATTAAATCTGTTGCCCATTGTTACTGAATGATATAATTGCATCCAATTGCATACCGTGTCTGTTATTGAGGGGAATTACTTAATACTGCGCCATTTTGTATTATTGTTGTGTAAGATATGATTCGATTAACTAGCCGAACAATTTTATATCTGATATGTTCATTTACATCATCATACGCCTGTATTTTCATGTTAAGTCATATCAGTAAGCAAAAACCATAAAATAAATATAAAAATATAAATATTGCTGGACAATCCACACAGCATCATCTAGCCCCAAGCTAAGCAGAGCTTGTGTTACGGGTACTAGATGACTGATATACTTAATACTATACATTACATATATTGATATTTTTTATTATACATACATATATAAAGAAGTCCAGGTGCTGCGATTTTTACTATTATTATTATTTATTTATTTTTAGCTTATGTTGTCCCTTTGCAGGGTAAAGACCTCCCTTTCTCCCTTACACTCCTCCCTGTCATGAGCTAGTGTAGAAGAATCTTGTCTACCGCCTTGTGCCGCCATCTTCGACTCAGTCTGCCATTATGTTACCCAACGTTTACTGGGACAGTTTAATTGTAGACCAATGAATCAAATGTAGTAACCTATTTAAGTCCATTGTTTATTTAGTGACCCGGTATCTAAAAAGGGAGTAGCAGATGTTCTAATTTGGAGCCGCTAAACCAATTTGGCGTTTCCCTAACATTGTGGTCTAGGTATACGAACTAGTTGGTTTCAGCGATAATCACATACTTCCGCACTTTAGGCGGTTTCTCCCTGTACAGAACCAAATGCTTAATAGGTATTTACTTCCTTACCAAACCAAAACTTCCGCGGACCGGTAACTGTTTCTGCTAACATCCGACTGACCAGCGGTTACCGCTTTCTATACCAATATACCACTAAAGTTCCAGAATGTCCTCCGCATATTGAGTATCTACTTGTCACAGAATTGTCAAAAATCTCAAATACCTTACCTTTATTTACTTTCAGAGAGCTGGGGTCAAACTGACGGTCATCGCTTTACATACCCAGCATCACCACTTCTGACGCAAGGCGGTGAAGTGGGAGCCAATCAGTTCTGTTCGAAGGAGCCAGGACAAGGAGACGAGTGTGTGCATGTCAAGCATGTGCCCCTGGGGGCCACCGTGGAACTGGTGATGTTCGATCAAGGTAATTATTTGCTTTAACTGTTTTACATGTTTCATGGCATTGCGTTTGGCCACTCTATTTGGTCTATGGCAGGGTTTCTCATAAGTGGGGTACGCTTACCACTTGGGGAACGCTAATTGGTCGTAGTGGTAATGAATTTCGCGTAATGGCGGCGGCCTAGCGGATTGATAAATCGGTGAAATTCCTTTTGCTCTTCATGAATTTCAAGTGATGAGGGTTTTCACACCTGCAAAACATTTGTGACAAGAAAGGATAACGGTGATTTGCTACGGCTTTATCGCCCAAACTGTGACAATATGTGTGACTCAAGCCATGTCACAGTATTCGTGCTCGCCCCTCTGGTCATGATACAGACGTAAGACAGGAATCAACTGAACGTTAAATCTCAATTAAGATAGGAATTGAACAAAATATCTCTGAGAATCAACTCCATTTGCAACAAAAAACAAGCAATCACATTAATAATACCTTTATATCTTTTGCTCTTTAGTATTTACTTTTTCATAGTGAGATACCTTAATTTGTTCTATTTTTTAACTCTTCTCCGCTAGTCTTGCGTAATACTTGTTTTCGATTTAAATTTTGTTTAGAAATACAATGAGAAATTCTATATACCTAATAAAAATTGAGAAATCCCACTAGTCATGGTATGCAGGTAATCTTATGATGCAACGACGCTGACAGATTTTACAAAACCACAAATGCTGTAATTATTACGTACTTATGTAGCTGAGGAGTTGTGGTTATACTGTTATAGGCAAGAACTCATAAAAGCTCGGGCTTAATGACATCAGCTAGAAGCTAGACTGGTAACAAGGTGTTTATAAGCATGTTGAAACATAAAACGTTAAGAGTCCGCACCCTTATAAGCCCACGTTTTGTGAAATGAAAATATGCATGAAGTTTCCGCAACATACGACGTAAGACGAGATGTAGAGTTCCTCCTCGAATCAAGAACGTAATAAGTACTGAAAGCGATTTATCGGAATGAATCTAAAAATAAATAATGTATTTTTCTAACTCCTCCGCTGTTCTTTACTGATTAATTAAAAAAAATCCAAGATAGCTGAATCGTTTCTGTAAGTAATTATCTAATTGTTATCCTATCAGTCGTTAGCACTTAACTGTAATATTATTAAGAGGGAAGAGTTTTTTGATAAGCTTCGAAAATACTGAAACGATTTTAACCATTTTTCCACCTTTAGATAGGTACACTACTAGCTAGTAACATACCCTATATTTTATTTTCAAAACTATGCTATGAAGATATTTAGTTACATTCCCTTCGAACTTTAACATCCCCTCCAGCCCGGAGGGGATGTTAAAGTTCGAAGGGAATGTACGCGGACGAAGTCGCGGGCGAAGTGCTTGTTAAGTATAAATAGAAAATGCTTTGTAATTAGAAGTAACTCTGGCATAATTGTCCATGGAGAAAATTATTTATTTTTTCTTATTCGAACAATCGAAAACATATTGTAGGTGCTCATATAATTTAAATGTTATACATAGGTCTTGCCTACTTCATGTAAAATCTTATATACTATATAGGTAATACCAGCCTGTTACTGTCCCACTACAGGGCAATCTTTGTAGATATGCAAAGGCCTCTTCCCATACAGAGAAGGCACGAGCATTAATCATCACGCTTGCTCGAGACGGGTTGGCGATTTCAGACTTATATTCATGTTTCCTCACGATGTGTTTCCTTCACCGATGTCAGTGATGTCCAAAGATAAACTTAGAAAGTACATATGATTCGAAAAAGACACATTGGTACTTGCCCAGGTTCGAACCCATCTCCACCTCGTGCTCAAGAGGCGAGGCCTAAACCACTGGGCCATCATGACTTTTTTAGGTTTTTTTTTGTAATTCTTAACGATTTTCAATTTATGTTTATACCCAGTCTTAATGAGCTGCAACACAACAGGATAATGATGCTGTTTATACACATTCAAGATAGTGAAAGTTGTAATTGCTAACAGCCATTAGGATTATAATTCTAATAACAATAAAATAAGACTAGTATGTCCAAGTGAGAGTATGGTAGCTTAGTTCAATAAAGAAGTTCGACTTTCTTGAAAATGTAATTTCTTGTACAAATAAAGCTAAGTCACTCCACTGCCGAGAACACGTTGAGCTGTTGGTTCTAGGCGTCTTTCGAAGATCTGTGACTTCATTACGGGTAGTCAGGAAGTCTGACAAGCAGACTCAGTACTTACTACGCAGTAACTTTGTGAGTTCAGATAGATTTCTAGTCAAGAAATAGAATGACCAATACGTGACCAATTATGTAATACCAAATTTTTTAATTGTTTTGTATCGGTGATCTTAGAATAAGTTTATTAGATTATCTTGTATTCTCATGTAAGTGGCTTTTGTGTCTTTATGAGAATAAACTATTTAAACCTAAACCTAGATATACTGAAAGGAGTCCCCGACGTGATTGACAAAAGGCAGATGATGATAAAGGAAATTTACTTTTTAATACTGAAGTTTCCATAATCATTAATATGACATTACTTCTACAATTATTTCCTGAAAGAGGTCCGACTGTAATTGATAATTGTATCAAATAGAATTTTATTGCTAGTAACACCACTTATATGTTATCAAAGGTTTAGAACGATGTCGGTAACTTTTATTGGTGGCAGTTTATATGATTTATTTTCAGTAGTTAAAGCGACAGTAGCATCCATTTTAGAACTTCGATATATTTTATCATATATCTTAATTTGATTCGATGAGTCTGTAGTGTTAATACAGATTAACTATTATCATACGCACGCACTGCACTGTGTATGCCTATGGCATTAAGTCCATATGTTTGTGTTTAAAGTATTAAACAAACGAATAAATTATATATAAACAAACATAGCGTCATTATAGTTTTTAATATCTATTCCCCTGATCAGACTATATCGATTTTATTGGAGTGACCTAATATTAGTTCATTATACTCTTGACGATCTAGATAGAAAAGAAGAAAGAAATAGAAAGTATAAATTTAGCACATTCTTAGTCATAATTCTAAACAAAGAAAATAAAAAATTGAAAATGTTGTATTTTTTCAATCTGCCTTGAGCAAGCATGGTGCATATCGGGTAGGTCTGAGAATCGGCCAACATCTATTTTTCATACCCCTAAGTGATAAGGGAGCATATATGGCAAAAAAACGTTTCACGGGTTAGCTAGTAATCATTTAAAAATCATTAAAGGCCTCTAAGGAACGTCTACTAGGCTCAAACAGTATAACAAAGATGGACAGATCCAACAAGACCACTCATTTCAAAACATGATACTCGGAAGTAAATATCTCACACTAATCCACACGCTAATTTCAAGACAAGAAACGTATAAGCCCATATCATATATATTCAACAAAATTCTCGCACATACCGTAATGACATAAGCTCAGTAAGTTCCCTTATTAGGTAGTTTGTAGTGTAAAGTTTCCACTTTCCTTCACCGAAAGTTAGAAACGGCACTTGTGCTAAGATAAGTTTGCGCGTCAATATTAGCCTTAAACATAATACCTTTTATGGCACTTGTGTTACTTAGGCTTAAGGCTCATTTACATGAGGAGAGTGTCTCACCCCCGTATCGGAGATTTTAACTAAACGAGATTAAAAAGGCTATTGGAAACAGTAGGATCTACGGTACTTATTTATCGCTAAATCGTGTGGTGTCGCTTCTGTCTGCGGAAGTTTTAAACGCCTTTGGAAATTGAAAGCGTCCGGCAGTCCAAAATAGTATCTCAAGTTTAGGAAATGCAATTAGACAATCGTCTGACTAGTATTTACAAAACTCGCATGCATATTTGCTTGACAGGCTAGAAACTCTTCTCGTGTAAATACACCACTCAGTTTATCTACAAAGATGAGCAAATACCAAACGTGTCTAGACTAATCCGTCATTGTCAAATCGATAGTCGCGAATTAGGTAAATTGAAGTACCGCAAGATAATGAAGATTTCATGAGTCTCGATATAAATAACGACATGCAGCCCATGTGGCGAATATAAGTACTTGGAATCATTTATCATGGTGACAGTGATTTATGGTATCTGTTGTAATATGTGGTGTAAGAGTATCTACTACGGAACACGGAACATTGGTGAAGTTGTCATGCGACTGAAGAGTGTGATGTTTCATGTTCGTTGCGTTTTAAGCGACTGAGTGGATTGGGTACACGTCAGGGGTAACAAAACCAGTACAAACTGGGCTCTTATTTTATTGAAACTCCGTGCTACGCTAAGCCAGCTTACCGTCAAACTGCCACCACAGACGTTCGGCCTTCTGTACCTTTGAACTTACGGCACGGTTGGCGTAGTGGCTGAGAGGTCGGCTACCACTACCTGTGGGACATACAAATATTTTTCCGTGCGAGAATTGAACCCACGCCACGCGGAGCAGCAGTCGATCGCTCAGCCACTGCGCCAATCGTGTCGCCAAATAATATAATAACGAATATGAAGTTGCAACTTTTGAATAGGAAGCTCAACAAACAACCTATTTAGCAATACGAACCACCGTAATGTACCACCTCAATTAGTCATGAAACAATCCAGGTTTGTTTACGTGGTTTCATTTGGATCAGGAATACCTAAACGCGGCGCGAATCCCTAATGGCAGTTCTTAGGTACAGTCGGGTACAGTGCAGACTTTCTCAAAGTTTAATTGAACGTCATTATGTTATTATAAGAGTGTTGTTGCACTCTAGCGTGCAATTATACTTGAGTGGCTGACTGTCCAATCTTATTGTCTGTAGAAATAATAATGGTTTTATAGCACTTAAGTATGCGATCTGTGTCTGAAAGGCACTCCTTTTAGACACACATCTGTACAAATTGTCATCTAGCCATCTTCTACGATCTAAGCCTTTTTTAGGGTTCCGCACCTCTAGGTAAAAAAAGGAACACTTACAAGTTAACTCTCTTGCCCGTCCGTCTGTCCGTCTGTCTGTTCGTGTGTCACCACCAATTTTCTCAGGGACGGGTAGTCCTAGCAAGTGAAAATTTATTCCACTTACTGAATTTTAAAGTCCCTATTTGGTGTATGAAAACCAAGGTCAATAAAAGAAATTGAAAATTATGGGTAGGAACGGTACGGAGCCTTGCTCGGTGCGCGAGTCCGACTCTCTCTTGGCCGGTTTTTCAACTATATTGGAGTTGGCTTACAGTCTAATCGGATGCAACTGACTACCAGTATTTTACATGGAGCGAGTGCTTCACAACCCAGTTACCGGGATAACACGATGATACCCTTTGGTGATACCGATTGTCAGAATTTCGGGCTTCCGAATACCCGTACCCGATTGTCAATGATGTCAGAATGACAGACGAGACCAACAGATAAGCGTGATTTCCGAGACACGGAGGACCCCCTCCATAGGCATAAAGAATGGTCACCCATCCAATTTTCAAACAGTTTTCATTAAAATTATTTACCCGCTCTTCATTGTTATTCTATTTTCGATTATTTTTCCGATGGTTTAACAGGTATTTTGCTATTCGGGGCGAAGACAAATCCAACAAATTATAGATCATAAAAGTAAGGGGCCATCCATAAATAACGTCCCACGATATTTTTAGCCCCTTCCTACTTAAATTAAAAGTGGTTTTGTATTCTATCAAAAATAATGTTTAATAAAATTAAAAAAAGAACAATTATTCCATACAAATTGTCGTAAGTAAACGGTATCGCTAACGTGACCAAGTAAGTATAAAATCTTGCACTACGCCCTCAGAGAAGTTTCGAAATCGTGATAAAGTGGGCTAGTTATATATTTTTGCGAATCTCTTTGCATGTTACATTTATTTGCAAGGCACAGCTACCGTTACTAGTGGCATTTGTTATACAACAGTCTTATTAATACTGGGCCTACTTGTGCTTTCAACCATTTCTAAATTTTAGGGTTCTCTATGATAAATATGGAACCCATATCACTAAGACACGATTATGTCAATGAAAATGTTTACTTTTGGGTGTGGATTTTTGAACCATCTATAAACATGCAGTGATCCATAATAATGAAAAATATGAGGCAAAATTTTACTTCTTTTGTTAAGTCTGAGAATAGGAAAGTTAACTGGTATTTTAGAAGAAAAATATGCTCATGTAGATACACGCTAAAGTTACGGAACCCTACCTGCAAAACCTCCACTCGCATAGTTTGGCAGTAGTTTTTTTTAATTATCTCGTTACGGGTCGGGCGTTGCTGCCAACGACTCCGCCGCTGGTCCGTCATTTGGGCCCGTATAATTATTTAAACCATACCGGACATAAAGTTAAGCAAGTGGGCGAGCCGCGAGGTTGGACGCTGCCGTGAGCTAGTTAATTTATCTAACGATATCTCGTTTCACTGAATTCGTTAACCTAATTTAGATGTCAACAGTTTTCAATTAATATAACTGACTCAGCTGTGTTACTGACAGACAATGGACAGCCTCAACTGATAGAAACTAGAAATATTATAAAACAAAATGATATCCATAACTTTGTAATTGTATTTTAATTAAGGGGCTCGTGGCTAATTGCAAAAGCCGCGTGAGTCGATCGAACGTTTATTTACTTGCTAGCGAGGTCGGCTCATGGATGGGTTTCCACTGTCCATTCATTATAGACGCCCCTTCGAACCTCGGATAAAACATTAAGCCGTTTGTCTTGGCTGTCATTCGCAGGTCTTTGACAGTCGTTATGGGGAAGCCCGAAAGTCTGACCACCAGTCTAACCAGAGGGTATTGTGTTGCCCAGTAACTTGGTGTGGAGGTCACATAGGCAGTCGCTCCAAGTAACTGTTGTATTATGACGACACGGTTGGCGCAGTGGTTGAGCCATCGGCTGTTGCGCCGCGTGTTGTGGGTTCGATCCCCGCACGGAACAAATATTTGTGTGACCTACGGGTAGTTGTTCCGGGTCTGGCTGTTTGTGTATGTGAGGCTAGGCAGATGATGATGACTGGTATTCAGCTGCTTTCAACTCAATATAATTGGGAAATGCTAGGCAAGTGATGATGATACATTGGTATTGTGCCTCTAAAATGTGTGCTCGTTATAGGCGGTGCTCTGTATTCTCTGCCTAAACACATGGGAAAACGGCGAGTTTATGTACCTATGTAATTACATAGAATGTGTGAGGCGAAATTTAATTTATTTTTGCCAAGTTTGTGGTTGGTACAAAATAAAATAATATTATTCTTTGTTTTCGAAATCAATAAACTTGTAGAAAAGTTTTCCTAGAAGAGAGACATCTCGAAGGTGAACAATCACAATTAATTATCGTGATCACAATTTTATTACAGTCGCGACTTTTGTTATCGCTCTTACTTTCTTGCAATTAATTTAAAATAATTTTCTTCTACCACAGGCTTCTAAAGGTGCGTCCACACATGTGACGTACGCCTCAAGTTGAGGCATCTTCTGACATTAAAACAAGTCAATGCTGGCGCATGCTGTCTTGACGCACCTTAAGATTTTCTACCATCATTTGTTTTTCTGTAATTATTAATGCAGGCATCAACATACTTATGATTGAAATAAGTATTACTACTCATAAAATCTTTTACGGCTAACTTTATAGACTCCAGTCAATAGATAAATCGAAAGCGTACATTTTTATTCACACCAAGGCACTTCCAGCATTTCTGTTTGTTCGCATTTCGTACATATTTCACATTATTTCGTCCTACTTCTTTGAAGTCGGCATAAATGTGCGAAGCAAGGCACTAGTGCCTGATTTATTCACGATCGTCTAGGAAACGGATGTTTAAAAGAGTATGTTTTACGTTTCCGTAAATAAGAAAAAATGTACGTTGACCTAGTGTTATTAGGGAATTTGAGTGGTTCTCGAAAATGAATGTGAAGTTGCGATTTAACCTTTTAATCGCCTGAGCTTATATCAGTTTTCGTGCCCCCAGCGCCCAGCTTATAAATCGTCAGTACATTTATCACCTTGCCCTAAAATGAGCTATTTTTGGGTAGACTGTAAAGTAGAACCTTATAATCAAATTGGACGAACATAAGCTTTTTGCCGTAATAATACGACTCAGGCGGAATGGTTGGATAAATCCAACTTAGGTGGTTAATGGGTTAATAATGCACTTTTTTTTTCTTTCTTTATTGCATTTCTAAATTAATTTTGAAACTTCCCCTTTTGATCCATCTTTAAATATTATAAAACAAAGTCGCCTTTCCTGTTCATCTGTTTCACCACGTTGTTCTTCTTAACTACGCGACAGACTTTGATGCGGTTTTCACTGTCATTAAGAAAATTTATTCCGAACGCGTTGTGTGTGTAAAACATTAATTTTAAACTAACATATCATAAATACATCTCTATGTTTCGTCAAGTCGTAAAAAGCGTACGAAGCAGGGGCGAGTCGCTAGTTAATTATGGTTATCATGGCTTTCTTTTATCATTATATTCCTCTTTTTCTGTTCAAAGCTTAGGTGTTGGGTTTGGTTAAAAATACAGTAGGTACCAATTTCGGGGAAAGAAGAAATTGGGTTCAAATTACGGCGAACTTCTAACACACCTTGGTACAATTTGGTTGGAGGTTCGTTTTATGAAGTTAATAAGATTCCTTGTGTGTGTCGACCTATATATATATATATATATACACACACACACATATAAATATATATATACCTTGAAGTCGCAATCATAACGTTAACTGAAAACTCGAAGTAAATGGGTTACCAACAAACTCCAAACTAATAATTAGTGTTAATTAAATGAGGTAACAGACTGTCTTGTTGGTCTAGTGGTCGCATGTGCTACTAATGAGCAAGAGGTCCTGGGTTTGATTCCCCGGTTGGGCAAATAGTTTTTACATCAGAAATTTCTTACTTAAAACCAGTAAGGAAAAGGAGTCTGGATTTGTGCCAGGTTGATAGCAATAGCCGTGTAGTTACACCTAACCTTCTTAACTTCTTAACCTTCTTCTTCCACTTAACCCTTCGGGGAAATGAGGCGTTATGTTTATGAGTTACACTTTTAACATTTATTTATATAACAGAGCTAAGCTCCAAGCCTCCAAAAAATGTCAAGAAAAAACTCGTTTCAATGCGGTGTTGATTTGCTTTGGTTCTTTCCTATTTCTAATAATATACATGCAACGATTAATTTATTGGGTACAAGGTTGACGATAGTAGATACAAAATTGAGTTTAAAAAGTATTCTTCTGAAATCACACTCACAGCTAAATACTTAATAGGAGCTCGTGGCTAAACACCGCCGCACGGGTTGATCGAAGGATAAGCTACGCTTGCCTAGGTCGGTCTGTGGATGGGTGACCGTTCGTAACATATCGAGACTCCTCCGTGCCTCGGAAAGCACGACTAGCCGTTGGTCCCGGCTGTCATTTGTAGATCTTTGACAGTCGTTAACGGGTAGTCAGAAGCCCGAAAGTCTGACAACCAGTCTTAGCAAGGGGTATCGGGTTGCCCAGTAACAACTGGGTTGTAGAGGTCTAATAGGCAATCGCTCCATGAAAATACTGGTATTCAGCTGCATCCAGTTAGACTGGAAGCCGAACCCAACATAGTTGTTAAAACGGCTAGGCAGATGATGAACTAAATACTTAATACGTAAGCGTGCGTTACGTCTTCAATGAATTCAATACAGTACAACGATACTCATATCTTAACCGTATTCAATTAATTGAAGACGTCAATCAGATAAACCATAATGAACCTATACAGACGAAATACATTTATATAATATGTAAATGCAGAAATATGAGTAAAGAATATACACTGGGTATAACGTTTCTCTTTTAATTACAGGTGGAGAATCCGACCACATATTCCACCTCCATGGATACAGTTTCCACGTGGTCGGCATACGGGAACTCAACAAAAGTTACGAAGGTGAAACCATCAAGAAGATGAATGAAGAAGGTACCTTATTCAACAAAAATGTCATCGACCCAGTAGTGAAAGATACTATAGTAGTGCCTAAACACGGCGTGGTTGCTTTACGTTTTAAGGCCGACAATCCTGGGTTCTGGATGATGAGAGATGAAAGGTCCTCTCATTGGACAAGAGGCTTAGACTTTATACTAAAAGTAGGTGAGCAGAGTGACTTCGTCAAAGCTCCACCAGACTTCCCCAAGTGCGGGTCGTATGTGGGCCCCGAATATTTTCTGATATGAGTCCCGAACACGAGGTCTCTAGTAAAGTTACCTTTTAGATTGTATTGCTTCTCAATTTATTTATTTGATTTGTGATATGTTTGTTTAGGTTACTCATTTTGTACAGCTAAATTGGTTTCCGAATGATATATAAATATACCGCTCAATGAGTTTGGGTAAATCAAGGAAATATAGAAAACAAAGTCATATCTTCTGCCTACGAGACGTTTTGATAGTTCGTTCTTAGGCACGATTTAGCTGTGAATGATACAACTTGATCTGACTTACATTAAGTGCTAATTAAAACAATTCTATTTACTTATAGCAGTGTAAATAAAGTATATTTTTACGATAAACGTGTTTCGTTCCCCTGGGAAATCCGAGTAGCTACGTTTTCTAGCTTTTGGGGCCGATAATATCGATAAATCATTCGGTTATCGTTAAAGAGTGGCAGTTCCGTCGAATTTAGGTGAGGTATAGTATAAAAACGAGAAATTTTAACTTCGTTGAGTGCCCACTGCCCAAATAGTGAAAGTGTGCTTAATTGGGTCTCAAGAGTTGCCTGCAGCAAGTGCCTCTACGTTGGTGCGGCGCCGCCGGGCTGCGACTGACCGAGCCGCTTTATGTTCCCGCCAATTTTGATGGAAATTTTACGTCAGCGGTAACAAAGAGTTTTTGAGTGAAGGCCGGAAACTTTATCTGTGTTTGAGGAAAAATATTAAAATAATGTGGTTGCGCCCGCGGTTTGAAATGTGGCGAATGACGAGACAATGTAATTGTTTTGCTCACAGAAGTCCACGATTAAGTTTATGATGTTTTTGTCATGGGCCCATGGAACTTTCTCCCTTCTCAAGCTCAAATTGGTAAAGAGAGGCAGTATTTGGCTAATTAACTCCCGACTTTCTATCAAAAGTAATTTTTAAAATAATTGTTCTAATGTATTATAATTTAAAATAACCCACGTTAAAGGTATTGTACTAACGAACTTGTAAATGTATGTAATAAGTACCTACTTTGGCAATTATACTTATTTCTTAGTACCGACAAAAAGTTTAATGTATAGGTACGTATGTACGCGAAACTCAATTATAAAACTTGAAGCTACGAGTATTATCATAAAAGATTCGCTTATTGAAGGTACAGAAACATGTGTGTATGAGTGTATCTTTGTTATATAACAACTCGGCGAACGCCACGGTTCTAGAAACATGAAATTCGATTCTTACATTATTTGCTGAGAGCCTTTTAAATGGTTTATATAACCATAATGAAGAAAATTCTGTATCAGTGGTTTGTTGCTACATACTACCAGCGGCACGTGTAGATCGAAGGTTAAGCCAGCCTAGACGAGGTCAGTCCGTGGATGGATGACGATCCGTTACATATTGAGAACGTAGTTGGTCCCGGCGGTCATTTGCATATCTTTGACAGTCTTCAAAAGTCTGACAAGTAGTCTTACCAACGGGTATCATCACTGGGTTGTAGAGGTCAGAGGGTAAACGTTTCATGTAAAAAACTGGTACTCAGCTCAATCCGGTTGTAACCGACCCCAACACAGTTAGGAAAAGGCTGAGAAAAAGGCTATAAAGTAAATCGATGATAAAGAGGTCTCATTCTCATTATATTTGGCGAGTTACTTTGTACGCAGTTCTATTCACCTGCGTCTCACACGCATCATTATAAAAATTGACGTCAATGTTGAAATTATTTTATTGTGAAACAAAATATATAGTTATGGCGGCCTGTTGTTGGTTTACTTTTACCAGTGTCTTCAATTTCGCTATGATAATGTATTGCTAGTGCTCTTTCGGTGTTTCGTTTGTCAATTTCTGTAAGAAAATTGCGAGACAGCACCAATTCGAATATGTAATTGGCTGTTGATACTTCATTCAACCAATGGCAGCAATTTACGTTTGTTCTTGACAATTTTCATTACTAAAACTGTGCATGTCAGTTTGAATTAGGGTTGCCATCTCTAAAATCCGCTAACTAGGAGAAGGATCGTAAAACCCCGGATTATGGAGCTTTAAACCCGGACATGTTATCAGTTTTCTTTTTCTAAGTTACTTGCATTTTATTCCTATTGCAAAAACAGAAATATACTTAAAAATCAAAACTTTTAAGCCTGGACGCTCCCTGGACGCCCCTTAAACTAGGATAAATCCTGGGAAACCCAGACGCATGGCATCCCTAGTCTGAATGAATGTATTTGATGTGTATGTGTCATTCATATGAATACCATGCTTTTTAAATTGTTGGCCAGCTATTTTCCTAGTTAAGTACACTTACAGAGGCCAGCTCATAAAACTACTTCAAAGTGTCAAATATTGTCAGTTGAAAATTAACCTTATTCGTTTGCATAAAAGTTGAAACCCTATCAAAGTAATTTGACAGATTGTGGTAGTTTGATGTGGTAGCCTCTGTACATACAAACAATAGTTGAGATAGTTTTCATAGAATACAATTAAGAAATGTTCATTATATATTGAGATTATATTTTCGAGCCGAGTTAGTGAGTTTGGGGTTGAAACTCTCGGGCCGTGGGGTCCGAGGAGATCTCCAAACATTTAGTTGACACTTCCCGTGACCCAAGGGCTAGCTTTTATCTTGGTCAGAGGCTAAGCATTGCCATTTAACTTGGAAATGCCGTCAGTGTTTAAGGATCATTGCTAGTAGATTGCGATGAAGATACATTTTTGGACGATTTTTCTAGTTCGATTTATTATTTATCATTTAAAGAAATATATATTATATATAACGGAGGAGGATCCTGCGAAGTGTTTTTCAAAAGAGTGACATCAGCATTGCTGACGTCAACATTGTTGGTTTCATGACGCAGATGACTCATGATTGGGTCTTCGAAAGGAAACTTCACAAATATTGGCAAGCTTCGTATATTTTTAGGCAGCGTAACAACGCCCCAGAGAGGTCCGTAATTATCGAACGTTTTCAGTGCGGCCGTATTTATAGGGCTCGGTAGACGACAATAGAGATAATTTTTATTATTATTGACATCAGTACCTATGTTCTAAAAATATTTGAATTGGACGTGCACGTGCTGTCAAGATTTTAGGTTACGTATTCTTTTTTTTTTTAATGTTGTCCCACACTAGGAATTATAATATTGAGATTACAAAAATAGAATTGATTACAAGCTGTTTCACATGATAACAAACTGAACTTAATTATTCTTGTTTGTACAATACAATAGTGTTGTATTTGCGCCGATATAATACTATTAGCATTTTTAACTTTGTCAACGAAGTAGTACTCATTTTTTTTATCTGTGCTATAGTAATAGTGTCAATATTGCGTGTAACACGGTTAATTTTTTGCCGTCAATAAAGCTGTCACTCATTCATAGTGTATGAAATAGAAGGTACTAATTGCTCCATTTTATTGGAGCACCTAATTGACTAGCTTTACAGTATTAAGCACATCTTAGATTAATGGCATGATAACAGATAAAGCTGGGGCCTCAATATATTGTTGCACGGCATTTTGGGATGTTTTCTTTTTTTAATTGGCATGTATTCATTATAAAACCTCATTTAGAGGATGATGAAACCATAATGATGATTATAGACAGTCAAAAACTTGCGTTTGCACTGCGTGAAAATACCGAATAATGTATAAACTATAAGAATAAATATATAAATATTAACTTAAATGAAAAAGTAAAGTTTACAGAAAATTACAATCCACCTAATGTTTATTTTTGAGAATATGAACACGAGCAATTTCCAGAGACTTCCTGCACTTGGCTGAGCTTCTCCCGCAGGAAGCTTGTATTTTTTCCCATTAAATGGGAATCCATAATTTGATCAGAATATCACATTTAGAATAATTCATAAATTATAAGAGCTTACATAAAATATGTAGGTCTGCTTAGAATATTAAATGTTTATTTATATACTATTATAATATAAAACTAACTAAATACATCTATACAAATACAAAATAAAAAGCCGACCAAGACACACGGGCGTCAAAGTACTCCTACGCTTCGCTGTCGTCTGGAAACGTGCCCAAAAGACTGGCAGCATTGCCCCGTTGTATGGGAATACTAATTCTTTGGGCGAAGAATGAATTGCAATTTATCGCGGATGCAGACTAAAAAGTCGCGGATTAAAAACTATCCTATGTCCCAGTTTATTTTGTTTCCAGGGTCTCAAAATATCTCCAAATCATTTTTTAAACATTGCCCCGCACTAGGAATTTCTCCTGTATCAAGGGTCCGTTTACAAACATTTCAACTCACACACAAACAACCTGACCCGGACCAACTACCTGTAGGCCATACAAAAGTACGAAATTCACGCGGACAAAGTCGCGAGCGAAGTGCTAGTGTATTGATAAACTATAAACATATACATACTATGGTGTGTATTGCTTATACCGGTTATCAACATTGTCCTCAGATTCCATCGAGCATGTTATATAGCATTGGACTAGCCACTAATTGTCAACTACTATCGCCTTGTAATTAACGCGTCTGATGCGATTCAACACTGTTTAGTTAACACGATGCAATTAACGACTAGTTTACGTGATTTGCCCACGCGTGTAGTTATATGTGTGGGTAGCAATACATTCATCAATATTGTAATGAATATTAATTGTATAAAGCGTTAATGATCATCTTAATTCTATGTTATAAGTTATAAGAAGAGATTCGTTTCCTAAACTGGTCTATTATGGGACCAAAGATTGTATCGAAGTCTATCTTTAAAGTTAGGAACGTGGAAGTTCATACTAAGGCTTATGTTTATAATGTTAAAGTTATTTATATGATGGCGTTTTGGAAACTCACCCCTAAGGCTCATGACAAGTTGCCAATGGGAAATTCCATTGTGCACACAGCTGGTCGTGATACACAGCTAGACCCACTGTTTATAGCCTAGCCTCTCATGCACGAAGTCTTGGATTCAATGCTGGGCAGGTACCGGAATGACTTTTAGTTCACTTTCTAAGTTTATCTTGGACATCACTGACATTGGTGAAAGAAAACATCGTGAGAAAATCAGGACTTAAAATTGAATAGCTTTTGAAGGACATACGAAAAGTTTTTCACGGCGACTTCATCTACATCCCCGAAAACCGACATTCAAGCGAACCAAGTCACAGTTTAAACTATCTTATATCCTTCTCCAGGATATAATCTATCTCCCTACCAAATAACAAACAAAAAAACAGAGCTACTTACGCATTTATAATGTTCAGTAGGTACCTATAGTATGATAAGTTTTTAATCGGCAATTTGCCTTTAAACAAGCGTTGTGATTCATGATCGTGCCTTCTCTTTATGAGAAGAGGCATAGAGACAGTAACAGGCTGGTATTATAATCATTATGACACGGCTTATAAATATCTATGAGTAAAAACAGTAGATTTTCTTTATTGAATTAAAATCAACTGTCGGCTTTAATATGTAAATTAAGGCTAACAATGTTTGTTATTAAATTCGTGATGCACTTTGACATTATAATACGTTAAGATAACGAGCTGTATAATTTTCCTATTGGGCTCGTTTTAGTGTTGCACTGTTCCCGACTTTTACGGAAACCACTTGAATAACCGGTCTTTAATGGACGGTGTTCTGCTATACAGCACCAATCCACATCACTATGTTTTGGAGAAAAAGTTGTTTCAAGTTTGAAGATGTATTAATTATTTCCACCAACCAAATTTTATAGTTGTGAATGACGGTTTATGAACCTTGTTTCAGCTGTTTTAACCATAGTTAATTTTTGGTTTTGGTAATATTCGAAAGTAAAACGATTGGTATACTTTGTAATATTGCATTTGTATGGAACTAGGTCAAAATAGTTGTGCCAGAGTGTATCAACTTTTATTTTTTTCTCTAAATCACTAATAAAAATCTAGATTTGTGCTCAAACTACAAAAGAGGTTTGAAATAAACTTAAAAAAAAATTGACGTCCCTAATAATTCGCATACTCAAACTAAAACTCTGCAAAAAAAGTTAAAATTAAGTTGACAAGAAATCAATTTAATTATAATAATTATAATTAGAACAGAGTTCTGCCACAGAATGTGGGTTGGTACATTTTGGAAAGACAAGTTTTGGCATGTTTATATCATCTGAGTTCGAGCGAGACTATTAATATTATGGACAACAAGCTATCCCAAACTCTCAAATTTTCCCAATTGAACATGAACCTTTTTCTTTTGTAATAAAGTTGAAAAACTGTCAAATAAACTTGATAAATTGGGGTAGCATGACGTGCGTGCATAAATACTGCATATAATACAAAAAAGTTTTTTTAAAAAGTTTGTATAAATTTATGGATTGGTTCATTATCGCATAACTACGTCTAATTATAATATTATCTTGTCACGGTGTCATCCGAACACGTGGGCCTTCGTGTTATAGGTTATATCTGAAACACAGCAGCCTGGCATAAATATGAGTAATGTTTAGAAGCATCATTTGCTGCAAGAACATTCATTATTAAAATTACACAGTTCCGTGAAAGATAATAAGGCACTAGTTGGTACCTACTACTTGTGACGTCTGCATAATCGTTGTGAGCAGTTGTCTAGACTAGGCTGTACATAAGTGGCATAAGTGTGGTTAGTATGGAACTGAAACAAATGAATTATCTATCTAATACCTTTAAACGAGCAATTCTTGTATACATGTATGTACATATATATAATCTGAATCATGGAAACGACTCCAACGATTTTCACGAAATTTAGTATCGATCTAGCTAAGTTTAATTTTTAGAAAATGTCGTTTTATCTGAGCGAAAATCGGTCATCCAGGTACTTTCTAATAAACTGTTTTCGGAATGTTTGTTGCGACTAACAATAGTCGACCCCTGAATGTAATGTCAAACACGCACTGTTTTTGCACTGCGCAGACTGTTGCGCAATGGTTTTATATGCACTGGCTTATAAAGGCGTTACCTATAGGTTTCTCGTATTGTAAGTGAAAACGGCCAGTGGCTATAAATATTTTAAGTACTCACCCGCTTAAGTACATGTTTCATGTATCTACTCGAATAAATATCAAACTTAAGTCCCAGTTGTTATAACAGTTATTTCGAGATCAAAATCAGTGTTCATTCGTTGAAAATTAGCACCACTTACTGCCAATTTCAATAACGTATCTCGAAACAAATCTAGGAATTGATCTTTGTTTTTAATCAATCAATGCTCGAGTTTTCAATCTGTAACCTTGAGAAGGCTATTCAGTAGCAGCAGTTTTAGATCTCGGATTGTGATTAGGATTCAGATACGTTATTGACATTGTAGTAACTGTTGAGATATTAAGATTCTTAAGGTATTACATGTAAAGATGCGTTAAGTGGGTCATCAACAAAAACCGATTATGTTCTGAAACTAATCAGTTCCACTCATAAATCTAAATAATCTAAAATTTTCTTAATTTTTGATGTCGACTATTTGACTTACGTAGGACGTAAAGCCAGTTCGGTAATAAATCTGTATAATTACTTAATATATTCTAAAAATATACCAAAGAAAGAAAAATGTCACAAATAGCTCCCATTAGCATATTTTTATATTTTTGACAAAGCATTTAATTATTTCTTTGCTTTTGTGTTTTTTTTCTATTTAATACTTTGAGTGAAATCTCTTGACTTTTACGAGTCGTTACTTGGATTTTGACAAAAGTGAGGGGTCTGTCATTGTCATTTATTTAAGATTTCTGCTTGTCCATTGTGCAACACGTAACCATACCATGGCAGGCGCGTTGTAGGTACTTCAAAACGGAACTTGTTTTGCTTTGGGTGGCTTTCACTTTTTAAGTTCGATCAATCCGTAGGTACAGTTATGAATCGGCTGTCCGCTGCCTACATTTATTATTGTCACGATATTTAAGTACGATTCAAAAATAGCGACTCCCAGTTAGCTATCACTATTCTTTTTATAGTTATATATGTGCATGTTTTTGGTTCGGCAAATTTTATTAGTGTGTACGAAATATAGCAATTCCATCACTGGTATCAAATATCTGCATTTGATGAGTCGTGAAACACTTGTTTTTTTTTATTTTAGGCCATTACATTTAACTTTCTAAGGTTGTCTTACAAATTACTGATGTCGCTGAAGGTAAACGTCGATAGGAAACCAGGTCTTAAAATGAATATAGGTAAGTCTAAAATAAATAAATAAATAATAAATAAATATTGCTGGACAATCCACACAGCATCATCTAGCCCCAAGCTAAGCAGAGCTTGTGTTATGGGTACTAGATGACTGATATACTTAATACAATACATTACATAGATAGATATTTTTTATTATACATAACAAACACCCAGAACACTCGGAGCAAATATTTGTAGATCGTACAAACATTCGGCAGCGGGAATCGAACCCGCAACCTCCTACGTCGCTGGCGGACCTTCGCCCGCTGCGCCACATCGGTCGTCGAAAATCGCAACCTTGTCTAGTTTTTAATAATTCTCTGTATGAAAAAGAGGTTTTTGACCTGAAGTGAGTTAGTGATTGGCTGGTGTTATTTTGACATTTAAAAAACGATTAAATAGGCGATCACGACCATATCGACGTACAAAGTCTCGTCAATTATTTCTGCTCCAATCCCCTTTTTGTTATTGTCGGATACGTTGTGGATAAAGCTAAAGGTAAAAGATAGCTCAGCAGTTCTATTTTGTAAAGAATGTCCCCGTGAAAACTAGGGCGAAGTGAGTTGTTAGTGATATTTCATTACTAAAATAATAATGGAGAATCGAGATTACCTAATAATGTTTTTATTCTAATTTCGATCATTAAAGCGAAAATGTACGTTTCACAGAATACAAACAAACAGTGGTATGCACACGGAGTCGTCACGAAGTCTTACTTTTTGTTTAATCACAATGTCCTCCGCCGCATCTGTACGCAATGAACTCAAAAACTACTGAACACATATGCAAGCGGTTTTCACCAACAGAAAGAGTGAGAAACGAGAAAGGTTTTTGTATATAATTTGTCACGAAGCCGGGGCGGATCATTAGTTAAAAATAAATTCAACTTTGACGAAAAGCTTATTTCTTATTCATACAAATTTCAGACTTATTCCAACTGTCGAAGGTTGTTACTATTTCAAATATTTTTTCGCATAATTGTGACACGTACGGGATAGCTGCGTGGGCATTTCCACTTGTTTTTTTTATTCCGTGGTTGTATCCCTTTTTCTGAATATCGCGCGCACGACGAAGTGTGTGATTTGGCATAGTAAGAATTTATATGGAGAAGAAGTGCAAGAAATTGTAGAGGTCAACTCAGAACTGAGGACCTCCATGCGTCGACGAACAATACCAAAGAAAGAACGTTTGGGTTCATTGTGTACAATGACTTGAATCATTATATCTGGCACCGCTATTGGATTGGTTGTATAGATTTAATCATGAGTGGCAGATAAAAAATGCAGCATCAGTAGAAAGTTTTTGTACATCAATTTTAACAATATTTATTATTTGTATTGCAATGTAATTTATTGACGTTGGCAATTCAAACAGCACTCAGATATTTTTTTTGTGTGTGTGTGTGTGTATTGTTTTGTATGAATTTTCAACTGAATAGCAATATTGGGTTCGTATTTTATCGGAACCCTTTTATTGTCTGTCTGTATATCTATATATCTGTTCGCCACAAGGATGTATCTTTTAAACCGTTATTGATATCTCTCATCAAGCTATCCCAAACTGTCAAATTTTCCCAATTGAACATGAACCTTATTCTTTGGTAATAAAGTTGAAAAACTATCAAATGAATTTGTTAGATTGGGGTAGCTTGATGTGCTGGCTACGTCGTGTTACTATACCTCTAATGGTAAAAATAAGTAAAACAGTGATTATGGCGGTACCTACCCGCACAAGTCCGACTCGCACATGGTTGGTTTTCCCATACGCACAAAACGCCATGAAATAAAACCAGACCACATTTCAAACAATCAGATTATTGTAAATGAAAAGGTTGAAAACTCAAAATTTCACAAAGAAATATAATAAAATAATCTATCATCAAATATTAGAATATTTTCCCAGTTCTAGTTAATAAACCAAAAATCAAGTTGACATACGAACATTATTTCGCCTTAAAGAATGAGACGTCACTCCTCCACAAATCTAATAATCTCGACAGAACACTGCTATGAATTCGGGAGTCCCAAAATCCCAATTTTCCTTATATTTACTAAGAAATTGAATGGTACCAGGTAGAAATTTAATTATGTAGGTATACAAAAATCTCTCGGCAATCGAAATCGGTAAAGGCACGGGCATTATATTATGTTATTAAGGAGAACTGTAAACAAAAGCATCACGATACACTTTTTTTTCTGCTTGATTTGTCAAATGCAAAATTAACCTAATGAGGATAACCTCCCGTCCTGCGTCACCCAACAAGATTTTATTAGAAAGCTATTATTTAAGAAAAATATAGACAGGAATCAAGAGAAATATTTTTGCCAGTCAATAATTAACAAGCAGGTAGGTACTACGGTCACACTGAAATATTTTGGAAGTGGCCAGTAAGAAATATTGACGATGAAAAATTAATTTGTAAATCGAACAAAGAACTCTTTGGGAAGCTAATCGTACATACATTGAATTCAAATGTCATTTCTTTTACAAATTGGTGGCAATATGTAAGGGCGTGTCTTAAGTCCTGTGTCACAATAAAATTGTCTAGAAAAAAATATTGTTAATTTTTATTAATTTACTACTGATTAGATTTAGTACCATTTTCGTTGAGTTCTTAATCAACAACAATGATAGGCTTCGATTGTATTTTTATGAAGCCCCCCGTGCCGTGGCACTGTTTAATACTGATTTAATGAGTTCAAACGTAGTTGAGGAAAGAGTGGCTCGTGGCTAAATAAAAAAGAAGCAGCACGGGTCGGACAAACAATAAGCTACACTTGCCGGGGTCGGTCTGTGGATTTGTGTCTGTTCTTGACATAATTATGGAGACTCCTCTGTGCCTCGGAATACATGTTAAGCCGTTAGTCCCGGCTGTCATTTATAGATCTTTAACAGTCGTAACGGGTAGTCAGAACCCGAAAATCTGACAACCAGTCTCACCAAGGGTTGTGTTCTGCCCAAGAGGGGGCGTGACGCAACGATCACCGTGACGGCACGAGATGCGCTGACTGATGTTTCACATCAAAAGCTGTTATTTAGACATTACAAAAAGATATTGCAATTGTATTTATTTGTCTGTATAATTATATCATGAGACATTAATTAGTCGTGGTTGTGTTTGTGAAATGTATAAATGTGCTGAAATGTACACCGAATATAATTATTGTGTGTGTTTGGATTTGGCATGTAACAAATTACAATTAAGTTTGTCGTTAATTGTTATCTGCAGAATTATCATGACAAAGAGCAGTAGATTAAAATAAATGATGTAAATAGTACCTACGAGTGTGAAAACATGTGATAATTGATAGTAGTGTGTTCAGATGAAAGTTGTTGGAGTCAGATTTGTTCTCAATCAATATTTGCTTGCCTCAAATTTTCCGAATGATGTCTAGCAAAACTAGTAGCTATTGTACTCGTATTTAACATAGTTTGTAGCAAGTTAATATGGACATTGTGCTTTTTGTCGCCTTGCCGGGCCTCTTTTTAGGGTACCTCAAAAGATAAAAAAGGAACCCTTATAAGATCACTCTCTTGTCCGTCTGTCTGTCCGTGTGTCACCACCGATTTTCTCAAGAACGAGTGGACCTAGCAAGTTGAAATTTAAAGCAGATACTGACATTTATAGATTTAGGTGTAATAAAGGTCGAAAATCATGAAAATCAAAATCCTGAGTCAAACCAATAAAAAGATATGAGCAAATTTAGATTTTCGCGAAAATTTGTAAGTTTCAAAATTTACCTTAAATTTACAAAATTGACAATACTAGGTGAACCGGAAGTACCCTATAGGTTTTGGATCGAAAACCTATATAGTTCCTGTTGACCTAGAATCACGAAATTTAGCAAAAAGCGAGGTCTAACAGCAGAAATAAAGGAAAAGGCCTACAGTGAAAAATTCCGTAAAAAAACCCCCTCCCCTTTATCGCGTTTGCAACGCGTAGAATCTCATACAAATCTACGTACGTAAATTCCAGCTTTCAGTTTTAAGTTAATATTACTTAAACTTGTGCTAGTTTAAGTAATATTAACTTAAAACTTTTTAAGAGGTTAGAGAATTTAGTTTTTCCAAAAAAAAAAAAAAATACCAAATTATAAGGCACTGGATAGATATCCATATCAAATAGTTCCTAGTTAAGTTTCTTTTTTTATTTTTATTTACATAGTTTGTAAATTCTAATGTACTCGTATTCTACTAACCATAATTATATGGACAACTGTAGTCTGATTTAAATAAATGAATTGAATAATTTTACCACTGAAAGTGGAATCATATTTTTGCTATTTACCAATTTACCGAACTCTCAGTGGGCGAATCCAACTCGCTATTTCCTAGTTGCTTATTTAACCAGCTTTATCTGGCCAAAACAAATATTACAACTGTGTCCAACATGTGCGGATTTTGAACACAAGCCTTCTTTAAGACACTTTCTCTGTTCGATGCCCTACATGACCACGGCGGATGTTTACCTATTGTGTTAGCTTCATGTGTTAAGTGTTTAATATTCATATTAATGTCATATTTTGCTTTATGGAAATCGTTTGACAGACCAGCAAGAGAACAACGAATTTGAATTTATTCACGAACAATTCCAATGAATCGCATAAGGCTGGAACACCTAGAGAAAGCTTAAGTCTGTAGTAAAATTAAAATAATAAAAAAACAAGAGAAAGACCATTTGCCATAAAAATACTTTAAAGTGGAGGACCCTCGGACATCTACATAACATCAGAGGGCTTATCGCAATAGCTGAATTATTTAGTGACGTAGAGACCACTTTCGCGTACAGGGATTTGCGTGGTGAATTATTTATAAATATATAAGGTCGACAACATTCCTAGTTACCCTGTTTGTGGGTATAAGCCAATAATATCGCTTCAGGTGAGTGAATCCGTGTTATGTATGACGGTGACGGAACAAGATTTAACCGTTTATTTACCCCTATCACGACCTTCTACCACCTACGTTTAATATATCCATCTAGCATATAATATATTGATCACTTTCCGTTCGACTGATATTATTATACGATTATTATTTAATTTAGATGACCTATGTGGCGCGGCGGGAGAACGTCTGCTTGCGACCCAGGAGATTGCGCGTTCGATTCCCGCCTTGGGACGAATGTTTGTACGAAGATTTGTTCCGGGTTTTCTGGGTATTTGCTATGTATAATAAAAAAATATCCATCTATGTAATGTACATATGTATTGTGTTGTATTATTGTAATGTGTTGTAAATGTATGTCATGTATTGTATTAAGTATATCAGTCATCTAGTTCCCATAACACAAGCTATGCTTAGCTTGGGGCTAGATGATGCTGTGTGTTTATTAAGTTTTTTTTTATCTACCAAATATTGTTCCCATATGAAAAAGATGATTGCACCCGTGTCAAGGCGGGGCGGTACGCTAGCACAAGTTAAATCTGTCTTCTTCAAGAGTTTGTTTTTCTTGTATTCGAACGAGACCGCATGGAAACTGAATTAGTTTGTGAGTTCGAAACAAAGGTAGATAAGCGATAAGTCAGTTTGCGGTGTGTGGGCCCGCGGGTTGCGGCCAAACAAGGGCGAACTAAGTAGTTAAGTATCACGCAACGTAGCACTCTGCTGCGCGTCGGTTAGCTGCTCGTAGTAACGTACGGATTAACACAGGTGGAGAAATTATTACATAATGACGTTCAAGTATGTTAAGGTTTTTACTATATAACCTTTAAAGCAGTAATCTACGCTGTAGAAAACTTATGAAGGACGCTATCGTGCAGCCAATCAATACTTATGCAAGGTTTTATTAAAGCTCTAAGGTAAAGGATGTACCTATTATGATATCGCGCGCTCACGTCGTGTACTTTGATATTATATGTATTCACTTCATAATAAGTTATCAACTTCTTTGGTTCACGGAGAGATTTCATGTGGGCATTTCTGAGAAATAATCAGACAAGAGTGTTCCGTACTAACGTTAGCAAATTGTACAGCTACTGTCACCAAAATAATTGACATTAGGTACCTACAGCTGCATTCATTAACGATGAAAGCACCGAACATTACTGATCGTTCACACTGCGATGTTCGGTACGAGATTATACAATATTAGTTTGGGATCATACAGCATTTGTTTTTAGCCGTCTGAACTGTATGATGTTGACGTGTGATCCCAATCTTTTACCGTAAAATACCGTACTGATCTGGGCCGTGTGAATAGGGCCTTATTCTTACGAATATCTAAGAAGGATTGAAGGATAAAGCTAACTGTGTAGTACCAGCCGCTGCCGCGGGAAAGACCCGGGGCGCCGTGCAGCAAGATTCACAGGCATATTATTGTATCTGCTTTGCTGAGTACGTGTCTTATGGGCATATGACACTTATTGTTTTCCGGTTAGTTTTTAATTTGTATAAACAAATATGAGCAAGCGTCTCAAAGGAATATGATCATTTATGCTTTGTGGATACTTTTTATATTCGACTGCGGCCCTTACTTTTCGTCGTAAAGTAAACCTGTAAATTGAGTTGTGCCCTATGACTATGACCATTATTGACTAAGTATTACTAGTCAGAATTAAAAAATGATTCTTCTTAAGGGTATTGTCAGTCGATTGGTTCACCTGTCGCTACGTAACAGCTACTTATTTATAGAAAATATTAACACCATCGACTTGAAATCGTGAACATTTACATTACGTCAGTGGTAACAAAACCAGCGTAAGCTGGCCTCGCATTCTTTTAAAACTACGAACTTTGCTAGGCCAGCTCAAGGTCAAACTTGAGAATATTCTAAACTAATATCATGTCCGATGTCATATCTTAGACCAATTAAACTTATCTATAGGTTAGAACCGTGTCATCCTAACCGAAGCGATCGTCGCACGAACACGTGACCATCGCGTTTTCGGGTAACCCGAACGAGTCAATGCGATGATAAAGGCCTTTCGGATTTCCCGAACAAATAATTGATATTTCGATGCGACCGACGATCGCGTAATTGCAATTTGGATTACTTGGGGAATAAACGAGATAAATGTTTTTAAGGAACGGCGTGAAGCATGGATGCCCATCCATGCTTCACGCCGTTCCTTTTTACCAAGACTAGGAAAGACTGAACCGTTGCGCTCGTCTAAATGGATTCTTCGCATGGTCACCCAGCGAAGCCAAGAAAGACGACAGCTGTCGTGACCTTGAGCTGCCGTAAACTAACGAGGGTTACGGGTGACGAAGTTATTTCCTTCCGATATATTTTCTTTTGGCGTTGATACCGGTACGTTTTGGAGAGCCTGGAGTCCCATGTGCTGAAGAGTCATGTCAACTTACCTAGGCGTTTTCATCGATTATAATATAATCGATATATTTACGTGGGTCACGTTAAGATAAATTGATGTTAGAGTCACTCGGGTCGTTATCGTTACCGAATTGTTTACTACAGTTTGTAGATACCGTATCGGCCAGAGTCAGTTCAGGAAGAACCGAACTGCTTTTCTATTACACATAAACATAACATTAACTCGCACCTTTTCCCATGGGGGTAGGCAGAAATCAAAGAATGCCACTCGCTACGATCCTTACATATTCCTTTCGCTTCGTTCACGTTCATACATCACGGTCGTACGACCGTGATGTATGCGACAGTACACGCACGATGGTTGCGAGTACTACGCACCTGACCTTTTTGAAGAACATCACCATTAAGCTCAGTGTACGTCCTTCCAGGGCGTCACCTCCCGGCGTTGTCGCTTAAATCTGCTTTATAAATAGTTAGATAGTTTATTAGTTTATAGAAAAATAATAACAACGGTAAGAAACTCCTAATCAAGGTAACGAAGAAGATGATAGTATGAACGCTTAGTTGATAGTGGTCACATTGTATCAAACCATGTTTTCTAATAATTTGTTCATGTTATTTATAGTGTGAAGAGCACTTCATCAGATTTATCACTCAAGTATTCTGCAATTATTGTAGTACATCTACATATTTATTGGAACTCGATCATCACGTTTTACAATCTCAATATATTCAACCTTTTTCTATAAGATCCACACGACACTGCAGACTTGGTTTGATGCAAAGCGAGAGTGTGCTCAGGAAGAAGCCACTTTGTTCTACCAGGAAAATTATGGCAAAGCCCGCGCCGTGATGTCGTTCCAAAACAGAACCCAGCCTGACATCGAATGGATGTTTGTGGAAATGTCGGACTTGGTAAAAATGAAGAAGAACAGAACGCGGCGTTGTCGTTAACAACCAAAACCTATCATGGCGTCGCGTCAGGTGGATGTTTTCGGGAATCTCAGACATAAACTCTGAAGGAGTATTTGAGACCATTGTATGTGTTAATCATGCATTTTGTACCATTACTGTCACTAGACACAAAACTAGCTACTTATGTCCTAAACTCTGATTTAAACCGAAACGAATATTCAGTGTCATTTTTTCTCATAATGTGCTGATTCTCAGCCTAACTTGAATAAATGAATTTCGATGAGAACTGACCTAACAGTCTATATACCTAGATAGGTAAATGGCAACGCAACGTATCTACGTAGCCGTTTGACCTCACGTTCAGCTGATTTTGCCCGCAGCTACGAAAATAAACGTTTCATGAAAAATATCTTCTAACAAATCCATGTCGACCCGTGACGTACACCGCAGCGAATGAACAAGCACGACGGCGACACCGCGCTGTGCGGAGTACGCGCTCCCCACTCCACCGCGATTGCCCTCACCGCGGAAGCACAGGTACTTTAAAGAAACAAAAAGACCATTCTAGACAAAAACATATAATTACGTGTGCAGCACAGCATACCGCATACTGCAGCGTTGTGTTCCGATCAAGAGACCAAAGCTTCACGTGGATAGTTTTTCCAGTGACCATTCCCAAACCACTGTAACTCCTGAAAACCAGAATCAACAGTAGCAACCACCAGTATAGCGTCGAGACAGTGAAGCCCGACGAGTCCCGGATGACGATTCAACTCTCTTGGATTCCGCAACGAAATTAATCAGAAAAGAACAGCGTTAATTAAAAACAGCATAATTTACACTTCGTGGTTAGTTTTGTTTACACAGACCTGTTAGGGTTTCGTTTAAAGCCTGTTGTTTTCATCCGAAGTTCGTATAAAACCAGCTTACTGCTCAATATCCAACGAAAGCTCACATGTCGGGATTAAATCTGTCCATTTCCAGGAACATGCCATTGCGTGGCTGCTTTCAGGCAAACAATAAACAATTCTAGGAATGTTTTTTCATATCTACTCGGTTTACAAAATAATAATTACACATTTTTTTTTTAAAAGTATTGGGTTTCGGCTGCCTTCCTCATATCGATCGAACCAACTCGTATATCTGTTCCAGTCTGAACTCCGAACTAGTCGAAATTACTTTTAACCGTTTTTATAGTCTATAATTTGAGTTTATTAGATTACTCCATTTTCTAAATTATTTTATTATTACTTTTTATTGTACTGTTAACAAAGCAATTTTAGATAATCATTTTTTGATCCTTTGCATGGTAAACTGTCGTCGTTTGATAGAAACATAATATATAGTATATTAACTTCAATAACACTTTGTATTGACGTGTGTTCACGTAATTTCTATTGTATTTCTATACGTGAGGACTTGTAATTGGCTTTCTGTCGTCTATGTTTTCTTTTTTTTTTGTTAAGTTTTTATATACATAGCTGTAAGTCTTCCATAGTGTAATAAATTAATAAATAAATAAACTGTTTACAATTAAATAGGTATCTAAATAAAGGTAAGTTCAGTACCTCCACACGGTCTTTGTTTAAGTGTATTCCTTGTTAACAAGCATTAAAGTTAAGTTTATGTATTTTTAATAGTCTTATTAAGTGTTAGTAACGAGCTTTATTACATTATGGGGCCGACATAACATATGTGGTTTCAAGTCCCTCGTTGGTCTAGTGGTCTTACTCGCTACTGCTGAGCATGAGGTCGTGGGTTCAATTCCCGGGTCGGGCAAAGCGTTATTGGTGTTTTCCATCTGCAATTTCTCAGTAGCAGCCTTGAGTCTGGATTTGTGCCCATGTGTTGGTTGTTACATGGTACTTAAACATAACTGGCGAAATGTGGGAGTACTATAGTTGCCTAACCTTTCGGGATTACAGTTTTATGTTAAAAAGGTTACTTATTCCAAATGATTTTTGCCGTCAAAAGTAGTTTGTACGGGCTAATAATTCTGACTGTCAGAATATTGTACTGGGCTGAAGATAATAACAGCAAGGTGATACAGGGGGCATCTAGCGTACATCTAAGGCATCGCCACTCTTGCTGGAAGCTATTATTTACACAAGCCATGCGCTCAGAGCCAGCCTACAATGTGTAAATGGCTTTATGTAATATGTCAAATACAAAGGTATAATATTTTACGCAGTTTATTAAGACGCAATGTGCTGTAATGGCTAACGTGTCGCATTCGCACATAATATTGCGTCTCAAGACTACTAAACTGTGAAAATATGGGATAAGCTACTTTTATGACGCTTTACAATGTGTTACAAGATTGCACTGGCCTTGGGTTGTATGCATATTTTCTTACTAGGTAATATTTGCACGTAAGATACTAGAGTTAGCCCGCGACTTTGTGCGTAAATAGTGTCAATTTTTGTTAGTACTTTTTAACACACAAGAAGTATAGCTTCAAAAAAAAGGATTCCTCTTTCTACTAGCTCGAAAGACTGGAGGTGGTAAGGGGTGGCTGTCTGCCAGACATGGAACCCCTAGAGCTTCCTGCGGTTGTCATATTTGAGTAAATAACTTAATACGCAACGAAGCAGGTAATACCTGCGTCATAAAGTATTAAAATCCAGTTTTGTACTTGACTAACATATACCTACATTTCACCTACATATATGTATACACAAAATTTAACCGCGGAGAAAAATCCAAAGTGAAAAATACTTGTCAGAAAGCAGGACATTAAAACGGCTCATAAAACGCTAAGATGAAGATTCCATACTTTTTCTTTATTATTTAGAAAATGAAATTGTGCTCTTAAATATAATTAAGGTCCTATTCCAAGGGCGTAATGTCGTAAAAGCAACGACCATCCATAAAATGTCTCATTTAGGATTCTAGACATAAGTATAATATTTAATTGTCACGACCAAACAATTTTGTTGTTTTTATTCATTCTACTGAAACTGAATACTGATGCTACAATTCGTATTTCATTTTGAATTATTAATTAGTTAATAAGTACAATAATAGCATACATATAATTTTGGTTTATACAGTATTATTTGTATTGTAATATATACACACATTATAGGCTAACATATTGCTTTCATAAATACATATGTATAATGTATTATAATTAGCAAAAAGGTTTTACGTACAGTGAGCCTAGCACGAATATTTGTCGTAACATCAATTCGAACGATTTTAATATAGGTAATACAACTATCCTTAAGCATTTAGGTTCAAATTTATGAGGAAAGCACAATTAATATCACGCATAGATATCAATTAAATCCTTAAAAAAAAAACAAATTATATTCGAGACGAGTATTTTCAAATGTAAAAATGGAATTCGTTCAAATTGATGTTACGCTTACGTCAAGAATTCTTACTAGGCACACTGTAAGCCGTACGCCATGTGAGTAGTCGCGCGAGAGGTATGTGTGGCTAAATAATAAAAACTGCACGGATTGATCGCAGGTAATGCTACATTTGTCAATGTCGGTCCGTGGATGGGTGATCATCCAGAGTCTACATACCGAGACCCTCCGTGCCTCGGCATTCTCGGCGACTGTCTTACGACATGCTATAGAACTTCTTTCCTTATTTAAAAAAAAAGATGGTGCGCACACATGCAACACAATGGCTCACACCGACTCAAAGATGTCAAGGTTTTTTTACTTTACAACAATTCTGTCTACGGCAGACAAAGCTGTCTAACCCAGGCGACATAGATGATAAAAAAGAACGTACCAATTTTGGTGCCAAAATGAACTTATACAACACACTCTTGAAAAAAGTTGAAAGCCACCATATTTCCTAAAAGATGTAATAAGCTAAAACGGCCCAAGAAACCTCTTAGCAGACAAAGTGTCCACTACACCTGACAATTAACCCACTTCGGCAAGGTTGCGCGTTGCGTGTGGCGACCCCTGTTCCGGCTTGTTCGTATACCTGTTCACTATTAGGTCAATTTTACGTGCACGAAGTGTTTAGGAAACTAGTTGTCTCTGGCAATTTCCCACGTTTCGTAGAATAGTTTAATGGTTCGAAAACACTTCCGTGCGAGTCCGATTGAAAGACAATGAACATTTTAATACGAATGTACTGAAGACAGATGTATGTGGAAGATAATATATCTTCACGGAATGTGTATGTGCAGTAAGAAAGGGTTTGCAAGGAAACAAAACGATAAAGTAGTCTTTATCGACTTTGTTTCCTAGCAAACCCTTTTCATTCGGTGCTTCATGATTCACTGCTTTTTTATATTTTAAACTATTGTTTAAATCTGAGAATCTAGAATCTGGAGAAACTGTTCGTAGTGCAATCATACCCAATAGCTTAGTAGTCACAGCACAACTTGATAAAAAATGTAGTTATAGCATTCCGCCGCTAAAAAAAGATTAAATACTACAAATGCGACAACATGTCGCTGTCATTCATTTCAGAGTGCAAAGCCAGAACGGGCCGCTAAGTCGCTAGTTCAAGATAAAAATATAACACAATAAGGTTTGGCGGTTAGCCAGCTCGCGGCGTCGTTGTCGCCACCTTGACGTCTTGCTTGAACTAGTTTTATCAATCCAGCCCATCAGGACGTGGGCTGGAAACTGCGAACTCTATTTACCTATCTAAGTAGGTAATACTCTTCCACGATCTGGGATAAGCCTGAAATATGAGAAGATGCTTTTCAGCGAGTGCAATGTAAGATTTTACTCTTACGTAGGCGGTGTTAGGGTTGTCGAAGTAAAATATCGATGTTTTTTATTCGATATTATTTTGTTTTATTAAATTTTGATGAATCGATTGATTGATATTAAAATAGCAAGTAAAACGTATCAAAACCTACATTTTTAGTAATTCTAAAATTAATAATAATTACAGCACTCACTAAACTTGTCCAAACAATTACAATGTAATTGAAACGGCAATATAATATACTATACAATAATATACAATATAAAACAATATTTATATTAAATACGCAAACTGATAACATGAGTTCAGTTCATGATCATCACTCTCATCAGCTTGCAGCATAATTATATTTCTATAAAACACATTAGAAAAAAAAAACAAAAATGTGGTAAAAGTCGACGATAAATATCAACGCAGGGGGCTCCAGAATCATATTACTGGTCTCGTTAGGCATCAGTTAGTGCGTCGGCACAAATCCTAGGCGGAATCGAAATGAAGATTCTCTGGAAGAACAACTTCAAAGATTTTGTCCTAACGATGTATCCGACAAGTACGTACAAGCACTGGAGAGTTTCGCCGCTTATATCGAAGTAAAACTGGGATGCATTGTTCTAAGTTCAGTGCCCAAACTTGTTAAGAACTTCAACGTTCCTAAGCTTAACAACAGGCAGCAACACTTCTAAAGCGATCAATATTACAATTTTGTGTCCATCTGTCCGACGCAACGCCTTTCACAATTGTACTAGCTATGTGTAGCAAGAAATATAATTTGCGCTGACCTAACCTTGTGTAAAAGATTGTAATTACTGATACAATATTTCTTTTTGTAACGACACTCGTCAAGTCCTTGATCTCACCACTCTAACAGCAAGAAAGCTAATAGACTTCTTTAAGCTTGGGTACAGAGGCCAGCATATCAAGCTACCCCAATATGTCAAATTTCTTTGATAGTTTTTCATCTTTACACAAATTGAAATAAGGTTCATGTTCAATTGGGAAAATCTGACAGTCCAAACTGTGACAGACGCCAGCACATCAAGCTACTCCAAAGTAGCTTGATGTGCTGGGGTCTGTACATACCTTGTCTGTACATAGCTTTCATATATTGATGTTATACCTACTCAGTTGTATAATTAAATAAGTATCGGTATTAATTCTGTATCATCACGAAGAACGAAAAAATACAAGAGTACCAGAATATTGCAACAGTGGCCTCAGAAATAGAGTGCTATAAGGAACGGGTTATCCATCACCGCCATACACTCGCTTCCGGATTACTTGACACTATGAATGTGGTTAAGAGATTTAAAAAGAAACCTGTGTTCTGAGTAGACAGCGAGGCACTGGCCTGCTGCTCTAAAACTCCTAGAACATAATTATTATTTTTTTCTTTTCCTTTTTAATTATGTCTCAACATAGTAATTGTGTATTGTAACTTACCGTGGCGGCCTCAATTTTGTACTGTAAAACAATTTTATGAGAAACAATAAAAACTTTTTTTTTGCATAGATCAAAATAGCAAAAACAAAACGGTACCTACTAAATAAAACTACTCGTATCTAACCCAATTTTGTTTTAAAGCTACAAAAGTTAAATAAGTATCAAAATGTTTAGCAATATCCAGTGTACTTGTCGGATTACAAACTGTAAGCAGAATATCAAAACAGTTTTCGAGTAACACTTTTACCCACTCTGGCACTTTTACACCCGTCTGAAATTATACGAGTCGAGTTGATTTTATTAACTACCCGTAGTTTTTGCACTCAATCCTAACAGCACATCAAAGCGCTGTAATTCAAAACTGTGATGAATATTCCAGAGTGTTGTTTCAAAAAGGCATTTAATATTAACTTGTTCGTTATATGGTCCACAATGCACAGGGACAGCGCAGCGCTGAAAGCGGTTCGCTAGCTTGCTGGTATTGCGGATGATTCTGGACTAACTAAGTATTCGTGCTTGTAATGTGAAACTGTTATTACGTTGAGCTATATTAGTTCCCTTGATTTGCCTATATTTCGTGTGAATTAAGATTTTTGACACGTCTAATAGGTCACACAATTGGCATTAAAAGTCATAAAGTAATGAATTAATCGGATTGGAAAGTGATTTATTTCCTGTTTAGTTATCTAAATCACAGCCCTTATCTTAGAAGGTTTCTGTGTGTCTAACAAATGTCACTGTGCGTTTGACATCCAAGACTCACATGATAACTTGGCCGAAGCAAAGAGACTGGCTGTACCAATTTATTAATTAAGGATTTGGTGTAAGAGCCTGAATATCTATTCTATTGTCTTCCACAATACAATGTTTGAATTTTATGGTATGTTGCATGATGATGCATGCATATTAAATCAATCCTTGATTATGTTCATTCGACTAGTCTTTTAGTAGAATAGCAATTAGTTCATGTTCTCTTTTATGAAGAATACTAGCTGTGTTTTTGGTTTTCATTTTTTTAGGCGGAACCCTAAATGTAATCTAAAATAAAAGTAGCCTAAGCTACTCCTTGAAACATCAGCTAACCGTTCCGTCAAAATTGGTTTATGAAGGGGATACAATTACGGAGACTACTAAACAAACAGACCAGAAAATTTACAGATAATATTACCGAATAAACTTTCGTAATTAAGCATTTTCAAAAAGCTGTAATTTTCACATTACTACGTACGTAACGAATTTTTTGTTAACCATACAAATACATAAATTTGAAATGTATGTTACATTTCAAATTTATGTATTTGTATGGTTAACAAAAAATTCGTTTCTCGTTGTTCAGATTCCTTACTCAGGAACCTTTCCATGTTAATTATCAGTGATGTTGTCAGTACGTTTTCATGGCGGTCGTTTTGGGCACACGATACTAGGAGCGTAGAAGTTTCTCGGTTATGTTCAAGTAGTAAGGGACGCTGAAGTATCATGTTACGGTGCAAACAGGAAAGTTTATTCCTGGAGGTCTCTTTTGATAGCCGTTTTAGTTGGAGTGCATGGAAGGCGAATGGCTGTAGTTAGTTCGCTTGCCTTTTAAACTAATTTGATCTAAGTTATTCTCTTTAATTTATTGGTTATCTATACAAGTAAATACGAGTATAATTGAAGTGTCTGTTTGTAATGTCCAATAAACAGCTTTTTACTAAATGCATATGAAAGTTATACGGTAGATAACTACAAGGCTAAATTGGCGTTTTGGTATAAACCAAAATGCCCCTTTTTTATTTTTTGTCAGTCTTTCTGTCTGTTAGAGATAATCTCCGAAACGACTGTACTGATTTTGGCTGGAATCTCACTGGCACATAGCAAAAATGTTTAAGCCATTAATCTCACAGCTAGTTTAATATATAATTATATTTATTTAATTCTGTTTAGGTATGTAATGTGCAGCTATAAAGCTGCAGTTATTAAATTCCATATCGAAACTATAAAGTTTCGATATGGAATTTAATAACTAAATAAAAAGAACATTGCTCAGATCTCCCTAATAATCAACACGTATACAACCTGTAGACCCAACATTTATTTATATTGCTGATATCAATTTCATGGACACTCAAAAGCTCGAAAGTGTTTCAAGGAGTGGTATAAAGACAACACAAAAATAACGATAAACTCAAAGACGTTTTCAGCACTTTATTAATGGAGTAGATCGTAGTCAATAAGTAGTGTAAACATATACTTGTTTAATAACGCTATTGCTCCCGTTTTCATTTGTTTGTAATGTTGCTTTTTTTACTATTTTGTGATCTTGTAGGTTTATGAAAGAGATGATATATTGCATTATTAATTGAGACCACTGGAAGTCGCGATTATTTGCATAAAAGTCGATAAATATAACCTGAAATCGGAAATCATTTGAATACTTACTCATAATTTAGAACGTTATAATAATCATAATTTTGACGGCACGGTTGGCGCTGTGGCTGAATATTCGACTGCTGCGCTGTGTGTCGTGGGTTCGATTCCCGCATGGAACAAATACCCGCAGCCTCCAGGCTGTATGTCCTACTGGTAGTTGTTCCGGATCTGTCTGTTTGTGTATGTGAGTTTGAATGTTTGTAAACGCACCAACGATACAGGAGAAACTCCTAGTGTAGGGCAACATTTTTTTTAAAGATAAAAGAAAAGAAAACTAACACCATACAATGTGTTTTACATGGCTGGCGTTGCCTTGCCTGGATGTTATGCACCAGACAAATGTCTTTTCTTTAAATATTTACATTTTTGTGCTTGCAAAATTAATCATTGTTTATGTTAGACGACTTAAGTTTTATTTTGAAAGTTTGCAGAATACGTTCACAGATGCACTTCATTATTAATGTATTAAGCGAATTTTGTTTGCTACGGGCCACGATCGTCGTGGTTACCAGATTATACAATTTGCATGAACCCGTCTGAGGTCTGCGAGCCACAGAAATTGTATGAAATTGAAGCAAAACATTGCGTATTTTACACTGCAGCTTTATAGCACTAGGTATTTGCAAGTCGATCTCTGGCTAGAAGGAAAACATTGTTGCTTAGTCAAGGGTAAACTTAGTATTGCAGAATTGTGCGGTGTTACCTAAATAAACGTAATTTTGAAAATAGAAGCTAATATAATTCTTTTGTTTAATTTAGAAGAGATCTATTGTCAGCAGTAAAATGCGACTGGCTGAATTGATTGATTCAACGTTCTCTTGACACAGAGATCACACACAAATGTATGTTTTAGGGTAAAAGGGGACTCTATTCCTAAGACTGCGCCGTCCGTCCGTCCGTCTGTCACCAGGCTGTATCTCATGAACCGAGATACTTAGACAGTTGAAATTTTCACAGATGATGTATTTCTGTTGCCGCTATAAAAACAAATACTAAAAAAATAGAAAAAATAAATATTAAAGGGGGCTCCCATACAACAAACATGATTTATTTGCAGTTTTTATAGATAGTAGGTATTACGGAACCCTTCGTTCACGAGTACGACTCGCTCTTGGCCAGTTTTTTCATGTAAGTAAGAGACCATTCAATAGAGGTGCCAAATCGATTTTCAGATTTATTTTATGTTTAGTAGTGTGTAGGTTTTCATAGTGTGCTACAAATCGTACGTTAGGGTGCCAAAATGGGGATGACGGCCAATTTGGGACCACCACCGGGTGCAAGCGACTGTCGGTATACCTCAGTAACGAGGTCCTTCTGTGTTATGTTAGTGTAGTATATACCTCGCAAACTGAAACTTGTATAAATAAAGTCAGAGTAGATCTCCTCGGGTTCAGATGATTGTAAATAATTTCAATTAGAGGTAGTTATTTTTCTAATATGATACTCGTTAATACAAATATAACGGGCTTTTGGTTAGACGACGCTTGCCGTGGTCTTTTTGTGGATGGGTGACCATCAATTACACATCGAGACCCCATCGTGCTCCGGGTTTTAGTATAATCGGATGCAGCGCAATACCGGATTCAGCAGCATCCGACCCCACAAAGTTAAGAATAGACTAGACAGATGATCCTACACACGATACCCAAAAAGTTTATTAAAAAAGTTTAGCAGTGAACCATTAGGTAATTAGCATCGTAAAAAAAAATACGGCGCTAGTTTTTATCGGCCATTTTAAAGTTGCTTATGAATAAAAAACAATTTTTTTCATGATACTAAAGCTAATGAGGCAGATAGATTGTTGAAAATCATTGTGATGTACTAAACAAATTATGTTTTATGTTTTTTTTTTAAATCTAGACTACATCACAGCAGAGACTTATCGTGAATCACATTTCGCCCCAGGGATGACTTTATGACCACCCTATTAAAAAGAAACATGAAAAACGGCGATGTAAAATATTTTAGATTTTATTAATACAATCGAATAGGTACGTTTTTAGGGCTCCGTAGGCAAATAGCAGAAACGAAAGCCTTTTAATTTCGGACTGCCCGTCTGTACGTTTGTTGTCTGACCGTCATTCTTTTTGTCACCTTGACAGTCTGTCGATCCGACCAACTAACAAAATCTTAATTTTTCCTGTATCGTGGGTGCGTTTACAAACATGTAAACTCACATTCACAAACAGCCAAGCCCGTAACAACTACCTATAGGTCATACAAATATTTGTTCAGTTTGGGGATCGAACCCGCGATATGTAGCGCAGCAACGAATCGCTCAGCCACTGCGCCAACCGTGCTGTCCTTTTCCCCATCCGTAAATTAAATGAGAGGTGTAATTTTTTTTATCAAAACAATGGTGTAGTGAAATTTCTTAAAAATATAACAATATGGATGTGGCACTCCTCATACGTCATGTAGGTAATTCAGAAATAAAAAAATATATTTTTCAGTGGACCTAAAAACAATATTATGTTTCTAGGAGACTTCTTTGACGTCAACAGTTAGTAAAATAGAGCTTCTAAAGTTACTGAAAAAAATTGCAGGAGTAACTTTGTTTTTCATACTATCTTTGAGAAATACAACCATAGTCTAACAGTCGGTAAAATTAATACTGTGTACCGCAGCACGTACTTACCCGGTTTTTTTAAATTATGTCCCCGGCAATATTAAGGCTCATTAATCCGTATGTAGATAATAATGCTACGGCAACATAAGGACTACATCAAAGTGAAGTGACTAAACCGTGGTCAGCACTTGGCCTGCTAAAAGAGCCAATTTTCTATCCGACTATAAAATTGGCTCTTTGATGTTCATGTTCAATATAAGGTAGATAGTATATGAGTATTGACTCGTATGATAAACACCACTTTTTAACCGGTATCCTACAGATTTCTAGATTGCATTGACCTTTAGTGACCTTCTAGGCGTCAATTTCATAAATCAACCGTCTTAATGTGTGGCGTCTTAATGGGTTATTCTTACCCACATTCGTTCTTAATAATGTCGAAAATATTCAGTTGCAGTAAATGTATTCAGCTAATTCGAAGTTCGCGTGAAAGAGGACACACTATTGAGTCATTAATATTGTCTGAAAGTTGGGTTTGACGAGTTCTTGGCAGCTTTTATTAATGTTTTAGAGGTCGTCAGGCCATACCTCAATGTTGCTTATTGATTTTGTGGTCCTTACATGTTAAATGAACAAACGTAAATGTATGTTTTCGTTTGGTAAACAGACGAAAAGAAAATGCTGCCACACTAAATCGTTAATTGAAATGGAAGGCCAACATTCACAAAAGGGTGAATATTAATTTAACCAAGGGAAGGGAAAGCTAACTCAATATATTTTAATTATTGTGTAGGGCGCAGAATAATAAAAAAAAGCAAACAACGACCAACGCTGGCAACATTCATTTATAAGATAAACAATGGTGTCATAAAGTTTTTGAGCTGAAAGCGGCGGCTGAGCTGGGGACAAAACGTCGCGTCATGACGAGAGCTTACGAAGCCTTAACAGATACATTTGATGTTATGTAAACGGTTCATTCTGTTTTGTTTGTCAGGGTTTTCCTCTATAGAGCGTCTTTTCGACAATCGCTATGATAATTACTTAGTATCGTCGTTTTTCATTTGTTTTTGTCTCTTATTGCGTATAGTCTCTGCCACTCTTATGGCCCGCTCAACGAGCATTATAAATAGCCGTTTGTCTTGCAGCCCTGGCTAAATATTCACTAGTCGTTCTACTTCCTACATTATTTAGAAATCGTGTGAATGAAAAATACATAAAATAAATACTTTGTTGTCGAGGTAAAATTTGAACAAAACTAATTCATTTGCTGACTGCAAATGAATTAGTTTTGTTCTCTTGCTAGCTGAAAGACACATACGAGTATACAAGTATCGCTGAGATACACACAATCTTATTTTAAAATATGTATGAAGTTCAAAATTATTTGCAAAGTCCACAATATTTTCAGTTCAATTCTGTTAGCTGAACAAGGCAAGGATCACAAATTATCTTTCGCACAAAGAAACTTGTTGCCGTCGCTCAATTTATTCTAGAGAATCTCGACTTGTGGATGTCACAACAGCTGTTAACTGTAGTTTGGGTTGAGTGGAATCATTTCATTAAATGTTGTTTGTTAAATAAGATTTTTTATTTTCTCAAACAAAATATTTTCATCGTTGATTAGACAGACAGATTGGTAGATTGGCCACCTCCAAAGATCAACAATCAGTCCTGTACTGCCCTTATTTATCGGCTTCCTGCAATCGTCACCAGATCGTCGGTCCACGTATGCGAGGCCTACCCACGCTTCGTACGCCATCGCCACTCCAGAAACTTTCCACTCCAACTGTCACGTTTCTGCGAGCAATGTTCTCATCTCAATGCCACTGGCTTACCGTTAAATTTACTTAAATATTCCTGGTCCCAGTAGATGAGTTGCTATCGTATTTCAGAGATAAGTAAGCTCTCAACATGGTTGTTTAGAGCCCTAGGAAGCCATCGAATGCAGTCGCTGTAGCCGAAATCGGCTAGATAGCATCATCATCATCAACAGAGGTAAGTTACAGTAGAGTGACACTATACAAAACTCGAATACACCAACGCCGCTAGTATTACACCGGACGAGCTTTCATAGAAATTCCACCAATACTAAATAAGCCCATCATTAGGGTTCAGCGGGGCTTAGTGTCTTAACTCTGAAAACAACAATTTCAATAATATTCTTTCGTTTACACCAATCAAACCTTCATCCCATGAATCCTAAGCGTCAAGTTTAAATGACCCCATTCAAATCATAACGAGCATATTTACGACAGCATAAAAGCATAAGCAGAGTTGGAAAGGGAAAGTCGGTACAATCATGAGACGATAAGCCAGTGAGTTAACCCTTTGTAACCGCACCACCCGTCGCCTGCCAGACAGATATTAAATTATATCAGGAGGGATGACAAGCGGGGATGGAACAGAATATATATTTGTTCACGACTATTTGATTTATTGTGGATGCATCACTGAAATGTTTTGGAATTGAATTGATTGGTATGTGCTAGCTTCATGGCATATACAGGTATACAAGTATTTACAATACTTAAGCGCATATAAATAAATAGGCATCATATTTGTGTATCACCTAGTGTAAGTGAAAGGGTGTGTAAATCTTTTCGAAGAAATTCAACTCGTTCTTAGACCAATGCATTGCGGCAGCCGACAGCCCGTGAAATTCTAATTTTAGGTTATTTTCTTAGGTTTTTTGCAATTTACAGCTCAGTATTAGGAAGTATGTTATTGAAAAAGTTATACGCGACCGTAACAAACATACATTTCTCGAAATACAATCATTAAAATAACCATTACAATTCTCTAAATTAGGATTGTGCTGAAGTGTCATGATTTCATGAAATAGTTGTTCAATCACACAATTTGAACTTATACATATATATGTATTTCGATTATCACTACTGCGTGAAATACACATTTTATATGGACGATGATGATTTTTTTCACTTTAAGCATATATGCAGGAATTTATTATTGATTGATTTGGTGGGCCGCGTAGAATGGGAACGGGGTATCTACGCAAATACCTATATATGTATGTCATTGTGTGTACATAGTAGGTCATTGTATATTAAGTGGTCCATTAAATATGTTGATATATTTCTACTTAGTAAAAGATGAACTTATCTGAAATACATTGGTGGAAATTTTAATAATTAACTAAATACAAAAGCTCGCAGTTACATCTGGATCTGACATTTAGATTGTATCATTCTTATTTACATAATGACTGTATACGGCAACCCTTTGCCAGTTTTATGCTTCAAAATGGCGTGTTATCTTATATTCTCGTGTGGCCCATTACGGTCCCCGTGTGAGTACCTTTGTTATTAGCAAGGCCGCACACAAAGAGCGGGAAAGCGTTACGTTACGTTATCTGTTGTTTTTCTGGCTCATGAAAAATGGTTGCTTTTAGGTGTACCTAACAAAGTCATCTCTGCAGGGACGGGGTTAGATATCTACTAGAAAATAGCCATTTGCCAATGGTTCAGAATAGGGCTTTGGGACATTCTAAAAATCTTATTTTTCGTGTAGAATCCTCATATCATTCCATGTATTAATTTTAAATAACTTTTACTGCTGAAAAAATTAATATAAGGTAAATAAATAAAACCTATCAAAACTGTGACGAGTTTGTAATCAAAATCTCTCTGAAGACATACGCATGTATTTCAATATTAGTAAATTGATAACATTTATCTTTGTGTGAAACTCTGTGTGTGATGTATGTGATGTGTGGGTATAATAGTTTTAGACAAACGGTTTATCGACGGAGCTCAGCCTAAGCCTGTAATCCAGGCTGAACCGTTGTTAGGCACATATTAAATCTTGGAGGTTATAGCTAAATACTTACAGGCTTCTGGATACTGACCTACTGGCTAGGGCGGGTGGTGAGGTATATAAGTCTCTTACTGCCTAAAAACTTAGACAGGATATTCAATTTTTATAGGAAAACTAAACTTAAAAATACAGATGAAAGACTCCCAGAAGCCTTTTGTTATAAGCTTCTGAGTGAGGCTATATTCTTAATTTTCTTGGTAGTGTTTTTAAATTATTGAAAAACTCTATACAGTCTTTTTTTGCACTACCAGGAAAGCAATTTATATAATCTCATTCATCATTTTCCGGCTTCCAGTGTAACCGGATGCAGCTGAATACCAATAATTTAACATGGAGTGGCTATCGATCTGACCTCCACAACGCAGTTAGTGGGCAACACGATACCCCTTGGTAAGACTGGTTGTCAGACTTTCGGGCTTCTGACTACCCGTAACGAATGTCAAAGATCTACAAATGACAGCTGGGACCAATGGCTTCACGTGCTTTCTGACGCACAGAGGAGTCTCGATATGTTACGAACGGTCACCCATCCATAGACTTACCTATGCAAGCGTGGATAAACCATCGATCAACCCGTGCAGCTGTTTATATTTAGCCACAAACTCCTCTATATAATCTCTATGTTGCATTTATTAACTGCCCCAAATTCGAGATAGAAATAAAAGGCTGAACTTTGAAGGGCAAATACGTCTACGTCGTAAATAAGTTAAACGTTGGTCTATCTTTTGCTGGGGCAGTTTTAGAACAAAGCCGAGGTCAGATCAGATAGTGCCTATGATTGCATTAGTAATCATGAAAGCCGACCCAAATATTGCTGGAAAAAGCTAGATTGAAAAGCTTCTGGGAATATTACTTTTATCAACGTTTGTCCACACAGCAAACATTTTTGTTAGAATGCTGGCAAGAAGATTTACTACCTTGAGTACTTACAAAGTACTAGCACTTCGCTCGCGACTTCGCCCGCGTAGATTTTGTATTTTTCTCTTCGAACTATAACATCCCCTTCACTCCCTTTAAAGCGTAGTTTTTTAGCGTATAGCACTCAGGAATAATGTAGCTTTGTAACAGTGACGAAATTATAGAATTGGATCATTAGTTCCGGAGATTACCCCCTACATAGAAATTTACAAACAAAATTGACTTCTTTATAATATAATAGTATGGTATACATATACAGAATTGATAGCAGATACAGTATGTTTTGTGTTGCTGGTAACAAAATAAACGATGTCTCCCACCAATTCTTGATATGTAAATAACTTGCCATTCACATGAAACATGTTCGTTGCTGAAAATAGGTATTTCGAGAAATAACGTAATTTTACCAAATGGAATGAATGTTTTTATGTAGGGCACATTTTCTCGTTGTTAGAATTTTAATTGGAAGTTATTTTTGTACGAGAGATGTTATATCACATTATAAAAATATGTACATACGTGTTATATTCGTTGAGATAATTTAATTTTACCCGGTTACAGGCACTGGGCAAAATAATAATGGTCGTCGGAAAAACATTTTAATAATGACAGTGATTCTTTTGTTTTTTTTTAAACCTAGTAAAACGCTTGGATTTTTTCGTTTCCATGGTACTTCGGAATAAAAAGTACATACAAAACTCTTCTTTTAAAATACAACGTTGTGTTAAATTTAAAGTTATCCATTGACTACTTGTGATAGTCATATCGAACATTAAAATCCCAAAGTAACGGCTCGGTATGATTTTTTTAATATGATGTTAGGATCTCTACTAGTAGCGTATATCGAAGTTTGCAGCTTCGGAAGACCTGTGCTGACTTTGCAACACTTTGCACTTTGCACTTCGCACTTCGCAGTTGGTGAGAGTTGGTTTTGTGGTAATTTAAGTCTTCTTTAAAAATGTAAAGAAAATATTTTATTATGAACGCATAGTTTAGGACTTAAATTAAGAATATAAAAAAAGTGGGAAAATTTCGCTTGCTGTTGTTTTTAAGTTTTTCAAAGGCTGCAGTTAACACACGTCTTTTGAAGCTGCAAACTTGGATATACCTTACTGGTAGTGGTCCTAACAATATACTTAAAAATCAAATTAGCCTTTAGTTTGGCATTTGAGCATAGCATACGTTAGTGAGCGTTATTGCTGAAAGACCAGACTGCCCTTTCCTGGCGCACTAGTCCCGTAGGCATGCCTGCTGGCCCGGTGCAGAGGGAAAGTTTATAAATGAAACTTTAATGATTGTTGTTTAATTTATTTTGTTTAAGGTTACTAACATAGTAGTAAGTTTTTCTGTTACTTACTCATTATGGATTTTTTTAAATGTCCGAAATAAATGATTATTGTATTGTATTGTATATAAATATAAGCTATATTATTATACTGTTTTATTACATGCATATAAAAAATGCATGAACAATTTAGGTTTCAAAAGCAAGCTTAAACTAGGTAGTAAGTTGTAAACGTTAACACAGTCACTGGTTTCGTTTTGTAGCTGCTAGTTATCAGCATAACAAGCAACTACTATAGTTACGTTCGTAGATGACTGCTAGTTATGAAAATAAAGGGCTATGCAGATGAGGTACACTGACTACCGGACAGTTTGCAACGTCTCGTTTTTCCATTTGTTAGAGCGACTGGTTTGGACGTAAATCATTTTATATGGCGCAAACAGCACTATCTCTACCTGTTCTAGCTTTACGGGTATTTATGTTTTTGTTTATGTAACGGTTCTGGCCGAATGGAATTCAGAGCATAACTGATTATGTAGTAAATGGCATGGAAAAGGCATTAAATGTCTGTGTCTGTCACTGTGCGGCCAAGGCGTCTTATACAGGCACGAACATTAATCACCACGTTTGGAAGGCCGGCCTATCCTTTTCCTAACAATGTTGGGGTCGGCTTTCAGCCTAACTGAATGTAGCTGAGAACTAGTATTTTACACGACGACCACGACTCCCTATCGGACCTCCACAGCCCAGTTCCTGGGTAATACGATGCCATTTGGCAAGACTGGTTATAAGATTTGGGGTTCTTACTTCGTGTAAAGACTGTCATAGATCTAGAAATAACAGCCGGGACCAACAGCTTTACGTGCTTTCCGAGGCACGGACGATACTTGATATGTAATTCACTGTCTTTTATCCACTAACTGTCCTTGGCAAGCATAACTTAAGCTTAGATCGACCCGATAGGCTGTTTTGATTTAGCCGTTCTCGTTCTCGTTTCTCCGTTTTCGTTTTGTCAAATAGAATTCAGTGGAACAACCCATAATGTATCAAACCACATATAAAAGGCCATTTACTGTCCCAATGCAAGGCAAAAGCATTTCATACTGGAATATTAATCACCGTGCTTGAAACCCATCATGGTGTGAGGAAAGTTTTGAGCATGAACGTGGAGGGTTACAAGAGTAGAATAAGACCAAAGAAACGATGAATGGGGTGTGTTAAAGATGATATGACTGGAAAGGAGGTGGCTATTGAGATGACAGCACAAAGATGAATGGAAGAAGAAAAAGACGAAGACATGGATGGAGGATGATGATGATGATGGGGCTTGCTCAAGGCGTCTAAGTAATTTCAGACTTACATAATATATTAATTAGAAGAATACGTTTCCTCATAATGTATGGCTTTACCGATGTCAATGATGTCTCAGATGAACTTAAAAAGTACGTCGACTGGCTGGTATACAGCTAAAAGTACTTAAATGATAAACAGACCAACTGTTACGTAGGAGCTATTGTCACGTTCTGTCAGTATTCTATTGTATTTGTGGGCGTAAAACATAACACCACAACCCTATTGAGGCGTAAAAGCGGGTTGTGGATGTGTATAACGTGTTTTGAATACGTCGAAATTGGAGTACTTCGTTAATGCTAATGATGTTGTAATATCAATAATCCTATCCTTTTCAGAACTATGGTGGGAGCGGCTTTAATTCTAACCAGATGCTGAATACCAGTAATTTTAAAAGAAGCGACTGCATATCTGACCTCTACAACTTAGTTAGAACACGATACGCCGTGTATGACTAGTTGTCAGGCTGTCGGACTTCTGACTACTCGTAACGACTGTCAAAGATCTTCAAATGACTACTGGGACCAACGGCTTACGGGTTTTAAGAAGGAGTCTCGTTCTATAATGGATGGTCACCCATTCTCGGACTGACCGCCGTCTCAACTTTAAAGTTCGACCCGAGCGGGTGTTGTTACTTGGCCATGAGACCATTAAGCCTGATAAAAACGTGGCCGGATAAAAAGCCGGATAAAATGTTTGGATCATTTAATCTTTCCTGCAAAGATTGTATCTTTCCCAGTGAAATTGCAGTTTCCCTTCGTTTACCGAACGTGAAAATAAATCTCAGTCAAGGTGTAAGTAAGTAAACAAAGTGCAAATAATCTATTTGTGTTCTATTCCCGTCTGTTCGCTACGGCAAATATAACGCGGCCTACGCCGTAGCCGTGCTACGAGTAATGACGTCTGTTTTATGTTGCTACGCTTATATCTTGATCTAGGGGAAACTTGTGTAAGGCAAGTTACACCATGTTTAGTTAAAGACCAACCGTGTTAGAGCGGTGAAGGTATTCATACTCATACTATGTAATGAAGTCTTCATTGCGTTTGGAGACAGTTCAAAGTTATAAAAAAGCGGGTTATTGAAATTGAATCTCTTAATATTAGACAGGAGTTTCTAACCTCCAATAGAAACCATTAAAAAATAAGTTAAGGCTCTCTAGCGAAATACATATAGTAAGCTACTAAGAGATTATTATTTTTGTATGTTGTAATGATGGTGGTTGTTGATTGTTGGGTGGTAAGAAGATGAGAAGGACCTAAGTGACTCTCGGCTCCTCACTCCCGGTTTTGTGCCTTGATTGATATTGACAATTCCTGATGCGTACAGCACATGCTGCTACATACGGGTGTACGCATCAAAAAGAATTTCAACCTTTTTATAGCACCTCCAAATTGCAACTTTAAGACTTAAAATTATCAAAACAAAATCATTAGATATTCCGACAACGCAGCAATCTTCCTCAATTCATTTTCAATGAGCCCCGACCAGCTTGTCAAGTCGTAAAATCCGTAATACTCCGCTATAAAACCAGCAATTTGCTTGTATCTGTAATTACATCTTTGGCATTCCTAAACAACGTTCGTTGCGAATTTGCAAACAATTTTCATTTTCGATTTTTATAGTGGATTACGTTGGCGTGCTTAGAATAAAGGATTTTTATTTATTATTAAATACAAATCCTAGCGATCCGCCCCGGATTTACCCGTGACAAATTATATACAAAAACCTTTCTTATTTCTTACTCTTTCTATTGGTGAAAACCGCTTGAAAATACGTTCAGTCGTTTTTGAGTTTATTGGGTTTTTTATACGATGGAGTAATTAGCTTTAGCCCGCGATTTCACCCACTCTCAAGGGTGATAGTGTGATGTAAAATAGTCTACAGCCCACCTGAAGAATTGAGCTATCCAATTCAAAATGATTTCCAGAGGTTAGTGAGTACAAGTAAAAAAAAATTTTTTTTTTCTATTGATTCTTTTGATTCTGTTGAAATTTCCATAATAACCACTGATTGGGAATTGCAAGTGGTTTTTAGGGTTCCGCAGCACGAAGGTAAATGAACAAATAAAAAAAATTACGTGTAAAATTGAGAACCTCCTCCTTTTTTTCGTTGGTTGATAAAAATAACCTGCATGGATTGAATTCGTATGATTGTTTTCTGTTACAGCTGCTTATTTTACGAACTGCTAATTGATATGTATTTGGTTGGTTGGTTTTAGAAAAGTTATAAACATTGTTTGTCTTTTTACATAGCAAGTTTTTGGAAAAATACTGTTGTTTTCATTGGAATAGGAACCAAAATGCGGGGGTTGAAATATGGGGTCAAGTTGCCAAATACAGTAATATGCGAAAGGGCTTCGTTCACATTGTTTTTTTGGTAATGTATGTGCGTGAAAATACCACTTTGCATACCTTCAAATTTTTCTAAGAGAAAAATCGGAACTAAATCAATTGGTGGAAGTTTAACACATAAAATAAAAGCAATATCTTTAACTAGCCCATTTAAAAAAAAAATAAGTCATCTCATCTACCCAGCCTTTTCCCAACTATGTTGGGGTCGGCTTCCAGCCTAACCGAATGCAGCTGAATACCAGTATATGATGGAGCGACCGCCTATCTGACCTCCGCAACCCAGTTGGGCAAAACGATACCCCCTGGTAAGACTGGTTATCAGACTTCCTACTACCCGTAACGACTGTCAATACACAACACATAACAGCCGGGACCAATGGCTTTGCGTGCTTTCCGAGGTACGGAGGCGTCTCGATATGTTACGAACGGTCACCTATCCATAGACTGACTTAGTAGCTTAATCTTCGATCAAACCGTGTTTTTATTTAGCCACGATCTCCTATTTTTTAATAATAAGTAAAAACCGGATATCTAAAACCATTACGATCAAACTACGCTTGGTTAATGAAGTGGTGGCATGGTAACGAATTTTTCCTAGTAAGCTATGGAACCCTACGAGGGTGGTGGGCGAGCCCAACTCGCCCTTTGTCAGTTTTTTTGTCTAGTCAACTCTCTGTAAAACTAATAAAATACATACTACTCCCTTGTGTTTCATTATTTTATAGATCGTGTGAGAAGGAATGCAGTTCTGTGTATCATTTTCTATGTTATATAAGATCAAACGTTATACTAACAGTATCCAAGACCAGTGTCAAGGATTTGTAAACTATACACAGCCGGAGATATTAGCAATCTGGTTCGAAACGTCGCTTAGCCAGTTCTCAGAAGCATGATATGTTACTAACTAAGACCATCCGCCCGTAAATACATGCCTACCAAACCTGTATATACATTTAGGTTACATAGATATATTGTTATGATACTTGTATACAAGGGCTTAGAGTTTTAAATTGGACGGATACGAGAAATTATTCTTTGTATAAAATATTTTTTGTATTTACTGTGGCGTAAAACGCCAGACGCTAGTGTCAAAATGTATGGCAATGACATAACACGTGGAAAGGAGTCACGTGACATCTCTAAAGCTAATGTCAACTCCGTATAATTTGATATTTGCGTTGGCGTCAATGCTCACAGAAAAGAGATTTAGTCTAGGCTCCCTGATCGGTCGTGTTATCGATAAAGAAAAACATGACCTTAATTTGTGTAAGTTTTTATTATTTCATAAATTAGATATTCACATATATACAATTATACTATAAAACTAACTAGACTTACAAAAACAAAAAAAAACAAAAAAAATCCGACAAGGACACTCAGGCGTCAAAGTATTCCTCCGCATCGCTGTCATCTGGAAACGTGCCCAAAAGACTGGCAGCATTGCCACGTTGGATGGCAATACTAATTCTTTGGGCAAAGAATGAGCCAGCCCTCTGGTCACGCGAAGTGTCGATCAGACGTCAAATATTTGTGTATGTAATCGTTTACGTTTCCAATTTATTTAATACTAGCACTTCCGTCGCAACTTCGTCTGCGTGGATTTCGTACTTTTCCCTTGGAATTGCAACATCCCCTCGCCCCCTTTAAAGCGTATTTTTGAAAATAAAAATGGCCTATAGATTCAGGAATAATGTAGCTTTCTAACAGTGAAACAATTTTGAGAATTGAATCATTAGTTACGGAGATTATAGATAGGATATAAACAGGTAAAATTTGTTTGTAAGTTTGCATGTAGGGTTACATACTCGTGCAAACTTACAAACACATTTTACCTCTTTATAATATTAGTATAGATATAGAAGTATTGATGGCTCTATGACGTCATATCCATCATATAGCGATAGCGAGTGGTCGAGTGGCGTCAAACGTTTATTAAAAGTTTTGCGCCAGTTTTGGTTAGATTGGTTTAATTGAAAGGTGAAATTGGCGTGTAATTGAAATAAAATTTTGTGTGCTTAATATGGGAGTCATGTGACTGTGGACGTTATATATACTTATGTGGAATAAGTTATTAATATTATATTAATATAATATTATGTCCTTCTTGGTTTATATAAGCCAGAATAAAGAATATTTATTTGTTACCAAAAATAAGTTAGTCGTACATTTATACTTGTATTGTAATTCTTATTTTTATTTTAATGATGACTATTGCGGTGTTGTTCCGCCTCCTTTGACGTTGCCATGGTAACACGTTGTATTTTTTTACTCAGAAGTATTATATTCAATCGACGGATTGGAAGTTCTAAAATAAGCCAGGCGTGCCTCTGAAGTAGTCATTGATAAAAGAGCAGACCAAAAAGGTTGGTGAATGGTGTGAATATAGAACACTGACATGGCATTTCAGACTCGTTACAGCATTTCGTACCAGCCAATCAAAGGCCACCCATTTGTCTAAAGCGAGTCGTGTGCTTTATTTATTCTTCTGTGGTGATTTATGACAGTTTCTTCCACTAAAATCTTTTCGAAAATAGAGTGTCGTGATTGTCTTTTCGAAATAAGAACGATTTCTGAATCAAAAATTCAATTCTCATTTTTCTCTAATTCAATGGTTTGGCATTTTATAATTGTATAAATGGCATTCAATAAATAAATAATACTGGATAATCCACACAGCATCATCTAGCCCCAAGCTAAGCAGAGCTTGTGTTATGAGTACTCGATGATTGACATACTTAATACAAAAAATTACATGGATAGATATTTTTTACTATACATAGCAAATACCCAGCAACCAAAATACCCGGAACAAATCTTTGTAGATAGTACAATCGTTTGTCCCAAGGCGGGAATCGAACCCGCAATCTCCTGCGTCGCAGGCGGACCTTTGCCCGCTGCGCCACATAGGTCGTATATTTAAAACAACATCAAACTAAATAAATGTTTCGTGACAAACGAGTAATTCCAATTAAAACATCGTTACAATTAACGTCATGTTTACGTTACGAGTTCGTAATAGGGCCTTTGATCATTCTCATGTTTATTCGTCTGTCACATATTACGGAGGACGATTGGTACTGTAGCTTCATTGTAGTGCAGTTATGCAACTAATCAAGTTAGCTATTGATTCCTGGTGTTGATATACTCACCGTTTGTATTTACTTATACAACAAGGAGGACTCGGATCTGATTGTTCCATCGACCTGTTCGTCAATTTGACCAACGGGTTGAACCCTTAGGTCAGCTGAGGTTAAGGGGAGGTAATAAAATGGTTATAGTTGATTGTGCTAATTGATTTTTGTTCTTTTTTATTATTGATGGCTAGCTTTGACCGTTATTTCACTTGATGGTAAACGAAGATGTGTTCGATGATGGAGCACGGTACTCTGCTAGAATTATTCACTCTTGACTTAAAGACCCCGAGTTCATGGCTATCTAAAAACATAGATATCCATACGGCATGGAATTCTACTCTTTAGCTGTAAACAATAACAAAATAATCACGCGCAAATGAAGTCCACCATGTAGCGGTGGGCTCATCGATTGGTTTAGCGTTGTAGAATTACATTTTGCGATTTTAACGCACGCTCCTCGTAATGTGACCAAAACCGACAGGCTGGCAACATTCAAGGCTCTGGTGCTTTGACAAGACCAATACATTGTTTCCGATAAGCCTCTTAGCCCATTTCTAAATTGACTCAAGCGCATCAACCTGGTATGGTAACTGGCAGCCAGTTGAGCATTTGCCTAGAGTTATTGGCTAAAACGATAGTCGGGATCATCACGGAAACATGGCGCCCGGCTGGAATTAAAATGCGCCTGTGTCGTTTGGATTAGCCAGTTTGCTGGTCGTTTGCTAGCATTGAACTTGACTAAGTTAGCATCGCCACATTCAGCGATAGTCCTCAAGGACAAGTTCAAGTGCTCAACCATAGGCTTTTGGGAAGACTGGATCTGTGACCTACTGTCACGCTCGTTGGAGACATAATTCTCAACAAAAGTGCTGTCATGTGCATACCCTAAATGTTCTTTCGTGTACCACGAGGTTTATGAGCACAAACCTATGCTATGGGGAAGTGAAAGAATTTGAGTCTGGTTGACTAGCTAAATAATACATTTTGACTGTTACATTCATAAACTTACGTCTTTTACTCATAGGGGTAGGTAGAAACTACAGTAGCTAGAAACTACAGAACGCCACCTGCTACGTTTCTTACATATTCTTTTTGCTTCATTTACGTTCATACATCTGGTCGCCGGTTGCGAGTCCTCCGCACTTGATCTTTTTGAAGAACTTCACCAATAAGGTCAGTGTATGTCCTCCAAGGGCGTCCCCACCGGGCGTTTCCACTCACATCTGCCTTATAATCTTTTGATTGTTAACAAAAAATCAAAAGGTAAAATATTCAATGTTGTAGTTATACGAGTACTTACGAACAATATTGAAAATGAAATAGGAATACGAAAATTATATTTATTTGCTAAAAATACAATATGAAAAGATGGTTAAGTTACAATTTGGAGTAAACATGTTTCGCTAAAAGTATGCAAATTGTTAGGTACATGTTTGTTGTCAATGAAGTCCTAACTGAAATATTATTAACTTACTAAGAGATATGTAAAAAATAAGTGTTGTTTAAATTAGTCCCTAAATAATATATCTATTAGATCCAGCCCGTCCCTTGCTGCCCTCTCCCAGTGATGTCCAAACCCGCAGGGGTGCCCTTAGCTATTGGTCGCTTGGCTTTTAAGTTTTTACCCCCTGGCTGGACGCTTTAATTTTAATTAAGTCCCCACAGGGAAGTTCGGTAAAGCAGTAGATATCTCTGAAGGATAAACTGGAAGATGCAGATTCCAAAAAAGAATAGGTACGTATAAGTGTGAAAAAGCTTTAAAGGAGATACATTTAAAGCTTGTATAAATAAAATATAATTGTATTACACTAAAAAGATAAAGCTTATGAAAGTAGTAATAAAAGTCCAGCGCGAGCTCTTTGTTGAAAGGTGTCAAGTTTTAATTGCACTTTTAATAATGAAGATTATGGCTAATCTCAAAACTTAAATTGAGTTTAAGATTTAATTATAGAACACTTTATATTTTATAAGCATAGATCGGTTAAGTCTAGACTAGTCTAGGCTATCAAAAGATAAGCGCTGTTGCATGCTAAGTTTAAGTAACCTTGTTCTGAATACATGTTAAACAATGCCAGTGGTAGCTTTAGTTGAATATAATGTCTAGGAATTTGATATTTTTTTCTGACAATATTAACAATGAAGAAATTTTTGAAAGCTTTTATTTAACACTGGCATCCAGCCGAGACTTGATCTGCGTATGTATTTTTCTAAAAGCCTATGTGTTACTGTGAAGTATAAATTATAGTGGGTTTAAATCTGTTTTTTTTTGTATCAGCCCGGAGTCTTTGTGCCTGTTTGTTGGCAATAGGCTCGTCTCTTATTACGTGGGACTAAAATGTAAATGGCGAAATGAGGCGTATGGCAATACAGGCGTGATGTTATGTTGTTGTTGTTAAGCCATAATACAGTAAAGTATCACTAAAATCTGTTCAGTAGTATCCGCGAAACTATCAAATTTATAAAATACCCAACTATTTGCCGCTGCTTCGTCCGCGTGGCCTTCGGTAATTATCCTACGGATACGTACTGCTGGGGCAAAAGTATCACATTACTTAGGGCATCGTCTGTTCATATGCCAAATTTAATCTAAATCCGTTGAGCCGTTAATGTGATAAAGTGTATCAAACAAACAATCAAGCTCGCACTCGCATTTGTAATGTTAGTTAGGATAGTAGGATTTGATTTTCTGTGCCGATGATCGGCACCTACCAGTAAACTCCAGCTCAAACATTAATTGAATCCTTAAAGCCATTCCAAAACAATCATATTTATCTCACATAGGGCTGCTGCAGTTCCTATACAACGAAAGTCGATGAGATGAGATGAGATAGGCGATTGCTTTGTTCTGCATGCTAGAGGTAGGCTGGTAACTTTACATATAATTCTGGATTCAAATATAGAACAGTGAACACTAAAAAAAAACAAAAGTAGTCTGCAAGACATTTAAGTAGGCACCGTCATAACTTCAATATTTTTGTTTAAAAATAATTCGTTCTTAATTTAAAATTCGGGAGATAGCAAAGTGGAAAGATTCTTTCTTTCAAAGTACAAGCATAACTCAAGCCAAGCTGGCATCAGTCAAGATAACGTCAAACTTTTTACAGTCTTTTTTGACACGCCATGACTGTTAAATTACAAAAGGCATTAATTTTGAATTATTTATGACTCTTATCGGTAATTATCGAACGGATTTGAACATTGAAGGTCGCTCATGTTCATGCTCAATGATACTGAAGGGCTAATGATTGCTCAGGTATAATTTTGTGAAACTCATATTCAATTGATGCATATCAGAAAATTTGGAAACAAATTATTTTCGAATGTAACTTGTAATAAAAGTTACTGAATTTAAAAATCGTATTAGAAGATCTTTTTAACTCGCGAATAAGGTAGGGCTCCAAACTGTTGCTGGAAGTAAGTATCATGAATAGAGATATTTGCCTTTGAGTGCTTTTATGCTCGATCTCACATTTCACAATCAGAATAAAACTCATAAACCCCATTATTATAACTAAACATAATCTAAGAATAGCTTTCGTTTAAGTTTATTGTAACTGAAACGCAATAAAGCTCCTTAAGTTCATTGTTTAAAAATAGAACAGCTTTCAAGCTCTACTATGCCCTGAAACTTATTCTAAAGAAAAACAAAGACTGAAGTACTAAAACAAAATAAAGATAAAACTAAAGCCACTTCATCCTTCCATGATCCGGTTGCGAGCACATAGTTCTGTTCAGGAGTCAAAATATTCGTGTAATTCGATACTGATAGATGTCTTCCGACATCGTTCTGGTGTAAGTGCTGTAAGTTCAACTTTGAAAAGGTTTCGTTTGTGAACAATGGTTTTAAGTGTCACAAAGGGCGCGAATACTAAACGAATGGAGGCTTCACGGCTTCGGCAAGCGTGGGGCGGGCGGGGGCGAGCGGCGAGAGGGACGCGCGCCGCCCAACGGGGATACCAGCGTAACGATTTTGGAACAGTTTGTGGGTAAATCTTTTTTTCTGGGGAAAGGTCACCTTGATTATTTGAGATTTGTTTTCTATATTTCGAGCATCCTGAAAGTATCAAGGTGGTATAACTATTTTGTTTGTGTTTGGTTCTAATGATTGATTTTAACATTGAAGTCACTTCATACCTACACAACAGGCTTATTTGGACTTCGCTCGTTGATAAGAACTTATCACTAATGCAAAAATCAAGTAGTCTTTTAAACAAATGACTCCAAGCACACAATAATCTTATAGAACAATTCTAGATAAAAGAACCAGTCGCAATCAACTTGACAGGCGTGTGCCAGCCGATGCTGAACCAACGATAAATTTAACCATGATAAATCTCTTTTAAAGTTACTTTTATTTTCACCCAAAAAACCGCGCAGGAAAGGTATAATTTGTAAAATATGAATAGTGTTGCATGTGGCAACACAGCGCTATAGGGCAGACTCGAGCGCGCGACAGCGGCGGGCGAACGCCGCGCCAGCCTCCGCGAGACGCGCCAACACAAAACAACTGAACAGTGATATCTTCAGTGAAAAAATGCTAGTTCATTAGTAGTGAGGAGCCGAGCCTGCCTGTTGCACGACGCGACCCGTTCTCACACACTAAGGCCGCGCCATTTTGGGGACCGCGGATTTTTTCGAGAGTAAGTACTTACCTTCATTTTCTTTTGTTATGGTTAAAAGTTCCGTTAAGTAGGTAGCAGTTTCAGGAGTTTTGTCTTCTGGAAATGGCAGTTCGCTTTGTATTTTACGGAAAGAAAATGTTTTACACAGTTCAATGATTTTTCAAATTAACGTCGGCGTCCGTCGCTTGGCGCCCATTGCCAAATGATTTGCAACTTGCCCGAGTTCCGATTGGATAAATACTAAAACGATGATTAAAACCTATTAAAATAAAAAATAAGGGAAACGTTTGTGTGTGCGTGTGTATGTGTGTGAGAAGAAAAAGTAAAACAGAAAAAAAAGTAAAAGTAAGAAAAGAATGTCTTAGGTTTTTCTTGCTAATAATGTTATTTAGCTTCTATTACGACTGAGAAAATGCCTCTTTTATGACTCAAAAATATAAAATCTATATGCAATGAGTCTGAGAGAGAGCGACTGAAAAAGCTCTTTGTCTCCGCAACTCTCAGGTCCTCCATTCACTAAAATTATTACTTGAAGTCTCGAAGAATCTACGCTTGAATGGGTCGGAAATTGAGGAGTTTATTGGATAAACAGTAAATAATGTCGGCATTAGGAAGTGGTCTGCTATGAAAGTTACCAACAGTTTCCGACGGCGGCCGCCAGGCTGGCTGTGTGTGACACATTAGCTTCCTGTGACGGGAATTTGCGAAACAGCACATTTTGCAAAGAGGAGTTATTTGTCTTGTTTAAACGAGGTACTTGGATAAAGATTTTGGCCGAGATTCTTTGAAGAAATGTGCTGGATTAACCAAGGATTTAAAAATAAAGAGTGTTTAAAAGATTAATCTTCTCATCAAATTTTCGAAATAATATTAAAAAAAAAAGAATATTGACTGACTTATCCCCCAAAACGTAATTCGACTTGTTCGGCTTCCCATCCAAGAATACGACAACATTTTTATTGCTTTCAAATGCAGCTTTACCTTAATGCAATCGACTTATGTACGATCCACGTCACTGAAGCCGAGACCGTTGTCTGATTTCATCTCGTTAAAACTTTATAATGCCGCACACATAGCCAGTAAAATAAACCGGCAAGAAAAGGAAATGCGGCTGCAAAAGGGATAATTTATTCAAAGGGAACGTCACGCCATAATGTGGCAGGAGGGAAGCAGGTATTCCCTGTTTTGTGGACCGAACATTTACGATCTATTGAACATACAGACGGACTAATGATCGTGTATGATGGGTGAGGTGGGTATCTACTTTCTCAATTAGACCTTTTTGGTAGTAATTCGACGTGAGCGCTTTTGGTGCGGTTGCTAGGAAACGTTTCATAAAAGTTGTTAATTAAAGTACGTGTGTTATAGACGGTTCAATTTGAGAGTAGGTACATGTATAAAGTAAGGAAAAGTTTAGTTAGGTACATGATTGCGATGAAACCATAAAAATGTTCTTATCTTTGTAATATATGCTTCCAAGATCTTTGTCTAAATATAAACGAAGATCTCAGAAGATTTCATTCAGTAGTCGCGTCATATTTTTGGAATAGATTTGTCGGCTTGTGTCAAGATTAAGTATTTTATTTCCGAAAATACTTATATTGAAATATTGTAGACAGTATAGTGTTGTGTATTTTGGAGCAAATTGACTGATATAATTTCCCTAGTAGATTGAGTTACCGGATTCTCAGATACGGGATACAGATAATTATTTCTATATAAGCCCCATATCTGAGAATTCGGTAGCTCGGTATTCGAAAATTCGATTATTTGAATCAAAACTCCGGATTATAATGGTATTCTATTATTAATCTATTGGAAAACTACAGTATCTTACAAAAAACTGCACAGTAAATGTAAATATTGCCAGCTTATAAAATAAACCGATTCTCAAATTGAATAAAACTCGTTTATTTCGAATTAAAAGTCGGATTTATTGGTTTATCAAATAAATACCATTCTGCGGTTTGTTATAGCGAACCGGACGTAGTATTCATGAATGTATTTAAATTGTATTTACAAGAACTGAGCAAAGTGAATTATTAATAAATGCAAACAATGTTGATTTAGTTAGGAGCGGTAATATTAAATATCGCGGTTGCCAGCATGAAAAACTAAAATCCAAATGCAGTATGAATTTATATCATGATAATTTATTATGAGCTCTTGCGGTTCGGGTTTTTTTTTTAACCTTTTTCATCGTTAACGCTCTGTTGAGATTTTAATTAATGATATTTAACTTTGAACTGCCTCGTTTAAGTTTACTGGCAAGTTGATTTTATTCGCGTTTAAAATATGACAAGATGTCATTTTCAGCGGAATTTTTTAAGTTACAGTTTATGGCATCTTGGTTAAAAATTGTCTATAGTCAGCGCATCTAGACTCACTATAAAATATTATTTGTAAATTTTGATTTACAAACCATGTTTAAGATTGGAGGATTGTTTATTATAAGATACTAGAGGTGGCCTCGACTATTTTGGCTTTCTGCTCTCCTTCTTCATATAAAGTTTAACTATGCCAAATCCAACACGCCTCTGTGTGTTAATTTATCTTTGAAAGAGGTACAGAGTTTTCTTTTATGTATGAGTCATGTGTGTATGCGTGTGTATGTGTTATGTTATAAAATGACATGTTAGCAGTTCTTATTTGCAGACATCGAATGATTGAGAGAGATATTATTATTGAATATATATTCTATTGTGAACAGTGAAAGTTTTCTTCCCATACGGATAAAGCACGTGTATAAATCCTAACTCTTGCTCAAGGCGGGTAGGCAATTTCAAACTTATATGAATTATAAGTCCGGGTCTCGAGCCTCCCTATGTTTTCTTTCACCGATATCAGTGATGTCTAAGATAAACTTGTATAGTACATATATATGAATATATACATATATGATATACATTTAAATGAATTGAAAAAGAAGAAATATGTTTTGTAATGAGGAAGAAGACATGCAGCGCCGATCCTTAATAAATTGGAATAAGGGCAGGTGACAGAGAGAATATTTTATTTGTAATATATATTATTTCATACATAATATATATTATAAATAAAATATTCTCTAACATTCCAATTGAGGAATCACACGGATAGAGGACACTCGAAAATGGGCTTTAATTTCTCGTAAAGGTAAATAAATACAGGGTGTATTTTGAAGTAATGTGTAAATACAACGTTCACATATACCTAGATATGTCCAATATGACAATTTAATGACAGCCTTTACTGAGAAGGTACATACGGAACTGTCGTCATGTCGTTAGGGTCCAGTTTTAATAACTAGTTTTCGGTTTTGCGTGTATTTGTATACGTGAATACACGAAGTACTTTTTAGTAGATATAGTGTTGAGTGCTCATACGTCTAATATACTAGTGTGAATTATTTATCACTATCATCAGCCATTCCAGCTGCTAAACAGGAGGCATCGTCACGATCTGTCAGTGTTACTGACTATTGTCCCCTTTGTACAACATTACATCTGAACCCCATTGAAGTATACAAGTATGCTGTGTATGTTCTTCAGTATCTTCCCTTAAAGTATGATGAAATTAAATTTATGCAAACATTCATACATAAACATACGCCTTTTTCTCATGGGGGTAGGTAGAAACTACAGAACGCCACCTGCTAAGATCCTTTCATACTTTCATACATCTGGTCATACTCGCACGCCGGTTGGAGGTACTACGCACCTGAACTTTTTGAACAACATCACCATTAAGGTCAGTATATGTCCTTCTAGGGCGTCCCCTCCCGGCGTTTCCGCTTGCAGATGCAAGCCTTATATGTTATATACTTATGAATCTATATAATATTATTAGATTTTTTATATAAATCTACGTTTTCCTTTTTGAATAATTGTCACGTCGGAGTGTGGTTGCAGCTGCTAGCACACTAAACTCAAGTTGACAACTAAACTCAAACAAAAGCCTGCTTATTTGAATATCAAGTCAATCAAGTCTCAAGGTAAAGGGCATGCATACATGTCACAAATGATCGTAACCCATCCATGACCTGACCTCGGCAAACGTTGCTGAATGCATCGTACGGCTATTATTACAAGTACTTACCTACGAGTTTGATGATAATACCAATGAATATGAACAACTTTTACTGAACTGGGAGAAAAAAGCACCTGTGTCCCATAACTCTCATTGCGTTATACATTTTCATGAATAGTATCAACCTTTCAAATGTAAAACGTTCGGGGTTGAAACACTAGGGCTATAGGGTCAGAGTGCCCTTCTAGTTTTTCATAGACATCGCCAAGTGGTTGGTAGACTCTTCACTTGTCCAGAGGGCTGGTCTTTTTTGACCAGAGCATTGCCACTCAATGTGAATTTGTATCAGTGCTGCCAGTCTTTTGGGTGCTTTTCCATTGACAGTGATGCGGATGCTTGAATTATTTGATGCTCTATCATGCCTTCCTTCCTTTTTTCATTCATTACTTTTACTACTATAAGTCTATTAGCTCTTAAAGGTGTAATTTAAACTAAGAAATGATATGCTAAACCTTTTTATGGTCCCCCTTCATACAATGGTGTAGTGCTCTATATATTATTCAAAATAGACCCTCCTGCGGTTATAAATCACATTTAAATGATAGTATATCTCCATGAATATTTGAAACGGTTTCTCCGCGTAAGCCTTAGAGAATGCTCCTTAATGCGATGTGTAACTAAATCGAATGTTGATTAAAGGCTAAGGTAATGTCTAGAGTGAAGTACATGGGTTTATAGTCTGAGGTAGAGTGTGATATTGTATTTACAGACATTAGAACTCTAACCGCCGCACTCGTAGTAGACCATTAACTAATGATTACTTGCGAGTGGTCAGTGAATCTTGCCACACTATCTGCTACGGAGTCAGTTGTCATTGTGACAGTTCAGTTACCTGTCAATGTCATTACGAAGTTCATTAATATTTATGTGTTAACAACTGTGTGCGGATTGACTAACTCTATCAAATTTCAATTCACTCTATTCAGTTAACCCAATTATTTTAAAGGTCAGGGCCTTTAAACTAAGAATAGAAACTTAAGTGATACCTAATCAAAAGGCTATTTTAGCCGTAACACAGCACCTTACTATCTTGAGTAGCTGTCTACCAGCTAATTGGTAGTAGAGAACATTGTTGTTTTACTGAATAATGTTAACTGTGTACGTGAGTAATATGCGGTCCAACCGCCCGTGAAATAGGTAATTTCCCGCGGCCATTAAGGGTAAGAGTACCAGCGTACCTTTCAGCAACACGTCCGAACATAAAAAGTCATTTTTTTTTTAACGAAAGCGATTGTGTTGTCTCGGTGCAGTAAAACTCGTTATGGCTCCGCTGAATTTTTATTGGATCACGTTTATCTGCAGCAATCCGTGTGTCATTTAATTTTGAATGAGTATATGAGGATGCAGGGAAATATGCATCGAGCAAAAGTATTATAAATTAAAACAATGAATGCTGAACATGAAATTATTACGCTTTTGAGTGAAATTTCGTATCCCTGTTTGTTTTCGAAATTAAGTAATCCTCGTACGTGACTGCTTCGTTGATCTGCTGTCGCAAGCACTACTGATGAGCTTACTGAGCTTACTTGAATTGAATTGTAACTATAAATATAAGTTAATCATGTCTAAGTGTAAACCAAAATGTCTGCATGTCACGGTATTATTACTAAGTGATATGGAGCTGTATAATTATTTATAGTAAGAACAAAATCTTACCATCGCTTTTGGCAAGGCAGTAGCAGTCCATGGTCTCGATTAGACTCCCTATTACAGGGACATTGACATAACTGGTTTAAAGTGGCTGTACTGTACAGCCTACAGTAAATTTAGCATAAAATTGTGACGGGCGTAAAAGCGTAATGCTACGTTTACTTAAGTGATCATAAGATAATGGTCCGCTTAAGTTAATAGCAGTTTGTCGGTGCAGATTTTATTTTATTATTATTTATTTATTCTTCGAAAAAATTGATCCATATTAAACATTCGTTACATTGTGAGATGATATAAATAGGTTTGAGTGAAGTATATCTGTACCACCATCTGTAATTAATTAGGAGAGTAAAATATAGTATAACTTACCAATAAACATTAAGAGCCCACTTCAAATTGGTATTTTTCAATGGAAGCCAAAATAAATATATAGCCAAAATACTTCCTGATTAACAAGGCATATTACTCTTTTTAAGAATTCCTTGAAGTAAATAAATGAATTTATATTAAACTGATTGTCATACTTACTTAATTTAATGGAATATAAATGATAAGAAGAGAAAAGAAAATACGATAATAGAATATAAAATGTGTGAATAATTAAAATTAATTTAATAACATGTTACTGTATAATTATAATATTGAGTGTGTTTAATTATGTTTTTCTATATTTTTACCCATGAAAATTAATAAAATCCAAAATAACCCAGGCAACTAAGTTCTAAGAACCAACCTAATGTAAACATCTATAAGAATCTGTACACTTAGTTGGCAATAAATCAATTTAATTTTAGTGCAGACCCCAAACTGATGGATTTTCCCAATTGAACATGAACCTTATTCTTTTGCAATAAAGTTGAAAACCCATCAAAGTAATTTGACACATTAAGGTAGCCTGATATGCTGGCCTCTGTACAAGAACGATACTCAAACATTAACTGTTCAGTCATTGCACAAATCAAATTCTCATATTGCCAGAATCACGAAATTACTAAAAGGCAACTACCAATCATGTGGATTTAGACTCAATGAAATCCAAAGACAAGATAAAAAGAAAGACTAATTACGAATCAGTTCAGGATAGCTGAGTAAATTACTGACCTTTGTCTCTATTAAGTATTCCGGTCAGTTTTGTCTGCTACCTTCAGTAAATTAGCAATTTTCTGACTCTGATATCTCAGTTAATCAAGCATTGAATAAATAATTTTTACGCCCCTGCGGACGTAACTTGGGATTGCATGACCATGAATCTTAAAGTGGCTTTTGTTTCAACAAATGAGTAAATAAATACGAGTAGTGTAAATGTCCTATGAAGATGTAATGCATACATTCTATTTCAATAACATTTATTTATGAAACCGAAAATGAAGCAAATAATAGGTTGACGACCGATGTGGCGCGGTGGGCGAAGGTCCGCCTGCAACGCAGGAGTTTGCGGGTTCGATTCCCGCCCTGGAACAAATGTTTGTACGATCTACAAATATTTGTTTCGGGTGTTCTGGGTATTTACTATGTATAATAAAAAAACATCTATCTATGTAATGTATTGTATTAAGTATATCAGTCATCTAGTACCCATAACACAAGCTCTGCTTAGCTTGGGGCTAGATGATGCTGTGTGGATAGTCCAGCAATGTTTATTTATTATTATTATTTATTTAATTTATAATAGATGGAAAAATAGTCCCCCTCACTCACACAACCTTTCGGACCCCTGATTTGTGAGAGATGGCTCAGAGTAAAACATTTTGATGTTCTCAGGAAATATTATTTATTTTAACTTAGTCTTGCATCCGATCGCCACCTTCCGTTTTCCTTTTAGACATTCTCTCTTTCATATATTCGTAGTTTTCACTCACACCGACGTACCTTACTAGGTACGTAGGTGTGAGTGAAAAGGATGAATGAAACATTACTATGTTTGCCACAAAAATATGTATGCTTGTAGTTCCCGCACCATGCGATCGAATTGCGGAACATTTTTTTTTTTGAACATTCATTTTTAGAATAAAAACGTAGGAAATACTTAGTGTATCCAAAAATAGAAAGAATTTTATTGACTGCACTGCTCTTCAATTTTAACTCTAGAAGTCTTTACATTTTTTTTTTTAATTTTAATTTGAAAATGCATTGAAATAATAATTGAAGTAACTTTGTGATGATTGTATTTAGGAAACATTATTAAAAAAAAAATGCCTTATTGAAAACCTACATAAGTACCATGCAGGTACGTGTGCAATTTAAATTGAACACATTGTTCTTGCTTTTCTCAAGTAAAATCACGATTCCTATTTTGATTTGTACTCACTTTGAGATGCAGAAACTCAGCCTTATTTTGTTTAGACTTACACAGAAAAGGTTCTATAAAATTTCATGATATAACAGGTTAGGGATATTATCGTTTCAGTATGCTAATATTTCTAAGTAGGTACTTAGGGAGTGAGGGAGTACCCAAATGCGTGTTTAATGACTCAGGCTAGATTTATGGAGAGTAGAATTTTGTGTTATTACTAGGTTCAGTTTGTACACTATACTAATGTTTACTACATTATACTAATGAGAAAGCGCCAAGCTTACTACTGTGTTTAAGGATAGAGATATTTTATTCATGTGTACGTAGAAATTCTTTCAGAGGCGTAGCATTGAGCGCAAAATCAAATAGCAATTTACGGCTGTATTGACAATTTGGCTTAACAGCCGCCTCTGTCTCTACATAACTAGTATTTCAGCAGTATTTCGGTATTGTTTATTATTTTATTTATTCGTAGATCCAAGCAACACGTACAATACGAACGCTAAAAGGAATAATTGCGATCATACGATGTGATACGTCCATTCTATATATGTAGCAGAAAATCTATTTATTTATGCAAAGTGAGCATGAATCGTACGTTCTTATTTTTTTTGGAAAAAAGCTTACAGTCGGCAAATATCCGCTGAGACGTTAATAAAACCTTTAACAGGTGGGAGGGGAAACCGGGAAATATCGTGAGAGGACAACTTGGAACAATGTCTGGCTTACCTTTCTATATTTGTATAATCTATGGTTTGGCTTTAATTGCTTTTTGCTTTATATCTTTCTTTCTTAGAAATTCCCAAAACAATAATAGGGACATTTTTAATTTTATTACTTAATTAAAGCCTGAATCTTATCCTGTTTACTTGGTTTCCTCTTACCGAAGTTACAAAAAAAAAAGCGAAGTATTATTTTCGACCAGTGTTTTTGTTACAAAATCTGGGTACAAAATGAGGTTGGGACTTTAGAAGCGTCAAAAAATATCGATATTTTAAAATGAATTTATATCGTAATCGCTTTCAAAAAGGTCATTTGCCTAGCTTTTTAACAACTATGTTGGGGTCGGTTGCCAGTCTAACCGGATGCAGCTAAATACCGGTATTTTATATAGAGCGACTAAAAACGTATATTTATATCGAAAATAATATCCCACTAAAAACATTTTCATGGAAAATGTTGCCAAGACGAGACGATGGGGCTCGCATTGTCTCAAAGTTATCAGATCTAATGTAGAGCCAAGCTTCTTACTCTACACGCTCTAACTCTACAAGCTCTTACTTCTCAAGCTATCATTATTACAAGAACTAATGTACCTATAGCAGAAAATTAATGAGCAGTGTATTATAATAGTCAAAATATTGATCGAAAAACCTAGAGGGTTTTTTGAAGGAGAACTCTGAGTCTTAGGAGCCATGGCGATATTTTTTCGATTTTAAATGTAGTTTTTGATTCAATTTCGATACTTTTTACGATAGATATCGATATTTTTTAGCATGCGAATTGCGATGTATCAGAAATGATATATTTACACCTCTCGAAAAAATATCGACATTTTTTCGACAAACCTAAAATGATGGATTGAATTTGTAGAGGAAAAATTACAAATCCAACAAAAATACCCAATTTGTAACGTTTCTATTTCGATGTGACAAATTATAGGGTTTTGATCGATGAGAACAATAATTGGTTTACAAGAACAAAACAATGCAATAAACATGCAATAAAGGAACCTTTGTCCAAACTAGTTAAATAACTTTGCAGAATTATTTATCCACCAAGGTTTTTACAACAAAAGATAACCGCGTAGTTTGGGATTAATTAATTTAATGTTATCATTTTGTTGTGTCCGAACTCGCCATATTATTGTAATTTATATCTGTTATTTTGTTTTGTGTACGATATTTATTGTTCTCGGATACCTGTATTATTTAAAGCCGAGGATCATGGTTATGTTTCATTACAGGTTTAAGCTTTCCATGAATAAGTATACATTATGAAATCCTATGAAGACTATTTTTGTTACAAGTGACGCTTTAGTCTTTAGTTAAATATAAAAAAAAGTGTATAATGGAGCAATTTTGAATGCACATTCTTCAAACATGGCTGATCTAACAATGATCTTGTTGAAACATTTTAATCTATAAAGTACACATACGTTTATATTAATAATGAAGATTCTTGAATCTTTAAATTTTGCATTCCAAAAGAAAATTATACCTACTACTTTATCAATGGTAAACCGTGAACCTTGTTTCCTTGAGAGCCATCTCTTTTCGTCAGCCAACGTTTTCTTCTTGTTTCTATCATTCTTATCACTTTTTCCGTGACATAAGATATTTCACGGCACTATCTATGTATTTGAGTGTATGAATCTAGACGATGTTACAATATCTTACTGTAACGCTCTTCTCATTTCGTCACAAGAGCGATATCTAAACAACTTCTATATCTGTTGAAACTGTTCATTAATCATGAACTTACAACCTGGGGGATACTAAATCGTGTAACTTACTCAAGTTACAATCCCCATGTCAATGCTCCATGCGTATTAGTACGTTTACCAAGTTCCAGCACTGTCACTTGTTATCGACTTAAGATTACAACTTCTCCCGCTAAAACTTCCTAGTTAAGACCCAAGGGACATAACTTTGGCGCAACTTTATAAAAACTCGGGTTATTCACTTCTGGTGTGGCTGCAGTTGAAACAACATTAAAGCTTGGAACAGCTACAACTTCTGAAGATGCGTTCAGGGATTAGGGAGCAATTTTGAAAAGTGAACGAAACTTGTTACTTGATTTAAATCACAATAAATATTACGTAACACGAAACTGTTGGTAGGGGGATTTCTATTTTTATTTTATTTTATTAAAAACGTAGCCCCACACTAGGAATTTCTCCTGTGTCGTGGGTGCGCTTACAAACATTTAAAGTCACATACACACACAGCCAGACCCGGAACAACTTCCTGTAGGCCATACAAATATTTGTTCCGTGCGGGAATCGAACCCACGACACACGACTCAGCAGTCGATCGCTCAGCCGCTGTGCCAACCGTGCCGTCAAAAATCGGTGTACTATTCCCCGAATAGTACACCGATATTTCGCCAGTTAAAGTCCCATATATATGATAAGGGTCACACCTATTGCCACGAACCGGGCAAAAATCTAGACTCCAGGCTGTTACTGAGTAATTCCAGATGTAAAAACCCAATAACACTGACCCCGACCCGGGAATCGTATCCAAGACCTCATGCATAGCAGGAGCACTAGCTACCACTCATCGAGGCAGTTTGTGAACATAAATTCCGTTACAAGATATTTTGATGCCTCCATTTTAAGCAAACGAGAGAGACTCATTCACGTAAAAAATTGAAAATGCTCTCCCTTGTTGCCACACGTACGTGTCGGTTAAACATTTTTAATTAACCTGTAGCTTTGAGCGAAAAATAACATAAAAAAATATAACATCATGCCTGTAATGCCTGAAGGGTTAAGCAGAGGTGTACTTATAATACACTCACATGTCGTCAGTTATGTTTAAGTCACATGTAATAGGGGCCGAGCCTATTGTCATCAATCAACTCTGGACTGCTTTAACATCTAGAATTTCTGACTCAAAAAATCTAGCTAGATCACCCCATTTACACTTTGTGTGACCTGTGAATCGAATTCAAGACCGAACGCTTAGTAGTAGCGTTTGCGGCCACTAACCAGAAGAGGAACCGAGAAATTTCATAAAATTAAACTTTTTGTTTTCCTCACATAGACCTAAGGGCGGGGAATATTTTCATCGTTATTCCTAAACCCGAAAGAGCCTACAGTACGCAAGCTAATATACATTTCATCTGTTTACATTTTCTCTGGAACCCTATCCAATTTTCGAAATATTTTTTCTTGGGTAAATGCGTGAGGCGCTTCGTTAGTAAAGAAAGAGGGTGAAGTAAAATAGCGCCAGTTAGCTCCATGGTCCAGTAGTTTGGGTTCCCTGTGGGCTTATAAACTAAGCTTGCGTTATCTTCGGCAGGGCCCGTCTAAATCCCTGTTTGGGGGAAACTCACCACCAAAGTTTATATTATCTGTAGTTTTATATTGGCGCTTGGATGTTGCATTACTTGGTTTATCGTCTAAACTAATAAATAATAGTCCAGACATATTAGGTTTTTACCTCGGAAGGAGAGATAATAAGCTAAAAACTTGTTAAAACCTTTATTATGGCGTTCGAAATGTTATTTCCCAAGTTACATATAATCACGTGTCCGCGTCTTAAGATATTCCTGGTAAATGGTCGCTTAAATAAGTTTTCTTCAAATATCTCGGTTTCTATGGGTCCAACAAGTTTTACATTTACTAAACAATTGTAGAGCATAAAATTTGCGACACATTTTTGGCTCAGACATTTTTTCATGCTGTATACATATGTAAGGCTTTTAGAGCGTTTTTATTAAATGCTCTGGTCTTCATCGCCTCAATTCTCTTTAAAACATTGCGTGTCTGTAAACTTTTGCCCTTTCAAGCACCCACCTGTAATAACTTTTATCTAACATAATCTGTTCAGTGACTATACATACAAATAAATTCACACCTTTTTGCCATGGGGGTAGGCAGAAACTACATAACAGTACAGTGGCCATATACGCTTAAAAACTACATCGCCTGCAACATAGGCTTTTTTAAAAACCTACATCAGGCTCTACCAATGGTGGAATATAACATTAGACCATAACATTGTTATTTTTTATATTTGTATATATTCAGTTTTATATTATAATTGTGTATAAGTAAATATTTATTTTTATTTTTAAGTAAACCATAATTGTAAAGAGAGAATAAGTGAATTAATTGAATTGAAAAAAAAATCAAAAGCCTTAATTTTTTAATGGCTAACACATTTCTTAGCCTTTTAAAATGTCACCTTCCCAATTTTGGCAATTCACTATCCATTCTCAAAAGAAAATTCGACAGCACCGCCATAACTTACTTAGAGGAATTAAAAAATCCTCTCAACGGCTTTTACTTTTTGCCTAATTTTTCACTTTTCCCAAGTCACACACTTCAGATGGTCCTAAAGGCTCTGTGATCTATTAACTTTGGTAATTTAGCGAAGTTCGACCTTCGTGATCAGAAAAATAGGTAGGTAGGCACTTCATGTAATTGATTCGTGAATTCGATTATAATAAATTGTTTTAACAGTCTTCTTTAGCTTGAGAGTTTTGGCTATAAGGAAAGGGTGCTTTTGAATATAGTAGATAAAAAAAATATCCATGCACCTTATTTTGACTGTATTTACTTTTAGGTACTTACATAAATACGAGATCATCTTTATAAATTTTGCTGTTCTTACGAAAAAACCTTAACATCTTCAGTCCACGTCGTAGATATACCGCCATAAGATTTTGATGGAAGGCTATAAATAGAACAACGATATAAAAATAACACTAAATCCACGGGTTTTACCGCGTTGTATTCCCGATACAGTACGTGGTATTTATGATACTATTCGCGGTATTCACACCCGCTTTCACATTTTTTGGACGATAGACATTCCACGTTTTAAGCACGGTATTGTTGAAAACCTTTTTTAACAAAAATGAAAACCGTTCTCCTAAAAACTCTATATATACGGAACTCGGTGGCTTTGGTTGTTTTTCAATTCATATTTTTTTGGCCACCATCGTCCGAAATTCAAGTTATTTTTCACTTTTGATTTTTTTCAAGCTTTTGAGATGTCCTACAGCAAATCTGCAATGGCTAGTGTTTTGGATGTTATTATAATTATATTATACCAGATTAATTTCTTATTATTGAAGGTAACTCAAAAACAAACCACTGAAACTTGATCAAATTTATTTGAAGCCTCCCCCGAAGTCTTTTTGAATAAAAAAGAAATCGTTAATTTCGGTTGAGAAATGATATAGGATTACTTACATAAAAAGAAACGTTGGGGCGAAATGAAAACCACCTTTTTTAAGTCGGTTAAAAATGTGTCAATATGATCGGTCGTTGTTAAAAATGTTAATGGCCATGCTTCCGTTATGTGGTTGTAGAAATAATGAAATGTGTACATTCGAGAAAATTTGAAAATTGTCTTGAAAATTAGGGTAATCGCCATATAAAAGCAAGTTCCAATACCATAAATTGATGGGGTCAGACTTGTGAATATTTGAGTTAATGACAAAAACCCCTTGCCCCATCAAAGGAACTTACCATATTTTATTATTCCCGTTCGAATATTGCTCCGAGGTGAATTAATATGCGAATTTCATGTACAGCACACAATTTCAAGCAATAACTTAAATACGCTCCAACCGAAATACCAAAACTGCGACGTAATAAGTACATCGATTCAGAATTTCCTTTGAAAACTTTTCCACGTAAATAGTATCAAAAAGCCTAATTTCACTTTAAAACTTATATACGACCTCAAAAGTCTGAACACCACGTCTAGTAAGCTTTCGTATAAAAGACCTGGATTGGATTAAAGCATTAAGCTGTTCATATTCATTTTCGGCCTGGGAAAAGCTTCACGAATTATTAACTTTACGAAATAAGTTACGTTGGGCTTCGCTATCAATTTTGATATTGTTCCTTTGAAAACTTTTCTGAATGTTTATTTAATTTTGAATAACAATCGGAGAACATTAATGTTTACTTAGATTAGACAAACACAATGTGGGCCATGATACAGTAACATTGATCTACAATGTACATATGTGTTTTATTAGCTTTCAGTTTTAAAATAATAATATGGGGAACACAAAGGGTATAGGCATCAAATGATTCGTCATCGTCGCTGTTGGGAAAAGTGCCCAAAGGGCTGTTTTTTTTATTTTTATTGCTTATATAAATAACTTGCATTTCTATTACCGAAAATGAATGTTTCATGTCGAACCCTCTGAATTACTGAGGTACCCAAGACACAAACTTGACAGGTTCTGGGCTAATGTCAATTTTTGTAATATTGTTTTGGTGATAAATTTTTCATTTCATTCCCAATTCTAATGGTAATACAAATTATTTGGCCACAATAAAGGCCATCTCCCTGTTCACGTGAAGAGAAAGCCCCATCAACATAAATCTAGATGGGTACTCGGACCCCAATATCCAGGCAAAGTTGAGTAGACAGTTTAGTCGATAAAGATTCAATCGTAACAAAAAGAGCTCTGACTTATCCACACAAAGATATCTTGTGAAGATAAAACTATATTCCATGGAGACATTTCTGTACTATAAAATACTGATCTTTGTTCGAGAAATCGTAGCATCGTGTCCCTATACAGTGCCGTCTCTCAGCGTTACGTACGTTCGTTCGTAGCTTTGTTTTTATATTCGGAGCTGTAATAGAATCTCAGGGAGACCATTTCATTTTTACGGGTCTTTTACGGACTTTATAGGATTAAAATGTCTCTTCGATGTAACATGGGACTTAGCTGTTTCGATTCGTTGTACGCTGTAAAAGTTACTTTATTTCAATGATTATTGTTTGGCGTAGTCGTAAATATTATTTTTGTATTGTTTGTTAAGTTTTAACTCCGTCTGTGATTATCCAGCCATTTCGATAAACAATACCAACTGCTAGACCAAGAACAATATTTTACTTGGAACAGGCCAGCACATCAAGCTACCCCAATCCTTCAAATTTCTTTGAAAGTTTTTCAACCTTATTACAAAACAACAAATAAAGTTCAGGTTCAATTGGGAAAATTTGACAGTTTGGGATAGTATGATTTGCTGGCATTTGTACCTAATATAGATGCTTTCTATGTGAACACAGTATAAAAAGTACTGGTGGTCCTACAGTGGTAGAAATTTGACCGTTTTGGCGTTCTGCACCCCCTCTCTTTACACACTTTAACGATGCCAAATCTTACCCATCTACGTGCGTGCAAAATGCCTAAAAAGGAGTTCAAAGTTTTCTCCGCCATGTATTAAGATATAGATACTTCTCTCTAAGCAAAGTTTCAGAATATGTAAGTACTGGACAAAGTTAGAATGTACGTCTGGAGTCATTTGCGAACTGTTCATAACTTGTTGATATGATTCATCTGCAACCAATAATCAAGCAAAATATGAAATTTGATTGTGAATTTTACTTTGTGTAGGTGTATAACATAACACTACGCCTGTTAAACTCAGGGTTAGATAGAGATGTACGTAAGACTGTACGAGTAACTTAAGAAATATGGGTTTACTTAAGTTATGGTTAACACGTTGAACGCCAAATGACCGACAAACAATACATTTTCTATTGTGTCTCGTTGTTTGGCAGTTAAGCTGTTAAGTCTCATGTAATAAGGGGCGACTCTATTGTCATCAATACAGACTCCGGGCTACTACTGAGATATTCTTAAAGGAAAAACACTTTTCCTGTCTGAAGAATCGAAGCCTAGACCGAAACACAATTGTCAATATGCTAGGTGCATAGTTCAATATAAAGTTAAGTATTCTTCTACCTGTAACTTCCACCTAAAGGTCTACTTCGAGATAAAACTAAAGCTTCGAAAAGTGGTTTGCTTCAAAGGAATTTGATGTCAGAGAATGGACCGAAATAAGGTCGACCTATTTCTCACAGTAGGCTGATACCGAAATATTATGCAAAGCATCCGGTACATAAAAGATTGACGGAATACCCGTTCGTATCTTTTGTTGGTAAATTTATTTCTTTCGCTTTTATTTCGTGGATTTATTACGGTACAACATACTACTGCTTTACATATACTTGTAAAATCGAATTTGTAATAATAGTGTATAATTTTTTCGTCAAATGTCGTAATTACCCAGTTGTGAGATCCTTGGCTCATTCGCGAGGTTGTGGGTTCAAATCCGTGCAAGTACCAGTTTGACTTTTTTATCAATTTACTTTCTAACTTTATCTTGGATATTACTGACATTAGTGAAGGGAAATTTGTACTGAGAATGAGTATAAGTTTGAATTCGTCAAACCGCCTTGAGCATGCATGATGATCAATGCTCGTACCTCACCCTTTCTGTATGAGAAGAGGCCTTTGCCCGGCAGTAGACAGTAACTGGCTGGTATTATTTAGAGTATAGTAGCTACAAGAAAAGAATTTGTTCACGATATGTGTTACTTAGTTTTGTTTAAGTACAGGAAATTAGCACAGGAATACACTTAAATAGTACTAACAATAATAATAACTGTGTTTTTGTTGTGCTTGATATATGAACGTAAATGAATCAAAAGGAGTATTTTAGCATCGTAGTAGGTGGCGTTCTATAGTTTCTGCCTTCCCCCTATGAGAATAAGGCGTGAGTTTACGTATGTATGTTGATGAGTTTATGTATGTTTTGTTTATCAAGGTAAAATAACTTTTAACCTAGATCAAACTCAATTATGTTTATTACCCATTAATATAACCTTAAAAAGTTAGGCTTGGTTGATTTACGACCACAAAATACCACGTTTTGTTCATAATGATGTGTTCAAGCTTACGTACTTCGGGGAGCACCTAAGCACGTTAAGCCCATCCCTGAAGATGACGTCAATCTTAGAGATTGGTTGTTAGGGGTGTCCTAATCTTCGATAGACATAGACAACCGGCTAGCTGGGAAATCCCTTAAGCTCCAATCACGGCGTGCTAATTGAATCGTTGTGTTAACAAGGATCTAAGGAGCAACTAATGTGATAGTGCATGTAAGTACCCGCTGTCGTGATGGCTTAGTGGCTATGTCCTCCTCTCTCGTGCAGAAGGTTGTGGGTTTAAATACAGGCAAGGACCAATCAGATTTTTTTAATTCATGTGCACTTTCTAAGTTTAACTTAGACATCACTGACATCGGCGTAAGAAAATAAGTCTGAAATCAACAACCGAGCTTGAGCAGGTTAGGTGATTAATGCTCATGTCTTCTCTGCACGAGAATAGGCCTTTTTCTGCAGTGGGACAGTAATAGGCTGGTGGTATTTGTATTATAAATGAAGTACTTGAATTGGTCGTCTTTGTTAAGGCTCTTGGTGGCAGTTACGACACGATAATGCGACTCGTTTATGCGACTATATCCGTACAACAATTTATAGAAACGTATGTACACGGAAGCCTGCCTTTATTGACAAAAGCCGATGGTGATAGCACAAGTGAACTGGGCAACGTTCTCAATTATCAATCTCACCTTGAGTGTTTGTGTGTGAGATCGACAAAGCATTGACGGTCGAGATGTGGCGCCATCATTAATTAATCGGCTAGACTAGATACAGACAGATATAAGTGTAGGAACTGGCTGAGGCGAGGAAGGCTACGTCTATTACATATTGCTGTGCCCTAGCAGTGTTCATGTATGAAACCGATATGTTTTTTGTAACAACTTGTAAACTACATGAATGCAATAAATGATGATGATTACCTTTTTAGAAACTATATTAGTTACCTGTTATTATTGATTTTGCGGTATGTAGCAGCCAAGTTGTATGATTCGCTGCATAGTCTGGTATAAACGCTAGCCATTTTACAAAAGGGAGCCGTTTTACAATACGGAGCAGGTTTGTGTAACGTTCAACTGGAATGTATTACGGCTGAATGAACGTCCGCCACATTGTACAGCTCGGCACAAGTGTGGCGGTCGCAGTTTTAACCTAACATAACCTATTTGGTCGGGGTGTCAAATCTAGTAACTTCGACCAATTTCGATGTTGTGCTCGTTGATGATAACAGTACTAGCCTAACCTTTTCTTTTACGTTAGGGTGTGGATTTGATGAAATCTGTTTTTATACTCCGATCACTTCAAGCGCTTCGGCTGAGCATTGATCCGCTGTAATACAATAATCTGGTTTTAAACGACTTCAAAAAAGGAGGATTTTCTAGATTCGATTGGATGTAGGTATGTTTTTTTTTTGGATGTATGTATGTGTAGGTTTTACATAAAAATCTTTTTTAAAATAGCTGGTTGCTATGTAAAGCGGTGAATTTTACAATTTGTCTTCGGTAGATATAATTATTAAACAGATGATGCAGAAAGGTGTAAATCTATTCACTTCTCAAGATGTAACATACGAAAACTTTAAAAAGATCTTTGAAAGAAAAATACTTTGTTAATAAGGATGTATGAAGTTTTTAGGCATGTAGGTAATTGATGTAGTGAAATAGTTAAAGAACTAAGCTTAGCATGATTATTTCACAGACGAACTGAACATTCTCATTTAACGTTTCTATTATTTAAAGAAAACTTCGAAGTGAAAAAGAAAAGAAGGCCTTTAAAAGTAATTAATAAATAACTACTTATAGTTAGTTCTGTATAAAAATAATCTGTACTTCTATCTACGCTTCTCATTGTAACCTTCTGCTCTTAAATGACAACGGAATGAACTTTAGCTCAGTGACTCGAAACATTATACTAAGTCCACATTTTTATTTCCTTCGCGAGCAGCCAGCGACACAGTGCAGAATTTAAAAGTAGCAGTTGTTTTAAAGATTGTACGTAGCAAGACATAAGATTACTTTGTGAATGTACTGCAAATGTGAGCCGAGTTATTTCGTATGGTATATTTAAAGAGTAGTGTATCTACAGAGTCGAGGAGAAATATGTCGGAAACTGTACGTAGTTGAGTTTTTGTCCTTTAAAGTTTTTAAATATATTTTCCGTTTGTTGGCCACCGTGCTTAAGTTGTAAGAGATATTTGTTGAGCTCCGTTTTGGTAACGTATGTACATATATTAGTTGGATTATCAAAATAATTAAAAAAATACCGGTTGTCTTTTCTAACAGTTGGTTGGTTTTTCATGAAGTCTAACTGCAACCACGAATTCTTAATAAAAAGGTAATGATTTGGGTTTCACTAAATTGATTTAATTCGAGTTATGGTTGTCAATTTCTTAAAGCTGCAAAGTGAATGCATTTGTTGGAACGTTTTGAGCTTTTAAATGAGAAATTAAACAATTTATCTAACTACAGTTCGTGGTGTTAATCGAATTGGCGTTTAAATCCTGTTTACTGTTTTTAATCCTATTTTTAAAGGCCGTTTTATTTTCGCGTAGGCAGAGTTATTTTAAAACGAACGTAAAATGAAATTAAGTTTGTCGTTGTGAGTCATATTGACTCTAGTGATGTTATTTAGTCACTAACGGGTGCCTGCTCGATTTTCCTGGGTATGTCACTCGATAACTTAATATAAAAGATATAAAACACAGGTGTCTTTACAATTATTTTGACGGTTTATTACCAATAGGTCGATATTATATTATATGGTATATTCGACGACACGGTTGGCGCAGTAGTTAAGCGATTGGCTATGGCGCTGCGTGTCGCGGGTTCGATCCCCGCACGGAACAAATATTTGTATTGCCTACAGATAGTTGTTCCGGGTCTGCTTGTTTGTGTATGTGAGTTTAAATGTTTGTAAACGTACCCACGATACAGGAGAAATTCCTAGTGTGGGGCAACGTTTTTTATAAAAAAAAAATAGGTAAGTATGTGTAAGTCAACACTTAGCTAATATGGTAGTGTGAATTATTTTCACGCGACTAAGTTAAGTTACAACTCAAGTAAATAGACTGCAGCCAATATTTTATAATTCCTGAGATAAATAAAATAAGCTCATTCGAAAGTAAAATATGACTGAGCCGCATCTCTATCTGACACTGTCAGACGGAACAAGTGACAAGGAACGAGTGACTACAACACATCATTTTCTTCTAACCGTTTCTTTCGATTTGCATGAAAGTATTATTTCTATTTTCCTGTATTGACTTAACCCTTTAACCGCCTAAGTTGGATTTACCCGACAAATATTTTCGTGTGCATTCCGCCTGAGTCGTATTTATCCACCATAAAACTTTTGTTTGTTCGATTTCATTTTTTCGTTCTACTTTAGGTAGATTCTACCCGAAAATAGCTCATATTTTCAGGCAAGACGAGAAATAATTAATAAATATAAATAAAAAATGCTGGACGATCCAAACAGCATCATCTAAACACAACCTAAGCAGAGCTTATTGTTATGGGTAATACGACAAAATGTCCTGACAAATTTTAAACAATCATATTAAAAGGTAGGGTTATGTTTGTAAAAATGGCATCTTAAAGTACTTACAGCATTAACTCCAGAAAACTTAACTCAGCTTAGCTCAGAATTCTTATTGAACAATGAACGCTCATTGTTCAATGAGATTCCAACACGATGTGCTAACACAAAGTGTCCAAGACAGCTGCTGATGCGCGCTAACTTAATCGACAGTAGCCATTGGACGAGGTATAATTTATTACCTCCGTAATCTCGAGATCATAAGAAGCAAATCAACATGCATTTAATTACTACCATACCCTTGGGGACCTATTCCCCTAACGTAAAGAAAATCTCCTTCTTTATTAACTTTGCACGACACTATACGTGTAGGGACGCAATACATTTTTAATTAAGAAAAATACTAAACTTTAATATCATTTTAAATAAAGAAAATTCTCATTCCTTTGTCCGAGAGTACGTGGCTAAGCTTCGCAGGAATATAGCAAAGGTCGTGCAAAGTCAACGAGTTGCTTCATTTAACATTTACGAGTTATATTGTAACTTTATATTGGAGGCCAGTGGATTGCACCGACGACTGGTACAGTCAATATTGTGACAGCCCTTGCGTAGTGCGGTAATGGACTCACGAAGAAGGGTATTTTAAAAGACGTAGTATTTTATAAGTTGTGAAATATGTAGCTGGAGCTATTTGAACGAAAGCTTTTTATATAAATATATATAATATTTAAAAATACCTATAACTGTAACCACTACTTGGAAGTAAACTTGACGTTCTAAATTAACGAAGGCGTTGAAAAATATTGAAATTCATAACAACTGTGACATCTTTTTTTATTTCATCTGTTTGATTTAATTTGTTTTGATAAGTCTTTTCACTTTTTTCACAAAATTATATAACTTTAATTGTACCATCGATAACTAGGTGTTATCTAGGTGTTATCTTGAAATGTAAACTACCATGTCACTCAACCATAGACAATTTAAAGCGGCCATTGTTGTTTACATCTTTGGATAAATCGAAAACAACGGACATTACGTAGTCATCTAGTTCATAGGACGTAACCAACAAGTTCAACTAACTAACTAACTTCTTGTTATCAGGCCGAGCGTTCGTTTCAACAACGTTACAACAACAGGCCAAACTTAGTTTCACATACAGTTGACAATTAAAGCATCATGGTTGAAAACTGTCCACTACGGAAGTGGAACCGTTAACAATTTAACGATGCTGTGCTGCAGCTCTCTACTGCCCGCCAATGAAATTAATACCAGTCAATATCCATTTGCGAAGTTAGTCATCGATTTTAATGACAAGACTGGAAAGATTAAACGCTCGAAGTCTATGACGTGCACGAGCTAAATTATTAATAGAGCGAGCACCATTGATGTTTATGAGACATGAATATGGGACACAAAAGATATTTATGACGTTGTAACATTTCATTACGCGGTTATAATGAGGAAGGATTTCGTAAATGGAGGTATTGTTAATTCGGGTTTCAGATCAACCTTGAATGATACAGTAAACTTAATAATGTTATTGATACAGATTAAATGTTGACAAGTTTGTTTGTTCACTACCTCGTTGCTATTTTTCTAACTCCTCCGCTGTTCTTTTCTGATTAATTTCGTTGCGGGATCCAAGACGATTGAATCGTTTCTCCGGGACTCGGCGGGCTTCATTGTCTCGACGCTTTTCTGGTTTTGTGGTTTGGTCGGCTTTTCTGGTTCCGCCACTGTTGATTCTGGTTTTAGGAGTGCAGTGGTTTGGGAATAGTGTGGCGGGCTTGTACGTCGTTGCTAAGCATGAGGTCCTGGGTTCTATTCCCGGGTCGAGCCATGTGATATTGGGATTTTTCTTTTTGTGCCAGGTCGATGGCAATAGAGACACCCCCTATTACAATGGGATTTAAACATAGCTGGTGAAATGTGGGTGTACTCCAGGTACACCTCAGTCTAACCTTTCAGGTAATACAGGTAATACTTTAACTGTCTTGTCCATCATGGCTGGTCCAGTGAAATAAGTTGGACGCCAAAATGACTTGAATAATAATTCAATTTTGTCGCAGATTCGCACTTCGTTGTTGGGAATTTAATCAAGTTTATGTTTTGTTAGAACAGAAAATTAATTGAAAGCTCTTTTCTATTGTAATATAATCAAGTAATGATAAAGGGAGGGCCATGGAAGCGTGACGTGGGGTCGCGTTGTTATTAAAATTGATATCCATAATGCGAATGATGGAAGAAGCCAGAAGACCCGGAATGTCATTAGCGAACTAGGACAATGTTTCAGTTTTAAAATAATTGAATCAGCTTTGTTGTTGAATATTTTAGTGGGTAACATTATTATAACATGTTTTAATTTTCTTCGGAACTTTTCCAAATTGTCAGTCAGTAAAAATTTCATACTGTTCATCCGTTTTTTCGCTTGATAAGTTTAACGAATTTCGTAACTCACAAAAAAATCACGAATTCACCTCTCTCTCCGTTCGGATATGTCTGTCAGCCGAGAGTTCGTGACGTAATCCCCAAATTAGGTAGAAAGGTACCTACTCCCCTTTCGTGAACTCTGTGAATGTTGTACATACCTACGTCATTGTGTTGACAGGCCCCGGGACAATCGTGTTTAGTGAGAAAGGGACCGCATGTCACACGGAATCAATTAATTGAACCAATAATTGATTGAGATAATGTTATGTAAATTGATTGGCGTTACTGCGAAGATGTTCTATTTTCGTCTTGTAAATCCGGGGTACTACTGGTTTTGCTTAATATGAAGTAGTTTATAAATGATGATATTACAAACAACATTTTTTAGAATCCTCGTTGGTCGAGTGGCCCAAACTAGCATGAGTTCTTGGGCTTAATTTCTGTGTTGGGCAAAGTGTTATTTGGTTCTTTCATATGGAATTCCTTAGCATCAGTCTGGAATCTGGATTTGTCCCGTTTGATGGCAATAAAACCTCCCCTATTACAAAGGGACGTATTGTATAAATAATAAACTATACTACACTACACCTAAATGCAGTATTACGTGGTGTTGTGATTAATGGAAATGTCTAAGATTTTCTAACACTACAGCTTATCCACAAGATCATTATACAGTCGAAAAGACCGCAGAATAGGTAAACTGTACCGTGGGACAAAACAGGATACAAAAATCCACAAGTACCTAAACAATAACGAACACAAAAATAAACCACAAAGCATGTCAATGGTCAACATGAATTTTTCATTTGTTATTTTTTCCGAATACTTTCAGAAAAACGACAAAAACTGAATGTCATCTGATATATGCAAACTTTGAAAACGAGAGGACGGAATTCGGCATGTCCTATGTTCTAAAAGCGGATGTTTGAGTGTGTGCCGCACTCGAACTGACTGCAAATAGCGACACTTGTCAATATGAACAGGGGTGCTTTGTTTTTTAGTTTTCGAATCGCTACATGCGGGGCATCGTCGTTGCACACATATATATGTAAACAAAAACATATATGTTTTTGTTTTTATATTTTGGAAATACTTATGTACACCCCCATTTCCCCCAGACAGAGTATGACAGGCTCCTAGAGACTATAACCACCACTAGTATCATTAGTCGGGGCCAAGGAAATGATTAATGATTCATAATAATATTTATTTCTGTAAATTGCTTTTAAAAAACAACTTTAAAACACTTAAAAATAAATACGTTAAAAGTAGGTGAGGCTGGTGTTCCATGGCTGACTAATCTGAGAAGATATGCAGATACTCGTATATTGGGGCGCAACCATGACTTGAATCATCCCGTCATGCCCTGGGCCCCATCACCTGCAAGTGCGGCTGATCCCACGACAGCACGGAACACTGCGCGCTGCTTCTTAGGCCATGACTGGTTGAGCAATAATTCAGTCTCAAGGATACTGCCCGCAGGCCCCTTCTTATGATAGCCAAAATGTCTGACTGCAAGTTGTACCAATGGATATCAAGTTACCTAGTTACTTGGTTGTGGAGGTGTGTAAAATACTGCTTGTAAGCTAGATCCTGTTAGACTAAAAGTTGGGGTCTCCCAATTTAGTTGAGATACGATAAGTAGATGATGGTTGGAAACCTTTGGACTCATCTTCATTTAAGTTATCCAGTTCAATAACTCAAAGCTAAAAAAGCCTTCAAGTAATTCACTTACTTTCTAGTTCCTCAACGAATACAATTTACTTATGAACTTTTTCACCACAAAAATCTCATAAACGTGAAATGACTTGTGGCCGAAATATAACAGTCTGTATTGGACGTTCACCTGTCGCAGGGTTTTGTGGTCATTGATTTTATTGTCGATTCAGGCCTTGTCCATATACTCGTAGGTTCAAAATGATAGATTGATTGTTAAAAATGTAACCGCAGAAAAAACTACACGATGGATATTGCAATTGTCAAACTTTAAAAAAATGTTAGATTGGACTGAGATTTATAAAAAGCAGGTCAAGAGCGAATCGGACTCACATGCCATGGGTTCCGTACCATCCCTTATTTTTGAAAAGGTGTGTGACTTCGTTTTATTGTTCCTCTGATATTTACATATACTTGTATCACTTAAACTAATTCCAGATTTTTCTGTATGCAAACTTCAGAGAATAGGGGACGGGGGGTGAGAATGTGCAAATAGCGCTATTTCATATGATACCCCGTAGTTGTAGTCACTGTTACAAAAAAAAACTTCTTTCTTATTTGCAAAATTGTTAAGCGAACGTCATCTAAAACTATTCTAAATTTCAAGTAGACTGCATTAGGAGTTCTTGAGATATCCAGCCGTGACGGACGGACAGGCCAACTGAGTCGCACCATAAGGGTGGGTTATACTATTTTGGAACGGAATCCTAAAAATTACTTGTTACTAAGACGTAGTTAGGCTAAGTGTTATCTGCCACTGTCGCACAACTAACAAAGTACAAGAGCAAGATAAAGACGGGGGCGCGTCTTTTGTTTTTATCTATTTTACATAACAAAGTATAAATGTAATTTGATACAATAATGTAGATCGAAATATAGTCGAAATCAAAGAAATCACGTTATTTTTTTACAACAACATTGAAAATCATTTAGACGTTCGTGTAAAATTAGCGGCTACAAATAAGGTGGCTACATTAGTCGACAAGAAGTAATTATGGCTAAGTATTAAAATTATGGTGTGTAGCACGCATACCACGCTGGCGCTTATCGCTCCTGACCAACTTGTCATGAGCTGACAAAGAAAAATTACGACAACTTTCTAAGTTACTCATTGTACAACAAATAATATTATGTTTCACGTCCACGATGTGACGTAGGCAAGAGAGTAGTCGGACCCTTTGGATTGTTGAACGGATGGAGTAACTTTATGGATCGGTGGTGTTGTTCCACAACATATATCATTATGTAGCATTGTTGACATCATGTCAAGTTATAGCTCTACATTGTAACTGATGGTACCTACTTGTATCACAAAGGACTAGTACCAATGCGTGGTAAATACCTCGCAGAGGCGTATCGTACCGTTGGCGCAGAGCAGAATTGAATCAAAGCATCAATTTCGTCTCGAGAAGCCAATAAAAGGCACTCTCATGGTGGAAATTATTTCCATATGCTATATTCCTTGCTTCGACTTTTGCCGTAGGTAATATAAACCTACATAACCACCCACTCTATTATCGTTAACCAACGTGGGCTTCACATTGAAATGAAAGATAAAAAGGTCGTGCACGCAAATACCATCAGTATGAGAATAACTAATTATATTATCATGCGTTGTTGTTTTGGATCATATTTCCCGTACCTTCACTGCAGAGACTGACTTTTAACACATACATATACAGGTTCAATATCTACTTAATACTAGGTTTGAAATCTAGAGCCAATTAACCGAAAAAACCTTAAAGTTTTCAACAACAAAAAGGGTGTCAACTGATAAAGTAACCTTTAATTGGGGTCCACTCCGGGGTCTAGGTTAATTGTGGGTTGGTTTTATTGGCCCCAACCAGAGGGCGTGGGTCGCTAAGTGATCAAGAATTAGGTCGAAAGGGTTACCTTTATAACGTAAAAATGTTATCGGACCCAAAGATACAGTCGAAGGGGCAGAGGTATATAGTACACACAAATTTCGCCGGTTATGTTAAAGTCCCGTGTAATAGGGGGCGAACCTATTGAAATCAACCGGGAACAAATCCAGACTCTAGTCTGTCACTGAGAAATACCAAATGGAAAAGCCCAACGTCACATCGACATTGGGGTATATCATTGTTTTTTTCTTGCAAAATGTAAGTGTACGGAAGACATACAGAAAAACTCATCATTTCAGTTTTGGATTACTATACAGGTATTGCTGAAAAACGGGATCTTGTCACACAATAGTCACACTGTTAAAATTTCAACCACCTACCAATTACGGGTCCTTATACACAGGCCGATGATTGATAGACAGACGGATGGACGTACAGTAGAGGCTTAGTAACAGGGTCCCCTTGGCACCCTTTGGATCCCTAAGAACTTAAAAGATGTTACTGAACATCATTTCTCCAGTCGTGGTTCAATAAGTCCCTCCATAAAATATTATGTATAATGCGCTGTAGGTATTAAGATACCATATAAGGGAGAAAGAGGCACAAGACGTGGGTATCACAGAATATGCTCACAGTATGAGTTTTAAAGTTTAAATTATTGTATAATTTTCAGCGAAGTTTTAACATGAAGCGTGGGCTTCAAAGGGAAACGGCTAAAGTAACAATTTATGATAAAAGTTTTTGCGTAAAGATTTTACATTTGTCATAATTATCTATGCAGACGACTTGATAATAATTAACAATCGAGAAAGCTGTGGTTCGGGAGGATTTACTTTGAAACGCAAAGATTTTTGTTACTTTATTTTTGAAACACATCATTTTAATTCTTGGAAGATTTTTAAATTTTAATCTGTTAAAACTCAAAAACTATATTTTAAGTAAAAAATACAATGTTATATTTTAAGCCTTTTAGAGGTTATCTTTTTTAGATATGAACCTTTTAAACATGTTTATAACAGGTGACTAAAACCTGGAAAACTCTTGTGCATTGCGGTACAATAATTAATTTTTTAAAAGCTCTTACTTTGTAAAATAACTTCTCAGTAAATAAACCCATTAGCCAACGCTGTGATGTGGTCTATAGCTACTTGTTTTATGATTAGGTTCGCTGCTAGAGTGCACGTCACACAAAAGCTAGATGGAAACGCCTGCGAGAACAGTTGATTATATTGATTTTGCTCTCTAACTTCTTTTGAAAGAAAATGCGCTTCTACTTAGTGTTTTTATAATCAAGTCAATATTTTCTTGTTTGATTTAGAAGCACTATGGCAAAATTCTGCCAGCACTGACCTACCTTAATCATTTTCAGAGACACGGAATCTATAAATGGAAATCTTAATACTAATCGTTAGCATGCCAGCGATACAACCGAGTGGAACGTCTTACGTTCAACAAGCCCATTCGGGTGTATACTTCAAATTTACATTTCAATTACTCCCCGAATAGTGTCGCTAAAGGCGACTGGGATCGTGTTTCTGTAGTTATTCCACCCCAGTCGAGACTGGGGGACTGCGGGACCCCACGGAAATGGTACAGAGTTAATTGCTAGGGTCGATGCTAATAAGTTTCGCCGGCGAGCGGACGCGCCTTTGGAACGGTTACTTGCCGCTTCCCTCAGTGCCTCCACCTGCCTGTGGCTCCGCGAGGTGTATTTGTTTAGGGGATCTGCGTGTTGTAGTGATTTGAATCGCGGCAATGAAGTATTAAATTGAATCATTCGTTGCGTAGGTGTTTAATTTTGACTGGATCTTTTTTCTGGTGATTTTGATTTATTCTGATTGAAATGGGATTTTTAGGGCCTAAAAATAATAAAAGTTGAACAAATTGAATAGTTTGTATTCAGTTGTTTTCGTTATTAAATTTTAAATATCGTCTGTTTTCATGGTTTAATTGTTTGAAACAGTCAAATAAATTATAGAAAAAACCAACTTTTTTCTGTGTCTTATTTAGTTGGTCACCCCTATACAGAAGTATCAGTCATAAAAACGCTTTGCTCGTTTTGCCCAATAGTTCTGTCATTTAGTTACACCCAAAGTCCCTTCCAAAAGAGACAACTATGGAACTTGTTCGCCGAAGCCTTTACAAACTTTGCTAACAGCGCTCCAAACTTACAGAATACAGATGCTTATAAATCCATCCGAACGCCTCCACGTTTATAAAACGAAGAGAACCCAGCACCCGGGACGGGGGCAACCCTAATTGAGGCTCAATTTAAAAATACTGTTAGCAGCCTTTTGCAGGGCGCATCAAAAGACACCAGGAAATGGCCTCATTATTTCATTCTCCCGTGCAACAAACGATGGGTACGGAACTGAAAACAATCTCTCATCGCGTCCTGTATTTTGAGAAGGCTTAGTTTCTTTAGGGTCGTGTTATGAAAATAAATTTGTTATCCACGATAAATAAAGCTGAAAAACTACGAGATTAATTTGGCAGACACTTAAACCAGATACTTTTAAAACTATTTAACGTAAAATTAATCTGTCAAGTTGGAGGTGCTCTGTTTGAAAAAAAAAAAGTGCAAACATACTTTCTTGTTACCAACACTTCTTCGAAAGGTTACCAAGCAATTTACTTATATCCTAAAACAGCTTCGTTCTCAGTTCACCCTTGCAAAATGTTCCAAAGGCCGCTCTTTTCACAAAGCGTTCTACCTAGGAAATCCGCGGCAATTCACATTATTACGACGAATATTCATTTTAGAGAAAGGCGTTTAGCGAAACTAGACGCGAATTTGAACTGGTGCAGTGTGAATTTAGCAGTGGGTCGTTAAATGTGCCTGTGAGTGGGTGCAGATTGTAGTGAATGTCGACGTAGGGATGCCAGCACACAGTTTTTTTCTCCACCCTATTGTTCGGCAAACCGTATGTACCGTAACGTAATATACTCGTAGCGATTGACGCACGCCCAAAAATCAATTTGAATGTAGCTAAAAATACGAAAAAAAATGTTTGTGTTGCAACTCGCCAACCCTGTTAGCAGCGGGTGCGAGGTGCAGGCAACCAGGCGTGTAGGGCTGCTCCCACATTCGTCGACGTTCAATTTAGTCGTTGCCGCACACCCGTCGAATCTCATGTGCTTGACAATTTTTCTCCGTCGGCTTCGATGAATGCCCAGCCGGCGCCAACTTTGTCTTTGTTATTTCGAATTGTGTGCAACATAAATATTTTAGCGTTGGACGCTTTATTCTGGCTTTGAGTGTAATTTTTCTTTCATCTCTTCTTCGTTGCAGTTTGTTCATAGTTTGTAGTCTGAAACAAAAGGATTCTTTGTATTAGTTTAGATAAAATAAGAAACAAAGACAGTTTAATCAAAAAGTTGGTTGATTTTGCTTTTTTATTAATATACAGCTGTAGCGTGGGCGGACCGCAAGTCCGCCCACGGTACAGCCAACGCTGCTGTAGATCCGGGTTTTGTATATTCAATTTCCTGGAAAGCAAAAGTATTATTCAGTTTTTCATGAAGGAAATTCTTAATAAATTTACGGGCATCTTCTGAATCTATACATCTACATTACAGCATATTCCGTTTAAATCGAGTCTAAAGGTCGGAAGAAATAATAGTTTAGTTACTTTACAGCGTGGCATTCAAAGGTTAGGTTAATGGGTAATAGGAAACAGGCTTCGTAGTGCCGCTTAACCCTTTGACTATCGACATGTGAGGGCTGTTAAAAGGAAAACGTTGTAGTATAGAAGGTAGGCATGCAATTTTACTAGTACTGTTCTGTATTCTTTGTACGTTTATGAAATAAAGAATATTGTTCTCCTACCACGGTTGCCAAGATTACCTTGAAAACCTATCCAGAATTCAGAAACAGTATAATAAGAAGAATAAAAACAGTGAGTTGTTTGATCGCTTGAGTTATAAACAAGTATGTACCAACTATTTGCGCTGAGATTTCCATAAAAATCTTGTACGGTAACACTACCTGACTTTATGGGCTCGTTCCAACGCTCTTGCTGAAGTGAGCGCATTTCCTAGCATGTGAAAAGTAATAGGTAATTCAGCGCACTTCTCCGGCTAATGAGTCGTAGGGAACTGTTCCAGTCTACTTGCGTTGATTACACGATTAAGGGTAAGAGTAGACGATATGACACGACTTGAAGTGTTTGTCGTATCCGTGCCTTGCTCACGATTACGACTTGCTTGTTGGAGTATTGGTCTGGTTTATAGTGTGTGGTTGATGGAGTGTACTTCCAGTTGATCAGGTATGCTCAATTCAATGATGCGACATATATCTATGATTTATGATCTTAAATAGATATCCTTTTTATGTTTTGGATGTTGTTCGTCACATGTGTCTTAATGAAATCAGATTGTGTGTATAACCAGATGTATGAACCTAAATAAAGTCTAACCCCTTTAAGAAAAGGCGTGTTTAAGTAACTGATTTTTAAGTCTTATCATTTATTTCCAGAGTTTTACGACTTTTCTTTTTTGTGTTATCTTTGAGAATTCTGGTTAACCTGCAATTGTCGACTTTGCTGGTTAAGACCAAGACTTCATTTAGTTGTCAGCCAATAGTATACAGGGACTGTTGGTATCGTGGTGTTTATTTAGTAATAACTAACACCACGCTCGATTTTGGAAAAGAATCCAACAGCACACGTCGACGGTACTCTTAATAAATCACCCTGAAACAGAATAGTCTTACAGTCTGTCATCTGTCTGAAACCTTAGCGCTTTGGTAACGATTGCCACAATTTTATGAGTCGCTCGTAAAGTTGTGAGGAAACTGTCGTACATGTGGCTCTTAACATCTCGAACACGGAGAGAGGCGCCTTTCCCTTATTAAATCAACATAATTGAAGTGCTTGGACATTCGTTTTCATTTTGTTAGCGTTTTTTCAACTGGTTTATTGTTTTATTGTGATTTTCTTCGAACAGTTATTGTCAATAGGTAGTCTAAGTCATTTCATTCGACGAAAAGATGTCTGCTGCTGAATATAGACCCCAAGGATTTCATAAGGCAGATGTAAACGGAAACGCCGGGAGGGGACGCCCTAGAAGGGCATTCACTGACCTTATTGGTGAAGTTCTTTAGAAAGACCAGGTGCGTATTGCTCGCAACCGGTAACCAAAAAAAAGTATGTAAGGATCGTAGCAGGTGGCGTCCTGTAGTTTCTGCCTACCCCCATTGGAAAAAGGCGTGACTTTATGGATGTATGTAGGTATGTGTATTTTTGGTTGTGACATTTTAATGTTATACCACTAAATTAAAATTGAACACATACTTAAAACCTTTAATCTAAAACCAAAAGTACGTTTCCTAATATATGAACGTAAACGAAGAAAAAGAAGTAAGCGTTTTGTAGTTTCTGCCTACCCCCATGGGTAAGGCATGAGTTTATGCATGTATTATATATATGTACTTACTACACTCCAAACTTTTTCAGCTCCACAGCCAATACATCACAAAAGCATATTTCTTATTCACTTTTCCCGTACCTAACACTGCTGTACCAAGTTGTATAGTGAGGGGTACACACGTCACCCAACATTTACGTCGACTAATGTATTAGCTCTACCACATTATTACTTCCTTGACGCGCCTGGCCTGGATTATGTCTTTGTGCCACGTTATTAACTAAATGAGACTTTGGTGAGGCTGAGGCATAGGCGCCTAAGAAGGTTTACGTCGATTTTATGGGTTGCGGGATCTTATTACGAAAAAACAAATAGATTAGGTACAGATGGTACCACAACCTGTAATATTCAAGGTATTTATTTATTTACCTCCTAATATAAGTTCCTACCACCTGCTAGTCTGATTAGGTATCTACAACTTGATGTACCGCTTTATTTTAAGGGTACCGTACACACGGAAGCAAGATCCCTGAGCAGTTTTCTTGATCTTAAGATAATGAACTCAAATGCAACTGAAAAAGAGTATCGTGCCAAAAATAATGCCCCGTGAACATACGCGAGACAGCTTAAAGGCGCGCACGCATATCCTCGAACACTTGTTGCGTCCGTCAAAGGTAAGCGCGGGCGCTCAAGCAGTTTCCGTTCTGTCTTCGCTGAAGACCCTTATTGGGGCACTGTAATTTCAGTTTGTCCGTCTGTCGATATCTTATTTCTCAGGGAGACGTTAGAAGGTATACCCAAAATTTAAATTGATATTAAATCTTCGATCCTTTGGACAAGTGAAAAATGAAAGCTTGTAAGTCATCGCAATTAAGAGTTACAGTTAATTATGTAACTTCTTTTGATGATTTACTTGCTTTTGGTAAAGGAAAAAATAAATAAATATAAATAATGCTGGACAATTCACACAGCATCATATAGCCCCAAGCTAAGCAGAGCTTGTGTTATGTTACTTAATACAATACTTTACATAGATATATATTTTTATTATACATAGCAAATACCCAGAACACCCGGAACAAACCTTTGCAGATCGTACAAACATTTGTCCCAAGGCGAGAATCGAACCCGCAACCTCCTGCGTCGCAGGCGGACCTTCGCCCACTGCGCCACATAGTTCGTCACACGTCAAACACCGAAAATGAGGTTTTGTGATGAATTATGGGAGAAAAAAACAACCGTAAAGTTAAGTTTGTCCTTTAATCCGGAACCATAAATTCATAGTATTTTAAAGTAATCAATTAATTTTATTTTATTTTCAATTCAGTCCACTCTCCATTTTATCGAAACTTTTTTACAACAGCAGACTCACAAATTTATAGACCGTGTCATTTGGGTGAAGCTTCGAGCAATCAGGCACAACTTTAGGACGAGGTTGGGGGTTCCGTCGTGATTCCTACTCAAACTAGTCCGGTTTTTGATGGTTTCCTTAGTATATGAAAACTGCCAAAAAGGAGCTTAATAAACTTTATCTTCATAATATATTTTGAATCCGTCAGCAACAACATTTTAATTGAACCAAATTACTTGTAATAACTGTCCTCAGTTAGGCAGTTACGTAATTAAATATTTATTCTTAGCCCAGTTTCAAGTCTGTAATAGGTTAATTATTACGTTCCGTAACGCCCACTTAATCACTTATTCAAATTGTAGCATGTTTTATGGTAGTTTACTTAAAACGCAAAGTTTCTTCTGACTGATTTTATAAATACAAACGATTGAGCACATGACTCAATAAAAGCAGCCGCACGGATTGATCGAAGGTTAAGCTACACTTACCGAGGTCAGTCTGTGGATGAATGACAGTTCGAACATATCGAGGCTCCTCCTCGGAAAGCACTTTAAACCGTTGGTCCCGGCTGTTATTTGTAGATCTTTGGTAGTCGTTATAGGTAGTCCGAAAGTTTCACAACCAGTCTTACCAAGGGGTAGCGTACCTATCGTCAGATCCATGTAAAATACTGGTATTCAGCTGTATCTGGTTCGACTGGAACCCGACCCAAACATAGTTAGGAAAAGGGTAGCCAGATGATACGATACGTAATGAAACAATGATTTATTTGGTTGTTCTACTAACAACATATTGACGACCAATACCCCCTAACTACCGTAATTTCGATTTTTAGTTTTTAATACCAATCGACGTGAAATGTTATTTCGCGTGTCGGTACTGCCAAAACCTGCTAACACGATACTTAACTATTTATCTCATTAAACGCCGTACCGTAGAGTATACCTTACCGTATTAACGTTACGGTATACTTTCAACTGTAGGCTTCTGTAAAGTTGCATTTTTTTAGGTAGAGCATATTGGTAGATCGTTGTTGATATATACCTTTTTAGGGGAGTTTAAGTGTGATAGCAGAGATCATAACCGTTTCATTTTTGTGTTTCAAAAGTTACACAAAACGGCTTTATCTCCCTTTTATTCCTAGAATACCCAATCCACAAAATTACTAATCTATTCAGATATCTTGTTCCAAGATTTTAGTGGAAAAGTAGAAAAAGTTAGATTGGACCAAGCCAGCTTACAATAGAACTTGGATTAGGGTCATGAATAACTTACGTTAAACGCAAAAACCTTGGGTTGTTGAACATAACTTGGATTAAATGTAACCTTTTTACCTCGAAAACTCTACAAAGCCTAAAACTAAGAAATCCAGAAAATAAAGCTTCGGTCAAGCGTTTTGTTTATTTTACAAATGTGTTACTAAGGGATTAATTTTGCATCCATAACCTTGTGATTGAAAATGTCACTATTTAAATTTGTGTTAACACATTAAGTGGAAATCAGATTGGTCAGGAATAGCCATAGGCATAAGCAAAAGTGTCCAAAACTTTATCAATCCTCACATTTGGTAAAAAGCGATGTACAGACGCCAGCACATCAAGCTAACCCAATCTGTCAAATTTCTTTGATAATTTTTCAACTTTATCGCAAAAGAAACAAGGTTCATGTTCAATTGCAAAATCTGACAGTTTGGGGTAGCTTGATGTGCTGGCGTCTGTATTGTATTGTATTGTACCAGCCTATTACTTTCCCACTGCAGGGCAAAGGCCTCTTCACATACAGATAAGGCATGAGCATTAATCACCACGCTTGCTCAAGACGGGTTGGCGATTTCAGACTTATATTGATCCATTATATTGTCCAGGTTTCCTCACGATGTTTTCCTTTACCGATGTCAGAGATGTCCAAGATAAACTTAGAAAGTACATATGAATTGAAAAACTCACATTGGTACTTGCCCAGGTTTGAACCCACAACCTCGTGCACAAGAGGCGAGGCCTAAACCACTGAGCCATCATGAAGTTGGCGTCTGTACCTTCGATAAAACCAAATATACTTAATTGTCTTAAATTACAAGATAGATGACAACGACGCAACTTACACAAAGTATTGTATTCAAAATACGGGGAAGTAAGTACTTCCCGTATTTTGAACACAATACGTAAAACAGCTTTCATTTCAAGAATAAAAAAGCAATCTTCAGAAAGATAACCTGATCAGTAAAATCTTATTCCATCTAACAAAGACGAAAAGCTTCAGTAATCTCGTTTTGTCATAAATCAATAAGGAAAAGATTCGTACGCTATTCACAACTTGAAGGAATCATACAAAAATGTTCTGATATGATTGGTTTTGAATCTGTATAAATAAATTCACTTGAATAAAAATCTATATTTCTTTATTGTACAGAGGCCAGCACATCAACCACCCCAATCTGTCAAATTTTCTCGATAGTTTGTCAACTAGTGGATATTTGTTTTTAAATAATAGATAGTTCATGTTCAATTGGAAAAAAAACAGTTTGAGATAGCTTGACGTGCTGGCGTCTGTTCACAAAAAAACAAATACATTGATTCAAGGACAAGGTATGTATAAAGACGAGGTGAGCAATCCATCTTAACATGCTAAGAAGTACGATCACTTCTAAGGGAAGCTAACTGGCATACAAGTCAATTCCGTCGCTTTAAGTATCTCAAAAGAGTTCTATCAATTTATTCAATTTTCCTCGTCAAACCAAAATTTGATGGGTATGGGAAACTAAAAAATATCACTATCGAGATTTTCTTAATTTGCCCGTGATTAAATGGTTTGTCATTTGTTTTAAGGAATTTTGGCACGTGCTTTTGTTTTGAGGTCATGGAAACAAATTCTACACCCACCTCAATCTTTAACATTTGATATTCTAGATCTGTCCCAGCCTCGGAGATAGCCTTTCTCTTCCAACTGAGTCTACCGTCGTTACGTATACAGCTCTAACCTTGTCTGAGTCTAAATTTACTACCTCAGGCCGGATCTATAACGATTTCCAACACTATTACGTATTGGCTTTGAATCCATTTAGCCGTCAAAGATAGTTAGTAGGTCGTGGCTTTGAATGTGTGTGGAAAATCGGAAATACATAGAAAGGCATGTTTCTTTTGAAATATATATGAAACAAGCAATACTAATCACTAACCTAATCATTTATGTTGACGGTTGTCGATCTAAATATACGATTATTACGATTAAATACAAGTATACAATACAATACAAGTTTACAGGTGTTTATTAAAATGCCGACTAAGTACTTAATACCTACTAAAACTTTCTGTTTGTATTTAGGGCAAACAAAATATTTCTTTAAACTTAAAATCGTACAAGTGGAACAAAGAAATTGGAAAACAAAACAAAGAAATTGGCCATTTCCCCTTGACTGGCGAAACTTTATACATATTTCTCACCTCACAATATCCTTGCACTGCCTTGCAAACTAAGACAAGTTATAAGAATAAAGCGAATGAATCGCGAGCAGTGCGACTCCCATCCCACGGTCCAGTCGTGAAGTTCAAATTTGTTCTTTCTGCGAGACTTTCAGAAAATTCCAAGTTAGAAGCGAATTTATTTTAAGAGGAAAAACTTTAGTGGTATCTAGGTGGCAAGACAACGTTCCTGCAGTAATCTTGTGGCAGGTTACTGAGTTTGGTGAGCTCAGTAAAGTAGGAGTTTGGTGAGCTCAGCTCTACGTTTGTGGTGCTAACGATTAATGAGTTGCGAACTCAGCAAATATACTTTGAAGATTACGTAAGGTGCTGGTGTTCTCGCGCTAATTTGTGCAACGTGATGTGACATTGTGGATGTGGGTTTAATATTAAATGGAATAGTTACACTTGGAACTTAATATAATTAATGTAGACAAAACTAGAGAAACTACAAAGGATGAGATATCACAATGGTTGCAATGCAACTGATATATTATAAACGTTATGTGATACCATTGTAAAGATATCGGGTATAGTCTGAGGCGTAATCCAGCATTGGTCGAATAGCCCATCATCTTGGACGCCGAAGGGAACAATTAAATAAATTGTAACCCATTTATTTAAATTGTGTTCAATTTATTTGACTCTTACCTAAATAAATGGGACACCCCATAAGGAAAAATTACGAGATACTTCTCTTCGTTTTTAGGGCTTCGTGCCCAAAAAGGTTTTCCGTTTCTAGTACATTTGGCACTCACCACTCAGTTGCTTTAGTAAAACACAATTAAATTAGAATTCTGAAACTTCATTTGTTATAATGAGATGCAATGAAAGTAGCTATATGAAGAATTAATAAAAATAAAATAAATATAATAATATAATAAATAATTTATCTAATAATAAGGTATCTCGGTTCATTAGTGCAAAGTGACGGAGGAATAGATCGGACTGTCAAGCACAGAATAAACACAGGGTGGATGAAGTGGCGGCAGGTAACGGGAACAACCTGCGATTCCCACGTTCCCCTTAAACTTAAAGGGAAGATCTATAAGACAATGATTAGACCTGCTGTCCTGTATGGATCAGAGTGTTGGGCCACAAAAGGAATGAATGAAAGGCAGTTGCATGCAGCTGAGATGAGAATGCTAAGGGGGATGTGTGGTGTTACGCGAATGGATAGAATAACAAATGAGTATATAAGAGGAAGTCTGAAAGTGGCGCCTGTGACAGAGAAGTTGTGTGGAAATCGGCTATCATGGTATGGACACGTGATGCGAAGGAATGAGGATCATGTTGTGAGGAAAGTTTTGAGTATGAATGTAGAGGGTTACAAGAGTAGAGGGAGACCCAGGAAACGATGGATGGATTGTGTGAAAGTTGATATGGCTAAGAAGGAGGTGACTTCTGAGATGACGGGAAATAGAGATGTATGGAAGAAGAAGACATGCTGCGCCGACCCCAAATGAAATTGGGATAAGGGCAAGAGGATGATGATGATGATAATAAATAATTTTATTTTATTGATTTATATGAATAATAGCACAACGTAGTAGCAAAATTCCTTAACAACCGAAAACTAAACATATAAATATAATTACGGACATAATAACGGATATAATTGAATTCATATCCTGCTTGCCCAATTTTCACACCCAACTGGAAAATTGTTTTTCATCGCCTGCATCAACTTGATTATTTGTTAATTTCCGTTCAAATGATCTATCAGCGAGATTCTACGAAACACATAACAGGAACTTGAATATTGCGCACGCCTTAACAGCTATCATAATCAAGGTCAGACGGTCCGTAAACACCATAATCAGCTTATATAATCAGAAGATTAAGTAATAATGGGTCCAGTACCCTCGAACAGTGATTAGGATCAGGTCGGCACGCGAGGGTTGAAAGCTATCGCCCATCATTTTTGTAAGGCACAGGCTCAGCAAGTTCGCGTTTTATGGTTTCGTGGTTACCGATCTTTATAAGTGCTGAGAGATCCACTTACTGTTTTATGTTGAGTAAGGTAACGAATATCTTGGCTATCCCTTGCGGGTTTACAGGGTCCTATGTATATACGTGAGAGTTTGAAATGGTTTTAGGTAAATCTATGTCAGGCGAAATTGAAATTGAATTCATTTATGAACTTGGTCAACCGGACAGTACTCTTACTTACTCTTCAAACTAATTTTAATTCCGATCGAAAGCCAATACGGTTCCAATGTTAATTTTGCAGTCACGTGATTATATTATTTGGCAAAATACACAGCTATCAAAATAAACTCTTGAACTCAAGAGAACGAAACGTCTAAATTTCAATGTCGATCGATCGGAATTAAAATCAAGAGTAAGTGCGTCTTACTGGCTGGTCAGCTAGTACTGTCTTAATTCAGGATTAATTCAGACGTGTCCATAAATAGTTAATATTTTTATTTCTGAATTTATCTTCAGTCTATATTTAATCTTTCTACTTAATGATTGTGGTGTCTTAAATTTAAGAAAAAATACTAGTTTTGCCATATGTATTTGGGTTATTGCCCTTCGATATCCACAAAATAACGTCACACGTTAAAAATAAAACGATCCTCGTTATAATCTGTGAATAAATCTGTATATTTCGCTCACGCACGCAACACGTGTTTTTGGTATCTGTTAGCCAGATTGTTATACTGGCAGAGCAACGAGTGATTGATCACCCGAATCCCGGCAATGTGCCTACCGCCTCTAATCTCCGCCACTACACTGATTGATGTGCTCCCACCCTTGTAAATAGGGTCTTCATCTGCCGAACTGCCAAACATGGCTTTGTAGAATTTTATTATGCTGGAAGAAAGTAGATTAATATAGAAGTTATATTTTGTGGTAGCTGTTACTTCGACCAAAGGTTTTTATAGGTGCGTAGACGCAAGCAATTATCCAAATAGATGCATTAGAAGATGAGGAGCTCATGGCTAATTTATTAATAGCCTCACGGGTAAATCTATGGTTAAGTTACACTTAGGTTGGTCCGTGGATGGGTGATCATCCATTACATACCAAGACCCCTTCATGCCTCGGAAAGCCTATTAATCAGTTGGTCTCGGCTGTTATTCTTAAATCTTTGACAGTCGTTACGGGTAGTTAGAAACCTAAAAAACTGACCACCAGTCTTACCAAAAAGTACTTTTCGTGTTGTCCAGTAACTATTGTGAAGGGTCAGACAGGCTTGTAAAATACTGGTATTCAGGTGCATCTGGTGAGACTGGAAGACGGCCCAAATATAGTCGGGAAAAAGCCAGATAGACCACAATTAGATACCCAAGTATATTACTGTTATAAGTTTTCAAGAAAAATAATTCAAAAGAGAAGTCGTACATTCGACTCCTACTGCTTGCTCGTCTCAAACAATTGTTCGAGAGACAAGTATATATCGCATCTGGAAAAAGACTTCCAAGAAACAACGAGCCATTTTATCATCTCGTCCCGTCTGTCTATACAGAGACAAGGGATCAAGAAACGATGTTGTTTTATGAGCGAATTGAAAGCTTCCGGAACGACATCCCTCGAAGAACAAGTACAGTCACGAACATCAATACCAGACGTTTACAGCAAGATTTAAATGCGATTTTCTCCTAAGTATAGATAAAAATTTTAGGGAGTCACGAACTTAGTATTTTTGAGACCATCCACCTCTATGGAATAAGTATGTTCTCAAAGTTTTTTTTTCTTTTTCGGTAACTGAGCCGATGGCGACTATTCTGCCAGCGTCAAGTATTCACGGCAACGCAAAGAGACGAACCGTGGAACTTTGACTTTTTTGGTAGATAAAAAAATTGTTACTTAATAAATTTTCATTTCATTATCATTTAAAAATTTAGACAAGACTTGCACACATTTAGGGAAAAAAATTGTCAAGAGGGAATGCAAGTTAGTAGGAAGAATGATTTTAATTTGTGAAAGTTTATCATACAAGTCAAAGGATTGGGAATTGAAAAATAATTGTGTCAGAGTATTGAGTATTCCCAAAAATCCAATCGTTATTTATGAATGTAATGTATTCATGCTTGTGACCGTACAGAGGAAACAAACAAGTAAATGCCGCCTTAAAAATCCATGAAATTCCCTGTTGTGTTTCGAGCTTCTCCAAAAAAACAAAAACAAATTGAGTTAGCAGAGAAAAATGCTCTTTCCGGAGTACTTACGTGACTTTCTCATATTCATGACGAAGAGTTTTTAGGCGGATGCAAAGTTTAGAGTCCTCGAGTGTCAGTTCGTTTGCTCTTGTATTCTGACCACGTTTTCTTCTCGCAAAAGTAATGGCTTATTACAAACTTTTTGGAGGAAATGAGAGAATATATTTGTGTCGTTTATTTTTGACTGTACACAGGATTGTTCCTGTTTACGTCGTGAACTTTAAGGCATTGAGGTTGTTGTTATTTTTATTCCATTCTTAAAAACAAGTTGTAATGCCTGCAGGCCGGTTTCTGTAGCGCAAAACGCTAGACGCTGATGTCAAAATGACATTACGAATGGGAAAAGGAGTCACGTGACGTCTCTAAAGCAAACGTCAAATCCACAATATTTGATCTTTCCGTTGACGTTAACGATTACAGAAAAGGGATTTTGTTTAAGTCCCCTGTTCAGATTCGTTTTGGAAGCCAGATTATATGTACATTTGAGGTTTCTACGGACCGTAGAGCCTTAATTTATATTACTGCTTTATTGCTACCACATTGGCACCGATTCACTTGGGCGCAACGAATCTAAAACTATATTGACATCCCTTTCTGGCAGACAACTAACATTATTTTGTCTTGAACTTTACCGTGTTTTGGTCGTTGCGTTCGTGCGTCGGAGCCAAAGTTTAACTAAAATTAACAGCGTTTGTGTATGATTCTGTCCTTTTCTTGTTTTGTAAGAGAAAAAAAATGTCAATAGCCAAAACTTAAAAGAGCGTGTCTACGAGGTAATCAGAACCATTGTTTCCTTTAGCTGAAAGTGATCCTAAAATATAATTTTCAACGTTTATCTGGACCTACTCTAGTTTAAAATACTATAATCCTCTCTTTACAACCCCTATTCCTAATTCAAATTACAGTAGTGTTTAAATTTAAACTACAAACGAAGCAGGTGTTCCACAGAAGATTAAAAATAAAAAAAAGAATGAGCAAAAGTAAGATCGATGGTAGCTTCGTCAGTAGTGCAGTACAATAATCTGGACAGTGAGTCACGACCCACGGCAGACCGGCACGGCTAACGAACGGTAATCTTTACGAATCGTTCCGGCTGCGACGGCTTCCTATAAATTAAAGACTTTAATTTTGTATCCTTAAGCTTTTGATTTGGATATTGCAGAAAGGATTTCCTAATTAAACTGAGGATTAAAATCGTTGGGAAGTATTAATATTAGACACAAAAATCACCTTTATTCCTGATCATTTAGTCATGTAACTGTTGATGTTTGCATATATGTTCGTATACTAACCCCCTTATTATTGAATGCGGAGTCACTTATGCCAAACTTAAACCTCGAAATATGTATAGTTAATCTGAAGGTATACTAGCTGTAACTTTACACTGCATTTATTACGAGGTGTAGGTTTTCCACAGGTCTGTGTACCTACGTTATGGTAAACAGTAAAAAGAGAGTCATTGGGACTGCCGACGGTAGTAAAAAGCTTTGGGATATCAGTCTGGTGCAAATCGTCACATTAGCATGTTGGTGACGCGTACTCATAAAGTTTTACAGTATACGTAGTTTTAGAGTTATATATTTTGCGGTTTTAATAAAAACCGTCCATCGGTCTATTAAATTAATAACGGAAAAAGAGGTCAACGATGTAGATTTACGTGTTAATAAAATTTTCAGAGGTATCAAAATTGGATTACCTTCGATGACACGACGAAAATGAGAGTACCTTCGATATTTGATTATTCATTCATCACATTAATTTTATCGTCTGTGACGTATTCAGTGTGATATTTTCAGAATTAATAGAACTACGGACAACAAAAGCTTTTTGCGTAATAAATTCCATTGGTGACATCTTGTCAAGTAATCGATCTTGCCGTAGTTACGAGCTCAAATAAATGAATGAAAGTAAGTAGGTACTATGTTTGTAACCCGATAAAGTTTCTATCAATATGAGAAAATTGTTTTTGAATCTTGCGCAAGCGTAATGCTTGTGACTGTACTTGTTCTCTGAGTGATGTCATTCCAAGACATCGTCTATCCTCGCAATTGTACCAATAGATACAAAAGCAATTCTCAAAATCCACACTACGGTGTGTCAATGCGTTGTCTTGTCAAAACGACACCGTTTGGACAAGAATCTACGAAATGATACACGATGTATGGATTGTGTTTTGTTTACTTGAATAACCTAAATTTATTAGAATGAACTAGCGACCCGCCCCGGATTCACAAAATTGCAAATCTTTTTAACAGATGTTTGTTTTTGTACACAAATAAACAGCAAAAATACTACTAACACTTTCATAACAGTCGTTTGATATCTAGCAATTTCCAGGCCATTAATATCACACACACGAAAACAAACCCAACTAAAACATTGATCGAAACCCTTGTTTAATCCCACTAACACTGTACAGTTGTACACTCATCCGGTAATGTTCCCGTGGAAAGGAATAACAAAGTTAAATCCCGTGACAGGTGTTAGCCATCCATCATGGGCCGCTCAGGGGAGATCAGGTGGTGTTCCGAAGATTAAACTGGCTTTCAGACACAGCGACCCACTAATATGACGACCACGATACTACACGTAGGTCTGTACTCTCTAAATTGCTTGATAATAAATAAAACAAAAGCAGTTTTGTTTTCTGACGGAGAAATAAAGACTCGTTATGTTTGATTTGTATGCTTGCGTTTCAAACAGAAATGGAACGTCATTTTGATCGTGATTCTTTGTCATTTGATCGCACATTAGACGGCTTAGAACACACGATCATGTTTCCAGTTTCGTTGACGAAATGACATTATTTTCAAATGAAACCATTTCGATAATAGTTACCGAACTAAAAAGGCATTTCCTGGATAAGGAGCAGTCCAATTTCCATCAATGGCATTGGTGTAAGTAGCCGAGACACGTTACGGCTTATTGGCTGCTAATAAAATGGTTGCGAGCGCCTTTGAAAGGCTTTCACATGCTCGCATGAACATTCCTTTCCGTGACGGAATTCACTGAAAATATTGCTGCAGAGAACGCGTCAATTGTGGGTAGTCAGAGATTCACCCGTAGCGACACTGCTTGAGATTCAGTTGAGCTTCAATCGTCGCATCGAGCGGTCGTGCCCCGGTGTGTACTAAGACTATCAAGGTTTCATTTCAAAGATACGATTTTAATTTCGCTCCAAGTTTTCTCTTCACGTCGCCGCTACAGAAGTAAAATACGGTTTGTTTATTACTTGCTGTTCGTTATCCGTTGGGGATATATTTCATCTTGGCTTGCAAGTTGTGCAAACTGCGGTCCCACTTTGATGTACCAGCCGAGTTTGTTGAAGCTTGCGGTGTGTGTTATATCCATAAAAGTAATCACGCGACCAACGTTCTCCTTACGTAGAAGTTGAAATGAATTCTATTTGCAACTTCAGACAATTGACATTGTAGAGTTTCTATGGATCGGTACTAAGATTTGAAATCCACGAGCAATCTATGCATTTCAGTAACATTCAAACTCTTCAAGAAAATGTTAGTTGCGCTTGCACTTAGCCATTACCTTCTAAGATATAAAGTAGCGGAGATAACTCCCCGGAACAACTTCAGTCCACGGTTTGTGTCGCTTTTTACCCGAAGTGTTACTCGTTATCGGAATTCGCGACGCTCCGGCAAAGTTAGTTTTCGCATAACATTATCAGGTAGCACTTTTGTATAAGAACTAAAATACTTCCCTTTAGTTAATCTGATCGGTCTTTCTTCCAACCGTTCAAGAACAAATCTCATTATGAAGTAATTCATTAAATCGCAGAACATCTTTTCTTACAGCATAGCTCTTTGCATAATTGGATGACCCTGGAGAATAGAGTATTTTCTCATTCTCGTAGACTTGCGACCAGTCGAGCATTCGTTGGTTTTATGTGGTAAAAAGAAAGATAATATACCTTTCTGTAATGAGTTATGGAGTTCCTACAAATGTTGGAGCATTTAAAAAGCTACGTTTATGGTAGGTACCACTTTAGATGTTTTCTTCAGCTACGAAGAGAAAAAAAGTTAAAACTTTTTCGCTTTTAAAAGGAGACTAACGACATAGATGGTAATAAGCAGTCTTTACCCGTTGCGTGAAAGTAGGTTACAAGGTAGGGTAATTGGGGTGCCGACGTCCCCCACTTTATGCAAACAGATCCATTCGCGTTTTAGTAATCCGTTGTTATGGGTGTGTGGTGTGTTATGTGGTTTTAAGTACAGTTTTTGACCTTAAACACAGTTGTGGTTAAGGACATTTACAAACTAACTGACATACTTTTACCTTTATATGTATCATACCCTAATTTTTCTTTAGTGCTCACGATATTGTTTGTTGGTTTAAGGTGAAGGTCGTCTTAATTATCACACAAATGACTGACGATTATATCAATTTTATAGGCCTTTTTTCAAATTTAAACAATACGCAATTATAAGATTAAAAAGATAGTAAGCTTCACAATTATAGCGAATCCTAGCTTTATAACTTACTGACAAGTTATAAAGCTAGGATTCGCTATAATTGTGAAGCTGGCTTCAAAAATTCAACAATACAATAGGGCACTTTATCTCCTGAAATAAAAAGGACATAAATTGGACGTAAAAAGGCGACTTCTCGTTACAGCAGTGAAAATAAAAAGGTTCGGCCACCTCCGGTTTTATAGGTTTATGCAAATCTCTTTTTCAGCTATTCCATATTTTAGTGACGTGTGTGAATCTATTTATTATCTATAATTTACTTTAATATTCACGATGTGTTAGTTTATCATTTTGCGTTAATACTACGCTGTTTTTTAAACGTCGCGGGAACACATTAGGCTAAAAATAATTGGTTATTAGGTATCGTTGTAGGTATCTATATACAAAAGTGTAATTAAAATAAAAGGTAAAATAAACACATGTCTTATCGTAAATAAATCGTACTTCACTAAATCTTAACATCACCTCCTTATCCGAGTATATCTAACGATTTAAACCGTGATATCGATTATCGATTGCCTCAAAATTGCCTCGTGGAGTTGGCAGGCACCCGGAAGGATTACGTAAACTCAAGAAAAACACGCTAGAGTATAAACGGGTAGAAATAACCGGGTACAGGTGACGCGAACGGCTAAGTGTTTCCGACGGAAAACTACGGAAACAGCTCATGGAATATCGTCATTACGTGACTGTTTAGAAAAGAATATTTTATAACTTTTTAAAGAAGTAATTGTAATTGAATTTTGCGAATATAGGCCACGTTTTTAGAGCTCCATGGGACCGTAGACCGTGTATTGGATATTAATTTCAACTTGATACCTCCACGCGTACCTGAAATAAAAGAGCCTTGATAGACAGACATACGTAAAACGAAGTGATCCTATTAGGATATAAGCGTTTTCTTTTTGAGGTACGGAAAAGAATCCTAGAATTAAGAAACAGTTTTTACCCAGTGAACTGATTATTTAAATGCAATTAATGAATGAAGCCTTCCACCCTCCAATTCGGCACTCGAGACGATAATAAGTCGGTTTCAATTCGAATATGAATATTTTATTCGATTCCGACATTGAAGGTTTTAACGACCGTCGGCATGTCTGCCGTCGAAATATCAAAGGGAACGTCGTTTGACGTGCCGCTGACAAAATATTTTTCTACAATCCAATTGGATTTTCTCGTATCGAGTTTTTATTGAAATGTAAATGAAATAATTGAATTAATTTTGCTTTTACACAGTGGAACAAGCATATTATTTATTTTGTCGAGCATAATGATCTCAATCGTGACTGCAGTTTTATGTGCATTCCTAAGTATTTAGGTCGGGTATACTTAACTTAGGCTATATTTGATGTTGTATTGGATATAGGTATTTAGTACAGATTATTCATACACTTTTCTCGGTTTTACTAACACTAAATAGCATTTATATGAATGCCCACATCAAAGCGCGGTGTTGCAGTTTCAACGTTTGGCTCAGCCCCAAGAGATGAAAATTGATTAAAAGGATATTTGTCCTAAGATTAGTAGAGTTCCTTCGTTAAATTTACTTTGTCCCGATCGTTAGAAGTCGGAACAGGTGTTCGACAAGTAAAAGTTTTTCTGTTTCTTTTAGTGCTTAGGCAACATAGTGTGTCAGTGTGTGTGTGCGTGTATCATGCCAGGGTAACTTAATCGTATGTTTCTTTTACACTAATTCAATATGGCGTATCGCAATCATGTATGGGCATGTAATGCCTATGGAGAAATGAGGAACATATCGTGAGGAAAATGTTGAGTATGACTGGATGGTTATAAATGACGATGGATAGATTGAGTGAAACATAAAATATGTATAGAGGAGGTGACTCATAAGATAACGGCAAATAGAGACGTATGGAAGAAGAAGACATGCTGTGCCGACCCTTAATAAATTCGTATAAGGTTAGGAGAATGATGATGTTGTATCATAATCACACACGGAAATACCTGCATTATTTGTATCCCTAGAAATGTTCCCACTAACAAAGGACATCCTACATTAAATTATTCACACAAAGGACGCGTTCCCTCATCCTCCAACATAATTCTGCCTCTAGGGGCATATAATAAGCTTTCATCAGTCAAATAGGCCGGGAGTATGGCTCGAGATACGCAACAGTATTGTTTGCCCACCTCAGTGTTTTATCTCGCCAACAAACAAGACCCAACTTGATCGTCCGGAGTGAACAAGTTGCTACGTTGTGGATTTATCTCGAAAACCAATCACCAGGATAAACATTGTTCCACGCTCCCGTTGACATGATTCACTTAATACAGATACATTTTCCAATAACTCGGTTAGCGGTTTAGTTGGAGTTTATTTGGTTTTCTACGATTGTTCATTGTTAGTTTGACTGAATTTTGAATATTTTGATGTTGTTTGCTTAGGATCAGCGCAAGGTTCCGCTATACATTGCTGTGTTACATTCATCGTGGTTCCATTGCAATATCACGCTTGGCCGACATCGCGCAGTGCTACGATCACTCAAGACGCCATCTTTATTTCGTCGTACGGCAATCGGTTGGATTTCTGGTCCTATCATTCTTGAGATGTTTGTTTGAGACACAGGGTTGAGAGCTAACAGCCACCAAAAATAGGGCTCCGTTGATTTACACTATGCATATTAAATTGGAGTACGTCTTTAAATTGGCGCGTCTGAATAGCATATTTGATACATGTTAAACAAAAGACACGTTCTATATTTAAAAAGCTTCTAAAATCGCTTAACTAACATTTCACCAGTCAGTAAGGTTGCAGCTGTAAGGTTTTCTTTAGCAGACAAACCAGTATTTATAGGTATGTATGTATATATAAACCACACATACATCGTACTGAGTCATTTTGCTCCCCGGAAATGTGACTAGCGAACTAACGAACCTATCAAAAAGCTTTAACCTAATTAGACTCATCATAAACGCTTCTAAAAGTTTCCGTGCATTTTGGCATGTTGCCAAATTCGGAGGAAGCTGCACCTTTTCGATTTTCAAGGACAGTTTTGTTTGTCTCTTTGTATGATGTCAATTTTTCAGATAGCTTACTTATGAAAAATATTTACAATAGAGTTTGTTGTTCTTATATTTGGAGAATTCTAATAAATATTGCTGGGATAAAAGTCGTCAAAGACGTGCTTAAAAAGTTGTCTGTCAAATCACAAAGAAAGCTTTCGACTTCTATTTATTGGCTGAAACTGTCTGGGAGCATAAAGCAAGAAAAGAAAGACCGAAATGTGAAAGGAATCAAGAAATAATTGACACAAAGAGCAGCACTTGACTTTTTCTTTTAATTATGTTTTACGTCTTTAGATATCTGACACGTTCTTGTATATTCATTTACTTGAAGTATACATACCTATTTAAATCCCGTACTTGTCTAATTCTTTACGGTTGTGTCTAAAATTATTTAAGTTTTATTTTACAATCATGACTGCCTCGGGCCTCGTTGGTCTAGTGGTCGTAAACGCGACTGCTAAGTATGAGATCCTGGGTTCCATTCCCGGGTCGAGCAATACGTTATTGGGATTTTTCATTAGGCATTTCTCAGTAGCAGCCTGATATCTGGGTGTGGCCGGTTGATGGCAATTGGCTCACCCCCTATTACATGGAACTTAAAATATAACTGGTGAAATGTGTGATTACTGTAGGTACACCTCAGGTACACCAGTAGGCCCGTCCTATCGGGGAATGCAGGCGTGATGTTATGTTAATATAATTTTATCATTACATTGATTGCGACGACCTATGTGGCGCGGTGGGCGAAGGTCTGCCTGCGACGCAAGAGGTTGCGGGTTCGATTCCCGCCTTGGGACAAATGTTTGTACGATATACAAAGATTTGTTCCAAGTGTTCTGGGTGTTTGCTATGTATAATAAAAAAATATCTATCTATGTAATGTATTGTATTAAGTATATCAGTCATCTAGTACCCATAACACAAGCTCTGCTTAGCTTGGGGCTAGATGATGCTGTGTGGATTGTCCAGCATTATTTATTTATTTATTTTATTATATCCTAAAGATAATTAAGGTGTAAATAGTTCAAATTTCTTTGTTTATCCCTAATAAGCCTGCATATACACTAAAATGGCCAAAATTATTTTTAGTCTGAATATATGAACTCAAATTATTCGGCAGAAAAAAATGAAAATGTTTATATTAAGTTAACTTGGATGTTTTGCTTTAGCAGTTTGAACTTTTGTTAATGGTTTTGCGTAAGGTCCAAAAATTTGGTAGGTTATATCGTAGAGTACATTTGTTAGATCTTAATTTAACCTACTAGTAGTTCCATACAAATGTAATTTAGCAAAAAGTACCAATTGTTTTTAATGTGGAGTACATTTACAACTATAACAGTATATAAGTTGGTACAAATGTAAAAAACTATTTTACAAAAAAAAAAACAACCTTCTTCACAAAAACACTAAAAGGTTGATAACAATTTTAGTTTCAGAATTCGGTGGCTTTGTTTGTTTCGTTTGCTTCGTTTTATGCCACCGACTTTCTCAATTTTGAAGTCGGTTAAAAATATTAATCAAATTAATCTCAAAACGCAATTTCTCGAGAACATGGTGTTGTGAATGAGGTACCATTAACAGAACAACGTCCAATTGTTGTCGTGCGGAGGCAGTTTTACAGTGCCATTAAAAATAAATTCAAGTCAGGTGCTCTCAGTTCGTCTAGCACATTCTTTGGATGTGTGCCAGTTTTATGTGATCAATGCTCGTATACCGCCAGCTTGCACTCCACTTCCTAGATTTAAAGTCGTTAAGACGACACTTACTAAAAAATATGGGTGCTAAGCTTTTGAATTTGCTTTAAGAGCTTAGCTTAGTTGGGAGTTAGATGTGACTTTACGGGTGCAGCCCCCCACCTGTCCCAGTATTAGTACGTACTTACTTGATTTTAATACTCTACTGCCTTAACTAACTATTTCCAAGCTCTTATTACAAGCATTTATTTAACTTGCCATGTTAGAACGTGTGGGTCAAAACTCGATAAACAACAATATATATGCATACGGAAATTAAGTTTAGTATTGACTAGTCGGGAATTTCTTCATGGAATAAATGTAGATAAATGATATATTCATTAAGTATATAAAAATACAAAGTGTGTTCTCATGTTTTTATCAAATTTACCAGTATCGTTAATCAAACAATTCAATTAGTTTAACAAAGTAGTTAAATGAACGAACGGCCCACGTAATTGCCTGATGAGAGAACCTTTTTGTATGCATAACGGAAAGTTCTTTCAATCTTGTTAGACTAAAATACTGAGGGTGTTCGAATTTTAAATCTATTGAGCAGAGGGTAGCGATTCAATGATCACGATAAAATCCATTCACGAAAGCGCCCTTTTTCAATAAAGTCTCGCAGACAAACATTTGTATTGCTGTGAAAAGGTATAATTGGTGTGTGTGCGAGTGTGCGATCCGGTTTGGTTGTTTGCCTTATTTGTTTTCTCTTGTTCGACGCTATTTTTTAAATGTTACGTAACCTACTTCTAGTTATTTTGTTTTCAATAGGTTTGGGTAGCTCGGGTGGTCATTATTTTTATTACGTAATGTTATGTATTTCAATCCTGGTTTTATTCCACAGAGTATGGCAAAATGTTACCATTAACTTCATTTGTTCTTTACAAAATTTAAGCAACAATTAGAATTGTTCCTGAAATCCCCAATTTGATACTGTACAAAATACAATATCCAATTAAATTTTAAATATCTATTCGCCCTGCCGAAGGGATGCCGAAGTTTTGTGTGAAATTACATTTGTGCCTTCAAAGTTCTATTAATCGTATCTACATTTTCTTCTGTAAGTCCTGGCTTGGGGCACTTTGCAACTGTGCAAGTACTTCTACCCCACTTATTGATCCATGTTCACAGTTTAGGGTCCTATCTCGAGTTACACGTGTATATTCGAAGCTCATTATACTTTAGTTCGTTTTCTTGAAATTTGGATCATTTCTTTGATATTGTTCGTCGAGTAGTTTAACTTCTTAAGTTCTGAGCTTGAGCTTCACGGTTACAGGAAATTTGGTGCACTAACTAAACAGGCCCTTTGATACCTGTGTGGTTCTTTCTCCAAAAGAATCCACCCTCCTCGTCCTCATATGATCTGACTATGAGAATGTCTTGACTTTAAACGATGACCTCTGAATGTCTTTCGGTATTTCTTCTCAGAGTTTTCAAATAATAAAAACCAACCTAATTCACTCATTTCTCATGGTTCACACTAGATAGTTTTCTTCGCTACCAACCTTGCAAATTGCTGTTCTTTCATCATAGCATCAGTTCTTAGAAGAGGAGAGGAGAGGGAGAGAGAGGGAAACATTGCGCGGTTGTACATTCTATGTTTATTATTTCTAAAATAACTGTCTGCACCAGAATATAACATCAACCTAAATTCAAATCTAACACGATTTGGGTTCATCTAATCCCTACGTCACTAAAAGTAAAATTTTTGTCAAGTTGGGAAAGGTTTCCAATTCCCTATTGAGAGCATTCGAAGTTTATTCGACTTAGTTTACGTAACGGTTCAGCTCTATGTATTATCGAATCTCAAAACTTTTGTATCTCCAGAATATTCGATGTTCAGGACAAGTGAGCAATGTCCTATTTTTTGTCTATCTAATTATGAGCTGTCTAAGTAGTTATAATAAATTAAAACAAATGGTTTTCCTTATTACCAGCAATACCCTGAGGATGTTCGAATTTCGAATATAAAATTGAGAAATGTTATTCGTACTTACTGGACACAATATGTTGCCCTGTAGTACGTGTATTTGTATATTCATGATATCGTTATGCCAACACTTAAAACTTGTATTTATTGACTATCGTTTCGATGTGTCAATCGTGAAGTTTTAATCATTGTTTTATATTTCATGTTATGGCAGATTTGCTTACTTTTCCATGATTCACCTTATCAAAACCCTTGAAGTATTGTACCAAATATTTTTTTATAACTATTTTAAAATGAGAAAACAATTTTATTCCACCAATTATGGATGTTCATTAAATATTTCACCATTTAACCACACTAGATCACCACTGATCTAGTGTGGTTCATTTTATCCCTTAACCACTGAACTTTAACGGGGAATATTAAAGTTAACTGTAATTGTCGTTCATCCGTGACATCGTAAAACGTTAGTGGTAGTGTCAATTTGACTCTTCGCACCGTAACTGGGCCATGCAGACCGTATCGTCCCTCTGGGAACTGTTGGGTACTAAGACTTAAGTTAACTAGTCCATAAGAAGGAGCAGTAACTTTGACTAAGTAGCTTCGACTTTACCTGCAGGTGATGAGCTGAAGCTCATGCGTGTCGTGGGTTCGACTCCCGCACGGAACAAATATTTGTATGGCCTACAGGTAATTAAATTTAAAAAAAAAAAAAAATAACTTAAATAATTTTGTATTCAAGAAACAATATTATGGAAAGGCTATGAAAATAAACAAGAATATAACAGCTGTTGTAAATAAATACCAGCGCCTGTACCTAAATACTCGTTAGTCAACGACTCAACGATGCCAAAAATGTAAACGGGCATTCTTTCATACCTCGTTTTACCTTTAATGGCCGGGCGTTTTTTCACGCAATTTATTGTATTCATTTCGGGTAATCCATCAGTGCGTAAATCTTTTGCCTAGTCAGTGGTAAATGGTCCAAAGTTTCAATAACAGCCAATGACTTCGTTTCAGCTGGTTTTTCCAAGAAAGTGGTATGGAAAACATGTACATTATGTGTATGTACGTATTCCAATATTTATAAAACGATCCTTACAACTGTGTTGCCCGTGCTAAATATTCTGCCAAACTTTAGACACATAAATTTACTAAAATGCCTGAATTGTTCAGCGTTAGTAATCACCAAAGCTTTAGGTCATTATCGACTTTATTATGATAAACTCGCGTTGAGCTGGTAATTGCTACGTTAAAAAACTCCGAACATATTACGTGAGCTCGGATGAGAGCTGTAATGGGCTATTTAAAAAGTTTATTGTTTGAGGTACGTGTCGGTAATGACTTGCATGCTTTGCTGGCTCCAATTACTGGCATGTAGCACTCGCAATCTGCGAAGCCCGCGTTTTTTCGGATTTTTTCATTCCACGTTTATTCGTATTCGAATATTTCAGAAGCGAGCAATGTTTTCGCGTGCCCATTTACGTAAATATTACCTCATTTACATAATCCTTATTTTTGTGGCGAGAAAAGATATTGAACGGTACCGCACAAAGAATGTCGACATTACTTACTCAAAGCGAAAATTGAAAGGAGTATGTTTCGAGTTCTTTTTTCAATATTTGGTGTAAATAAATTGTATAAACCCAAAGTTGTCACCTCTGCATTCCTCACGTTATATTGGTGCTTGTATTCAATAGTCTTACTACACCCCTTGTGTACTTACACGTAACACGACCCTTAAGCAGCTTTACATGGCTTTGAGTGTTTCACATTCATGTCGTTGAGAACTACTTGGCCTTTATTTTAAAAATTCTTGCCGTTTTTCTCCAAGGACGGAACCACGTTCTGAACGATAAAACAGAAGTGCTTGGTACCGTATGAACTGATGTATGTTATGACAGTATTGCAATGTTGCTTAACATTATCGTAACCTGTTTCTCTCAATTGATACTTAAAATAAACGCATACTATAGAATTCGTTCGCGTAGTTGTATGTGAAGATGACCATTGGGTTCGGGAAGACCATATCTATTATATAATGTTGGCAACAATAGTGCCGTAGGGGTTGGAACATTATTGGCTCTCATCTTTTATTCCTTTTATATATTTTGGAACGATGAATGACCGGGCGTTCTCCGTTAAAATAAGAATTTGAAATTGAAGGAACTGGCTGCCTCGTTGGTTTAGGGGTAGCACACGCGACTGCTAAGCATGAAGTTCTGGGTTCGATCTCCGGGTCGGGCAATGTGTTATTGGGGTTTTTTCTTTTTCTGTAGGGATACCTCAGTAGCAGAAGGAAGTCTGGATGTGTGCCGGTTGGTGGCAATAGGCTGACCACATGGGAATTTAAAAAAATACTGGTGAAATGTTGGTGTATTGTAGGTACAACTCTGCCCTACCTTTTCAGGGCATACAGGCGTGATGTTATCTAAAGTGAAACAAAGCAATATTTGTGATCGCTGTTCTTATAAACCCTGGAATTATTAGAATGATTGAGCAGAAAAATGTTATTTGTATGCATTGATTTCTTGTTGCTATTATTTAATGCCGGATTCTTTATTGACAATAGTGTCTTTTTTAAACAATCGTACACCATTGTCCTTATTGTTCTGTATAAGGGAGTGGGGTAGTCTTGTACGTATAAATCATAGTACTCTTGATTTCCCATGCTTCTTCAGTAAGAACCATCGGCAGTGGCGGTGACAAGTACAAACGCGATATTACGAGTATTACGGCAAAAAGGTTGCATTTCCTAAAATCTTTGTAAGTTGATTTTCTTTTGTTTTTATAGTATTGTGTGTGATTTGGATTAAATCACACTCGTATAGGTAATATATCGGCTAGGAGGTTGTTAAGCCTCAATTTTATCAAATAGCCACTCAACCTTAAACTCTTTCGAATGAAAAGTGTAAACCAAATAGTTTTATTAGTTAGTTTTTAACATTTTATTTTACTTTATGTGATCACTTTGGAATATCCAGTCTATTCCTACACGTGAGGACTTGTAATTGGCTTCTTGTCGACTATGTTTACCTTTTTATTTAGTTTTATAGCTGTAAGACTTCCAGGTTCTATTAAATAAAAATTAAGTTAAATATATGGACGCTGTGAGTTGTCTTAAATTCATAAGTCCATATCCACTAGTACGCCTGAATAATTTTCGCAAAGATACATTAAACTCAGAAATCATTGAATCAATTTTAACTTTAACCCTAACGTCTTTTGAGCGTTCATAATGTCGTGTTTACTTTTTAAGCTCGGTTGTTTCTTAGCTTACAAAAGATCCTTTTCTTTTTTTTTAAAACGTTGCCCCATACTAGGATTTTCTCCTGTATCGTAGGTGAGTTTACAAACATTCAAACTATCATACACTAACAGCCAGACCCGTAACAACTACCTGTAGGCCATAAAAATTTTGTTGAGTGCGGGAATCGAACGCACGACACACGGCGCAGCAGTCAATCGCTCAACCACTGCGCCAAATATGCCGTCAAACTTCAACACTTTATGAGGTTGGCAAGGGAAACTCGCCTCAAATGATTTGTTATTGATTATGTATGTAATTATTAAAATTATATATCGGAAAGTGGGTTATGGTTGAAAAGGCATTGTAAAGTAATTAGAGTATTTTTCTTTCTCCTGCTAACGTTTGAGCATTGGGAAGAAAGGAACGCTTATTTGCCATCGATGAAATACCATGGTCATTAAAAATATGAAGAGCCAAAGAATGTTCCTACTTGGAATTTGAAATGAGATTTTTAACCGACTTCAAAAAGGAGGTACATTTTTATGTTTTACGTATTAAATCACCCTCACGAAAAGAACGCGTATGGTGCAGCTGCTGTATTATGCATCATTATTGTACAAGTGTTCTGCTACGATTTTTTCTATGCTCCCTTTGTTATTACCAAGGTGGAAACCAGGGAAGTAGGGTCTGCTTAAAGTTTTATTACCTCCATGCTCGATAAATTGTTGTGTGAAATGTGTAGCGGTAGGAAAACATATTTAGGCTTCGACTGATGTTTTTATTACTACTACTGATACTGTTAGCTTGCGTCATTCCACTGCCGGGCAAAGGCCTCTCCCCATGAGTCCCAGTAGTTTCGATCTAAGCGCTAATGTGAGCCACTGGTCGTTGGTTTCGTCCAGCTCGTTCCACCATCTTCTACCAGATCTGCCACGACTCATTCTGGCTGTGTCCTTTTTATTCTCAAATAAAAATTCTTAATATCCATGTTACTTTTATTCCTCGTTTTCTGTATATCCTGATGTTTGCTGTGATTGTTATAATTAACTAAGACACCGAACTTACCATCAAAGACTTGCCTACGACTGAGTTAATCGTCCGTTAAACATTGAAAGCCAAAATACCTGATATTAATTACCTAATTAACGTAGCACCTATTAAACCTTTCACGTTACACTGGACAAACCCTTGTACTAACTATAACCGTACAAGGCTGTCCAGTTCATTGGTCAAGCGACCGCTCTCAAAGGGGAAAATAAGGAAAAACGAAGCATTATATTCTCAAAATACGTAAGTGCCGTATTAATGGAAATATTTTTTGTTGCAGGAACAAAGGGAGGAGGCACGGGAATCATAAAACAGAAGATATAATAGGTAAGTCTTCAGAAATTTCGTGTTAAAAAATTAGTAAAGTGCGTGCCAAAAGCTCATTGGAGCTCGGCTAGCTGTTTCGGTAATAAATAGCTGCTCTGATAATCTTTGAAGCTAATGCTTTGTTGTGCTGTTCAGTTTAAGTTTGATGTAATAAGTTTTTGGTTAAGAATGGAAAATTAAGTCGCATTTTTTATGTGTCTATACTATAGGACCACTAAATTTTTGGGTAGGTTTAATAACTTTATACCATGTATGTGTAATGGTATTATGTAAGGAGCATGTGTACAGCTGGTCTACAAGTCTATTTCACCTGTTTTAGTAAATGATTGTGGGATTTTAACGTGAGAATTTTGACATTACCAATGATGAATATTCAGTATACTTTCATTAAGCCAAATTGGAGTAGCAACATAAGCATAGCATAATCATCCTATAATATATATCAATCGCACTGCTGGGACACAGGCGTCCTCTCTATGAGAGGGAGTGGGTCACTGTCTACACGGGTTTCTTCCTGACGACGTTTTTTTTCTAAGTTTTGAGAGTAGTGCTGATGAAATAAATCGCACAAAGTTAAGTCGGGGCCGTTATCGGCCATCACTGCAAAGTGCTTTCAGATGGCAGCCAGAGAGGCAGAGTATGACTTTGAGTTCAGGTCAGGTGTGATCATCTTGTTACCTACTGCAATCAGTTTATTCGCCGTAATATTTTGATCCACCGTAATACAAAGCGGCTCTGTTTTTTTAACGACTAGCTGCTAGCCAGCCGCTATAAAAAGTGAATTAAGCTGCGACATAATGAATTATCTTTTCAAATTTATTTCAATCTTTACCGTTGTAGACAAGTCGGCAGCAATTTGAGATTTAGAATAAGTGGTTCAAGAGTTTGTAGGTATTTGAGTCGTCTTAAGTACCAAGCCTCTACGGGCTAATTTCAAATAATTTTCCGAGTTCCTAATTCTTCGACTACCGAAATAAATCTTGTCTCTGAGGCCCCATCTACACTTTACGAAAGAAATTGATTCATTGAGACATGATTAAGTAACAGAAATATATCATAATAATCAGTATTATAGTTAATAGTCCGTCCTAAGGGATCTGTTGTATCTGGTAAAAGATTCATTTTATACTAAAAGGTAGGAGCAATCCTTTTGCCTGTGATATCTTTTATACCTACATTGTTATCTGTTGTTCCGTGTGCTTCAAGTTTGCTTAGAGAATTGAACAAATATTAGTTTTAATATTAGTTGAGGAACGCGTTAATATAGATCTTTAAATCAACCGAGTATAATAAATCTAAAAAATCTGGATTGTTTTTCTAATTTAGTAAAGTATTCGTGATGAAATATTATATAAAGTAATAATAATATCAGACTGTTACTATCCCACTGCTGGGCCAAAGGCCTCATGTCATACAGAGAAGGAACGAGCATTAATCACCACGCTTGCTCAAGACGGGGTCGTGATTTCAGACTTATATTTTTATAAGTCCAGGTTTCCTCACGATGTTTTCCTTCACCAATGTCAGTGATGTCCAAGATAAACTTAGAAAGTACATATGAATTGAAAAAGTCTCATTGGTAGTGTTATATAAGTATATATACGTTAATTATAGAAAAAGAAAATGAAGTATTAAGTATTTCGTTTACATTTTACATACGCCATTATAAATTATAACAGCATTTATTGATAAAATAGCACTTAATGCATGAAAATTAGAAGGTTTTACTTTTAAAGAGGAGACAGAAGCAGCTATAATTACCAGTGATTAAATGCTTCCACCTTTTAAAATACATAATCACTGGCAATTATTATAGCTACATAATTATTCCTGGTAAAAAGTATTCCAACGTCACATTTTGAGCAATTTCAAGAGAATAAACTGACATAAGTAATTTGTAATCAGTAAAGCGAAAACTTAAAAAAAATATATGATATTCAGGCCCCAGCAATTTTAACTGAATACATCGCATGTCCGAAAATGTATTTTTACAATGATACTACTCGTTTTGGTATTCGTATTGTTATTTTTATTCAATATTGGAACGTTTCTGTAACAGTTATGAAGTAAAATAATCTATCAATTTTTCCCGAAAAACAAAATATATTCGGGCGTCGAGTCGATACAAAAAAAGTTTCAAATGTGTACGGTTTAAATATTTCAGCGTGTTGCCAATTTGTAGCGGTATTTAATCGAAAGTTTTGCATATTTTTGTTGAATGTACTTATAGAATAAAGCAGATATATCTGAAATAAATAACTCCCTGTCAAAACGTTTGCTCTGTGACTGTTGGGTATCGGTATCAGATACAAAGCCCATGGTATTTTAATGGGTGTACACATTAAGCGTGGTCACTGTTCATATTTTATTACGAAGTAGATTTTTCTTAGGCGAGTATCCATAAGACGAATTTGCTCTTAAAACAGCTGCAGCTGCAACTGTAGGGACTCAATGTTCGTGAGGCCACGGGATATCTAAAATGTGTATTTTGTAGATAAATGTGTATTAGGTTTGGTTTATTCCTTGGCTGCCTCAGTCTATTTTCTGTTCGTTATTATCTAGCAGCAACTTGCTACTTCATGATGTTATATTGGAGTGAAAGTTATAAATATTGTAAAGTTGCAATCAAAATCTGTTCAGCAGTTTTTGCGTGAAAGAGAAACATATGTCCATATTTCCTCAGAAACTTTTACAATTATAATATTCGTTGGATATTAGATAGTGTTTGTCTTATAACATCCCATAAATTTATAAATATCCATTTAGGTTCGTATGATTTACAGTGCACAGAGTCTTTCTTTAATGTTTGAAAAGGACTTGAATCTTAAAAAGAAAATATTTAACAAACAGTTTTTATTGTAGATACTAAAAGTGAGTATAGTTCATACTCGTAGTAATTACAGAATTCCCTCCCCTCATTGCCGTGTCAAGTGGAATTGTGCATGCTTTTTCATTGTGCATTAACGCAGGCCTTTTTGTAGTCTATTCCAGCGTGCTTAATGGCCACACAAAGGATCAATAGCCACGTTCTTTTGTTACCTTTTCTGTAGGAGATGTACAAAATGATCCTTTTCGTAGTTCGCTGGTGGAATAGAATGGTGCGTTAGGGAGGGGAACAAATGGTTTTGTAACTGGCTCATCGTTCTTTTGATACGAAGGGAAAATGGCTGAAATGTGGAGTTCAATAACGGTTGTTGTACCGATTATTAATGGTTATTCAAAATTGAATATTAAGTGGTAAATGGGGTTTGAGTTTGGGTAATGTTTAGGTAGTGGCAAAATGAAGCATGAACATGTCCGATTTCATTCTACCTACCATCTAAATATTCAATAGGAAACATGGTGTTTTGAATTTGGATAAATTGCATAACTATAGCAAATAGTTGCGTTACGTAATACATATTTAGTGACAGTTAGGGTTTTACGTTGTTTAATGAATAGTTTTATAGAATTTCGTTTCACATCATATTTTCGTTTCATTGAATAATACGCAGAATACTTACTTTGAATATTTTTAATTCATTGATTTTTGTTTCACATAAAGTTTAATGTTAGAATAATTATATCATGCAATAAAAATTCAAATACTCTTCCAGTCTAACCGAATGCTGCGGATTAAGTACCAGTTTTTTAAATGGAATAACTGCCCACCTGACCGCCAGAACCCAGATATTGGGTAAACGATACCCCTGAGTAAGCCCGGTTGTGAGGCTTTCGTGCTTTTAGTTACCCGTAACGTACAGAGGCCAGCACATCAAGCTACCCCAAACTGTCAGATTTTCCCAATTGAATATGAACCTTATTCCTTTGTGATAGAGTTGAAAACCTATCAAATAAATTTGACACATTGGGGCAGCTTGATGTGCTGGCCACTGTACCCGTACCCGTTAATAAATGTCATCAAATGACAACCAATACCAACGGTTTAACGTGCCTTCCGAGGCACGAAAGGATCTCGATATGTGATGGATGGTTACATCGTTACCAGAAGTATTTTATATTATAATTCAAGTTATTATATTATAAGTTACGTAGGTAGGTAGGTTGGATTTAAAATTCAACTCAAGTATTAATTAAATACTCGTTTCGAATTAAAATTATTTGTTTGTGTTTCAAAATTCCACCACAGAATCTCCTCCATTGTCTGCATTCAACAATAATCCTTAGAATGCACCGCACATGACGTTATTGTTCTTTTAACTCAATTCTGCGGTTTTGAGGAAAACACGTTTAACGTTAAACCCCAGTAGGTATTGTTCATGTACAGCCAAAGCTTTGGCTACAGAAGCCCTCATAAGCGGATATATTTACTGAGAATCTCTCATGCAATTTTAATGGCTGCTTACATGTGAACTGCGCTAGTAATTAAAAATATTATCTCGTATTCATGATTACCGTCAGTACGGACGACCAAGTAATCTCTGTGGTAGTCCTTCAAATAATATTAATACCAGCTTTTTAATGTCCGAATGCAAGGCAAATGCGAGAACAGAAAACAACTGATCATTGATCACTTTTTTTTTACTGTTTTTTGGTTACTGGGATTGCTCCATGAGTGTTAACTGTTTCCTCATAAAGTTTTCCATTACTGTAAGCAATAACTATCGCAGACTATCTTGAAAATCGAGGAGGTCACGTTTGACCCCGGGACCTGATTCTTAGAAATATTAGAATATAATACTATTTATTGTACACCATAAAATCTTTCATATAATAGGTTGTTTCAATCGGCGAAGTGATCTCATACATATTTTTTTGGATTGGCTTGATAGAGAAAGAGAAAAACTATGCAGGGAGTCATTGATATAAAGCAAATTCATAAACTCTAGTTGTAGCGACTCGACAAATTGCGAAAACACGAGCCGTGAATTGATTTGAATGAAAATATGCCACCGTAGAGCTCAAATCTCATCTCGGAGCTAGATGATCTCAGAGCACAATAACAACGAGATGGTTGAAGAATGAGGGTTCCTCACCTGTTGCGAACCGTGACACCGCAAAAGAACCCTCGTTATCCGATCACTATTGCTATTTGCAACTCAAATGAATATTGATGAGTTGGCTCGTTGTCAAGACTCGTTTCGTCGTGATCTTACAATATCTACTCGCCTCGTGATCGTGACTCTTCGGAACATTTCGGAGTGTTCCGCTTTGGTCTAATTAGTCATTATATTTAATTGGTAGCGGGAGCGTGGCCAGAAATTGTCTTTGTTGAAGGTACTTTAAATATTCAAGGTTTGCTCTTGTGTTTCGGTTGGCTGTCTGGCAATCTGGGGAGCTTCTCTTCCGATCAAGAATGCCTTTCCGAGGTGGTAAATCCTCATGGATGTCCTCCACCTTGGGATGGGCGGAGGGGTCTTACTGACTGAAAACTATCCCGGTGTTCCATCTCACACCTACACCGGGGGTCGCGGGAACGTTCGATACTTCCGTAATCCCCGGCTGGCCGGCCCATGTCTGCCGGCCTCTTCAGATCAAAAGGGGGTGTGAGGTGACTCCTGTGACGTCTAAGAAGGGCACGCATGGAACACTCCGCCACCTCAGGTCCCGATGTATTGGGCGGACTATGCAATGCCCAAATGCAATCACCAATCTTAGAGCTGGTCTGATCCATTTGCTTTCTGGTATTTCGGCTAGCCCACTGCCACTTCAGTTTGCTAACTCTGCAAGCGATGTTATTAATTCCGGTCCAGGTTGGAAACTCATAACGGATCTCATCCTTTCAAATTAACCGGAGCGTAGTAACAATGCATGATAATTTAAAATAAATCACGTGTGACAGCGAATGTAAGTTTGCTCTTTATTCCAATTTGAATAAAGAGCAAAGTTATATCTGCTATCAGAAATGATCTGGCTTTATAACAATCAGCAAAATATCGACTAATTACGGCAGCCAAAACACTGCTCACATGGACGCGAAATTTCCTCCAATGGCTGCAATATTTATGTTAATGGTGCAATCAATCGCCGTGTTTCCCATTTGCATGTTCAAACTTGCGGACACGTTGTTAACAAGATATAAATTACCTACCCTAGTCACAGTTTGGAGCCTGGATTTATAGATCTGTAGCACATTTGTAAACACAAGTGGGGTCGACTGGACATAAATGCGGCTTATAGTTCAAATTATTGATGCACGAATCGGAATACGTTTGTCATTATTTTTGCAGTAAGCCATATTTCTCCGTGCGTTTAAAATGATTGTTTAGGAAAATAGGATACGTTAAACTATAAAATAATTTAATACGATAATGCGCATTTATATAATTTTGTTTCTTAGGTACATCTTTGCCTGACCCTTCCGGAAATTTATGCGTAATATTGTAGCTTTTTCATACATGTAAGAAAGAAAGGAAGACAATTATTTGTGTCACGCAAAGTAAATACAAATCATAAAAAAACTAAAACTAAACAAGGTTACAAATAATAAAAACGGCCCCCTATATCAGTATAATGTTAAGTGGTCACTTAAGAGTTATTACGTACAACGTGGGTTATTTATATATTGGGTATTACAATATGTACGTAATTAGGTCAGATATAATAATGCCTGATGATAATAAGACCCACAACTTTGAAAATGTTGACATTACTTAAATCTAAAGGATTTCGAATTTTACATAAACTCACGCCTTTTTCTTAACTATAGACTGCCACCTGCTACGATCGTTACATTTATACATATGCTTCGTTAACATTCATACATTTGGTCATACGCTTACGCTGTTTGCATAGGCATTTTACATAGATTTAGTTGATCTTCCCCTACTACATGGGAAACACAACTGGCGAAATGTGGGTGTACTGTAGGTATACCTCAACCTTACCCTTTGGGGATTACAAGCGTGAAATTGGGTAGTGTCCTTAAAAATTCTGTTTCGTCCGAAAGTTGGATTACTAAAAAATGCTGGACACGTATTTTTTCTTTTGTCACGTAAACCAAAAATGACGAAGATATAGTGCGTTCAAATTTCGCGTGACGTCACGCCATGCTACACTTTTCGTTAAAAGTGTAGCATGGCGTGATGTCACAAGCCCCTTCTCCTGAACTTTGATGTGCAATATCATTGTCACTTTTTATTGAATTAAGTAAGCAAAAAATACGTGTCCAATATTTTTTGGTAATCTTCCTGACGGACTAAATAGACTTAATATATTTTTACCTAGGACACATCCCTATTATTATGTTAGTTTAAATTATGACAAGTCACGTGATCTTCTTTTCGATGCAAAATTATTCTACACATAATTATAAAAAAGTTACCTTTTGTTTATCCCAAATGGACGCCACCGTTATCTATTTCAATTTCCATTACAAACTTCTTAAAATAAAACACCTGCTTTCCATAAAAGCGACGGCAACTGATGGCTTCCCATCTTATTACAGCCATTACGAGCTATTTTACATTTTATTCGCGAAATATGAAATGTGGGCACATTTCCCCCGTCGTCGTATTGTCAAATTGACGCCTCGCTTACCGGACACAAAATGATAATGAACAGTGCGGTTTATGTTAATACCGTAAATGTCGTACTTTAATTGCGTTCCTGTGTTGCCAGTGGAAATATGGATAGAGAGCCGGAGAGCTCCGCTTTATGCCTCTTTGGAACCTGCAATAATAGTGGTTAATGTATTTTGGAACGACAAGCTGGAAATATGATTGAGATTTGGGTTAAGTATTGGGAAACTGTTTGTTCATATCATAATTCTATTGAGAAATAAATTGCTCACTAGAAATTAGTGATACCTACATAAAAGGACCTAAGGTGGGGTAATAAGGGGTAAGTGTGTGTTTAGGAAGTAGTTATGTAATTAGGAACAAAAAGATTTTTCAATAGCGCAGTCTACTTAGCAATTAAACACTAATCTACAACGACCATAAACTTATAGCCCTCTCTAGTTTTTGAATAATAGTTATGATAGTAGTGAATTGTCCCAGAACGCAACTACGAATTTAGCATCACCGCCGCCATCATATTCACCCTTTAACCACCCGTTGCCAAGAAAAAATGGACACACAGAGAAAAAAAAACTGTCATCCATTTTACAACCGTCCATTGTCAGAAGCAGAGCATTTGCATTTGTTCCGAGATCTTTACAGCAAAACTTACCTGTTGCGCTCACGCCTGGCTGTCTCCAATATCCAGTGACATTCATAACAAAAGGCAACACTGAGACAAGACAAGCTTTTTAGATTTTTTCGCCATTTTAGTGCTGTACAGAGAGATAAGACCTTTATATGGGAGTAAGCTTATCTGTTGGTTCTATTTCTTATCTTTATTGTTGTATATATGGTTAGTTACTAAGCAGCATTTGAGGAGCTAAGAAGTGCAGAAAATATGTTGATTGCATTTTTGTTGGAATGGAATAAAATAAGTGCAACGTCTTTACTATCCAGAGGTTAGACTAACATAACTGGCGAACATAGAAGCCTTCTACCACCAAAAAGACACAGATCCGGACCAATAAATCAAACAATCAATAAATCGATGAAAACTCCGGGTTGATATTGATGGAAAAATCGAATAACACTTTGCCTGACACCAGAATCGAACCTAAAACCCACTTGCGACCAACCTAACAATTAAAATAACAATACTAAATGATCGATCGTTAAAAGGAACCGTGTTTTCACCGCATCCCTGTTTCCACTGGGGCGTGCAGTGCCTCACTTCACTGATGGAAGCGTCGAAATTGCTAGCTTCCTCCAGTGCCCACATTTTCAAAGCAAATCACTGCTTTTCGTCGCTTGCAACACTGAACACAAGACCACGTAATTACGTCAGCATTAGGTACTAAATATTCAAATGCTCTCAAGCGGAAGCGCGGCTAATGGAATTTCAGATAACGTACATGTTGAGATTCGATTTATGCACCACCTGTGGTGACATCTTGGTTCCCAAATTACAATGATTATAATCTATGGTCTTGGTAAACTGTTAGGGTTGACTCAAACGTGGTTGCTGAGATTGTGATGTATAGTACCGTGGTTGGCAAAGGAGTTTAATTGCAGCTGTCAGTTGCACAGCCCTCATAGAGTGTGTTGGCTCTTTAGCACAAAGAGGTGCTTTAGTGACGCTGAAATATTTTTGGTTCGGAGAAAATACTCTTTATTTTTTGTACCTTTTTGGGACAGGCTACGCGGCAGGTGTTCCATTTTCTGGACTCTTTGTTTTTTTTTGCTTTTACTGATACTGACTACAAACAAAAAAATCTCATGGGTTTAAGATATATAACGATTTTCAAAATTAAAGCATTATTTTATTACATTTATTCCCTAAATACAGCCAAAACTCATTCTTTGAGGTTGCAAATACCAGCCTTAGCAAAATGTACGTAGGTACATTGAAACCATATTTCTCAGTAACTCTTGCAGTACACCCCGAAAAATGTATGTTAATCTTTATTAAATATACAGCAGACGACCCTCAATTTGAATATTATAAAAAGTAATAAAATACCGATGAAATAACATTGCAAAGTGCGGTATTTATAGCGATCAAACCATTTTGCTCCATTAATTCATACCAAACTTGGAACAGTACCCCAAAGTTATTCTTGATGTGAAACATCTATAGGTGCGGGTAAAACAGATTGTTGCCACGCCAAAAATCTCGCCTCGTCAATCACATCGCCAAGAAACCAATGTTTTTTGACGTGATAACGTCTTATAAATTGATGAATACCAGCAACACTCATGAAAAATAGTAACGTTCCGCGTAACGTTCCACCTGAGCCTGTGCGAGCAAGCGAGAGCGCGCAACAAGCGATAGAGAGGTACGATAAAACAAACGATAGAGAGGCTTTGTATTACATAAAATAATGATTATGACGTTATCACGTAAATCTATCGTCCGTAAACCGACTTTACAGACAACCAATTTTTTTTTAATTTGTTTTTCAAGTTTCATTTGTTTTTTGATATGGATACCCAACAATTTGTTCTTTTATGCATATTACTTGTGCAAAATAATTTCAATGTTTCACATCTGCCAGGCATCCCGTGACACTTAACATTTTTTTTTCAATTATTACCTGTCATTTTCTTTAACGGTCAGCGACGTTCTGCAGGCCCTCTTAAATTAATTATCCTCTTGAAAAAAAAATAAGAATCATTTAAGTAAAAAGCCAACATTAATTGCCTCTCTTACATTCAAACGTTGTGACACGGATTGTCTTAAAGCAACAGAATGAATATAGCAGGAAAACAACGAAGTTTGTTACATACGATTGTCAAAGTTTTATATGGGAAGCGGAGTTACACGGACGTAGGTTTGTGTGTACGTCTATGTAGGTGCAAGTACCTTCCTAGTGCAGGATTTAGCGCGGCAACTTTGTCTTTACTGTGGGCAAACAGTGAGGACCGTGTGCTAGGCTTGCGGTGGCGCCTACACACGGGAGAGACGGGTACAGGGACGAGGCTCGTTCAATACGTAGCTGTGGTTGGAATGTCCGCTTACTTACTTTCACGAGCTAAAATATTTGGTGAAGCTAGATCAAAGAACTCTTTTTTAAAACTAACTTTTATTTCTCTTCTTTTGCCTCGGCTAGTTTTGTTAAAATAAACACAGTAGCACTTACGTTGTACGCTTGCGGTTGCATGATGACAGAGCCTATAATTTTAGAAACAATAGTACTGAACAGGCTTCAACGTCGTAATCGCCATTTACCCTGAAAGTTTCAAGGTGAAAGGCTCTTTAGAAAATTGCCTCTTCGCAGTGTTTCGGAAGCGTCTCGTAAAATATCTATTTAATATCATATTGAAGGTGAGGTGGACAGCTTTGAGATCGGTGTACTGTCTGGTTAGTTAGTTTTTATACGACAGCTGGGTAGAGTCTATGTTTCTTCCTATCGTTATGTAATTTTAGAAATGGTGGGCGGAGCTATTCCGTTTACTTTCGAGGTCAGATTAGACTACGCCATATAGTATATAATTAGAGCAAATATTATAAAGCACAACAATATCGTTCATCATACATTTCCTATGGACACGTTCACACAACGCTACGCTATTAAGTTTTGAATTATTTATTTATTTATTTACTTAAAGGTTCACCCACACAGCACATATATAAACATAAATACAATTAATCGTAGGTTACATTCGAATATATGCCAATTACGGATAAACACAACACTGTCAAAACAGACGCCAGACTACCGCTTATATTCTAATTTATAATAGGTTTAAATAACAAACAGAAAAAAAAAATAATAATAAAAAAATAAAAAGATGAAACAGTACCGAACATAGTAAGACAAACTTTGAAGACTATGAATAGTTTTACCAGTACGTAGGGAAGCCAAGATTCTCGATTTAAACTTCGCCTTAGAATCGCCATACATACATATATCTGCTTCAGGTACGGATTTAACAAATAAATTAAGGTTGTCACACATGTTCGCAAGTGGGGAGTTGAGACCTATGTTGGAAGAAGTTGAAGGGCGCTGAAACAATCTAGTGATGGGAAACTGTGGAGTATTGTGCGGAACTTTCAGTGAAATGCGCGATAATAATTTACTGAAGTCCATTTGGCCCTTAACTAGTTTGTAGAACAACATAAGGCTATGCATACCTCTGCGTTCATGTTATCTTAAAAAAGCTCAGACGTTGGTGATATGGACACCTTTGAGATATACCGGAGGTCATAAAGGTGTTTGGTGAAAGCCCGTTGTATGCTATCTAGATGCTGAGAATGTATTGCGTAAAAGGGATCCCAAACAACGCTGGCATATTCTAATCTGCTGCGCACTAACGCATTAAACAATTTTAGTTTTAATACATGTGAAAATTATAGAGACATGATGTTATATGCTATAATATAATAACAAAATAGTATAGCCTAGTCTGAACGGCGCTTCACGGACAAGCTTTGCTAGCATATTTGACAGTCACGCCACCTTGGGGTTTGAATTCCATTTAATTTGATTTGAATGGGAGTACCGAAATCATTATCTTCTGCCTAGCCTTTTCCCAACTATGTTGGGGTTGGCTTCCAGTCTAACCAGATGTAGCTGAATACCAGTATTTTACATAGAGAGACTGCCTATCTGACCACCACAACCCTCACTGGGCAACTCGATACCCCTTGATGTGACGGGTTGCCAGAAGTTCGGGCTTTTGATTACCTGTAAGTGCCCGTAACGACTGTCAAAGATCTACAAATGACAACCGAGACCAACGTCTTAACGTCCTTTTCGAGGCATAGAGGAGTCTCAATATGTTATGAGCGGTCACCAATTCACATACTGACCTTGGCAAGCGTAGCTTAACCTTCGATCAACCCGTGAGGCTGTTTTTGTTTAGCCACGATCTCCGAAGACCACCGAAATAATAAACAAAAATACACTTGAAGTTATTACCAAACCCGATAATTTGTTCCACACTAAAAATTGAATAAATGAATGGATTCCAGTTCGAATATATACTCCTCTGTGTTCTATTTAGTTGTAGCTACAGTAAAATTGTTCTCTGGAAAATACTGTGTGGGTGAGATTGGCCATTTCGCGGCGTTGGCGTTTCGGTACTAGTCCAGTCTGGTAATGTCTTTCTCAGTGCTCTGGGTTTATTTTACTTTGTATGCGTATAGCTAGCTACCTCAATAAAAGTTTATTGTTTTATATTTGATTAGAGAATCATTTTTGTTTCGCCCATTATTCAGAATACTGCGATACTAATTTTGTCTGAAAGGATTTCAATACTACGTAGTTATCGTCATCAGTTCGAAATGTGACTTACGACTTTCTTACAATATGAATGCGGTATTTACATGTTTTGAGTCAGCACTAGGCAGACATAAAAAGGGTCGTAACTATTTAACGTTTCACGAAATCGAGTATCACATAACGTGAGAATGAGTCATAAAACTTATATTCTTTTACAGTTACAGTCTGTGATTCTGAATGGGCATTATTATTCTGTACAGTTGTTAGATATTCGTCATTCGGATACAGTTTCAGACAGTGCTTTAAAAATTGACTGAAAACTACTGAAAGTTCTGCGGGATCTAGGGTTATCTCGCGTTAGGAAGAATTAGTTATTTTAATTATATTATTATTAGTACATTAAGTATCATACAAAAGTAACTTTGGTAAAGCTTTCGGAAGACTGTCAATAACATGCATTTTGTAAAACTTCTGTCTAATGCTTTGTTTTAGTGAAGAATTCATTATTTTAGAAAGAAGATATTTTTTTCTTTCCTTTTTAATCTTTTCAGTAAGCTGTTCTACCATTAGCGTTAGGACACTGACTGACGGGTCAGCTGACCTTAATTTAGGTTAAGTGTGATAAAAAATGTTAATTATATACACTCGGCGCTTAATTAAGCTCGCAGTAATTAATTTTCAACCTAGCGCACACAGACTGTTTCTGTATTTAATTGTTGGACTATGTAGAACCCGCCTGACTTATAAAAAATGTTATTTTAAAGTATTCTTACAATAAGGTAACATTTTTAATATATGTCTCGAAAACCAGGTTTTATAATATAATCATAATCAGGCGCTTATGCGATAAGACCGTCAATCGCACACTTGTTTTATAAATGTTAGTCGTAATATTATTTTGTGTACAATTAAGTATGTATATATATTTTTTTAAATATTGCGTGTGAGCTCCGACGTGCGACAGGCGTCATTGGCGACCAACATTGGCTTTGTCAATATTGGCGAAAAAAATAACGCTTTTTTTAAATAAAATCCTTAAAATTAAAATCGATTTAAAGGACTCAATTCCTATAAATATAAATACTAGGACACAATGTCCAGATCAAGGTATGTAGGAACTATACTTAGCTATAGCTTGGGCATCGCTTTATCCTAAAATGTGAGAGCCATATTTCCATAGTTCAGAATATGGCAGAGTGTGCACAGGCTTTAACAAAAGCGAACTGCGAGGACAGTCTAGTGTTCATAGTGTGCACACACCTATTTAAACTTAAGCTTCCAGGCACCTGCCAAATATGGTTTAGACCAGGCAAATTTAACTTCAGTCAAACATTACCACGTATTAGTCCAAGCTCTACACCCAAATGGTTGCTTTAATTGTTAAATACTCGTCGTAATATACTGTCATAACTAAATACATTGTATTCGCTGTGATAGTTCCCGGCGTTTCGATTTATTATGTCTCTCTGTTGGTTTTTAGCTAACAAAAAAGGTATGAAGCCTGAGTAAAAAAGGAACTATATTTAGTCCGTCAGGCAGATAATAAAAAATACTGCTCGCGTATTTTTTGCTTTGTCATATTAATAAAAAATGAATTAGATAAGACGCATTAAAGATGAAGTGGGGGCTCACTACGTCACGTGTGGGTATAAAATCTACTTACGTGTGACGTCACGCTTCATTTTAACTAAATGTATTCTCATAAAAATAGAAAAAACACGTCCAATGTTTTTAAATAATCTACTGGACGGACATAAAACTATTTTTTTTGTCCGCATCCCTAATACTCTTATCTACTATGAGTTGATATTTTACTGAAGATTTATAAATAAATTGATCCTGAAGCAGTGTTTGTTGTTAAGTTAATTTTAAGTACAAGAGCGGGCAAAGCGAGCACGGGTTATTTGAATATTGCAGGAATGACATCTTAAGACGGGGTCTGAACCAAAATTCCACAAGAAGTAGCAAGACCAATTTATGCAGTTAAAATGTATATTTAACTAGCACTTCGGCCGCGTGGGGATCGCAATATTCCCTTGGAACTCTAACATTCCCTCCACCCCTTCTGAATCGTAGTTTTGAAAATAAAATATAGCTTATGCTACTCGTTGAAAATGTAGCTTTATAAAAGTAAAATAATTTTTGGTTGAGTCAATTTTGAGTTTATCCATCAACGTCCTGACTGTGATAAGAAGGATACCACTTAGCATGATGCTGTGTCTGGGGTGGAGGGCACAGCACTGCGCTGGTTTTTAGTAGTCACCTAAATTTTTTTTTTTTTTTAATCTTTGCCCCACACTAGGAATTTCTCCTGTGTCGTGGGTGCGTTTACAAACATTTAAACACATATACACAAACGACCAGACCCGAAACAACTACCTGTGGGTCACACAAATATTTGTTCCGTGTGGGAATCGAACCCACAACACGCGGCGCAGCAGCCGATGGCTCAACCACTGCGCGAACCGTGTCGTCAAATACGTAGCTATTCTATATATAGACACCTGTCTTCTACCTCTGTATAAATATTTATTCATGTCCTCATCGGATAAGGCTGAAGCATCGAATAAGGGACCCAACCGACCGAAGCCATACGGGCTGACACAAGAGATAAAGTTCTCGCCCCAAGTTTCAAAAGGTTACGTGAAAAATGCCAAGTAAGACAGCTGATCTAGATTGCTGGTATATAAAACTAAAAGTACCTATAAAGTTTATTCCGGTCTTTCACACCTTTATTTTGTTCAAGACTGCCGATAGCCACTTCAAAACTGTTGAAAGTATTTTAGTTGTGAGAATTTACAAACTGAACTTCTACTGAAGTATTGCAGTAAGGATACTACCCTTATACGTGCATAAATGTTGAGCTGTTGGATTTTAAACTCACGGTGCGGAGCCGAGCGTTTAACACCCAAAAGAGCTATCATATTTACGTACTTATATACATTACTATGCTCACATAGGTACGTTCACTGCTGAGTAATAAGCATAATAAACAAAAGCTGTAAAATAAGGTTTAGTGTTCTCTAAAAATAAACTTTTGTGCGTTTCTATGAAATTCTATCCTTTCTTTTATCTCCACTAGACCAACCAAAGCTGAAAAAATAAGTAATATTTATTATTAAATCTTCTAGGTTAATTAAATGTTTAATTTGGTATTCTGTTCCGTAATTATCCACTGAAGACGTTTTACAGTCGTTTTAAATTTTAATCCATGGCAATTAGGTGGAACATGGCGTTTTAATGGAGGGTTTAAGGGGAAATTGGTTTCAGGTGTGGCAGCGAGGTAACCTTTTATGGCGCCAACGCTATTATGATACTTAAACCACCTTAAGCCGGGCTCAAACGTGTCATAATGTGTAATGTAATGTGTCATGTGAAGTAAAGCGAATTGTGCATTCGAACTGCACTATGAGCCTTACATGTAACATGCAACATGGCCGCACTCTCGCTGATCCATCGGCTGTCGATTTTTAGCCTGAACTCGAAGAGAGTTCAGGCTAAAAATCGACATCAAAATAATCTCCCGCAGTCCTCGTTCGTATTGGTTACGTATGCCGTCTACACTATCCGCATTAAATTACACATTACACCCGTCTAGACCCAGCTTTACACGCTCTGTACACATTTGATAGAATTGCGGCTATATGGCGAATGTCTCGCCATGCCATTAAATTATCGCCGCGTAAATTTGAGGTTGGTTCATGGAGTATTTTTTTTAACTCGATGGCACGGCGAGACTATCGCTGGGACTCCCTCGCCCGCGGAGATGGTGGCGTAGCAACCTAGCCTTAGTTCAGAACAAACTCATAAACTTAGTCACAGTTTTCAAATTATTGTAGTAGTTTTTCCGATAGATAACAAAGTATCAACATAATTTCTAACTTAGAGAAATCAATGTCTAAGAATCTGTAAAAGCACTTTATAAGAAAGAGAAGTTAGACGTAAGTAAGTAAAGAATACTTATCTATACTTAATAGTTTTATTGTTTACGAGCTGCACTCGCAGAGTTATCTTGTTAGTTTTTAGTTAGTTGGATAAAAAGTCAGCATGAGACGCCATTGCGATTCTAAAAGTAACCTTTGTGATCCAAGGTATGAGCAATTTTTTTTTTATTTTTTGGGGAAAAGACCAGGAAGTGTGGGATTCTTACCTGACTAAAACCACCATTGTGATCAGCATCAGCACATGGAAGGGGTGCCGTTACCTCTTAAGTGAGCACTACAGGACCCCCTTTTTGCAACGCACATCCCTGAGGAGACGGTAAAGGGGTCTCTCTTAGGGTATGAGCTACCTAAAAAATGCACAAACTTCCCCATTTATATTATTGTGGTTGAATGCATTTTATTGTAATACTGCAAATAAAATACTCGTTGATTTTTCATCACGTTCAGCTAAAATTAAATGTTGTAGAGGGGGAACGAATAGGGTCAAAAAGAGTTGTACTAGGCGTGCCAAAGTGCCTGTCCAGGTAAAGTACTACTCTTATGGCGACCTTTGCTCAACAGACACTTATAAATATTATATTTTGCTTGGAATCGTAAGCCTAGCTTGTACTACAACTAACTTTACACAAGTAGCGCAAAGCGTAACAGAATTGATGCAATTTTTCAAAGAGATTTTTCCAAAATCGCTCCATGTTAATGTAATGTTAGTGTAACAGAATAGAGTTTAGTTTTGGTAGGTTTTTTTTTATAAATAAAACGTCATTGTGCAATCTTGCCTAAATCTATTGATAAGTATGTAAGCTCAGGACGGCCTTTATCAGAATCCATTATGCCACGTGGATTATGTAGGTATTCCAAACACGGTAATTTAAAATAAACGTCATCGAAACTTAATCGATTTTACTTCCATAACATTAAAATAATTCTACAGTTGCGTAAATGGTAATCACTAATATTCTGATCAACACTTTTTACTTTAAAATACACTTTGTTTAAGGCGATGGATAGCGATTTGTCGAAAACGTGATGCGCTGGCAATCGCTCAATCAATCCCCAAGAAGGGAATCCTAAGATGGCCGCTCCGCTACCATCGACTCGCCGCTCCACTAGAGTGACGTTGACAACCTCTCACTCTTGAAAATGCCTTTCTTATATGCGCCGACAAGTATTTATCTGAATACGTTGTATTCGAGCTAACTGGCATGCAACTAACCGCTTGCAATGCCAAACTAGCTCTGCATATCAAAAACAATTTTTTTTTTATAAATAAGTACCCCTATTACATGGGACTTTAACAGACACTACACGACAGACAGACTTAGACAGGGGGATGTTATATCCCCGAAACTGTTCACAAGCGCGTTGGAAGATATGTTTAAGATGCTGGACTGGAAAGGAAAGGGCATAAACATAAACGGCGACTACATCTCACACCTAGGATTCGCAGATGACATAGTCTTAATGGCGGAGTCGCTAGAGGAGCTGAACCAGATGCTGGACGGCCTAGCTTCAGCCTCGCGACGTATCGGTCTTGGCATGAATTTGGATAAAACCAAAGTCATGATCAATGGCCACATTGATCCAATACCGGTCGTCGTACATGGCCACCTTCTCGAAATCGTTTCCGAATACACTTACCTCGGGCAGATTCTGCAGTTAGGTAAAAACAATTTCGAGAAGGAGGCCAAGAGGAGGATCCAGCTGGGCTGGGCAGCGTTTGGGAAACTGCGCCGAGTCTTCTCGTCATCCATACCGCAATGCTTGAAAACGAAAGTTTTTAATCAGTGCGTCATACCCGTCATGACCTACGGCGCCGAGACATGGACACTTACGGTAAGGTTGGTCCACCAATTTAAAGTCGCTCAGCGAGCTATGGAGAGAGCTATGCTCGGAGTTTCTCTGAAGGATAGGATTCGAAACGAATACATCCGACATAGAACCAAAGTCACCGACATAGCTCAAAGAATTAGCAAGTTGAAGTGGCAGTGGGCTGGCCATATCTCGCGAAGAACCGACAACCGCTGGGGTAAACGTGTTCTTGAGTGGAGACCGCGACTCGGCAAACGTAGTGTAGGACGCCCTCTGACCAGGTGGGATGACGATCTGCGAAAGACTGCAGGCAGATGCTGGATGCGGCAAGCTGAAGACAGGGCGCTATGGCGCTCATTAGGAGAGGGCTATGTCCAGCAGTGGACTAGTATAGCCTGATGATGATGATGATGATGATGATGGGACTTTAACGTAAACGGTAACTAGTGAAATATGGGTGTACTCCAGGTACACCTCTGCCCAACCCTACGGGGATTACAGGCGTGATGTTATGTATAAGGTATAGCTGCATGTAGTTGGGTTTATTGTTGAAGTGTTTTCACAATATCAGCATTCATAATCGTTATAAAATCAGACATGTAACATTCTCCTAACAGTACCTATTTAAGAATTATTTAACGCTTTCCGGGACAGACTGCCACATGACGTTATCTCCATATACATATATGTAATATTGCAGACCACCTATAGACGGTACCGTCTGTAGCCGCACTGTATATTACGTTACTCATTATTAGTCATGGTATGACGTTCCTCCCATAGGCGTCAACGTCTGTGGCCGCATTTGTCGAAACAAAAATTAAAAATATCTGTAATATGGCAGTACGGCTGTAGACGGTATCACAAAATGTATGGGATTTTGAAGTTTCATATCATGATATTTGCAAAAAGTAAAGTGTCCCGGAACGTGTCAATGTACTGTTATGTGACGGATCATCCCGATTTTAAACTTTACTCAGGGAGTCCAAATCGAGTAACCTTTAAAAATCATGCATATTTTCTTTAAGGACCTTGTCGTGTTATTCAAATTTCAAAGTGACTTTAGCCCTAGAGACTCTAAATCAAAATATACGAGACTTGATTGCTCCTGGACCCTAACAATATTATGCTACAGGGGAAATCTAGTCATGTCTATCGATGTACGAAGAACCGTTCCCTTGAAGTGTTGTTATTGGGAGACAGCAATGTACACGCCCATGTTACAAAGTTTAGGTAGTATATCTTGAGTCTGCCCTCAAAGCGAAGATATTAATATTCTACTCGGACACCTAGGATGAATTTATACAATCTGAAACTATCTAAATGTGCTTTAATATTCTGGCTTCCTCTTGGAATGCTTCAATGCAATTCGAGACTATTTAAATGAGGGACATTATAACGCAGTTGCATTATTTATACCGCCCAGGACGCAGTGGAAACGATATCTTGCTATGTTTTCTTTGTATCGCATTGAAGAAACTGTCTTCCTTTTCATTCAGTTTCAGTAGACTGTCTAGGTGATCAACTTTTTGTTTGAATATATCATCAGCTTCATTCGTGTATTAAAATTTAGCTCTTCTTTGAGGGCGCAGTAAAAAAAGTCTTCGGCAGGTTTTTTTTTTTTTAAACTCCTCCTTGATCTGTCAGAGGGGCCTGTCAGACTCTTACTGACTAAAAACCACCCCGATGTTCCATCTCACACCTACGCCAGGGGTCGAGGGAATGCAACCCCCGACTAAGGCTTTAGAAGATCTTTTGTTTTTTTTGATTCTGATTGGAAAATCCTCATGGATGTCCTCCGCCCTGGTGGGGCGAAGGGGTCTGTCAGACTCTTATTGACTAAAAACCACCCCGGTGTTCCATCTCACACCTACGCCGGGGGTTGCGGGAACGTACGACCCTTCCGCAACCCCCAGCTAGTGCCGGCCACATTTTTCCAAAATGGAGTTCGTGTTAGATAATAACTGCCGTAACCGAGTAACTGGGTTGTGGAGCTCAGATAGGCCGTCACTCCATGTAAATTACTGGTATTCAGCTGCATGTGGTAAGACTGAACCCCAACCCCAACATACAAGTGGTTTGGACAGACTAGGCAGGCATTCGGGCAACAATTGTATACCCACAAAGTTAATTAACACTATACATAAGTACAAAAACTATTTTTCTAATTCCTCGCGTTCTTAAGAAAAAGGGTTTTGACAGACAGACGGACAACGAAGCAATCCTATGAGGGTTCCGTTTTTTCCTTTTGAGGTACGGAATCCTACAAAGCTCTGAATGCAAACGAAATTCAATACTCAGTTGAAAAGAAACAAAGTTTGGCAAAGAGCTAGGTGCAGTAAAAGCCCGCGGTACCAGTTTCAATTAGTTAATTCGTAGCAATTCAGTTATTGTGCTCAACGGGAGCTAATTACATTTGGTAACATTGCTTGTTTCATTAAAATGGGATTCTTTAACTCATATTCCTTGTAGTTAAAAGGATTTTGAGGAGGATTATCACTGAATTTTATTAATTGAAGTTTGTGCCAGAATATGCACAACTTTAGTTAGATAAGTAGGTACTTTTGAACGAGTATTAAATCACTATCGTTTGTACGGCCGTCTGCTGAATTTTAGATACATACATACATAAATCCACGCCTTTTTCCCATGAGGATAGGTAGCAACTACAAAATGCAACCTGCTACGATCCTTGGTTACATGCTTTGCAGCTTTTTATAGTTCAATTAATATGAAATCATAAAGAAGATTGCGCATGGAGCAGCATGGCGCGCATTATATTATCGCCCACAATACTTACATGTCTACGTATATACTCATGCATCTATGTATAATACTGGCAGTTTGATGCAAGCTCGATCCATGTACCTACCGTCCGTTATTAATTACTACCAATACGTTCAAAAGTACATCGCTCCTCGTTATTGATGTTACATGGATCGAACCAACCGTTCGTATATTCACATCGACATCAGTCAGAATAACTGAAGTACTACATAGTTTGGAATTCGCTTGAGTTAAATTAATCGAGTTTAGGTTGAAAGTAGCCGGCTTTTGTCCTTTTGTCTTTATTTTGAAATACGACATCATCGAAAATACATATTTTATATATTTGAGTCGTTTAGGGTTGAAACACTAGGGCCATGGGGTCCTTGTGCCTATTTAGTTTTTGAGGATAAGCGAAGCTTTTGGTCGACTCTTAACGTGACCAGAGGGTTAGTTTTTTTTGGCCAAAGAAAGTGCCCAAAAGGCAGCATTACCGCGTTGAATGGCTATGCTGCTAGCCTTTTTGGGCACTTTTCCCGTTGACAGTTATGCGGATGTTTTTTTTTTTCATGAACCAATTTTTTTTTAAATACTTTGTTTCTGTTTGAGATTGTTGTTTTACACGAACATTTTGTATGTCAATATTAACGAGGGTCGCTAGGTAGGTGCTGTTGAAAAACTTCTTGAATATGTAAACGTAAGTAATGCTTTATTATGCTGATTTTGTTTCTGAGGCATCATTTCATGAAAGTTTTTCTTTCTGTATAATTTTACAATCACGGTAGAGCATTTTTATAGATTTACACTGGGGACTGGGAAACGAAACCAAGGAAAGAAACACATTGTTCCTCATACATCATTGAAAGGGTGGATCGTCCGACCAGACGAATATTGTACCTGGCGGGCTAATACACGAAGATTGTGGTAGGGATTCTGTGATATATTAATCACGTAGATATCTTTGATATAGGTAAGTTGAGATGGTCATATATTTTATTATTTCTTAGACTCAGTGGTTCAGGCACGTACGCTCGCCACCACATATTCGTGTCAATGAAGTTACTACCCGTACGTTTGCTTTTGTCTATAATACTAAAAGGAGGTGTGAAAGTAACATAATAGTGGCTATATGTGTCTAGAAATAAACTTAGCCTTTGGCTGATGTTTTTGTTACAGTCGCGTATTAATATCACAATAGCTTTTAATGCCAGTTCAATAACCTTTACTAAACATTACAGGGTGTGTTTTAGAATATAAATTAATCATCATTTAACCAATGTAGGCTGAGAATCTGGACTGTGGTCGTTAAAGTCGTGAAAGTAAAAAAATACCTATGAGAGTCTCTCAAAACGCCCGCCCTTCACTAGTTTCTAGTAATTCAGCTCGGAAGAAGTAGCAACACTCCACAGCATCATAAAATTTTTCAGCTTGAGTTTTTTGGAGATTGCAATATGATATCCCTACTTATAATTTCTAAATAAGACTTGTTTCTATCAGCTGTAACTCAAGAGCAGTCAAAGTATACTCATGCATAACCAAGCATACATAATGCATACTCTCATAAACAGACGCGAGCAACCAAACTCTCACACATCACATACACAACACACACACGTACAGACACACACATTTATTACATTACATTGATTACATTGCAACCTCCAAAGAATTGTAACGGACTCACTCGCCGCGGGAGGAAGACCTGGAGTCCTGAAATACAGGGCTACCCTAGTTTAGGCTCCAGTCCACTCCATTTATTATACTTTACTGTGTTACATCAATGTGGAAAAATAAATGAATTTTTATTTTATTTATTTATATCGTCGAAATGACAGCTACATATTATTCCAAGTGTCTTACGTAATTAAGGTCTCTGCGCCCCCTATAAAAACAGTCACACCAATATTTATAGTCTGTCTGATATCTGAGAGAGAGCACACTAACCTGAATGATGACCTAACTGATAACCCTATCACTCTCCTCCAGGAGAGTAATAAGGCCACAAGCACTGTTCGCAAACACAGACCGCCGTCATTCCGTCCTCTCTGCCGAGGCCCGTCGCGACGGATCCCATCAATGTGGAGGACATTTGCTCAAAAAAAAAATAATCAGAGAGAGGAGGAATCAAAAATTACATCACGTGTGTAGAAATTGATTGCGTAAGCCCATGTCTGGTTATGGTTAGATGAATATACAGGCCAAGGTAAAAGGACTTACTGTTTCAGTTGTAAAAAAAGAAAACAAAATCAAAAGTTATTCGAAATAATACAGGTGGTCAATCATAAGTTCACAACCAACCTAGTTTAAAAAAATATTTTGCTTTTTGACATGACAAAGGGTAAAAAGTATTTACAGAAATAAATATCACATCCATTAACCACACGCCTGTAATCCCCGAAGGGTGGGGCAGAGATGTACTTACAAATATAATTTACCAATAAGTTTATCTTATGTTTTATTATTTCAAAACAGGACCCCCAGCAGACTACACGTTTTAATCTTTACTGTTACTAGTAGATGTGATAAAAGCTTACTGGTTTCACACTTATATTAAATATGCACACCTACATTATGTTTTCATAATATGAAATTGTATGTGTATTTTCAATTTTCATAAAACATAACATGCCACCGGCATTTTCCATAAAACCACCTCCATGTAATATAAAATTTATTTACTCTTACAGACATGACAGGAATTTAAATTTTAAAACGATGTAATCTGGGGGAGGTTTCACTGAGTCAGATTTATTTCGGTGTTTTTTCTTGTGGATTTCCTTGGTAAGGGGTTATCATTAAAGTAAATTGAGTTTTTTAATTACTTGTGGAAATTTTATAGCCAGCTACATAAGATCTCTTCAAAGACCATCTCAGACACTTGCATGGTATTTACATTACCTACCTACATACCAAATAGCTGGATTTTAAAAGACACTGTTCTTTGTGACTCTCAGAGAAGTCAGACAGGAAACACCGACAGCTTAACTTTGTTTGATAAAATCGATTTTCAGAACTAAATATTATTTAACATTACCATTTACCATTTGACTCATAATGATGGTAAACTCAATAATTATTGTTATGTTTGTTTGTCCAGAACCTCAAACGAATACTGATAAGTAGTCGTTTGAGGTTTCAGCATCAAAGATTAGGAGATTTTCAGTAGAATTTTAGACATGGCGGATAGCTCTGTGTGCGGCTCCGCTGTTTTTTCTATTGACACGGAAAGTTAAAATTCTTATATTTATTAAATTCGTAACGAAATTATCCACTTGCTGAAATAATATTGTTAGTCGATTTGAATGGTACTCCAGAGAATTTTTCACTACTTTATAATACAGAATAAAACAAACAACTAAATTTGTTCTTGTACTCAGATTTACATATCGTTTCTTAGTTAGATACTAAAAAGATACAAAATTATGTTAAGAACTAAAAATTTCAAAATTAAAAGTAAAATGTATTCTCTTCCAACCTCACTAATAGATAAGCTCATTCCTAATGTATTTAGCAAACGATACAGGAAGTGGATAACTACACGTGGGGCACTTAAAGATAATCTCTTAGACTTCGACAGGTAATAAGTTTAGGTGCTTGTAGACCAGAGTTTGCAAGTCCAGATCAAGTTAGAATTCCCGAGTGGATCTAGTTCAGACCAACATTATTCTTTAATTAAATGTGTGTCGAGGAAACAAGAAGCGAATTGTATCAGCAGAAGTATAGAAACAGTTCTATTTGACCATTTACTTACAAAGTGATATTTTTTAAGATAAGATAATCCAAGCATTCCAAGCATTCGTTCACAACACTCTTGATTTTAAATCCGATCGATCGACAAAGGAATTTAGACATTTCGTTCTCTTGAAATTCGAGTTTATTTTGACAGCTGCGTATTTCACCAAATGATATAACCACGTGACTGCAAAATTAACATTGGAATATGATTGGTATTTAGATTGGAATTAAAAATTGTTTGAAGAGTAAAGCCCCAGATAAGGGTGAGGGATTTAAAGTACCACGAAAGGGCGACAGAAAATAATAATTTGACTGATTGCCCTGATTAACTAGATACTGACATAACGTAATAAAACTTGACATCACGCCTATATTCTCCGACGGGACAGGCAAAGATGTACCTAGTAGCATAGTAGTAGTCTCATGGAAGAGAGTAAGCCTAATGCCATCAACCAGGCACAGATCCAAATTACAGATAGTTAGTATTGGTAGATACCTTCTTATTTACGTATTTTTGAAAACAAATGTGATCCAAGATGTCAAATATCTTAACACCTTAAACGCCTGGTGATCCACAAACAATACATGTTTTATTGTGTCTCGGAGCGATGTAACTTCTTTTAACACCTTAACTGCCAGACAGTTAAGGTGTTAAAAGAAGTTACATCGCTTCGCTTCGATATCGTGAAAGTCAAAGTATAGTTTAGCAGACGGCAACCGTGTATAATGTTTGGGATAAATAAATAAATAAAAAATAAAAAAATACTTCTACTAAATACTAATAATACTGTAAAGTTTTACACGTGTTTTCTGTTTTACTGTTAAAATTAATCAAATTTATTCAAGATTTTATGTTAATTTATTTAGAACACAGGTAGGTACTAAAAGTTTGCAGATAAACAAAGTTTTATGATGAAAATGGCTATGTCTGGTGTTTGGCTTAAGGCCTGCCTAACAAAACTGGGGTAGGGGAAAAAGTACAAATAATGACGTATTCCCACGTCAGGATAATGATCATGATCACAATAGGAGGGGAAGAAGAACAAATAATGAATGACGTACTCCCACGTCATTATAGGAGGGGAATAAGAACAAATAATGAACGACGTACTTCCACGTCATTATAGGAGGGGAAGAAGAACAAATAATGAATGACGTACTCCCACGTCATTATAGGAGGGGAAGAAGAACAAATAATGAATGACGTACTCCCACGTCATTATAAGAGGGGAAGAAGAACAAATAATGAATGACGTACTGCCACGTCATTATAAGAGGGGAAGAAGAACAAATAATGAATGACGTACTCCCACGTCATTATAGGAGGGGAAGAAGAACAAATAATGAATGACGTACTCCCACGTCATTATAGGAGGGGAAGAAGAACAAATAATGAATGACGTACTCCCACGTCATTATAGGAGGGTAAGAAGAACAAATAATGAATGACGTACTCCCACGTCATTATAGGAGGGGAAGAAGAACAAATAATGAATGACGTACTCCCACGTCATTATAAGAGGGGAAGAAGAACAAATAATGAATGACGTACTTCCACGTCATTATAGGAGGGGAAGAAGAACAAATAATGAATGACGTACTTCCACGTCATTATAGGAGGGGAAGAAGAACAAATAATGAATGACGTACTTCCACGTCATTATAGGAGGGGAAGAAGAACAAATAATGAATGACGTACTCCCACGTCATTATAGGAGGGGAAGAAGAACAAATAATGAATGACGTACTTCCACGTCATTATAGGAGGGGAAGAAGAACAAATAATGAATGACGTACTCCCACGTCATTATAGGAGGGGAAGAAGAACAAATAATGAATGACGTACTTCCACGTCATTATAGGAGGGGAAGAAGAACAAATAATGAATGACGTACTCCCACGTCATTATAGGAGGGGAAGAAGAACAAATAATGACGTACTCCCACGTCATTATTTGTTCTTCTTCCTATCCAAGAGGGACATGTCACACAACTAGTGAGACCCAAGCCCTAACAGACTGGGCTTGTTCAGGAGTTAGTTCTAGGGTTGAAGGCTTGATTCCACGAGTTTTAGTAATTTTTGTTCCGTTTAATTCTTACAATACATGCTTTTGATGTCGACATCCAGCCAGCGGGTTCTTTTGTGATAGGCAGTGATGGCCTTCAGATTATTCTCAAACTTTATATTAACTATTTATTATTGACTGCAGCTAAACGCAAGCTCTGCTTAGGCTCGTTTTATTATAAAACACATAGAGTCACGCAATGTTGGTACATATGTCGCAGAATCAAGCGGGCTAGCGTCCGCGTGTTTGGTAAAGAAGTCCGCCGAGAGTATTTTCAATAAATCATTGCGCACACACGGCGCAGGCGCTGTCACGCGAGCAAGAAGCTCTAGAACATGAAAAACGCACTACCGATAGATATAACACTGACACAACAACTCCAAGTTATCTATGATGACTTCGCGGTGTTGCCATTCTTTAATATGTACATATATGTGGTATTACTATTTCTATCCAGTTCAACAAGATGATGTTGTAACATCTATAGATTTCTGTATGATTTCGCCCAAAAAATGATTTTTATTTGATAATATAATAGTAATTTAGAATAAATGGGTGAATGGGCACCGTTAGCTGTGACCCCTCTCTCACAGCGGCCATTAAGGGCCTAGATTAAAACATAAACTGTCTTACAAGGAATGACAACTTTTTACGCAGATAAATATAAAATAAATATTTTCTAAAAGTTACTTTGTTATCTAATCTTAATCTAAGTATAAACATTTTTTTTAAATAATTATAATATTAAGATTTATGTTTTCGTCGATTCAAACAGTATTGTTCTTCGAATAATTGAACAAACCTATCACAACATGCCCTAACAGGCTAATATTAGCCACATCCTTTCCCATTACATCGAAAAAACAACCCTCATACAAGCGTATTCCTGTTAGACCTTACACCTAAACTTCTCCTAAGTACCCCACTTATATTAATGTCTCCTCGCAAAAACGCCCACACACTTCTCACCAAGACGTACGCATCTAATTACTGGTGGCACACGTAATTACTGGTAACATTACCTAGATAGGCTGTACATTTGACACTAAACCCTTTGACTCACTTTATTATTAATTTTCCTCACACAATAGGAAGTGGAAAGGATATTAGGTATGTACATTTCCAAATACCTCTATAAGCCTACCTACTGATAGTCAGGGGAATTACAATAAAACTACCCCATACATTATAAATTAGTGTTGAAGTTTGTTTTGAACCCACAGTTTTTGAAGTTGGTTTATAGGAATTAATTGGCCATTGTGATACATAATTGTGTAAGTTTAAAAGAGACATTAGTACTAATAATGTCGTAACTACCTGAAAATTTATTTCACACTTGAATTTCGCCTTCGTCAAGGTTACTTCAAAGTTGTTGGGGATTGGGGATTGCCCTTGACTGTGGCCTTAATTAAAAATGAATTTTAGAAGTCTTTTCTTATTATTTTTCTTCATGTCAATCAAAGTTTTGTCTGTCGCTACTTAATATATTCCAGACAAGGTCCAATTCATATCAATACAATTTGAAGTCAAACAGAAATGGATCAGTAATATATTTAGTACTTATGTAGATAAGTAAAAAGATAAGCAATCATTGAACATAATGAGAGTCAATATACAATGGAAGCCCACTTCATGTATCCATATGGCTACTAATTAACATAGAAAAAAAATGATAGTCATGAACACTTTAATCATTTAAAATACGAAAATATTACTCAATAAGAATGACGCGTAACTTAGTTTGAAACGTCCTGTTACAAGCGCTGTCCGAGCCTTGCGTTCCGAGAGCGACGCCATCTTTATCAGATTCCATTCAACCCAGGGCAAAAATGAGTTTCTTACTATTGCAATTTTGATGTTCTCATTAATCACTTAATTAAGGTATACAATTTTAATCGCATCTAGAGGTATTGTTTGTCTGATACATTGAGTAGAGTACTTCTGTTACTGAACAGGTGACGTTTCGAAACAATTTTACCGGTAAAGATGGGTATAGGTATAAATTAATACTGTCTGTCATAAATTGATTTTAACAAGCTAAATTTTGGTGTATTAAAGGTACACCTCTGCTTAACCCTTTGGGAAATACAGGCATGATGTTGTGTTAAATCGATTTTACATGAAGTTGGTAGACTAGTAGACTCGTCATCTGCCTAGCCTTTTTCCAACTATGTTGGTGTCGGCATCCAGTCTACCCGAATGCAGCTGTACCAGTATATTACATGGAGCAACAGCCGATCTGACCTCCATAACCCATAGTTACTGGGCAACACGATACCTCTTGGTAAGACTAGCAGACTAGTCTTGTATTTAACAAGCGGTTGTTAAGCCCAACGATCACAACAACCGTAAATTGCTATTTGATTTTACGCTTAAAATTACAAGAAATTATAAATGCAAATAACTAAAAGATCTCTCGGCAGCTTCGTTAGTCTGATGGTATGAAGCACTACTGCTGAGCATGTGGTATTGGGTTCAATTTCCAGGTCAAAAAAGTGTTATGTAATTTCACTGTAGCAGCCCGGAGTCTGGATGTGCGCCCAGTTGATGGCAATAGGCTCGACACCCCCTATAACATGGGACTTAAACATAGCTAGAGACATGTGGGTGTACTATCACTAAACCTCTGTTTTATCCTTTGGAGAATACAGAATGTGATGTGAAGTATATCTCTATCCTTTAAACACAATATTAAAGCTGTCACTTTCTTATTAGTTTGACGTAGTTTACAAACTGAGCTTACTAATAACACGAAATTCTACTTTCCATAAATCTAGGTTGAGTCATTAAACACTTTTTTTTTTTTTTTTTTAACATCCCTAACCTGGTTTTTCTAGAATTTTTAGAACCCTTTCTGTGTAACTCAGTAATTAATAAATAGAACACATCCTACTGGGTTTTCTTTATCTGAAGTTAGGGTATAC